>JBANSL010000016.1:46725485-48117985 GCA_037127255.1 Persicaria tinctoria
CAGGGTTTGTAAGAGTTTTGGGGATCAACCTTGATGGGACTGATTTTAGGCCGTTTTGGCAGCTTTTGGTAATCCCCAAATTGATTTCCGTTATTTATGCTGCATATTTTCGGTTTATGCTTGATTGCTCCTTGATTGATCATCCTATTCTGTGTTGCTATTGCTGAAAATCACTCTAGTGAGTGTGTTCTGAGCTTGCAGTTGCTCGGATTTTACATGGTATCAGAGCACAGTACTTTATACTCCTCAGCAAAATAGGAGAGTAGAGAGGAAGCATAGACATTTGATAGAAACTGCAAGAGCTCTCAAATTTCATGCCAACTTACCTATCAAGTTTTGGGAAGAATGTGTCTTATCCATCCCTATGAAATGCTTTTTCAGAAAGAACCTACTTATGAGTAGCTAAGAACAGTAGGTTGTCTATGCTATGCACCAATTAATAATCATCACATAGACAAGATGGAAGCCAGAGGGAGGAAATGTGTTTTCCTTGGATATCCACATGGGCAAAAGGCCTATAAGGTATGGGATCTTGAGACAAGTAGTATGTTTGTTAATAGAGATGATATTTTTATGAAACTATATTTCCTTTTAAGAAGGAAACTGCAGAATCTGTTGACAAAGTAGCATAGAATGATCCTATACTACCCTTGGTGAATCCAGCTCCAAATGATAGTCAATTTCACACCTTCATAGATTACCCACACCCATCTATTATCTCAAATCCACATACCCAAAGTCCACAAACACAAACCAATAACCTTGTTCCTGATACAGATAGCTCTTCTGCCTCTTATACACTACCCTTACCTCCTTCACCTAACTTACAAGACATGAATGAATTCCCATCTCTCATAAGGTCCACAAGGCATATTGTGATTCCTATGAGGTTGCAAGACTATGTGAATCCCACTCTCAAAAGAAATACGTCCATGTCAAGGCAAGAAAGTCATAAGAAGCAAATGGGTGTACAAGATCAAATATAGACCTGATGGATCTATTGAGAGATTCAAGGCAAGACTTGTAGCCAAGGGATATAACTAGATTAAAGGCAAACACTATAAACATACCTTTTCTCATGTTGCTAAGTTTCCCACTGTCGGGATCTTATTGGCTTTGGCAACCATGAGAAACTGGCCTCTTCATTAGCTTGATGTGAATAATGCTTTCCTTCATGGATTCTTAGAGGAGAAAGTATATATGCAGCCTCTAGAGGGTTATGAAGTCCCTAAGACAGGCATGGTATGTAAACGGAAAAAGTAAATTTATGGGCTCAAACAAGCATCCAAGCAATGGAATGTTCAGTTATGCAAATTCCTTACTGAGATGGGATACATGCAATCAGTAAAAGACTACTCATTGTTTGTAAGGAGACACCTAAAGGCATTGTTGTTGCCCTGGTGTATGTTGATGATCTTATGATCACAGGTCATGATGATCAGGAAATCTCTACCATCAAAGATGCCTTACATAAGGCATTTACTATAAAGAATTTAGGCCTTGCAAGATATTTTCTAGGTCTTGAAATCCAAAGATCATCTTCAGGGACTCATTTGCATCACAGAAAATATGTCATGGACATTATTGAAGATTGTAACATGACAGAATGCAGAGAGGCAAAGTTTCCTTTGCCTACAGGGTTGAAGTTATCCACGGATTCAGGGGTGATCATGACAGATCCTGAAAAATATAGAAGGCTAATAAGAAGGTTACTGTTTCTTAACCTTACTAGACTTGATGTCACCTATGTAGTGCAACATCTTAGCCAGTTTATGATTCAACCCAGACAACCACATTATGATGCTGCTCTTCATGTGGTGAGATATTTGAAGGGAAGTACAGTTGTAGGTCTTTTTTATCCTAACATACCAGATTCATCTGTTACAGCTTATTGTGATGCTGATTGGGGGACATGTGCATTTAGTGCAAAGTCCTTAACTGGATATTTTGTATTTCTTGGGCAATCATTGATATCTTAGAAGACTAAAAAGCAGGCTATTGTCTCCAAATCATCTGCTGAAGCAGAATACAGAAGTTTATCAATGACTGCCAGTGAACTGATATGGGTTTATGAAGTATTGCAAGAATTACATGTGAGCTCATCTTTGCCTATTCCTTTATATTGTAACAATAAGGCTGCAATACACATAGCAGAGAATCCAGTTTTCCATAAGAGAACTAAACACATACGTATAGATTGTAACTTTGTGAGAGAGCAATTGGAGAATGGCTTTGTGCATCCTCAGCTCATCAAGAGCAAAGTTCAGCTTGCTGATATATTTACTAAAGCCTTGGGGGAAAAAACAACATTCCTAAATCTCTTCCAAGTTGGGTCTTGTTGGAATCTCAACAAGTCCAACTTGAAGGGGGGATATGAGATTATGTCATTGTCTTTCTATTTCATTTTCTATAGTTCATGGCTTTTCATGTAAATAAGGCATAATGTTAGTGTGCTCCTCACATGCAAACATACCCTTTATAAGGGAACATTATGCATTTTTAGGGTTTGTAAGGGTTTTGGGGATCAGCATTGATGGGACTGATTCTGAAAAAGACTCGAATTAGAAAAGACCTCCATTTTTAGTGGGACTCGGGAATATACCCCGTGGGGCCTCCAAAACTCCCAACGGGCTTACCTGACCCGTACCGAAATGATCGCTATGGCCCAACCTGTGCCGCGGGAATAATTGGATTACATTGGCGCCGATAGATTATTCCCTTATTGAGTTTTTCTCAGACGAATTGGGAATCAACCACTTACCTGCCGCCGTTGGCTGGCTTGGGGACCAACAACAACAAACTCTTGATTCTTACTTCGGGCTTTCAAAAGGCAAAGTTTGGTTTTTGTCCGCGGAAAAGATCATTTTTAAAGAGTTCCTCGCGTGTCTTGTTTTCTCTTCCCCTCTTTTCTTCCCTCTTTTCAGGATCCTTGATCTAGGTCCGCTTGTTTTTCCCTCCTCTTGCCGTCCAAAAGTCCCTTCTCTGTATGTTCGTTTCTACTTTTATAGGTGGCAGATGACATTTAAACAACTCGCCACGTGGGGTTTATAGTTTGACAAGTGTCCAACTCGTGGGGTGTGGGCATGTCCGACACGTGCCCTTTTCTTCCATCCGCGGATGATATGGCTTCTGTGAGCTTATAGTTCTTTGTTGGGTGCTTATCCGCGGATGATCTTGACGATCTGTCTGAGGTGACTTTTGTTATGAATATTACTATTTTTCGCCTATTGTTGTTGATTATCTTTATTATTATGCTTCTTCAGATGTTTTTCGCCTATTGTTGCTGATTTCCTGTGTTCGACTCAATTTTTTCTTTCATTTGTGGCGATGGGCCTTTTTGCTTCTTTGAGTTTGGCCCATTTAGGGCCCATTAGGCCCATTTCTGCCTGGAATTTCAACCGTTGGTAATTTTTCTATAAGTTACCCCATCCAGTTCTCTTCACCTCACATTTGTCTTCTTCTGTTCTTTCAAAGATTTTTTGTTCTCATCTATTGCTTGGTTTTCTGGCGACGGTCTTAGGTTTCCGACTGTGGTTCGTTTGAAGTTTCTGGCAAGGTTCTTTGGAAATTCAAGGGATTTACACTTGTTTCAAGTTGTTTTCCTGGTTTTCTTTTCAATTCCTTTATTTTCTTTTCAATTCCGTGATTTTCTTGATGGGTAGATCGAGAATTAGGGGGCGACTTTGTTTCTGAATGTGTTTTTGATCGAGGTTTCGCTTCGCGTGTGTAAATCTTCACACAATTTTCTCTAGTTTGTTTGGGAATGGCTAATCTCAGCGGAGAGCATGATGTGTTGGACGATTTCGAGAGAGGAGAAGGGTGGAAAGGTGATGTCGCTTTGTCTTCTCAACCGCGTCAACTTCAAGAGATTTTCTCCTCTTCCTCTGAGAGCTCTTCTTCTAGCTCTAGTGGTACTTCGTCAGGGTCATCTTCCGCCACATCCACATTGACTCCAAATCGGGTTGGTCCAACGGGCAGCCCTATTAAGGTGAGAAGGCGCCGGAAGCGTACTGACCCTAATTACTATTCTTCTCCTTACACAGTTTCTTCTTCTTCGAAGGGATGCGCGGGAGATGAGAATTCTGAAGATGGGGGTGAATCTGGTGCTAGTTCTTCCGTGGACGTGGGTCTTTCTTCTACTTCTCATCCTGTGGATGCGGAACAAGAGGTTGAAAAAGTTTAGATTCCTTATGAGGCTCCCCCTATTGGTGTAGCGGAGACTCCGAAAAAGATCCGCTCCAAAGAAAATTTGACTGACTTGGATACCCCAGTGTATGACCTAAGAGATTTAGACACTTGCCTCTTTCTTGGAGATTTTAAGCCTCTGCCGCCTCCGTCCGACTGTCCATTAGTTGTAGCTGACAAGATTCACCCGTGGAGATCTTCTGTGGAGGAGCTGAGGGGATGTACCACTTTATTAAGATTGGCTGATCTTGATGACATCTCTCAAATTTTTCCATGGCCCGCGGGACTAGAGTTTTGCCTTCCCGATGAGGGGGGAGGTTGCTTGGATGCTTATGAGGATTGTCTGGTTGTTTACGCGGCCAGCCTGTCTCAGGGTTTCCGACTTCCCTTACATCCCTTTTTCTCGGAGTTCTTGAGTGAATACAACTTAAGCCCTGCTCAGATTGTTCCGAATGGTTGGATGTTTTTCACTAGCTTTATTATGAGGTGGAAGGAGATCGGGGTTACTCCTTCTTTGAAGTTGATGTTTAGTATTTTTCCTTGAAGAAAGGAACCCAGGACTCGAGATTTTATCAGTGCAATTCCAGCTGTGGATACATGGAGAGGCTATCTAGTAAACCTAATTGGAAATATAAGTGGTTTATGGTCCGCGACAAGTCTGGAAAAGGTTTCAACTGTCGGACCGTCCCAGGGCATTTCTGCTCCGTGAAGAAACCAACTGTTTCCAACCTCTCTGAGTTTAAACAATCGTTTTCTCACACTCCTAGGTTTCCCTGGGATAAAATGCTCTCCGCGTTCCGGCTTGAGATGGCTGGTTTGAGTTTGCCTCATCCGTGACTAGGTGGCTCCTTTTATTTTATTGTTATTTTTTAGGTGTTTAGATTTGTGCCCCTTGTTTTGTCTCATTTTGATGGTTTATTCATCTTTGGATGTTTTTGTATTCAGATACGATGGATTTGGATTCTCTTTTGAAGCGTCATAAAGCAAGATCAGAAAAGAAGAAAAAGACGAGTTCAGAGATCCGTGATCCCCCTGCTCCTCCCTCAGTTCCTGAGGTGGCCCCAACCACTGATATGATCATAGCTGGAGAAACTGACGCTCCGGTAGGGTCATCTTAATTAACTCCTATGTATCGGGTGAAACGCGTTCGTGTATCTGCCCCTGAGACTTCCAAGAAGAGAAAAGTTAGCGTGGTTATTGAATCGTCTGCCGCGGATGAAACGGGGCTCTTTCTTGAGGGTGAAGCGACTCTTCGTGCGTTCCCCCATCCCAGGGTTTGATATAGTTGACATGCGAGGTCTTGCCTTTCCATCCAAGAAACGTTGTTTTCCCGAGCAAGGGTATGTCCAGCGGTTAGATGCTGTTAATCTTTCAACTAATTTCGGTGCTTTAACCAGTGGGTAAGTTCTTACATTTCGCGGGTTGCCCTTTAGTTCTTGTCTTTAGAGTAATTCGACACGGTTTAACTCTGGCCTCTTTCTACTTCTTATTCTTGTTTCAGCTGAGACTGGTCCAACAGGACGTCAAAAGACGTTTGGTGTGTGGTGAAGAGAACCTTAGTAAGAAAGATGATGAGATCAAGAAATTGACTCATCAGCTGCGAATTCTTAGGAAAATCGTCGGCGACCCAGCTTTAGTTGAGAAGTTTAAGAAGAGGTCTGTGGAACTCCATGAAGAAGTGCAGACACAAAAAGAAGATATGACGGCTTTGAAGAAGAAGCATGATGATCTGAAAACTTCTCTGGATGTCGCCATTTCCCACGTCAAAGAACTTGGCGGCTAATCCTGGAGCTCCCTTAGAGAAGTTTGAGCCAAGCATGACCAGCGCTGATTGGGGGCTTTCAAAGGAGGAGATGGCCGTGGAAGAGTCATATTCTGAGGATGAAGATGCCGAGGATGCTGGTGACGAGATCGAAAAGACGTCCATCCCCAACCGACCTTTGATGTTTTAGTTCTAGTTGAATGAAGCTTTTCTGGACTTGGGAACTTGTGTTTGTTCCCTATTTTTGGCGCTCCAATGAGATACTTGTTTCTTTTTGTGAATTTGAGTTTGAGATCTCATTGGGTAAAACTTCGTATTCTTGTATATTTTCGCTCATCAATGCTCTATTCTCTTTCCAGGTGTTGAATGGGTTAGTCCGAATGTACAAAACCTTTTCCCACTTGTCTTTAGTTCTCAAGATAGGATTTTTTCCTTTTTAAAGCCTCGATCCTCCTATTATCTTTACTGCTTTTCATGTGTTGATAGTTATTTGTGTTTTCACGCGTCATGTCTTCGGGAGGTTTCAATCCTTATGCCTTTTTTCAAAAGATTGAGAATGTGGATCAACTTTCTCGACTTGTGAGCTTTCTCCCTGTTTTTTCTATTGAAAATTTTGAACTATTTCTCCGAATTATATATGTGTTTCTTATTTGTGCTCAGGTTTTGCCCCCTCAATTTGAGGCTGAATATGGGCCAATGTCGCCCAGATGGGCTTTTCTTTCATCGTATTTGGTTCGTGACTTCCCAGTGGCTGTATCTTGGAGTGAGAATGGCCTTTTTCAAATCGACTGCGGCTGGGACGAGTTTCTTGCTCTTCACCATCTTGGGATAGGAAGTGCCATGATGTTTTTTCATAGGGGCAACGTATCTTTCAAAACATGCCCGCGTCGCGAGATTAGGGATGATAATGAGGCCAATCTTAGCTCAGTATCTTCCTCGTGTAGTTCGAACTGAGCCTTCCCGATGTCACACTTTGAGAGTTTGCAATTTGTTTATGATTTATATTTCTGCGAATGACTCGAAAGGGGAAACTACAATTTTCCTTCGCTATCTATCAAATTTTGGGGGATCCTTTATTATTCATAACGGGAAGTAGCATGCAAAAACCTTTCTAAAGGTCTGATCCCTTTAAACCTGATACATCAATCTAGAGATGGTAACGTAACACATAAAATAGAAGCTTAAGGACATCCCACTTCTCCATTTTCTTCACTATCAGGACTGACGACATCGACTTCAAAGATGGTGACTTCCATGTAGGTGAAAATCAGAGCTGATTCAACATTGACTCAATTTGCTTGTGTGAAGTCGCGCTGTTGATAGGAGGAAATTCGAGTATGCAAATATAAAATATGACTAAAGTAAAGCAAACCAGATTCCATCCCTTGCAAATAATTACAAGACCTCCTCCTGATGTAGCAGCGGGAAGTCCGGATCGATCCACGAGGAAGCGTGTCAGCGGATCCTAGGCAGCGGAGAAATCTCACGGTCAGAAGTCGACAACATGGTCCTCGATCTTGACTAGGGTAGTCGACAGAAGATCGGACAGTCGAACACAGCGCAGCAGCAAGCACAGGGTGTAGTCGATATCGAGTAGATTCCTCATCGACTTCGGCTTGTCATGTCGAGTACCTGCACACAGAAGCTACAGCGATGCTAGATCGAGAATCAGTAACTCGAGATCGACCAGGCTTGGTCGAGATCGAGTAGACAGAGAATAAACCGAAACAAAGAAATAAAGTAAAGGAAAATGCTTTGGGACTCTCGAAATAAACTGTATGTAAAAGGCTTCCAAGATTAGGGTTTGCAATAACGATAACCAAGCATGCATAAGGCAGAGATAAATAGATAATCATGTGAATTGCATCAAAGGACAAGCTTTCGCCTTTTCCAACAATTAGACAACTCTTTCAAGAAACCCTAATTGTCTCTACTAATTTTATGTTTACAATCCAAGTTGTTAGCATGGATCTCCATTAGACGGGTAATAAACACATAAACAAGTAGTAGATGCTCAAATCATGATAAAGGTCGGATCTTTACCTCAAACACACATGGCTATCGTCGGGCTCGCCCCAACCCTAGAAGTGGGTGGACTACTCAAGCTTCATCGCAAACTCAGGCCTCAATGATGAAAAGAAAACTAATTGCATTAAAAATAAACCAAAGTTTACAACCGCTTGAAGCCAATTCCGCTCTCGCTTCACAACTCCAATCGGCCGCTCACTTTCTCTCTCTACTTCTCCTACTTACTTCCCTCTGAAATTGAATGATTAAAACTCAGCCCCATGGGCTTTATTTATAGCCTTCTAATCCTTGCTACTCAAGGATAGAATATCTATATCTATATCTAAAACTATATCTAAGACTTTAAGGATAAATAAAAGCAACAAGGAAATTAAATCTAAATATATCTAAATGTCTTTAATGGATAGATCTCCTCCTTCCATGATGTATCTTGATAGATTGGATAGAATCGGCAAACTTCGAGCCCAAGGAATCCCACACCGAGTAGATTTGGTCAAACCGAGTAACGCGGCTTCTGGAATTGTCGTCGATCTCGACAAGGATCTTGTCGATCTCGAGTTGGATTGTTGGTCGACTGGCTCGGCTTCGTCGTCTCGGCTAGCTGGTGCTCGACAAGCTCGGACAAGGCTCACAGGGTTGGTCGATCTCGAGGACCCCTTGTCGATGTCGAGTTGGGTGGTTTGTCGACTAGGTCTTCTCGGGTGGCTCTGCTCGACAGGTTTAGATCTGGTCTCCGAGCTCGTCGATCTCGACTAACTCTTGTCGAGGTCGAGTACGGTGTGGTTGAGGATGGCTTGCTGGTGATGTCGAGGACTCCTCCTCGTCATGGACTCGAACAGACGCGGTGCTGGTCCTCGATCTCGACATGGCTTCCTCGAGATCGAGTAAGGTGTCTCGGTGTCTTTGTCCTCGGCTTCTCGACATAGGCTCCTCGATCCTGGCAGGTGTCTAGGCATGGCTCGTCGAGATCGACCAGGGTTTGTCGATGTCGAGTAGCTTTGTGCTCCGGTCCTCGCTTCTTGGTTTTCTCCCGAAATGTTTCCATATTCTGCAATATTAAACAGAAACTTATGTAGATCTCCATTTCTGACAAAATAAGCATATACTACATAAATCCGACATATTCCCAACCCGAAATATGCAAAATGTAAAGAATATGGAACTAAAATATGCATAAAGACATGGCTACTTTGGAGACATCACGCGCCATCCTTGTGTTAACCAAAAGAGGTTGTCTCCATCTCTTTCTACTTTCACTTCATGTTTCTGGTTGGAGCGAGACCAGAGTCTGGCTTGAGTGTGAGCATCTTCATCGATTAGGACGTACATGAGCGGGAGCCGGAGTGTTTGAAGTTGCTCCTCTCTCATGATGACCCTGTAGAAAGCCCTTGGTGGCAACCCTGGATCCATTTTGTTTTAAAATGTTCATCACTTGGGTTATTCCTGCGTGCTTTATATTTGCTGAGTGAGGCTTTTTTTCTCTCGGTCTTATCGCTCCTTTTTTTGGAAAAGTAATTTAGTTTTTCTTTTCTGTCTTACTCTTGGTTGCTTTAAAGGCCTCTTCTGAGAGGTTTGTTGGTTTTTAGCGGGATAGTCAATAAAATTAATTTCTATTTCAGAAAAAAGAGGACGCGTGTCTTGTGTTACTGTGTTACCTATCGCGTGTCATGCATGCATCTCTTCCTTGCTTATTTAACGTACTGCTTCCTCGTGATTGATGGGACAAAAAAGGCTATTGCTCTCCTTGCTTCTCTCGAGATGTGGGGATCCATTATAGTTCCTCCTTTAGCATTTAGGGCTAACGTGGTCTCTGAGCGAGAATCTCGATGGGCTTTCTTCCAGGTGAATGATTATCCCGAGCAGTTTTCGCATTTGGTAAGATTTTCATGTTTAATTTTCATACCTTTTCCACGAATTCCTTTTTTTATCTTTTCCCATTTTTCAGCTGCTGCCACTGAGGTTTGAAGAAGCGTATGAGGACGTTGTTCCTGGTCAGGTCTTACTTTCTTCTCATCAGTTATGTAACTTTTCGGATCGCATAGAACGTCAAGATAGTGGTCTTCTCTACTTTGGCCGCGGATGGAAAGATTTTGTAGAATCGCACGGTTTTGAGAGGGGGCTTCTATGATGTTTACTCATATGGGTGAGACGTGTTTTGAAGTTCAAGTGGTGGACTCCCGCAGAGGAGAGCGCGAGACGAGTCACGATGATCATTCCTCTCATGGCTTAGCCTCGAATGGCACTTGACCTTAGTCCTTAATGTCTGTGCTTAATAACATGTTTGTCGTCCTGTTTAATAAAGCAAAGCTCTTTGTTTTCTCAAAAATGAAGTAATTGGGATGTTGAACATAACTTTAGTTAATCGTGGATTTGTGGTTTTTCCTCTAGGGGATTTTCAAGACTGTGCATGTCTACTGCACGGTTTACTTTTTCGATGCAATCTTGTCATGATACATTATCCATGGGTATCCGAATTTATCTTCAGATAACAATGTCTTTTGTCATCTTGTGCATGGCGTGCCAATTGTTAGATTTGGTGAATCAACCTTTCAAATTCACTGAGTTTCTGTCTCAGCTTGTGACGCACGTTAGCGCCATTAGATGGTTCTATAAAAAGAGAGCATAGGGGTGAGGATTTTAAACTCGATCTTTTTCTTTTAAGATGCCTTCTCCTGTTCGCCCGGCTTGGTCATTTTTTGAGCGCATCAGTTTTCCTGAGCAGCTTCGCCGTTTGGTTAGTCTCTTGCATTGTTGGGTTTCTCTTTAAGATTTTATCTTTTCTCAACATTCTCTTTTCTTTGTGTTTTGCTAGTCTTTGCCACTACGCTTTGAGGATGAGCTAGGGCCAGATCTTCCTGGGAACATTCTTTTGTCAACTAGGACTCTTTGTGACTTCTCGGTGGAAGTTATACGCGGTGACTATGGGATTCCCTTTCTGAGAGGCGGTTGGAATGATTTTGCTGAGTCGCACAACATTAACATTGGTTCTTCCATGACCTTTATTTATAAAGGAGGAAATCGCTTTGAGGTTTATATTTTAGATGTTGTGGGGGATGAAGTGGATGCTGAATGGGCTTCTCCAGAATTAGGAGGCCCACCTTCAAATGGATTTCGCTTGAGTCAAGGTAGAACCTGTCTGATTCCGGCTAGGTCCCGACGGGCATAAGCTGATGCTTGTATGTTTTCTCTTTAAGCGGACAAAATGCTCGAATGTGTTAGTGTAGCTTCATCACCGGTTGTTTATCTTATGTTTAGTTGTTAGCTTATGGTTGCAACTTTCTATGTTATCGAAGAGTCCAGGCGCTCTTGAAGGGTTTATGAAAAAATATTTTTTAAACTGTTTTGAACAGAGATCTGACGCGGAGCCAGAGCTTCAGCGTACTAGGGTTATGTTTAAGAACACGTCTTCAAGAATGTTGCTTTGATAGGAGGCTTGATGCGGCGCCAAGCTCCAGCGTACTAAGGTCTTATTTAATAACATATCTCTGAGGATGTATCTTTGATCAGAGGCCAGGCGCGGAGTCAAGCTCCTGCGTCTTTGAGACTTATTAAAATCTTATCTTCGAGAATGTAGCTTCAATCGGAGGCCCGACGCGGAGCCAAGCTCCTGCATCTTTGGGACTTAATAAAAACTCATCTCCGAAAATGTGGCTTCAATCGGAGGCCTGACGCGGAGCCAAGCTCCTGCATCTTTAGGACTTAATAAAAACTCATCTCCGAGAATGTGGCTTCAATCGGAGGCCCGACGCGGAGCCAAGCTCCTGCATCTTTGGGCCTTATTTGAGAATGCATCTCCAAGAATGTAGTTTCAATCGGAGGCCCGACGCGGAGCCAAGCTCCTGCGTCTTTGGGTCTTATTTGAGAATACATCTCCGAGAATGTAGTTTCAATCGGAGTCCCGACGCGGAGCCAAGCTCCTGCGTCTTTGGGTCTTATTTGAGAATACATCTCCGAGAATGTAGTTTCAATCGGAGGCCCGACGCGGAGCCAAGCTCCTGCGTCTTTGGGACTTATTTAAGAACATATCGGAAGGGAAAGAATAAAAGCGCCCTCTAACCGCTTTATTTAACTTTTTGCGGGGGCGGCTAAGGTTTCCATTACACACAAGCCCTGACTATTACACATAGTATTTCCTTAGATTATTTGCATTCCAGGCTTTGTTTAAAATGGTTCCTTCTGGGGTGCTGAGTTTGTACGCTCCTTCATGGATTACCTTCACGATGACATATGGCCCCTCCTAGTTCGGGTCCAACTTTCCTCCAGTGGTAGCTTGACGTAGCACCAAGTCCCCCTCCTAAAGGTGTCGCGGGCGAACTCGTCTATCACGGTACTCAGTCAGACGCCTTTTATACTCATGCTCTCTTATAGCTGCCGCCATCCTGCGTTCTTCTATGAGATGGAGTTCGAGTTCCAATCCTTCATCGTTAGTTTCCTGGTTGTATGTCATGATTCGCGCCGAGGGGATCAACCTTTCTACTGGAATGACCGCGTCCATTCCATAAACTAGCGCAAATGGGGTTTCCCTGGTCAGAGTTTTTGCTATGCTTCCAAGTTTCTTTCGTATCCCATGCAGCAATTGCCGGTTGGTTGTTTCCGCTTGTCCGTTCGTCTGTGGATGGGCCACAGATGAGAACTTAAAGTTTATGCCCAATCCAGCGCAAAAATCCTTGATTGTTTCGCAATCAAACTGAGGCCCATGATCTGTGATTATCGAGTTAGGCACCCCAAAAAGGCAGATGATGTTTTTCCATAAGAACCTTCTTACTTTTTTCGCGGTGATCAATCCTATTGCTTCAGCCTCAACCCACTTCGTGAAGTAATCTACCAAGATAAGCACATACTTCAATTGTCCTGGGTCGGTTGGAAATGGACCAAGGATGTCCATTCCCCAGACAGAAAATGGGCAAGCTCCATTTATGCTTTTCATCTTTTCAGTGGGGCGATGCATCAGATTTCCAACCCTCTGGCACGCGTCACATCTCTGAATATAATCCTGAGCATTCTGCTTCATAGTTGGCCAGTAATACCCCAGCCTGGTTGCTTTGGCTACCATAACTCTCCATCCTTGGTGATGTGCACAAACTCCATTATGCAACTCCTTCTTGGCAAGACTTCCTTCTTCAATCAATATGCACAGTAAATCCGGGAGACAGTACCCCTTTTTATAGAGCTTTCATTCTCTAATGGTGAAACGAGAGGATTTTGTGATCACCTTCATGGCCGCGTCTTTCTCTTCGGGTAGAATGCCCTTACCTAGATAATCCGCGAGCGATGTTCTCCAGTCTTCTTCTTATATCCCTTAGACTTGGTATACTTCCTGGATAAGCCTGCGACAGTTTATTCTTTCAAGGACAACCTCCTTTCCTACTTCTTCGGGCATGACTGCCCCCATTCGTGCCAACGCGTCTACCTGCTGGTTGTCATTCCTGGAAATCACCGTCAAATAAAAACTCAAGAATGCTTTTGACAACGCTTGTACTTTTCTCTGATAGTCAGGCATTAGCCCGGTTCTGGCCTCATATTCCACTGTTATCTGTCGTGCCATTACCTCCGAGTCAGTGTAGATCGATACTTGTTTGGCTCTCTTGATCAAACCTATTTCTAGGTCCGCGAGCAGGGCCTCATACTCAGCTTCATTGTTCGTGGCTCGAAAATCCAATTTGTAAGCATAGTTATATTGTTGCTCATCAGGTGCAGTGAGAGTAACCTCATCCCCGCATCCATCTTTATTGGCCGCGCCATCTACCGTGAGGGTCCACTCGCTTCTTTCTGTTTGAGTGCTCAGCTCGAAGCTTGTTTCACTGATGAAATCGGCTAACGTCTGAGCCAGTACCGCCCGCCGTGGGGTGTATTCAATTTCAAACTCTGTCAACTCAACGGCCCATTTCATCATCCTTCCCGACAAGCATGGAGAGTGAAGAATTTGACGCAAAGGTAGGTCAGTCAATACTCTGATGATGTGATCCTGGAAATAGGGCCTCAACCTTCTTGCCACGAACACTAGACATAGAATCATCTTTTCTACTGGTTCGTACCGTGTTTCAGCATCTTGTAGCACACGACTGATGTAGTATACAGGGTACTTCTCCTCTCGCGTCAAAACCGCGCTGATGGTAATGTTTTTGACTGATAGGTACAAGTGGAGAGTCTCCTGTTTCTCGGGTTGGTGCAAAGTGGGGAGTGTTGACAAGAAGACTTTCAACTCCCCGAACGCTTTCTGTAATTCAGGAGTCCACTTTATCGGACCCTTTTTCTTGAGCAAGGCAAAGAAAGCTAGTGATTTGTCCGATAGACATGAGCAAAATCTACTTTGGTAGTTTACTGCTCCGTTCAGAGACTGCAATTCCTTGATCGTCCGCGGTGGCTGGAGATTCTGGATTGTCACAACCTTTTCAGGATTTACATCAATTCCCCGATGGCTGACCATGAAACCAAGGAACTTTCCAGAATCGACCCCGAAGACACATTTGTCCGCGTTCAGGTTCAACCATCCTCTGCGAAGGGAATCAAACGTCTCTTGTAGATCTGTCGCGTGATCTTCTGCCTTTTTGCTCCTCACCATAATGTCGTCCACATATATCGACACATTAATCCCGATCTGCTTGCAAAAGATTCGATCAATAGCTCTCTGAAACGTGGCTCCTGGATTTTTGAGACCAAAAAGGCATGACGCGGTAACAAAATATCCCCTGGTTGGTGATAAAAGTAGTTGCTTTCTTATCTAGCGGGTCCAAACTTATCTGATTGTACCCATAATAAGCATCAAGAAAACCGAGGACTTTGTTACCTGCAGTTCCATCGACAAGCTCATCTATGGATGGTAAGGGGTAACTGTCTTTGGGGCGGGATTTATTTATATAGTAAAATCAATGCACATTCTCCACTTTCCACTAGACTTCTTTACCAAAACCACATTTGAGAGCCCGTCTGAGTCTTCAACCTCTTCTATGAACCCGGCTTATAACAGTTTATCAGTTTCTTCTTTTGCCGCGGCTGCCTTTTCGGGGGACATTTTTCTCTTCTTTTGAACTACAAGCTTCGTTCCTGGACGGATCCTTAAGGTCTCGTGGAGTCCTAAAAGGTCCCGTGGAGTCCATCCAAAAATGTCTCTCGACCTTGCTATGATTTCTAAGACTCGATCTCTTTCTTCCGGTTCTAACGCTTGCCCCACATAGACCTTCTCATCGGGATTCTGAAAAGGGGTGTAGACAATCCTTTCGTCCGCAGTTCGTATTTTTGTTTCTGTCAATCTTACTTCAAGCTCAGCTTCCGAGTGCTCCGGTGGGCCATTGTCTGCCACCATAGATTCATGTTCTTCGCTAATACACATCACTTCTTTCTTCCTTTTGATAGAAGTTAAGTACCAGCTTCTGCTTTCTGGTTGTTGGTTGCGGACCTCACCTACTCCTCCTCCTAGTAAAGGAAACTTTCCGACGAAGTGGTAGATCGATACAATCATCTGAAATTTGTAGAGCGAGACGCGTCCCAACAAGGCGTTATATACCGTTGGTATTTTCACCACTGTGAATACGATATTTTCCATGCGCCTTTTTGGGGTTGTTCCCAAGACTACTGTTAGCTCGATCGTTCCGGCCACTTGTACTTCTCCCCTTGAGAACGTAATCAACGTGTCGGAGTATGGTTTTAATGATGTCGCGGATATCCCCATCTGAGAGAAAGCCTCCCAAGATAAGATATCAACAGATGAACCGGTGTCAATAAATACTCTTTTGACTGTTTTGGCAGCAATCTGAGCATGGATGATTAATGGGTCCGAATGTGGCATCCTCACTTTCTCAGCGTCTTTCGGCGAAAAAGATATATCTTCATGTCGCGTTAGAGAGATCCTTCTGCTAGACGCGGACGGCGGTTGCCTTCCCTCTCGCTCATAGTTCCTCTTTTCCTGTCTACTTGATCCCGCCATAGAGTACCCTCCCGCGAGGGTATTGATGAAACCCTCGGGTTCCGGTATATGGCCTTCTTTGGGCCTTCGATCTCCTTCCTGGTTAACGGGTCTCTGCATAGTGGGTGCATGGTTGTGTCTTCCTCCGCACCATATTCGTCCTCTGCCTCTTCCTCGGTTGTAGTGCAAGGGATCTCTCCGCTGATCTTGCTGTCCTTGGTACCAATTTTGTCGATCGCGGGGGACATCAGGTCTGGGGTTACGATCTTCCCAATCTGGTCTTTGATTGGGTCGATCTTCCCTTCGCGGTGGAAATCTCAGTTCTTGGTTCCTACATGGATTCTCTCTTGGATGATAGGATCGCGGATGATCGTCTTTCAAATGATATGACCGCGGATGATCGTCTCTTGGGTGAGGCCCTGGGTTTCTTTCAGAATTCATATGTATTTCGTCGTATCGGGAACGAAAATCTCCTGCTTCCCAGTGATGTCTGGGTGGCTTAACTTTCTCTTTTTTGAATTTCCCAGCGTTTTTTCCAAAAAAAACCTGGTTGCCTGTGTTTGCTCTTGAACTGGACACGGCTGCCTCTTCAGCGTCAATTTGTCTTGACACCCGTTCCCTCAAATCATCGTAACTGGCTGGTTTTTTTCGAAACAGGTACGTCTTGAAATCTCCTTCTGCCAAATTGCCCATGAGTATGATGATTGCTGAATCATGATTGAAGTTGGGGATTTGTACTACCACACTGGTAAAACGAGTGAAAAAGTGCCCCAAGGTCTCTCCAGCTCCTTGCCTAATGGAATTCAGATCAAGCATGGTCTTCTTCCTTGACCGCGCACTTCCAAAATGGGACATGAAGATGTGGGACATCTGGGTGAAACTGGTCACGGAGTTCTTTGGTAGATTGGTAAACCATGTAAGGGCGATTCTCGTCAAAGTTGAGGGGAACGTTCGACATAACATAGCATCGTTGTACTCATTTATCCCCATTGCGGTTGTAAAATGGCAAAGATGATCTTCGGGATCAGTCGTCCCATCATACTTCATAAGGTTCACATCTCTCCACCTTTTCGGCACTGTCGCAGAACAGATTTCCTTGGCGAACACCGATGGGAAAGCCACCAGCTCTTCTGCTCTTTTACCTGTTGAGTCAGACTTTGTGGAGGTGGAAACATCCGTGGATCTCTCTCCGCGTCGGTGTTTGTTCTTATGCTGTTGCTGATCATTCTGCTATGTTTGATGCGGCATTGCCTGACCCTGGAAGCCATAATTCATGTTGTCTGGGTTGTTGTATGCAGTATAATATCTATCAAAATTCCCACGCTGCTCCTTGTGATGGAAGTTCCCTTGTTGACGCGGATTCTGTCCCTAGTGATCATAATAGTAATACTGTGATTGCTCTTGCTGAAGGGGGTTAGGCTGCTCACGATGGACTTCATAATACCATAATTTCTAAGGTATGTTCTCTCCCTCTGTTCCATACTGATTGTAATGGTGATGCGGAGGAGTACTGAGGTGCTGATTTCCTGTTTCACCCACTGGATTGGGTTGAGGTGTTAATGGGGTATACATGCTTGAGGCTTCCTGATCCTGGTGGATCACATGGCTCATGCTCTGTGTCGCATTGTTTTGATTATCACTCATTCTTTCAGCGTTGCAATTATGCCATAGTGAAAGACTCATTTTCACACACACACACACACACACACACACACACACACACACACACACACACACACACACACACACACACACACACACACACACACACACACACACACACACACACACACACACACACACACACACACACACACACACACACACACACACACACACACACACACACACACACACACGCACACGCACGCACGCACGCACGCAATTATGCCATAGTGAAAGACTCATTTACACACACACACACACAACACACACACACACACAACACACACACACGCACGCACGCACGCACGCACGCACGCACACACACACACACACACACACATATTTATGTTTTCATATTTAGACGCGGATCCTAACTCCTTTCTTTGATCTGGGGGTCTTTGCCTGATTTTTCAAAACGAAAGTTTTTAGAGGAACCCCTTAGTGTAAGGGGGTTCCCACAGACGGCGCTAGTGAAAAAGACTCGAATTATAAAAGGCCTTCATTTTTAGTGGGACCCGGGAATATACCCTGTGGGGCCTCCAATACTCCTAACGGGCTTACCTGACCCGTACCGAAATGATCGGTACGGCCCAACCTGTGTCGCGGGAATAATTGGATTACATTGGCGTCGATAGATTATTCCCTTATCGATTTTTTCTCAAACGAATTGGGAATCAACCACTTACCTGCCGCCATTGGCTGGCTTGGGGACTAACAGCAACAAACTCTTGATTCTTACTTCGGGCTTTCAAAAGGCAAAGTTTGGTTTATGTCCGCGGAAAAGATCCTTTTTAAAGAGTTCCTCGCGTGTCTTGTTTTCTCTTCCCCTCTTTTCTTCCCTCTTTTCAGGATCCTTGATCTAGGTCCGCTTGTTTTTCCCTCCTCTTGTCGTCCAAAAGTCCCTTCTCTGTATGTTCGTTTCTGCTTTTATAGGTGACGGATGACCTTTAAACAACTCGCCACGTGGGGTTTGTACTTTGACAAGTGTCCAACTCGTGGGGTGTGGGCATGTCCGACGGTTCTTTGTTGGGTGCTTATCCGCGGATGATCTTGACGATCCGTCTGAGGTGACTTTTGTTATGAATATTACTATTTTTCGCCTATTGTTGTTGATTATCTTTATTATTATGCTTCTTCAGATGTTTTTATTGTCGGTTTCGTCAGATTCTAGGCCATTTTGGCTGCTTTTGGTAATCCCCAAATTGATTTCCGTCATTTATGCTGCATATTTTTCGTTTATGCTTGATTGCTCCTTGATTGATCATCCTATTTTGTGTTGCTATTGTTGAAAATCACTCTAGTGAGTGTGTTCTAGCTTGCTGTTGCTCGGATTTTACAGGTTCAGGTGGCCTTAGTACCCTTCCACCTTCTTCCATGCCTCAAAATTTATCTTCTTATCAAGTCCTTCTCCCTGATATCGACATCCTTCATGGGAAATTGGGTTGGTGACCTTCTCGACATAATTCTGAGTTTAGAGAGTGGGTTGTCCTATAGAGTCATCTTTCTCAATTCTCGCAATCCCCACCGACTCATCACCCCACCGCATCATCCAGCTTGTACTACTAGTATCATGCAGGACATATCCCTAAGGGTAGTAAGCATTGATTCATACCCACCGACTCATCACCCCATTTCCTGTGGGACACTAGTATGACTTATTTTGGTAAAGTTGAAGAACATTCTTATTACTTTCTGAAAGAGGAAGGTAGAGTTTTTGTTTAGAGTCTCGTGGCAAGAAGACACCGGTTGGCCATTATGAGAATTGAGAAAGATGACCCTATACGACAACCCACTCTCTAGACTCAGAATTATGTCAAGAATCTTATCCCACCCAGATTTGACATTCTAGTACACCAATTACTCATGGCATAATCTATGGTGTCACGAACTATTTTTCATCACACACTCAAGTAACCAACGTACCCGAATACAAATCCCGAATTGATTAGCTTACCAACCCAATTTCCCATAAAGAAAGTCGATATTAGGGAGAAGGACTTTATAAGAATATAAATTTTGAGGCCTGGAAGAAGGTAAAAGGGTACCCATGCTACCACAACAAGATGTGGTGGGGTTTGAACCCCACCACAACCAGATGCGGTGGGCACATATATTGTACCCAGGCCACCACAATAAAATGTGGTGGGGTTTGAATCCCACCACAACAAGATGTGGTGGGCACGTATACGGTACCCAAGCCATCGTTGTATGCTGCCGTGGCCTCCCTAATCCGCCATTAAACCCACCGTAAGAAGCTACGGTGATTAGCGGTGTAAATAGTAAAAATTATGGGTGATCTTGTAGCGGTGAAGGTGTCCAATTTAGCGCCGATTCGAGAGTCTTCCATCGACATTCTCTAGTTCATGGATTCGAGAGGCGCGTTCCAGTTTCCAGCTCTTCCATTTCATTTGCGAGTCTTCCATTCGATTTTGCTCTGGTTGATTATTTCTTTAGTTTTTGAAAAATGGCAGGGAGATTAGGATTTTGAAAAATGGTAACCGTCACTGTTGCTGGTGTGAAGATGGACCCACTTGCTGATTCTCCCACTTCCATTATCGAAGATGAGGTTTGCTCACATGTCTCCGTTTCCATGTTCTTTTTACTAACCCTGACATTTCCTTCCCTTGTTTTGTGGCTGAGATATACAGAGGGGAGGGCAAGCCATCCCATGCTTTTGGAGTTGTCTCTCCAATGTATAAATGCTTGAGAATACTTTTGACTACTATCATGTGCAGTATTGTGCATCAGTGCATAGTTTTGTGTTCCTTCGGCTTTCTTTTCCATATCTGAAAAATATAGCATAGGGAGTGGGGATTATCATTCCTTAGATAATTGTAGGGGAGTGTTTTGCCTCTTTTTCTCTGTTCTTTTAAATGTTGCAGTAAATGGTGGATTTGCGTTAGGCTAGGACGAGAAATTTAAATTTGAAGAAAACTTCAACCTACATATAAAACATATAGAATTTCCTGTTTGATATAAGATCATACCTATGAGATATTGTCTTCCTTCACCAACTTAGGAAGTGTAGGGGGTTGTTTGTGGCTGAAGAATGGAAACTAGTGAGTTTTCAGTTGTTGCTACCATATTCATGAGAGTCATGCCTGATGAATTTATTATAATTACTAGAAAATCAGGAATGTAACAACTCAATTAGGGAAAATCTTTCTTCTTAGTTTGCAACCTTGTGCTTTTGCAGGGACCATATGAATGGAGAGATGTTGCACAAGAGCAGGATGACATGAAACATAGCTTGGTTTACGAGCTTTTGAAATCATAGGAAAGACCACGTACGTATATTTTATGAATCCAAAATATGTATGAGTTGCTACTTAGCACAAGGTAGGCTGGCAAACCCAATCTCGATCTTTCAATATTTCAAGTTTCTTATCGCATTTTTTTCTTCTTATTTGGTGCTATATGTATAAAAGTATACGAGACCAACGAGCATGAACTACTTTTGGACCCAACAAGGCAGCAATCAAGTGGGCAAGCAATCCAAACATAGTTTTACATCAATTTTGGATTCAAAGTCATATGAGGAGACATCATGTCCAATTTTGGTCTTTATTGATTCGTTCAGGTACCATCATCCTAGTGTCTACAACTATACTTAGTGCATGTATATTTGGTTATGCTTAGAGAAATATAAAGAAATGTAGGCTTTATGTTACAGACGACGATCTATTTGTCAAAACATGTACATTTCCTCTCTTTGTGTAAATGCATGTCTTAAGGAAAACGCCATGTGCTTTTATTCCTTTTAATGTATTTAATTAGGTGTTAAACATTTTTGTTATTTTTCTATTAACGACTGAATTAGTAATTAATATGAATCATAAATCAGAGTTACCCAACTTATTTTGACTTCCTTCATAGTTTAGTGTTGTGGAAATATTGTTTCAAAATCCTGCACTCAAAGCTAATATGGTGGCATACTGCCCAAATGTATGTTTGGGTCCTTTAGGACTGATTGACATATCCTATTCTCTCATTGTGTTTTAGACATAACTTTACTCAGTTTTCCTTTCCTCAATATTGTTTTTAGAAAATTTGATTATCAGAAAAAGACGTCAAGAACTTTCACTTGTTTTTCCTTCTCTTAGAAGTGAATTTTTACATCATACATTTTTATCAGGACAAACTTTGATGGATTTCCAAGAGAACCATTATGGGTTTAGTGACTGTCAAGTATTGTGATTGGTGCTGATCTGCTTGTTAAGAGTTGGGCCAGAACTTTATACAGATGTTTGGTTAACTTATTTGGTGTAGGGAACATGAATCTTTGATGGGAAATTAAAAAGGTATGTCGATTTTCCTATTACGGATATCCTACAAATGATGGGGTGTGTTGGTCGGCCACAATTTGACCAGCATGGATGTAAAGGCTCGGGTTTTTATTTATTAATTTTGAAATCCTATTTTTTTGCGGAAAAAGAATAATTTAACGGAAAACTCACTAACTCGGATTTCATAACTCTTAAAGCGGGTTCCAGCCTAATTTGGAGTTTTTGACAAACGATTCCGTCTTTTCAACTCGAGAATTGCAAATTAATTTCGGATGTCGATATACTCACGATTTTAAAACATTAATTTGATTGAGTCGGGATTAGATCGAGAGAGCGGGTTTTGAAATTGCATCTCGGGTAAATTTTGAATTGTGTTGGGACCACACCTCTAGAGTCTAGACCCCCCCTTATGGCAAAGAGTCAAAAGAAAGAAACCCTGCAACCCACGCCTGCAATCCTTCAACCCCCCTTACACTTCAATTTCAATTCCCCTTTTTCTATCTTGTGAGGTTCAGAGGAACCCATTCCTCTTCACATTTCAAAACCAAACACAGCTTTCCTCTCCCCTTCTCCTCCTATTTTCTTCCCTTCAAAAGGAGCCTTTGTCTCCTGATTTCGGAGCTGCCCACCACCACCACCACCGCCCTGCAGCCTCCGGCACCACACCGCCGCCGCCGCTCCCTCACCTCCCTGTTTTTCCGACGAAGACGCCGAGGCGAGTAACACCTCCTCTCCAATCCTTCCTCCTCCTTCAGCCAGCAGCAGCAGCAACGTTCAGTTGCCCTTCTCGGCGTCCCCGAGCAGCAGCAGCGCACCCGTCGACTCCAGACGCCGGCGCTGAGCTCATTGCCCTGTTTTTCGTTCGAATCCCCCGGTAAGCTCTCCTTTCTCTTCCTTTTGGACTAAAACGATGTAAATTCCTCCTTTAAGCCTCCTTCCTTCCGTCCTAGGGCGATCTCGATCGATTCCAACTCCGGCGAGCCCAATCGCGCCCCGACGACGTTTTCCGGCGAGCATCGAAACCGCGCCTCGGTGAGCCTATATCTTCTCTCTTCTCCTTCTCTCCCTTTCCGTGTGTATGTGTGTGCGTCGTGGTCGGATCCCGGGTGGCCGGAGCCCATCTCCGCCGCCGGCGGCGAGCCTCCCGCTCCTCCTTTTCTTCTTCTTCCGCCGAACCCGTGCCCTCTTTCTCTCTCTGATTTCTTTCGTTCCCAAACAGAGGAAGAAGAAGGGATGGGCTCCACTGCCACATCACCGCCATGTCAGCCCGGGGCCCACTTCCTTTTTTTATTTCGTTAGCTCAGAATGTGAAGTTGATGTATGAATGGGAGAATGGGATTGGGGTTGTTGGGCCTTTCTTTATAAAGAAAACCAAAGGGGAAATTGGGCCTAATTACTTTAAAGGGTATTCAAATTGGGTTAATAATAGGGGAGCTTGGTTTGGTACTTAACAAATAGGAAGGGTGTCGGTTTTGGGTTTTACAAAATAAAAGAGGTCGGTTTGGTAATTTAACTAGAGCTGAGCTTTATAAAATAAAGATGGTTGGGAATTTGAAGGGATTTGGAAATATTTTATAAAAGTGTTTATAAAATTGTATTTAAAATATTATATGATATTAATTGTGATTTAAAGGTGTAATATTATGGTGATTTAAAACAAATATAATATTATGAGACTTAGATATTTAAAAGGGTATTGTCGGATTTAAATCAAAAAATGAAGTTGTCGAGCGTTTTCAAAAGGGCAGAAATTCTAACTAGTTGATTCGGATTTTGAAGCGGTTTCGGGACTAACTTGGGGAATTATGTGATCGATGACTAACTAGCATGTTCATGTGATTGATTGGCTAATAGCATGATTTGTGTGAATTAATGGCATGAATGAATGACTAACGGCATGATGAGATGTTAGAATTTCGTATCGTTTGACTTATGTCTCATGAGCTATGATTAATATGATGAAATTTGGAGATATACGATCATGCGGATATATGAGTATTACTGCAAATATACGAATGTGGCGAAATGGAATGATGAGAATGATATGGTCTTATGGAATGTGATGAAATGATGAATGATTGAACTTGATGAGATGATGGTTATGATGTAGTTATACTTTATTGAGTGATGTGTGCTTGCGGGATATATTGGATGGTTAAATGTAGACTTATATGGACGTTATGATATGTATCTAGGTGATCTTTAATCTATCGTAATGCGTGTCTTGCTGTTCTGCACTGCCAGGTAAGTCTCTTCGGAGCTTACTCAGATTGAATAGAGCTATTCCCTGCCTTAGGTGCATGATATACTAGGTGTTGCATTCATGATCAGCATGCCATGTAGTACCATGCCAGATTGCATTGATCGTTGAGCATTCTATTTCTCTATGTGTATGTAAACAGAACGGCCGTTATCTGTGATAGTCCTAGAGTCTTTGCTAGGGTCATAGGGTAGCCCAGCCTCATCGGGTACCCTGAGTCAATCGAGTACTTCCTTATATTATGATATGCCTGCGGGCTTTATTGTGGAGCAGGTTAGGCATGCGTGCCGCCCTATTATGAATGAATGCATTCACGAGCTGGCCAGTCTCCGCCTGTCGGAAGGGGTGGAGGTAGGAGAGGGATATGCCACTTGGCATTGTCTTGGGCCCTTTACAGTATTTCTGCACATTATTATGAACTAGGAGCATGCTAGTGTGTTTGAATTTCGTACTGCATTAGAGCATCTTTATTAGGTATAGCGTATATGTGTGCTTATGGTTGGGATGCAGAGTTAAGTGGGCATCGATCTGATCCCGCTCCAAATCAATTTTTTTAGGAATTATTTATATTCATCCTGTCGGTGCTGGTTGCTTATTGCGCGGGTCATTTTGTCGGCGGAGAGTGAGCGCTGGAGTGTAGACTTCACTAGACTCTGATTATATTTTGGACTTATACTTTTGACTCCGTTTTGACCCGGCTCTGCCGTGGCACACTTTTGTATCATACTTGGTTCCGCTAGTCGCATGATTTCTGATTTCCACGCTTAGATTACGACAGGTACAGGGGACTTCCCCGGGGATTCCAACGATCCCTTCGATTTTGGGTATGAAATCCCCCTTGAAAACATTAAAGTAAGTTTTGAAACCTTCAACCTGTACTCGGGGCGCAAGGTCCTAACGGGGGGTTTTATCCCTCGAAACGTAACCTGGGAATCATAATCTCGGGCCGTTACAAAGGGGTATCAGAGCTGAGGTTGTGCAAACCGAGTATGATAGGTTGAAGTGGTTTTGAAAATGGCCCAAGGTTTTCAATTGACTTTCAAAATGTTTTAGAAAGGGCAAAATGAATTTAAAATGGCTAACTCAAATGGACTAAATATGAACTTGACTCAATAAATCCGGAAATCAAACAAGGGGAAACGACGGGGTAGTAAAGGCGCTAGACCATCCCTATTGGATGTAGTTGGGAACGGGTATGCAAAATCCTAGCTTCTTTTACAGATGGGGTTTGAAGACTCCAGGGAGCCCGAGGGTTGGAGTAGCTTGGGTTAGGGGGCCGTGAGGTATTTGCCCCTCCGGTCAGTCGTCCCTCGAAGGACGGCATAGATCGTCTATGTGATTATATGCATTATATCCAACTGGGCCTGAGGTCGATCCTCCTCGAAGAGGATCATATTAACCCCATTGATTGCTTAAGTGTTGAGTGCTGTTTTGCTTAAGATAGAGAACTAATCAGTATGTCTTGACTTGAATCATGTATTGAATAACTGTGCAAACGGGATAGCGGGAGAGTACCTCGTTCTTATGTCATTGGAATTCCTGTCTTGTCGGAATGGAACTTCCTTAATTCAAACCCTTTGATGATTCTGACTTCGTCATCCGTCACACCAAAATATTTAGGCATGTTAGCAAGGGTCAAAGAACATCCGCTCACCCCGTTTCGAGTCCTGTTTGGTATCCCACCATCTATGCTTCTACCGAGTCTTGTACTAGAGGTTGGTGTCTCCCACGGGAAATTTGGGTTGGTCATCTAATTACCTTCAAAAATCATGTCGGATGTGAGGATTACTTGAGTATGTTAGTGTGAGTGATGACTGGAGTAGTTTCGAGTTAGGAGTGAGTTGTCTCATGGAGTCACCCCTTTGATCCTCGTAATGGTCAACCATGTCTTCTTTCCATAGGAGTCTAAACACGAGTTTACCCTCCCCTCTCGGGAACAGCGTGAATGTCATTGTGCCCTACCGAGCGAGTCATACTAGTGTTCCACGGGAAATGGGGTGATGAGTCAGTGATTGCCCTTAGAGAATTCTGTCTGATTATAATGATAGCCTCCTTTATGACTTCATGACATGATATGTTGGGTATTTTAGTATGACTTGCCTAATAACTTGCATGGTTGCTTCTATGATGAGATAATTGTGCCATATGTATGAAACTTCCAGGATTATTATATTTCCATGAATTAGGTTCATGATAGTGTGATCAACCCTTGTTGTATGTTTAATATGAGAAATTAATGTCTTAGCATGCTAAGATGACTTAATTGGACCTTGTTGACTATGTATATGTTTAATGAGTATTGTTAGTATCATGTAGGACATATACCTCCCAAATTTGGACCCTCATATGATTATTTATCGTACCCGTCTTACTATGCGAATATGAATGTATGTGATATGATAGTTGATGTACTGCCCATGTAGGACTTGACTATACTTGTAGTAGGATTATTAAAATGCATTTTAACATGCTTGCATTGGTCCCATATTATCTTGATATGCTTATGTGTGTACCTAAGGTGAGTGATTAATCATACATGTTATATTATGTGACGCTCGCTAGGTCTTGCATAACTTGTGTTGCATATGTCCATTGTCGGTCCATGTATAAATGATCTTAATATGTCAGACATGACTGGTAAATGAAATGATGGGGTACTTGCTTGTTCCGGATGCATGAAGAAATTGATTAGACAAACATGTTGTGAACTCATAGATCGTTATTCCTTGAGATAGGTACATGCTAGTGTGGAATAATGTTGTTGAGATAATTCGTGATTGCTATGTATTGCTTGCGGCAAATATAACCTCATAGAATGACCTAAGGGCATCGTTGTAACTCTCGGGTTGAGATCTTATCTCTAGTCTCACCGTCTAGTCCTGGTCCATGTCTGAATCATTGAAGAAGTCGTGTTGTCCGCCCTTATCTCTCCCCTATCTCCGTAACTCTCAATCCTTGCGATCCTTCGATGAGCGCCGACATGAAAGGAAGAAGCGACGACCAAGTGGCACCGGGATGGCGAAGTGGAAGCATGGTGGGTCCATGACCCATAGACTCCAAGGACGACGTCACCGATGGCAGAAAGAACGGATATGCTTCAAGGATGGCAGACGTGAGCAGGATCCTCCCAACTGACTCGAGGAAGAGCATTCTTAATTCGAACCGTGGATTCTCTTATTAGTCGGAATTGATGGTGTGTGATAGGCCTCGAACTGACATGATGAGATTGGTAGTGACGAATATGCCGAACCAGTAGTGAATAGTGACCTGGCTAACTTGTGATTGCGATGATGTATCTTGATGCTTGAGTGTACTGACCTGCTAGTAAGTCGATTATGAGTTATATATGTAGTGGTAATTCGTCTTGGGCATGAGTCGAGTGATTCCTTGGTGAAATGGGTCGGAAAATGGCAGGTAGATTGAGGTCTTTGAGTGGTTCATTGGTTGTGTGAGATGAGGTGTAGGAAGGATGCATCAGCTTGAGAAGAGCCGAGTGAGTTAGGACTTGTCAGATATTGAGTGTAATTGAGCTTCTAGGTAGGTCTCAGGTGAGGAGTGGAGCCGATATGGTGAGATTTCGAGGAAGAGGTCCTAGCTAGAAGTGTCGGTAGGCAGTGGGTGCAAGTATAGGTGGTTAGTGTAGTTCTAGAGGTGGATGAGTGAGCTAAGAATGGATCGGAGGGATTCTCAAAGGGAAGTGTTATTAGACGGATTGGTGAGCTAAGGAAGGTGTCTAGATAGTCTAGGAGCGGATCGTGGGCGACATCGAGGATGAGATTGAGGAATCGCTAAAAAAGAGTAGTAGCAGGCTGTATCTGGGATGAGTACTTGGGGTTGCTTAAATAGGGTTAGTGATGCTTAGAGGATTCCTAAGGGAAGGATTCCTAGATGCTTTGTTGGAGGATTTTAGTATAGGAAAGGAAGCGAGGTTGATGTGTGGAGATTGTTTTGGGCTAGTGAGGTATTTGAGGATGCGAGATGAGTATTCGAGGAAAGGTTGGTAGCTAGGCAAGAATGCCGTTGAGATTTCTCGTAAGATTGTGGGTTTGAGGTCGAGATAGGGAGATTTTGAGCATGAAATTGGGAATTTGGCAAAGCAGGAAAGCATTGAGAACACCAGGGGAAGGATGTTTTAAAGAGTTGGCTAAGTTGTGGTACTTGGGAAACTCGGATGAGGATGATCTAGGGATTCTACGGAAATGATGATCGGCAAAAGAGGGCTTGGGACGGTGAGGTGTAATGGTTAAGAAGTAGGAGTTGAGGCAACTTAGGAATATGAAGAGATGAGAAACTGGAGTATGACGACGTGAGGATTTCGCAAGGTTAAGGTTTATCAAGATTTAGGATGAGGAAATTTGGGGATATGCTAAGACGAGAATCTAGAATAGGTCGGCTGAGGAGTCATGGATGTTTAGGTTTCGTGAGATTCGGGATGGGACAAGTACGTAGATGGAATCAGTGGTTGGTCTTTGAGGATAGGTACGGGTGATGAGGGTCTTGGTGATTCGTGGTTGGGAGTAGCACTAGATGGGTTTCCGTGTGAGAGTTGGTCGGGAGTATCATGTGTGAGATGATATGTATGAGTTGGGTTCTTAGAGGTGGATGGCTAGTGAGAGTGATTAGTGGTGCGGAAAGTGTGATCAGGTTAGCGAGGTGATTTGAGTTGTCTCTTTGGGAGATAATGGTTAGGCAGAGTCTTAAGAACCTAGGGAGAGTAAGCGAGATTGTTAAGGAGCACCTAGATCGATCGTGAGAGTGGTTGAGTCGAGAGCTTGAGATTTCTCTTAGAAGGCGAGATGGGACTGGTAGATGAACCCTAGGACGAGGGTGTGCTTTGTAGGGAGCCTTGGTAGTTGGTCGAGATGTTAAGCTTATCGGGATAAGGAATTGCGTGATTGGGAACTCCGAGATATGGTTTTAGATGGTTGAGATTGGGTATTGAAGTAGATTGATCATTAGATGACTCGATTGCATAAGAATTAGGGGTACCTAGAAATTGGCTTGGGGTGTAGGCCTTGATTGCGGATAGTTATGAGGCTAGAGAGTCGCATGTGAGCTGGATGCAATGGTAATTAGAACTAGTGTCGGATTGAGTTAGTAGACCTAGATGAGATTGATCTTGATGCAAGTGATGATGAGTAGTGGTCGTGTCTTATCGTGATTGGTAGTTGTAGACAAGGTCTCTTAAGGATTTGATCTAGTGTATGCTTTACTTGGGGTCGAGTGTTGTGCAAATTATATGCTTAGACGATGATGATTCCTTGATGAATTGCCATAACCAATAGTGAGCTATTAGTACAGACATAGTCTTCCCCTGAGCTTGATGAAATGCTAGTGTGCGGAGGTCCTTGATGCCTCTAAATGTGATGATGCTTGGTAGTTAGTAAGGGTATGATGTGATTACCTGATTGATACAATGTGCAACCCCTCATATGTCATGATAAATGCTACTATATACGATACTATGCTAGATCTGTTATGATATGTGACTATCCTTGACATGGATATGATTTGTTTATGAATGTATGATACGAGTGCTATGTTATATGATGTCGCGAACTGGAATTGAGAGGATGTTAGAACTTAATTGATGGAATTTGATTTTGACTTGGAATCTAGGGAGAAAATATGGGATTAGCCCTTAGAGGTGGATGATTCCACCTCCTGAAGTTGAAACTTGCTTGACTAACATCGGGTTAAGGGATTTGAATGATGTTTAAAAAGAACTAACTTGGATTTTGGGAAATTTAACGCGATTGAGAATGTCAATGATTTTGAAACAAACCTTTTCAAACTGAGATTCCCCTTTAAATTTTCTAGCCGAGCTTGCGTTATGACGTCCCACAAAGTGGATACATGCATTTTATAGGGGCCCTTATAGACTGCTTGCTAAGACCTAGTGAAGATGTCATAGTGTTTTTTGAGTTATGATATGACCGAGAAGTCGGGGTAAGGATGTGGTAAGGGCCCATATCACACTCTCACTACGACCTATTGGGAATATTATGATCATAACGACGATACTGTGAGAATCTCATAGGGGCACTTATGAGGCACTTACGGGATCAACGGAATGATCCTTGGACTCACCTATTCCAACTTCATCCCCTACATTGTTTTGGTTTTAGTCTCGGGGACGAGACTTGTTTTTAGAGGTGGATGATGTAAAGGCTCGGGTTTTTATTTATTAATTTTGAAATCCTATTTTTTTGCGGAAAAAGAATAATTTAACGGAAAACTCACTAACTCGGATTTCATAACTCTTAAAGCGGGTTCCAGCCTAATTTGGAGTTTTTGACAAACGATTCCGTCTTTTCAACTCGAGAATTGCAAATTAATTTCGGATGTCGATATACTCACGATTTTAAAACATTAATTTGATTGAGTCGGGATTAGATCGAGAGAGCGGGTTTTGAAATTGCATCTCGGGTAAATTTTGAATTGTGTTGGGACCACACCTCTAGAGTCTAGACCCCCCCTTATGGCAAAGAGTCAAAAGAAAGAAACCCTGCAACCCACGCCTGCAATCCTTCAACCCCCCTTACACTTCAATTTCAATTCCCCTTTTTCTATCTTGTGAGGTTCAGAGGAACCCATTCCTCTTCACATTTCAAAACCAAACACAGCTTTCCTCTCCCCTTCTCCTCCTATTTTCTTCCCTTCAAAAGGAGCCTTTGTCTCCTGATTTCGGAGCTGCCCACCACCACCACCACCGCCCTGCAGCCTCCGGCACCACACCGCCGCCGCCGCTCCCTCACCTCCCTGTTTTTCCGACGAAGACGCCGAGGCGAGTAACACCTCCTCTCCAATCCTTCCTCCTCCTTCAGCCAGCAGCAGCAGCAACGTTCAGTTGCCCTTCTCGGCGTCCCCGAGCAGCAGCAGCGCACCCGTCGACTCCAGACGCCGGCGCTGAGCTCATTGCCCTGTTTTTCGTTCGAATCCCCCGGTAAGCTCTCCTTTCTCTTCCTTTTGGACTAAAACGATGTAAATTCCTCCTTTAAGCCTCCTTCCTTCCGTCCTAGGGCGATCTCGATCGATTCCAACTCCGGCGAGCCCAATCGCGCCCCGACGACGTTTTCCGGCGAGCATCGAAACCGCGCCTCGGTGAGCCTATATCTTCTCTCTTCTCCTTCTCTCCCTTTCCGTGTGTATGTGTGTGCGTCGTGGTCGGATCCCGGGTGGCCGGAGCCCATCTCCGCCGCCGGCGGCGAGCCTCCCGCTCCTCCTTTTCTTCTTCTTCCGCCGAACCCGTGCCCTCTTTCTCTCTCTGATTTCTTTCGTTCCCAAACAGAGGAAGAAGAAGGGATGGGCTCCACTGCCACATCACCGCCATGTCAGCCCGGGGCCCACTTCCTTTTTTTATTTCGTTAGCTCAGAATGTGAAGTTGATGTATGAATGGGAGAATGGGATTGGGGTTGTTGGGCCTTTCTTTATAAAGAAAACCAAAGGGGAAATTGGGCCTAATTACTTTAAAGGGTATTCAAATTGGGTTAATAATAGGGGAGCTTGGTTTGGTACTTAACAAATAGGAAGGGTGTCGGTTTTGGGTTTTACAAAATAAAAGAGGTCGGTTTGGTAATTTAACTAGAGCTGAGCTTTATAAAATAAAGATGGTTGGGAATTTGAAGGGATTTGGAAATATTTTATAAAAGTGTTTATAAAATTGTATTTAAAATATTATATGATATTAATTGTGATTTAAAGGTGTAATATTATGGTGATTTAAAACAAATATAATATTATGAGACTTAGATATTTAAAAGGGTATTGTCGGATTTAAATCAAAAAATGAAGTTGTCGAGCGTTTTCAAAAGGGCAGAAATTCTAACTAGTTGATTCGGATTTTGAAGCGGTTTCGGGACTAACTTGGGGAATTATGTGATCGATGACTAACTAGCATGTTCATGTGATTGATTGGCTAATAGCATGATTTGTGTGAATTAATGGCATGAATGAATGACTAACGGCATGATGAGATGTTAGAATTTCGTATCGTTTGACTTATGTCTCATGAGCTATGATTAATATGATGAAATTTGGAGATATACGATCATGCGGATATATGAGTATTACTGCAAATATACGAATGTGGCGAAATGGAATGATGAGAATGATATGGTCTTATGGAATGTGATGAAATGATGAATGATTGAACTTGATGAGATGATGGTTATGATGTAGTTATACTTTATTGAGTGATGTGTGCTTGCGGGATATATTGGATGGTTAAATGTAGACTTATATGGACGTTATGATATGTATCTAGGTGATCTTTAATCTATCGTAATGCGTGTCTTGCTGTTCTGCACTGCCAGGTAAGTCTCTTCGGAGCTTACTCAGATTGAATAGAGCTATTCCCTGCCTTAGGTGCATGATATACTAGGTGTTGCATTCATGATCAGCATGCCATGTAGTACCATGCCAGATTGCATTGATCGTTGAGCATTCTATTTCTCTATGTGTATGTAAACAGAACGGCCGTTATCTGTGATAGTCCTAGAGTCTTTGCTAGGGTCATAGGGTAGCCCAGCCTCATCGGGTACCCTGAGTCAATCGAGTACTTCCTTATATTATGATATGCCTGCGGGCTTTATTGTGGAGCAGGTTAGGCATGCGTGCCGCCCTATTATGAATGAATGCATTCACGAGCTGGCCAGTCTCCGCCTGTCGGAAGGGGTGGAGGTAGGAGAGGGATATGCCACTTGGCATTGTCTTGGGCCCTTTACAGTATTTCTGCACATTATTATGAACTAGGAGCATGCTAGTGTGTTTGAATTTCGTACTGCATTAGAGCATCTTTATTAGGTATAGCGTATATGTGTGCTTATGGTTGGGATGCAGAGTTAAGTGGGCATCGATCTGATCCCGCTCCAAATCAATTTTTTTAGGAATTATTTATATTCATCCTGTCGGTGCTGGTTGCTTATTGCGCGGGTCATTTTGTCGGCGGAGAGTGAGCGCTGGAGTGTAGACTTCACTAGACTCTGATTATATTTTGGACTTATACTTTTGACTCCGTTTTGACCCGGCTCTGCCGTGGCACACTTTTGTATCATACTTGGTTCCGCTAGTCGCATGATTTCTGATTTCCACGCTTAGATTACGACAGGTACAGGGGACTTCCCCGGGGATTCCAACGATCCCTTCGATTTTGGGTATGAAATCCCCCTTGAAAACATTAAAGTAAGTTTTGAAACCTTCAACCTGTACTCGGGGCGCAAGGTCCTAACGGGGGGTTTTATCCCTCGAAACGTAACCTGGGAATCATAATCTCGGGCCGTTACAATGGAAAGGCAGTTATATTAGTTCATGAACTGAAAAAGAGCTTCTACAAGAAGGTAAATATGTATTTTGGGTAGTTTTTGTATGAACCCTTTCCAGTTGAGAGTAGTCTGAACATCTGCACAATCATTTTAATGCAGAGATAGTTTCTAGAACCATTGGCCATAAAGAGGATGCAATGCACCTCTTACATGGACATATTTGTTCCAGAGACTGGTACTTCAAATTTCTGTCATTTCTGAAATTTGGCTGTTGATTTTTTTAATTCGTTGCTGAGAACTTTGAATAGGGGCTTACACAGAGAGTATTGGGTAGATTTGAAGTTAGTTGTTTGTTTACAGTTGTTCATTCCTTTGATATATCCTTTGAATAAAATAATTTGTTGTCATTATTTTCAGAGTCCCGAGGAGCCGATTTTGTGAATGAGAAGACCATGAAGTGTATTGGTAAGGTCAGAGATAAGTTTGTGAATGGAAGGACCAAGATGAAGAAAAAGATGTACTGGTTAATTGATGTTTTGAAAGTGTTTTAGAGAGTGTTGGTCAGATTTGAAGTTAGTTGTTTGTGAAGGAGTTGCCTTGAAGTTCTTGTTCAACAAGCGTCTATTTTGCTCTGCAAGTGTTGATGTGGATGTGTATTGTGTATATGATAAATTGATGTTCTGAAAGTGTTTCAGCTAACTATAAATATTATTATAGGCTAATGGTTAATTGGTGCTCAGGTGTTGTGTACGTACATATATGATAAATGGATGTTTTGAAAGGGTTTATTTTGCTCTTGCTACCCATATCGATGGTTTTATTGTGTATATTAGATGTTATAATATATATAATGTTTTTATTATATATAATAAAAAATAAAAAAATATAAATATAATCCATTTAATATATATATATATAATAGAAAAGCGAAAGAAAAAAAATAAGCCATTTTCGACACCCTAGGGCGTCGAAAAAGGATGGTCGGTTAAGCTGTGACATAAGCCATTTTCGACACCCTAGGGTGTCGGAAATGGCATGCCAATCTCGAAGCTTTAACTTTTAGGCGTCAAAATGGGTTCCGACACAGTTTAACGTCGAAAATGACACATTGTCATTCGTGATGCTAAAAATACCGACGCTTTTTTAAAAGCGTCGAAATTGAATGTTTTGACGGTTTATATCGTCGAGAATGGCTTTTAAAAGCGTCGAAAATGGTCCCGTTTTCCTGTAGTGCAAGAGGATTTTATGGGTAAATTATGTTAGATCAACCCTTAAAATTTGAGAGTTTTTACAAAACAATCTGGAAAAATCAGTTTGATAGCCACGAGTTCCTCTCGATAACCATTTTCCCCCTCTTTATGCTTCACTCTACAATCCATTTTTTTCGTTGGTTAAAATGTTAAATCGAGATTTTTTATTATTTAATTAAATAAGTGTTGACATACCTATTGAACTTTATTTTAATAACGTGAGTGAATGGATTATGAAGTTGGCTATAAAGGTGGACTAGAGGAACCTCATCGAAATTCTATATATTGTATTCTCCGAGATGACCCCAAATATATGTAAGAACAGTTTTTCTATCCTATGCTCCAAGGGTATAACATAAGAACGTTATTTAGGAAATATTTTTTAAATTTTAATTACTTTAGTTTTTCTTTTAACTAGATTTTTAGGATCACTTATATTTTAGTTGGAAATCTTTCCCAATTTATAATCTTATCATATGTCCTTACTAGACCTGATGTCACCTACGCAGTGCAACATTTTATCCAGTTTATGAGTAAACCCAGACAACCACATTATAATGCTGCTCTTCATGTGGTGAGATATTTGAAGGGAAGTACAGCTGTAGGTCTTTTTAATCCTACCATACCAGATTCATCTATTACATCTTATTATGATGCTGATTGGGGCACGTGTGCATTCAGTGCAAAGTCATTAACTGGATATTTTGTATTTCTTGGGAAATCATTGATATCTTGGAAGACTAAGAAGCAGGCTACTCTCTCCAAATCATCTGCTGAAACAGAATACAGAAGTTTATCAATGACTGCCAGTGAACTGATATGGGTTTATGAAGTGTTGCAAGCATTACATGTGAGCTCATCTTTGCCTATTCCTTTATATTGTGACAATAAGGCTGCAATACACATAGTAGAAAGTCCAGTTTTCCATAAGAGAACTAAACACATTCGTATAGATTGTCACTTTGTCAGAGAGCAATTGCGGAATGGCTTTGTGCATCATCAGTTCATCAAGAGCAAAGTTCAGCTTGCTGATATTTTTACTAAAGCCTTGGGGGGAAAACAACATTCCTACCTCTCTTCCAAGTAGGGTCTTGTTGGAATCTCAACAAGTCCAACTTGAAGGGGGGATATGAGATTATGCCATTGTCTTTCTATTTCATATTCTATAGTTCATGGCCTTTCATGTAAATAAGGCATAATGTGTGTGTGCTCCTCACGTGCCAACATACCCTTTATAAGGGAACATTATGCATTTTCAGGGTTGTAAGGGTTTTGGGGATCAGCATTGATGGGACTGATTCTAGGCCGTTTTGGCCTCTTTTGGTAATCCCCAAATTGATTTCCGTCATTTATGGTGCATATTTTCCGTTTATGCTTGATTGCTCCTTGATTGATCATCCTATTCTGTGTTGCTATTACTGAAAATCACTCTAGTGAGTGTGTTCTGAGCTTGATGTTGCTCGAATTTTACAGATTCGGGTGGTCTTAGTACCCTTCCACCTTCTTCCATGCCTCAAAATTTATGTTCTTATCAAGTCCTTCCCTGATATCGACGTCCTTCATGGGAAATTGGGTTGGTAAACTTCTCGACATAATTTCGAGTCTAGAGAGCGGGTTGTCTTATGGATTCATCTTTCTCAATTCTCGCAATCCCCACCGACTCAGCACCCCCCCGCATCATCCAGCTTGTACTACTAGTATCATGTAGGACATATCCCTAAAGGTAACCATTCATTCATCCCCACCGACTCATCACCCCATTTCTCGTGGGACACTAGTATGACTTATTTTGGTAAAGTTGAAGAGCATTCTTATTACTTTATGAAAGAGGTAGGTAGAGTCTCGTGGCAAGAAGACACCGGTTGGCCATTACGAGAATTGAGAAAGATGACCCTATACGACAACCAACTCTCTAGACTCAAAATTATGTCAAGAATATTATCCCACCCAGGGTTTGACATTCTAGTACACCAATTAATCGTGGAATAATTTATGGTGTCGAGAACCATTTTTCATCACACATTCAAGTAACCAACGTACGCGAATACAAATTCCGAATTGATTAGCTTACCAACCCAATTTCCCATGAAGAACGTCGATATTAGGGAGAAGGACTTGATAAGAATATAAATTTTGAGGCATTGATGAAGGTAGAAGGGTACCCAGGCCACCACCACAAGATGCGGTGGGCACATATACTGTACCTAGGCCACCACAACAAAATGTGATGGGGTTTGAATCCCACCACAACAAGATGTGGTGGGAACGTATACGGTATCCAAGCCATCGTTGTATGTTGCGGTGGCCTCCCTAATCTGCCATTAAACCCATCGTAAAAAGCTACGGTGATTAGCGATTTAGCGGTGTAAATAGTAAAAATTATGGGTGATTTTAATAACCCCAAATAAAATTTGTCTGTCGGGTCCTAGGTCCAATATGCAAACTTTTTTATACTCCCTCCGTTCCAAAATAAGTGTCACTTACCTTTTCGGCACGTTTTTTAAGGTGTTAAAAACTCTATAAAATATAATTTTTTTAATCAAAATTTTTATATAATTTCATAGTTATTAATAATAAGTATAATATTGTATAAAAAATTTAACTAAAATAATAATATTTTATAAATTTTTTAACTCATTGAAAAACGTGCACTAAAAGACAACGACGCTTATTTTTGAATTGGAACAGAGGGAGGACATATGAAAGAAAAGTTGCAAGTCAGCTTTTTTTTATTTGTTAAAAAAATATCGGATCAATAACAAGATAAATTTGTAATTTAAGTGCCCAAATTAAATTTGTGTGGGTCAACACAAAAAAAGTGGAGAAGTACAAAACTATACACCACATCCTTTCCTCCCTAAAAGATAACGCATTTGATATTTTGATACCCGAATAGCCAAGAGGAATTTTATGGGTAAATTATGTAGATCAACCCTTAAATTTTGAGAGTTTTTACAAAACCATCTAGAAAAATCAGTTTGATAGCCACGAGCTTCTCTCGATAACCACTTCCCCCCTCTTTATGGTTCACTCCAAATGTTCCTGGTATCTTGGGCTGTGGTGGAGGCTGAGAATAATGATAGTTGGTTTTGGTTCTTAAGCCAGCTGAAAGATGCTCTCAATGGAAATGAAAGAGAAGGGTGGACATTTATGTCTGACCAACAAAAGGTAGAGATAAACTTTCTTACCCCCTTTAAACTTTACTATACAATATTAAACAAGTATTTGACTTCATTGATTCTTTTATATATAATGATATATGTGCAGGGGCTCCTCAATGCAGTGGCATCAGTTTTTCCCTTGTCAGTACATAGAAATTGTGCTAGACATATATATGCTAATTGGCACAAGACTCATAAAGGTGATGAATTGAAAATTATCTTTTGGAGGGCAACAAGAGCATATTGTGAGGCAGACTTTGAAGAAGCAATAGATGAGATGAGAGAAATATCTACAAAAGTTGCCGATGATTTCTTAGCTCGAAACCCAAGAGTTTTCTATAGAGCATTTTTTCCTACACAATCTAAATGTGATGTTGTGGTGAATAACATGGCTGAGACATTCAATGGATATATCCTTAAAGCAAGGTAAATGATGTTTCTTTCATTTAATAAAAATGACTAAAGCATACACTAATATTATTCACACTTATGTAGGGGTTAACCAATCATTGACATGTTGGAGAGAATTAGAGAATCACTAATGCAGAGGTTGGTTACCAAAAAAAGGTTGATGGAAGGGAAACAACCTAATGATATTTGCCCAAGAATCAAGTTAAAGTTAAGAAGAAAAATTATCTGCTTGGGAGTTGGATGTTGTGCCTTCTAGTTTGGTGGAGTTTCAAGTTAGGGATATGGTTGACAAGTTATATGTTAACTTGAATGAGCGGACTTGCACTTGCAAGAAGTTTGATATCACTGGAATACCTTGCAAGCATGCTATTGCTTGTTGCGGATTTATGCATGTGAGTCCAGAAGCTTATGTTCATGATTACTTTAAGAAAGAAACATATACTAAAGCATATCAAGGAACAATTACGCCATGTGTTAGTGAACGCTATTGGTCTAAAAAAGAATTCCCATTGGAACCTCCACCTGTGAAAAAGCAACTTGGGAGGCCAAAGAAAAATAGAAGAAAGGATCCCCATGAAGATCTAAAGCAACCGGGAAAGTTAACAAAGCATGGATTGAAGATGACATGTTCTATATGTAGATCGGGTGAGCACAACAAAAGCAAGTGTCCAAACAAAAAACAATGCACCAATTCTTACAGAGAAGAGAGGTCGAGGGAGGCCTAGGAAAAATCCGAGTAACTCAATTTGTTTATTTTTTCGTTTTCTTTTTCTCTATTTTAGGTTGTGATTTAAAAAACTAAATTGTTTTATGTGTGTTTGTGTGTGCGTTGAAATACAGTTGAAGCCAACCCATCTACAATAGAAAGTGAAAGAGGGAGAAGTAGAGGTAGAGGGAGAGGCAGAGGTAGAGGCAGAGGAAGAGGTTGAAAATTAGGTACCTTTCATGTTGGAGCTGGAATCCAATTTGGGGAAAGAGGGGAGATCATTTACATATCCTCCATCTCTAGTCCAGGAGTTGTGATTAGAGAAGGTTGTTCAAAGGTATGCGAGCTTATATTGCCCATAGAATGATCTACCCAACTTAGACTTAGTTTTATATTAGTAGTCTATAGAGTGTAGGATAATGTGATAAGTTTTTGTACAATAATGTGCAGGTAAGTAGAGATTCCCAGCATAATAGTAATGTGCCCCCATCTCAAGTGTTTTCTTCAACAACAGATCATTCTCGTCCACCTACACATTAAAATGTTTATTTCTTGCAAGATATGCTTCACATGTACACTTGCTTTTCTTTTGATGAAAGACTTATGCTTTAGAATTCATGTAATTTCATGATATATCCTTAGAGAATGCTAGTTTTCTGAATTTTTTAACTCGGTTAATGACTTGATGATACTCCTAATATGTAAACATTTGCATATTTTTATTCTTTTTTGTTTTCATTCTTAGCTCTTTCTTCACCTCTGTAGCTATATACACATACTATGGAGTCAAAGAAAGAAAGAAAATTAGAACTTGTTCTTATAAACTGGGATAACTATAGAACTTGTTATGCAGTTTTTTGTCAAGTATTTGATTTTAGAAGAACTCTATGAAAATTAGAAGTTGTTCTTACATATTAGATTAACTATACTTTTTTTTTTGTTATCGGTATTAGATTAGCTATACATATATACAATACTATATAGAATCAAAGAAAGAAAGCAAGCAAATTTGATTTTGGCAACCAAAAAATATGAAAAAATCGAAAAGAAAAATGTTCCTGTAGAATCACTAAATTAAGCTAGGGAGATCATGTATAAAGTACTACATAAAGATTGGAATCCCACCCACAAATTGATATCTTCCTTGATTCACAATATACGAGAACCCAATTTTGATAAATGAATGAAATTCCTCATCAAATAAAGGGAATTTTTTTTTTTTTAAGAGGAATAAAGGGCAATTTCTATCCCATGTGAAATCGATCAATTGGAAAGAAATAGGAACCCTAATCATCAAAACATTCTCCGAAATCGTAATTGAAATCCAAAACATCAAATTACCTTCAATAATAAAAATCCATAGAGTTCAGCCATCTACAATTCTGTCCGTTTTGAATTTGAGATATCCTCTTCTCGTTCTGTTTTGTAAGCTAGAACAACCTCCTTCCTTCTCTCATCATCCACTCGACCTTCAAGCTCGTCCCACTTGCCACCTTCACCGCGGAGATCCTCTGCGCGCAGCCTCCAACCACACAATAGGGAAACCCTCTTCTTAAGTTCCCATGTTTTGATGTATATAGCGTCTGTACCTGAGATTTCTGAGGAAATTTTTATGTCGGAAGTCAAAAGTCGGAATTGTCTAATTGTTATCTTCATTTATTTTCTTATTCCTTTTATTAATTTTTTTATTATTATACCTTTATTTTACATGTCAATTACCCTCTCTGCCACATCAGCAATATTCTTTTTTTTTATATAACCACATCAGCAGTGTTTACCGGAATTCAATCGGAGAAATCAATAGTTCATATATTTACTTTATTAAACTAATTTGGTTTATAATTGTATATTTTTAGAGTTGAGATTATTTTTAGACTAAGATGAATAGGTGGGATTATTTTCTTCCATTTTTCTTTATTTAATTAAATAAGTGTTGACATACGTATTGAACTTTATTTTAATAATGTGAGTGAATAGATTACGAAGTTAGCTATAAAGGTGGACTAGAGGAACCTCATCGCAATTCTATATATTGTATTCTCCGAGATAACCTCAAATATATGTAAGAACAGTTTTTCTATCCTATACTCTAAGGGTATAAGATAAGAACGTTAATTAGGAAATATTTTTTAAATTTTAATTACTTTAGTTTTTCTTTTAACTAGATTTTTAGGATCGCTTATATTTTAGTAGGAAATCTTTCCTAATTTATAATCTTATCATATGTCTTTAGAGTATAGGATAGAAAAATCGATGTAAAAATAATGTTAATTTTACATGTATGTTAATGTTTACCAGGTGATGTCTCAGATCTAGGGTGAGAAGAACGAATTCCATGAAGTATGAGGCGAAAAAATTTATACTTTATTAGCCTTAAGAATCAAATCATACTATGTACATGTTTTCATTTATTTTTTCCTCAATTCATTTTTTATTATTTTAAAATTCTTATAATTTATTTGGTGGATATTCTCTTCATATAATTATTCAAAAAAAATTGTGTCCACCTCGCAATTTTTTCTAGATCCCCCCTTGCTTTAAGATAATGACTTGCAAAATGAACAAGGCCAAACGGAATAATGCTAAAAGGTGGGGAGAAGTGAGGACTGGAGCACTTTGGATCCCATGAAGTTGCTAAAATAACTCCATGTAAAGTTGGTTAAATCCTAACCACTTAATTTTAAATAAATGGTTTAGATTTAAATGCATTTAGCTATTTTTTAATTAATTTTTAGGGTTGATGTATTCTTATTGGGTAATCCTACCAACTTCACGGAGTTCAACTCCACGGGATCCTTACCGGGACCGGAGAGGGTGGATTGTTAAGATAGCTAGTGGTAAATGATGTCTCATTCTCCACCTACATAACACGGCTATCAGCTTCTCCAAGAGCCATCATGCATCTCATATCCTGTGAGAGAGAGAGAGAGATCCCCATCAAAAAATCACCTGAGTTGGCCAATCAAAACATTTTTGTATGTTTCTCCTGTGCTTTTTTAGCCTGCTAGGGTTTTATTGAAACAAAACAAAATAATAATAACAAAATTGTACAGAAAATTATCAAGAGAATAAACAAGGAAAGAGACGTCAAATAAATAATCAATATGCACATGGAAATCTGGCTAAAAATTATCACTTATAAACAAGATATCAATGCGGATTTAAATTACGCCAAAACAAATATAAGCACATGACTTACGAAAATTATCAACGAAAAACAATCAGATGGAAAAAAATTCCACTATGCACGTTCAAGCTCAACTTTGATGAATCAACTCTTGTGAATAACAACAATTCGACTTGTTTTATCATACGTGACTGGGAGAGTCGTCTCGATTATATTGGCTACGAAAAAAATAGGTAACCAGACCCCCACTAAAGACAGAAGTCATTGCCTTAAGACAATGCATTACCCAATCAATATTATAATTGGGTATAAACAAATTACAGATTCAAGGATACTCCTTAATAATTTTAAATCACTTTAACCAAATGTCATTGGGAAATCGAAATGTTGATGTTAGACATTAAAACCCTTCTGTCAAGAGTGAGAGATGTGTCATTCGCTCATGTACCCTGTGATGGCAACAAAGTGACTGATAAGGTACGTTGCACACATTTGCCACTCTGTCAGGGGTCTTGACATCTACAATGATATAGGTCTCTAGGACCCCATTTACAAGGATGCTCTCAAGTCGGTTTTACCATCCGAACTCTTACCTAATAAAAAATATATATATGGATGCTCGGTTTGAGCCCTCTCCGTCATCTCTCCATACTGCTAGCAAACTCAAACAACTGGTAAGGAGTCGAATCAGAGCCATCAAAATTAGGTATGAGATGAGATTGAGCTTTAATGTGGTGAATATTGCTAGCTATAGCTTTACTTTTGAGGAATGGACAGGTCTTAAACAACCATTTGGTTGTGCTTGTACTTGTACTTGCAATTGCAGGCATGGTGGAGGATGGCCCTACAGTATATATATTGGCAGACACATCTTGATATATGCCTTTCATTTCAGCTGATCCATGGTTTCCACAGGGTACCCTTTTGCCCTTTGTCATACATAGTTGAGCTGGTTTTCGAGTGCTGTTTGAATATATACAACCTAAGCTTTTCGAGCCTGAGCTAGCTACGCAGGCGAATCATAGCGCAACAGCATCTATAGATAGGGCGAGCGATATGATGTTTTAGCAAAGAACGTGATGAAACAGGGGAATTTCTTCTCTGATTCTGGAATTGAATGATCACCTAAACAATGTGTGAAAAGATATATATGGTATCTATCCAATGGTGCATAACCACAATACAAATGAAAAAATATCTAGCTTAATCTATTTTATTATTTTTTTAAAAAAAAGGGTAGATTTTAATTCAATTGGACAAATGGAGCTTGTAGTACAGAAGACATGAATTGGTAAAAAGGTTAAAAGGACATCTCCATGGATGGAGCTACAACTTGGTATGGATATGATGCTTTCATCATTAACAATCTGTGCAAAGGCCAAATAAAAATATTCAAGTGGGCATATACATAATTACTCCGTATATGATTAAAATCCATATCTATCTATCATGTAACAGAAAAGTGGCTTTAAGAAGGCCCACAACAAGAGACCAATGAAATTAAACCATTAAATATGATGATCGATCAATTCAGCTTGCAAGATCACAACTCAAGATACACAAGGATGAGTTATGAGCTGAACTCGATCTTGCCGAATAATGGCAACCCACGAGCACGATTCATACAGAAGAAGGATGGATAATGCTTTTGATTGTATATCGTTGTATTTTACAGTTGCGGAGCTGACCAAGATTCAAACATACACAAAGGAAGTCTTGATAATAGGAACAAGGGGATGTACTGTTATACCCTTTTCAGATAATTGGGACTGAGATTGCCCCCACGGATGCCTTCCGCTACCATAACTATGAAGATTCAGAGCAACAATGGATCTTACACGTACTGCAAAATAATATATTATAAAATCCTGGACAACAATCAGATATCATATAAGAGATTGGCAATATGTTGTCCAAGTATCAACATCCATAACGTACAGCAATATATAGCTTGTTTGTTCAAATGTTAAAGATAAGTGTAACAAAAACTGCGGCAATCCTAGAAGAGGCGGAAAATGGGGAGAAATGGAGCCTAAGGCAGAGGCAGCTGTGCCTAGCAAGGGTGCTGCTTCAACGAAGGCGAATTTTAGGGTTGGATGAAGCTACAACGTCTGTAGACATGGTGACAATTGACAAATATTGTGACTTGGATGACGATCAGGAACCAAACAAGGGGTGCACTGTCATATATGTTGCCCACAGGATTTCCACTCGTCGTTGAAAATGATTCTTGACCAAGGTCAGTGATTGATGCTGCAATAAAAATACATTCAAATTCAACTTCATTTCGGAAATGTTTAACTGAACTCGTGTATTTACGAATGCAGGCAGGGTTTTGGAGTATGATGCCCCGTCGGAGCTGCTAAGAGACAGCTCCTCCACGTTCTCCAAGCTAGCTAGTGAATGAGTATTTGAAGAAACCTTACAAAAGGTAGTCAGCATTCCTTTTTTGTGATCTTCCAACTGAGCTCGAATAGCACTGTGTTCTTGGTCCTTTTCAAGTTTACGTTGTGATACTTCCTATTGGGGAGATGTGAACGTTTGATTGTTCAATATATTTACATCAAGTTTAAAGATGCAAATTATAGACCCGATGGACAATTATTTTCCACCCAAAATTCTAAGCGAATGGGGCTTGTATTTGCTTGTTTTTATCGTTGATCCTTACGGTTGAGTTCAGTTGTATCAGGGGATCTTCTTAATCCCCATCTCTTTCATTTACACCCTCAAGTTCTTTGCCTTATCCTAGAGTTTTGATAAATATACCTTCTTTAACTGCAACTCCATCATAATCTTCCAAATTCTGTTTCAAGTTAACATTTTAACCATTTCAAGTTCATTGCCTATGGGTCCATATAATGTATAAAGTTTAAATAAATTAAGCACATAGGTTTATTCTTTTATTTGATAATCTCTACAAATTCACACATATCTGATTTTTCATAACGCAACATCATATTTATAAGCAACATTTCAATCTGAAGGGTTATGACAATCAAATAGTATATGTTTGAGGCTAAACTTTGAGTTTTATTTTTTTTTATTTCACAAAAAGATTAAAAATATGGTTTCTATAAACCTTAACGTTGGATCATAAGATAAGCAAAAGCAGTTGCTTAGAAACAACAAACTATTTTCCAAAATCCATACAAAGCGCCGTTTCTTCCAGCTTTGTGTTTTATGGACAAAGAGCATGAAACATTAGACCAAGGGATCACAATTAAATGATACCTAGTTTATTTTTGATATAAAAGCAAATAAAAATAATACTGTTATATATTAAAAGAACCTCTAATGATGGCATTCCACATGTCCGCTACAAACACTAAATTAAGCTACAAAAATGACCTGTTCATAGTTTTTACTTCAATATAAGCAATACAATGTTTGAAAGGCATCCCATAGATTTAAGCTTTTGTTGCATAAGTAAATTAAGCTTCTGTTATATATCTATGAGCACAAACACTAAATTAAGCTACAAAAATGACATGTTCATAGTTTTTACAAGTCAATATAAGCAATACAATGTTTGAAAGGCATCCCATAGATTTAAGCTTCTGTTGCATAAGTAAAAATACTCTTTTAACTAATGTAAAGAAATCTTACTGATGAACTGAGCTAACTCAATGAAGTAAGACCAATTTTACTATTAATTTCTTGCATCTCGTAAAAAGGCTACAATAGCTTCTTTTAGCAAAAAACAATCAAATGAATAAGATTATAAGACACTTAAACCCTAAATTCTAATCCTAAATTTCCAAATTTGATTGCCCATTACTCAAAACAAACTAACCCTAAATTCGAAATTTCCATTTAATCAAATTCTCAAATTCAAACACGTAAACCCTAAATTATGGAAATTTCAAAAGAGAAATCGAAGACATATACCTTATATTGGGTGAAAGATCATCCACCAGCGTCGCCCCTCCCACTTCACTTGGGCCCTGTTTTCCTCTTTCATCTCCCCACCTTCATTTAAGAGATGGAGGGGGTGGAATTCCACCCCACCTCTTCCACCCCCTCTCACCAAGGTAGAAAAAAATGGCCTACCTCCACCTCCTTTTTGCCATCTCCATCTCCTCCACCTCTTAAAAAAGAGGCGAGGAAAACACACCCTTTCTCGTCGGCGATTTTGTCTCCGCTCAAAGACAATGGATGTCAAATAATTCAATTTAAGGGGTGAGAGTCGATGCTTTCCGAAAAATTCAACGTCACAAGAGAATGGAAGAGTGGATGGCAAGAGAGCAGTAAACAGAGAGGTGAAATGAAAGGACCCTAGAGATTTGCAAATATAAACTTAAGAGAAATGAAAAAACCCTAGAAATCAGTGTGCAATTGAATGAGAATTGAAGCGTCCCCGAGGGTGAAGATGGAAGAATGGTAGGTTGAGACATCAAGTTGGAGAGGGATGGCATATCTGCACTTATACTTGGTCGGAATTGAACTCGGGAAAATTCAACACTGACTCTCTTCAATTAGATCAAAGGATCGGATATCAAGCAACAATGTGAAAAAGGATGACATACCTACACTTACATGCTCGAAATCGAAGTCAGGAAAATCCAAAGTCGGATGAATGAAGCCGAATTGAACCAAATCGGAAGCAGCGGAGGCCTACCTCCGAGAAGATGGAGAAGCAGCATCAGGTGAATTGAAGGCGAATTGAAGCTGGAGAAGCTGCATAAGTAAAAGCAGCGTCATCAAAATCCGGAGTCGCTTGGATGAAGGTGAAAAGCACCATCTTTGGGATGATCGGAGATGGAGCAAAGGAAAAGGGAGAGAGAGGGAAGGAAAGGGAGAAGTGAGAGGCGAGAAAGTGATGAGACGCATTGCCATGGAGTAAAGTGGCAATTTTTTAATTTCCGAAGAACGATTGCAAATTTAAGGGTAAAATGGTAACTCAACTTTGTGGCTCATTGCCGCTTTTATATATACTAGTGATATTCCGTGTTCTTCGCACACGGAAATTTTGTTTGCAAATTTATATAAACTATTTTTTTTAGCATAAAAAAAATCAAAATCGAAAATAGAGTGGACAATTATCTTCTTAGGCTGCTGCCTTTTTCAACTTCACAAGTTCTTGCCTCACTGCTCCAACTCTCTGAGTCTCTGTAATACACATACAACGGGCAAAATTTAGGATTGGGCTAGACATCACAAAAACAAAACATATGATTAATATAATCGAAAGATGGTATACAATTTTTCTCGCATAATCAATGTAATAGCAAACTGAATGTCAGCTACGTCAACCGTGGATGCAATACCATCCACTTTCAATCGGGCTTGTAAAGATAAATATTAACTCAGTAGCCAAAAGTTTTTTTTTATTAAAAAGCATCACAAATTTATTTATTTTAGTTTTTAGGGTGAGGTATTTGCTAGGAAGGCTATTCTAAAAATTGATGAGACCAAATTGATTATTAAACAATTAAAACAAGCCTAATATATTCAGTTCCAAAATGAGATGAAAAAGTAACTAACATTAATCTTAATTCAGACTGATACATGATCATTCCTTCAAACATTACGAGGGATTTCACTTCCTCATAATTTCATGTTCTCCGGTGAGCCAGGGAACATATTCAAATCGATTATAGCACATCAGCACATAACTTGTAGTCCACATGCATTTTCACGGAAAAAATATATTTTTTACCTGATTCAACCTGTATTACAGATCTTAATGGGCAAGGACACTATTAATGTTGTTCTTTTGTTATTAAATAACCTATCCAAAACATTCACATAAATCAAACCCTTGTCCCACCCACAGACAGTACACCTTAAAAGTAAATAGCACAAATGCACATCCAAATCAAAGCAAGAGCAAACTCGAATTCGTACTGCTGTAAGAAACGTTAAAATTCACAAGGTGGCTTTGATTTGAGAAACGCTATAACACGGACACATTGTTGGAACTTAGAAATTGAGAATGATTATCCTTTCCTGAACAAAAAATTATTTCCTTCACATTCAAAATTTGATCAGTAGATCAAAAAGAACTTTGACCTGAACCCATATACAATTTATAATTCTTTAGTCATAAATGCCTATATCAATTATTTGAATTTATTAAAAGAATAGTAGATGATATTCTACAAAGAGTTTGGACGGTTTGCCTACACTAAAGTTTGTTCATACATGAGGCAAATCAGAAGTTTTGACACAAAAGCCTTTTTTTAAAAAAAAAATTAGTTTCTTACATTAGGATGTATTGAGACGAATCAATTTAATTCTAGATGAAAGAAAGCTTGTTAATCTTCTTCCAATGGAAAGAAACATTAGAAAAATCACATTCCAAGCATCACGTGGTATAGACAAACAAAAGTGGCTGCAATCAAGTAAACCCAGACAGACAAAAGTTACTGCAATCAGGTAAGGTAGACTCTATGTACTATTGTGTGCATTAGTCCGGAGTGATGATATGAATGAGCACTATGACCATTAGACCAGATACACTAAACAATTAAGCGTTGGTAGAAGTATGAAATGATTTAATTTATGAGTATATGATAGACAAAATGATGTAAAATTTGAGAAACATAGTTCTATATATTATTGTTCCCCTAACATTACCTCCAATTAGATGTCTCGAAGATTTCAAAAAAAACACGTGTCTTCTATAATGATATTCCGAAGGCTGTTTGAATATATATTTCAAGCTTTAGTGAAGCATCTAATTGAAAATAGGAAGTCATGCTGCAGAAACAATAGCAAAAGTCATTTAATCCCTTGAATGTTAAAAAAAGAGGGTAACCTACACAGGTTTTGACATCCCTCGATAACTTATTTCTAAATTCTAAAATCTAAATCTTCAAATTGACATCCTTAAGTTCACATAGATCTATACCTATAGTTTTACGAAACAAGCATAAGACAGTCACAAATTCACTCTCAACTCTGCATTACTAATGTTCAAAGCAAAATAAAATCTGACCTAGAGTGCACAAAAAAAGCTTCTACAGTGAGCATACCTTATTTCTTGAAAAATGTTATATCAATCGATCTTATCAGATGAAACAAAATTGTTCTTGATCACCTGGGAAAAGAGAGACAATTCATTCATCAAAAGTATATCTAGAACGATCAAAACTACAACTGCAGTCATTTGATGCACAATTTTGAGCATCAAAATCAAACGGACTGATTGTAAAAGGTTATTTATCAAGTTATTTTCCCAGCCAACACAAATCAAAACCATCAAATTACAACCCAGAAAAAAAAATCAGACAATTTATATAATTGAGGAGTCTTACCAGAAATCAACAAAGAGATGAACTGATAAGCAGTTGAGAAAAAAGCTTCCATGGAAGTGCAAAACTACAAACACACAAACTAAAGAGAAAAAAGGCAATTCATAAAAAAAGAAGAATCCATTAAACCAGGGACATACTCCATTAATGGCATTCTGAAATTACGAAGAGTATGTTGACTTGCTATTTTATGTTAGAACCTAAATTATCGCCATGAATTCTCCAAAGTATCAAATTTGTTGACTTGCTACTTGTTGGAATGCTTCAAGTAACAGAGTAACAAATCCAAGGAATTCCTTCTTATCCCTAAACCGAACCCTAAATTGAAAGGATAAGAGAAGAAGAGGCTTACATGACGCAATCGAAAGGAAAACAGGTTGAATCTGATAGGGAGACGACGTAGCTGGAGTCGGAATTCACGAACCCTCATAGGAGAATTAGGGTTTATTAGAGGACCACACCGACCACTTCCAATAACCGCAAACCCTAAATCGAGCACCTTGTGGCTCTTGCTATTTCCCCTTCGTTGTAGTCAGACGATAGTATTCGAATTGAATAAGCTTCGGAAGAAGGAAGAGAAGTAAGCACCATCTTGGGACGATCGGAGACGGCGCAAAGGAAAAGGGAGAGAGGGAGAACCAGAGATAGGGAAAGGAAAGGGGAGGCTCCGAGAGGCGGCGATTTTGGAACAGAGAGGACGCTGGAAAAAAATGGAAATTTTGTAAATTTGAAAGAACAGTGGCAGAATTAGGGGCAAATTGGTAAGTCAACTTTGTGCCACACTCCGCCTTTTATATATACTAGTTAGGCACCGCGCGCATTCGCGCGTGGTCTATTCAAGTTTGTATGTCATTTGGTGATTTTTGTTGGGTACGCATTGTGAAAGAAACAAGGTTTTCATATGCCTCTTAAAAAGAATCAGTGTTAAGAATTCAATTTCACGGGTCCTAAAGCTAAAGAAAAGCACATACATGCAATTAACATAAAGGATACATAAGTGGTAAGTTTATCTTTCGAGGTTGGACGGATAAAAAGACAGAAGACAAGATAATTGTTTGGTTTATACAGTAAGATTATACATAACACTCATGACTCATCTTTAGTTGGAGTTGGACTTGACGCCTTTGGATTTGCATCCAAAGCTTGAGGATCGCCTAACACCACGATCAAGAAAGGCCTAACACCACCCAAATTCTCGCCTCTTAAAAAAAACAACATTTAGGATCACCTGCTTAATATCCAAAGGCAGTGATATACTTACATGGTAACATGATTTGCAACATCAAGTTCTTTAGTTTTTGCTCTCTGATTCTCCCTATTGGTTTCTGCATTCTCGTTTTCTTTTTGCTCCTCTGTCTCCTCAGCTTCCAAGATCACCATGAGTAACTGGCATGAAAATCTTATGATGAACAAATTTGCTCACACCATAGTTTCCACCAAGACTGTAACAAGATATCCCAGTAAATTCAGAGTCACTAATGTGTGTTATCTCAACATCTTCCATGGCCCATTATTCAATTTTATGAAAAGATGTTTTGAATTAGAATTTTCACTGTCAAAATATTTAGCCAGGATCTAACCTAGCAAACCCCAACTATGAACAAAGAAATCTAAGATGAGGAATAACTAAAGCACGGGAAAAAATAACCTATACATTGAAAAGATATGGATCCTAGAAAGCCAAGATAAAATACCTTATATCCCATGTTTATCAAGCCAAAGCATATAGTATCTTTGACAAGAAGGTCTTCACTACGCCAGACTCTCCATTTATCAAGCCAAAGCATTTGGAATGAAATATCATACAAAACCTACAGATGACAAACTTAACATGGTTTCTTAATTGAACTCCTCAATCTAGGAAAAAAAATATGGATCTAAGTTAGGTTTGTAGTTTTTACCTGATCATAAAATTCAAAACTTTCTCTAAGCATGGTCATAAGCTACAACAGTGCAAAATTAGCTTGAAAGCATCAAAAGAACGACCTGGAAACATCCCCCAATTAGCAAAAACAATTATGAAAATAGCAAGAAAAGCGCACAGCTTATTCTCAAAAGGAATTAGCAAACTGTCTCGGGCACTATATAGCATCTAGAGAATCAGTACACAAACAGCTCCAAACCTAAGAATGGCTTCCGGTTCCTAGCTAGAGGGATGAAAGAAACTTCTAGCTAGTCAGTACTTTTTAAGTAAGAATCAATGATTTAGAATTCAAGCCAAAGCAGGCTTTGCACCTGAAATAGGACTAATGAAGATCCAGAAGAATGAGTCTGGGCTTTCAAAAAGATGAAAATGCACAATAACAAAAAAAAAAGAACATACTTACACAAGTTCTTAGAAAAATACCAGGGATGAATGACTTCTCATGGGAGGATACAAGCAAGATTATAGGGAAATAGAGCTCGAAAAAACAGCAATTTCATCACTAAGTTGGTAGAAGCATCACTGGAGGCATTTCAGCTTAATAAAAAGAGAGAGCAAAAGAATGCCATAGGTTAAAAACAGATGCTCATGTACATAATTTTAAAAACAATTAATAGGAGCCAAAAACTGTCCAAGTCCAAAAAAATAAATGAATATGTTTTGTAAAGACCTTGCCATTGATTATCAAATACTATTCATGAGTTTATTGAAGTTGCTAGTTACTTTAATGTAATATTTAATGACAGAATATCAGCTACAAGAAAATGTGATTATTCTTATTCTAACCTCATTTATGTATGATATGAGCATGTTTTGATAAATAACATAGGATGATAATTTATCAAGCAAGATTTACCCTTTGTGGATTTTTCCAGCAGGGGCCACATAAAATCTAATTATGTATTATACCACTGGAAAATAAATGAAAACATAGTGGGCAAGATTTACTCTTTTAGTATAAATCTTATTTCCCAATTACAATTCTAATGCCATGAATTCCAAGGTCTCCAAGACCTAATATTCTATTTGCATCAGTCATCAGCTCTTTGCAAACATATTAACTTCCAACAACAAACCCAAACAGAATAACTAAGAGAATAATTGGAAAAGACTTTTGAACCAACCATCGTAAAAAAAAACAGTCTGTAGGATCAAAGGGCAACTAATAGAAAATCAAGACGAACCATGAATCATACCTCAACTCTTTAAGTGTCTGTGAGGCCCTATCCGTCTCAAATAAAGCTATAGTAGGAATATTATGATAATGTAACAAATGACATTCAGCTCAATATGAATGTGTAGCATGCCCACAAATGAAATAAATGAATAAGAAATGCGCTTCAATCCAAAATAGAAAGAGAAGGGTATATATGTTAAAAAGAAGATCATAACATATATTACCAATTTCAGTAACCCGCATTTACTTTTAAAAGTTGACCAGATACCATCTTAATAAACCATCAAGTTGCTCGAGATAATCACGTGCGATTGTTTTACAAGCCTCCAATTGGAGCCACTACCCTAATACAACTCAACTACGTGATCAGTTCTCTCTAAGAGAAGATCACGTGCGATTGTTTCAAACATGTTTTTGCTGACACTCACGCTAGAAAGGGAATCAGACCCGCTGCTCAACTACCTAAGAGCAAGTGGTAGTGTGGTAGTATGTTTTCGCAATGAAACTGGCATCATTGCCATGGGCAGCGAAATAATCCTGTTTTGAGTGCATCAAGTTCTTTATTAGATGGAATAAATTAGGCTATATTTTGGCGCAAACACAGAAATGTTCCCTCACATAGGTTCAGAAACTCACCACAGAAGTGAACACTCAAAGACAAATATCCACTTCCGATTCTTTTTCTGCTTCCTAATTTCATTTTTTCCAATTTGGTAAGGTAATCTTCGAATTGTCTAAAAAATCCAATCTGTTTATCCTCAAAAGGGGGGAAATCAGACTCAGATTGAAAATTGGCACAAAGTAAACCTATTACTTCCTACTCTAATTGATTCATATACACCAACGGTAGGGAAAAAAATAGGCATTAATCCATAACGAGTCTAATTTCATTAGTTCACCACTGACTCCATAAAACCACATTAAGTGTTTACAAGCATTTTTTTGCCGGCATGGAAATAAGCACCCATAAATGAAAAGAATGTAGAGAAGAACTACAGATGAGGCAAACTGACCCGACGATCGAAGAACCGTACGACTCGGGAATCCTAAAAAAAAAATGAAGGCGATTCGGCAAAATCAGAAGCTTAACATTGAAACATACATGAGGCAGTGTTTTGAAGAACGATAGAAAGCCTTGTGCTTGCCTCGCATCTACAACGATGAAAAGAGAAAGAGAATAGAAATTGCATATAAATGCAAATAAAGAGGATTTGGGAGAGAAAATTAGGGTTTTAGCAATTGCTTACCGAGCTTGAACTCTGGGAGCTTGCTCTGGTCGGGGAAATCGTCCTCCATTTCCAAAGGATGTGTGGAGGTGCCGGAGAGTTTGGGAGGGATGTGGTGAGGCAATTGATTGAGCGGGGGCATCATTTCAAGGAAAGGGGCTACTTGGGATTTTGGCGGGAAATCGGCGGCGGGATGAAACTATTAAGGTGTCTTTCGGCGTCGATTCGAGACCTGGGAGTGGCAAGAGGCAAATGAGAATAAAGTAGGAGAGAGAAGGTAAATCGGGATCTTCGAAAGGCAGATGTAGAGGGGAAGTAGAAATCGGTGGTGATGAAACCACGACAGAGAGTATGAAGAGTACGGTAGAAGACATAGGCCAATTTCTAGAATCCGTTTTAAGTTAATGGGAGTACTCGCTCCGTTAATTCACTGTTCATTCAGGGGGTTTAGGATTTTATAAGAGTATAGATAGACTAGTTTTGTCATCGTGTGCGCGAACGACTCAACTTCATCCCATCAACACAATTTTAAAATTAATGATTCATTTGCAAATTCATAAATGCTCCTTGATACCCAAAATGCAAGAACTAATTCAAGATTACTTTAAGATCAAGGACATGTTGCCATATAACATTCACAAAGATGTCTATAATTTTCTTACAATATCATTCATTCTTGAATGAACACATGCAAAGGACAAAATCAGTGGTCTTCAAGAGGGCATTCTTATTCTTGCTAGCAAGCAACAAATTGTAGGGGGAGCTGGCATACTACACAATTTGAAACAAGGATACAAATTTGATCATATATATATATATGCAAATCAGATGCCATTTGAACAGCAAAAATTTACAAAGGGGTGGGGTTAGGGATTTGAGCTGACCTTAGGCCTGGATCGCTAATGCAAGGAGTACAGATGCCATTTGAACAGCAAAACTGCAGAAGTTCTAAAGAAACCAACATAGAGGGTAAAACAAATGAAAGGGCATCATCAAATCATCAATCACATAGCTGGAGAAGGAGATACTGTCGGAACCTTATTAGCAATCGGCCCCTGTGCAAGATAAGGCTTTTCATTGCGCAAGTGATGGAAACCATATGCAAAGAACCACATCTATTTCCTGCCAACTTTCGGCAAAGTAGTGGCAGGAAACAGCCTCCATACACTGGGTTAGTTGTTAGTGATTAAAATCATACCATTATTTGACAAAGAACATCCCATAACATACACAGAAACATCTAAATACATCATGTCTCAGAAAGAGTAGATGTTACCTAAGCTAAAGTCACTTTCTCAGGCAATGGGCCTTCAAAGTCCTGGGAAGTATTTGTCTCAAATTAGGAGCAGATATGGAAATAGAATCAGCATTTGCAGAATCATAGTCCATGATGAAATCTCAATTTTTATTTCATACGTCTAACGGAGCCACACTCTAAAGAAGATAACTGTCAGGTTCGAGTAGTATGTAAACAGACCAATCCCACATAAATTGAGTATTAAAGAAAGACCACAGCAAAACCCATCTGGTCACAGGTCAGTCCAACTGTGACATACATGGATAATGTATTAATGTTACTAGCCTAAGCAATTCAATATATTCCATGGCTATGAGGGAGGTTTGTTAGAGCGACATGGAGTGATGTTAGAAAATTAGATATTGCAAAATAAGAGGGAGGGTGTCATTTGAAGGGAGCTATCATTTTCTTTTCCAAGTCTTAGCCTTGGGACCAGCTAGGTTTCTTGTTGGAATTTTGGAGAGTAAACTCCAAGAATCCATCCTTCTGGCTCCATTTTCTATTTTGTGTGCTTTTGAGCTCTATCATGATCCAAGGAACCTTGATTGAATTTCAGCAATTTCAATTCAAACTTTAGACAATACAGTAAGCATAAACAACAGGGAACTGGTATGTCCTGGACATAAGTTGTACTCATTTTCAATGCCAAAGCTGAAAGCTAATGCATTAATTTGTTCTTCAATTAATCAGCCTAAATCTACGAATCTCAAGGGGATCTATTTGACCAAAATGTTCTCTTTCCAATTATTTCTATTGAAATACTACCAGAGCACTAATTCAGATACAATAGTGAAATTCAGCACTTCTCAACAAGTGCAACTCGTCAGACCAGCAAGGTATATCAATGTTCAAGGTGAAACCTAAACTACAATAATTAATTAACAATCCTCCATGAGTTTGTGTGTTTCCCCCTTTTATATTGTTTCAGACTTTAGATAGCATAAACCGTAGTAGAATTCCCAACTAATCAATAAGCAGTAAAGTAGAGGTGCATGTCATGAGCTGAGATATAGGAATGGGCCTAATACATAATGTGTAGATCAGCCCATATCATTGTGTTTATATAGAGGCTAAGAGCATGTTTATTGGCGAGCCTTCGGACTCATCAATAAACCAAGTCAGCAAAAAAATAAATAAAAAAGAGGCAAAGGGATGACCTGGCTGTGAGGCCCGGAATTTTTGCTCTCGCAGACGAGCCCGGCTCGTTAGTGCAGAAGGTGGGCCATGCCCCACGTTTTTTTTTTTGGGCGAAATTATAGAACAAAACGCAGCGCTTGGGAAAGATGGGGTGCCAAACGCTGCACAATATGTTATACGGAATACAGAGTAGTGGCAAGAGATGGGGTGATGCAAGCTTCCACGTGTCCCAACTATGACGTGTCACATGGCAGCGAAGTGTAAAATTTGTTTTAAAATCATTTTTTGGCTATTTTCTGTACCGTAAAAAAATAAAAAAATTATTTTTGAATGTATTTTATTTTTATCTACTCATAGACACACATTTTGCATATGTTTTTTTTTAAAAAAAATTCAAAGATTTCAATACCCATATTTCAATACCCATTTTTTCCCTATAAATTTATTGTTTATCAAACTTGGGCATATGTTTTTTTTAATTAAAATATATCAATACCCATATTTCATTCCTTACCCATTAAAAAAAAAATTCTTTTTTCATTCCAATTTTTCCCTATAATTTGATTTTTTTTAATCACAAGTTGCATATTTAAAAAAAAAATCAAACATATCAATATGACGTTATGAATATTTTCTTTGTTGTCCCATTTTTTCCCTATAAATTTATTATTACTAAAATATGACGTTACGAATAATAATAATAAAAATAATAGCTTTGTATATTTGAAGAAAAAAAGAAGTAGACTAAAAATAACGTTAAGAGCTCGGAAGCGGGCTCACTAATAATTTTGTTGAAAAAGTGAAAAGTCGGGTTGGGGTTCATCAGCTGATGTGACAATTAAAAAGTAAGTAGTGAGCCGGAGACATGGCTCACTGATAAATATGCTATTGTTGGGGGTATCGAATATCATAAACACAACTCTTCTTCCTTATCTCTCTCTCTCTCTAACAGAATCAATCACCATTGTTGAAGGTTGGGTCCAATTGTGACAGTGCACCACATCATGCAGTGATTCACTATATTCATAGTAATTAAACCAGGCTAGCTACGGGAAAGATAAAACATGGAAACTTTGTCTTGGTAAGTATCGAACATCAAAACCTGATCAAGAGGGTAATCTTCTGAATGCTTCAATTGAATGTGGCAAATCTACAAGTTCACCAGCCGACATTGTCACTGTGATGTGCCAACTGCAACAGCATTACCAGACCCACTATATCCCTCTTAGAGAAAGGTCTTGGGGGTCGAGGTATACACATCCTTTCCCCGACAACTTCAAAAGACAATAGTGCCATATAATAAACCAAAAACAAACACAAAGACAATGATGTCCAAGAAAGGGCAAGGAAGAGAAAAGGAGATGAATAAACAAGAAATGAAAATGGAAAAGAATACAACGTACCCTCAGTCACACAGATGTATTTTATCCAAACTGTACACAATCAAGATTTCAAAAAATAGGACCTAAACTAGCCCAATGTAAGAACAACTCATCAGCACTTGAATAGAGCTTTAGATGGCTACCTATCCATACGGCAAATAGGACGTGTACTAGCTCTATAGAGAGATCTTTTAACAACAGACTTCCAGGCAAGTGGAAACGAGCCACCCTGTCCCTATGTTAAAATTTGAACACGCGTGTAAAAAAAAGAAATAGAAAATTAATGAGCGAATGAATACAATATAGGAGGAAATATGACAACTTACGTACCCAAACAAAGCTTCTACATAAATCATTCCCTGTTCCAAGAGGAATAAATGAATAATTGCAAGCGGAGGAACTAGCTCTCGACCCAGCTTGTGATCGAAGTTCTCTTCCAGCAACCTCGAAGTCGCATATAACAACATTTTACCACTATCCTAAGCTTAACCCGTTACCCGAGTGTATGTGGGACACAAATCACCATTAGCAGCCAATTGCTCTAAGCAGTCCAAGCCATACTGTACAAATTCTTCGGGCTTCACTTCACATCAGAAAGTTTAAATATCTGGATCACCAAGAATATAGTTGCAAATTAGAAAAAATAAAAATAAATCTGCAGTTTATAATATATCCAAGAAAAAAAGGTAATTCCTTAATTTCCAACCAAATGGCGCCATTTTGGGAATACACTATACACATGTGTTCTCTATGCATACTATTGAACATCTGAGACTGAGAGATGATGCTGAACACTTGGGAAAACCTCACTGGAGGAATGATTTACTCAAATTGAGTACTTGCTACTTTTTTGAAAGATCCTAATCATCACTTCCATTCCAGAAACTATTAAACATGGCAGATATACCGACTTTCATATATTTGTCAACTGTGTCAGCTGCTAAAAGGCCGGTGCTCAACTTTTTAAGCTTCTGGGGTCATAGTAACCGCAATTCATTATGAATATGGAAACAACTCATCGTTTTACATAATATTGTTGAAACACATATGTCACATATTGAGAGCCTCCATCCATGCTGCTTAAACCAAGCAAACTATCCAAGCAGGCAAGCGTTTCTTGCACTAATTTACTTGACTAAATCTTACAAAATTGTAAATCATCCGCCACCATAAAATAACAAGGGTGCAAAGATCATACCCCTCGTGAGTTGATCTGGCAACCCTAGCGCATAAAAAACCCTTAACATTGGCACATTGGATTTCAAAACAATATGCAATTGCAAACAATTGAAAATTGCAATTTTCATACGAACAAAACCAACCCCATCTGCTTCATCAAGAAAAACCATAAGCATTGCGCAAACGTGTAGATCTATCTATATGAACATTGCAGGCAGAAAACTATCATCTAGCATAAATTTTCTATGAATCTCAAAATTTTGGACCATTTTAATATATGCCTACATTATAGGAGTTTTCATTATATTGTTCGTTCTCAATCACAAATCTCACCCCTAAGTTGACTAATTACATGCCTGGAAACTAAAATTGAATAATTATCGGGTTAGGTGGAACTAGCTGGTGCATAGGCGGATTTCCATCTAGAGGGTCGTCTAGGCTTAAAAATTCCTAGGTGACCTCCCGCCTAGTGCTTAAGCACCGCCTAGGCGATACCTATGTGCGATTTTTAGAACACTGGTATTTACTATATGTTTAAGCAATTTCCACCCACTGACTTGTCCACCTCCTCAGAATCAAGCTTGCCTAATCTCAAATATTTAGTTAATTAAAAAAAACATAAAAAAAGAAAGAGTGATTTTGTATAAGTTACAACAATACGGGACAAATTGCTAAATTTTCCCTTTTCAATCTGGTCTGAAAACTTGTCAAAGGAAAGGGGAGTAAAAAAAAAAAAAAAACGAAGTATGTAAAAGCAGTTCTGGGTTTGGGCCAGGCTTTTTTTCCTGAAGCCCATAAAAAGGGTTCTCATTTCTCACTTAAAAAGGCTGGGTATTACTGGAGTTTTTTTTAATTGTAAATAACAGGTCAGCTCGTCACCCGAAAGCATGTGGATTACAACTTTTTACTACTCCTACAACTTTTTACTACTCCGTATCAAGGCAGAAAAGTTGTTTATTCTTTTTTTTTTTTTTAATTACAAATGTCTCTAAACGAAGGAAAGTCATTTTTACAGATGAATTATCTCTATTGGGATTGTCGGGGAATACTTGGGAAGGGGAGAACCTAAAAAGCTAAGCTACACCCTCTGCAATCTGCATGGCAATCCATATCCCTTTCTTTAGAATAATATGGCATGCGTTGTTTGGTGCCTGTCACGCACGAATCATTGCAGCTGCCTCTTTTTCCTGCATTTTAAGCGGGTTATTATTCAATATACCTGCTCAAAGGTGGCAATCAAATTATAAGATTTCTGGTTATATCGGAGTTCGGTTGATATCAGATGTGATGATCATTCGGGTCTAATCGGGTTCAGTTCGTATTTTTACGTGTATTATTTTATCGGATACAATCGAGTTCTTGAATTATATTCAGTTCGGGCTAATTGGATTTCAGTCTAAATAGCTTCAGATGAATTGTGTTTCTGTCTAAAAACGGGTTCGGGTGTTGCTGGCCCGGGTTTCGGTCACAACAGTTTCTTTCGAATCGGGTTCTGCCAAATCAAACCCGCAATAATGATATTGGATAAATCAAATCAAATTTATTTAATTTTTATTTACCTATGACTATGAGGTATTTATCTTCTTCTTTATTTAACCAATGAGATACTTATTTTTTTATTAAGCTAATGTTTATGTTATTTTATTTTTTGATTAAGTAAAAATTTGAGATCAGGCTGGCCTGATTCTCGATAGGCAGACAAGTCGATAGGCCGAAACCGCCTAAATAAACAAAAAAAATACAGAAAACGGGCGCAATAAAACAAGCAGAAGTAACCTCTAAGACAACACTACATTATATAAAATATTAATTTTTGATATTAATTTCATACTTATTGCTCATAACTACGAAATTATATAAAAAAAATCATAGTTATATAGTTTTAGCTGACTTTTTTTAATTGATGTATTATAAAATCATTTTTAATTAAACTATATGCATGATAATATTAATATCCATTATTAAGTAATCAAACACTTAGGTTGTTTTGAGTGTGTACTTTAAGGGAAATGCTAACCGGGTTTGAGTTGTTTCGTGTGTCGAGTATAATCGATTTCGGGTAATTTCGGGGTTTTTCCAAGCATTGAGGCTAAAATTTTATTATAAAGCACATAGTTCCAACCAAACAGTTTTAATTATTTATACAATTTTTTTTTCAACCCTTTCGGGATTTGTAAGACTTTTTTTTCCCTTTGGGCCTTGCCATGCAAGACACACCTAGTTCACATTGCATGCCAAGGATGACACAGCGAGCCTCTGACCGGACGCCTAACACAACGGTGCACGAACGGCGACATGACCGACCAAGCTCGCAAATGCGAGTGGTAAGGGGCCAACGCCAACGCGAGGGATCGGAGGGCCCGTGACATCACATATCCACCATCAACAGGTCCTGGAAGAGAGGTCGGTGATGGGACCTTCGAGAAATTGGAGGACCATATAGTATGGTTGAAGAACCCTCTACTGGCAATAGGGAGAGATTTTGCCAACTACCTGCAGAAATTCTGGTCTTCTCACACTATAACCAGTTCGATCTGGGGGGAGAAAGAATCGGTCCCTCTTCCACCACCACTAAAACCTAATCTAGAGAATAACAATTGAATCCCGAGACCTGTTCCCTTTAGATCTCACACCCACAGAAGAAGCAGAAGCTCCCCAAGATGCATGAAACTCGATTGAATGAACATGAGTCTCGCCAACACTCACCATGAAAAGGGTATGGTTGTAAAGACAATAAAGATATGATTCAGAACCCCAAACAGATTTGAAAGAATAGAGATATGTGGGAGCTGATTTGGGTCTTGGATGTTTCTTGGATTTTCTGGTTTCTCGAAGGGGATTTCATCCATGTTGATTTATTATAATTGTCATAGTAGTTGAGTGTTGGATGTATGACATAGAAAAGGGATTGATACTGTAAATTATATGAAAAACAACTCATAATTAGGGTTTTTGTGTGTGTGTGTGCGCGTGCGTGCGTGCGTGTGTGTGTGATGAGGTCCATCGCGGCGTCGATGCTGACGATAAATGTCGATCATCATGTGGAATGGCTCATCCCATCCAATGACACTTGGATGTCAGATATGATACCACTCTAGATAAACAAGCGATAAGGGGCTATTCGGCGATGTGCGCTTATTTTGCCATTTTTTTTTATCTATTTTTATTCTGGTTTCTGTCTATATTACTTTTGGGTTAAGGAAGTATGAGATTTGTGTGGTCTATGTTTATTTTTGAGTTATGGAAGTCTACACAAGTTTCTGTATAATTACGCAGAAATCAAAGACGTTTTCTAGCAATTCGGAGAAGAAGGAACGGAGATGGACTTTCACTCGATGTCTACTGAAACCACTTGACATCTACTGGATTAAACCTAGAATTTGGCTAAGTGTTGGAACAAGGCAAGCCTACTGAAGATTCACTTGACGTCTACTGAAGTTGACTCGACGTCTAGTGAAGATATATATGCAACACTTAGAGCCATGAAGCAAGAAGACCACTCGACATCACATACATGACTCGATGTCGAGTGAAGGGCACTCAATACATACAAGACCACTTGATATCGAATGACATCAGTTGATATCGAGTGAACAATCAGAGCCCTACAATGCGTTTTGACGAGTCCGAATCTGAGGTGAGTTGCTTAATTATGAAGTCAAGGATCTTTTATCTCTCCTTGGTGAACAATTATCATTATAGATTAATTTCCATTTACCCTAGGGAATTTTTATTTTTTTCATATTTATTTATTAGGAAGTTTTTATCTTTAGAAAGTAGATAGATATTTCTTTCCTTGGCTAGCGAGGATTGAAACAGTAGAACCAAGTGGTTCTACTGATTCAATCCTCGCTAGTCAAGGATTGAATTAGAACCACTATAAATAAAGCCCTTGGGGGCTAGTTTTCAATCATTCCAGCACACAAGCAATTGTGTTTACATAGAGTAGAGAGAGAGTAGGCTGAGTTTGAGAGAGAAATATGGAGAGCTTTGGTTGTACTCTTTCGTCATTATTTTCAATTTAAGTTTGTTTCTTTTCATCTCTACTATGATGATTGCGATGATGAGGTGCGAGTAGTCACCTTACTTTTAGGGTCGGGGTGAGCCCGACGATAGTCATGTAACTATCCTTAAAGTTATGATCATTTATGTGAATTTCATCTTCTATCCTATATGCATAATTCTTCTATGAGAGTAGTTGTAGGTGATCCTTATTTATGATATTGAAGCGAAAGTGATCTTATCATGAATTTGGATTAATTATGAAAAAGGGATAGTAACAATGAGGGTTTATGCGAGAGCCTCTATATTCCTATTTGTTAATGACGAAAGTTATTCGATGAAAGACATGTTCCTTTCATGAATTTGGCATATTACTTATATGGTTATCGTATGGGTAAATTCTCCGGCTTTGGAAGTTCTTTTTTATTGATATTTACAACAACCCTACGATATTTCTGTTCATCTTTCGTTTCCATCCTATTAATCTTCAGACGTTCTTTTCCAAAAAAATTTGTTACATTCTGTTTACTGTAATTGACTTGACATCGACTCTTTTAGTTGATATCGAGTGGCAATAACGCGACGTCGAGTCCCTTCTGTCGACGTCGACTACTTGTTTGTATTGTTTTGCAGGTTGACTACTAGACATCGACTGACTTGACTCGACATCGACTGGATCTCAGTCAATATCGAGTGGCTTCTAGTCGACACAGAGAGCTTTTTACGAGACTAGATCGGTGAGTGCTGACACGCTTACTCGTGGATCGATCATGACTCCTACCACTACAGCGGGAGGAAGTCTTGTAATTTTATTTTAGCGGATAAGGGATTGGTTTGCATCTATATTCATATTTGTTTAGACTCGATTTCCTGTTCTCCTCGAGATCGACTAGCACTCCTCAATCTCGAGTTACTGATCTTCGACCCATGTCGCTGTAGCTTCTGTGTGCAGGTGCTCGACAAGAACCAAGCCGACGTCGACCAAGACCCAACTCGATCTCGAGTAAGGGCTTGTCGAGATCGACCACCAACCCCTGTGCTTGCTGCTGAGCTCTGTTCGATTGTCCGATCTTCTGTCGACTAACCCTAGTCGAGATCGAGGACATCTGTGGTCGACTTCTGTGAGATTCTCCGCTGCCTAGGATCCGCTGACACGCTTCCTCGTGGATCGATCCTGACTTCCCACTGCTACATCAGGAGTAGGTCTTGTAATTATTTGCGTGGGCAGAATATGGTTTGCTGTACTTTATTTATATTTTATTGCAAGTCTCGATTTTCTCCTTACAACAAATTGGCGTCATTGCCGGGGAAGCTATCATTCGCGCCTTAGGTAGTTAAAATCTCACATCTTCTTTGAGTTACTTTACAGTTGTATGCGCCATTCTGGTCAACCACCTGAGTTTGACGGCTTAGACGAACCAGAGCGCCTTCTACACATCAGAGCTAAACTACAAAGAGCCATGGCAGCCGCTGAAACACAGAAGCAACTGATTGCAAGGCTTACAAGGGAACTAGCCGCAAAGGATACTACTATCGCCATTGAAAGGGCAACGAGGGAACAAGAAGCTGAGCGCGCAAGGCAAGCAGAATCTGAGTTCGCCCAATTCCCAACCACTGCAGAGGATTATATACATCCAACGCTCGTCGTGCCTGAATCGGCGATTCTCATCCCCGATAACTCTTTTGAAATTCGCACTCAGTTTCTTATAGAGCTTAAAAATAATGCTTTTTATGGCAAATTTAATGAGTGTCCTCTTGAACATATTACCAATTTTTATGACATGTGTCGTACTCTTGCTGAAGGTACTACGCTGGAATATGTCAAGATGAAAGCTTTTCGCTGGTCTCTCGCTGGGCCTGCACTGAAGTGGCTTGAAGGGCTAAAACCAAGATCACTCACAACATGGGCCCAAGTAGAGCAAGAGTTTCTGAATAAATTCTTCCCACTCGCCAAGACAGCACTCCTCCGCCAGAAAATCACCGCCTTCAAACAGAAGCCTGGGGAACCGCTGGCAAATGCATGGGAACGCTACAAAGAACTGCTGCGATCTTGCCCTACTCATGAACAGACACCCTACGTCATTCAGGAGATCTTCTTCAACTCTCTTGATCAAGTCACTAAGGACAAAATCAATCAGTATACTCGCTATGAGTATCTGACGATGCCACCAATTGACGTCTGGGGTGTGCTAGACAAGCTCACCAATTATGACAACAAATATGGGTCTACTGCAAACTATGAGGAGAACTCCTATGCCAGGCCAGCACCATCTATGCCACTCTATGAGCCAGCAAAGGAGATTGACCCAGATGTCAGGGAGCAGTTCTACAGAGACCAGAATCCTAAGCTCCTCAAAAAAGTTAAATATCTTTCTGTTAACCAGCCTTGCATAGAATGCAGATCACAGCGGCACACCACTACTGAGTGCCCACACACTGAGCAAGTCAGGTCGCTGTAGCTTCTGTGTGCAGGTGCTCGACAAGAACCAAGCCGACGTCGACCAAGACCCAACTCGATCTCGAGTAAGGGCTTGTCGAGATCGGCCACCAACCCCTGTGCTTGCTGCTGCACTCTGTTCGACTGTCCGATCTTCTGTCGACTAACCCTAGTCGAGATCGAGGACATCTGTGGTCGACTTCTGTGAGATTCTCCGCTGCCTAGGATCCGCTGACACGCTTCCTCGTGGATCAATCCTGACTTCCCGCTGCTACATCAGGAGGAGGTCTTGTAATTAATTACGTGGGCAGAATCTGGTTTGCTGTACTTTATTTATATTTTATTGCAAGTCTCGATTTCCTCCTTACAACAGCTCTTCATGAGATGCCATCATATGTAAGATTCCTCAAAGACATCCTCAGCAAGAAGCGGTTAATGGCTGATATCGCAGAGGGGTGCAGAAAGATAGAGTTTCCCGAAAAGAAAGCAGATCCAAGGAAATTTGCCATCACCGTGGGGATAGGCCAACATCGCTACAAGGCTCTCTGCGACCTAGGGGTTAGCGTAAGCTTCGTGCCTTTGTCCATCTGGAAAAAGGTGAATGCCGAAGCTTTGAAGCTTGTGGATATAAGATTGTACATGGTGGACAACAACTATGTTATGTCCACTGAAGTCATTGATAATGTCCTTGTTAAGGTGGGCAAGTTCTTTGTGCCCACGGATTTTATCGTGCTCGACATGGTAGAGGATCTTGCATACTCTATCATTCTCGGTAGGCCGTTCTTAGCACTTGCCGACACCAACATCAGTGTGAAGAAGGGACTTCTTACTATTACTATTGGTGATGATGTGATTGAGTTCTCCTTCAACAGAACAATGAAGAAGCTCGACAGGGTGGAGGTCAAGTGACTACATATCATGGGAAACCATATCCCTTGTACGGAACCAATGACGAGAACTATGACCTCAGAGGAACTAGAAGAGAGGGCTATGAAAGCCCAATTGGAGGAGATCGTGGCAATATGGAACCAACACACTGAGAATCCAGTCGACATCGACTCATCTGACTCAACATCGACTGAACCTAAAGATCCAAAGCTAGAGCAACAAGCTAAGTATGGGGTTGACTCGATCCACTCAACATCGAGTCAATCCCATCGACTCGACACCTCTCCCATCGACTGAGTTCCCAAGAGAAGAAAGTGACTCGACGTCGACTGACCCCAGTCGATGTCGATTGAATCCACAGAAGAAAGACGAGCAGGTAAGCCAAGGTACGGATATCTCTTTCTCTATTTCAATACATGATTTATCTATTACAAATATGAAGTTGGAGATACGGTGTATGTCTCCAAGCCTAAGAGTCATTGGTTCCCGAATAAGTTTAAAGAAAAGAAGGTGGGACCATTCAAGGTCCATAAGATCCACTCTCGAGGAATGCATTTAAGGGATAAGAATGAAGTCCTATTTGAGGCCCGAGCCACATGGGCCCTGCAGATGCCCCCTTGATCATTGACAGAAGAAGTCGGCCTAGTGATAATGCATATTTTAGATAGGCATTATAGGTAGTTGTTATTGAATTTAGAGTAGTATATGTCATGTTTATTGAGTATTTCACATTTAGTATTTTATCTTGTAAGTATGGAATCTACGCTCTTTTTGTGCTTATTCGCAGATTTATGTTCTGACGCTCGGAAGGATGCATTTATGGCTTTACTAAGGATGAGTTGGAGGAGATAAGAACATGAGGAAACCATTGGAAAAGACAAGAAGAGGCATAGGAAGGAGCTTAGCTTGGATTCGGAAGAAATCAGACGATGGATACGCTACTGTTGGGAACTATGCCCGCCGGTCACTCGGATGCAGGATTGACACTTTGCAACTTTATTCAAATAAAGTGTTCTAATATATGCTGACAACTGATTTTCACATATATGATGACAAAGAATTATACTGTCAAATGAATTTATATATACATATATGCTGATAAAAGAATTTTTATGCCAATAACAATATATACAAATGCTGACAACTGATTTTCACATATGTGTTGATATATGCTGACAAATAAGTATATACATTCATTGAGATAAGTACCAGTATATAAATCTGTTGTAATATATGCTGATAAACAAAACTGGCGAGGCAAATAGGTGAGCTAGATGGAGAAATATATACCTGAGCGAAATTGGGGAGCTGGAATTCATGTTCGGAATTGGAAGCTTGCTGCATAAGAAAATGGAGGAAGATCCTACATTGAAAGACACGGGAAATTGTTTGGGGGCCTGGTGGACATTTAATTAATAAATCTTAAATGATGGATGTTTAATTAATTATATTATATTATATGGATAGTTATTTTTTTTTTCTCAAAAGAAAATGAAAATCTGATGACAATCTCCGGAAAACATCATCTACATTAAGGAAAAACTAGGTTTTTGGGATAAACCAGCTTTTTGGGATACTCTTTCAGAAGCAGTTAATAAGGAGCAATTACCAAGTATCATCATTAGAGATTTTAATGAAATTGCGTGCTTTGCGGATAAGGAAGGCGGTGCCCCAGTCAAAATAAATCGGTTATCACGACTCACAAACTTCAAAAATGACTGTTCGCTCGCTGAAATCCCGTCTTGGGGAAATACCTTCACATGGCACAAAAAGCAGATCGAAGAAGGTAACATTAAGGAAAAACTTGATCGGGTGTTGGTGCATCAACAAATCATTCAGCAGTTCCCAGCTATCACCACCAAAAATGGTGCTTTCTCAGCATCTGACCACTGTCCTATCTCGACTGAACTAACTACCAATATCAGATTCAAGCCTCCTCCGTTTAAAATGGAAAACCTGTGGCTCAGACGGGGCGACTTTCTTAATATTGTTAAACAAACTTGGCGAGCCCCTTGCGTGGGTTCCGCTATGTTTCAACTGATGTGTAAGACTCGATTACTAAAATAGAAAGCAAAGATTTGGAATAAAAGCACTTTTGGAAACATATTCCGCCAACTGCAAAGAGTTGAAGAGCAGCTGCTTAGTATCCAGACAACTCCTACCCGAGGCCGATCAGGGCAAAATCAAAATAAAGAAAAGAATCTAATTATCAAGAAAGAAAAATTATTGCAATTTCAAAAAATCTACTAGAATCAAAGAGCTAAGACTAAACACATTAGGCTTACGAATTCAAATACTGCATACTTTCATAGGATTGCATCTGGCAGAAGAAACAGAAAGGTGATAAGACGCATCACTACTGCTGATGGTACCATAATAGTGGGGGATTCAAATATTAGTAATGAAATTTGCAGGGATTACCAACAACGATTCCGTAGCCAGAACATTAACCAGCATCGTTACGAAGAATATCTACAACTAATATCGACAGAAATCACCCAGAGGGGAAACGAAAGGTTAATTTCCATCCCTTCAAATGGGGAAATAAGACATGCTGTTTTCAACATGGGGAAAAACAAGTCACCTGGCCCGGATGGCATGACAGCAGAATTCTACCAAAGTTGTTGGGGCATTGTGTCCCCATCGGTCATCAAAGCAGTCAAAAGCTTCTTTCTATCTGGCAAGATCTTAAAACAATATAATCATACATTTATAACATTACTCCCAAAATGTGACAACTCAATGGCCACAACACACTATAGACCGATTAGTCTATGCTCTACCATCTATAAGATTATATCAAAAATTCTAACAGAGCGGCTCAAGGCGGTTATGGGTAAGCTCATTCATCCCCTGCAAGGTGCTTTTGTCTCGGACAGAGCTATACAAGACAATGTCTTAATCGCTCATGAAATTTTCCACTCATTCAGGTCTAGAAGGGGTAAAGAAGGGTGTCTAGCGCTTAAACTTGATATGGAAAAGGCCTATGACCGGGTTGAATGGAATTTCACAAAACAAATCATGAATAAATTTGGATTTCACCCAACCTTTATCAACTGGATCATGGAGTGCATTACTACTGTATCGTTCTCTGTTCTCGTGAATAACGGTCCAACAGAGATGTTCTACCCTTCACGAGGACTACGCCAAGGTGACCCGTTATCACCATACCTATTCATTTTAGGAGCCGAAATCCTAGCAAGGCGCTTATCAATGGAGTCTACTTTGCCTAGCCGACAGATTGGGTTTAACTTTGGACGAACTGGTCCTAATATTCCGTTCTTGGCCTTTGCGGACGACATTCTCATCTTCTGCAAAGGCAATGTCACGGCTTGTCAAAAGATTAGAGCTATATTAGAAGATTATTGTCAAATATCTGGCCAGAAAGTTAATTTCCACAAGTCTTCTTTCCAGGTTACAACAGGCATCCATAGGTAGAGAATTCCTGAACTAGAAAATATGCTCAACATTTCACATGTCACTTCTATTGAAAAATACTTAGGTTGTCCAATTATTAATGGACGCGTCAATAAAGACACTTTCGATGAAATAATCTGCCGTTCTAAAGAACAATTAGCAAAGTGGAGAGCAGATGCTCTATCACAGCACGGTCGGATGGTTCTGATCGGTTCAAACCTGGCTGCAAAGCCACTATATACAATGCAGAATTTCATGCTACCAGCAACTATGGACAAGGAATTGGACAAAATCAATCGGCAATTCTTTTGGAATAAGGATACACAACATAGACCCTTAGTTGGGTGGGACAGAATATGCAGACCTAAAAGCGCTGGAGGCCTCGGCCTCCGAAAGGCAAAAGAAATGAATGAAGCACTTCAACTTAAACTCCTATGGAAACTCATTGCGGAACCAAACAACTCTTGGGTTCGAATGATAAAATATAAATATCTCAAAGATTGTGAGTTAATAAACAAAGGAGCGGTAACTGCTCATGGCAGTGGTCCAAATTATCGTCGCTAATTGACAAATTCCAAAATGGTCTGATTTGGTCTATTGGTAATGGACTCTCTGTTAAATTATGGACAGACAATTGGGTCTACGCACAACCCTTAAGCTCTAGAGCTGACTGCCCTAATTCGATTAACCTACGGGAGAGAGTAGCTGATTTCATCATTGGGGGTCAATGGTGGACTGAAAAACTCGATGCCAACCTCCCAAGACATATTGTAGAAGAAATAGTGGCTATCCCGTTGCCTCAGTGTGCAATGGAGGATCGCCTTTATTGGTAGCCTAGTCGGAATGACTGGTTCACCACTGCTTCTGCTTACAATATGCTCACAGCTCCGCTAAATGAAACGAAAGACGAGAATACATGGATTTGGAAACTAAATGTACCACCGAAAATTAAGAATTTTCTGTGGAAAATATGTCAAAGTGGCCTTCCCACGAAACATCGACTAGCGGCTAGGGGAGTCCCCGTTCCAACCCTTTGTGATATTTGCAATGACTGTGCCGAGGACGAGACCCATATATTCCTGCAATGCAATTTCCCTCACATCGCACAATATATGTCCCCGGACGAGTACATTAAGCTTTCGTAGGTAATTGCAGAAACAAGAGATATAAAAAAGATCATGACCTGGCTTGGCAGGAATTTGAAAAAGGACAAGCTGCAGAAGATTGCTTTTAATTGGTGGAGTATTTGGTATTTTCGTAACTGTTTCACTTTCAGACAAGGCAAGGCTCCGACACCAGCGGAGTTTTTGGGTTTCTATGATAATCAACTCGCTGGCTGGGTCCGAGCTAACCAAGGACAGATAGCTCATGAGGAGAAAGCCTCATCAATGTTGGGCAAAAAACAAAGGCGCGGTCCTCGGAAAAAGCTTCTCCAGCGCAAGTGGACTAGGCCCCCTGACGGGGTTTTCAAACATAACTTCGATGGCTCATGTCTACAAAATGCCACCAGCTGTGCTGGCATTATCATCAGGGACTAGCATGGGGCACCTATACAAATGGCCTTTAAGCGGCTGGGCCAGAAAAGTCCGTTAATAGCTGAGACTCTAGCCCTTAGGTTGGGCATTTCTGAAGCATCAAAATTACAAATAAAACAATTGCAGATCGAGGGTGATTCGAAAATCATCATTGACTATTTACAAGGGAAGGCTTCATGCCCTTGGGACATTGAATTAATAATGTCAGATATCAAAACTATGATAAACTGCGTGGGAGATGTCTCGTTCTCCCATGTCCCTCGGAGTGGCAATCGAGTGGCTGACAAGGTTGCACACCTTGGTCACTCGGCCCAGAGGAAAATTAACCCTTTCAACTCAGATCTCCTAGATCTCATCCGCAAGGATGCTCTTAGGTAGTCCGCTACCCAAATTCTTTCCTAATAAAAAAAAAAAAAATCATCTACATATACTATTTGTATGGAAAAAAAATATGACACTAAAAAAATACAAAATTTGACAACACTGTAGAAAAAAAAATATCATCACAATATATATAAGAACAAGTGTATCTGTCTGCCAAAGAGTTTCAATTATACCTAAAATTGAATTCTTACTTAATTAACAAAATTATAAAAACAGATGCATCACATGCACCAAGATTATTAACAATACGTATATAAATGGAATGTAACAATCAGACTTTTGGTTAGTTACAAATGTAGGTGGTAAGCTTTAATAGTCCACATAAATCTCACATTAACGCAGTAAAAAAAAAAAAAGGGACCGTTTAATTTAACACGATTGTACAAGTATATACTCTGACCCTTTTTCACCTATGACTATGAGGATATATAGAGCTCTGTTGAACGTCCATTTACTTGACTTTGAGCTACCACCAAATTAAACGATACTCGAGTGCATATATTGTTCACCAATTAATAAAGTATGATATATCACTCATCTAGTCTGCATAAAAACAGTCAATGTTTGTTAGGTTTTCAATCCACCGGATTTCAAATCATATATATTTACGCATTTTATTCCAATCTAAACTCATTTCAGTATTTCACTTATCGCTACATTTCATCATTTATGTTTAGATATTATCGATTTCATCATTCATATTTAGATATTTTAGATACATTTAAATAGTTATTTTAAGTTTAGAAAGCTAAAAAGATGAGAAAAATCCATAAATGAAGCTATAAGAGACTCGAACTCAAGACCTCTTCATTCAAGTTATCACCTCAAATCAACTAAGCTAAACACACTCATTGATCTATTACTCTTTTTAACAATTTTTAACCCTTATATTATCAAAAATTACAAAAAAAAAATACATTTTTTTAACGTTTTCCTCCGACATAGGAGGGCTCGAGCCACCTCATGCCCCCCTCCCTCCACCCCTTATATATATATAAGTGGAAGAGTTAAAATGTAAATGTAAAATATCCTTAGGGTGTAAAGTTGCTTAAGGTGTAAAATATATATTTTTTAATCAAAATGCGCGCTCACCGATCCGATTTTCAAACGGAGACCACAAGCAACCAGCAGGGCCTTCTCTCTCGGCCTCCCACACCCACCTCTAGCCACCTCCGGCCACCAACCCCTATCCGCACTCGAGCCCACCCCTTTGCGCACCCCTGAGCCTAGACGTGGCATGGTTCGAGCCACCTTCTGCCCCGATGCGCCCACCTGCAGCGCTGCCAGTCGAGCCACCTGCTACTTCTCTCGTCACTCTCCACACCACCCACAAGCCACCTCCGTCCACCAGCCACCACCCGCTCGAACCCCCTCACTCAGGCGCACCCCCCGACACCAGAACCGCCTTGGTTCGTGCCCAACCGAGCTCACACCGAGCCCATCTCCCCCAACGATACTGTTCGACATTTTTGGCTCAAAACCATTCGAAATCCCAATTCTTATCCTTGTTTCAACTCGAATTTGGTATGATTTCTAGCCCTAAACTTGTTTATTACAATTATTTAGATTGTTTGAATGATTTAGGTTGAGATTGAGAACCCAGGGTTTCAATGTTTGATTTAGGAACAGAATTTGGGTTTTTTTTGCCAAAAGCCAAATTGATTGCAATTGATGATATGGTTGTGTTGTTGGTTGATTTTGAACTAATTTCATGTTTATATCATTTTCAAATTGTTTATGGATCATGAGATAATTGAATTTTAGAATTTTATATTGCGATAAGCTTTAGAATTTGGGGTTTTTTTTTTCCAATAGCCAAATTGACTGAAATTGATTATATGTTTGTGATGTTGGGTTGATTTGGAGCTAATTTCATATTCATAGCATTGTCAAATTGTTTATGAATCACGATCTAATTGGATTTTAGAATTTTATTGCGATATATTTTAGAATTTGGGGTTTTTTTTGCCAACATCCAAATTGATTGAAATTGATGACATGGTTGTGATGTTGGGTTGATTTGGAGCTAATTTCATGTTCATAGCATTCTCAAATTGTTTGTGAATCATGAGCTAATTGGATTTTAGAATTTTATTGCGATATGTTTTAGGTCGATTAGGTTCTTCTATTTTAGCATGAAAATCATAATTTAGCCTATTAGCTCAATTGGTAGAGCAATGTACGTTTGCACAAAGATGTGGGTTCAAATCCCACATAGGTTACATAATAGACAAGAGCGCAACAATCGCATATTGTTAATCATGCACATTATAATCTTAGTTATGCACTTTTTAACCTTAATTATGCACATTTTAATCTTATTTATGCACTTTAATTTTAAAAGCTTATTATGTGTGCACACCATAATGTTATATTTGCACAACATAACTGTAAGTGCATAAATCTGCACTTCCTTCCCTCTTCGGCATTGATCGATAACCTGCATAGAAGGAGAGGAAGAGGCGGGGCTCGCTCCCCGAGGAGCCTCCGACGCTCAAGTCAGATAGTGTGTCGACTCTCAGAGAGACCCCTTCAAACCCTAGTAGATTGATCATATATATAATGAGAGTTAGGGTTTGCGATTAGGGTTTACCATATAAATGACGATTATGCCCTTGGATCTTTTATCGAATTACTTTTGCTATATCAATTGCCCATCGGGTTTCCTTATCACGATCTAGTGATGAGGGAAGACGAATAATTCGATACTCTTCATTTGTTATGATCAAAGATCACCAGTAAATGCTTGCCCCTTGTCTTCGTTTTATCCTGTAAGCTTTAGCATTCGCAACCCAATAACACAATATAATGTAGTAAGTGCGGTATTAACTGGTCAACTGAAAGTTACTGTTCAAAATGATTAGATGAATTCTTTGCCGTAAATGAGAGATAGTGTTAGTTGATGACATTCTCGTTTGAATTTTACTTATGATTGACAATTTGATGGTTTTCATTAGGGTTGAGCGTTCGTCTTTCAATGACTACTTATTGCTTGATTTTGGCTTTTACTGGCCCTTAACGGGGTTATTATGGCTTAAAATCGGCTTTAAGTGGTCGTAAGTGACGATTCTTTGGCTATAAGTAGCGCTCGATCGGCCTTGAGTGGCGTTCTGTTGGCCTGAAATTAGCGATCTTTTGGCCTTAAGTGACGCTCTATTGGCCTGAAATTGGCGATCTTTTGGCCTAAAATTGGCGATCTTTTGGCCTTAAGTGGCGCTCAGTTTGCCTAAAATTGGAGATCTTTTGGCCTTAAGTGGCGTTCTATTGGCCTTAAGTGCCGCTCTGTTGGCCTGAAATTAGCGATCTTTTGGCCTTAAGTAGCGCTCTATTGGCCTAAAATTGGCGATCTTTTGGCCTTAAGTGGCGCTCTATTGGCCTGAAATTGGCAATCTTTTGGGCTTAAGTGGCGATCCATTGGCCTGAAATTGGCGATCTTTTGGCCTTCAGTGGCTCTCTGTTGGCCTGAAATTGGCGATCTTTTGGACATAAGTGGCGATCCATTGGCCATGAGTGGCGATTCTGTTGGCCATGAGTGGCGATTCGTTAATAATTCTATATATATATATATATAATGTTGTTTGATATATAGATGCACATATAAGCATTTCAAGAATTTATATGTCACCGATGCAATTACCCATATAATATGATTAACTAAAGAGTAAACTTTTCACCGAAAATAGGACATAGATGACTTAGCTTTTGGGTCTCATATGCTGGTCCGGCCGGACATGATACGTTGCACTTCCAAGTGAGAAGTCCTGCCTTATGAAAGTTGGGCCTTTTTCCATAATTAGCTTAAATATGTGGGCTGAGCTGCGATTTCCAAAAACTTTGGACTAGTTTTGTAATTAATCCTACTTTGCAAAGTCACGCCCTCGGATGGATTAATTACTTTGTAATTCCGACTTGCAAAGTAACGTCTTCTTCATAATGTTGGGAGAGAGCGTTGGCGGCGCAGGGGCTCGAAGTAGCATCATCGCCATCGTTCCGACTCTCTAACCTTGGTCTTCGACGTCGGCGAAGGATCTGGATTGGGGTGCCCCCGACCTGCCCATCGATGCCGGCGTGTTCTCGTGGTTCGGTGAGAGGGAAGCTTGGTAGCGGCGGCTATGGTGGCGATGGAGGCTCGATCAACCTCGGTAGTACGGTGGTGTGGCGAGGCTCGGACGCGGGCTGGCCCGCAGTTGGTTATGCGGTTTGCCTAAGCGACAACCTTGGGCAGCGGAAATGACAACGAAGGCCGACGGCATGTACGATTATGCGGTTTGATGCTCGGCGATTCGAGCAGGAGCCATCTGTCCGCGGCGGTGCTGCTTGCATCGCAGCGGACAGATGGCTCCTGGCTCGAGCCTCAAACGCTTCCTATTCCCAGCGACAGTTGCTTTTTCTTATAGAGATGAGGAGCCTAGAGGCAACCACGCTCCGGTCCAGATCCGCTCCAAAGCGCGATTGAGGCGAGGGGGTTGTGCTCGATTTGACCATCATCACCATAGGAGGGGGAGATTCGGGATCTAGATCTGAACCCATGCTTTGACCTCTTTTGGTTGAAATCTCACCAAGGAACTACCAATCCCTCAATGCTTTGTTGATTGGGAGATCCGATCTCATGGCTTTTTCAACGAAATTCCCACAGACGGCGCCAAATGTAAGTGCATAAATCTGCACTTCCTTCCCTCTTCGGCATTGATCCATCACTTGCATAGAAGGAGAGGAAGAGGCGGAGCTCGCTCCCCGAGGATCCTTTGATGCTCAAGTCAGATAGTGTGTCGGCTGTCAGAGAGGCCCCTTCAAACCCTAGTAGATTGATCATATATATAATGAGAGTTAGGGTTTGCGATTAGGGGTTACCGTTTAAATGACGATTATGCCCTTGGATCTTTTATTGAATTACTTTTTCTATATCAATAACATAGGTTACATAATCTGTAAAGGCCCGGATTTTTAAATAATAAATTTCAACAAATAATATAAAATGGATTTAAGTCGGAAAAAAATAAATAAAAAATAAAAAAATAATAAATAATAAAAAAATAAAAATAATTCAGATATTTTAAGGAAAACTCGTCTTTAAATTACTAAATCGAAATTGAAACTCTTAAAGCGAATTCCGGCCCAATTTTTAATTGTGAAGGACAATTCTATCGTCTTGCCTCGAGATTTGAAATAAACTTTGGGATGTCGATATCTTCATAATTTTGAAGCGTTATTTTAATAGAGTCGGATTTTGGTTCGAGCGAACGGGTTTCAAGATATTTTATTCCGGGTATTCAAACTTTACCTTCGCGACCATGATTTTGTCTTATTTCACCAATTCTTATCTAATTCCAACTTATCTCAAGGTTGTATAATTGTGGCAAAATCTTATCACCTTGTTCTCAAGATGTACACTTTTTTTTTGGGCAAAATGCCAAATACTGTGCACCTCCCTCCCTAGTTGTTTTCAGAATTGCTGCATACCTCCCCCTTGATGTCCTTTGACTTCAAATTCTCTGCCTCACTTTCTTGCAGTTGCAGCAAGACCTATCCAAGACAACCCCAATTATCCTTGGATTTTCCGAGCTCCAATCACCACCTCAAGCTCCCTCTTCCTCCTTAGTTGTCAACGCACCACCATCCCTCTGTCCTCTTGAAGCCACTGCTCCGAAGAGGCCGAGCCGGCAGTCGCCTCCCCTGCTCCTTGGATCTGTAGCATCTCCTCCCCTCTTCTTCATTCCAATTTCAAAACAACACCCTCAGCCCTTTACTTTTCCTTTTTGCCTCTTTCCACATACCCCCCATTTTCACTCTCCTCTCAATCCTCCTTTCTCCTGTACCCAAACAGAAAAGGGCACCACCACCGTCACTCACCTCTTCAAACGACGATCTTTTCCGTCCTCATCGCTTCTAGCAGCCCCGAAGGTCACCTTCCCCTGGTTCCCCTTTGGAACGCCAGGCCATTCCACCCCCGCTTCCTTTGCTCCGCGTTCTAAGACTCGGTAAGGTTTCATTTCCCTCCCTTCTGCTTCGAAGCCTCATAAAGTTGTACCTTTAAGCCCTCTTTTGTGTAGGCCGAGACCTCCGTATTCTAGTCATATTGCCCATTACTTAGACTCGTATTATGCATCGTTAAACTTTCCTCATGCTTCTATATTGTTGGAATGTGATTGAATTGATTTCTTACATGTCGCCATGATTAGTTGCATGCATGTATCGTATGTCATGTTGAGCCTTTAGTATCATGTAGGATTTTTGGTTGCGACTCGTGTGAGTTATATCATGCCTGCATTATTGTTAATTCTCTCTCTAGCTAGGTCCCTGATAGTGTGGTCCTTCCCTTCTTCTATTATCTTAACAAGTCCTACTCATGCAATTAGATTGATGTTGAATTCGATGATCGATTTACCTTACGTGATGGTTATCTTAGCATGCTTACATGTTATCGCTCTGTAGTACCTCCCTAATACTCCATGATATCCTTTTGTGCTAGCATACATGTATGGCTTGGCACCTCGCATGACCACACACCACACTATATCATGTCTTCACATACGTAGGACGCATGAATGTTCGAATGAATCTAGTCGAATTGCTTTGATTGTAGTCACCTTTTGATATGTGATAGTTATTGTACCGTTTTCTGTGCCCTATGACTGCTCATTCCAAACATGATTATGATCTATCGCCCGTGATGTTCTCCTTGTTACTCTATGGTGATCTCTCTTGCTTCCATAAACACTAGGTTGAACTCATTAAATGGCTCTTGACAATGCCTCTGCCCTGTCATGTATCGCTAGTATTGTTCAGGACCTATGCTTTCTAAATGTATCTCGTCGTATGATTACATGTCGTTCTTAACCTACTATATGATCATTGTTGTCGGATGTGATAGTTACTATGCTGCTTTTATGTGCTCTCGTATGATGCTTCGGCTGATTGTCATGATATACCTCGTTATGTTATGTTTGAACTCAATTGTTGATGAGTATACCCTGCTAGTTCATTTTTCATATACATGATACTTGCCATCATCGTTAAACCCCGCATGACCATTACTGGCTCCACATTATTTGCTTGGAATTAGTAGGCATCTCTGCTTTCATGGAATAATAAACTGTTAGCTCTCACTTGCATCAGTGTAGGACTTGATTGTGCCTTTTGGAATGAATACGCATGTTATTCTCCTTGAGATAGGTACATGTTAGTGTGGGTTATTGTAATTGATATGCTCCATGATGAATTTATGTTAGTTGTCGCAATTATAACCTCACCGACTTCCATAAGGGCATCATTGCTATTCTCGGGTCAGAGTCTTGTCTCCAGTCTTGTCATCCTTTTAGCCTTGGTCTGTATTTCCGAAGTGAACATTGGGTTTCCGTCCCTGTCACTCCCCTATCTCTGCTAACTTAGACTCCTCTGTGATACTTGGACGAGCGACCGCGTGAAAAGGAAACAAGAAGTTAGTTAGTGATGGAGCAGCGCAAAGGAAGCGTGGGCCCATAACCCACGGGCCTCAGGATCAACAATGCCGGCAGGACGAGCACGTTTTGTGGATTACGGTTACCGAGTACGATAGAACTTGTAGGCAGGAGTGACCTTCGTTCGAATTGCCAATCCTTCTGAATTTGTTGATGATATGACACTAACTTGACGATGAGATTTACGTGTTGATGTGCTGACTTGATGATGATTGTTGCCCGATTGCCTGTCGTCTATTATGATATGATGTGATGCCTTATAGATCTAATGTATAATGATGTCTCGACGTGTTGCTACTCTAAGTTGCTAAGCATGATTTGAATTCCTTTGCCTGTAAAATATGAACTACATATGCTAAGAGACCTGAATTGTATCTGATAAGGTTATAATGCAACATGCTATCTTGACTTGATTACGTTCATATATGATGTTTGCAATGATTATTGAGCATGATGGTAATTGAGACTTGTTGAACCCATGAAGTTATGTTTATAAATGCTAGTTGATATAATGTAGACCTTATGCTTGGTGATTTTCATAATTGCTTCTTCCTTAAACATGTGGGTGAGGTCATTTAGTAGCGTGGTAGGAGAGTGGTGAAAGAATTTTGGGGCGGTGATTGAGAAATTTTCTAGAGAAGGTGTGACTAACGGGGCATGATACTTGTGATACCTTGGGAAGTGGGGGAAGTGTGAGAAATGACCTTAAGAGAATTGAGGATATAGTATGAGAGGGTGCTCGGGTGTGATGTTAGAGGTAGGAGTTGGATTCTTAGAGGTGGATGGTGTGTGTGAGAGTTTGGTGAGATGAGGGCGAGATTTGAGCACCGAGATGAATTGAGATTTCTTTGGAGAATCTTTGTCTTATTTGACGTTGGCGAGTCTAGAAGAGGATTATAGTCTTGACTCGAGAGTGGAGATGGGCGAGTGGGGATTCTGTTTTATTTTGACTAGTATGATGTGAGGATTTTCTTGATTATGTGATTTATAAAAATGTACCGACATGATGTTATGTAGCAACCATGATGAACCAGATATAGATTGATATTCCATGTTTTTATGCAAATACTGGAATCTAATTGGTAGTGACTAGTTTTATCATGATATGCATTACTACCTTGTTATGCGTTTTAGAAGCATGTTACGATGTGTTATATGAATCATGAGATAATGACATGTTGCTATGTGAAAACATGATATTATATTATGGGGTGATAAAGCATGATGTTATGTTATATGATCGTTAAGCATGATTGCGGATATGTTAAATGATGAATATGACTTTGAGGATGAATATGATTTGTATATATGAGATAATGATACCCGATTTCTAAATGATCGTTATATGGCATTGCGATGAGTTAAGATAATGTTTGGGGACTATGCTTACATTCGATGACTGATATATTGTTTGACCTCCCCTTTCGCAGAATCTTAATAACATGACTTGTTGTGTTGATGTGTTGACAATGAGTTTGATTCGTTGACTTTATGATGAGGATGTACCTATTATGGCCCTTAGTATGATGTGAAGACGTTGATGTGATCTTGTGGCATTGTGCTGGCATATGTTTGAGACTTGTCATATGATGTACTCATTGAGAATCGATTGGCTATGTGGTTATGCATTGCTTATGGCTTGTGAATCTTGCTTGATTTGAGACTGATAGATTGATTTGATTCTGGAAACTAGGAAGAGAATATGGGATTAGCCTTTAGAGGTGGATGATTCCACCTCCGAGCTTCTGAATTTGATTGATTGTTATGCGAGAAACTGATCCGGTTTTGGAGGATTTTGGCGAAATTTGATCGAAAGGATTTTACTTGTTTTGGTGTAAAGTTGTTTGGTTAAACGCCTTATTTGAAGATTTTGGGCGGTTTGAAAAGAAATTACTTGGAATTTTCAATAATAAACGTTACCGAGAGTTTCAACGATTTCGAAGCCAATCTTTTTCAATTGCGGAATCCCCTTTAAAACTTTTCAAACCCGGGCAACTCTATGATACTTCACGAAGTAGATACAAGTATTTTATGAGGGCGCTTGTAGGGTGCTTGCTAAGACCTAGTGATGACATTATAGAACTTTTAGAGTTGTGGTACTTCCGAAAAGTCGAAGCGAGGATGTGATAGGGGCGCTTATTGCATACTTGTCAAGGCCAATTGGAGGTGTCACGATCGTGACTAGGATGTTGTGAGAATCCCGGAAGACGCAACCGAGATGATTACAAGATCCTTGGACATGGTCCTCGGACTCATCAATTTCAAACTTCATCTCCTACTTTATTTTGGTTTTAGTCTCGGGGACGAGACTTGTTTTTAGAGGTGGATGATGTAAAGGCCCGGATTTTTAAATAATAAATTTCAACAAATAATATAAAATGGATTTAAGTCGGAAAAAAAAAATTAATAATAATAATAATAATAATAATTCAGATATTTTAAGGAAAACTCGTCTTTAAATTACTAAATCGAAATTGAAACTCTTAAAGCGAATTCCGGCCCAATTTTTAACTGTGAAGGACAATTCTATCGTCTTGCCTCGAGATTTGAAATAAACTTTGGTATGTCGATATCTTCATAATTTTGAAGCGTTATTTTAATAGAGTCGGATTTTGGTTCGAGCGAACGGGTTTCAAGATATTTTATTCCGGGCATTCAAACTTTACCTTCGCGACCATGATTTTGTCTTATGTCACCAATTCTTATCTAATTCCAACTTATCTCAAGGTTGTATAATTGTGGCAAAATCTTATCACCTTGTTCTCAAGATGTACACTTTTTTTTTGGGAAAAATGCCAAATACTGTGCACCTCCCTCCCTAGTTGTTTTCAGAATTGCTGCATACCTCCCCCTTGATGTCCTTTGACTTCAAATTCTCTGCCTCACTTTCTTGCATTTGCAGCAAGACCTATCCAAGACAACCCCAATTATCCTTGGATTTTCCGAGCTCCAATCACCACCTCAAGCTCCCTCCTCCTCCTTAGCTGTCAACGCACCACCATCCCTCTGTCCTCTTGAAGCCACTGCTCCGAAGAGGCCGAGCCGGCAGTCGCCTCCCCTGCTCCTTGGATCTGCAGCATCTCCTCCCCTCCTCTTCATTCCAATTTCAAAACAACACCCTCAACCCTTTACTTTTCCTTTTTGCCTCTTTCCACATACCCCCCATTTTCACTCTCCTCTCAATCCTCCTTTCTCCTGTACTCAAACAGAAAAGGGCACCACCACCGTCACTCACCTCTTCAAACGACGATCTTCTCCGTCCTCATCGCTGCTAGCAGCCCCGAAGGTCACCTTCCCCTGGTTCCCCTTTGGAACGCCAGGCCATTCCACCCCCGCTTCCTCTGCTCCGCGTTCTAAGACTCGGTAAGGTTTCGTTTCCCTCCCTTCTGCTTCGAAGCCTCATAAAGTTGTACCTTTAAGCCCTCTCTTGTGTAGGCCGAGACCTCCCTGTTTCCGACTTCGACGAAACTCAATCGGGCTCCGACAGTCCGCTGAATCCTCGACGACACTCGGTGAGATATCCCTCCCCTTCGTTGCTCCTAAACGTCATAAGAATCCACCTTTGACCCCCCTATACTCTCTCCAGGCCACTGGAAGTTCGAATCTCCATCGCCGACGCCGAATCGTGCCTGGCGGCCTGTTTTCCCAGCGAGATCCTCACGCAGCGGTAACCTTCTTCTCTTCCCTCCTTCTGTGTCGTTTTGATGGATTGTGTTGCTGGGTACCGGGGGGAGTCGTGTGGGTTGAGTCGGGTGAAGGTCGCCGGAGAGGAGTCCCTCCTCTTCTCCCGTCGCTGCTGCTCTGTCTTGAGCGCTTGGAGAGGATGGGTCACAGGACCCGTTTCCTTTCCTTCCTTCCTTCTTTCAGTTTTGGGTTGGGCTTGACCCGAATGTCTAATACGGGTTATATCACTTTTCACCTGGGTGTCCAGATTTGGGGAGAGATCAGATCCGGTTTCCCTTTTCCATTGGATCCGGATCGGTTTTCCGGGTTGGGCTTATTTCCATCCGAAATTTGGGCCTGTTGGTTTAGTCTATAAATTGTTATATGTTATATATTGTATGTTATGACTAGATTATTTTGTTATTATTATTATTATTATTATTGATATTATTATTTTATATTATTTTGGAGTTCATGAAAATATAAATTCTGCAATTTTACTATAAAATGGTTTAAAGGAGGCATTATTTGGGATTTGTATGTAGTGTTGTTTTAAATTGTAATTTTAGGGATTTGAAATGAATTATGAGTTTTGATATATAAATATGATTTGTGAAAATGGAATCGTTTGGGTGATTTAATGTCAGAGTTTATCTATATAATGATTTTGAAAATAAAAATGCCGGAATTATTTTAATGGTATGAAATTGTAAGTTGATTAAAGATTTAATGTTTATAAAGGGATTTTGGCCAGGCATGATTTGAGAATTGTTTTGAATATGAGTTGACTTAAATTGGGATTTAAGAGTTTGGAAAATAGTTTGGTACGATTTTATCAATGGATTTTGATTGGAAATGAAATGATTTTGGTTGATGTTGATCATATCGGAAAGGTTTTGGAAAACAGTTTCACTATCGGTCTGGTAGCTTATGGAATTGACTTAATGATAGGTGTGTATTGCTTTTGGACTTGCATTGGGCCCTTGCTTGTATCATCCTGTTGTTCTGCATCTTCAGGTAAGTTCCCTAGGGGGCTTACTCAGTTTGGAAATTCATGCCTGTTGTTGCATTTTATGTTAGGTGTTGCATATGCATAAAAGCATGACATGTAGTATCCTGTTTAGGTTGCACTAATTGAATGAGCATCCGCTTACTTTATGCGTTTGAAACATAACGGTCGTTATCTGTGATAGTCCTAGAGTCTTTGCTAGGGTCATAGGGTAGCCCAGCCTCATCGGGTACCCTGAGTCAATCGAGTCATGAACTTCCTTATATTATGAGATGCCTGCGGGCTTTATTGTGGAGCGGGTTAGGCATGCGTGCCCCCCGATTATGATGGAATGCATTCACGAGCTGGCCAGTCTCCGCCCTATCGGAAGGGGGTGGAGGTAGGAGAGGGATATGCCATTTGGCATTGTCTTGGGCCCTTTACAGTATTTCTGCACATTATTATAACTAGGAGCATGCTAGTGTGTTTGACTTTCGTACTGCATTAGAGCATCTTTATTAGGTATAGCACATACTATGTGGCCTCAGCGAGGACTGCCGGTCCCGCATGAGTGGCTCGATCTGACTCCTTTCCCCGTTCTTTTTTTTAAAGGTATTTTCTGCAGACTTTGATTGCTCGATGTCCATATGACGGGGTTCCCTTTTTGCGAATCGAAGAACCTGGCTAAATCTCTAACTCATTATAAATGGTAATCATCCCCTTATGTTTTGGTTTTGACCCGGCTCTGCCGTGGCGCTTTGTATCTTAATTTTGCTTCCGTCTTTTTTCCGTTTGAAATGAATTTCACGAGTTAGTCCCTAGGACAGGTTAAGGGTACCCAACGACCCTACGATATTTTTAGGGTTCGAAATCCCTCTTTATTACTGACCATAAAAATGAGTTTGAAACCTCGACCCGTACCTGGATTGCAAGACCCGAACAAGGGGTTTCATCCCTTGAAACGTAACCCGGAAATCATAATTCTGGGCCGTTACATAATCGACAAGAGCGCAACAATCGCAAATTGATAATCATGCAAATCATAATCTTAGTTATGCACTTTTTAACCTTAATTATGCACATTTTAATCTTATTTATGCACTTTAATTTTAAAGGCTTATTATGTATGCACACCATAATGTTATATTTGCACAACATAACATTATGTTTGCACATTTTAATCATATTTATGCACTTTAATTTAAAAGCCTATTATATATGCACACCATAATGTTATATTTGCACAACATAACATTATATTTGCACATTTTAATCTTATTTATGCACTTTAATTTAAAAGCCTTTTATATATGCACACCATAATGATATATTTGAACATTTTAATCTTATTTATGCACTTTCATTTAAAAGCTTATTATATATGCACACCATAGTGTTATATTTGCACAACATAACATTATATTTGCACATTTTATCTTATTTACGCACTTTAATTTAAAAGCCTATTATATATGCACAACATAATGTTATATTTGCAAAACATAATATTATATTTGAACATTTTAATCTTATTTATGCACTTTAATTTGAAATTGTTAAATGCTTGAAAACAAATAGAGGATAAGTCCGCCCCCCCCCCCCCCCCCCCCCGGACCCCCAATGCGACGCCGGTGAAAAATGATTCAAGACACATTAACAATAACCTTAATTGTGCACTTCATATTATTACTCATACACATCGTGATTTTATTTTTGCACTTTATCATTTTATTTATACATTTTATATTTGCACAACAAAAGGTGTCAAAAACGGGAAAAAATGCATTTACCAATAAAATTAGACATATTTACCTATTTACCCTTAAATTAAACATATTTCAATTATAAATTTTTATAATTGAAATAGGCACGTTTACCTATTTACCACATAATGAATTATTATGTCTGCACAAAATAAAGTTATATTTGCACAACAGGATGTTATATGTGCACAAAATCAAGTTATACTTGCACAGCAGAAAGTGGTAACACGAAAAAAAAAAATCCTGGGACAAAAGAAAAAAAAAATTTTATGGCCCGAAAAGGGGGGCACATGCATGGGCAAGGGGGGCAGACATTCTACTAATTAAATTAGGCCCATTAGCAATTTACTTACAAAAATTAGGCCATTAGGGAATTGTACACCCTAAGGATATTTTACTTACAATATATATATATATATATATATATATATATATATATATATATATATATATATATATATATATATATATATATATATATATATGTTGATTCCGGTGTACCCAAGCCTTAACATGTTTCATGTACACAAATCAGAGCCGTTGATTGAATTAAATGGGTGGATGAGATTAATAAGCAATTTTACAATTTTTTTTAAATAAGAAAATGGTGATACTCACCAATTTTTATGCTTCACCTGCTGGTGGAATGGAGCGTGTGCACGAGTGTACACAGGTGAATTTGGGGTTGTTTGGAATTTGTGGGACCCTTAAATTATTCGATGGTATCATTGGATTATTCGATCGTATAGATGGATTATTCAATCGTATCGATGGATTATTCGATCATATCAATGGATTATTCGATGATATCGATGGATTATTCAATGGTATCACTGGATTATTTAATCATATCAATGGATTATTTGATCTTATCAATGGATTATTCGGTCGTATAGATGGATATGGTATCACATGATTATTCGATGGTATCGAAACATTTTTCATTCATATACGCCAACATAAAAAAAATCATATGATGAAGCACAAAATCGGATCATACATATGAATAATTCGAATTTTCTCCCGAATACTAACCGATGCAAATGTTACAAATATTAACATATCCATCCCCTAATTTGAGTAATTTCATACAACCTTTTTGATATCAGTCAATCGCCATCCTCAAATGTCATACGTATAAATCTTCAACCAGCCTTAATGTAGGGCTTGGACACAACAATGTCAATCGAGAAGGATAGATCGAGGGATTCAGATGAAGAACGAACCTAGTCGGCGACTAATGGTGCTACGTCTTGGGCTCGGTTAGGCTGTTGGAGGGCTGGACTATGTCATGGGGTCTTCTTACTCGGTACTGCGCCTTCGCCGTCACCTCTGTCTCGCCGGTGCACCTCTCACCTCTCTGCCGCACACATCCGTCTTCGACGGTACACCTCTGCACCACGAACCTCGACACCTTTACAGTCACCATCGCCTCCTCTTTTCAGTTGCCATCGCCTCTGCTTGCACTCACCAGAACACCATCGTCATCGCCTCTGCTTGCAATCAAACGAACCACCCCTTTCATTGTGAATCGAGAAGGGATGAGTAGAAGAGAAAGGGGCGATTTGTCCCACCAGCACACCATCACCGTTCCAAATCGCCGTCGAAATCGCCACCGATTTGCCCCCCGATCTGCACCTTACGGCTCCGCTTTTGTAGTCCGCCTTTGCCGCACCTCACGGATCCGCCTTTGAATGCCGGAATGAGACTCGTCGCCGCCAGCCTCCGCCTAGCCCCCGCCCGATCGTCTCCCGTTCTCTTTCTCTAATTCTCTAGGGTTGAAAAAGATTGTTGGTAGGGGTGGGATTGTGGGTGTACACGCGCTTGTATAGAAGTGGGGGGTGTTTTTTTTCATTTTCAATTAATAAAAATGACGGATTAATCTACCCCTTCCAATTCCCCCAAATCAATGGTTAAGATTTGAGTACATGATACACATTAAGCCTTGAGTACATGTGATCTGCTAAGATTAAATGAGATTTTTTTTTGAACAGGTAAATATATATATATGTGGGTGTAACCAAGTTACACAAACACGGAGACCAATCAAAGGGTCTCGTGGGAAAAATACATACGGTGTATACCTCTAAAAAAGCTACCTAAAAAAACTCCACAAAAACCTCCAAGCCCTATTCACGGCAAGATTCCCCTATACATCAGCCCTCCAAGTCTCAAACTCAAAATCAAATCAATATATACGACGTAACAAACCCTTTACCCATGCCATCTCTGCCCTCGACTTGCCTTTGCATTTAATGGCTATTCGATTCTTGCACATGCTTCATTTCTGCCCTATGACGTAACAAACCCTTTACCCATGCCATCTCTGCATTACGACGTAACAAACCCTTTACCCCTTTCTGTGCTTCCCTTGGAGTAGATTACAGTTCACCCATCTCACCCATATGCACTCTTTTTGGGATTCAATATCACTTAAGAGCTTAGCAAAAATGCTCTTATTCCAATCAAGGAGATCCTTTAAATCCAATCCCCCTTCCTCGTAGGGCTTTGTCACATCAGTCCAAGCCACAACTGATTTGCCACCTCCATTTGAACTGTTCCAAAGGAACTAACGTTGAATTTTTCAATCACCTTATCGAGTACTCCTCTTGGCATCAATATGGACTGACTTCAGAAGCAGATAATTCCTTCTAAAACCACTTTGACCAATTGCAATCTGCCCGTATATATGACAGCTTTCTGGTCGCCCAATTCTGCACATAACAGCCACACTTATCTCTCAAGTCGCTATACTCATGGAGTGATATCCTCTTCGAGTGTAACGACATTCGAGGTAGCGAACATGTAGCTGCTCTCTTCGAAACCCTCAGAAATCTAATGATTTCTTCGGCAATTTCATTTTCCACACCAGCAAAATAAATCGTGCTTTTTTCATTGTTAGTTCGCAGCCCTGATGCTTCTAAGAACTAGTCAAGTACCCTTTTGATTACTTGTACATACTTCATTTCATCTTTATGAAATATTAAAAAGTCATCAGCGAAAGCTAAATGTACAAGCTGCATCCTCTTGCACTTTGGGTGGAACTGAAATTCAGGGGAATTCGTCTCCCTTACCAACATACGACTCAACATTTCCATGCATAAGATGAACAGGTAAGGCGAGAGCGGATCACCCTGTCTTAGACCCCTTTTCCCTTTAAAATAACCCTCAGGAGCGCCATTTATGATGATGGAGAAGGTCGTGGAAGTAACACACTCCATGAACAGCGCCACAATCATATCTGGAAAATTCAGCTGCACTAGGGTGTATCGAAAAAACTCCCAACAGATGTAATCGTACGCTTTTTGCAGGTCGACTTTAATTGTACATCGTGGTGAGACCCTTTTGGTGCCATAGCCTCTCACTACCTCGAGAGCAACACCATTGTTATGCACAAGTGACCTTCTGGGTACGAAAGCTCCTTGACAATCCGACACCAGTCCATTTAGTGTGCCTTTGATTCGATTAACCAGATATTTACTCACCATTTTCATCACTGTGTTATAGCAAGAATTGGGGCGCAAATCTTTCACCAAGGTAGGATTGTTCAGCTTTGGCAGAAGTGAAACAAATGTCGCATTTAGTTGCCTTAAGATCACCTTGATTCGAAAAATTTCTTTGATTGCTGCACATACATCACCTCCTGCTGTGCTCCAACAACTCTTGAAGAATTGGCTCCCGAACCCATCATGGCCCAGGGATTTGTTTGCCCCTATTGCCCATACAGATTTTCTAATATCCTCATTTGTGGGTACTCTGTACATGTTCGCAGCATCATATGCATTCACTGTCGCCCCTGGCTGTATGCTTGGCATCAGACCAACCTCTGAATCAGTGGCAAGCAGTCGCTGATAGAATGTTAGGATATGGGCTATGATTTCTTCTTCCCCATCCATCATTCTTCCTACATCATCCTGCATACAATGTATTGCATTTTGTGCTCTTCTTTCTTTCATGCTCCTGTAGAACATCGAAGAGGACTCCTGCCCTATCGTAATCCAGCGGAGCTTTGCTTTTTGCGTTACTAAATTGATGTGTCGAGCAGTGTTTTTCCTTAGCCTCTCTACCACCTGTTTTCCTGAAGCTATCAGACCAGCATTACCCACATCTGTCTGCAGCTGTAACTGTATCTCGTGTAGGCACTGCTTATCAAGTTTCATTTGCGTTTGTAGCTCAGGAAACCGGGCCCTATCCCATGTCTTTAGATTCTCTTTTACTTCCTTCAATTTACAAACCAGTTGAAACTGTTTAGTGCCCTCAAACTGCCGAGTCCAAGCATTATGTACCAGTGCAGTGAATTCTGGCTCTTTCGTCCAGAAATTTTGAAAATTAAACGGATATCTCCTTCTTACGTTTAGGATAGCTGGAGAGTGATCCGAGCACCCAGGAGTACCAAAGTATGTGCTTGTGTGCTCAAGCTTTTCCACCCATTTCTCATTCACCAACACCCTATCTAGTTTTCTTTCCTTCCTGTTTTCCCCGATCTGTTTGTTGTTCCACGTAAACATAGCTCCTGAGTAATTCATATCAGAGAGGCCATATAACTCAAGCTCATTTATGAGTTCATCTATACTTAGCACACAATTAAAATCCCTCAAAACTGTCCATGGTTCTATAACAGACGAAGCAATTTCATGAAGTACAGCCCACATTTCCTCCCTCTCCCGTCTTGTGTTGGTTCCATACACGAAAGAAGCCTCAAAGCTAACCTTTCCATCAGTAGACTGAACGCCACACTGGACGACCGCTTGTGTATTCACCTAACATCAACGCTTATAATTAGCAGATTCCATGACAGCCAAATACGTCCTTTTTCATCCCCATGACCATTGATCACATGCTTCCAACCACTCATCAGACTACTCTTAACTTCTTCAATATTTCTCTCCAGTATCTTTGTTTCTAAAATAGCTACCACGAGAATATCGTTTTAAAAAATATAGGAGGTAATGATGTTGTTTTTAACTTCATCATTGAACCCCATAATGTTCTATGCTGCTATTCTTACTCTATCCATGAGCCATCTTGATATGGGTGCTACGCCCATCCATTTTATGGCTCTGTGTTGCTTCTCTCTCACAATTAGCATCATCCTCTCCTACATTTGTGCTCAACACAGTGAAATTCTGACCACCAATATTCACAGTTTTGTTGGAGCCATTATCTCCATGAGCCCACTTCATAGGACCCTTAACATCTGGCCTGATACGCGAAGTACGCCTCTTATCTACATTCACCCACGAGGCTTTATCCTCAACCTTTCTTCATGATTCAGATTCGGGCACCCATTGTTGTCCTTATTGCCATTACTGTCTTAGTTAGTTTTACTATCGATTTTATCCCTGTTCTCTTTCATTTCAGTCGACTGCTCAATTACTTGTTCAGTCATACCATCTTCATTTGGCTTGCTACTCTGTGATCCCTGCTCACCTCTTTTCTCAGTCGTCTTCTCCACAGGTATCCACAATAACCTGTTACCCTCAGCAACTTTACTCACCGAATGGATCCTGGGATACCTGCATCTCTCCTTTGAATGACCATAGTTCATACACTATCGACAGATCAGAGGTGTCTACTCAAACACAACCTTTTGCATCTTCACATTACCACATTCATCCTTAAGCTCAATCTCTCGACACAAGGCTTGGATTGCTGAGACCTCAATTAGCATTCGGGCAATGGAAACCTTGACACATTTCTCTGTGCATTCATCCACACATATTGGTCGACCAATAGAACTCCCAACTTTACCTAGCACATGAGAGTTGAAATAGCCGGGATCTAAGTCCGGGAGACAAACCCAGAGAGGAACTTTATCAAAAGCTTCCCAACTGACTTTCATCACCGGCTGCAAAATGCCAAGGGAAAGGGCAATGAGCCAACACCCAGTCTCTGTCCTCTACCTTGAGAAATCGGAACATAAACACTCCATTGTCTTTGCTGCAAATCCTCGGCTCTTCCACTTTCCAGTTCTCTCTCCCAAACCTACGCAGAGCTTATAAATCAACTGGTGCTCCCGGAATCACACCTATCAGTGTTGCTTCTCATTCTTTTCTCAGTACCTCGACGTCCTCTTTGAGGATTTTCACCTTTCCTTTCTGGATGTCCTCATGAAACTTCAAGGGCTCCGCTCGGCTGATATTTCTATTATCACTAAAGAAGCTCGCGTACGATCTCCCCTGAGTAGTCCCTTGAAGAGGCGAAGGAAAAGCGCTCCCCACATTCTTGGGGGAACCCTCCTCTTCCGCTTTGCCCTTACCCTTATCCTCTTCAGTGAATCGGCGGCCCTCTGTCTGAGAGTTCTCCTTTTTTCCCTGATTTTGCGCCTCCGGTCACGAACCCTCCTTCTTCTCCTCAGCTATATTCATTAGGAATCTTCTCGGGGGCGGAACCACCTTCCCATTAGCATTCCATCCCCTCCGTTTGTAGTTTCCGTCGCCGGCCAGCATGGTCACCGTGGGGGTAACCTTGGTGGTGGCGGCGAGCTGAAGCCCTAGCCCTAGGGTGAACGAATGGGATAAGGTTGTACGGACAAACACATGCAAAAAAAAAAGTGAATATTTGAGGGAGTGTACCTTTTTCTTTTTTTTTGGGGTAATTATACCCTTTAGTTTTTCTTTTTCTATCTATACCTTTTTATGGTGATTTTTACTTAGGTGTGTTATTCGAGCCGAGCGAGCCAAATTTGACATGTTCAATCTTGGTTCGTTTGTTAAACGAGCTCGAGCCGATCGAGTTGAGCCTAATTTTTAAACGAGCTTGGTATTTTGTTCGAGCTTGGCTTGTTTAGGAAATGAACGAGTTCGAGCCGAGCTTTTTTCGCGCTTTAAGTAGTTCTACTTTGTTATAACATGTTAACTTAAAGGAAATTTTAGAAATTCCATAAAATTCGAGCTATTCGAGCTTTATTCGAATGAGTCAAGCTTTCGAAAGAGCTTAAAATTTTGTTCAAGCTCGGCTAGTTTAAATAAGTGTGTGAGCTCGAGTCGAGATTTTTCGAGTCGATCCCGAGTCGAGATCGAGCTGTTCAGTTCATATAACAACCCTATTTTTACCGAAATGAAAAATTTGGAATGTGTCCATATTATAGGCTAAAATTAGCTCCTGGGACATTTGTGTAGTAAAATTGGGTGGGTGTCCCAAAATAACATTTTTGCCCCTGCCTTTGTTTCTTCCCCTTATCCCCAAATTCTAACAAGCAAAGCGAGGAAGCGAGATCTAGCCATGGATGCTCCCAATAGTCGTCTCACAAAAAGGATCGAAGGCGCTCGACGTGGATCTCCTTCAACAGATCAATCGATCTCTCTTTCAAAGCATGTGTATTGATTCTCTGGTACTGTCATTCGACCTTTAGGTTAGTTAGGCGATCCCGCTCCACATGGACGAGATCGCTGAGGTTTTTAGGAAGATCAGGAAGGGAGAGGAGAGGATTTGTGGAGGAATTCAAGCGAGGATGAAGAGGAGCCAGTGTACCGGGGCGGTGTTGTCGGCGGCGCTGCTTATCACGATGAACACGTTGACTATCAGGAGGCGATGGAGTGGCTGCGGCGGGCGGTGATTCGGTCTCATGGTGGAGTCCGAGCATGAAATAAAGTGTTTAAGGTTCTCTGTTTGATTGCACCGCTGTTGTGAGCCTAATTTGCCATGTTTTTTAGTTACTTTTATATCGTTTTCTGCATGCATTTCATGCATTTGGGTTAGAATAATATAGAATGTGTGTAGTATATGTTTATTTTCAATATATGGAGGTCTACACAAGTTTTTGTTATATTTCGCAGAAATCGGACGCACTTTGGAGCTTAAAGAAAACTCATAGAGAAGCTAAGAATGGTGCAGATGGAGAAAAGGCCATTTTTCGGCATTCATCATTCTGAATCAAGCTTTGATGTCTTGATGAGAGTTGTAGCCCTCGGAAATAGCTTTCCAATGCACGGTCATATGCGTCAATCCGACGAACGAGGACTCGGGAAAGTGCGTTTTAAGAACAGAGCAGAAAGTTGAGAGATTTACTCGATATCGAGTACATTTACTCGATATCGACCCAAAGTGTCCGAGCAGTGCCTGGTCGAGGACGGGCCAGATCGAGGAACTGAAGGCAGAGCTACCCGACTCCGAAGCTTTCCTCGAGATCGAGTAAGTTCCTCGAGATCGACAAGAAATGAAGACCAACCCGGAGTCGACGAAGACCACCTGATCGAGAAGCCGAGGACGAGAACATGTCGGGTTACACTCTACTCGAGATCGAGGACACTCCTCGATATCGAGGACATCAGAAGCACACACCCGAGCGAATGTCGAGGACCAGCTGCTCGACGTCACCAGGTCGAGCTATGTCTGACACTGTTACTCGAGATCGAGTATGTAACTCGAGATCGAGGAACCCTGAGAGCCATGTCCAAGCACATCGAGGAAGTTCAACCCGAGGCGCCGAGCCACTGAAGTCGACGTCCGAGTTACTCGAGATCGAGGAAGCTTCCAGAAGCCGCGTAGATTTATCCACTTGAAGATTTTTTGATATAACTCCCTTTATTAGATTTAATTATGTTGTTGCATTTATTTATCTTTAATGTTTTAGATATAGATTTAGATATAGATAGATGTGTCTATCCTTGAATAGCAAGGTTTAGAAGCCTATAAATAAAGCCCATGGGGCTGATTTTAGATTGATTCAATCACACATCAATTAGTAGGAGTAGTAGAGAGAGAGAGAGTGAGTGGCCAAGAGGAGTTGGTGAAGCGAGAGCGGAATTGGCTTCCTTTGGTTGTAAGCTCTGCTTTGATTTAATGCAAGTAGTTGTTTCTTTTCATCAATCAATGTCTGAGGTTTCGATGAAGCGCGAGTAGTCCACCCACTTCTAGGGTTGGGGCGAGCCCGACGATAGTCATGTGTGTTTGAGGTAAAGATCCGACCTTTATCATGATTTGAGCATCTACTAATTGTTATGTGTTTATTACCCATCTAATGGAGGTCCATGCTAACAACTTGGATTGTAAACTTAAAATCAGTAGAGACAATTAGGGTTTCTTGAAAGAGTTGTCTAATTGTTGGAAAAGGCGAAAACTTAGTCATTTGATGCAATTCACATGATTATCTGTTTTATTTATGCCTTATGCATGTTTGGTTATCGTTGTTGCAAACCCCAATCTTGGAAGTCTTTTACATACAGTTTAGTTCGAAATCCCAAAGCACTTGTCTTTACTTTCTTTCGTTTCGTTTTAGTTTCTGCCTTTACTCGATCTCGAATTGCACTACTCGACCTCGAGTTACTGATTCACGATCCAGCATCGCCGTAGCTTCTGTGTGCAGGTGATCGACAAGAGCCAAGCCGACGTCGACGAACTTCCTCGATCTCGAGTAAGTCTTACCCGATCTCGACCAAAACCGCTTGTGACTAATGCTGCGCTGCTCGACTTGTCCGATCTTCTGTCGACTAACCCTAGTCGAGATCGATAACCTGTGGTCGACTTCTGTCCGTGAGATTTCACCGCTGCCTAGGATCCGCTGACACGCTTCCTCGTGGACCGATCCTGACTTCCCACTACTGCATCGGGAGGAAGTCTTGTAATTATTTGCAAGGGACGGAATCTGGTTTGCCTTAGTTTATTTACATTCTATTTTTGCATACTCAATTTCCTCCTACAACAAATTGGCGTCGTTGCCGGGGAAGCAATCATTTGCGCCTTAGGTAGTTAGATCTCACGTTTTCTTTGAGTTTTCTTCTATAGGTATATACAGGACACCCTCGAGATGGCTATACATCGTTGATGAGGAGGCATGGATTGAGGGAGTACGCGCATTTAGGAAGCTAAACGAACCGTCAAAATCACCACCAGAAGCCTCAATCCTGCTAGAAGGAGAATCTGAACCTGAGGTCGACCTTGACCAACACCTAGTCGATGTCGACCCATCTCCAATCGATATCGATCTATCTCTAGTCGATACCCAAGTATGTCCTTCCGCTATCTCAATTCCAACTTTGCCCTCTGTCTTTGAAAAACCATTTGAAGAACCTCAAGAAGAAGAAGAGCCAGAAAAGAAGAAGTTGGACGTCGTTGCCCATGTTGTTTAAAAATCACATTTGCCTTATAAGGTGAAGGCTATCCCCGACGATTTTGAGCAACCGATGTTCATATTCAAGTATGGGGTCCTCGCAAAGTGGCATGAAGCTCCGCACGATGAGGTGGAAATATCTCTTCTCACTCCACCGTTTTGCTGTGGTGGAGACGCGCAAACAAATCAACCAATGAAGCGGAAGAGGTATGATGATGAGGTATGCAAATTTCCTTTATATATTCCTTTATGCATGCCAGCTGAAGCCCAGGAAGATGGATGGGTGGAGCCATGAAGCGTCCACTCGGGAAGGTTTAAGCTTCTCCACATGATGCCCCCGGATGACATTCCACGCTTCCCACCACCGGAGGAACCACCAAATCCACCTATACCTCCGGACAAAGATGACCCAGGCTAATGCTTAATGAAGAAGTCGGCCTAGCGACTATAAAATCTAGAGCTTGTAAATAGACATTTATTTTTAGGACTTTTGGACTTTGTTGCTTTTGTTTGTTTTTGGTTTTGAACTTTTAGTTTTTCTATTGTGGTTATTTCTCTTCTGCATTTTTTCAGGTCCAAGGGGATAGAAGTAAACTAAATCGGACTCGGCCTAAAGCATAGCACTCGATTCCCGACGATCTGCACATCTTTCTAGTGAGTTTCTTTCTTTACCCTTATTTTTATACAGTGAGGACACTGTAATGTTTAAGTATGGGGTGGGGGAAGGGCTTACTTTATGCATATTTGATTTTATTTGACATTATGTGTGCATTTTTAAGGTTTATTTCTTGAATTGCTTATACATGGCTATTTTGGAATTCATTATGAATTTATGTGCTTATATGCATGTTTTCCAAAGTTTATAAAAATGACCCCCATTGAAAATTTTGATAAATGTCATGGAAGCTTATATTGAACTCGACGATGCAAAATTGGATTCATTAGAGATATAGCATGAAATTGCATAGTAAAGGGAAGTCACAATGAAGTGCATTATTTTCTTGAAAACCATGAAATGAGGTAAATTTGATGTTGCTTTTGACATATTGCATGATAAAAGGATGGAGGACTTTATATTTCCATATAATGCTCATATTGTTTATAATACTAGCCTTACCTATGCTTATGCATCACAAAAGCCACATATATGCCTTATTTCAGTCATTGCTCCACATGTTCTAAATATTGCCATTCTTTACCTTATTTTCTATTCGGGGATTATGTTGAGAATGATGTTACATTATGGAGATTATCATACGGTGATTGTGTTGTGGTTATCATTATTGGAGTTTGGTAGGAAATTGTTTGAAATTTATGGAAAATTGAATGAGTGAAAGAAAATCCAGTCACCTCAGGAGATAAAGGTAGATCGACCCTGCTCGCTGAGATAATAGTTTGGCGAGATGGGACACATTGTGAGGAGTCAAAAGCACTAAGTATCCGGGGCCATTCATGACACCCATGTTTGCGACTCACGAGAAGGCAGTGCTGAGGTTAGAGAGGTAAAAGCATTATTATTGATAAAAAAGCATTATGAAAGGTGATGAATCTTATGAAAAAGGGATATGTTATGAAAATTGGAAAGTACTCCATTTCCCCGGATCATTAGCACCACATTGCCAGAAATTGCCCACCTTTAGCCTTTTACCAATCTACTCCTTATTGAGCTTAAATTAAAGTCCTCTTGATTATTAATGCTTTGTCACTTATGAATGTTTTTGCATAACCCTCCTTTTGTGAGTAGATGTTGCTTTTTATTGCACATGCATGAATTTGTGACACTAGTACCTTTTCGAGGATGGTAATTGATTGCAGGGTTATATGGTAATGAATCTAAGATGTTGAGAGTTTGAATTCTTCCCCTGAATGACAATTAAAAGTATTGCTTGAGGACAAGCAAGCTTAAGTATGGGGTGTTTGTTGTGAGCCTAATTTGCCATGTTTTATAGTTACTTTTATATCGTTTTCTGCATACATTTCATGCATTTGGGTTAGAATAATACAGAATCTGTGTAGTATATGTTTATTTGCAATATATGGAGGTCTACACAAGTTTTTGTTATATTTCGCAGAAATCGGACGCACTTTGGAGCTTAAAGAAAACTCATGGAGAAGCTAAGAATGGTGCAGTTGGAGAAAAGGCCATTTTTCGGCATTTATCATTCTGAATAAAGCTTTGATGTCTTCATGAGAGTTGTAGCCCTCACAAAGAGCTCTCCAACGCACGGTCATATGCGTCAATCCGACGAACGAGGACTCGGGAAAGTGCGTTTTAAGAACAGAGCAAAAAGCTGAGAGATTTACTCGATATCGAGTACATTTACTCGATATCGACGAAAAGTGTCCGAGCAGTGCCTAGTCGAGGACGGGCCAGATCGAGGAACTGAAGGCAGAGCTACCCGACTCCGAAGCTTTACTCGAGATCGAGTAAGTTCCTCGAGATCAACAAGAAGTGAAGACCAACCCGGAGTCGATGAAGACCACCTGATCGAGAAGCCGAGGACGAGAACATGTCGGATTACACTGTACTGTAGAAACACTCCTCGATATCGAGGACATCAGAAGCACACACCCGAGCCAATGTCGAGGACCAGCTGCTCGACGTCACGAGGCCGAGCTATGTCCGACACTGTTACTCGAGATCGAGTCGCCGAGCCACTGAAGTCGACGTCCCTAGAGCCATGTCCGAGCACATCGAGGAAGATCAACCCGAGGCGCCGAGCCACTGAAGTCGACGTCCGAGTTCCTCGAGATCGAGTAGAATTACTCGAGATCGAGGAAGCTTCCAGAAGCCGCGTAACGCGTTGGGCAGTTATACTCGGTGTGCAAATCCTTGGAGCCGAAGATTGCTGAGTTCTATCCGATCTATCAACATCTATCATGAAGAAGAGAGATTTATCCACTTGAAGACTTTTTGATATAACTCCCTTTATTAGATTTAATTATGTTGTTGCATTTATTTATCTTTAAATGTTTTAGATATAGATTTAGATATAGATAGATGTTTCTATCCTTGAATAGCAAGGTTTAGAAGCCTATAAATAAAGCCCATGGGGCTGATTTTAGATTGATTCAATCACATAGCAATTAGTAGGAGTAGTAGAGAGAGAGAGAGAGAGTGAGTGGCCAAGAGGAGTTGGTGAAGCGAGAGCGGAATTGGCTTCCTTTAGTTGTAAGCTCTGCTTTGATTTAATGCAAGTAGTTATTTCTTTTAATCAATCAATGTCTGAGGTTGCGATGAAGCGCGAGTAGTCCACCCACTTCTAGGGTTGGGGCGAGCCCGACGATAGGCATGCGTGTTTGAGGTAAAGATCCGACCTTTATCATGATTTGAACATCTACTACTTGTTATGTGTTTATTACCCATCTAATGGAGGTCCATGCCAACAACTTGGATTGTAAACATAAAATCAGTAGAGACAATTAGGGTTTCTTGAAAGAGTTGTGTAATTGTTGGAAAAGGCGAAAGCTTAGTCCTTTGATGCGATTCACATGATTATTTGTTTTATTTCTGCCTTATGCATGTTTGGTTATCGTTGTTGCAAACCCCAATCTTGGAAGTCTTTTACATACAGTTTAGTTCGAAATCCCAAAGCACTTGTCTTTACTTTCTTTCGTTTCGTTTTAGTTTCTGCCTTTACTCGATCTCGAATTGCACTACTCGACCTCGAGTTACTGATTCACGATCCAGCATCGCCGTAGCTTCTGTGTGCAGGTGATCGACAAAAGCCAACCCGACGTCGATGATCTTCCTCGATCTCGAGTAAGTCTTACTCGATCTCGACCAAAACCACCTGTGAATGCTGCTGCGCTGCTCGACTTGTCCGATCTTCTGTCGACTAACCCTAGTCAAGATCGACAACCTGTGGTCGACTTCTGTCCGTGAGATTTCACCGCTTCCTAGGATCCGCTGACACGCTTCCTCGTGGATCGATCCTGACTTCCCACTACTGCATCGGGAGGAAGTCTTGTAATTATTTACAAGGGACGGAATCTGGTTTGCCTTAGTTTATTTACATTCTATTTTTGCATACTCGATTTCCTCCTACAACAACCGCCTATCGCAAGGTCTTCTCCTTCTCAGTTTGATTTCTCTTATTTGTGGATCTCGGTCACTAGCTCTGACCAGACACTGATCTTTCGAATCGATTTTATTAGATGAAATTGGGAGAGGAATTGAGAATTTCAATGTTCGATTGACTTCATTTTGCCTTGTGTTTGATCATTTCGAATTGTTGTTCTTAGTTTCTTAATCTAAATTAAATCCTTTATGGGTTCATTGGCTTCAATTTTTTGTTCGTACTGTCTTGCTGTACAATTTACTGATTTGCTAACAATACTTGAGCCCTCTTCCTAGCTTGCCTGAAAGGCCAAGCCCATCCATGGCAATCTCGAAGAGAAGCCACTCGAGAGAGCAAATTCAATGGAGCGAAAAGGATCGAAGGAGATCTGTCTCCTTCTTCAACAGATCAATCGATCACCTCCATCGCCGAATCCAGGTGCAAGATCGCCGAACACAGGTTTTGGTAAGCTATCTCCACGACCTTGTCACTTCCGACGACGACCAGCTAATCGAGGTAGGCGTATCCCAAGTTCAATCGACGACTCGAAGCTATGATCGGCAAAATCGAACCACATCAACGGAGAATGGAGGTAGGTGTATGCCAGAGATTCTTCATCATGGAAGCTACTCCACTATAAGCTCTCCATCCTCCTCTTTTCCTATTACGTAGATAACTGCCAAGCATCTCCATTTGGAGGATGGGTATCCAATAAGAAATGATATTTCCCCTCCCAAACGACCTTCTCACCTATTTTCCTCTTTCTTCTCATCTTGATTAATCTACAATTCTCTTCTCACCTCTTACTCTCTATCTCGTTCTCTACTAATCGAGTGGCATTTCTTATTTCTTCTCATCTTGATTCTACAATTATCTTCTCACCGCCTACTCTCTATCTTATTCTCTACTAACTGAGTGGTGTTTCACCATTGTATCCGAGTGATCTGTGTTGCTTTGCAATAACAGAATTGGTATCAGAGCATTTTTCTTGGCCGACGTCTTTCTACTACCTCAGTTACAGTTCCAGTTCAATGGCGGAAGGGACAAGGCCGAAGACGATAGAGCTTCAGTTCCATGAATTCAGGGACGACACCAAGTCATTTATGGCATCCAGAGCTAAGTCCCTAGCAGATTTATAGAAGATTCAAGAAGAGAAAATGCGGCAGTTTGAGGAATTAAAGAAATTCAATTAGCAGAGGATGGAACAACTTGCAGAGTTCGTTCGGAATCCACCCGATGTTGGTGGAAAGAGAGATTGACAAGCTGACGGATCCAGGACTGATTCACAACAATCGCGAGGGGATCGAAATTCGCTAAGGGGACCTGGACCAGCATATCAAGAAATCTCGGGATCACGATGGCACTCGAGTTTCAATGGAGGACAATCAAGCTCGAGCCAAGGACAGTAAAATTCGAGCCAAGGATTGAATGAAAATCGCTTACATCGACTTACTAAGCTGGGTTTTCCAAGCTTTGATAGGAAGAAGCCAAGGAATTGGATCCCAAAATGCGAAAAATATTTTGGAATTTTCGCAATTCCAGAATCACAGCAAGTCGAAATTGCAGCAATATATTTGACTGACAAGGCCGACACATGGTTACTGGGGTATTTGATGTAGAATCCACGAGTCACATGCCAGAGTTTTTCTGATGACATCTGTTTGAGGTTTGGAGATCGCCGGGAAGTCGAAATTGTAGGTGAATTGAATAAGCTAGAGCAGCAAGAAGATCATGAAGAATATAATGAAAAATTCAAAGATTGACGTGCGGGTATGCTCTTCTTCAATCCTCAACTCTCGAAGTCATACTTTGTTTCGAGCTACATTAGTGGTCTGAGGTCAGAAATTCAGTTGTTGGTAAAATTGGGGAGGCCATCATCCATAGCGGAGGTTCTTGAACAAGTTAGGTTGCATTATAGGGTAGTCCAAGCTTTGATTAGGGTGTCGAAATCCCAGTGGAAGCCAAATGCATCTAGTTCTTTCAATTCGGGGTTCAAGAACTCATGGTCTAGGGACAGTGGTAGAAGAGGGATAAGGGAGACTCAAGAAGCCCAGTAACCAGCTTCAAAGGACCTTCATCTTCCAGTTTTGAAGCTAGTACAGGCCATTCGAATGATGCAAAGAAGGGATTGTGTTATAAATGTGGTGATAAGTTCTTCCATGACCATAAATGTAAAACTCAGTCACTGTTTAGTCTGATTGCACAGGAGGTACAAGAACATGATAATTCATCAGAAGATTCGTATCAAGAATTGAGTCTTGAAGAGGAGCAAGAGGACGCCGAAGTCTATGTTCACACTCTCACAGGTGAGGAATCATGAAGCACAATTCTCGTTAGAGGCTCGGTAAAAGGGAAACAGATCACAATCTTGATTGACAGTGGTGCAACTCATAGCTTCATGGATTCTGGAGTAGCAAGAGAAGCAGGATTCGAGATCAGCAAGGCAAGTGTGATGCAGGTTAATACCATCAATGGCATGATGTTCAATGGCAAAATTTGTAAAGGCTTTGTGTGGGAGATGCAGGGATGCGAGTATGATCATGACATTCGTTTTCTGAAAATGGAAGGGAGTGATATGATATTGGGGACTGACTAGTTAGTGGGTTTTAGCCCAGTTTTGTTTGATTTTGTGGATGTATATATTTCGTTTAAGAAATTGGGCAATTCAGTTATAATCAAAGGGTTTAAGGAGGATCATGAGACTGAGCAAGCTTGTGTTAAGATGTTACACAGGTGTGCAGTTTGAGAGTGACAGAAGCTGATATTCCACCTGAGATTAGTGTTGTAATCTAGGAATTTCAGGATGTCTTTCAAGAGCATAAGGAGCTGTCCCTAGTGAGAAACCATGAGCATTCAATCAGTTTGAAAGTAGGATCAGTTCTAGTAGCTTATTGGCCTTAAATGTATCCCTACTTTCAAAAGACTGAAATTGAGAATCAAGTGTCTAAAATATTGAGTAATAGAATGATAAGGCCAAGTCATAGTCCTTTTGCTTCTCCAACCTTGTTGGTTAAGAAAAAAGATGGATCTTGGCGATTTTGTGTTGATTATAGACGATTGAAGGATCTCACTGTCAAAGATAAATTTCCCATGCCTCATATTAAAGGTCTCTTAGATGAATTGAATAGTGATGATATATTCTCAAAATTGGATTTGAGGGTAGGTTACCATCAAGTGAGAAGGGTAGAGGATGACATTTCTAAGACTGCATTTAGGACCCATCATGGTCACTATGAGTTTAGGGTGATGCTCTTTGGATTAACCAATGCCTCAACCACTTTCCAATGCCTTATGAATGATGTTTTTGGAATTTTTTTGAGAAAATCAGTGTTGGTGTTCTTTGATGACATATTGGTTTATAGCGAGTATGTGGACCGGCATGCCATTCATTTGAGGGAGGATTGTCTGTCATGAGAGATCACATGCTTTTTGCTAAAAGGTCTAAGTGTGATTTTGCACAGAAGGAAGTGGAATACTTAGGCCTTATTATATCAGGTTTGGGAGTGTCCACTGATCCTAAGAAGATTGATTCTATGTTAAAGTGGCATGTACCAAAGAATTTGAAAGCCTTGAGAGGGTTTCTAGGTCTCACTAGATATTATAGAAGGTTTATTAAAGGTTATGGAAGTATTGCAAAACCTTTAACTGAACTTTTGAAGAAAGACAATTTTGTTTGGTCAGCCAGTGCGGAGAAAGCCTTCAATGAGCTTAAGCAGGTTCTTACATCTCCACCTGTGTTAGCTATGCCAGACATTGAATTGGATTTCATTGTGGAAACAGATGCTTGTGATTCTGGGATTGGAGCAGTATTAATGCAATGGCAGGCCTATAGCTTACATTAGTCAGGCTCTTCATGGAAAACATTATCAAAAGGAGCTTTTGGCTATATTGCTAGCTACTGATATATGAAGGCACTATTTGGAAGGCAGAAAATTCTTCATTAAAACAGATCATCGACCTTTAATGCATCTCCTCACTACTATAAAACTTCAATTAGGCATCTATTGTCAATAGATGTCTTTCAAAAAAAATTCCAATCTCTTTGTGCGTGTAGTAAAAGATCCAAACATTCACATCGGTTTTAAGTAGATGCCTTTTCTCAGTTAGAACCCCTAAATTTTGGTTATGACATATTCACTTATTGATGAATATCCATGATGTCATTTGAAAACATCTGAAGATTCCTCCTAAAGCAAAAAAGTGACATTTATATCTTTATTTATAAAATATGTAATGTCTTAAGACAAAGTAGACAACAATTTTTGTTTTAGTGATCACGTTTATAAACATGCCTGATATATAATTTATGATTTTATATTGTTTTAAATTAACCTACCACATGAAATTTATACATAACTGATGTATTTCCATATTATCGACATCACATTCACGGTTTTCATTCTCTGTGTATTAATTTCATATTCATTGTATGTGATATTATATTGTTCTAAATAATGCACTATTATGGTTGTTTACACAGAAGATGTTGATGTGGGATGAATATCGTTGGCAAATTCGCCCTTCTCAAACTAGTAATAAAAATCCAAACTTAAACACACAACCAATAGATTAGGCAATCAAGCAATTGATAAACTAAATAACTACTAGTATAGTAAGAAAGTCCGGTGTCGAACCCACATGGAGAAGCGATCTCCTATTCAATAACTCTAGATAAGACTCTTTAAAGCAAAAGCAATAACCTTTAGACAAATAGCAAATATAAAAGTAACTAAATTGCAAATCACAAAGCAGATTGATATCAAGATAGAAAGAGCATTTCACCTGTAATTCTCTGACAATGGTTGAAATTCATGGTCCTTGGATTGATTTATCAATTATTCATATTCTTAGGTCTACTTGACTAAAGTTGAGAGATCCGCAGAGATTCACTCATCTTATTCGATATCACTAAAGAATAGCATTAAGAACTCAAGTAATCAAGACCAATTGGCACATTGACTCTATTCAATCAAGACAGATAGGCGCATACCGAACTCAATCCTAAAAACATGGCCTTCCCAAAATGATCGGGGTTTCAGGCGTACCTTGTTCCATGTCTAAAATGAAGAAATCATCTGGAAAAATCAAATCATTTACCTTTACCAACACATCTTCAACAACTCATCTAGGCTTAATACTAGAGAGATCAACGAGTTGTATAGTAACACCAGTTTCAGATAAGGAATTGAGACCCAAAAACATGTATAAGTTATAGGACATAACATTAATTAAAGCACCTAGTTCTAACATAGCTTTGGTGAAGCTAGCATTATCTATCGCACATGGTATAGTAAACATACCTGGATCTCCGCACGTTTCAGGCAACCATTTCTGAAGCAAAGCAGAAACATTTTCGTTTAAACTTAGCTTTTCTTTCTTTCTCATTCTTTGCTTGCGCTTTATTGTGCATAACTCTTTCAAAAATTTCGCATAGCGAGGCACAATCTTGATTAAATTAGATAGTGGAATATTTACCTCACAATGAGCAAAGATGTCATAAAGAATTTGTTCATAATCCCACTTACGATCAGATCTTAAGGCATGAGGAAAGGGTGGTGTAGGTCTTGAAACCTCAGAAGACCACTCTTTGGAAGCTTTCTTCGGGGATTGAACAACGTCAGAAGTCGGATCCGTCAAAGGCGATGGTGGCGGGCACCGTGGCGAGGGGCGGCGGGCACCTTTTACGCAGCGTGTCTCCAATTCCGTCTCTTCGTCCTTTTTGCCAAAATCAACTTCCTCTCTAGGCCTCTCTTCAACATTCCCAGTGGGTGTATTCTCTTGTTTACCTCCTCTAAGGTTCATGGAGCTAACATTTTCTTTCGGATTAACTACCACTTGTGATGGCAACTTCCTCGAATCTTTTGCTTTCAATTCACCAATCTCCTTAGCCATTTGACTCAGCAACTTCTCTTGAACACTCATCTTGTCCAATAGCAACCTCAATGTCTCATCTCTGTCACCTTGTTGAGTATTTGGAGGACGATTCTCATATTGTCCTCTTTAAAAAGGAACTTGTTGTTGTTGGCCTCTCCTGTAGAATCAACTTTGGTAGTTTGAATTGTAGCTTTGATTGTAATGGTTACCAAAGTTACGGCGAGGCCTATAATACATGGCATTCACTTCAGCGGTGCCCTCGTGAATCAAGGGTGATGATGCCCAAAAGATAAACGAAAATAAGGAAGAGAGGGAAACAATCACGCCAAGGCTTTCTCCTTGACTTTTCTATCCTTCACCCATCCGCGGACATCCTAAGATTTATTTTACCCTCGATCTCTACTACAATGAACAGGCAAATCTCCTTTACCATTGGGTCACTTGATGAACCCAAATTAGTAAGGATGTGAGTCTCTTCGAAAGGCTCGGCGGCACCGATCGTGAGATCCTCGTAGATAGTGAGGATCTCAGGTAACGGGTAAGACCGTCAATATTTCCTCTAAGGTAATACGGCTCAGGTAAAGGTCCTTTTCCCTTTTTATTGCCCTCATCAGGCGATATTTATGGGGGGAAGGGGGCTACAGGTAAGTCCGTATTACTAACCTTCCATAAGAGGGAATATGTGGCATATCCCCCCATGGGAACGTGGGGGGCGATACATTTTTTGTTTTACGGTTTCGTCATTGGCGCCGTCTGTGGGAACCCTCTCACCCTGAGGGGTTCCCGATTTTAAGTAACAAGATATAATTTAAGACATTGTCTTTAACCAACAACTTTTGTATGACAGGTAGAAAATGAGTGAAAGCATGGGAGGCGCCTCTCACGGGACGATGAGTCATGACCACGGAGGATTCCAGGAGTCTGATTTGCATGTGAACTCCCCGGGTCAGAACAGCGCGCCTGAGACTCCGGTTTTCTCGCCATACGTCCCTCCATAGATGGGTCAACGCTACTTCATGCAAAAGGAACATTACTTCCCACCTCCGAATCCGGGACAAGGTTTCTTCTATGGGTATGACGGATACCAGTCGTCCCAATAGGGGAACCCTTACAACGTTTTTCCTCAAAATATATATGGAAATACTTATCAAGATTATCATCAGCCCAAATTCTCCGATGATTTTGGCACACACCATCGGGGCGAAGATAGACGTGCGCACAAGCATCACAGGGGCGAGCATTCATCCGACATTTCCACGTCCACCCGGACGGGCTCACCTCGTGAGAATGAGAAGAGGATGGATTTGGTTCCCTCAGTGTTCACCACCGAGGTTTGCCTAGCACCGGTACCAAAGCGATGGAGAAACACCAATCTGATAAAGTATGATGGCACCACCGACCCTGATGATCACATGTACCATTTCACAACCGCGATGGGGATCAATGAGTATAATGATGCGATGTTGTGCCGCACTTTCCCGTCGACTCTGACCGGCATTGCCTTAACTTGGTTTACCAACCTACCACAGAACTCGATCGCTAGCTTTGTCCAGCTTTCCCAGGTCTTCAAGTCCCATTTTGGAAGCTCGCGGTCTCGGAAAAAGACCATGCTGGACCTCAACTCGATCAGACAAGGACCAAACGAGACTCTTGGGTAGTTCTTCACCCGATTTACCTCTGTGGTGGTGCAAATTCCCAACTTCAATCATGAATCGACGGTCATAATCCTGATGGGGAATATAGCGGAAGGCGGTTTCAAGACTCGACTTTTCAGGAAAAAACCAAAAGACTATGACACGTTAAGGAATTTGGTGTCGGCTCAGATTGAGGCAAAGGAAGCCACGGCCTCTAGTTCAAGGGCTAATGAGGGCCCACGAGGTTTTCTTGGGAAGATAGTAGGAAAGTTTCGGAAGGACAAAGGAGCGGTGAAACCGAGGAGGAATTACTTCGCGGACAACATGCACGCGTCCCGATAGGACGAAGTCCATTTCAACCGTGAACGAGAGAATCCGGACGCTAAGTATCAAGGGTATGATCAAGAGATACGCCATAGGAGGGAGCCAGTCTCTCCTTTAAGGAAGAATGAGCATCGCGACAACCCCCAACGTCACCAACAGGCTCAGAATCGCAACGATAGAGGCCACGTGGATGATAGAGGAAGTCACCGATGGGCTTCAAGATTCGAAATCCCACGGGAAAGGGATGAGCAACAACGTTAACCCCCCCCCCCCAAGTGAACAGGGGCAGGGGGAGGGGACGTTGGTGGAGAGGTGGTCGAAGAGGGCAGGGTCAACCTGCACAAGTATCAGTCAATCAGGCCCCACGACGCGAAGATCGCCCAGAATGATCGCGAGTCAACCGAATCCCAGAGCCAGAGGGTTTCATCGACACTCTGGCCGGAGGACCGTCGATCTCAGGAATAAGTCGGCAAGAGAATTATGAAAGGGAGGCAAGACAGCCTCCATCAACCGCTAGCCAAAAGATCGCTTTACAACCACATCCAGAGATAATTTTCACCTCATTAGACGAGGATGAAATCCACATGCTACACGCGGATCCGCTAATGATCCACGCGCAGATCGCCACAAAAACCGTGAAAAGGGTTTTCATAGACACAGGGTCGTCAGTGGACATACTCTCATGGGAAGCATTCTCCCAGTTTGGCGTGTCAGCAACAGCTTTAAGGCCTTATCATGGTACATTGATCACCTTTTCGGGGGATGACGTGCAGGTGGCGGGCACCATCGAACTCACAGTGGATTCCGACCACCTATAACGCACTCCTTGGGAGGGTTTCGCTTTACAAGTTTCAGATGGTTGTGTCGATCTACCACTTCAAAGCAAAGTTCCCAGTCCCCGGGGGAGAAACGGAGGAAGTGTGCGGCCAACAACCGGAAAGCCGGAGTTGTTATGTGACTTCCTTGAAGAAGAAGAAGGAAGTCATGTATCCCGAGGATACCGCTCAGAGTAAGGTCAAGAGCGCAAAAGAAGACCCTCCACCAGAGAATGAAGCAACAAATCTCACCAAAGAAGTCGTATCAGAAGCAGAACTTGAGGTCCGGCCATCAGAAAGGGAGGTTCCAACCGCGGATCTAAGAACCGTCCACCAGCCTTTTCAAAATACCGAAGAAAGGATTTACATGGGCCAAGCCCTCGGGGCAAGGGAAAAGGAACGGGTCCTAGAAATTATCCAGCAGTCCCGGGATGTGTTCGCATGGTCCCCGAAGGATCTTTTGGGTGTCCCCACATCCATAGTGATCCACACCCTCAGAATCCGTCATGACGCGCGACCGGTAGCCCAAAAGAAGAGAAAGATGGCCCCGGAAAAGTCACGAGCAGCAAAAGAAGAAGTAGAAAAGTTACTTGAAGCTGGGTTCATTGAAGAAGCGGAAGATTCAGAATGGCTTTCGAATGTGGTTCTAGTTAAGAAAGCCAACGGAAAGTGGAGAATGTGCGTCGACTTCTCGGATTTATACAAGGCCTACCCCAAAGATAGCTATCCACTGCCCTCGATAGACGAGTTGGTGGACATCACTGCTGGAAACGAAGCTTTGAGTTTCCTGGACGCATACTCCGGATATAATCAGATCAAATTAAACCCAATAGACCAAAGGGCAACCACCTTCATCACCAATCAGGGGATTTTCCGTTACAAGGTCATGCCTTTTGGTTTGAGGAATGCCGGGGCCACATTCCAAAGGATTGTAGACAAGATATTCCGCGATCAGCTGGCCAGAAATGTATCCATCTATGTGGATGACATTGTAGTTAGGAGTAAGATGGCAGAAAATCATGCAACAGATCTACAAGTGACTTTCGATTCGCTGAGACGAGGTGGGCTGAATTTGAACGCCGAGAAGTGTGTCTTCAGAGTTGACTCTGGAAAATTCCTGGGTTTCATGGTCAGCCAAAGAGGGATAGATGTGAACCCGACAAAGATAACGGCGATACAGGAACTGCGCCCGCCGCGGACCATAAAAGAGGTACAGTCTTTGAACGGAGCGGTCAATTACCTGGGACGTTTATGTTCTTGTTTGGCGGATAAGTCCTTGCCTACAAATTACATGTTGGAGCATACAAATTACAAATCCCCGAAGGTGTTGTTCTTCGGAAGACATGGAACGCGGCACACTTGAAGAAGTACTATGTGTAATATCTAGTTATTTCGAAGTTTATCCAGTCACCCCCGCTATTAGTAAATAAATCAAAGCGGTTAGTGGGTGCTTTCTGTATTTTTCTACAACTCTCATAGTCCTATGACGCTGGAGCTTGCTCCGCGTCGGATATCTGGTGGACGTATTGGGCTTCCAGATTATACTTAGTCCTATGACGCTGGAGCTTGCTCCGCGTCGGACATATGGTGGACGCATCGGGCTCCCAGATTATACTTGAGTCCTATGACGCTGGAGCTTGATCCGCGCCGGACGTCTGGTGGACGCATTGGGCTCAGAGATTATACTTGAGTCCTATGACGTTGGAGCTTGTTCCGCGTCGGACGTCTAGTGGATGCATTGGGCTCCCAGATCATACTTGAGTCCTATTACGCTGGAGCTTGCTCCGCGTCGGACATCTGGTGGACACATGGAGCCCCCAGATTTTACTTGTCCTATGACGCTAGAGCTTGCTCCGCGTCGGACATCCGGTGGACGCATTGGGTCCTTGGACCCAGACCATACACAGGACAAAACCGCAAATCATCGTCAAGAGCGGAATTATTAAAATTCGAAAGGAGTAACCCCGAGATACTGAAACAAAACAGAAGGTCCAGAGAGGCTAAACCAAGCAAAACATGCAAGATAGTCCTAAAAGACACAGAATCAACCCTTTGTAGGAGGAAAGAACCCAGACTAACTCACGGAGTGTCCCGGGGTCGATCCGAAACCAAACGAGTCCTGTCCGCACATAATCGAGTTCCATTAGGCAAAGGCCCCTTAGGATGAGGTTCTCGCCACTCAGCATCAACTTCATTGCCATCCGCGAATAAAATTTGAGCCTCGAACCGCGCATTCCCCTTGTGCAGAAAGGTGATGGCGGACCCTATATCGACGCCATGCGTACAAGCAAAATGATTCCACACGTAACCCAAATAGGGCACACGGTAATCACCACGGTACACCATCACGGGGAATTCCCGGATAATCGTCGACGACAACAGAACGCGCCCGGGGAGATCTGGGCCATATTCAATTTCGAAACGGGAAGGCAGCCACTGTTCAAACACAAATTAACTAAATAAATAAAGATATGTTTGCCCGAGAAATATCAACAAGAATACTAAGCCACGTTAAGGACGTACCAGATTGTGCATCTGCTCCGGGAAGTCCAGAGAACGAAAACAGGCCCAGTTCGTTCGACTTGAGGATGACATCCTTAGAAGGATCCGATTTGCAAAAAATAGAAGGCTCAAGAACCCTGAATTTAAAGGGATCCTTGGGGGTTACAGGTCGCACATGCACCACCTCGAAAACGTGAGTCAAGATACCACTGCCCCAGGCCAGGCATGGTGGACAGATGTACCACAGAAAGCTCACCTCGGGCAGACTGAAGCCTGCCACCACGAAAAGAAGCGACGAGAAAGAAAAAAGAGAGAGCCCGTGATCCCCCTTAAACCATCGAAATTCGAAGAGAGATGGAAAAGAAAAGGGAAAAATCTAACCTTTCTCTCAAATGGCGATAAGATCGAGGGCAAGACTTTATTTCTTGAGTATAAAACACGCTTAGATGACCCAGGTGATGGAACGTCCCTTATCGGCAAGATGAATCCAGGGGCACCACAAAAGACATTCTGTCGAGTCATCATGAGGGAGGAACAACTTCGGACACTCCGGCTCCCACTCGTATATGTGCTAATAGACTAGGACGCTCACACCCAAGCCAGGCTTTGGTCCCGCTCCAATCAAGAACAAGAGGTAAAAGTAGAAAGGGATAACGATGACCTTTTCTAGTTAACTCAAGGGTGGCACGATTTCATTCAGGCAAACCGAGTCAATGTAGGATCGGCTCTGATTTTCACCTACATGGGGAACTCCATCTTTGAAGTCGACGTGATCAATCCAGATAGCGAAGGAAATGTATAAACAAGATGCCTTTAAATTTCTATCTCGTGTATCATGTTACCCTCTCTAAGTTTAATATGCTAGGTTCGAAGGGGTCGAACCTTTAAAAGTCTGTGTTCCTGTTACCTCTGATAAATAATAAAAGATCCCCTTTTAGGTACGATCGAAAAACATGAAAACATGATTACATAACAAAAGAAATCCATGAATGCCAGTGGCCCATAATTAATTAAATGACCGCGAGCGGCCGGAAACCACCCTCTGAACTACTAAAGTAAGACGAGTAGTTTCATACGAGGTTTTCGTGGTCGATCCAGGCCCAGGCTATGAAGATCACACTTCGTTTCGCCCACGAAAATTAAGTGAAAGATCATTCCTTGTCTATTATGAGAGAAACAACTTTCCTTCATCATCGATCTCAATTGTATCGAAGGGTCGTTCCGAACCACGAGCAGAGATAGCATCTTTCTGTGCCTCGCGTGTAACGATCTCTTTTCCTTCAGAAACACGGGAAGTATACTCTAAATCTCTCCAAAACACGTGGGTCCCGGTCTACTAAAAGAAGAGAACGTGGATATCAAGGGACCTCCACGTATGATAAATGTCACTAACCCTAAAGACCACTTGGCCGCAGATGGCCCTAGTGAATAGAGCACCATAAAAAGAGGGGAAGAAAACGGCATAGCCAGACCTCTTAAAACCTAAAAACTTCTTCCTCGAAGAAACTCCAACATGAGCTCCGAAAACACTCGTGCTTTCTACCGTTTTTTCACCAAGGAGGAGCACTTGCAGACATTACAGCTACCCCGGATATTCGAGCAACTAGAAGACGAGACACACCAGATCGTTTATCTATGGTCAACCACTTGTCCGGATTTCGAGGTTGATGTTGAGAAGGACGCGGACGGGGCCTACTGGTTTACCGATGGGTGGCCGGACTTCGTCTTCTCTAATCGAATAGTCATGGGATGCTCGCTTCTCTTTGTTTATGAAGGGGAGTCCCACTTTGAGGTGTACGTGTCCTACCCAGATCCAACCCCCGATTACCAAAAGAAGCTCGGCCCAACAGACATGGGCCCACCCAAATCCAAGGCCCACCAGAAGCCCCCACGAGCCCACATGAGCTCTGAGGCTCCAAAGCGAAAAAGGTGAATCCGTGAGTCCCGATGTACCTTGTAACCAATAAAAGTTTTTTCTTGTCTAAAGAAATAAAGGAGTCATCATTCTCCAAGCACTAGCTTTAGGTCAGAAAAGTTGTTTTCCTTCATTGACTAATTTTCCTTCCCTAGAGGCCTAGGGAAGGGACGATTCCGAAAGAAACCAAAACAGTGGGAACATTAAATGAAAGAATCAGACAAATAAGGAAACAATGGCCATCGGCCCCTCTATAAAAGCTAAAGACCAGAGAATCCCCGTGAAACACTTTCTACCAGAAAAAATACCAAAAACTCCATAAACAATATGGCAGCAGGCGGTGGCCGCTCAAGAGATTTACTCCGTTGGATTCAAAATGCTTCTTTCCTGCAAAGAACGGTAATGTTCCTCAAACCTCTCTATTAACTCTCAGTTTCTTATTCACAACTAATAATTCCCTCCAAACAACTATAGCCTCTGCCAGCGTTCTTCGAAGAGGAGTATGGGTTACCAGGTGTTGAAAGAATAATCCTAACCAATGGGCCTGGGAGGAGGGGCATACGCGTCCTAATAGAGAGAGACGAAGCAGGGGTGCTCTGGCTCACCCAGGGATGGAGCGCTTTCACAAGATCAAGAAACGTCCACCTGGGCGGGGTCGTCATATTCAAATATCTGGGCAGCTCGTGTTTGAAAGCCAGCTACGTACCTTCGGGAGAAAACAGTTCTGAAGGTGAAGGCAGTGACGATACTTCCTAAAGGAAGAGTACTCTTTACTAAAGCCTTAGTTGTCAAAAAGGGAGCCTGTATAAATAAGAAACATTGAATGAAAATGTAAGACGCCCTGTAGGCGAGGTTTCCAAATATTTTTTCATCTAAGAAATACTGAAGTTAAAAAAGGACTACCATTATCAAGCACCGCAAACCAAGTTTTTTAACGCGGGCATCCCGCGAAACGCGAAACAAAACACAATCCAAAATCAGACACCTAAGAGAGTATCAAAGGTTGTTTGAAACACAAAGACCACCTTGGGTGGTGGGAACGAAAGTTTACAAACCATCGCTACTAAAATTCACATTTTCGTCATCCACCGAATTCCAGTCCTCCTGATCTTCGCTTGGGGAGAATGGCTGAAGAGGAACATCTGGGGCCTCCGCGGACTTCTTCACGCTCTGATGGATCCCGGCCTTCATCCCGATCTTGGATGAACTCTTGTCCAGCCTCTTCGTTCAACCACTCAAGAACCGCGCTCTTCATGAATTCCAGACCATTCGGAGTCTTCAGCCAATCGTCCACTAACTTGGTACGATTGTGTGGAACGTCCAACCAAGATAGAACGATATCACCGTCCGTTCGGGATTGATATCGCTCTAACTCGATTGTACGACGGTTGGCTTCCAGGACCGCTTTACTTCTCGCTTCATTCGCCGCTAGCAACTGGTTTTTGAATTCTGTTTTCTGGGCCTCAAAATTAGTTTGCAGGGTGGTCAATGCCTGTTGGGACGACTCAAGCTGAACTCGCAGCGCTTCCATATCCTCAGCCAGCTTACTACTTTTCGCCCTCTCAGCGGATATGATCTCATCTTTTTCCTCCATCCACGAACGAAGGGACTCCATTTCCTTCCTCGGTGTCTCTGCCTCCAAGAGCCTTTCCTTCATCTGCTCCAGTTTCTCTTCTAGACCGCGAGCATGTTGGCCTAAGCAAAGATATCGACCCCAACCGCTATGAGTAAAAACATGACCCTAGCAACAAATACACCGCTAGGTTTAAGGAAAAAACGCCCACCGAATAACAAATCAAGGAATCAGATACATAAGAGATATAAGACACGATTCATTTACCCAATTGCACCAGCGCTCTTGTTCGATCGTAAATTGCTCGTCAGTAAGGCGGTCCAAGTACCGTAACTCTGCCTTCTCGAGTTCTGGGGGAAAGGCTAACTGGTCAAGAATGTCGGAGTCAAAACCGGGCATCCAGTACGCGGACCGACCATTGGCGTCCACATGGAAAACCGACACATCCCAGCTCACACCTTCCCACACCGGATAAGAACGCAACTTCTTTTTCTTCGGCGGCTTTTTGGAAGTTCCCGCCTCACCAGGGGAAACGACTTGAGGCTCTCCAGGGGCGACTAGAGGAAGGGACCGGACCTCCGCGATTGGAGAAGAATCGATCAGGATAATAGAAGGCTCAACCTCCACTGGAGCGGCAGGGGAAGAAAAAGCTACAACAACCGTTTTCTCTTTCACCACCTTTTTTCCTTTGGATTTTGGGGCCGAAGTCTTGGGGCGCTTCAAGGCTCTCATCACGTCAGTAGGAATTCTCCTTTTAGTGGAGGAGGGGAGGGGGGGCGAGGACATCTTCGCAGCATCCACCATTGCTTTCAGCTCCGCGACGTTTGAAAAAACCACGAAGAGAACAAAAACGTTAAAACCAAATCGAGAAAATACCACGGATAAGGAAAAAGCAAGGGCACCCCCCGAAATTAACTACAACCTATGCGCGGATGAGGAAGACTTAAGCCGGTCATCTCCAGCCGCAAAGGGGAAACCATGTCTTTCCATGAAGGTTTTCTCTCAACAGCAAACTTCTGCTCAATCTCCTTCAGATCAGAAACAACCTTTCTTTTCATCCACGTATACAGACACAATTTTGTATGAAAGTTCAGAATTCTACGTGAAGGATCTCGGACCAAAAACCACTTATGCCGCCACTCTGGTTTGCTGGTGTTGCGGTCCACGATAGGGACACTGAGTTTAGCCTGGTAGAGGCTTTTGTGGATACCCCCATGACCTAAGGTGAGCATATTGCTCAAGAGTCCCAGAGAAAGCTGGACCCCGATCTCCAGGCAACGCATCATAAACGAAGTCAAGAAAAGCCAGCAGTTCGGGACCAGCTGGGCGGGGCTCAAGCCACAAGCCTTTAGATAACGCTTAAACAGATTAGGTAGAGGGAGCTGAAACCCCTGAACTAAGCTCTCAATATACACCACCAGACAACTTGGGTAAGCATCCAGGCTCCCTCCCCCTTCCGCTGGAAGACACAACACAACTCCCTCTGGCCAAGGGAAGACACGGGCGATCACATTCAAATCCTCCAAAGTCGTGAACGTTCCTCCACCGCGGCTCTGGGCATTCGGCGGAGCAATGGGAATTACCCGCTGAGGCAGAACCACAAGGAATCGGGCCCGCGGCCGAAGGCTGAAAATCCCTCTTGAAAGGACAAGTTGATAGCACTTTCTCGTTATACAGAACCGGACGAAAGTCCCCCAACCCAGATGACGAGCGGCATTCTTTTAGTAGAAAGACAGATCCAGAGGGTAAGTCAGTGTGAGAATCCAACTCTTTGTAAGAGTGCTGAGATTCGGGCGACTCTAGTATTGAGTCTGACCCTGATGACGAAGCTCCGTCACCCGACCGCGAGGACACAGAGTCAACGGGAGAGGAGTTTTCATCGCGCGCGCGACCCGAGGAAGTATAGAAGGAGGGATCCTCAAGATCCTTGGGTTGCCGAAAAGTGACATCTTCGGGAACCTCTATATCGCCCATCAAGAGTTTTCCCCCAGAACGTCTGGAAGACGGAGGCCTGATCAAAGCTTGCACACTACCAGAACTACTTTGGGAGGTCGAAATGATGAAGATGGATAAACCGGGTAAGAAAGAAGAGGCAATGAAAAAAGATGCCTAGGGACCGGCGATAGTAAATAGGCACCCGGGAGATTGCCCACACACCAACCACGGCCAGAAAGAAAAAGGGAAAAGAAAAACTAAAATCAAAACAAGAACTAAGACGCAGAAAGAAAAGAAAGTAAAATTAAAATTTACCTCGAGGATGTTCGGAACGAAGAGCTGTAAAAAACAGAGAACGGTAAAAATAAGAAAGGGGTCAGAACCCCCATTTATAGGCACCACAATCCATGGCGTTTCACCTCCTATCTCGGGCCACGTGTCAGAAGCACGACACACATCAATCGAACGAATGGGCCAAAAAGTATCGGCCCATAAAAGCCCATAAGAGCCCAAGAAAGCCCAATAGTTTTTTCTTCTTCACCTTTTCGCCCTAGAAGAACAATAAGCAACGAAGTTGGGTTTCGAACCGCGGAAAAACCTATCTGGTTCCCCCACGGCTCGAGGAGCTGTGATGATGCTCAAAAGATAAACGAAATTAAGGAAAAAATTAAAGAGGGCTCAAGAGGTTGACGAAAATGGAATCTAAAAAACAGTACAACAACAAGTGGTCCGCGGACGAGAATGACATGCACAAAAAGGACAGGTGGCGCACAAAAAGGACAGGTGGCACACATGCCCCTCCATCCAAGTGCATCTTCTCTCCCAAACACGTGGTGACCCGGCATCAACAAGTGGCCAAAAAAAGGGAACTTCCCCCTTATCTGATAGACAGAGCGGCACAATATAAAAGGGAGAAAGGATACTGAAGAAATGACTTTTTTGGGAACAACAGGGAGGAGACGCTAGTTCCAAGGGAGGAAGAGAGGGAAACAATCACGTCAAGGCTTTCTCCTTGACTTTTCTATCCTTCACCCATCCGCGGACATCCTAAGATTCAGGAACGGCAGCAAATCCGGGACAGGTAGTCGGACAACAGTCCAAGGAGTCAGGGAGCGCATAGTTTTATTTTACCCTCGATCTCTACTACAGTGAATAGGCAGATCTCCTTTACCATTGGGTCACTTGATGAACCCGAATTAGTAAGGATGCGAGTCTCTTCGAAAGGCTCGGTGGCACCGGTCGTGAGATCCTCATAGATAGTGAGGATCCCAGGTAACGGGTAAGACCGTCAATATTTCCTCTAAGGTAATACGGCTTAGGTAAAGGTCCTTTTCCCTTTTTATTGCCCTCATCAGGCGATAATTATGGGGGGAAGGGGGCTTCAGGTAATTCCGTATTAGTAACCTTCCATAAGAGGGAATACGTGGCATATCCCCCCATGGGAACGTGGGGGGCGATACACTTTTTCTTTTACGGTTATGTCAAAGGGGCACTTATCATTCGGATGAGTTGGATCTCCACAAACTCCACAAGGTCTAGGCTGATGGGGTTGACTCATTTGCATAGTCATCTTGTTCACGATCTCCATAAGCCTATCGATATCATCCATGTACCCATCTTTCGAACTATCCAATTTATGAACTCCTCTAACTCCTTGGTGTCTCCCATATTGTTGCGATGCATTAGCCAACCCTTCAAAAATCTGCATTGCTTCCTGAGGTGTTTAATAAAAAATATCTCCTCCGCTAGTAGGATTGATGAAACTCCTGTCGGTGTCAAGCAAGCCTTCATAAAGATATAGCACCAGATCATCCTCGGGTATACCGTGTTGCGGGCAACTGCTCTTAAGCTTCTTGAACCACTCAACATACTCATAAAGACTCTTCGTAGGTGATTGCTCAATACTGGACATCTCCTTCTTAAGTTGGTTGAGGCGAGTTGCATGAAAGTACTTTTGCAGGAAAGCTTTCTTCAATTGCACTCAAGTAGTAATGCTTTCTATGGGCAAGTAGTAAATCCAATCGCTTGCAGCATCTTTCAAAGTAAAAGGGAGCATTTGCAGCATCAATTGGTCGACAGACAAGCCTTGGGGTCTCAGTCTATCACATACGCTTGCAAAGGTAGCAAGGTGCTTGTTTGGCTTCTCTCTAGGCAATCCATGAAAGTAAGGCAAAATAGATGACCAATTTGACTTGACCTCAAATCTTGAACCCTCGGGAAGATCAAGAAGACTAATTGCAAGTGGTTGAGGACTCAAATCAGGTTCCTTCTTTGCGGATTAACAACAACGTCTCCCATCTCTTGGTTCGTCTCAAACTCGAGATCTTTCAACCTCGGGATCAAAAGACAAAGATGATGAATTAGAAGATCTAGTTTGAACCATGCAAAGACAAAATAGACACAAAATAAAGAGTATATCATAGAGTTAATAAAAAGCAAACTTCTTTCTTGTCCCCGGCAACGGCACCAAGAAGTTTGATGTGGGACGAATGTCATTGGCAATTTCGCCCTTCCCAAACTAGTAATAAAAATCCAAACATAAACACACAACCAATAGATTAGGCAATCAAGCAATTGATAAACCAAATAACTACTAGTATAGCAAGAAAGTCCGGTGCCGAACCCACAGGCAGAAGCGATTTCCTATTCAATAACTCTAGACAAGACTCTTTAAAGCAAAAGCAATAATCGTTAGACAAATAGAAAATATAAAAGTAACTAAATTGCAAATCACAAAGCAGATTGATATCAAGATAGAAAGAACATTTCACTTGTAATTCTCTGACAATGGTTGGAATTCATGGTCCTCGGATTGATTTATCAATTATTCATATTCTTAGGTCTACTTGACTAAAGTTGAGAGATCCGTAGAGATTCACTCATCTTATTCCATATCACTAAAGAATAGCATTAAGAACTCAAGTAATCAAGACCAATTGGCACATTGACTCTATTCAATCAAGACAGATAGGCGCATACCGAACTCAATTCTAATCAAATATCCTCAACATAAATCAACTGAAATCATCCACTACAAAGACAAAGAAACAACAACAAATTCATAGCTAGAGATGCAATTCCTAACATGTTGATCAGGCACAGAAAGGAACACAAATGTAAATTAAGCACAAGATAATAACTAAGAACATGAATAATCAAATAAACTCAAATCCTCACAATCCAAACAACCATGTCTTCGAATCACAGGCGAAACTATGAGTTTAGCAACTCATAGGCCAATTCTCTCTCTCTATAATAGTGTTCATAGTTTCACACAATAGCCACATAAATTATGAAAATAACTTAAATAGAGTCTCTAAGGGTTGGCAAAAACCCTAGAGGGATTAACAATAAATAATATAAATTAATTGTTTTCGGATCCAAAACCGCGTATTTGGAATCTGGGAAAACAGCGGGCGCCGTACAAGGGGCGGCGAGAGTCGTTCCTGCAGTGCTCGACGTTCGTCATATTCTTTTAACGAATTCCAATGTCGTGCCTCCTTGCTCTTCCTTAGCTCTTCCTTAGCTCCCATGTGCTCTAAAACATGCTTCTTAAGCCCTTTTCATAGTCCATCCAAGGTCGGAATGTAATTCTGCAGAATAAACACTGAAAACACATAGATTCCGAACTCGACTACTTTACAATTAATAAAAGGCACTAGACTCAAAACATAGCAAAACCAATACCTAAAAGCAATACGAAACACCTATAATGCATATATGAAATATGCATTGTCAGATGTCATTTTTCATATTTATATCAGTTTTTTCAAAATAAAATGAAGTTGTTGCTGCAGTGATACATCGATTTATTTGACAAATAACGATGTTCTTTTGATAAATATATATCAGTTTATATATCATTTTAACATTCAAAGTAGTGTTACATATTGATTTAAATGAATGATTTATATGTATAATTATACTAGCATCTGTTTCCATAGACCGTTCTAATGTTAAAGGCATGAACACACTACTATTTTCATATATAATATGATGTCTTTTATTTGGATACACAACACGCTTTTGTCGATAGAACATCACTTTTTTCTTTGTTCTTCAAAATGATAGATCGTTTAATGAAAACATGTACATAAATACTAGCATCATATTATAACATTTACAAAATACAACACCGCTATTCATAGCCACAAAATTGGCTAGTCATATCTCAAAAAAAGGTAAGGCTAGCACTCTCTTCACTTGAAGTAGGAATTGGGTCATACGTTCAATTTAAGTAGCACCATCTTCATTTGCACAACATTTGGAGAAGTGAAGGGCATATAAAACATCGATTGCTGGGAAATGATCCCTTGCCTTCTAAAGAAAAACAGAAAAACATGAGTCCAGAAATGTGACCACTTCCAATTATTTCAAAATATAGATCAATAAACACAAGTCCATAAATGAGAAGGGAATATCTAACATAATCACTCACAACTTGGATTCACGTAAGAAGAAAACCCCATGAATAAAACATGGATTATCATCTTTGAGTCTTTTCACAAAGCCCGGGGCTTAGCATATGTCAATTGATGGTAAAATATGAGTTATAATATATTTTGCTTACTCTAGCTTATTTGCACAAATAAAAGCCAGCTAGTTAACAAACGAATAGTAGACAATCCATATCAAAATTGGAACACATCAGCATAAGCATAGCAACAAGAGTAGATGATCAATGGTTTAATTGATGAGCAGGTCTGTTCATGAATTAAGGACGTTCTTATCCCCAAGGTGAGATGTCTCCTTAACTTATCATTGAAGAGTCTTTTCACAAAGATCACTTTTCTTGGTTCAATAAGAGACAAATATTTTTTAAAAACTATTGGATGCGTTTTTCTAGTTGATTGAGAAAAGCATGTTAAGAAAATATGCAGCGTAACGTATAATGCACTTAATAGGGAGGACTAGTTTGTGCTCCGTAGACTGATATATTTGTGCCATGTAGATAATCTTTCTATTGAAGTCACTTCATTTGAAAAAGACTATTACTTTAAATAATGGAATGTTCCAACTCATATGCGTATGCACATGTGCTTCTTATAAAAAGGCAAATAGGCAGCATGAGCATCATCTTGCAACCTAACTAATCAAATGATTGAGAAGATATGTTCGCTACACTAGAAGTATAAGAGGGTCCATTAAAAAGAAAAGAAAGACATGTAAGAGCAAAACTACACTAGAATAAGAAAAAAGTTATCAATTAATGGGCAGTACAAACACAAAATTTCTAGTATCCTAAATAACCGATAATGCATCATATATCGCAAGACAAGTAACACAACCATTAGAAAAATACACATGAGAACAACCAGATCAAAATAGGACACTTCCAAATCACATGTGACTATCAATCCGAAGCACACAGAAAATGCATTAATCCATTCCATGCTATTTTTAACAGCATATTCATCTCCAAATGCTTGATAAACAGAAGGCTTGATGTGCATGGAATAAGTAATTGGATAAAAAAAACACATAAAAAAGTACATACTATATCAGTTGCTGATCTCAAGAAACCAAAAGTTAAATAGTTTATATGATGGTCAATTGTCCAGATAAGAAGCAGCATGATGGATATTTCCTTGTACAACGAAACGTGGAAACCACTTCTCAAGATCTTACTAATGCTCCTTTTTAATGTAATTTGGAGAGCACTCTAATATCCACTAAGCCAGGGTAACAAATATTTCCCTAAGGTGGAGCTTTTTTTATATAAATGATAGTTCTAATAATTACTCCTTGAATTCCTTTAGGAAAACAATATTGTTGCAAAGTAGTCTCAATTCTATTTCTTTGATATCGTGGTGCATTGATTCACATAGCAATCAACAAAAGCAATATACAAGCTGATTTATGAGTTGACATATTAAAACAATAAGTACATTGGAAAAGATAGTACTAGGTTATTAATAGGTTAGTCAACCCTAGAACACATGATAAAAAAAACTGGATGCTTGGTTTGCACATGGATTGGAATATAAAAGATTATATAACAAGTAGCACAGTTGTACATTAGTTTCATACAACTATACATGTCACTTTAGCGGATGGTAAATAAATTTTTGCTAAAGCTAATGAGCTGTTAAGACTCTGGATAAACGGTAGCAGAAAAAGAGGGCACGACTAAGTGTATATGATGGCTTTAACGTGTCAAGATGCTCATATCACATTAAAACTGTAATCGGAAATAGATTGCCTACTCATGTAAGAGTAATAAGAAAGACAGAAAGTGCCCACTGGCTAGTGGAGGATACTAGACCCTAGCTCACATTGTTCAGGAAAATATTTTAAATAAATTAAAGTTGAACAAGCTATGGAAGGTTCAAATCTATAACTTTTTCTATCAAATATAACAAGATAAGTAACTCAATGAAGCAAGAATTCACTCAATTACTTTTACTTTTACTAAAAAAGCCTTTTATTATCAACTAAAATTTCTTGTTCATAATAAGTACAAGGATATGGATATTAGAATTGCAAAACAATTGGTAACTAGTAGCATTTGTCATGGACTCTGAACCTTCATAAATTCTGTATCCAGGTAAACTATGATTAGAAACAGCAATCAAGGACATGGGACCGACATGGTTTGAAGGGCTAATATGAAGCTAGCTATTAAATGAACCAAAATTGGAGATTGTGTGGCAGAACCGAAATCGAAAACACAGCTTCCTGTTTATAAAATGTCATGATATTGTATGAATTTCAACCATGGAAACAATTTCTAATGAACATAGCACTTATTACCATGCAAACAGATGCAACATAATTCAAATACTATTTACAAATGCAGTATCAATATGCCAGAGAAACACAGAAATCAACATCAATTCCAAGCAATCCATTTTTATTCCCATGTATCAAAAGGAATTTTCACTTTTTATCATCAAAATTTATACGAGATAGCCATCAATTATAAGGTTAATGTCATTCTAACCCATGAATCAATGATGAATTGGGGAAAACAATGAACCAAATCATTTTTATCGAGACAAATTTGTTGGTGGAAAAACCAAAACCTATTTTCTTTAACCTCGATTAGATTTAACAGATCACAAAACTCAACAACATAGAAACCAAGAGAAACAAATTCTAGAAATATGAATTACTCAAAAGTATTAGAAATCTAGGGCTAGATCAAAAGGAGAAAAAGATACAGACACTGACGAAGAGGATGCCAGCAGCAATGGCCGCACCAATGATGTTGCCGGAGAAAACCACGGCAGCGGTAACTCCGGTAAGCAAACTCCATCTTCGGTAAATCATCTTCGTCGCTAGCAGAGAGCATACCTGTTACGAAGAAAGCGAGGAGTATTGTTTTCCAATTATGAAGAAACTCTAAATCATAAATATTCAAAATTCAAAAGGGGAAGTCATACAGGTGATGGAGGCGGTGATGAAAGAGGGGTTGACGAAGTCGGTATTGAGAGAGGTGGTCATCGGCGAGGAAAGAAGAGTCGGATATGTCAGAGATGGGAGACGTCGTGTCAACTACTAGTTAGTCAATGAGGAAAGAATAGAGATGTAACACAATAGGGGAGCGAGAACGCGACATGACCGAATATAGGAGATGGAAGAATGAAGTTGGAGATGGGATATGGCCGGTGGAGATGTTAGGGTTCCTGACTTCCATTGATGGGGTGAGTGAATGAGGTAAGGGTCGGGGTTGCATTCTGAGCGTATGAATGAAGAGTGGAAGGGTGCTTCAATATTTTGGGGGTAAATTAGAGATGGGCCTGAAATTTTATTTTGTTAAGTGTTTTGGGGGAAAATTTTGAATTTGAGTTAGAAACTTTTATCAAGTGTTGGAGGGAATAATTTAGTGGTGAAAATTTATATAGTGTTGATATCTCGAATAGCGGGCTTTTAAAAGATTTTGGAAATTCAACGTCAAGTGTTTGAACTTAAAAATTTCAAACCGCGTTTTAATTTTTTTTTGAACGAACAATTTCACATCGGTCAAAAATTTTGACTGATGTCTTTTTTTTTTCATCATCGCAAATTTAAATACTGATATAACAAACTAATTTAATATCTGGTGTTTTCTTGACAGACTTAAATCACATGATGTCTAATTGAGGTATCCTAGTAGTGCATGGATCAAAAGTTATCAACTCAAATTCAGAAGAAGGTAGTTAGAAAATTACTGGGGATGAATTATGAAATTGCCTATAAGAAAGGAGTAGAGAATAAAGTTGTTGATGCTTTGTCAAGGATGTTTTAGAATCAAACATGTTAGTGTACTACTGTAACAATTGTCCAACCTTCATAGATCACTGAGATATTTGATAGTTATAAGGAGGATCAAGTGGTGCAAGAGTTTCTCCTTAATTATTACTTTATCTGATAAACCTGGACATTTCTCAGTTACTATTGGACTTCTAAGGTAAAAAGACAGATTGTTTATTAGGAGAAATTCTGGTTTGAGATCCAAATTTCTCACATCTTTTCATGGAGATTCTATGGGATGTCACTCTGGTATTCATGCCACATATCAGAGGCTGAAGAGCTTTTTATATTGGCCAGGTTTGAAAACTGAAACTCGTGATTTTGTTAACAACTGTGAGACATGTCAAAGATGTAAATATGAGAATGTAGCTACTCCAGGTTTACTACAACCTCTACCAATTCCTGATAAACATTGGAGTCATATTAGTCTTGACATTGTGGAAGGTCTACCTAAATCACAAAGTAAGGACACAATTCTGGTGGTGGTGGATAGGCTTACTAAGTACTCTCATTTCATTACCCTCTCCCATCTCTTCACTACTTCAAAGGTGGCTTCTCTTTTCATGGAGAACATCTATAAGCTACATGGCTTGCCCAACAACATTGTATCTGATCGAGATAATGTATTTGTCAGTCAGTTTTGGAAGCAACTGTTCAAAGCCTTACATACGAGATTAGACATGAGTTCTGCATACCATCCGCAATTTGATGGTCAAACTGAGAGAGTAAATCGATGCTTGGAAACCTATTTGAGATGCATGACTTCTGACAGTCCAAAGAAATGGGCTCAGTGGTTATTTTTGGCTGAATGGTGGTACAACACCACTTTCCATTCCACCATCAAGATACTCTTGTTCATCGCCTTCCTAATGGCGATCCAATCACAAAATGGTTGATCAAGTGGAAGAATTTATCAACTACTGAAGCAACTTGGGAAGCAGCCCCCCACCTACTAACTCAGTTTCCTCGCTTCCAAATGAGTACTTAGCTTGTGTAAAGCCTTGAGACAAGGCTCTCTATGGGATGAGCATTGTAATGTACTTAGCTTGTGTAAGCCTTGAGACAAGGTTCTCTATGGGATGAGCATTGTAATGTGCCAAACTCATTCTTAGGTCTATAAATAGACCTTGTATGGTTTGGAGGATGGGTATCCAATAAGAAATGATATTTTCCCTCCCAAACTACCTTCTCACCTATTTTCTTCTTTCTTCTCATCTTGATTATACAATTCTCTTCTAACCTCCTACTCTCTACCTCGTTCTCTATTGATCGAGTGGTGTTTAACCGATGTATCCGAGTGATCTGTGTGGCTTGGCCTTAACAATTTCTTGTTCAATTTTAACAGATTCAAGATTAAAAAATGGACAAGCAATGCAACTCTTGAGAACTGGAGGAAGAGGAAAAGTGGTTGTGTTAATACCCATGGCAAGAAAGAGATGTTGATATATACTTGCTGTCATTGAATTTTATGGTGTAGCTTACATGACTAAATGCAACTTGCGATGCCATCTAGTGTGAAATGAAAGTGTGATATCATGCATTATCTTAATGCATTTACGTTCTAATTGCAAGTTTTCTAGATTTTTTTAAGTTAACAATTTGTAACAATTATTTTTTATTGGTGACACAACGCAATACAGAGTAATAGCATAGTATATGTTTTTCTTATCTCGCATCTCTATAAAAGTTTAAAATTTATCGGTGACACAATTTTGTGTAATACTTTGTGATATTGACAATTTTCAATGTTATTATCGTGGTGCCAATTTAATGTGTAGACAAAAAGTAACAATATGCGTTCCTTATCCCGGTGTTCTAGTTTGGACGATGCAAGATGTCATCACAAGAAAAAACTAGGACAAAGTAAATGTTGTCACCACAATTAAAAAATATATGTGAATGGGTAAGAGGGTCATAGACGTTATAACCAAAATAAAAACAGGGTCATAGACGTTATAACCAAAATAAAAACAGGGTCATTGACATTGTCAACACTATAAAAACAGGGTCACAAACACTGTAACCAAAGAAAAACATTAGGACAAGAGAAAAACAAACCTTATAAGGGTTAATGAGAAGCCAAAATACATGTGGTGACAACTAGTTCTCCTCTAATATATGAATAGGGAAGAGGGTCTTAGACGTTGTAACCAAAACAAAAATAGAGTCATAGACACTGTAACCAAAATAAAAACAAGGTCATAGACACTGTCATCACTATAAAAACGTGGTCATAGACACTGTCATCACTATAAAAACGTGGTCATAGACACTGTAACCAAAGGAAAACCATATAGATGTTGTAACCAAAATAAAAACAAGGTCATAAACACTATTACCACTATAAAAACAGGGTCATAGATATTGTAACCAATGGAAAACCCTAGGACAAGGGAAGCAAAAACCCTATAAGGGCTAATGAGAAGCCAAAATACATGTGGTGACAACTAGTTCTCCTCTAATATATGAATGGGGAAGATGGTCATAGACACTGTAACCAAAATAAAAACAAGGTCACAGACAATGTCATCACTATAAAAATAGGGTAATAGACATTGTCACCACTATAAAAATAAGGTAGACATTTGTAACCAAAGGAAAACCCTAGGCCAAGGGAAGCATAAAACCTAAAGGGGCTAAACCTAACCAAAAAAACACGTGTTGTACAGTATGGTTTAGGGTTAAGTCTTTAGGGTTTTGGGCCAAGACCCTAAACCCTAAATCCTATTCCCTAAAATTTTAAGTACAGTACGTCGTTAACAGATGAATGTTGTCACAAAAAGGAAAACCTTGAAATGCTGACAGTAGGCAGATATTGACGGAAAAGATGCAAGCTTGCAACTTGAGAATTCGTGCTCAAGGTAGACAACACGGGTGGATTTGTTATCTTGAAAAAGATTTTGAAGCTTCTTCCAGGCATCCAAGGCGTTGTCTTTGGGGTTGAGGATGGTTGTCAAGAGATCTTTGAAGATGGTGTTGAAGATCCATTGAAGAACAATGGTGTCGAGTTGAGCGAAGAGATCGTTGTCTTCACTGGCGGGGCGATCGATAGAGGAATCGATGTGGTGGAGGACCTTATGAGCCTTAGCATGGGTCGTGAAGAGGTGAGACCACATGGTGTAGGAACTGGATTCGTGATCAAGGATGATGGGGATGCAGTTTTTGATATTGGAGAACGTGAGAGCGGAGTGAAAGGGTGGTTTGGTGGTGTTTGTTTCGGCCATTGGGACGAGAGGGAGAGAGAGATGCGAGAGGGGGGGTTGGCGGCAAGGGGAAGCCGAGAGGGGAGGAGGCTGGCGCAAGGGAGAGTGGCCGAGAGTGAGGGAGAAGGTCGGCGGCAAGGGAGGGTGGTCGAGAAGGGAAGGGCGGCCGGCGGCTAGGACGGAGAAGGTGAGGAGGCCGACGGCTAGGGTTGGAAAAAGAAAATTAGGTTTTAGGGATCTTAGGCTGTGATACCACTATACAAAATAAAGCCCATGTAATCTATCAAAAATTAACTGGAACTATATTCATGCAATATTAAAAAAAATTGGCTTTCATCCTCAGTGGATAACTTGGGTCATGAAATGTATCATAACAACCACATTCGCAGTTCTTGTTAATAACTTACCTGGTAGTAGATTTAAACTAGAAAGAGGTAACCGACAAGGGGGTCCCCTTTCTCCTTACATTTTTGTCATTGTGATGGAAGGATTAGCAAGAGAACTCATAGCAGAAGCACAACATGATGATGCCTTAGTGGGTATAAAACTAAAACAACAAGGTACCCCGATACCTATGTTAACCTTTGCAGATGACACCTTAATTTTTGCAAAAGCCTCACATATAAGTCTAGATACAATAAAAAAAAATACACTTAACAATTTCATAAATCTCTCAGGACTAACAATCAACTACCAAAAAAGCTCTATACAATTATCAAAAAATGTAAATCAAAATCTTGCTAAATCTTTAGCACAACGAATGAATATCCCCACAGCCCAAGGATTTGAAAAATATCTAGGCATCTCAATAGTTAATGGTAGGGTTAAAAATTATATGTTTGAAAAGGCACTCCAAAGCCTTAAAAAACAACTATCCAAATGAAAATCATCTACATTATCCCAAGCAGGTAGAACAACTCTTATTCAAGTAAACTTAGGCTCCAAAACTAACTACCTGATGCAAAATTTTCTGCTGCCAAAAGGAGTCCTACAACAAATAGACCAAAGTCATAAAGACTTCTTTTGGAATAAAATGAGATCAGAAAGATATAGCCCCCTTGTTAGTTGGGAGAGAATTTGTGCACCAAAACACCGAGGTGGTCTTAGAATAAAACTAGAAGAAGAACGAAATATAACTTCTCTGGAAAGTTCATACCCAACCGGAAAATATTTGGGAAAAATATAACTTAAACTTGAACAAATGGAACTTGAACATCCACAACACGACCTAGAAATTTGGAAGATTAATTCAGCTGAATGATCAATTCCAACAAGGCATGCACTGGATTATCGAGAAAGAAGAAAAGATTAACATCTGGGATGATAACTGGGTAGAAAATATCTCGCTAAAACCTTTTCAAAATAATCTTGACCCTAATATGTGTGTTGCTAGACTATTACACTCCAATAAAAAAAATGGAACGAACAACTCTTAAACCAAATCTTTCCTACACAACTGGTTAATCAGATATTCAAAATAGATATCCCGGCATGGGACACTGAGGATAAACAAATCTAGAAATATAATGAGGATGGGAATTTTACGTCAAACTCGGATCGAAATCCCCACCTTGCGAATCCAACTAATGGTAATAATTATGATTGAATTTGGAAACTTGACATCCCTCCTAGGATTCGTTACTTTATTTGGAAAATAGTCATTGATGCGCTACCAACAAAGCTAAGATTGAATAAATACTTTAATAGGGTTCCATCTCAATGTTGCTTATGCAACCAAGAAGATGAAGACACTATACATCTTCTCCAAAACTGCCCATTTACGAAATCTGTGATTAATGCTTATGAGGCCAAGACAAATAAATCTCTTCTTGGGTATAGGAATACTAATTTCACTCTATTATACGTTAAACAAATAAAGAATAATAACCCAAATTTTAACGACTTATATTTTATATGGCAAAATATATGGGAAGTTAGGACTAACATAATTTCCAAAAAATTACAATAAGATTAATATGGACAAAACTACCTCTACATATCATATAATACAACAAACCATAACTAATATAAAAAATTGGAAAGAAGATAAAAGTATGAAAGTGCCTAATAAAAAAAAAAGAGGGAAGGTCGGAATATTAAATGGAAAAAAACACCAAGGGACGTTGACAAAATAAATGTCGATGAATCAGTAAAAGATAATAGAGAATGTAAAATTGGAGGTATAGTTAGGGATTGGGATGGAAAAGTAATTGAAATTTTCCAACAATAGAAGAGGATGGACGCGAGTGATAGTTGAAGAAGATAGCCCTATGGTGGCCAATGCAATTAATGATCCTACTAAACTGTCATGGGAGATTCTTAGAGTTATTGAGAAGATCGGAAGACTTCGTACAACATTCACATTAGCAAATTTCTGCCACTGTTTTAGAGATGCAAATTCAGTTGTCGAGCTTATTACTAGATGTGATTCTATATGTAACTTATATACCTTCCCTTTGAATAGGGAGCTGACTACCATCATCTGAAAGGATGATCAAGGATAATCTTTCTGCGTAAAGACTTCCTAATTATTGTCTACGGTAAAAATAAAAAAAAGTTGGACAAATAGATGTCACATCAATAAAGTAGATGAGGTCGTGGTATGACGTGACTTAAATATATTAGATCATCATTAATTAATGTGTCAAAAAATTCGGGCTAGATTGCATTAGAGTATGACATGTAAGCGAATTCGACCAGAACATGTCAGATAGGATTTTCACGACCGTATTTTAGTATTATATATATTGATGATATTGATGATTGATTGATATATTAACGTTGATATACTTCTTTAAATGAGAATAACTTTTTCTGAGGTGTTATCACCACATTAATTGAGGTTTTTCTATCAATCAAATTATACATTTCTAATGTTATGCTACCTTTTATTATTATTTTATTTAATTTTAAAATATTATTATTTTTTATATTATTATAATTTTATTAAAATAACCGCTATTGTGCGTGTGTACTGTACTAATGTGTATATAAGTTAAAGAAAATTTGCGGCACAAGTCTTCTTTTTTGCCTTTATTGGGGGAGTGTCCACCATGCTTATTTAATTAGTTTTTTGTCCATCTATATTTTTCTGGATAAAATTTCCCCTGAGATCTAAACCTAATCTCATATATCTCTAGCTCTCTTCCTCGCGTTTCAGCAAGACCTAGCCGACGGAAGCTCCTCCTTCTCTTGCTCTCTTCCTCGCCCTTGCTAATTCCTTTCCCTCGTTCATCCTCTCTTTCGGCTTGTTGCACCATCAATGGTGGAACCTTGGAACAGATGGAGATCTGAAAATCACAAAACGAGCAGGAATCAACGAAAAAGATAGATTCTCAGCTAGGAGCTCGCGATGAACCCGAATCTGAGCTTACCAGTGCCTAGGAATCAACTTGGTAACCAAGAGAAGTCAATCCGAAGGGAGACTAATGGAATTGGGATTTCAGATTTGAGAGATTTTGAGGAATTGATTTTGTATTTGGATGATTCTCAAATGTTCTGCAACGCAGTTACATAAAGGAGACGGGTTCCCATGAACCGGGTTCGATGAGAACCTAGATGCAGCTTACGAAAATACGATGGGTCGCAGCCCATATAAACTAGCAGGCTAAAGCCCAAAATATGAAATATGAGTCCAACATATGAAATATGAAATTAAAGCTATAGCACCCTGTTACAGTACCTTCTCGTTCAGAAGAGCTATTCTTCAAAGTCAGGGTGACGAGCTATGAAGTCTTGGTAAAACTCCCATGTGGCCTGCTCAGCAGGGAGTCCTTGCCACTTGATAAGAACTTTGGTGACGGCGGCATTGCCTCGACGAGCCATCCTCCTCTCCAGCACTACCTCGGGGATCTTTGCCTGTCCCAAGTCAAGAACAAATTGAGGAAGTAGAGGGTTCGTCATTAACGGAGGGTTGGGACAGGATTTGAGTTGGCTCACATGGAACGTATGGTGGATAGCAGCTGAGTCGGGAAGCTTGAGCTTATAAGCGACCTTTCCCACCTTATCATCGATCTGAAAGGGTCCATAAAATCTCGAGGCCAGTTTATGAGGGACCCTGGATTTCATGGAATGCTGATGGTAAGGTTGCAATTTCAGATAAACCCAATCACCGATATTAAACTCCCGGAAGCTTCGTTTCTTATCGGCATACTGTATCATTATATTTTGAGCCCTCAACAAATGAAACTTCATCATGTTAATCACCTCCTCACGTTTCTGCAGACTGCGATCAACGATCAAAGAGGAGCTCTCCCCAGGGAGGTAAGGAAGATGAGTAGGAGGTGCCTGACCATATACAATCTCGAAGGGAGTGGAATTGATTGCTGTATGGAAGGAGGTGTTGTACCACTATTCAGCTAGAGGAAGCCATTTGGACCAGCTCTGGGGAGTCTCGGCTGTCATACACCGGAGGTATGTTTCAACCATTTTATTCGTGGCTTCGGTTTGGCCATCCGACTGGGGGTGATAGGCCGTGGAGTAATTGAGATCATTTCCCTATACGCGAAATAGTTCCTTCCAGACCTCAAGGGCTGAGATCATTTCCCTGGGGGTGGTAGGCCGTGGAGTAACAGGATCACGATCACTGATAATGGTGTGAGGGACACCATGTAACTTGAACACATTATCGAGATACACCTGGGCCACATCAAGGGTTGTATATGGGTGAGAGAGAGCCATGAAATGGGCATATTTACTCAGCCGATCCACTACCACTAGGATCGTGTGCTTGCCGAACGAAGGTGGGAGTCCTTCAATGAAGTCCATGCTCACTTCTAGCCACACACCATGTGGAATTGCCGTAGGTTGCAGCAAACCTGGACTAGCTGACTGATCATGCTTGTTTTGTTGGCAAACTCGGCAATTACGAATGTATTGTTGAATATCCTTGGTCATTCCTTTCCAAAAGAACAGAGAACGAACCCTTTGAAATGTAGCATCTCTCCCTAAATGTCCCCCAACTAGAGAATCATGTAACCATTTCAAAATGTGCAATTTTACCTCTGAATCATTCCCAATCACGAGCTTGCCCTTCCTTCTCAGTTCGCCATGCACGAAAGTAAACTGAGGATGGGCTCGGCTATCTACTTGGAGTTCTGAGATGATCTTCTGCAAGAGGGGATTCGAGTCCCACAAGCTTTTGATGGACTCGTAAAACCCCTGGTGGGCTTGAGTGAGGGTGATGTGCAGCAGCTGAGCACCCTCGACCCTAGATAGCGCGTTTGCAACAGTATTGTCGGCCCCCTTCTTGTATTGAATCTCATAGTCATCGCCCATCAACTTGGAGAGCCATAGGTGCTGAAATGGGGTTGTGAATCGCTATTCTAACAGAAATTTCAGGCTCTTTTGATCTGTCTTGATAACAAATGGTCCATGGGAAAGATAGGCACCCCAAGTCTGCACGGCATGGACCACAGCTAGCAATTCCTTCTCGTAAACGGATAAGGCTTGGTGCTTAGGCCCCAAGGCTCTGCTTATGAAGCATATAGGGTGGTGGTCCTGCATCAAAACCGCACCGATTCCCAACTTCGAAGCATCTGTTTCTATTACAAACTGCTTTTCAAAATCCGGGAGGGCTAGAACTGGGGCTGTTGTCATGGCCTCTTTTAACTGATCGAAAGCTAGTGCAGCTTCTTGATCCCACAGAAACCCGTCCTTCTTAAGAAGAGAAGTCAAAGGTCTGGCAATCACACTATAAGACTTCACAAATCGTCTATAATAGTTAGCCAAGCCCAAGAAGCTTCGCATCTGCTTTTGAGAGATAGGAGTTGGCCATGATTTGATGGTTTCGACCTTACTTGGGTCAGTGCTTACACCCTGCTTAGAAATAAAGTGACCCAAGTATTCTACGATCGTAGCACCAAAGGTGCATTTGGAGGGTTTCAGATAGAGTTGCTGGGATCTCAAGATGTCAAAAACAGATTTCAAATGCAACAGGTGCTCAGCCCACCCTTTACTGTAGACCAAGATGTCATCAAAGAACACAAGGACGAATTTTCGAGCTACCTCCCTGAACACATGGTTCATCAGACTCTGGAAAGTACATGGGGCATTAGTCAAGCCGAACGGCATTACTAAGTACTCATAATGACCATTATGAGTCTTGAAAGCTGTTTTATAAATGTCTTCCTCTTCCATCCGCAACTGATGGAATCCCGAACGCAAGTCTAGCTTAGAAAAGTATTTGGCTCCACCCAATTCATCAAGGAGGTCTTCTAAAAGAGGAATTGGGTACTTATCTTTGATTGTATGTTGGTTTAAGCCCCGATAATCCACACACAATCTCGAGGAGCCATCTTTCTTCTTAACCAACACAACTGGTGAAGCATAAGGACTGGTGCTATATTGAATAATTCCCTGCTGGAGCATGTCCTTTACCAACTTCTCAATAATATTCTTTTGCATAGCTGGGTATCTATAGGGACATTTACTCACGGGCTGAGCATTAGGGGCAAGGGGAATCTGGTGATTGAAACCTTCCCGGAATGGGGGTAACTGTGCAGGTTCAGTGAACAAATCATCATACTCTTCTAATAGGAGCCGCAAGTCATGGTTTATAGCCACATCATCCTTCCTGACATTAATATGGGAGAGCTGCAATTCATCCTTTTGGTCCTGGTTGCAGACCTGAAGCAAAGCAAGTTGTGGTCCCCCTTTCATTATTCGGTTCAGGCTACTTCCTCTAACCGACTTACATTTGGAATTACTCACACCCCTGATCACTTGTTTTTGTCCCCCTTGAGTGAATTCCATGCGCATTTTAACAAAGTCCCAATTAATCGGCCCCACTGTGGTGAGCCATTGGATCCCGAGGATCATATCGCAGCAGCATAATGGGAGTGTCATCACATTTGCACCCATCTCATACCCCTGCAACACCCATCTGAAATTCTCGCATTTAAACTCGGCAGCCATTCTATATCCACCTGCAACCCTAACTGTTTGAGCCTCAATCGCAGTCAGCTGACATCCCAACTCTTTAGCCGTATCTATGTCAATGAAATTGTGTGAGCTCCCTGGGTCGATAAGAATGTGCAGTTTCTTCTTACCATGCTGCCCCACTACCCTCATATAATGATAGTCTTCAGCACCATCTAAAGCATCAAGGGATACTCGCGGTGGCACCACTTTCTTCTCGTCAGCCTTGGATTCCTCTATCAGAGCTTCCAACAGCTCAATCTCTGCCGGGCCTTCCTCGTCATCATCACCATCTAACATAAAGATCTGTTTCCGATGTTTCAAGTGATGGCCAGGAGTATACTGTTCGTCACAAAACATACAAAGACCCTTGTTACGCCTTTCCTGCATCTCCTTTTGCGAGAACCTCTTGGCTAGTATCTCAAGTATGGACTTCGGATGCTGCGAATTAGGTTTAAAGGATGGATTAAAGAGAGCTCTATTGAGAAGAGCTTTGTTGGGTTCATGAGTTGTATGATTTGGCTTGTGGAGTGAAGTGGATTTGGTGAGATAGGCCTTTTGTGGTGTTAGTTGGATTGTGGACTCGTATAGTTGGGCTAATCGATCAGCCTCACCCAACGACGTGGGATTAAACTGCCGGACATGTGTTTGAAGGTAAGGATAGAGGTTGGCGAGGAATATACTGAGCTCATGCTCTTTAGAGAGGTTCACCTTGTTCAAAGCGGACTCAAACTTGCCTAAGAATTCCAGCACAGACTCAGCTTGTTTCAAATTAACCAACTCAACAAGAGGATCATCATAGAGTTTCCCAAATCTAGCAGAGATTTCCGACACATACTCATTCCAAGGGGGATAGCGATCATACCTTCCACGGATGAAGTTGTGATGCCACTGCAGGGCTTGGCCCTCCATATGCAGTGACACCAATCGCACCTTCATTTCTGGCGCTGTGTTATCAAGGTAAAAGAACTGCTCATATCTAGACACCCATTCTCGCACCATTGAGACGGGAATTCCATTCTCCAACACCATCTCACCCGTGAACTTAGGAAATTCAACCTTAGTGAGCCTAGTTGCCAAGCTGCCCAGATGAGTCTGATTGCTAGAGACCAACTCGAGCTGATTGCGATTCGGAGTTGATGAGACGGGATTGGTCGGATCCGGTGGATCTGGTGGTGGCGCAACCCCAGAAGAGCTTCCCGCCGCCGAGCTACCTGCTGCAACTCGAGATCCAGGGGGAGGGCTCTCAATCACTTTCTCCTCGGTAACTTCCTGGTGTTTTTCCTTGGTTAGAGACAACAACAAAGCTTCGATGCGGCTCATCCGTTCATCGGTTAGCTTGTCCCTTTCATCGCTTCTCCGGCGAAGGTCGTCATTACCCGCTCTCACGGATTCGACACCTGCCGCTAGTCCCTCCATCCGATTCACCAAATCGAGATGCGAATTTTGCCGCGTCTCATTCACCATCCCTACCCAAGATCGATCGGAAGCTCTGATACCAATGGAACAGATGGAGATCTGAAAATCACAAAACGAGCAGGAATCAACGGAAAAGATAGATTCTCAGCTAGGAGCTCGCGATGAACCCGAATCTGAGCTTACCAGTGCCTAGGAATCAACTTGGTAACCAAGAGAAGTCGATCCGAAGGGAGACTGATGGAATTGGGATTTCAGATTTGAGAGATTTTGAGGAATTGATTTTGTATTTGGATGATTCTCAAATGTTCTGCAACGCAGTTACATAAAGGAGACAGGTTTCCATGAACCGGGTTCGATGAAAACCTAGATGCAGCTTACAAAAAAACGATGGGTCGCAGCCCATATAAACTAGCAGGCTAAAGCCCAAAATATGAAATATGAGTCCAACATATGAAATATGAAATTAAAGCTATAGCACCCTGTTACAAACCTCCACCTTCTCTCGCTCTCGTTCCTCCTTTCCAGCGGCAAGCCTTCGCCCTGCTTCACCATTGTCGCGCCGAAGAAGCGAACTACGATTCAATGGTTGAACTCCGAGGCGTCCTTCATGCATCAAATTAGGGAATCCGATGCTCATGGGAGAGAGTTCGCCGAGGAGGTGCGACTTTGATTCAATGCTGGAATTTCAGATCTATGATTGTCATCACCAGCGGCGACCTCCGCTTCTGATTTCAGATCTATGACTGTTCCCGTCCACGCGTTTTCGCATCTATAAAGCTTGGATCGAAGGCGTCTCCACCTTGATTGTGTCCCCGGGCAGAGTGCTGCTGGGATCGAACGCTCTGATCGAAGGCGTCTGCACGTCGCCCAACCTTATCAAGGTTTCGATCCAGATCCATGGCTTTACAGTGCTGTTGGGATCGAAACACCTTCGATCCAAGCTTTATAGTGCTAGTGGGATTGTAAGGTGTCCGTGCATCGCCCGGCCTTGCATGCCCAATTACAATTATAGGCGCAACTCCAATTGTGAAGGTACTGATCTGAGGTTCTAAAGAAGACAGGGAGTTTTGATCGGATCAATTGGTTGCAATTGCGTCTTGAAATTACTTCTACTTAAATTAATGAAATATCTTAATTATTGTTGAAATCTTAATTGCAATTACTGCTAAAATTAATGAAATATCTTAAGTGTTGCTGAAATCTCTTAATTTGCTATTGAAATTGTTGTTGTAATTGTTGAAATTGGTGTTGAAATAAGACAACTCCGGTTTCAGTAACATCTCTGAATTTGCTTAAATCTATTAATTTGTGATGTTGTTGTAATTTTTGCTGAAATCTCTTAATTGTTGCTGAAATTTCTTGATTTGCTTAAATTGTTTTTATAATTGCTGAAATTGGTGTTGAAATGAGGCAACTCCGGTTTCAGCAACTTCGATTTTAGGACACGGTGGACATTTAGCTAATATGGAGAGGTTGGTGGACAAAATGCTAATAAAAATAGAAAATATGGACATATTAGTAAATACCCCTATAAGTAATAAAAAGGTGTGAAATAGGGTGTCCCTATATACACCGCAAATCCGCGGATTAGAGCTGCAAAGCAACGTCGGATTCGACGGTGCAAAATTAATTATATTACAACGTCGAATCTAACGTTGTAATATGTGAAGTGAAGGATCGGTTCGGGCCGAACCGGGATAACAACGTCGGATCCGACGTTGCTAGGATAAAAAAAATCCACCCACCCACCCACACTCACAAAAAAAAATAAAAAACAAGACGTCCTTTTGGACGTTGCAAATCTTTTTTTTTTTTGTTTTTTTTAAATATCTTATATTAGGTCCGATTTGACTTGTATTAACAACACTCAATTTGACGTTGTAAAACGTCAAATTTAACGTTGTTGTAACATCTGATAAGTGAAATTAGCACACAATTAACAACGTCGGATTGGACGTTGTAGCTAGAGTTGGAAAAACTCGACCCGAACCCAAAAACCCGACCCGGTTGACCCGGAACCGATTGTTCAGAGCACCGACTCAACCCGACACATTTTGGACTCGAAATCCGAATAACCGATAACCGAAACTCACCCAAATCCGAATGAACCGAACCCAATTCAACCGAAACCCATTAAGACCCGAACCCGTTATAACCGAAACCTGAAATAACCCGAACTTTAAGATACATTCTAGTAAATTTTTTAAAATGAATATTGAAATAACTGAAACCCGAGACAACCGAAACCCGAATAACCGAAACCCGATACAACCAAAACCAGAACCCGACCCAACCAAATGACCAAATTATTAGATATTACCCGAAAACCAAATGACCCGAAACCCGACTAACCCAACCCGAATCCCATCCGTCTCACCCGATTGCTACTTCTAGTTGTAGTAATGTCTAATCTAACGTTGCTACAACGTTGGATCCAACGAAGTATTTACCGTGTATATAGGGAACGCGTGTGAAATATAATTAAAAGGGGAAAACCACATATTTAAATGCGACAGGGAAAGTAATCTATTGAAACTCATAGTATCTTATGATGTCATATAAATGTATGTCTTAGTTGAGCATTAAATGTGGCGACCCAAGAAAAGTTAAAAATTTAATTATGTGAATGAATGAAGGGAAGGTGGAGGAGATTTCAAGAAGCAACGGGAAGCTAGCTATATACCCAATTAATGTGTGTGGTTGAGCAATTAAAAGGCAAGTGGGTTATGAATATTAAATTCATATATATACATGTTGAGTAACATAATTTAATTTCATAGAGCTAGGAGTTGTTGTAAGTCATTACAATCTTCTTAATTTCCATATGCATACATTCATCTTGTACAATTAATTGGTCCAGCAGATCTATTCATATAAATCTGGAAAGAAAAGGGATTCGGATCCCCAAAGATATCAAATTTCTTGAGTTTGATTTCTGTTTTTTTTTTAAACTATGAATTTATATAACAGGTTTAGAATTAGAAGAATAATTATCATTTATTTATCCGATTTATGTTAATTGTATAAGCGTTTTAATTCAAGAGATCAGCAGAAAATGAATTAAAAGTGGACCTATTCAGTTAGCTTACAATAAGAAAATTCGAACTATAGGGATCTACTCATGAATATGTTGAAAAAAGAAACAAGTTGAAATAATAAAAGTCAAAGAGGAGAAAAACAAAACCTTTTGAAATATTCACATGAATTTAAATATTGAAATATTTACTGTTGAATGTTGATAACGATTGTATTGAAAAAAAAAAAGATAACGATTGAATAAAAAAATGGTCATGAACGTACTGATACCGAAAATATCTTCCAAATCCTACATTTCCGCAATATTTAGTGGGGGAAAACCTGTTTTTGATGAGGATCGATCTTCCTAATCCTACATTAAGTTTGACCCCAAAAAAAACGGGGGCGTTTACCATATAGATTAAAATTTTGGACTATATTAGAAATGTGTCTTCCAATCTCTCCATATTTGGGATTTGTCCACTGATTTTTTCAACATGCTGAAACCGAAACCCACTGAAAAACTTGCCACACAAGCATCCTCATCTTTATCCTTCCTGTTGTAAATTGATCGTTTTTGCCTATCAATCAATCTATCTGTTATAAACGATCAATCTGTTGCTTAATCGAAAAATATATTGCTGAAATGCTTCAACTACGTACACATATCAACAAAGTAAGCATTATCACTCGTTTTTTGCTGTAAATTTGGACTATTCTTCAGCAATGTTCTTCGAACTTTTGATTATGCTATTGATTCATTACAGATATGTTGTGATCGTTGAAACTAACAGATTTTTGGTTTGTTGAAACACAAATTTTCGATTTTTCTGCTACAAGTAACGTTGCAACAGATCTGTTGTGATCGTTTATATTGTTTATGTTGTGATCGCTTATAGTTCAATACTTTCTATCAATTAATTATGATTGTTGATGTGAAGGCGCAAAGTTTCTACGAAATTATTTTGATTTTGCACTACCAGATCTGCTGAAACTAACAGATTTTCGGTTTTTTTATTGCTACTAAAAGTGTTTCTGCAGGTATGTGTTTCGATTTTCTATATAACATTAGCATGTGGAATGAAACTATCGTTTTTTATTGCTGAAACTATCAAATATTGATCTTATGTGGATTGCAGTTATCTGTTTTTGAATTGTTTCAGCAGCTCTGTTTTTTATTGCGTTGTTCGTTTTTGCGGAAATGCATTCAAATTATATTTCAAGTACTTTAATACTGTCAAACAATGAATTGTAAGGATAGGAATGTCATCAAACATTGTAACTGTTGTGTATGAGGGAAAGTGGAGAGTTGGTGAAACATGATTACTGTTCGATGGAAACACTACTTCAAAAGCTTTTGTGCTAGAAGATTCAATCACTTTATTAACCTTGAGGGATAAGTTCTACAGCAGATTCAATGTTGATGAATCAGTTGAACTGGAATTCAGCCATTTGCACCCCTTCAAGACATTGAAAGCACCGCTTAAGGTAGATGCTGATTTAAAAGAATTCTTGTTGTTGAGTAAGCTGGATGGAGTGAATTTTGCTGTAGAGTTGTGTGTCATCAACACCTTGCCATTGGATATTGTTGTCCATGAATTTCAAATTCGCGAAGATGCTTCTGCCATAAACACACTTTCTGCTGAGCTTGCTGAAACTGCTGAGCTTGCTGAAATTGATGACAGATATAGCAGCAATATGGATATAACAGAAAATATCTCTATTTTTTATGAGATTCAGGATGTGCTACAAGACGATATGGATGTTGACAGATTTTCATATTCCTCTAATGCTGAAAACAGTGAATCATTTTCGGATAACTCCAATGATAGGTATTGGAATGAGCGCTATGCCATGATGAAAAGAAAAGGAAACACAGTTGATGAAAGGGGTGCTGAAAGATCTATCATGGACAGTATTGTCAACCGTGTCACTCAATGCCCAAGGGTTATGTATGTTTGAAAAACATTTGAATCTAGACATGTAGTAAAGAATGCTCTATACATTATGTCTATGACAGACATATTTGGATTTGAGGTTAAAAAATCAACACTAAAATATTATAGAGAAATATGCATAGACAGAAATTGTGATTGGAAATTGCATACAAAGAGAATTTCAGCTATTTGTCATGAGGTGATATTGTATAGAGATATACACACATGCACATGCACATGGGATACAAGAACAAGACACTGCATGCATGCACCATCCAATTTTATTGCCAGCCTCATACAATCAAGGTGTATACTGTTTCAGTAGTTAATTTCAGCATATTTGTTTTAGCAATCATTTACTAATTTCTGTGTTTTCGACAGTGGATACAACCTAAAACAAATTATTGATAAGATGAGAACGGACCACAAGATCTCAATTACTTATTGGAAGGCATAGAAGGCAGCACGAATAGCACAAGTGAGAGAAAAAGGGTCACTGGAATCAAATTTTGCTCCCTTGTCGTCATATTGTCACATTCTTATGGAGAAAAATCCAGGAACAGTAGCTCTCATTAAAACAGACAATGCTTAATGGTTCGAATACATGTTCTTGTCTTATGGACAATCCATTAGAGGATTCCCCATCTTAAAAAAGGTATGTATATATACATAATCATTTATAATTTAGCAAAATTATGATTATTTCAGCATTTAAATTGTACCTGTCTTATTTGTAGGTTGTTGTTGTAGATGGCACATTCTTAACAGGGGAATATAAGAGTACATTGCTTGGAGCAGTTACCCAAGATGCAAATATGAAATTATACCCGCTAGCTATTGGGATTGTTGACACAGAAAATAATGCATCTTAGGAGTGGTTTTTTCAGCAACTCAGTAAAGTTATACAACCTACAGATGATTTGGTGTTTGTTTCTGATAGGCATTCCAGCATTTCTAAGGCTATCAAAAGATATACCCTAATGCTACCCATTGCGTATGCATGTGGCATTTGAAGCAGAACATCCATGCAACTTTCAAGAAAAGGCATCTTGCAGACATGTTCCAACAGGCTGCTGAAACCTACACTGTTGGTGATTTTGCCCACCAATTTGACTGTATAAAAAAGAAGAATGCTCAAGCCTAGCAACCTATTTGATATCCGCGGGACTGGAGAGGTGGGCAAGAGCACATGCAAAGGGTAATCGGTATAACATGATGACATCCAACTACGCTGAAAGCTTAAACTCTGTTTTGAGTGGTAAAAAAAATTTGCCCATTGTTGCACTGTTGGAATTTTTTAGAGATAAGTTCACAGAGTGGTCTCAAGAAACAAGGTAGTCTGCAACACTGAATACACAGAGAGTCGCCCCTGCAATAATGAAAATGATCCAAGAATTGCAAAAGGATGTCGGTGCATACACTGTAAAACACTTGAATGAGTCTGCTTTTGAAGTTAGTGGAGAAGGTACGCGGACTGTTGTTGATCTTTCAGCAAAAAAAATGCACATGTAGGGTGTTTGACATTCAAAAAATCCCATGCGTACATGCTTTGTCGGCAATAGTGACTAAAAAGCTTGATGTGTCACATTGTGTTGCTAGTTTCTACACAAATGAAGCTTGGATTTTGGCACATGCTGAAAGCATATATCCAGTACTCCCTGATGATGAAATAAACCTTCCTGGATATATAAAACAGATTAAATGTTACCCCCCCCCCCCCAATGTAAGGAAGAGATGTGGTCGACCTCCTTGTAAAAGGAAAATTTCCAAAGGAGAGTTTGTGAGAAGAGCAAAATACAGTAAGGAATGGCTTCATAGGGAGCACGGAAAGAATTCAAAAGCTCAACACCAGTTGGCTCCAGAAAAAATATGATGATTTTAATTTTTAGTTCAGTTTTACACAGTTCAGCAATCAGGTATGATTTTTATAAGATGCTTTGTGTCTTTTTTTAATCAGTTGTACTTTGTGTCATTGCTTTACTATATCGTATTATTTTTAGTTCATTATGGTTACCATTTATTGCTATGCTGAAGCTTTGATCTAGACAATCCTCTCTGTTTCAGCATGAAAAATGTGATGAAAACAACGTCCTGGCACAAAATGCTGAAAACATAACTTGAACAAAATATGACCACTTAACAAACACAATAAGTCCCCTCTTTGGAGATTATATTTCTATGTTTCTCTAAAATAAGGCAACTTAAAATTGTATGTTGGTCTCAACTTGAACAGAATGCTGAAAACATAACTTGCTGAAACAAAATGCTGAAACAGGAAAACTGAACAATTTACATTATACCATTAACTAAATGTCTATTTAATAAGCTCAACACCAGATAGATAAAGACAAATAATGATGATTTTGATTTTTGGTTAACTTATAAACTGTTTCAGCAAACAGATATGGTGAAGTATTTGCTGAAACATTTGCTGAAATATTTGCTGAAACAAACTTGCAGAAAACAACGCTGAAACAGAAATACTGGCAAAATTTACATTAAAACATTAGATAAATGTCAATTTCACTGGCTTCAAAGAGTTCCACTGAACATGCATCCAAAATGCTACCAAAAACATCAGTTGTCCAGAATATTCCACGGAAATACATCTAAACTACAACTACATTAGAATGTTTTGAAATCCCTAAATCTGATAGATGGTGTTACACACAAGATGCTATTAACTAGAATTTAAAGCTCCATTTCTCTTGAATCAAGTCTGAGACCATAAATTCTCGGTATCGAAAGATTCTTTCATTGGTAAACTTCATGGCATCTCCCTCAAACACCAGTGCTTCAATTGCTTTCAGTACAAACACCCCACAAGATGCGCTGCAAAAAATGAAACAAAACATATTAATAACAAGCACAACAGCAAAATGCTTCGAAATGACTTTAAAAACATTGTAAATATAGGTTTCCATACCCAGTTGTATCGTGCACTAGATCAGGGACCTTGTTAATGTGGAAAGTAGACGGTTGAAAATTTGGGATCACACCAGCCTTATCCAAGTGAATTAGCAACCACTCAGCCATCGCGCGCAGATGATCAGCAAGCTTTTCAGCAGACACAATGTAGTGGTTGAAGTCATATGCATTTATAACCTTTTCAACAAGATTTATCTCCAATGCAACCCAGTGCTCATTGTTTATGTTGAATGGGGTGTAGACCTTCGTTGCAGACTCCCAACTCTTGGGATAATCGCTAGGATATAAGCCGAGGAAGTAGCTAGCAGTGAATTGTTCAACAGGGGTTGTTTCTTCGTAAGATGACGTGCATTCTGGAAGATATTTCTGATGAAAAATAGGATCCATCACGATAATGCCTTGAAAGCTACTAGGATCCTCACTGACTCTCTTCCTCATGTGAACCAGTCCAGCTTCAAGGTGCTGAAATAGTAAATAGTGTAAGGTATTTGTTTAAAGCAAATCATACTAACAAAAATACATACATAGTTACATTTACTCGAAAAGATGCTGAAAAGAAAAGCAGTTTCAGCACACTTACATCTATATCAAGCCAACCACCCTTCCTAACAATGTTTCTAAAAAATGACTTCTCTTTTCTAACTCCCATTAAAAGTACTGAAAAATCCCTGCACATATTATTACAAGATTAAAAAATCAGGTCAAAATATATATATATATTGCTAGAGCACTCGAAAACACACATGAAAATTTAAAATTGACATACCTTGAGCCTTTAACACATTGATACATGAAGTCATGATCAACCTTGCTGAGCAATGATTTTTTTTCAACATGCTTCAGGATCCTTACCTTTTCAGCAACAAACGGGCTCAATAGAAAACTACTTGCTTTTGGAAGACGCTTTGAACGCTTGAAATCTTCAATTTCTTGCACACATTTAGGATCTTTTGAAATTGTATCCCACTGAGTGCGTGGCTTCGTCACCAAGTTGTCATCATCACCTTCGCCGTCACTTAAATGTATTGTTTTTCCAGGGGGTGGGGTCATTAAGTCACCAGCAGCATCTTTGCTTGCAACATCTTTTGTTGCATCGGCACCACCTTCACTTTCAAGACATGCAGGTTCATCACCATCTTTGACTACTTGGCCATGAGTTGATGCAGCTTCAGCATCAACCATTTCAGCATCTTCTATTCCATCAACTTTGGCTTCAGCATCTTCAGTTCCAGCAACCTTGACTTCAGGACCACCCACCACCTTCCCCAACCCACCAGAAATACCATCATCTAAGCACTGTTCCCCACCCTTCAAATCAACATCAGAGTCGCGCCCTAAGTCAACAACAAATACATGCCCTAGAGATGAATCTAATGACTTCTGCCCTTCAACAAGTGTAATAGGTATAAACTCATTCATAGATGCTGAAGCATTTGTACCAATTGGTTGACCTAGAATCTCAGTAGGTACCTCTTCCCGAATTTCATCCAACACCTTATTAAAAACCTTTGAAATCACTGGGTCACAAGGTGCAACATTGGATGACTGGGTCTTAAACTGCATTGATTCTTGCATTGTAAACTTATTTTCTAAGGAATCTACCTTCTTCAGCAGATCATCAACAACATCCACCAATTTTAAACATCCTGACAAACGTTCCTCAAGCATCTCCACCCTCGCAGACAAATCAGAAACTCTTTGAGGCAACTCTTCAAGCTTATCTAACCTCATCTGTATTTCTTTCAACCAGCTAGGATGTCCCCCTTGTTTGCTGAAATCATCAGTCTGAGCACCACCCACATTCTTTCCCGCTCCTTCCAAGTGATCATCTTTGACAACGTTCTTAGTGCCTTCATTGTTTAAGTATTCATCAGTTTCAACATTCATTGCATCCTCCCCTCCTTGAGCCACATCCCCCCCCCCCAGAACCCTCTGCTACTCTATCATTAGCATCATCATTCCTATCCTTAAATAATAGAGAATCCTTTGCAGGTGCAACTTCGATGGGCGGCCTCAATCCTTTGAAAAGATGGACATGCAACTTCAATTGGCATAAACAAATCACTGGAATCTTCAGAAGCAGATTTAGCTCTCTTGCGAAATACAAATCTAGGTCTCGCAATGGCATCTTCAACGGTTGGTGGTTTCTTTGATGTTGAAATTTTCTTACCCCTTGTCTTTTTTTTAGTAGAACCAATTTCACATGGTGGTTTGGAAATGAGATCATCTTGTTTAGCTAAAACTAAACCAGCAGATTGACCGCTCCGCGTTGTGGTAGGTTTGCTTGTTTCAATCTTCTGTTTCTTCACCAATGACAAGACTTTACTCGCAGACTTTCGCTTCTTCGAACCTGCAACACCTCCACTTTCATTGCCACCTGACTCTTCATTGACTTCTTGTTGTTCTTCACCTTGGGTTTCAGCAGAAGGTATATCCAATGATAAATCACCTTCTACAAAGCAATTGAACCATCTCTCATATGCTTTTCTCCTAAGTCTCCAACAATCATACAACTTATCTGCCTCAGGTTGTGAAAATACAGGTTCAGTTATGTGATCAAGAATGGGGTGAGCAACTTCATCTTTAAAGACCATCCCTAGGGACCTTGCAAACTCCCCAAAAGTTGGGAAGATGGGCGCCTACGCAACCAACAATATTAACACAAAATAAGACAACTGAAATTATAAAAATGAACTTAACAAAAAAAAAGATTGTAGGAAGATAGAGCTGAGACAAAAATAATACCAGATCACCATCAAATAACTCTTGCGCTTCAATAAAAGTATGTCGTAACTTATACTCCCAACGAAGAGAGTATGGATCACCCGCACGAATCTTGAAATCGCAAAGAAACTTATCAAAAAGCACCGGGAAAGGCTCCAGTATCCAAGCCTATAAATATAACCAAACAAACAGATGCTGAAACATACAGATGTTGAAACACAAACATTGCTTAAACACAAATGCTGAAACAAACAGATGCTGAAACATATATGCATGAAATTAATTACCTGAAAAGCATAAATATATCCAAACAATTCATATGATGGTCTCGGATCTGATCGATCACAAAGTAGAACCTTCTTTAAATACTTCACAACCAAAGAATAAGACAACCTCCCCCATGGATACAGTTCACATTTTGATGGATTGCATACAAGAGCAGCATGCTCTTTCTTAACACTTTTTGAACGCTTGAACAATAACACTTTCTCGATAATCAACAACTTTGCCATCTAAAGCTTCTTTTCAAACGATTTTCTACATCTTTTAAATGCCTCCAACAACTCATCGTACGTACACTTTGACCGATTCTTCCCAAGAAAATACGACCATATAAATTTCCCGGGTGGTTTAACTGAAGTATCTATAACAGGAAGCCCTATAATTGCATGAAACTCTACCAAAGAGAACCGAGCAACAAGACCATCAACCTTCAACCACAATTCATGCAGCTTATCAGTCTTAATCATACGAATCATCATTTGATGAATCAGCTGAAAATTAAGTTTCATCTTATTTCTTTGAACAAAAATCCATCCAAAGAAACTTCTCCTCAGCAACTCAAAATCAGATTTAGACAGATATTCCTCTATAACATCACAAACATCTGGAGCGCAGTAAACATTGGATTTTGCACAAAATATATCGTTTACAGGAATGGAATACTTCAATCTCTGTTAAAAAGACACATTCATAAGCATGAATAAACATAAAAACACAAAAAAGGGGAATGAGGTATGAAAAAAAATATATACTCACATCAAATTGACACTTATATTCTTGAAGATCACTTGCAGAGGCATTATCGTCTAAAAAACACACAAAAAAGAATACACAACAATAGTTTCAGCATGAATAACAAAATATGCTAAAATAGTTCTTTTACAGATTATGCTGAAATAGGCATTTATGATAAAATCAAAGAAAAAATACCAAATGCAAGTATACATTTGATAGAAAAACACAACAAAAGCCTGGAAAAACATGAACACAAAACCTTAGAACAATAACAACACACCTCTGCTTGAAGAACCGGATGAACTGCTACCTTCAACGGAAGGAACCTTCTCAGAAGAACTTTTCTTCACTGCAAATCAACCACATTAGATATCAAACACAGTAATAAGGTGGAAAAAACGAAAAACATGCATAAAAGCCATAAACACAGAAAACAAACCGTCATCTGACGAATCGCTTCCAGTTTTACTGTCAATCGCAGCAACATCAACTACCTCCATTTCATCAGAGTCCTTGTTCTCTGAAATTCGAAAAAAATAGAAGAGAAATGTCAGTTTCAACTTCAAAACAAGTATAAAACTATAAACACAGATAACACACCGCCATTTGAAGGATCGGTTGAATGTTTATCGTTGATTGTAGCAACAGCAGATCCCTCGATGTCCCCGGAGACTTTGTTCTCTGCCATTGGAACAGAATCGAAAAGGAACCGCCGGTTTCAACTGCAACAATGGCTTCGCAGAAGATGGAGAGAAGAGAGCGAATCGTCTCAGAAACGCGACCAGAAGAACAGAACGAGGAGAGAGAGAGTGGTTTACAACATAAAGCCTTATATATGGAAGGGCAATTTTGTCCAAAAAACTTTAGGTGGACAAAATCCCAATTTGACGAAGTTGGGGGACAATCACTAAATTGGGGAGAAAATCCTTCATTAAATGCCTTTAATTTATCAGGATCTCCTCAACAATTATCCAGTGAGTGTGAACAGAAGAATATAGATCGATCACTCACAAATTCGCAACTATGGTTGGTCTATCTGATCATCGACTATCCTAATTTTTTTAATGCTCCCTACTATTCCGATATTGGTTTATATAGATTGCTAGTTGTACCACGCCTAGCTAACAACCATTTGCACTCCTATACAACTCTATCACTATACGATTTAACATAAGTATATCACAATGTCCCAATATACATGGCGGATAGTGATAATGCATATTTTAGATAAGCATTATATGTAGTTTTAGCTTAGTTAGATGCATATATTACATGGTTTTAGAGCTAATTTGCATATTATGCTTTATAGTAGAAGAGTTTGAAATCTGCGTATTTTTCTGGTTATTTTGCAAAATTACTGATTCGAACATAGGAAGTGAAGTCGAGGAGCTAAACTGGAGTCAAGAAGGCGGGAAGAAGCATATGGAGTAAGGCTTGCAAGAACTAGTACGAAGATCAGGAGACAAGAGAAGAAGAAAACATAAAGTGGTAGAGGCGCAAATGAGGACTTGGCACCCGCCGGTCCTGGCGCTCATGTACGAAGTCCCAGCGCTTGCCGAGAGGGACGCCCACCGAAACAGTAGCGGTGTCAGCCAATGTAGGATAAGTATGAATCTTCCCTAGATAATTAATGACGGTGGAATTCTTATCCATAGGCTTTTCATAACCCTCAAGCACAAGATTTCTAAGGTTTTTTGGCAGCAATTTGAGCCTATAAATACCCCTCTTTCGCTATGTTTTGTATCCATTCAATTCATCCATTAAAAATTCAAACAATCTCTTATTAGTTTATATTAGGGGTGGGCACATCCCGTCCCATCCCGTATATTATAATAATAATAATAATAATAATAATAATAATAATTTTTTTAATAATAATAATATTATTATAATATTATAGAATAATAATAATAATATATTATTAGTATTATTATTTTCAGCAAATATTATAATTATAATTATAATCATAATATTCCATTTATAATAATAATAATATTTGTTTATAATAATAATATTATTATTATTTGAGCAAATATTATTTATAATTATAATAATAATTTTCAATTTATAATAATAATTGATTATAATAATAATATTATTATATAATATTATAATATCATTTAATAATAATATTAATTTATAATAAAATTATTATTATTATTATTATTATTATATTATATTATTATTATATCATATTATATTTTTTTCTTGTAAAGTATTATTTTATAATAATAACAATAAAAATAAGTAATAATAATAATAATATTATTATTTTTTAATTATAACGTGGAATTATTATTATTATTATTATTATTGTTATTATTATTATTATTATTATTATTATTATTATTATTATTATTATTATTATTATTATTATTATTATTATACCCATTTAGAGCTACAAGAGACAAATAGCTAAATACGATATTCTTTCCAACTATCAATCGATAACGAGACAATATTTGATGAATCTCGTCTGAATCCCTTTCCGTCCCAATCTAGTAAGATAATGTAGCCAAATATGTTGAACATTATAATCAATTATACAATGATTGTATGAATTAATAATAGTATTATAATATTAATATTAATAATAATAATAATATTATTATTATTGAATAATATAGTTGAGAAGAATATCGTATTCAACATATTATACAAATTAATGAATTTTGAAAACATTTTTCATTTTGCAAATTTATATAATATTTTATTATTTTTATTTGCGGGACAAGTCCCGTCCCGTCCCGTCCAGACACCATCCCGTCCCGATCCCGTCCCGAAAAAAAAGTGTCAGTCCTGTCCCGATCCCGTCCCGTAAAAATTTCGCGAGACGAGTCATGTCCCGGCTCAATCCCTTCCCGTCCCGTCCCATGCCCACCCCTAGTTTATATGGACTTTTCCCGTAAGCAATGAGTAACTAAACATCTTTTGAGTTTTTTGCAAGTGTGGACATGGTTTGTTTATGATGATTCTTATTTAAGTTATTTCTATTATATTATTTCATCTCCTTTACGCATAATTGGTTTATGTTGTGATTGTATTTAGCTTGGTGACCTAGATATATTTGCATTAAGCTAGGGTTTATACTACGTCCACTTAACGGGTCAAATCCGCAGTTGCAAACATGATGATCGCTTTTTTAGCATGTCTTATAACTTTGTTTCGAATTCATTTACATTGCATTTAGATCAGGTTTGAGTCGCTTTTGTAGGTTTTTCGTATTTTTGGCGATATGGATGTCTACACAGGTGTATTTTGCATTTTATAGGATCTTGAAGCTATTATGAAAGAGATGGGACGCATTAGGAAGCTTAAAGAAAGGTCAAGAAGACGCTCGAGGAGCTAAGGAAGTGGAAGAGGAATCATACAAATTCGATGAGATGGAACTGCTAGATAAACTCCCTCTTTTCGCCATTTAACACTTTAATTAGATCATGACATCTGAGAGTTGTAGTATTCGAAAAGAGATTTCAAACGCGTATTCCAAAAAGTGCATTACAAGACATAGCTGAACAAAGCCAACATAACATTAAGATTGCGCGATCGGGCACTATTGGTGCGCAAGCATGCACCATAGGCACGCGGGTGTGCCATTGATTGCCGCAACTGATTTTCTCAGATTAATGGGCAAAAAATTATATTAAACATAATATTTTTCATTATTTTATTAATTTTAACCTTAGTAGTATATAAATAGAACATTATATTATGTTGATCGAAGTCCTAGAAGAGTTTTTTCAGCCTTGGGATGCATGAGGAAAGTTGCGAGAGAGGAAGGAGAAGACATACGTTTTGGAGAGGATTTGTCACAATTTTGGAGATATGTTTTTGTTCCGTACCTGAAATTATGTTAAATGTGTGTAAATTCCTACTCCACCAAAATAGCGAGTATAAATGAAAATATATATCAAAACATGCAATATGGATATATCTAAATTACACTAAATTCAAACTATGCCTACCTAAATATGTGTTATCAATATCTCTTGAAAAGACATACAATAATTTTACTCATGTCTCCTAACTATCAATATTGAGTGAGTTGTGATCATTTTCGCAAAGTGTTGATTTCCACAATCCTAGATTTTTGGACCTCAAAAATCATCTTTAAGTCTTTCTTCAATCTTATTCACGCGGTCATTCCATACTTGCTTGAAAAGGTCAATCAGACTACCTTTGGATAGTGTAGGTATATAAATCGTTAAAAAGAATGAGAGGGTGGTGTACCTCTTATTTACCTTCATGAGCCATAAGACAAGTACCTGAGGACCTCTTTTTTTTCTTTTTTCTTTTTATTCTATGGGCAGGTCATTGTCATGTTCCCTTTATTTTGACATTAATTTATAGCAAACTTTATCATTGAGATCTCTTTCCTAATTTCCTTTGAAGACTTGCTTGAGGGCTTGAGTGATGAGAGCATCTAGCTCAATGATCTCATTGTCTTTAACGTGGTCATCCCTTTCTTGGTACTGAGTTGTCAGAGCAACCCTCTTTTGCTCTTGTTGAGAAGGGTCACTAGAACCCACAATGCCAAGGGTCTGAGCCTCAAACACGCTAATCTTCCCCATGCATTAACTTTCGAACAATCATTGTTTTATGACTCTTGTCTTGGCTGACCTTATGGATGTGGCTATTGATCGATATCTAGGAGAAAGACCCGTGAGAATGAAAAGGTTCATGCTCTAGTTTGTAACCTTCTCACCTAAATGTATTTAGGTTATTGACCTTCGTTGCGACCTTGGGCCGGCTAAAGCCTAGAGGTGATCAATCATCCCTTTAGGCTCCATATTGACCGAACTCCCTTCACTCGTTCTGAAGCACATAGATTCATGTGTTATTGAGGATGTACATCAGAAACCTTATTTAGGCCATTGAGTGCGCTCCCAATCTCCTTTCTAGTCTTCAAGTCAGCAACCTTCGTTATGTCGTCTTGGGATAGAGACTCATCAGAGTTGGACATCTTTAGCATTTTTTTCTTGGATCTTCAAATTCTGATACGTGAGACCCCTCTAGTTAATCGTACAAACCCCCTCTTTTGGCTTTGTAGAGATGGGGATGTCTCCTACCTAGATAATGTACCATCATAAAATTTCTTGATCCAAATCTTTATTTGGCAGCTCCACTAGTCGCACTTCCCAATCTTAAGTAGCGATGGCTTGTTGCTTGAAATATTGAGCTCAAGTGTTTTCTCTTTATAACTCATTTTTTCTTTTCAACCTATCAAAAAAATAAATAAATTAACGCACACAATTTAGAGTGACCAAGGCTCTAATATCAAACTATATGCAGGTAGTGCAGGGTAAAAATTAAAACAAACCCCTCCCTTTGTCCATGGAGGATTTTCAATAATTTTTTTTATTGATGAAAACCTAATCACACTAGCTACCTAGTACAACATGTATCACTAGTTATCGATCGTTAACACAAATAAGGAATTGAAAGTACACCTATCATTCACAATGAGACTAATCTTAACTCGCAGCAAATACATCTGTTGATTGTACCTTGATGATATGCATATATGTGATACATTTTTATATGATGAAAGACAAATAATATCAATTAGTATTTATTTATTGGTGCGAATATATTTATTGGGATTTATATTTAAATTAGTTGTTGGAAATTTTGTGCAGGATTTGATTTGGTTTTTGGAGATTTGGGGTTGACTTTCTAGAAGCTTATTTGAAGATCTTGTGCAGCAATCTCCAAATTCAAAAGGTTGTTGGTTTGTTGAGATTTTCAAGAGAATTGGTTGAACCAATCTTTGGTTGCCTTCAACGTTTCAAAAAAAAACCCTCAATACCAAAACAGAGTCAAGGCCTTACTGATTCATGATAAGATCTTATTAGCGGAAAGTAAGTTTCGGTATTGATGGTTAGGCCTTGACTCTGTTATTGGGCCTAAAGGTCTTATCATCAATCAGTAAGGCTTTGACTCTGTTTTGGTATTAATGGTTTGTTTTGAAACGTTGAAGGCAACCAAAGATTGGTTCAACCAAATCTCTTGAGGATCTCAACAAACCAACGACCTTTTGAATTTGAAGACTGCTCCACAAGATCTTCAAAGAAGCTTTTAGAAAGTCAACCCCAAATCTCCAAAAACCAAATCAAATCCTGCACAAAATTTCCAACAACTAATTTAAATATAAATCCCAATAAATATATTCATACCAATAAATAAATACTAATTGATATTATTTGTCTTTCATCATATAAAAATATATCACATATATGCATAACATCAAGGTAGAATCAACAATCTCCCCTTTGATGGAAGACAAAATAAATATCAAATATATATAAATAAATAGCATCGATGAGCATCATATAACAAGCATGTAGTATAACATCATATAGCATAAGCAACCTAATTTCAATTTTTGTAATTGCGAAAAGTTTACATACTCTATTCTTCCCCCTTTCTAGAGTATTTTGTTTACTTAGAGCAAGCCCAACAAATTTGGTAAAAAATCTCTAAAATAGAGATTAAAATATCAAAATCTCTAAAAAAAATTCACTCTAACTCCAACAGCTTCTCTATTTTACAGATTTTTACATTTATCAAAGACTATAATAAATAAATGCATTTATGAAAGATATTTAATTCTACATTTCTAAAAAATTAATTTAAACTTAATTCTAACATTTAGCCTCACATTTGTTGGTGAACTATTATATGTTACTCATCCTCTTGCACGACATATTAATTTTTTTTATTATTATATTCTCATGTGATATTTTTTTTGAAACAAAATCTAGTGATAAATTTGATATTTATTTTTTAAGTGGTATTAATATTAAATTTAGATTGTTACTATAAAAGCTATCATAAAATTGGATAAAATATTGTTCAAACTTAATCTTATTATTTTCAATTAGTTAATATATATTTTATTAGTGAATGATCATATATGATTAATTAATTAACAAACAAGGGGTAATTTATAATTTATAAAAATAAAATCATTCCAATGTGAGTTATGAGTTCAAGTAAATACTTTTTGAAGGGAAAATTTTATAGACTAATTTTTTTAATGCGAATTTTATTGCATTAAATTGGATTAAATTAGTTGTGCTGTTTTATTTATAAAAGTTAACATAGAATTATGATGTTTTGTTCTATCTATATTGATTTAACATAATTAATTTATAAATTATATCAAATCATATCAATTTTCTAATTAATTTTTAAAAATAATTATATTTTTATTACTAGTAATTAAGTATGAAATTATATTGTTTTCTATATTATGGGTGAAAATGTGTGATTGTATCATTAAATTCTATATAGGGACAAGTGAACATTAAATTATAGAGATCAACTTCTTTTCTCCTAAATTTAGAAATTTTTTCCCTCTCTCCATCCATTTCTCTATTTTAGAGATAGGTTTGGAGAAGCTGTTGGGGAGAAAAAATGTCAATTTTCTCTAAAATCTCCTTTTTTCTCTATTTTAGAGAAGCTGTTGGGCTTGCTCTTATATTCCGCACTTCAATATCTTCTTCTTCTTACTCAACTCGGCAACTAACAAAACTCACCTATGCCAAATATATAAACTCTCAACACAATCGCCTAGAATTAAGACACAAAAGGAAACAAAATATCTTCGATCTCTTCCTTATATAAAATATACATGCATATATTTTTATCAAAAGCGCAAATCTAAAATATGCTTGAAGATATCTTATTCGGTGTTAAGATCTTGTCGATCACTCCAATCTTCCACGATCTTTAGCGTGTGCTTAATCCAATCCAGTAGGCAATTCTTTTACCTTTTTGTCTAGGGATCTAGCTATCACCCTCAATACCCAATGGGTCCTATAACCAGGGGCGGAGCAGGGGTGCTTGGGGGTGCTCGAGCACCCCTTGGCGGAAAAAAATTCAAATTTTTTTTTTTTTTTGCATATGTTTAGTATTTTAAAGGTAATATAATATCTTTAAATGATATTCGAAACAAGAATGCTATGTAGCATAAGTGGTAAAGGAAGGAGGGAAAGAGAATCAAAATCGAAAAGTCTTGGGTTCAAATCCCACTTCCTTCATTTTTTATTTGTTTTACTATATCATTAATTTTTTTTATTTCTCTCTAAATTTTTTGTTTCTATCAACTATTTCATTAAAAATTCTTGCTATATTTTTTGTTTCTATAAACTATTTTATTAAAAAATGTCATATTCATGTTTAAATTATACATTTAACATTTTCTTTCAATTTTATTTTAAAAGTAATTCTTCATGATTTACATTTTAAAAACTCACAATTTTAGTGTTTTTTCAATATTTTTTTTAAAAAAATCTTCTTAATTAGTATATGCCAAAAAAAATATTTCAAGAAATTTTTTTAGCACCCCTGACCGAGATTCCTGGTTCCGTCACTGCCTTTAACCCCCTGTCTCTCATTCGATCTATGATCTGCAAATATCCTATCCAAACACTTACAAACCGGCGCGGATATCTACACCGCTAATTTTTACTATTTCCACCGCTAATCACCGCATATCTATGCGGTGAGTTTAATGACAGTCAACGCACCCATTGCATAGGTATGCGGTGACCCACCGCATGTATATGTGGTGGTTTAATCCGTATAGAGACCCACCTCATTACGATGCGGTGGGTATCCCCGTTCCGTTCAAACCCCACCGCATGGGTATGCGGTGGGTATTGGATAACCTAATTTTTGGTTAACTATTTGGAGGACCGGACCGGACCGGTAGAGGGTCGAGATACACCGCATGGGTATGCGGTATATGCCTTTACAGCGAATTTCGCGTTTAATATAGGGACATATATGCGGTGTTTTCCTACTACAGTGGAATGAACATGTAATAAAGGGCGTGATCGGAAAAAACGCATATGTTGAGTTCAAAAGAAAGATAATGTAGCTGTACAATCCACAATTAGAATAGTTGAAAACGAAAGTGAGATAAATATCCTGGATGACGAAAATATGGAGTTCGAAAAATAGTTTGTGAAATGGCATAGACAAAGATACAACCCAATTGAACATATGATGTTCGAAAAATGACACCAGAAAGTGGAAAGTGCTAATACGATAGAGGACGGCCACCATCACGACGACGGTAAGCTCTATATCGTGCAATCCTCGCCGCAAACTGCTCTTCCCAACCGTCGACCGTGCGATCGTGATGCCGTGTCCATGTAACGTAGACTGGAGGAAGAGGTGAACCAGGCAACAACCAAATCTGTGAATACAAGGTGAATATTGACATCAGAAAAGAGAAACAAAACATTAACATACGAAACGTACCGGAACGAAGTGGTTGCTTTTGCCGACTAAAGCTATTCCATCTAGCTCCTCATAGGCCGGTACTGACGGGCCACCGGTGGCGTACATAGGTAGGCACAACATAGGCATCATTTGTGACAAAATCACCAAAGGACGCTGGTGAAGCGTGGCAAACACCTCACCCATGATCGGAATCTCCATCCAATACGCAGCATCATCACACGTGCTGAAATAGTTGACCCTCATGATGAGCTCATCTAAGGCAGGATTGTAATGGTACCGATCTGAATGCAGCTGCAACTCAACGGCCAACTCTTGTCGAACTCGAGGCCATGCGTCTTGTCCCAAGTTCAGAAGACAAGCAAAAGACCTATACCCACAGTGACCATCACCTGCAACATTTGTGACGGCTCTTACGAAAGTAATCATGAATTCGTCGATGTTGCCAGTGCCCCAATTGAAATCTACGTGAGGTAGTTTCTGTGGTGGAAGCGACGTAGGTGCTGGTGTTGGAATGTCACCTACAATATCCGGAGCTGGCTCCGACGCTGATCGACCTCGTCCACGTCCCCTCACACGACCCCGTCCTCGACCTCGTCCTCTGCCTACTCCTCGGCCCCTAGGAGGGTCGTCGATGGCAATGGCATTGGACCCAGTGGCCTCCTCATTGCCTTCCACGTCATCTATTTCGTTTGATTCCGGTTGACCCCGACCTCGGCCTCGCCCTCGTGCTGATCCACTGGTCACCTGTCTATCTTTCCGACGTTGAGCCCGAGCACGCTCACGTTCCCAAGGTAGAGGGTTCGTCTGACAGGGGTGGCAAGTCCTCGGTCTCCCGGACGGTCTACGGTCCTCCGGGTCAGGGGGGTCAACGGTGTATGGGAGGGACGATCCCCATCGTTGAATGCCGACGCGATTCTCCAACGAGTATCCTCGTCCATAGCTCCACTCTGGAACAAACTAATCATGCGCGACATGTCCACATCAGCTCTGCTTAGGGGAGTGTTATCCTGGACGTTGTCAACATGAGGCCTCTTGAAATCCAATTGCTTCCAAAAAATGTGAATCTGGGATGGTCAGATGGGTATCTGCGTGTCTCGACAAGCTTGCATCTCCTGTGTGCATGGGAGACCGTGGACGTCCCTCTAGTATCTATCTCTACATGGTTGCGAAGGTGGCTCGGCTTCCATCTTTGTGTAGATTTCGAACAACAGGTTGAAACATTCCTTCGACACAATATTCCGAATTCGATCGAAAATCCATAGGCCGTAGGAGTCTGTAGGCCAGGTGTTGTTCGCTCTCCCCAATGTATTCTTCACCTCACTTATTTGATCCGTCATCATTAGGTCGATTGTGTTTATCACGTGAGTGAAATCACCGACCGCAGAGTTTAATGTCTTTTTCAACACAGAGTGGGCATGCACCACCCTACAAGATAAGTGAGACTCGCATGTGAAGATCGTTATATGTAAACAAATTATGTGTATAATGAAGTTTATAAAGAAAAAGTAGGTGCACCTGTTCGTCGTGGTCGTACCAAAATGCTGGATTGCGTCTGTCCATGCACGAACTATATTCTCCGAGTAATCTCGTAACCACGTCGCCTCCAAATACGGCATAAGCCATTCGATATGCCCCCACTCTGCATGCATACCCCTCATTCTAGCGGCGAAAGTTTCAACCGATCTGGATTGGAACAGGCCAACACATGCGTTCTTGAAACGCCTAGCAACATCAAGATTCTTTGAATTTTGGAAAGCCGCTTCTTCGCGTCGTCGGAGGACGTGCACTATGCACAACATATGCCTGACATTGGGAAGAACTTCTCGTAGCGCCGCAATCAACCCCAACTCTCGATCTGTGACAACAACGTTAGGAAGATTACCTCGCATGAGGTAAACGAGCTGCCCCAACGCCCAAATGTACGTATCTGTGTTCTCGTGCGACATGAAGCAGAACCCGATGACGAAGTTCTTCTTTGTGCAAGTGAATCCAACGAACTCATACAAATGGATCCCGTACCTACACCATGAAATATTTGAGTTTGCAAACCCTGGTGGGAAGGGGTAAAAGAATAAGTGTAGATAGAAACGTACGCATTCGTCCGGTATGTACTATCGACGAGGACGACGTATGAAAATGTGGCTAGAAGATGGCGAGCGTCTGTATAGGCGATGAATAGATCTTGAAGCTTGTTGGGATCGTCAGGGGATCTCCTCGTAGAGTAGAAGTAACCCTTCTCCCGCAAAATGTGGAGTGCTTCCTGGGTGACTGTTCGATCTCCTCTCGCTTCAGCTTTAAACTTTGCTCTCGCATTGTACACTTGGCGCCGCGATGTGAAGTTCAACTTCTGCCGTGCGTCAGCTGTCTTCTTCAAGGTGGCTAAAATCGGTTTTGGTGGGGTACCAGCCAAGGTAAGGGCCAACGTAGCGTCCCTTTCCTCTGTATCCATCCATCCAACGTACGGGTGACCGTCCAATGCATCGGGGAGTTGATGGTTGTGCTTGCCATGAAGAACGTCCAGGCCCCATTCGCCCCGTTTGAACTCCACTCCAGACAATGCAAACGGACACCCCGCTTGCATCATCTCTGGCTACTCGCGGTCTCTTTCAGGGAGTGTACTGGTCGTACTTCTCACATGCGAGCAATAGACTTCCACGCCTTGTAGGAGTGCTCCCCCAAGAACGCTTGATTGTCAAAACCATATTAAGCTTTAATGCGGTGCCACGACAGTGCTGTAGGAGATCGTCGCGATTGCTCCACGTTTGCGATGTAGCAAAATCGGAAGTGTAATCGCGGTACTCCTGGTTACGGGCCTGATCGTCCTCATCGTCTTCCGGCATGGGATCAGCCTGCTCCTCCAATGGTAGCTGTCGGCATGCAAACAGTACATATATATTACGTGACCCATTCATGGTTTCCGTCTGCTCTAATTCATAACCTAAGTTATTCCACTACATTTAAAAACCGGTACCTATATTTTGGTTTCCATTCGATATGATTCCACTACCTATATTCTGGTTATTCCACTACCTATAGTCTACCTATAATGTCATTGCAAATGATAAACATTAATCACATACTGAAAGACGAGGGGGTGGTGAATTATCGGCCATTGGCGCACTTGTAGGTGCTTCCTCCGCTGGGCTTGAAGGCCTTCGATTGGTGTCGTCGTTAACCATATTAGAAAATGAGGTGTGGGGGATTGGATGGATTCCAACGGAGAGCGGAAGACTTCTTATACTTCAGTGTCAATTCGAGACGGACATTGACGTAGCATATCCGATCGAGTTTTCTTGTGCGCATTGTTATGACGACAGAGGATTTCCGGAATCTTATTACTTAGATGCGGAGGTGCTGATCGTGAATGATAGATTACATAGGTCTTAATATTGTATAGTGGGCTAAAAGCCCATTAAGGCCCAATACCTTTGTAACTTATATATATATGTTATATCAATGAATGGAAACCCTAAGAAGGACTTTACATCAATTCTACAATCCTACATGGTATCACAGCCTTTTCTTCCTAACGGAACCCTAAATTGATCCTCCCGTTTCACCAGTCTTCTTCCTCCGACTCGCCGTCGCCGTCATCCTCTTCATCAGATCCGGCCTTCTCCTTCCTCAGATTCGGTCATTGTTACCCTCGATCTTCCCTCTCTCTCTCGCAGAACCCAACAGCAGCACCACCGCCGCTGCACACATCTTCCCTCGCCGGCCACTAGACCGCCAGATCCGGCCATCTTCCCCTCGCCACCGCCGGATCCGCTGCACACTCTCGCTCTCGCTGCCCTTCTCCATCGATTCCTTCTCTCTCCCGCTCCAATTCGCGCCGCTGCTGTGCAGATTTGGACTCGCCGGCCCCCGGAACACCAAATCCGTCCCCGGAACACCAGATTCGGACTCGCTGATCTCCGTTCTCACCTCGCCGACCACCACAGCCCCGGTCCCGAGCGTCTCCGGTCACCATCTTTCCAACGAAGAAGAAAGCTTCGTGTTTTTTTTTTTGCTATCTTTTTAATCTCTTTTGAATTAATTACAAGAAACATCCTTCTATTTTACTATTTTCGTTTCTAGCCCTGAGTTACTTGTTTATTAACTCGGGTGAACAAAAAAAAAATGCACCGATTCTCTGGATATCCAGCCCCTCGACATGCCGGTCCTCAGGCCTATCTGTCATCGCCTGATTCTAGCTATGTTCCGCCAGCTCAGCATCACGCCTTCTCCTCCACGCAACCGACATCTTCAGACTCTTCTTGGTACATGGACACTGGTGCCACCTCCCACATGACGAACTCCTCAGGTAACCTCTCATCGATTTCTTTTAAGGGCCCTGCCCACTCTATTATCGTCGGAAATGGTGGTCGTCTTGCTACTTCGGGAAATGGCCACGCTAAATTACAGACCCCAACACCTCAACAATGTCCTTATTGCCCCAAAGATTGTCAAAAACCTTATCTCTGTCCGTCGGTTCACTACTGACAACAACGTTTCCCTTACGTTTGATCCCTATGGTTTTCTCTGTGAACGATCTTACTACGGGGGTTTCTCGCATGAGATGTAACAGCACCGGGGAGCTCTACCCTGTCACACCACCTCCTGTGTCCAGACAGTCGTGCCCAGTCGCCCTCTCCTGTGTCCAGACAACCTATGGCATGCACGCCTGGGCCATCCCAGCGCTTCCGTTCTAGATGTCCTCCGTTCCCAGAGTCTTGTCACCTGTACTAAAGACCCACACTCTGGTTTATGCTCTTCCTGCCAACTAAACAAACATGCCAGACTGCCGTTCCAACGGTCTTTGACCTCTACCCTTGCTCCCTTTGATATCATTCACAGCGACATTTGGACCTCTCCCGTGCCTAGCAAGGAGGGTCACAAGTACTACCTTTTGTTTCTTGATGATTACACTCATTACTTGTGGGTTTTTCCGTTGCATTTCAAGTCCCAAGTGTTTCCTATCTTTGCCAAATTCCATACCTATATCAAAACACAGTTTCACATGTCCATCAAATGTTTCCAATGTGACAATGGCCGTGAATTTGACAACAAAGACTTTCATTCCTTCTTTGTCGCAAATGGGATCTCCTATCGCTTGTCTTGCCCCTATACTTCTCAGCAGAATGGCAAGGCAGAAAGAATCATCAGAACCATTACCAAAATGATGCGCTCTCTCCTCTTCTACGCATCTATTCCCCTTCCCTATTGGCCTCACGCCTTATCCACCACATGTTATCTCCTAAACATTCTCCCTTCCACTACCCTACACCATCGCTCGCCAGCTCAGACACTTTATTACGCCGAGCCTAGGTATGATCACCTTCGCACCTTCGGGTGCTTGTGTTTCCCAAACCAGTCCTCCACAGCCCCGCACAAGCTTCACCCGCGCTCCACTCCATGTGTCTTCCTAGGCTATCCGCCTGATCATCGCGGTTACATTTGCCTCGATATCAAGACTCACAAGATCATTCTCTCTCGTCATGTCACCTTTGATGAGTCGCGATTTCCCTTCGCATCTCCCACACCCCCTGTGTCGTCGACAGAGTCTGAGTCATCATTCCCTCACTTCATTCTTCCCCAGAGCTCTCCCGGTGCTCCTGCGTCTCCCCCTCCCCCACCCCCACCACCCCTACCACCAGACCACACACCCGCAGCGTCTCCGGTGTCTTTCGACCCCGTCAGATCGTATCCATGACTACCACCCATCGCACCACCATCCAACCTCATAGCCTAGCAAAGCAGCCCCCCCCCCCCCCCCCCCCCGCCAAACACAAATGTCGCGGGCGCCGCACACTGCTGCGCCCGCAGCCTATCAATTGCCCATGCCCCCAGCATCGCATCACCTACTGGCGGCGCCCGCCGCAACACATGTAGCGCCCGCCGCATCCCTCCCTGTCTCGCATCACCCACTTGCGGCGCCCGCCGTAGGGTATGCTGCGCCTGCCGCATCCCACACCACCTCTGCACCCCTTACCCGCAGCTCTGCTGCGCCCGCCGCCTCATCCCCATGCTTAGCCCCTCTTGCTCCCATCCGTACCGACACCCAATCACTCTCTGCCTCCACCCAGACCTCCCTCTCCCCCATTCCCACCTCCCACAAAACAGCCCCCCACGACCCGAATTGGCAGACGGCTATGCTCGACGAATAAAGGGCCCTTACGAAGAATGGTACTTGGATTCTTGTTCCTCGCCCTCCTGAGGCGAACGTCATTCGTTGTTTGTGGCTCTTTCGTCACAAGTTCTGATCTGATGGGACTTGGGAGCGCTATAAGGCCCGTCTTGTGGTGAACGGTAGATCTCAGCAGGCAGATATTGATTGTGATGAGACGTTCAGCCCTGTGGTCAAGCCTGCCACTATCCGAGTGATCCTGAGTCTAGCTCTGTCGCGCAACTGGGCCATCCATCAGTTAAATATCAAGAACGCATTTTTCCATGGCCATCTGAATGAGACTGTCTACATGTTTCAGCTGCCGGGGTTTGCTGATGCTGACCGTCCGAAGCATGTCTGTCTCCTCAAGCGCTCTCTGTATGGTCTGAAATAGGCTCCGCGGGCTTGTTACCAGCGTTTTGCCTCTCATCTGCTCCGATTTGTCTCTGTTTATCTATCGCCGAGGCTTAGACTTGGCATTCCTGTTGCTATATGTCGACGACATCATTCTCACCGCCTCTTCTGATGCTCTTCGGTCGTCTATTATTTCGCAGTTGAGTGCGGAATTCGCCATGTCTGATCTGGGCCAGTTGTCTTATTTTTTGGGAGTTGCTGTTCAGCGTCATGCGTCAGGTCTGTTTCTCTCACAGAGTAAGTATGCTGCAGAGATTGTTGCTCGAGCTAAGATGGTCAACTGTAATCCAGTCGCCACCCCTGTCGATACATCCAACAAGCTCAGTGCTCATTCTGGTCCTTTGGTTAATGGCCCGACATTGTACAGAAGCCTCGATGGTCCTCTTTAGTATCTCACTTTCACCAGGCCTGCTATTAGTTACGCCGTTCAGCAAGTCTGCTTGTTCATGCATGCACCTAGGGAACCTCACTTTCAGGCTTTGAAGCGGATCATTCGGTACATCAGCGGCACTCTTGAGCTCGGCACCACGACCACTCCTTCCTCTAAGCTTGATCTTGTTGCTTACACTGATGCAGATTGGGGTGGTTATCCTGACACACGTCGCTCCACGTCTGGGTACTGCGTCTTCCTCAACGAAACCCTTGTGTCATGGTCTGCCAAGCGTCAGTCCATCGTATCTCGCTCCAGCGCTGAGGCCGAATACAGGGGTGTTGCCAACGTTGTGTCCGAGTGCTCTTGGCTCCGGAACCTCCTCTTTGAGCTCCGTTGTCCCCTTCAGAAGGCCACACCGGTATATACGGACAACGTCTCCGCCGTCTACCTGGCTAGCAACCCAGTCCAGCATCAACGCACGAAGCACATTGAGCTTGATCTCCACTTTGTAAGGGACAAGGTTGCCATTGGACATGTCCGCGTTCTCCATGTCCCGTCCTCTTATCAGTACGCTGATATATTCACCAAGGGTTTATCTCGACAGTTATTCATTGATTTTCGTTCCAGTCTCACTGTAAGGACTCCTCCCGTTTCGACTGCGGGGGTTTAATAGATTACATAGGTCTTAATATTGTATAGTGGGCTAAAAGCCCATTAAGGCCCAATACCTTTGTAACTTATATATATATATATATATATATATATATATATATATATATATATATATATATATATATATATATATATATATATATATATATATATGTTATATCAATGAATGGAAACCCTAAGGAGGACTTTACATCAATTCTACAATCCTACAGTGAATCACATTAGAAGATATTGTCGTTACGATCTTTACATTGAAGAGGCTAAGGGCCTATGTGATCATGTCATCCGAAAGCTGAGAGCATTCAATGCAGGCGAAAGGTATTACGCGTTCAACCAAATGAATATTGTCATTTCCATTAATGAGAGGTCATCGGACGAAGGTAGTGACTAGACGTGCATTACCAAGTATGTAGTGTGTTTTGGAAGACTTGTATTTTCATTTGTAAGCAATTAAACCTTTTAATGAAAATGTCTTTCAGATTCTGATCGGTGATTTTCATGGCATATTGTTTCAAATGTTGCAAGGGAAATGGTAAATATGTTGCAGTAGGAAACACATGACACAAAGAGCGTACGAACCGACTTATTATTCAAACAACATTGTCACAACTACAAAGACGACAAACAAACTATTACACGGACAACAATAACAACAACTTCATCACACTAGCACAAACGAACCACTACACATAAGTCGGATAAACGCATAAATACTAGATCTTGTCGGCATGCTTGTTGTTGATGTGCCTCTTAAGATGGCCGTGCTGCAGGTTGTTGGTCACGATGTAGCGATGACCGCAGTGACGACACATTGTAGTGAAGGCGATGCCTCCGAGTGCCTCTCTATTGTAGTGTTTGGTGAACAGGTCTTTACGTGGAACTTGTTTTGGTTCGGAAGACATTGTCGTCGGTGAAGTGTGTTTCCGGCGACGGTTGAAGTCGGTTAGAGATACCCACCGCATAAGCATGCGGTGATACCCACTGGATGGGTTTGCGGTGTTATACACCGCATGGATATGCAGTGATACCTACCGCATGGGCATGCGGTGTTAGACACCGCATGGGTATACGGTGTCTGAACACCTATATATGGCTGGAGTGCCTGGACAAGTTACCACACATCAACATGTCGGACAACAGCGGCGAAAGCTCAAGCAACGACATAATACGTCAAGGCACGATGGAAGAGTTTGAGTCGGTTCTCTACATTGGAAGTCCACGCTCAAAGATGGTGGAGGCGATAATAAAGAGACTACGGGATGAAAATCGGTCGTTGCTTGTCGAAAACCAACAAGCCCGTTGGTGGATTGATATCCTGGAAAGTCAAGTTGCTGTTCTGGAGGAGGAAAAAAAGGCTCTCGTCATGAAGCTAGATCAGGCTACTTTACGTAACCCTTGACTATATTATGGTTGTATTTGGTCGATTGTAATTTATAAAGTTCGTTTTGAATCATGATATTGAAAGCTGTGTACAGGCATACTATGCAAATTTGAAATAGATCCAAAACGGTAAAAAAAACCATCAAACCACACCGAAAACACAAAATATCTAATCCCAAATCGAATCACCAACTACTCCACAAAAATCAATCCAAACTACCAACTACTACACAAAAACTCATCTACCCACAAACATCATCCCAGATAGAACCGTCACGGCGAGCGAGGACCTCAAAATTGCTCATAGATGTGCACCAGATGTGCATCTGTCGACTGAACTCCCAGGGATCTGAGTCGCTGAATCTCCAACCCAGCAGCATGATGTCGCTGCTCGATAATGGTCGGCGGGGGTGGCGGCGGCGGGGGTGGCGGCGGCGGGATGATGGGCTGGTGTCGAGGAGTGTCAGGAAGTAGGTATGGATGAGTATGGCGGTGTAACCCCTCCACATAGTCTTCGGCCACGCCATATGGGTACTCAATAGAGGTCTGTGGCAACTCCTCCATGGGGAAAAGATGATCGAAACTGTGCGTCCAGTGATTGTCGGCTGCGTGGAACGAAGCCTTCTTCTTGGCCTTGGCGGACTTCGGTCTATGCACTTTGCTAGGTCCGATTCGATCAGTTGAAATGTGCTGAACCCGACCAAACTGTCGCAGCATACGGTCCGGCATATACGGCTCCTCCTCGAACAACCACCGGATGGTGCCCCTATATCGCGACACACGCAAATCTCCATCAAAATCCAAGTGTCTACCAAAGGGCGTGAACTCGATCTGCAATGGAATAGACATTGTTTATACGACTCAAATGTTCAAAATCTAGTTTATTGTCTCACAAATGTAAGTGCGGATGTAAAATGTGTTCGTACCTCGTCGACAGTCATCTCATCCAACCTCCGCCGCATAACATCCAGTCGCTCGATGCGAGGCCTATCATCCCGGGTCATCGTAGTGGAAAATGACGTCGCCCCAGGACGTACCTCACCCCATGTCGCGGATTCCGGGATAGCCTCCGATCGAGCGTCATGCCAACCTTGAACACCGGAAAATACAACCATATCCACACCTACAAAGGAACAATAGTATCAGCATTATAGTCATTGTAACTTAGTTATAAAACTGGAAAAAAATAATAATCACAGAACGAATGACTTACCTCTAACAGTTTCGTACAACCGTCCATGTCTTTGGCCAACTCCCTGGTCGCCTCGCCCAATCCTCGGTACAAGCACGCCAAGACCCCTGCCACTATAGAAAGATTCGGAACCTGCGCTGCATCCATAAAACTACGGATCACCTCCGGACGCAATCTTCCGCCCGACTTGTCGATGAACAACGTCGCAGTCGCAATAATCCCCATCGCAACACCGACGATGCACTCCATATCATGCTCTAGTGGGGCGCCATCTCGAACCCGCTGTCGCATCGGTGCTATCTTCTGAAGGAGGAGCTGAATAGTAGGGCCTCCATGGTTCCATGCGCTCTCCCGCTCATGCTGAGTCAAGCCGTAGAAGTCCCCAACTATGTCCCTCCTGGCGCCCACGTCATCCACATGAATACACTCCTCTCCGTCCAAACCAAGCTCAAGTATGAAGAACACATCGTGCAGTGTGATAGTGATCTCTCCCCATGTCGTGGCGGAAGGTTTAAGGGGCGGGTGGGGGCCATGGCCACCCCGGATTTTTTTTTAGTAATATGTATATACGGTAGTATGTTACAGTAAGTAGGAAATATGAGTAATTAGGCGTGGCCACGGGTCAGACCCGGCGGGTCGATAGGTTCGACCCGCCGGGTCAAGGGTCGGGGGAAGGCGACCCGAACCCTAACCCAGGATTTCCACGGGTTGGCGGGTTTGGGTCACCCGGCGGGTCGTCAGGTCGACGGGTTGACCCGGCGGGTCTGACCCGTCGGGAACCCGCCGGGTCGACCCGACGAGTTGGAACCCGGGTTGGACGGGTTTGCACTTGTTTCGGACTCGAAATCTGAATTGTCGGAGTGAATTTGTCGAGAAAGGGAACGGAAATTGAACGCCTATGTGTTTGACAAATATCCTTTCGTGTTCACAAATAATAACTTGACTCTTTAGTCTTTATGTACAAAATACAATATGTAATATTACATCTTATAATTTTCAAAACTAAAAAGTCTAGAACTTATAACTCTATAAGTTTTACAAATTACAAAAAAGTTGTACAATATTTGTATTAGGGAGTGTTGGGGGGGGGGGAAGGAAGAAGGGCTTGAATCAGTTTCCCGACTGCCTACGTATCCTCCTGGGGGTGAGGAATCAAAGCCCACGTAGTTCTTTTCCCTGTATGTCTGAACCCTAGCCCGGTTACCTCCTCTTCTAGTCTTCTTGATCGTCGGATCCTCCACCACCTCCTGAGCCATCTGTTACCGCGCCATCAATGGAGCTCCCAACGGACTCTGTCTCTATTCCGTCATCATCCTCGGAATCAGCCCCCAAGTTGTTCTTCTGCATCCGCATCTCCGCCTTCTTCCAATCTGCAAGGCAAACTTGGGCTTCGAGGTTCTCGGGAAGCAACCTTGATCTCTTCTCCGAAAGAATCTGACCTCCGCGACTAAAAAGCTGCTCGACGGCTACGGTGGAGCAAGGTGCCCCAAGTATTTGTCGGGCGATTATCTACAATGTCGGGAATCTTTGTCTTTCGGGACGGCTCCACCACTCAAGGACATCGAAATCTTCCTCTTCATCGCTGAGAAAATCAAAGTTAGTGGACAAATATTCGTCGAGCTCCGAGTGGGGGCTTGACGAAGATCTCGACCTCTTTGACCCAAAGATATCTCGGGCCAGTGCCTTAGTTCTAGCGGTGATGCTGGTTCGTGACCCGCTTGAACTGGAAGGCACGGGAGGACGACCGGAGGGCGCTCTATCGCCCGTCGAATATTCAGTATATAATTGTTCTAACAATCCTTTAACTCTAGCAACAATAATTGTAACATTGCAATCAGGATCATCCACAATTCCTAAAGTCGGATAATAGTTTTCTAAAAACAATTGAACTCCGCTTAATTTATATCTAGGGTCGAAACAACACGCTACGAGGAAAATGTTGGGTATAAATTTGTAATATGCGATCCATTTCTGCCGCATCTCCATAGTTGCTTGGGAAATGGAAGGCATGTTAACTCCGTCTTGAAGGGCTAATGCTACATTCATTGCAATAAAACAAAAAATGTTTGATGTAGGCATGTAAACGTGGGAAAACGTCCGAGTTGCGTCGTAAAAAACTTTGAAAACCTCCACAACATCCCGGGCCTGAGTCCACACATCGGCAAATATGTGTGAGTCCGGGATGTGTAGTATTGCAAAATCGGAAAGAAGTTCCTTGTAAGCGATTGAATCGTAAATCAATGTGTAAGTGGAGTTCCACCGAGTGCAAACGTCCTTGGGGAACGTTTTTGGGCGGGTTTGGTGGCTACGACAATAAGCACTCCATTGCTGGCGAAGCTGTTTGCTTCGCCAAAGTGCCCACAAAACAAATCGAATTGGTTCAACAACACTTTGTAAATATAATAAACCATCTTGAACACATAAGTTTAAGATGTGAGGGGCGCAACGGATGTGGAAAAACTTGCCGCCTATCGCGGGCTGACGGTTTTGGATTAAATCGGGGATAGATGCGGTGTTGGCAGAAGCGTTGTGAAAACCGATACTAAAAACTCTTTTAGTTAATCTATATTCTTGTAAAACCGTTAAAAGGACACCTGCTATGTTTCGTGCCGTGTGTGCTTCGTCGAAAACTCAAAAAGCTAAAACACGTTTGTGCAATTGAAAACGTTGATCAACCCAATGACAAGTAACACCCATGTATGAGTGATGTTGCCAATGGTCGGTTCAAATGTCACTACAAATCGAAACGTGTAAATCATGGTTTTTTTGAAAATATTCAATTAATTCATTACCATTTTACGGGTGTTATACAGTCTAAGTATTTTCCTCTTAACCGTGTTTCGACTAATACCTTACCATGCAGGTTGAACATTTTGCGTAATAAATTCATTGAAACATAAACGGACTCTGTCTCTATTCCGTCATCATCCTCGGAATCAGTCCCCAAGTTGTTCTTCTGCATCCGCATCTCCGCCTTCTTCCAATCTGCAAGGCAAACTTGGGCTTCGAGGTTCTCGGGAAGCAACCTTGATCTCTTCTCCGAAAGAATCTGACCTCCGCGACTAAAAAGCTGCTCGACAGCTACGGTAGAGCAAGGTGCCCCAAGTATTTGTCGGGCGATTACCTGCAATGTCGGGAATCTTTGTCTTTCGGGACGGCTCCACCACTCAAGGACATCGAAATCTTCCTCTTCATCCCTGAGAAAATCAAAGTTAGTGGACAAATATTCGTCGAGCTCCGAGTGGGAGCTTGACGAAGATCTCGACCTCTTTGACCCAAAGATATCTCGGGCAAGTGCCATAGTTCTAGCGGTGATGCTGGTTCGTGACCCGCTTGAACTGGAAGGCACGGGAGGACGACCGGAGGGCGCTCTATTGCCCGTCGAATATTCAGTATATAATTGTTCTAACAATCCTCTAACTCTAGCAACAATAATTGTAACATTGCAATCAGGATCATCCACAATTCCTAAAGTCGGATAATAGTTTTCTAAAAACAATTGAACTCCGCTTAATTTATATCTAGGGTCGAAACAACACGCTACGAGGAAAATGTTGGTTATAAATTTGTAATATGCGATCCATTTCTGCCGCATCTCCATAGTTGCTTGGGAAATGGAAGGCGTGTTAACTCCGTCTTGAAGGGCTAATGCTACGTTCATTGCAATAAAACAAAAAATGTTTGATGTAGGCATGTAAACGTGGGAAAACGTCCGAGTTGCGCCGTAAAAAAATTTGAAAACCTCCACAACGTCCCGGGCCTGAGTCCACACATCGGCAAATATGTGTGTGTCCGGGATGTGTAGTGTTGCAAAACCGGAAAGAAGTTCCTTGTAAGCGATTGAATCGTAAATCATTGTGTAAGTGGAGTTCCACTGAGTGCAAACGTCCTTGGGGAACGTTTTTGGGCGGGTTTGGTGGCTACGACAATAAGCACTCCATTGCTGGCGAAGCTGTTTGCTTCGCCAAAGTGCCCGCAAAACAAATCGAATTGGTTCAACAACACTTTGTAAATATAATAAACCATCTTGAACACATAAGTTTAAGATGTGAGGGGCGCAACGGATGTGGAAAAACTTGCCGCCTATCGCGGGCTGACGGTTTTGGATTAAATCGGGGATAGATGCGGTGTTGGCAGAAGCGTTATGAAAACCGATACTAAAAACTCTTTTAGTTAATCTATATTCTTGTAAAACCGTTAAAAGGACACCTACTATGTTTCGTGCCGTGTGTGCTTAGTCGAAAACTCGAAAAGCTAAAACACGTTTGTGCAATTGAAAACGTTGATCAACCCAATGACAAGTAACACCCATGTATGAGTGATGTTGCCAATGGTCTGTCCAAATGTCACTACAAATCGAAACGTGTAAATCATGGTTTTTTTGAAAATATTCAATTAATTCATTTTTACGGGTGTTATACCGTCTAAGTATTTTCCTCTTAACCGTGTTTCGACTAATACCTTACCATGCAGGTTGAACATTTTGCGTAATAAATTCATTGAAACATAAACGGACTCTGTCTCTATTCCGTCATCATCCTCGGAATCAGTCCCCAAGTTGTTCTTCTGCATCCGCATCTCCGCCTTCTTCCAATCTGCAAGGCAAACTTGGGCTTCGAGGTTCTCAGGAAGCAACCTTGATCTCTTCTCCGAAAGAATCTGACCTCCGCGACTAAAAAGCTGCTCGACAGCTACGGTAGAGCAAGGTGCCCCAAGTATTTGTCGGGCGATTACCTGCAATGTCGGGAATCTTTGTCTTTCGGGACGGCTCCACCACTCAAGGACATCGAAATCTTCCTCTTCATCCCTGAGAAAATCAAAGTTAGTGGACAAATATTCGTCGAGCTTCGAGTGGGAGCTTGACGAAGATCTCGACCTCTTTGACCCAAAGATATCTCGGGCAAGTGCCATAGTTCTAGCGGTGATGCTGGTTCGTGACCCGCTTGAACTGGAAGGCACGGGAGGACGACCGGAGGGCGCTCTATTGCCCGTCGAATATTCAGTATATAATTGTTCTAACAATCCTCTAACTCTAGCAACAATAATTGTAACATTGCAATCAGGATCATCCACAATTCCTAAAGTCGGATAATAGTTTTCTAAAAACAATTGAACTCCGCTTAATTTATATCTAGGGTCGAAACAACACGCTACGAGGAAAATGTTGGGTATAAATTTGTAATATGCGATCCATTTCTGCCGCATCTCCATAGTTGCTTGGGAAATGGAAGGCGTGTTAACTCCGTCTTGAAGGGCTAATGCTACGTTCATTGCAATAAAACAAAAAATGTTTGATGTAGGCATGTAAACGTGGGAAAACGTCCGAGTTGCGCCGTAAAAAACTTTGAAAACCTCCACAACGTCCCGGGCCTGAGTCCACACATCGGCAAATATGTGTGAGTCCGGGATGTGTAGTGTTGCAAAACCGGAAAGAAGTTCCTTGTAAGCGATTGAATCGTAAATCATTGTGTAAGTGGAGTTCCACTGAGTGCAAACGTCCTTGGGGAACGTTTTTGGGCGGGTTTGGTGGCTACGACAATAAGCACTCCATTGCTGGCGAAGCTGTTTGCTTCGCCAAAGTGCCCGCAAAACAAATCGAATTGGTTCAACAACACTTTGTAAATATAATAAACCATCTTGAACACATAAGTTTAAAATGTGAGGGGCGCAACGGATGTGGAAAAACTTGCCGCCTATCGCGGGCTGACAGTTTTGGATTAAATCGGGGATAGATGCGGTGTTGGGAGAAGCGTTGTCAAAACCGATACTAAAAACTCTTTTAGTTAATCTATATTCTTGTAAAACCGTTAAAAGGACACCTGCTATGTTTCGTGCCGTGTGTGCTTCGTCGAAAACTCAAAAAGCTAAAACACGTTTGTGCAATTGAAAACGTTGATCAACCCAATGACAAGTAACACCCATATATGAGTGATGTTGCCAATGGTCGGTCCAAATGTCACTACAAATCGAAACGTGTAAATCATGGTTTTTTTGAAAATATTCAATTAATTCATTTTTACGCGTGTTATACCGTCTAAGTATTTTCCTCTTAACCGTGTTTCGACTAATACCTTGCCATGCAGGTTGAACATTTTGCGTAATAAATTCATTGAAACATAAACGTTGTGAAAAACTATAAGCTAAACCCTCGACAGCTATCATTTCCGCATATTGATCATGACAACTACGATAATCATAAGATCATAAACCAGGGGGTTGAGAGGAAGAAGATGCGTACCCGGTTAGTTGAGTTTGCCCTTTGGCGAGGCCGCGCTTCTCGGGATGCTTCGAGCGGATATGTCGACCGTAGTTCCCATATCCGCCTCCCTTCTTGTGCTTGTAGACCGTGGAGCAAAAGTTGCACTTGGCGGCGCAACTCGATTCCTCCCAAGCCGGCTCCCTAGGACCCTTCGTGAACCAATACTTGAAAGTAGCGACTCGAACTTCCGCCGTAGTAATTGGGTCGCCATCGGCCGGAGTTCCTTGGCTCCCTTCGGCGGGGAACCCGGACTCTTGGGTCGGAATCGTCGGAGTTCCGACTTGGGTGGTGGGGTCCCATCGGCCTCGAGCTCGGCCTCCTCCTCCTCCTCGATCTCGTCGACGTCGGGATTCGCTCGCCGCCGAGACTGATGCACTTCGACGGAGGCTTGGTGCCGCCGCCGGGTTCGACCCGCCTCCTCCGACACTAGGGGTCGATGAAGATGGGGCTCCACTAACACTCTTGCGACCCCTAGTAACTCGGTTGATGAAACCCGACATGTTGAATTGAAGAGACTTAGGAGATTACGAGAGACAAGATCGAGCGATTAGAGAGATTGAGATGAGATTAGAGGAGATGAGTGATGTGTGGGTTGGAATTGGGAGGGAAAGGGGCTATTTATAGAGCCAAAACCGAGCCTCTCCCTCCAATGGAGCCGTTGGGCAACGGTCGACCCGGCGGGTCGACCGTTGGAAATGTGACCGTTGCCCTCTCGATTCAAATTTTTTTTTTTTTTTTTAAAATTTGCACTTGGGTGGTGTTTGGCTACTAGTTAAATTTATATGTTAAGTTTCCAATATATTTTATGTAGATTTTTAATTTTTTAATTTTTTAAATGTAATATATAATGTTTAGGTAATTTTTTATAAGTTGTTAGGTAATTAGTAAAAATATTATCTTATAAAACAATATTATTTGAATCATTCAAACACAAGTTTATTGTAAACCGAAAGACGAATACACGTTTACAAATCACGACTCACATTTACCGATTCACAAAACATAACATAATAACATAAAAACGTAAAACATAAACTCACTAGTCACTACATTACTACAAGTCTACAATACTCACTACTTATTATTAAGACTTAGGACATAGGAATAATAGACTAGTTTTTACCATTACTCGTTTCACTCGAGCCCGAAGCGCCATCGTTCTTAATCTTCTCGGGGTGCTTGTTGGTGATGTGAATAATAGACCCAGAAACCCCTAGGGGTCGGGTCTCGGGTCGAATTTTAGAAAATACCAGGTCAACAGGCGGCTCGGGGTCAGACCCGGCGGGTCTCGGGGTTGACCCGTTGACCCGGATTTTTTTTTATATTGTTGTGTGTGCTCTATAACCTCTATTAGGTAAGGGGTGGGCACAAATCCCGCAAATCCCGTCCCGTTCCGCATCCCATCCCGATCTTGGTGGAATTTAGAGAAAAAAAAATTAGTCCCATCCCGCAAAAATTACGCGAGACGGAGTCTTCCAAATAATAATAAAAACACTAAAAGTATACTGGTAAGGACTTACGTACTGATTTTTTTTTTTTTATGTAATGGGATGTTTATTCTTTTCTACTGATTCTTTCCTAATTTTGTGTATTTTCATTATTTGGATTCAATTGTTGCTTCTAGCTACTGATTAAGTTATAATGTATGCCATTAATTTGCACATTTTTCTTTGTTATTTTTTTGTTTGTGTTTTATTCATTTTTTATACGTATGCGGATGAAAAGTAAAAGAAAATCTTTTTATTTAATTTAAATATTTTAACAACTAATAAAATTTTAAAACTCGGATTTTCGGGTGACTCCGTGACCCGACCCGGAAAACCCGGAATTACAAATCTCGGGTTCGGGTCGGGTGGCGGGTCGTATTTTTAAAAATCCCAGGCCTTCGATCGGGTTGATTCCCACTCGGAATGTTCGGGTCGGGTCGGGTCGACCCGGATGAGCCACCTTATATGTGGCCCCCCTGACCATTCGGGCAGAACTGTCCGAACTACCCCTGTGCTGATAGGCTCACCATGCTGCCTATCACCTCCTGCACTACTTCCTTCGACATGCTGCCTACTTCCTTCGACATGCTGCCTATCACCACCTGCCCTCCAAAACAAAACTAATTAATCAAATTTTATTATAGTGACCATAGGGTGGAAGGGATTAACTAGGATTTTCCATATAGTAACTTAATTTGCGGGCCTTATTTATGTCAATATTTCTTGCCCAAAGACCACTATTCATTCGGCTTTACCTATCTCAAACCAGATATATCAAGGATTCGTGTTCATAAAAAACAAATCATTATTCTCCGTGATCTAAAAGTTCAAACTTAAGTAATTGTTATAAAGCTTTTTAGTTCCGTATAACTAACTGTATAAGTGCGTGGAAAAATTAGTTCCTTTAATTTATTATAGAGTTCAAACTTAATTGTTACGGAGTATAAATCTTTAATCTTTGAAGCTAGTTAACAAAACAATTAGTTCCTTTAATTTACTATCGACTAGAAATTTGAATCCTAGCTTGATTCAAGTTGATTAAAATAATCATACTTTTTTTTTTTGGGTAAGCAAATAGTCATACTTGTTAGTTAGAGTTGATAAAAACCAACTTTTTGTTTGAATAAAAATTTGGAATAAATCGACCAAATTCATAGTTTACTATAACAAATAAGGCAATTAAGATTAGTTAGTAAGCAATTATTATATTCAACAACGTATAAGCGTGTGGGTAGTGAGTAGGTTGCCTTTTAATTACTTTTCACAATAGTATAATAAAAGAATCAACCATTGTAGTGCAGGTAGCTTTTTACAAAAGTTGAATATGCTTGTATATAAAGTCTACTTTATTATTTTTTGCCATGATATAAAAGATATACCATATGTAAAACTTCTACTTATACATCCAACTCATTATTATTATTATTATTATTATTATTATAATTATTAAATACTTAAATGTTTGTGTAAGATCAATAGTGGAGAGGAAAGTAGGTTTCTTTTGGCATTGGCTTCTTCCAAGTGTTGCTTTCTATGTTAGTAATTCTTAAGGATTCCCCTTTTGTCACCTAAAGAAAAGGTAATAAGCAATAGCTATAGATAAAGTGGAAATTCCATGTTCTAAAAGCTTTTCTAGGTGTGATATTTGGCATCTTTTACTTGTTCCTTTTCCCTCTATCTCATTGTTTTCACCTTTACTTGTATACGTACACAAGCTATCTATTGAAATCATATGTCAACTTTCAAACTAATGCACGTCTGGTTCGTCAACACCATATGGATGCACCTTTTAGATATCTACCACCAAACACTTTCTTAATTTGAAAAATCTAAATATTTAATTTACATTATTCTTGTTGCTCTGCCCTTTTCAATATTTAGCTGATAATTTTTTTTGTAAAGACAAAAAAAAAAAAAAAAAGATACATTTATGAGATGAACACACGAAAGTCACATCTGATGAAACTCCCCCCATTTCTCTCAGCTAGTTGAAAAAACCCCTTTTGGGATGAAATCAACGCGCTGGGCCGATATCCACGCGCCCCCAATTTGGTGCTCGCACCTCGTCTTCCCCATACCTCAGCAGTAATCCCACCGTCTACGGCCGGCCGGTTCGTCACCATCGCCACCACATCGCGGTTGTTCCGAAAACCTCCATTCGGAGAGCCCAAAATCTCTCTTCCGAGAGCCCCAAATCTCTCTTCGGAGAGCCCCATTCCTCTCCTCGGAGAGTGCTCGGAACCACAAACCCCTCCACCTCTGCTTTACATGTCATCGGTGGCGTGTCTTCAGCGGGCTGGTGTGGCGCTGTTTGGCTTCTCCACCACTTCCGTCTTGTCTGACTCCCCCTTTGTTGCTCGTGCGGTCAGAGTCAGATACCCCATCCCCTCTTGGGTTGTCGGGTCTCCGGTCAATCGATGAATCCTACGAATCGGTTTCGATTCGCCCCAAATCATGGGTTCCCTCACGCCCCCAAATCGTTGGGGTTCCTCTCGATTTATCCTCCAAATCGCCCTTCGGTGTGGTTCTCGCCTTCGTTCTCGGCGATCCATTTTCCGTCCTTCGATTTGCTGTCGACCGCCTTCATTCTCCTCATCCATGGCGCGCTTTCTTCGCTGCCGCCCCTCCCTCGTCTGTCTAACTGGATCTTTTCGGTCGGCGCCTCCCCCGCTGTTATGGCCTCTTTTTCCGGCGACTTGGTCCCGCCTTTGGTGTGATCTGGTTTCGCCGGCTAATCCCCCTCCTCCGGGCTCTTGGTCTGGTGTTGTTGGCCTTGTCGTGCGTCGCCGACTGTTGGCGTTGGGAGGCTTTCTGCATCAAGTGCTTTCGGTGGTCAATACCGTCGATACGGCTTTCCTCCTCAAGCCCATTTGTTGTCCTTTGGGCCCAAGCTATTTTCCTTGGGCCCAAAGTTGGCCCTAAAGATTTAGAAAAAATAAAAAACATAAATTAATAAATATTATTATTATAACTAATAATAAATAATCCCGATTACCCAAAAGGGTTGAAACCAAATTCCGAAAGGGCTTGATTAAATCCCAAAAGGGCCTCTTGGTGCGTTTTACGAGGGTGGTTCTCGGCTGCAAGTCTGGTTGTTCTTGGCGTTCCTTTCCTGAGTTGGGGCTCTGGCGTTTCGGTGTCGGGTCTGGCTGGGGTCGAGGCGATGTGTATCGAGGCGACTCCGCATAACGGAAATTTCCTTGGAGGTTCGTCTTCATCGCCCACAGGACTCCTGATGTATTGCCGGTCAGCGGTGTCACTATTTGGTAGTGCTTGGCATCGTCTCTTAGTCTATGTTGTCCCCAGCTTAGTCGGGTTAGGTTTTCTTGTTCGACCGTATTTGTTTGCTTCCCACTTTTGTACTACACCTTTTTTTCTGTTTATTATATTCTTGTATTGACGGTTCGCCGTCTGCTGAAGTTGTCGGCCTCTCGAGGTGTCGGGTATGTCCGTCCCTCGAATTATTTCCTTATCAAAAATAAATAAATTAGCTGATAAGATAGTTCAATCTGATTGTAAAACCTATAGATCGATAAACGAGATGGGCGAATATGCGGAAGCGTATGTAATCGAGCAAGAGATAACAGATCTGATCGAAACAAGCAAGTCGAAGAACGAACACAAGCGATTTTACGTGGTTCGGCTATGCCTACATCCACGGGGCCTCAAGAGTTGGCCAAATCCACTATAATGAGTTCGTATAGGGACAAATCAAGTAAAGAGATACAAAACTCCTAGATCTAGACATGTATGAGATCAGAAACCAAGAGAGAAAGAAAATCCTCCTGTGTGGGAACCAGAGATCGAAGAAGTCTTCGATCTCAACCCTAGATCGCCTTGATAAGGAGAGTTGTTGCCCAGGGCTTGGAGCGTCGGCCACCAGCGAACCACCAGGGACACTGTCGGCCACCTTCTTCGCTTCCCGGCTCGGAAAATCTTCAGGCAAAGGAGGAGGAACACCAAACCCTAGAAAACCCTAGAAGAGAGCGTCTTTGGAAGATGAAGAGAGAGAGAGAGAGAGCACAAATAGTACGACGGCAGCAAAGCTCCAATAAGAGCTTATATAGCTAGGTCAACACGGGAGAGCTCTAGCTGAAGGCAAAACGCAACGTTCCAGCAAGTAGGGTTTTAGCTGGCTTGGGCTCAAGCAAGCTGGGCTCCCCAACTCTAATCCGGCTATCTTTGGGTCTTTCTCAATAATGGGCTAAAGCCCAGTAACGAGAAAAGGCAAGTCTCTCTTAGCATATACATATAGTTATATGCTAAGAGAGACTTGCCAAAATCAGCAGGATTATATCTACCATCAATTTTCTTAACATGAATCACATTATCTTTAACTTTTTCCCTTATAAAATGATATCTCACATCTATATGCTTAGTTCTTTCATGATACATGGGGTCACGACACAAGTAAAGAGCCCTTTGGCTATCTATATGCAATACTGTAGTATAGTGCTTTTTCTGAGTCTCTTTCAGAATACCCTGCAGCCATATAACCTCTTTACAGGCCTCAGTGGCTGCAATGTACTCTGCCTCGGTGGAGGATAATGCAACTATAGGTTGCTGCTGGGATTTCCAGGAAACACAATTACCTGCCCATGTATAAATATAAGAGGTAATAGATTTCCTGGTATCCTTGTTGCTAGCATAGTCAGCATCAATAAAACCATGTAAATCATAAGAGGAAGAATGTTTCAACATATAACAGGGATAAGTTCACATATCCAAGCAAATATTTAAGAAGATATTTCATTGACAACCAATGCTTCTCAGCAGGTTCAGACATAAACCTACCAAGTGTGCTAATTGCAAATGCCAAGTCAGGTCTAGTACAGATCATGGAGTACATAACAGAACCAAGAACAACATCATATGGGATAGCTTTCATCCTGTTAGACTCAACCACATACATTTTTTCTTTAAGTTTAGTTAAGTCAAGGTGAGGACCAAGAGGAATGTTATTCACTTTATCTCCAGTCATATGAAATCTATCTAGCACTTTCTGAACATAATCACATTGATACAACCAAAGCTTCTTATGCTTTCTATCCCTAACAATGGACATGCCCAGAATTTTCTTAGCAATGCCTAAGTCCTTCATATCAAAATGCTTTTGCAGATTCTTCTTAATATCAAGGATGCCATCAATAGACTTAGAAATAAGCAAGATATCATCCACATACAGAAGAACATATAACACAGGACCAACATGCTTTAAACCTTTAAAATACAAACATGTATCAAACTTACTTCTCTTAAAACCCAAACTAAATCTCATACATCTATCAAACTTGATATTCCACTGTCATGGAGACTGTTTCAAGCCATATATAGATTTATTAAGCAAGCAGGCATAGTCAGGATGAACAGAATCAATGAAGCCTTTTGGTTGTTTCAAGTAAATAGTTTCATCCAAATCACCATGAAGAAAAGCAGTTTTAATATCCATTTGTTCAAGCTCAAAGTCATAGACAGCAGTCATAGCAAGTAACAATCTAAGAGTCTTATATTTCACAACAGGATTAAAGATCTCATTGTAATCCTCTCCTTCCCTTTGAGTAAAACCTTTAGCAACCAACCTAGCTTTGTATCTAGGGGGGTCAGACTTAGAAATTCCTTCTTTAATCTTAAAGATCCATTTACAATCAATCAATCTAGCTTCAGCAGGTTTGGGAACCAAAGTCCAGGTTTTATTAACTCTCATAGAATCTATTTCTTCATCCATAGCATGCTTCCAAAATTTAAAGTGAGCACATCTAACAACTTGTTGATAAGTTTTAGGAGTATAATTTTGAACCACAGAAGAAACAAGACAAGCAAACTCAACAATGTTATTAATGAATCTCTTATTAGGAATAACAGTCCTAGGACTTCTATCTCTAGTTAATTGCCAATCAGTTAAATCATGTCTTAAAGCATCTGAAGAACTAGAATTTCCAGAACCAGAAGCAGACACAAATTCAACAACAGTATCCTCATCCACAGAAACATGAGTAACAGAAGAGGAAGGCAAAACAGATTCATTAGTTGCTTCCCCACCCAATTGGTAAGGTTGCATAATCACAGAAGCAGGAGGGGAAGGAGAAGGAATAGAGAGAGGGGAGGGAGAAGAATAACCACTTTCAAACTCATCATCAGAATCAAAATCCATGTTCTTAGGAACATAGAAATGATCACCATCTTGTTCCTGCAAGCCAGTCTCATGAATCACAGAAGCAGAAACCCTTTTAAAATGGAATTCATGCTCATTAAACATTACATTCCTACTCACAATTGTTTTGTAAATACCAGGTTGGACAATTAAAAGTTTATACCCTTTGACACCTTCAGGATACCCCAGGAGAACACATTTCTGCAATCTGGGTTCCAACTTACCTTGATTTACATAAGAATAAACAGTACAACCAAAAGGTTTTAAGTGATCAAGTTTATGTATTCTTTTAGTCCAAAACTCATAAGGTGTTTTAAAAGCAATCACAGATGAAGGAGTTCTATTAATCAAATAAGCAAAAGTAACCACAGCTTCACCCCATAAACTATGTTTCAAACCAGAAGAGATTAACATGCATCTAGCTTTTTCAAGAAGAGTCCTGTTCAACCTCTCAGCTGTACCATTTTACTGCGGGGTTCCAGGAATAGTCAAATGCCTTTTAATACCATGCTCATGACAGAATGCATTAAACACAGAATTGCAAAACTCCAAACCATTGTCAGTTTTCAAACATTTAACAGATAATCCAATTTCTTTTTCAACTCTAGTTTTCCACATCTTAAAAGTTTCAAAAGCTTCATCTTTAGTCTTTAACAAATACACCCAAACATATCTGCTGCAATGATCAATAAGAGACATGAAGTACCTTTTATGACCAACAGTAGAGAATTGGGCAGGGCCCCAAAGATCAGAATGTATATAATCAAGAGGAGCAGTAGAGACATGTACATATGATTTAAAACATTTCCTAGTATGTTTACCAAGCACACAGTTTTCACATAACTCAATAGTGCAAGGTTTAGAGTTGAGAATACTAGATTTATGCAAATGTTCTAAACCTTTATTTCCTAAATGACCTAACTTGTTATGCCACATAAGAGTATCACTCAAAGACATGGTATTCACAGAGTTAGCAATAGTGAGAGCAGTAGCAGAAGAGAAATTCATCACAGGAGTAGCAAAAAGTTCATATAAGCCACCTTTTCTAATGCACTTAATAACATGCTTACCATCCTTAGTAACAACTCTAACACCTGCAGAACTAAACACATCATAATGCAATTCTTCAAGAGCACTTTCAGACATCAAGTTTCTTCTTAAAGCAGGAACCCATTTAACATCCTTAATAACTCTAACCACATTATCAAACATCTTTAAAGCAATAGGTCCAACACCTTTAATTTTAAGCACAGAATGATCACCAAGCATAACAGTGCCACCATCAAAGCATTTAAGATCATGAAGCCAAGACTTATGATAGGTAGCATGCATGGTACATCCTGAATCCAAAATCCAGGTATTAGAATCAGCAGTGTTTAATAATGCAAGTACTTCATGAGTATAATAAGGATGAGATTCAAACACATCAGAAACATTAGGCTGCTTTCCAACATCTTTTTCATCTCTTTTTCTTTTGAAACAATGTTTTTCAATATGACCAGACTTAGAGCAGTAAGAACACAACAAGTGAGATTTATCAGGCTTTTCAGATTTACCATGTTGACTAGACTCAGGCTTACCATTGTCCTTCTGAGGCTTATTCCTGTTTTGGTTTTGGTTGTTATTAGGCTTATTGCCTCTGAACCTACCTTTAGAAACAAGAACTTTATTCCTATTTGTAGTTTTGGTATCGAATTTAGACTCATATTTGTTTCTAAACACTTTCAGTGCATCATTTTTCTGAATAATGGACTCAATGATAACCTTTTTCTCCAATTTATCAGTGCTATATTGAACCACATCTTTAAAAGTGTCAAACTAAGCAGGCAAAGCATTTAATAACAACACACACTGTTGAGTTTCCTCAACTTTATGACCACAGCGTTGCAAATCTTGAATAATAGTAAAAAACTTATCCAGAATCCCAGATAAAGGACATGACACATCTATTTTAAAGGTAAACAACTTATTGAACAGGTTAACTCGAGAAGGGAGAGATTTTACCAGATAGAGGGCTTCCAACCCCTCCCACAGCTTCTGAGCTGTCTCAAAATTATATACCTGTCTAGCAACTTCATCTCCTAAGCGTAGCATAATCTCAATGTGGGCCTGTTCATCCATTTCCAGGATTTTTTCTTTTACAGTTGCTTCAGGAAACTTATTAGTCACAGCAACCCAATATTTTTCTTTTGTCAAGATTGCCTTCATTTTAATCTGCCACATAGCAAAATCCGTGTGGCCATTGAAGGGCTTTAGATAGGTGCCTTTGTCACCCATGGTAACCAGTACCTTGCAAAAACAAAGAAACCAAGTTAGTAAGTGAACAAAACACTCTCAGATTCAAGAAAACCTTGAATCTTGACAGTAACAAAGTAGATCTAACAAAATATTGCAAGAACAGGCAATATCTACACAGATCTACACACCAGAAGCCAGAAATAAAGCACAAAAACCTAGATCTAGCAAACAAGGGTGTGGTACGTCGTGCAGGGGGGGTGCGGCACCAGCGATGTCGCCTTTTAGGTCCGCCTGAGCCCCTACACCCGTTCTATATCCCTAGAACTCAACAATGAGCCAGGAAATCAAGAACGCGACACTCAAGCTCTGATACCACGTTGTAAAACCTCTAGATCGATAAACGAGATAGGCGAATATGCGGAAGCGTATGAAATCGAGCAAGAGATAACAGATCTGATCGAAACAAGAAAGTCGAAGAACGAACACAAGCGATTTTACGTGGTTCGGCTATGCCTACATCCACGGGGCCTCAAGAGTTGGCCAAATCCACTATAATGAGTTCGTACAGGGACAGATCAAGTAAAGAGATACAAAACTCCTAGATCTAGACATGTATGAGATCAGAAACCAAAAGAGAAAGAAAACCCCCCTGTGTGGGAACCAGAGATCGAAGAAGTCTTCGATCTCAAACCTAGATCGCCTTGATAAGGAGAGTTGTTGCCCAGGGCTTGGAGCGCCGGCCACCAGAGAACCACCAGGGACACTGTCGGCCACCTTCTTCGCTTCCAGGCTCGGAAAATCTTCAGGCAAAGGGAGAGGAACACCAAACCCTAGAAAACCCTATAAGAGAGCGTCTTTGGAAGATGAAGAGAGAGAGAGAGCACAAACAGTACGACGGCAGCGAAGCTCCAACAAGAGCTTATATAGCTAGGTCAACACGGGAGAGCTCCAGCTGAAGGCAAAACACAACATTCCAGCAAGTAGGGTTTTAGCTGGCGCGGGCTCAAGCAAGCTGGGCTCCCCAACTCCAATCCGGCTATCTTTGGGCCTTTCTTAGTAATGGGCTAAAGCCCAGTAACGAGAAAAGGTAAGTCTCTCTTAGCATATACATATTATACATATAGCTATATCATATAATACCTATGTATTATCACACCATACTTTATACATATATACTCGTTAGAGGATCAAGCTACATAGCTCAATACGACTCAGTCGAGTATACGATAAAGTATGCATCCATACATAGTATATATATGTTACCTATATGTAATATGTATAATCATCATATACATACATGTTACAAGCATACACACAATAATACAAGTAACAAATAAAGCATACAAGACATAGGAAATTAACACATATCATTACACTGATTAGATAGTTGAAAGTGATGGTTTATTTATATTAAATATAGGTTGATAAGCTAATATAATGTTTGGAAAATCAAATTCAATGAAAAATTGTGAATAAAAATCATAAATTCTAAAACGTTTGGGTGAGTAGCTGATAAAAAAATTGTGATTCCAAAAAGAGTTTATTGACAAGACAACAAAATAACTATTGATAAAGTAACTTTTATTAAATGGCACAACAAATCCATTTTTACATTCATCCAATTTGATGATTGAGGATTGATTTTTACCCTATTTTTAGCAAGATAGTTAAATTGGAGAATTTTAAGGAGATTGGGAGGAATTATAACCGATTACAAACCCTAATTTCTATTGCTAGCTTGATGTTCCTCCTACCCCACCGCTCCACTGTCCACAACTCCACCTTATGCCGCCTTAGGAAACTTGATTAATTAAGTAAATTCAATTAATTAAGTCCATTTCCAACAGCAAATTAAATCCATTCGACTCGAGACAATTCGGCCTCCTATTTCAACCTTGATTAATTAAGTAAATTCAATTAATTAAGTCCATTTCCAACAGCAAATTAAATCCATTCGGCTAGAGACAATTCGGCCTCCTATTTCAACCTTACTACTGAATTCAATTAATTAAATCCATTCAGAAAGCAAATTAATTAATAGCTAAACAAACAAAACTAATTAATCAGACTAATTAATATTAGAGATGGAAATGAAACCAAAGTGTCCCACATCCGAAAGTTGAACATATCAAGTCCTAGTATATGAGTCGGTGGGCTACTCCTTCTATTGCCAATTGGTTTTAGAATGGGATCTCACTCGACTTGTGTGCTAGGCTCCTAGCGCATGTGCGTCCGTGCACACGACCCCTAATCATCGGTCCGAGTCGGACTTTGATATGGTATCAGAGTGGTTAGCCTAACGGCCCCTGTCGATCCTAGTCTGGGTTACCCAGTTGTCCAAGTCTCAACTAGATGGTCATTCCTAGTTGGAGTTGCGGGGGCGTGTTAGAGATGTGAATGAGACCAAAGTGTCCCACATCGGAAAGTTGAACATATCAAGCCCTAGTATATGAGTCGGTGGGCTACTCCTTCTATTGCCAATTGGTTTTAGAATGGGATCTCACTCGAATTGTGTGCTAGGCTCCTAGCGCATGTGCGCCCGTGCACACGACCCCTAGTCATCGGTCCGAGTCGGAATTTGATATGGTATTAGAGCGGTTAGCCTAACGGCCCGTGTCGATCCTAGTCTGGGTTACCTAGTTGTCCAAGTCTCAACTAGATAGTCATTCCTAGTTGGACTTGCAGGGGCGTGTTAGAGATGTGAATGAGACCAAAGTGTCACACATCGGAAAGTTGAACATATCAAGCCCTAGTATTTGAGTCGGTGGGCTACTCCTTCTATTGCCAACTGGTTTTAGAATGGAACCTCACTCGGCTTGTGTGCTAGGCTACTAGCACATGTGCGGCCGTGCACACGACTCCCAGTCATCGGTCCGAGTCGGACATTGATAATTAATAGCCGGTTTAAGATCTTTTGATCAAAAGCTCTGATTTTCCAAGATCTAATTAAGATTAAATTATACAAAGTAACCCAAGTATCCCCTTGTCGAAGTCCTCTCTGGGGGTTTATTAATTTTGTGAGCTGATTATTAACCAGAAACCGAGTATGTGACCGTAGTTATACACTCCTTGATCCAACCCGAGAATCGGGGTGAGAAGCCAAACTTGTCTAGTACAGCAATTAAGAATTACCAGTCCACTAGGTCAAAAGCTTTTTCCATGTCTAATTTTACTGTCATCCATCCCTTAGTTCCTTTCTTTTTTGAAAAAGAGTGAAAGATCTCATTAGCTATTAGTATATTGTCTTGTATGGCCCTACCAGAAGTAAAGGCACTTTGCAGGGGGTTAATTATTTTCGGGATTAATTTTTTCAGTCTAGTAGCAATAATCTTGGAAATGATCTTATATGTGGTAGAACATAGGCTTATTGGTCTGTAGTGGGATGTGGTAGTTGGTTTTTCACATTTAGGTATGAGTGCGATGAAAGTATGGTTTGTTTGTTTGAGTATTCTCCCACTAACAAAGAATCCTTTTACTGCATTGATGAATGTTGGTTCAATAATATGCCAATATTTTTTAAAGAAGCCCGTTGGAAAGCCATAAGGCCCGGGTGATTTGTCATCTGCCATGCTGAACACTGCCTTTTTAATTTTTGAATTTGTAATCTGACGTGTAAGCCAATTGTTGTCTTCATATGTGATTTCCTTACTTATGTTATTTAATAGATTACTTGGATGATGGTCTCGAGTTTGTTGGGAATAACGTTTTGAAAATTCATTTCTAATGACCTCCCTTATATCTTTTTCAGTTGTTAAAGTGACCCCGGCTGCTACTTGAATTGATTTTATGATGTTTTTATTTCTTCTTCCTGTAGCAATTTTATGGAAATACCTTGTGTTTGTATCTATAGATTTTACATGTTTCCTTTTTGCCCTCTGGCCCCAGTATTTCTTTTGGTAGACTAAAAGAGAGGTATGCTTGGTCGAAAGTCTTTTTATTTTACTTTCTATGTGTGTGTTATAGCAGTATGAATCTGTCTATATATATAATATCAACTAACCTAATCTATCTAATTTATATATATTATTAATATATTAATAATTAATCTAAACTATCCAATGTAACTATCGTAACTTTATATATATTTTACTTTCTATGTGTGTGTTTCCTTTTTGCCCTCTGGCCTCAGTATTTCTTTTGGTAGGCTAAAAGAGAGGCATGCTTGGTCGAATGAAGTGCTTTGTTTAGATTAATAATTAATCTAAACAAAGCACTTCATTCGGTTTACGGCCCATCACGTACGTCCGACCTCCAACGTAACTTTAACGCCCAATCAGCCCATCTTGCTTCCAATTTGTATAATAATCCCGAATAATCTTTAAATTCATACGATCGAGCTTACAAATTAACCATAAAAATATGTAAAAATGCTCTAAACTAATATGCAAACCTATACTTAAAACATGACTAAAATAGACTCATCAAACTACCACATGCTTAGACTTTTGCTTGTCCCCAAGGAAACTATCACAAAACAAAGACACGTTGTAATTAAACTGTGCATGGTATGTATCATAACTAAGCTAAATGCAACCTATTATGACCATCTAAATGCATGCTATAACCTACCCAAAATCAGAAAGAAGAGATAGGAAAAGTAAGAGAAAGTCTGCAGATGTGAAAGAAGACAGGAGAGAGAGGAGTGAAAAAAAAAACTTGCAGATGAGAGAGAGAGAGATCAGTGAGGATAAGATGGAGAGAGATGGAAGAGTGACATTTAGGGGGCATTAATATAATTTGAATTAAATATTAAGTTTCAAAGAAAAACCATCGAAGAGGAAGCAGTTGGGTAGGGTTTAATTGCAGGTTGACGTGTAAGCAGGTAACTGTAACTAGACATCCAAAGAAAACGACATGACACATATTGGAATAGACTGTACAAGAGTTATCGAAGAAACGGATTCACCATCGACTTCGGATAGAAAATGGGCAAGTTTGTTTTAGCTAAAGGTTATATGAGATGTGTCTCCCTCAAATCTGAAGCAAACTTACCCATTTTCTATATGAAGTTGATGGTGAATCTGTTTCTCCGATAACTCTGATCTCCAGTCGATTCCAATATGTGTCATGTCGTTTTGCTTTGGGTGACCAGTTAAAACTAACTGCTTACACGTCAAACTGCAAATAAACCTCAACCCACTTGCTTCTTCTTCGATGGGTTTTCTCTAGACCTGTCAAAACGTAACCCGACTCGAAAACCCGACCCGAACGCCCGGAATGTTTTGGGTCAAGACCCAAAATTTTTGACTCGGGAAATTTTTTGGACCTGAACCCGAAAAACCGATATTTTTCCGGGTCAAATGGGTTTAGACCAGATGACCCGCCCGATTTGTTAAAACAAAACTTTGACTAATTAATAAAGAGCAAAGAAAATCTCAAAGTCGTGTTAGGGTAAGTTTAGTAATTAATATATTATTAAATTAATTAATTTATAATTATATATTATTAAAATTATTCATGTAAATTCCATTTTATTACATTTTATAATTACAAACACTCGATCCTCTTTTTTAAATAAAATTTTATATTTATCTGTATTGTATATTACTCCCTCCGACCGATAATATTTGATTTTTTTTATTTTCAACATGTTATTAAAAAGCTAAAATAACTCTATAAAATATTAAAAATTTTAATTAAATTTATATACTCATTATTCATTACTAATCCGTATGGAATAATTTCAAAAAGTTAATTAAAACTTTGATATTTTATAGAGTTTTAAAATTTATTAAAAATAATGAGTAATAGTAAAAATCAAATATTTTAGATCGGATGTAGTATATAATTACAAGCGCTCGAGCTTAGATGACATCTTCTAATAAGTATAGAGCTTAAAAAGAACAACTTACCAATCACATCTTTAAATTTACATTTTGAAGTTATAATAAAATCATCAAAATCCAATTTTTTTATGAAAGAAATAAAAAAATCGACCAACACGAAATTGACCCTATTTGAACCGAAACCGGGTCAAACCCGGGTTTGAGATACCCCGATCTACCGGAGACCCGTTTTACCCGGAACTCATTTGACCCGAAACCTAAAATGACCCGACCCGATGACCCGTCTTGAACTCACACCAGTGGCGTAGGCCGAATTCGAGCTCCCATGGAGATCCTGTCACCCTCGAAGGTAGAGAGATAGAAGAATAAATAAGCTCTTCAATGGAGCTCTTTAATGGAGAGAGGTGGAGAGAGGCATAGATAGAAAGGGTTTTGGATGAGTGAGAGTGATGGACAATAAATGCCCTATTGCTTCTCTCTCTCTCCACTGGTTGCAGGAGGCGAGGTAACGGGGGATTTTTTTGGGGGGGGGGGTGTTTGTAAATTTTCCGAGTTTTTAAGTTATTCTAGCTAATTCCCCTAAATCTAAAATCTAATATTTATTTCATTTAAAACTATATAATATCAAAACCACAAGCTCCGAAAAGCTACCTGTTGTGCCAAATAGAGTCTTAATATAATATTTTTTAAATAAATTCATATTATAATTTTGATAGACTCATATTATCTTATTTATATTAAATATAATGATTTACTCCATATTTTTATTTTCAAAGCATGAAATAATTTATATTATTTTAATTTCTGATTATAATTTTTTTTAATGGGTGATTTTGCTAACTAGCCTATTTTGAACCGTAAATTAGGTGATTAACACCAAAACTAATTTAATTAGCTAAGTTAACACCCTTCCCAAATGGAGTAGTAATGGTCTATGGTCAATTGTTTAACCGTCGACTGGTCAATGGTTGACCATTGACCGGTCAACGTTGACCAACTCATTCAGATTTTTTTTTGGTGACATATTTTGTGATGCCATTTTTTGCCGTTTTGATGCCATTTTTTTTATTACATTTTATTTTCGCTTTGATGCCACTTATCTAATGAAATGGTTTGATGGCATTTTTTAATGCCATTTTTTTTTCCAAAACTTGATGATATTTTTTGTTTACTGTGATGCCATGTTGACCATTGATGCCTTTTTTTTACTGTTGACTACTGATGACACTTTTTTATGTCAATTATTTGATGATAATTTTTTTATCCTGACGCCATATTTTTTCAAAGTAGTGTTTTGATGACATTTTTTTCTTTAATGTGATGCAACTTTTTCAAAGTAGTGCTTGATGCCATTTTTCTAATGTAATTATTTGATGCCACTTGCTTAATCAATTCGTTTGATGCCAGTTTTTTTAATTTAATCAATTGTATATCGATATATTTTCATTGATTATGCTTTTATTCACTGATGACAAGTTTGTGAGTACACTTCATTTTGTGATTACACTTCATTGATGGAATAATTTGTGGTGACATTTTTATTATAATTTTATACAATTGATGACACATGGACATAAGATGTGATTAAATTTGATTGTTGACATCTTTTATTGATAACTTTTATTCATTGATGACATTGTGATTACACTTCATTGATCTCACTAATTTGTGATGACATCTTTTGTTACTGAACACAAATCCTGAAGCAATCTCAATCACAAGGAAATCAATTTAATGTTTGAGGAAATGGTAGTAAATAGAACATTTTTTTTGCAAACTTGGCAAAAATAACACATCCCTTTAAAAAATGGAAAAAAGTAACCCAAAACCCAAAATTTTGCAAAAAAGTCCCAGTTCATTACCCGGGGTAGGAGGTAAAGGGCCAAAAATAAAAAAGGAAAAGAAAAGGAAAGAAGGAAAAAGTGGTCAAAAAAGAGAAAAGGAAAAAAATTTCAGAATACTCTCTCTCCCCATTTCAGTTCTCTCTCTCTCTATTTCAAATGAAAGAAAAGGAAAGGAGAATGAACCGGCGATTTCGAAAGGGAGGAGGCCGGAGAAGATCCACCAATGTCGGAGTGTGGAGGAGAAGCAAAGAACGCCGCCGCCAGACTATAAAGGTACGCCTCCCTCTCCATCAACCCAAAATCATTCTTTCTCCTCTCCGTTTTCTGCAAACGTGGGGTGTCGGATGTGTGGGTGAAGGAGTTGCAATGGGGTTTAGGGATTGAAGGGAAATGGTGGGTTGAGTGATGGGTTGTGGAGTGGTGACAATGGTGGGTGCAATTGAAGAACGAGGAGGGTGGTTTTCGGGTATGGTTAGGGGAAACATGCGGTTAATTAGGGTTTAGGAAGGCTGAAGAGGGTGGTAATGGTGAGAGTTGAAATTGGGATATGGGGATGTTTTGGTGGGCGATTGAAGAAGAACGATTGAGGTTTGAGCCGTGTTTGATTTGGAATTTGTTTGTTTGAAAGAGAAATTGGGTGACATGGGCTTCGAATTGGATGGGAAAGTACGTCGTTCATTCGCACATCTTCGTTTTCTACATAATTTGAATAACCTAGGCGACAAGGGTAAATGGACTCCTGACACGTGATATTTTCAAGGTGACACATAAATATTGATATTTAAAGGATACTGTGCTAATCATTTCGATATGAAATTAAGCGACGATTAGAATCTAATATGAATTTGAATAGTCCAATGAATACCACATATTTCCTTTGATGTCATTCTCTTAATTTTTATTTCAATATCATTGGTTGCTGGACTACAATGTCGTTTTCTGTTTTAATTGGGTTTGCTTCTGAAGTATAAATGGATTTTGACATACCAAGGTCAGCAGATGTTGTTTTCTGAACGCTTTTGTTCACCTTAGTCCATATGAGTGATGCTAAAAACCTAATCCATGCAGATGAAGGTGTTGGAGGAGGTCGTAAATGGACTGTGGGTTGCTAAAGGGATGGGAAGAGCCGGGGAAGAAAGAGAAAGGGGTGCTAACACTTCTTTTGACATTGATGCAGAGAAGGAGGGTGATGTTGGGAAAGATGGAGCTAAAGACAAACTTTTCGATGAAAAGGAAGGGATATGGGGAACGAAAGGATGAGGAGGTAACTTTGTTTTTGGGTGACATCGTGTTTTATGTTGAGTTACACGGTTAATCGGGGATCCGCTTTAAAGTTTGAATTTGTTTTTCAGGTCGTTCGTGTTGATGTGGTTACATCGATTGAACCTGAAGCCAGGGAGAAGCCCCTACAAGGAAAATGTGATAAGGTAAGCTCTTATGGTCCGTCGAAAGGATGGTGTCAAAGATGTTAGCAAGAAAGAGGATGTGGAGGTGCTTGTCAAGGATGGGGGGAAGGGTGAAGAGGACCCGGGCCTGGATGTTGAGGCTGCGATTTAGCAAGGAACAAAGATGGTGAGGCTAAGGACAATGACCACAAGGGCGGGGAGGCGGAGGGTACACCTGAGAGGGATGACCAGCCACCAAATGACAGGATGAAGAGGTAAGTTTTCTGCTAGGCGACATGGTATTTACGGATAAGTGACACGGGTTAAAAAATCCAAGAATGTCATATATGAATCTGTTTGTTATTAGTTCATGTGACAATGTTGTTGTTGTTGGGTGATAGGGTATATTTAGTTTGATGACACGAGATAAAAAAGTCTAGGAATATCGATTACATGAATCTGTATTGGTTCATGTGACAAGGTTATTGCAGTTAAGTGACATTGTTTACTTAGTTGGGTGACATGGGATATCCAAATCTCGGAATGAGAGTTTAAACTTCCTAAGCATTTTTCAGACCTCTGAGGTTGCAAAAGTTGAGGGTGTGCGAGGCAAGAAGACTAGGAAGGCTCTAGGAGGTGATGGAGAAGACATACCCCCCTCGCGAAGAAATTGCAGGGCCAAAAAGGGAAGGATGATGTCGCCAGCGCGGATGCGATTCTGGGACTTGTATCTGTTTTCAACAACGATGACTTAGCCTAGTGGATGGGAAGGTAGCCCACATCTGTATTTGGCTCCAACTTATTCTACAAACGACGTCATTCACCTAACATTGTCATCGTGGGTGTGTAGCGAGGGTGGGGAGATGTGGATGACAGGCTACATAACAAAGCTTATGAAGGAGTTAAGATCTCCGTTGACACGGAGCTTATGAAGGAGTTATGATCTTCGTTTCCATGGTAGACTTCAATAAACTACTGACAACTTTTTATCAAGGCGTACTTTTCATACCCCTAGATTGTTATGAACTTTGTTGGGGTTGTATTTTCTGAACTTTGTTGCTCAAAACTTGTAGGATATTATGATCTCCGTTAGTTAGTAGGTGTAGTATTTTATTACATTGGTTGGTCAGTATATGTTAGTCTTTTATGAACATCTTTTGCACTTGGGTTTTTTTTATGAACGTACTTGGTTTTGAAATGTTTGGGTGGAAAAACAGACACGTTAGATCATTCAAGTGACACGGAATACAACCAGGTGACATGGTTCATTTCGAAAACAAATTGAAAGTGAAACCCCAAATTGTGACATGTTAATTCCTTCAGGTGACACAACCATACAAACGATGATATGAGTAATTTTCTTAACAAATCGGGAGATACCAAGTAATATGAAATGTCATAATCAAACAAGTGACACGTTAAATCCATAACCTCATCCTCGACTTCCTCCCCCTCCACCGACACCCTCATACTCGTGTCCTCCTTGACACCGTACAACTCTAAATCATCCCAGTCTTCTTCGAGCTTCACTACAAATCCTTCGTCCTCATCCGAGACCCCAAAGTCGATTGTGGGGGTTGGCCCATCATCCTCCTCCTCCTCGCTGGTAATGGATATCACCTCCAGCCCCTGACCCGTATCACCCATGTCCCCTGAAAGCTATTCATGTCACTCAATTAAATCACATTCAGACCATGTACCCTGTCACCTGAACATATACCTGTGCCACCTGATTGTTTACCCATGTTAGTAATGTTCATCACATCCAGCTCCTTGATCTTTCCTAAGGCAGCGACACCTCTCCCCCAACATATAACCCAACATCTAGAGACACGGAGTTTTGTTGTGCCTTACCGTATGCCTCGTCTATCACAATCTCAGCCCAATCGTCCACTTTTTGGGAGGAAGGTGGGTCACTCAGACGTTCTTCCCCCACAGGTTACTTTACTTCAAATCTCTCCTTTTGCAGTGGACCAACATATATTGCAAGGGACCACGGATCTTCTCCACACTTCCAGTTATGAGATTTAAACGCCTCGAACACCCAAGCAAGAACCATCGAAGATGATAGTGGCACATACCAATGCGTTTCCACTTCGATATGATTTTGATGATGGCATCAATCAACATAGTGATGTATTTGGTGACATGATATAATATATTAGGTGACACGTATAAAACCACTTCTCTTGTTCATGCACTAGTACAAATATAGGGGGTGGAGCACGGTAAGTTGGGTACGGTTTTTGACAAGCATGCTTATTTTTTTTATTTTAAGCACGATTTTATATTAAAAGTGTGTTCCCAACCCCAAATTCAACTAAAAACAACACACTTTTCCATAAAACCGTTCTCTTTTATTTCTAAAAAAATATTTAGACCGGTTTTCGTGTAAAGCGTGCTTAAAAAAAACTTAAAACGAGCACAATTTAATTTTCAAAGCTTGTTCCCAAAACCAGATTTGACTAAAATAAACACGCTTTGCTATAAAACCGTTCTCGTTTATTTCAGAAAAATATTTAGACCGGTTTTCGTGTAAAGCGTGCTTAAAAAAACTTAAAACGAACACGGTTTAATTTTCAAAGCGTGTTCCCAAAACCAGATTTGAGTAAAATAAACACGCTTTGCTATAAAACCGTTCTCGTTTATTGCTAAAAAAATATTTAGACCGGTTTTCGTTTAAAGCTTGCTTAATAAAACTTAAAACGAACACGATTTAATTTTCAAAGTGTGTTTCCAAAACCAGATTTGACGAAAATAAACACACTTTTCTATAAAACCGTTCTCGTTTATTTGGAAAAAAAATATTTAACCCGGTTTTCGTGTAAAGTGTGCTTAAAAAAATTACAACGAACACGGTTTAATTCTCAAAGTGTGTTCCCAAAACCAAATTTAACTAAAACAAACACGTTTTTTTATAAAATCGTTCTCATTTATTTCTAAAAACTATTAAGCCCGATTTTCGTGTAAAGTGTGCTTGAAAAAATTACAACGAACACGGTTTAATTCTCAAAGTCTCTTCCCGAAACCAAATTTACCTAAAACAAACATGTTTTTTTTTTTTATAAATCCGTTCTAATTTATTGCTAAAAACTATTAAGCCCGGTTTTCTTGTGAAGCGTGCTTAAAAATAAATTGAAACAAACACGGTTTCATTTTAAAATTGTGTTCCCAAAACCAACTTTAAATAAAATCAACACGCTTTTCTATAGAACCGTTCTCGTTTGTTTCTATATGAATAATTAGCTCGGTTTTCATGTAAAGGGTGCTTACAAAAAATTAAAACGAACACAGTTTTATAAGAAAAGTGTCTTCACAAAACCAAATTTAACTAGAGGGTACACATTTTTCTTTTAAAGCGTTCTCATTTATTTTTATAAACCGTTCTCGAAAAAAATTTCTTTTTTTTATTTAGAGTTTTTTTAGTAATTAGATTAAATAAATGCACAAAGTTACAACAAAATTCCGTAGCTCAGGTGGTAAACGTGTGAAGCGGATGAATTCAGTATGAGGGTGCAAGAGGTCTTGGGTTCGATTTTTGGTTCTAGTGGTAAGGTATTACATTGGACCAGTGTTGAGATGGATATCCGTTTGAGGGATATATGAAAGAGCACACTTTTTATTTAAAGTGTGCTTATTATTAAGCACGGTTTGAAAAAAAATGTGCTAAAACTTATTTTTAGGACGCTTCAGTTGAAGCGTTCTTATAATTCGAGTAGAACGGATATTGGCCGTATGACATATTTAAGTACACTTCAACACAAAACCATGCTTAAAATATGGGATCATGGTTAAATAATAAGCGTGCTTGTTTCAGAGCGCATCCACTATAAGCACAGTACGAGAAGTGTGCTCCCATGTATAAAAATAAATGAGAACGCTTGACATAAATGTGTCACATGTGCATAACCCCAAAGTGCCAAAAGCTTGACATAAATGTGCTAACCCCAAAGTTCCAAACGTTTGACATATGTGCTAACCCCAAAATAACAAAAGTGTGACATATGTGCTAACCGAAAAATACCAAAAGTTTGTTATGTGTGCATGGTCCAACCCCTGACCCCAAACTGAAAATGCAAAATCAACCTTTGTGGTGATGCATTGGACTACTAAAATACCTACGAACGACGACACTTGACCCGGGGAGTTTCTCCGCGGGATGGGTACAGGGATGTCTTAGGCCGTCTAGGCCTTCTCTTCACGGGCGGGGGGAAGCACGCCATCTCCTATAGCTCTGTGGGGATTATCAATTCTGATCTTGGAGGGACCGGATATAGCACATCCGCGTAACAAGTCTTCCATGCGACAACTTTGTAGAAGTCATAGACGAGAGAGAAGACATTCGTGCCTCGATGCTTGGCAGCGGCTATGGCATGGGTGCATGAGAACTGGTCAATGTCGAAGCGCTTGTATGTACAGGTATGGGCACTCAAATTCACAACCCACAACGACGGACCCTTGCGGACCATGAACTCGTGCTGGCTGAGCACCCTCACGTCCAAGAAAATTGGCATGCTATAGTTCATCTTAAGCACACCGTCCACAAAATCACTCACCAACTTACCTAGTTTGGTGCTCGTTTCTCTGTGCTCGCAAAACCACTTTAACAAGTTTTCGATGACGCCATTAATCAGCGCAGTCAAGGGTAGGTTGAGGGGCTTATTGAAGACAAAGTTGAGACACTCAAAGTTAGTCGTCGTCATTATGTTATACCGATTCCTCAAGAAGAATGCCCGAGCCTAGTTCTGAAAACCAACCTCCTTCACGTATTGGGTCGCAAGGGCTGACACCGCACAGAAATCAGCTAGCAGCTGTTAGAACTCCGCCCTCGTGTACGCCTCTTCCATCTTGAAGAGATGCTCTGCAACCCCGATAACCCCCTATGCCTGCACCGGGCGTTATGAAATAGATTCCATACGTAGAAGCCTTGGTTTGAAAACACATAGTAGTCCCTTATACTATAGACGATGCTTAAATGGCGATTAGAGACAAACATTAAGTCCAACATGTCATCGACAATATGTAGCATGTTCTTGAAGAAGAAGCTCCATGACCCATGGTTCTCACTATCGACGATCGAAAACGTGATCGGGTACACTGTGTTGTCCCCATCTTGGGTTGTGGCAAAGAGAAGCGTTCCCCTGAACTTCCCTTTTGGAAACTTTCGTCCACCGAGATGACCTGTACATCGAAATCAGTAAATGTCAGTTATGTGACAGGCCATTTTGTATTAAGTGACATGTGACATTATACAACCGACATGGGGTTTTACCTTTCTAAGGTGGGGGATCGCCCTGCGCCATACCCCGAAGCTAACAAAGGCATACTTTAATCGTCGGGATGAGTCCACTTGTACCCTAGTATATGTCCCAGGGTTAGTCTGCTCCACGATGTGCAAGTATGGAATAATATTTCAGTAACCATCTTTGTCGCTCCCATGCTTAACCTTCCTCGCTGCCAAGCATGCCCTTCGGGCCTTCTAGTAGCTACACGTGACGCTGAACTAAGACTTGGTCAGCGATTGCACTCGATCGAGACCGGGGTTCTTTCGAGTGCCGGTGAACCTACGAGTGATAGGTATGGTTAGTGTGACACGTATAATGATCAAAGAAACACACATTCTGTCAAACAACAAGCAACACACAACACAGAATAAAACATAAATCAACAAAGATCAAAGAAAAAACTCAAATCCTCCATACATTTTGTCAGACAACGAAGAAGTCGGGGAAAACCCAAGGCAAACCGATACCGAGAACACGGGAGAACGCGAAGACTCACACGACATCTTAACGCTGAGAAGACGGAGAGAATTAACGTAGCACCGAAAAGGACGACTCTTGGAGAAGTGTAGATCATCGATGTTGGCCCAAACCTAAAGGATCAATCTTCAAAGATCACGAACACTACCAGGATCCACTTGATCAAATAGGACACTTGATACTGCTACCACTCTTGGAACTAATCGCAACCAGTGTAAGACAGCGACCGAATACCAAAGGATGGGATAAAATATGGACATGATTAGAGATGATCAATCATCCAACGATAAAATGTGTAAAAATTCCCGAATATGCTAAACGATTGAATTTTTTTTATTATAAGTAATAATATTATTATTAATTTCCAACCTCTCTAAAGATTTGTTCAACCGTCTAGAAATTTGTTGGTGCCGCATAGGTGGCCCACATGCGGTTGATAGCGAGCCAAAGGTGTAGGCAGCGCACCAAGGATGAAACGTCGGGACACCAACCACCTCACTGAGGGGTACGAACCGATGACAAGTAGGACGAGTTGAGCCGAACATGGAGGCAAATGTTGTAGGGGAAGGAGGATTAAGGGATCGGGACGGAGAAGGAAAGAGATGATGAATCGGGCGACAATGGACAGATACAACCAACAGAGATGAAGGGGGCTAACCGATTTCGAGTTGGGTGGTGCGCTTGAGGTAATGAAGTTGGTGAGGCCGGTTGGTGACGGCGACACTATGGTGGAGCTTAACCGATTCGGGGTGAATGTTTTTTTTTAAAGAGAAAGAAGCGGAATACACTGACACCGGAAGATGAGATGGGGGGTTACCAGCAAATATATTTTAATCATCAATGGCATAACCTAGCTAGCTCTTTACACTACGCAAATTAACCGAGAAAAAATATTATAACATCCGTTCAAAACCAATTTCGAGAAATAACGAAAACAATTTAAGCAAAAGAGAAAGCAAACAAAGAATCACAACAATTACATGCAAGATCAAACATAGAGGATTTTACAAGGTATGACAAAAATGCCTACGTCCTTGGGGCCTCATGAGTTGGCTGAATCCACTATAAAAGTTTCTAGATCTAGTATGTATGTGATTTAGAGATAAAGGAGAACAGAAATCTCCTTAGATGAGAAACCAAAGATCGAATAAGATTTCGATCTTCAAACCCTAGATATTCAGAGATCCGAAAATAGAAGCCACAAGAACCAATCGCCAAAGCTACTGCACCGCCTGAAAAAGATTGTCGTTCAACCACCTTCTCATTGTCGTTACCTGGGTTGAAGGACACGATCTCGAGATTGAAGCCCTAAAAATCTCAGAAACCCTAGAGAGTGTTTTGGAGAGTGATTGAAAGGCAAAAGCTAAACGTGGGCCAAACATCTTCAGAAGACAGCTTTTATAGCTCGGTCACATGTGAGCTGAGCATATACAAAAAGCAACGCTTCAAGCAATGGTTTTGGGCTTCAACTTTACTTCTTTTTATTTAGATCCGTTTGGGCCTGTGTAAGCTAAAGCCCATACAGAATTTGCACCCTTATATCTATAGTACATGTTATACATATAATATATACTATATTATATGTATTATCACAACATTATTGTCAATTAGAACCATTAAAGGATTAAGTAGAATTCTCGACTCAATACAACTCAGTCAAATCTAACTACAACCGTACATCCATACAATGCACAATATATACCATATGTTATATGTATACTCATCACATACAAACATGTTACACGCACATAACAATATTACATGCAAAACATAGGAAAGTAAACACATGTCATTACAATTGCCCCGCTACTTTTCTAAGTCCCGCTCTCGGCAAAACATAACCTAAATAGTAGATTCTTCATAAATTCCATCATCAGCCCATGCAGCAGAGATCATCAAGGTCATTCCTCTAGTACACAAATTTCTCACGAGGAACAATTTTTTTGCCAAAGTCTGCAGGATTAAATTTACCATCTATCTTCTTGACATGAATGACATTATCTTTCACTTTTTCACGAATAAAGTGATACATAACAGCAATATGGTTAGTACGTTCGTGATGCATGTGATCTCTACACATATATAGTGCACTTTGACTATCAATATGCAAAATAGAAGTATAATGCTTTTTCTCTATCTCTTTCAAAATACATTGTAGTCAGATAGCCTCTTTACATGCCTCTATAGCTGCAATGTGTTCTACTTCGATGGATGACAGTGCAGCAATAGGTTCCTGTTGGGATTTCCATGAAACACAATTGCCAGCTTATGTATAAACATAAATGGTAATTGATTTCCTAGTATCCTTGTTACTAGCATAATAAGCATCCACATATCCATGAAGTCGTAAGATGAAGTATGTTTAGCATATGACAATGACAGATTAATAGAACTAAGCAAATATTTCAAAAGATATTTCATAGACAACCAGTGTTTCTCAATAGGTTCAGGCATATACCTAGTAAGAGTACTAATAGAGAAAGCCAAATCAAGTCAAGTACATATCATAGAACACATAACAGACCCAACTGCAACATCATATGGGATAGATTTCATCATTTTAACTCGGAAATAGACAACTTATTCCTATTTTTAGTTAGATCAAGATGAGCACATAAAGGAATATTATTAATCTTGTCACCAGAAATATGAAATATATCAAGAATCATTTTCGCATAATCACATTGATGCAACCACAACTTCTTATGCTTTCTATCTCTATGTATGGACATTCCTAGAATTTTCTTGGCAATACCTAGATCCTTGATCATATCAAAATGCTTTTGCAAATTTTTCTTAATCTCATGAATGCAATCAGTATATTTAGAAATCAATAAAATGTCATCAACATACAACAACACATACAAGACAGGACCAAGTCTATGACTTTTGAAATACAAACATGTGCCAAACTTGCTTCTTTTACACCCTAGGTTGAATCTCATGCACCTATCAAATTTTATATTCCATTCTCTATGTGATTGCTTTGAACAATAAATGGATTTGTTCAACATGCAAGCATGATTAGGATGCACAATATCAATGAAGCCTTTAGGCTATTTCATGTAAATAGTTTCATCCAAATCACCACACAAGAAGACAGTTTAACATCCATCTGCTCTAGCTAATTCATAATCATACACCAGTCATAACCGATAACAATACCAAGGTCTTAGACTTCACAACAGGAGCAAATATTTCATTACAATCCTCTCCTTTTATTTGAGTAAAACCCTTAGCAACTAATCTGGCCATATACCTAGGTGGGTCTAGCTTGCTAACACCCTTCTTAAGTTTCTAAACCCATTTACAATCAATTAATCGTGCTTGTTCAGGTTTGGGTTCTAAGGTCCATGTTTTATTCACTCGCATTGACTCCATCTCTTCATCCATAACAAGTTTCCAGTTTTTAGAATGTGCATATTTAATAGCTTGCTCAAAAGTCTCAGGTGTAAAAACATTTACAAGATTAGCGACAAGACATGCCAACTCAACAATGCAATTTATGAATTTTTTATTTAGAATGACAGTTCTTGGACTCCTATCCCTATTCTAATTCCAACTAGTCAAGTCATGCCATTAAATAACTAAAGAACTAGAGGAACTAGAACCAGATACAAGCATAGACATAGAAACAGAATCCTCATTTTCAAAAATAGGAAAGGGAGAAGAGGAATGTTCAAGTTCATCAATATCAGTAACATCAAGTTCCTTATCAGTTACCCCACAAAATTGCTGAGGTTGGAAATTAGTGGAAACAAATATAAGAGTTACATAATCAGAAACAAGAGAGGAATGAGAATACCCATTGTCAAAGTCATCATTGGAATCAGCTTCAATGTGTTTGATAATGCATATTTTAGATGGGCATTATAGATAGGTTTTATTGCATTTGAGTGTTCATATTTGATGTGTTTCATCTTATTTACATTGTCTTGCATTTGGAGTATTCGAGTTCGGTGGAATTACTTGAGCCAATAAGGGCAACACGTCGAGCCAAAGACGTGAAACAAAAGTGCTTCTTGGGAGGCAAACCAAGGTATGTAGGTAGTTTTCTTTCATTTTTGCACTAGTTTTTCAATTCAATAATGTAGAACAAGTCTATTTGTTGTATTTTTGCAAGATTTTGTGTGAAAAATAACTTGTACATAAGTTTGAACGAAGAAAAGAACAGAAGTTTGAGCACTGGAAAAACCAACGCCCGCCGCTTTATAGCCGGCGTCCGCCGCCCCCGTCAGTGTGACACACGATGTTAATTTTGGAAAAGGCCACGAGATTTAAAATTTATTTATCTTATATCTTTTATCCTTACCTTTCCATATAAATACCTTCCATCTTCTATCTTCCACTATTTCTCAAACTTTTTCTCCAAGTAACACAAGAAACCATAAACCCTCATACTCAAATCCAAATTCCGAAATTCTAAATCCTTGAGTTTCAATCACGAAGCCTAATCTTTCCTACCCACCATCATCCATTCATCCCATCTTCAACCCCAAATCACAAATTCTATCACTTACTACTCTTCATCTATCAATTTCAATTCCAATTCTTAGACGTACCCCCATAAAATTCAACTCTTTTCACCATCATAATCATCTTTTTCACAAAAGAGGGCTTTGAAACCAATTTTGGTACTCCAAGAAAGCAATTGGAAGGGATTTCGACGTCCGGAAAGGTATGTTGAAATTTGGGATTTCGGGATCACAACAACGCAGCCCGCCGCTCTCAGACCGGCGCCCGCCGCCATTACAGTGAGGTTGTTTCTCAGTTTTTTTGTGAGTTCTCTTGTGTTCTTCGTTCTATCATGGAGAAGCCATAATATATGTCCATAGTTGAGGAAGAGTGTTGATATCAGTTAGAGAGTTGGAGTTATCAAGCGAATTGATTCTTTCATTTCGAAACATTGCAGAGGTTTGGTCTTGTATCTGCTTTATTGGAGAATGGATGTCTAAGTAACTTTGTGACTCTGAGCACGCCAACTTACCTTGCACTGGTGTGCGAGTTCCTTGCAACTTTGGTTGTGCGCTCCCAAAGTGATATTTGATTCAGAATGTTGGGCATCGAATGTTTGATACCTAAGCGTACCAGGACTCTTGCACTTGGGATGAGTAGACCTTGGTCTTCTACTTGGCATGGCTTTGATTGTACCAGCTAAGAGTTGGGAAGCAGTTGCTGAAATCTCTAAAAAACAAGAGGATTACCATGATTATTTGATCACGCATCCCGCCACAGAGTTTTAAGCCCTTTATTTTATAGATTGGCAGAGCCATAGGTTGTCCCCCGGAGGATGTGGATGTGGTTGTATTGCTTGACGCCAGAAGCTACTTACACACTAGACTGGGTGCAGTTGTTCTTAGCTACTTGCACTGAGACACTACGCCATAATAGGGGAGGCATGCTCGTTTTATCTCATTTTGTGGCGTGATTACTCTTATTGCATGTCATATGGACATCAATTTGAGTTCGTTACAGCCATTACACTCATCTCATTACTTTGACATGTTTACCCTACTTAGCACTCGCATCATTAAAAGGTTATTTATCCCAGACAACAGTTAGGGTTTTTGTTGGTTCTCAAGTGCCAAAGGGGAGCATCATCAATATCTCCCCACCACTTTACCCGTGGGACCTACTCAGGCAACTTTCTGTGTTAGCCATGTTTATTCTACAGAAGGGATGATCTTGAAGATATATTCAACAAACTGGTCGTTGCTTGGAGATGTGGATCAAGATGATGATTTTGACATATCTAGTGAGGGTGGCCCTTAGATTTAGCTTATTGAGAACATTGATCGCCGCTTAACTAAATTGGAGGGACAATAGGCACATTGCTTCCAAGATCTGAAAAGTCAGCAGACAGCTGGAAGCGATTAGAGGAGATCCATACCAATCTTATGAGCCATTGGTTTGAACTTTAAAGTCATCTTCGCCATCAGTCTGGATTCCAGCCTCCGCCTTCCCAGTAATAGGTTAGTATCCCTTCCTTCACCCTGAGTTTATTTAATTGTTCTTTGTGTTTATGCTTTGAGAACAATGCAACATTTAAGCATGTGAGAGGTGGTTTATGTTAGTTAGTTCATGTTTATGATTCCATTTTCATTGTTTTTGTTTTTGTTTATTTGTTTATGTTTATGTTTTGAGTTTGTTTTTATGCGTCATGTTTATGGTGTGTGTGTGTGTGTGTGTGTGTGTGTGTGTGTGTGTGTGTGTGTGTGTGTGTGTGTGTGTGTGTGTGTGTGTGTGTGTGTGATTCAAATACCCATCTAACTTATTATGTCCTCTATTTTATTTTGGCATGATCATATAAATCTCATGGAATTCTAGATGATTTAACCTCGTCTTGGAAATTGTTTTATGTGAGATATGATTTGGCATGCGTAATTGAGCATGTATGATTTAAGTTCCTAAGCGTAATTGAAATTGAACAAAAATTTCTCCTAGTGAGAATTTTTGGCCTTATAAGGAATTACATTTATTTCCCTTTTTCTTTTGTGTGATTTACTCTTTCTATGCATTTATCTTTGATTATTGACATGGTTATCTATTTTTAAGGCCAATTATATACATGATCATTGCTTATGATTTGCATATGATAGAGGCATGTTTTTAGCCATATTTTATCCATACTTACCTTATGTTATTTCTTTCCTTGAAGCCAATTTAAGCCTTTAGCCTTTTTCTGTGAAGCTCCACAAAATTCATCTGTCCTAGCCTATGAAAAGCCTAACCCTTTCGAGAATTGGGATTTAGAGATGGTTATGGATATTATTTTGAGTTTTGAGAGAAAAAGCTAAAAAAGTGTACTTCTGTTGAGAGGTTTTGATAAAGATGTAATGTTATGTGCTTATTTATCCTTATATTTTTATTTCATGTACATGGCTCAACAAAAAAAAAATGTGTCGAAAGAAAATCGAAAAAAAAAGAGAAAAGTTTTTGTTGATAATGCATATTTCAATATGTATTATAGAACAATTTTAGTAGCATTTCATTGGTATTTGGTTATGTTTTATAGTTAATTGCATATTTTGTTCTTTTGGTGGGAAAGTGTGGAAACTACGCTATTTCGATTAATTTATGCAAATTCGTAGTTCTGGGATGGTGATGCGCTTGGGCGAGATCTAAATGGAGTAAGAAGCTAGAGAAAGCAAGGAAGAAGAAGAATGAATGAGTCAAGGATGAACGAGCAAAGGCCGAGAGCAACAGGGTTGAAAACAAGGCATTTCGTCGTGGCGAGTTCTAAGTCGCCACGACGAGTCAGAACAAGAACCCAGAGGCACCCCAACCCCAGTTGCAGTAACGAGAGGAGATTTCAACATGGTGAACGACCCTTCTCGCCATGGTGAGGGACCAACGAAGACAAAGGAAGATCAGCACAGTCGTGGCCGCTAGATAGCTTTCCACGACGGCGAAAACGTCTAGAGGAAATTCTTATCAAGATCAAATCTTATATTTTGGGAAGGGAGCTCGATCCAATCTCATTAGTTATCTCTTATTCATGGTTTAAGCTAGTGAGATAAAGACTTATTTATTCATTATTTCCAGTTTTAATATTTTTAGGATATTTTATATTATTTTAGGATATTTTCCGCATTATCTTTAGGGAAAATATCTAGGTTTTCAGGGTTTTTAATTTTTCTCCTCTATTGGGAGAGCCAAAAAATTCCTAAGACATCCATTTTTTTTCCTCAGACTTTCAATCATAATTTATAGTACTTTTTCTCCCATTCAAGGTTGAATGTGGAAAATAAGTTTTTATTCTTTCGTCATTGAATGAATTCCGTAGTAGCATGCTTAGGATTATGAGAACCTAGTTTTATCATGACTAAGTAGGGATTTCAACATATGTCTTAAACATCGGTTACCTTGTTTACTGGGTGTTATTCATATGCCTAGATTCTTAGGACCTTGTGCTATCTTTATGTTAAATCTCTGTCGTGCTTTGGTTGCATAAAGGTGTAAGGGGTTTGATTCACTTGTTGTGGTTCAATCTATTCAAACTAAGATGGGAAGAATGTATGTCAAAGGTAATATACAACTTGAATTTGAGTCTATGACCAATTAAGCCAACCAATGTCGATGAATGCATAGTTGGAACTATTTTCTCTATTGAATTGTCATCAAAACTATCATCTCTATGCTTTGTTATTTCATTTGCAATCTTCATCATTAGTTTGTTTCTCATATTTATTTGCTTATTTTCCACATTTTGTTAAAGTAGCGTTTAAACTATTAATCTTAGATTTCCCTATGGGTTCGACCCTACACTTATCGTTATACTAGCATTTTGTGTGGGAATTTCTTTGATGAGGTTTATACACGACTGTAAACCCTCTTACCAAGAGCCTTGTTTATTTATTTTTGCATATGAGAGATGGATAAATGATTATTTTGAGAGGTTATTGGTTATATTTTGGAGAAGGGCATTGACTGTTATATGTAAGTGAAGCTTATTTGTCATTAGCTGAGCAGCTGGTTCTTTTTTCTTCATTCACGATGAGGGGAGGAGCATAGCCAGGACCCATTCTTTCTATTCCTGGCGGATCGAGTAAGAGCTAGGAAGATTCGAGACTAATGTTGTCATAATGGGGGATGGTACTGAGGACGGGCCGAAGACGGGGGGGGGGGGGGGGGGGGGGAAGTTTACAAGAGATGAGGGTACTGGTACTAAACTCCCGATTCAGTAGGCTAATGAGCCTTAGTCTTTCTCTCGTACTCCTCCCTCGACCCCGTACATAACTTGGGCATATCTAGCATCTTGCTCTCCCATGAATCCTCTCTTTTCTTTCAAGATGAACGGCCTGCTTCTTCAAGGCGATCTCATGCGAGTTGGATAAGGCAGAGCGAGGGGAAGAGCATGAAACCCTTTTCACTTCTTATTACTCTTTTCATTTACTTTTTACGACGACATTCCAAGAAGCAACTTCCCTCCCCCACGATCTTCCCTAAATGACGAAGGAAACTCTTGTTGTAATAATGTACTGGGAGCCCAGGCCATTCTATATTTCATTACCGTTTTAATATCAAAATATAGATATCTTTCTTCTTAATTGTCCAATGAACACTAATATAATCACCGTCCCTGGTTAGGATGTCGAGATCGAGCCTTCTACTGCCTTTGAATTCTGCTTTCCGGCAAACTGATCAATTCTTTGATTCGTTCGAGCGACGGAGGGCAGGAGTAATAGGGCGGAGCAAGCCTCATCTCGATACTTTGACGAAACGAACACAACACCAGGTTATACGGGAATCTAACTAGTCTAGTAATCCTACAAGATCCATTCGTTCTTTTTTCTCTGACAGATGGTCAGAACTTCATATGGGTTCAAATCCGACTGAGAGGTCCACTAGAGATCAGAAATTGTTGAAGAAAGAACAAGATGTTTCTTTTGTCCCTGGTAAGGTTGAAGCCTCTGTCAAAATTGCACCTTTTGATGGTCAATAGAAACTTCCATTTCTTTCTTTGAGCTGAGCTCCTAAGGCTAAGGAGTTGCTTTCTATGGAGCTTCCATATAGGCCCCCTTTCATACGACCCATGAACAAGGGCCTAACTGAAGCTATGACACCAATATGACCTATGGTTGAGGCTATAGGTAGCTTTCAGGTATTCTCGCCCTGGAGGTAGGAAAAGCTCTGTCGTCCTATACGAGCAAGATTGATGTGCCTACATAGAATAAACTAACTAAAGACGATGCAAATAGGGATCAGAAATGTGGTCAATATCACGAAGAATAAAGAGATACCATCTATACCCAAATAAAAATTAATGTAGAACACAGAAAAGAACGTGACAAGTGGCTCAATAGACTCGATATCTGTAACTAGGTCTCAGATAGCTTTTGAGGTACAATGTCTTTCAACTAAGCGCTATTGCCCGATCATAGATGTAAGGAAGCCCAGCAGCTCAATTGAATTTGGTGCAAGAAGCTTCAGTTAGACCGCTTGTCCTAGTCATCGCAAGGGGCTCAACGCTTACACATCACACCTAAACTAACATCTAACAGTAGGTGTGGTTGTATTATATGGAATATTAGGGACAACAAAAGCTAAGTGACAAAGAGCCAGAAGAGGTTTATGCACTCCAGGAAATGCTCGACCCCAATAGCTTGCGCACCCCAAGAGCAAATGGCCAGCAATGGGGCTCCTTAGACGAGCGACTATGCTGAAACGGGTATGCTGCTTTGCCATGGGTTGATTGTTGCTGCTCTTTTGGTGTATATTAGGTTCTAGTTCTGTACCTAATTTATCTTTCCATGCAGATTGCACATTCATCTAGGTCTAGTAAGGTTCAACAATCTCCTAACGCGATAGCACTCTTGGTGGAACCTCTGATGTTGGAGAAAGCAATGCAGACTCGCCTTCGGGTATCATGAATGTCGCTCTTGAGGCGAGGCTTTTCCATCGATCTATGAAAGACATCCGTGAAAGAAACGATCAAAATGAGACTGACTATTCACCGGCAGGGGAGTCATCTTCTGCCTGTTAAAGACGCCGAAGTGAACACAATTTTCGATCTCAAGGATCGAATTGTTCGTCGAATGGAACAACTCAACCCAGATCCCGTTTCCTGTGTTATGAAGAAGAAGTCCTATAGTTACGTTCCCTCTTCACGAGGATATTTTTTTCGCTTTCTCTTTCTACCCCTCTTATCTCATAGTTTTCACGAGCTTTGGCGGGTCCTGGAGTGCCTGTCAAGGGCACTAGCACATAACCCGGGGTGATCATCACCACCTGCACCTCACATCTCAGGACAGTGGAACGTGTAACCTACCTGCTGTCCCATTCAACCGCGTTGGTCGTAATAGATCGACTTTCATGCTAGTTCTGGCTCCAGCATGAAAGTTCCATTTCAGGGAAGGACGACCTTGATGAGGAAGTACGAGCTCTTTTATAGTGCAGCCTCGCCTGTTTTTTGATTCATTACCATTCCAGTCGTCTAACGGGGTTTAGGTTTTCGCTTTCTTCCAGGTAAGTCTGAGTTCTTACAACAAGAATTGAGGTTATCATCATCCTTTGATAGGTAGTCTTTTTTCAGTCATTCTATTGGCTTGTCTTATAATTGCAGACCTCTTTCAGCCTTCTCGTTGTCTTCTTTTATCCGTTTCGGTGTCGGTTTCCGTGGGTTGGTCCCCAACGAATTCACTCAAATCTTGGTGGAGGTAATGACTTATCATGAGGGCCTGTATGGGCCTTTCTTGGTTTTGGTCTGCTTGGGCATTGGTTGTACTGTCTGGTATGGCTTACCGCCAGGCACAACCGATCGTCCCGGCGATAACTGCTTGTTCACTCCTTTTGACTCGTACGATCCTTTTTTTCAAAATGGAATATTATGCGCCTGATTTTTGTAGGGTTGCTTTTGTTGACAGAAGCGATCTTTCTGCATTGGTGGTGTCCGCCTTGGTGAATGAGCTTCATTTGCAGAGATAACAATCCCCGCTAGCGGCAATGTGCTTAAGGATGTTAGTTTAGGTGTGATGGTTGCTTTCTTTCTAGCAGTCGATCTAGCAGTCCACTGATTATTGTAGTCTCGGGGCAGCCTTCCCTAATCGAATGTGAGGCCTAGGGCAGGTAGTAGTCAGAGTATTCCCCGTGTAGCAAAGGCCAGCTCTTTCCTTTCTATTTCCCTCTCTTCTTTAATCTACGGGGGTCGTTCTAAATAGCTTATGTAAAGTAGAGTTCCATCTATTTAGAATGAATGAATCGCCGAGTCAGAAAAATTGGGTGCTATCATATAGCTTTGTATCGGCTAAGTTCACAAATTTGAGATAAGCTTCGGTTTCTGAGTTTTAGCGATCATCTGCATGCAGGGCTATGTTACCCATCAATCAGTTGAGCTAGGTTGTCCTTTCTTCCGGCTTTGAGGGTTCTAGCCATTAATAGTGTTATGAGGAGTCAGTAAAAGAACAATATCAAAGCTGCAGTTTGAGAATTATTATATTTTGAGAGTTTATGTTCTTATGTGAGCTTGATGTGTTTTTGAGTTATTTTGTGTTATGTTTGAAGTTTTAGGAATCTTGGTTCCCTGAATTGAAATCACCACATGACCAAATATAATTCCATTCCTTTATGTTTCTACCAAACCCCATTACAACCCCACCGAATGGAGTCTTCTTTGAAGATTTCCATTGAGCGAAAGTCCTCTTGATGTTTCTTATATTGATTTTATGAATCCAGTGGAGTTCTTAAAGTATAAACACATGAGAATGAGAGAAACACATATTCTCCCTTGTGAGGTTGGATTGATAAGAATGCGGGCTACTTGATCAACCATATACATGTTCTGATGTTTATGTGCCTTATTCATATTGCACTTGGTTTGATGTTGCTACTGATGAGGTAAAGTTGTGACGAAATCTCATGTGGGGTGCATCGATTTCGTCCGAAGATATTATTATTAGTTTATTATTATTTTATTCCCTACGGTTTTGCTCGACTCTTAAAGGTTATTTCTAGTCTATTTTACAGTCGTATGTGGCAAGAACGATAGATTGTGTGTGGAACAATAGAGAGAGAGAGAGAGAGAGAGAGAGAGAGAGAGAGAGAGAGAGAGAGACGTTGATTATGAGTTGCTAAACTCATAGATTTGGATGTGATTCGAAGACATGGTTTGATGAATTATGATGATTTGATTTCATATTATTATTCATGAATTATTTCATTATCTGTGTTCTTCATTGTTAAGTATTTGCACATGTTCTCTCTATAACTGATCCTCTAGACAGACTCTGCATCTTTGCTAGCGATTCATTTCGTAAGATCAATTATCTCTACAGGATGATGACTATTGGTTTATATTGATTTTAATAAGATTAGGGTTAAGAGCTCTACAACTGTGCATTCTTTTGATTCCTAATTGCATTGAGATTAATATTGCTAATTGGGCATTCACTTGAGTCTTTATGTTGTTCTATGTTGTATTTCATAGAATGTAAGTGATTGTCCCTCTATTGATCAATCTATCTAAGATAAGTCGGCGTAACTTTTGTTATCAATTGCTTTGCATTGATTGAGAATAACAATGAAATCAATCCAAATATCATGAACCCCAACAATCGTCAAGAATTGCAGGTGAAGCGTTTTCCTCACATTATTACTACTTTGCAATCATTACTCCTTTTTCTTATTTGTTTGTTTCATTTGTTTGCTAAAACTTTATTGCTACTTGTTTGAGAATCATTATAAGAATTATGAATCCTTCTTCTCTGTGGGATCGACTCCTTACTTTTCTGCTATGCTAATCTTTTTTTTAGCATTGAGTGAGGCCATTATTTGCATTTAGGATAATGCATAGTAGGAGAAAAAGCATTTTTACAGTAGAAATCATGCTCATGTATCACAACTTTCTACTAACAATGGTTTTATAAGCACTAGTTTGAACCCAAAAAAAACATTTTATAATCTTTAACACCTTTAGGATAACCCAGGAAAATACACTTTTGTGATTTAGGATATAGTTTTCCTTGATTAACATAAGAAAAAATAGTATAGTCAAAAGGTTTTATATGGTCTAAATTAGGCATTTTCTTTGTCCACAACTCATAAGGTGTCTTAAAACCAATAACATAAGATGGAGTTCTATTTATAAGATAAACAGGAATAACCACAACTTCACCCCACAAATAATATTTCAAACCAGAGGATATGAGCATGCATATTGCCTTTTCAAGGAGAGTCTTGTTCATCCACTGAGTAGCACCATTCTGTTTAGGGGTACCAAGTATTGTCAAGTGGCTTTTAATTCCATGCAACTTGCAGAAAACATTAAATAGAGAATTACAAAACTCAAGACCATTATCAATTTTTAAACATTTAACGATCAAGCCATTTTCATTTTCAACTCCAGATTTCCAAACATTGAAGGTTTCAAAAGCTTCATCTTTAGTTTTTAATAAACCCAATCTTTTCTACTATAGTGATCCATTAAGAACATAAAATACTTTTTGTGACCAACAGTAGCAACTTGGGTGGGTCCCACATATCAGAATGAATATATTCAAGAGGAGCAGGTGCAAAATAAGAAGATAGCTTAAAACCTTTCTTAGTTTGTTTCCCTAGTATGCAATTTTCACAGAGATCGATATTGCGGAGCTTGGAATTTTTTATGACAGTTCTAAACAGATGATCTAAACCTTTATTGCAAATGTGTCCTAACCTACCATGCCACAACTTAAAATCTTGCATGTGTACAACTTAGTATCATGCATGTAGAGACATAAAGTTCACATGAGTAGTAAAATCACATTAAGAATAATTCAGCCTAGTTGCAGCAATCAACTCAGATTTATTCTTCTTCTTATCCCCGTTCCTATTTTTCCTATTACCTTTGTACTTAGACCTAAACATTCGTACTTCATCTTTAGACTCAATTTTATGTCTATTAATAGTTTTAAAAATCTTCAAAGACTCATTTTTTTGTGCGATAGCTTCCATAATATCCCTTTTAGATAGTTTAGACTTACCATACTGAACAACATCGATAAAAGTGGCAAACTGAGAAGGCAAGGAATTAAGCATTAAAACACATAGTTGAGTCTCATCAACCTTAACACCACACATTTCCAAATCTTGAGTAATTAGAGAAAACCTGTCAAGATTCTCGACAAGGGTGCAACCAATAGACATTTTAAAATTGAAGAGTTTGTTTAAGAGATTTACCCTACATGGCAAAGATTTTACCAACTATAATTCTTCTAGAGTCTCCGAAAGATTATGAATAGTTTTACATGGCAGGACTTGTATGACCACCTCATCAAAGAGCCTTAGCATCACTATGAGCCAACTTATCCAGATTCTTTATATCTTTCTTCTTTTCCTCATCATAATCTCCATTGGTAGCCTCAAAGCAATTTTCTTTGATCAATATGGCCTTCATTTTTACCTGCCACACTACGAAGTCAGTAGTGCCATTATAGGGCTTTAGACGACAAGACTCACCCCTATTCCTCACAAAGTTATTGAAGAAAACACTCAAAATTAATGCAAATAAAACATAAATAAAGCACAAATAAGGAGATCGAGTCAAGGTAATCTTGAACCTCCAACAAGCACAGATTTACACAGAGATAGTAAGAAATTTATAAATTACACATTAAGAGAGATGTTATCAATATATATTTATCAAAAAGTGGTTCATCAAGCTATAAAGATGTTATCAAGAAGTGGTTAATCAAGTTATCAAGAAGAGGTTCATCAAGTTATAAAAAAATGGTTTATCAAGTTATAAAAAAGTGGTTAATCAAGCTACAAAAAAAGTGGTTAATCAAGATTTTACCAACTATAATTCTTCTAGAGTCTCCGAAAGATTATGAATAGTTTTACATGGCAGGACTTGTATGACCACCTCATCAGAGAGCCTTAGCATCACTATGAGCCAACTTATCCAGATTCTTTATATCTTTCTTCTTTTCCTCATCATAATCTCCATTGGTAGCCTCAAAGCAATTTTCTTTGATCAATATGGCCTTCATTTTTACCTGCCACACTACGAAGTCAGTAGTGCCATTATAGGGCTTTAGACGACAAGACTCACCCCTATTCCTCACAAAGTTATTGAAGAAAACACTCAAAATTAATGCAAATAAAACATAAATAAAGAACAAATAAGGAGATCGAGTCAAGGCAATCTTGAACCTCCAATAAACACATATTTACACAGAGATAGTAAGAAATATATAGATTTGTGAAAAAAATAGAAGAAACTAACCAAATACAGCCTAGATCTAGCAAAAAAAAGTATGGTACATCAAGTAAGGGGGGTGCAGCATCAGGCGATGAGCCCTCTCCAGGTCTGCCCGAGGCCTTACTTTCGATTTCTATCTCTTTGATCAATAATGAGTCAGAGAATCGAAAAACGGACACCGAAGCTTTGATAACAGTTGTTGAAAACCATGTTCGAGAATTAATAAGAAAAACAATTTAAGCAAAAGAGAAAGCAAACAAAGAATCAAAACAAACATGCACGATTGAATGCAGAGGATTTTATGAGGTTCGACAAAAATGCGTACGTCTTCGAGGCCTCGTGAGTTGGCTGAATCCACTATACACGTGTTCGTAAAGGAACAAACAAGTAACATATACAAGAAGTTCCTAGATCTACTATGTATGTGAATCAAAGATAAAGGAAAACAGAAATCCCCCTAGATGGGAAACCAAAGATCGAAGAAGACTTCAATCTTCAAACTCTAGATCTTCATAGACAAGAAAGCAGAAGCCACAAGAGACAATCTCCAAAGCTATTGCACCACCTGAAGAAGATCGTCGTTCAACCACCTTCTTCTCCTCGCCGTCACCTGGATTGAAGGACACAAGAGCTCGAGAGCGAAACCCTAGAAATCCCAGAAAGTCTAGAGAGGGTTTTGGAGGGAGAATGAAGAGGCGAGAGCTGAACGTGAGCCAAACATCTTCATAAGCGAGCAATGGTTGTGGGCATCAGCTTTCCTTCCTTCTATTTAGATCTGTTTAGGCTTGTGTGGGCTAAAGGTCATACATAATTTTCACCCATATATCTATACATATTATACATATAATATATATTATAGTATTATCGTACCATTATTGTCCATTAGAAGTGTTAGGATTAAAGTCGATTTCTCAACTCAATACAACTCATCCGAATCTAACTACAACTGTGCATCCATAAATAGAACAATATATACCATATGTTATATGTATATTAAACAAATACACACACATATTACTAGGGGTGGGCATTACCGGGTATCTGACACGAACTGGATAATCGTGTCGGATACCCGAAACCGTTTAGCATAAAAAGGCCGAACCGTGCACGAACCGTTATAAACCGGGTATCTGACACGGTAAAGCTAAACGGATCCGTGTCGAATACCCGTGTTATCCGACACGAATCGTTAGCCTTTTTTTATTCTGGGTTGTGTCACTGGTTGGTTCCCCTCTTTCTAACCCTATTTTGTCAAAAATTAACAAGAACAATCAAATTTGACATACACAGATCAGAAATTGAAGCCATAATTGTTCAAATTTGACAAAGAGGATGATAGATCTGAGAACTTTGACTTAAATCTGCAAAGACATACTCAATTTGTTCTTCTTCCTGATGGAAGCTTGAGATAGAGCTTGAGATATGGGTTTTTGGATTCTTTTGTTCTTATGCAGCCTTCTCATTGCCTTGTCACTGTGAGCATTGAGCCGCCTCTTTGCCTCGTCGTCGCCGTGTTCCGCCTCTTCGCATCATCGTCTTCGTTAGTTGCCTCTTCGCCTCTTCGTTCCATCATTGTGACTTGCCGGGAAGTGAGTCGTGTCATCGCCGCCTCCGGCATCGACATGGTCGTCATCGCCGCCTCGTCGAGCCAACATAGAGAGGTGGAAGAAGCAGTCACTGCGTTTGATTGAATATGAGATTTGACAAAAAAAAATGAATCTGAAAGTTGGAGAGGAGAGGATGTATATGAAAAATGAATCTGAGAGTTGGAGAGGAGAGGATGTATATGAAAAATGAATCTGAGAGTTGGAGAGGAGAGGATGTGAGACAGAGAGTGGAGAACTGGAGATAGTGCGGCACTGCGGCTGCTAGGGTTTTTTTGGGACTTTCATTCGTTATATACTTGGAAAAAAAAAGAGTTAAAAAAAATAAAGGGCCAGACTCGGAATCGATCCCGAGATGCGTTGGACATACGGAAAGGCCAATACCAACTGAGCTAACAAGCTTTTATCATACTCTAGGGATTTTATAATACTAGTACTATATTAACCTTATTTATAAATTTAAAAAAATAATAATAAACGGTTCGTGTCGGGTATCCGACAAGGGGATTTGCCTGAAGCGTATCTGAACCGTTTAATATCGTGTTTTAGCGGTTCGTGTCATTTTCGTGTCGTTTCTTTTCGGTTTCGTGTTTTTTCGTGTCGGGTGTGTCGTGTTTTCGTGTCGTGTCGGGTTTTTCTGCACACCCCTACATATTACACGCACATAATAATATTACATGCAAAACACATAAAACAAGACATAGGAAAGTAAATATGTATCATTGTACATCATAAGTTCATAATATTCATTTAGTTCATTCTTTAAACAACCATATATTAATTCAACTTACCCTCATTAAAAAGGCTTCATCATAGTGGTGAATCGATAAAAAAAAAAAAGATTTTCTTCTTCTTAATGTGTCAATTTATTTTTATTTTTTTCATTGTTTGACGTCTCTATCTGCCTAATTTTTAAATTACGGCCACTTTCCTTACTACGGGAGTATAAACTAAGAAGAAGATAGAAAAAAGGGGTTAAAAATGTGTCTTTGCTTTGAGTGCAAGAAGCTACCGAAACCTTTTTGGGAGGGTGGTAGTGATAGGATTAAAAAGTAGAGGGGAGAAGAAAGGGGGGTGGACACTTTTTTTGTAGCCTTGAGTGGATTTGTTGTTATGTCTTTACTTGAAAGTTTGACCCTAATTACATGATTGTCTCTTTTTTTTCCTTTTTTCTTTTCCTATTCCTTTTCTAACTTTTTAAAATTTCCTCCTCCCTTAATGGTAGTATATGCACACCAACACACATATTTGAATGTGAATTGCAACAAAAAAAAAAAGTAAATAGCGGGATTTTGGCTTACACCAGTAAATAGAGAAATGGGTCCCTCTTTCATTATTATATTTCTTCAATGAAAGCCTCTAACAAGCTAGAGATGTGATCCTTTTTGAAACTATAGATTTAGATTATAATGACCCACAATTGTCTTACCGTGAAGAATAAACATATTTGTTGATTGATGCATTTGGAGTGCATGGGTAGAATGATAATTACTTTTATAAAAATATTGAAGTGATAGGTTACATAGGTCTACTATATACTAAAAGCCCGTTAAGGCACAATACCTTTGTAACATATATATATATATATATATATATATATATATATATATATATATATATATGGTTGGGTTCGGGTACACACAACTCCAAAAGTGAGAAGGAAAGAAGCAATTTGATTGGTCCAAAAAATGTCAATAATGTTTTGATTGGTCCACGACATTTAAAAAATCCGGGCAAAAAAATCGTTGCCCGCACCTGCCAAGTTCGGTAATGCGATGCCCACTCGCATACCCCTCCTTTTCCGCGCGTGTGGTGAACGCGCTGCTGTAGCAGCATAAAAAAACGCTTCTCCCCACGTTGCATAAGGATTCGAACCCGGGTCTCATTACACAACCCCCACTACTTCAACCATTACACCACCCAATACTTCATTGTTATTAAAGGCATCAATTAAAGCTAGTACTTTTTGAGTTAAAGCCACCACTTTAATTATAACTAATATGTTTTCACTTAAATATGTTAATTACACATTAATTAATATATTAATATATATTTCGCCCTAAAAAATAATAATTAATATTAAAATCAAAATCAAAATAAATATTAAAATAAAAATGATAATAAATATATTTATATTAAAATAAAATGGTTGATGAACCACTACTTTTTATTTGATGAACCACTAGAATTTATTTCATGAACCACTAATATTTAATAATTATAAAATTTTCATTCTTCTTTTATTTTATTTTAATGTTTATTTTGAATTAATTAATTAATTTTATTTAAAATAAAATGGTTCATGAACCACTACTCTTTATTTGATGAACCACTACTCTCTATTTGACGAACCACTAAAATTTATATTCTTATAATAATTAACATATTTCATATAAATTTATAAATTACACATTAAGAGAGATGTTATCAATATATATTTATCAAGAAGTGGTTCATCAAGCTATAAAGATGTTATCAAGAAGTGGTTAATCAAGTTATCAAGAAGTGGTTCATCAAGTTATAAAAAAAATGGTTTATCAAGTTATAAAAAAGTGGTTAATCAAGCTACAAAAAAAGTGGTTCATCAAGCTATAAAGATGTTATCAAGAAGTGGTTCATCAAGTTATCAAGAAGTGATTTATCAAGTTATCAAGAAGTGGTTCATCAAGTTATAAAGTAATGGTTCACGAAGCTATTAAAAAGTGGTTCATCAAGTTATCAAGAAGTGGTTCATCAAGCTATAAATAAGTGGTTCATTGGCCTATAAGCAGTAGTTTATCAAGTTATCAAGAAGTGGTTCATTAAGCTATAAAGAAGTTATGAAGAAGTGGTTCATCAAGTTATCAAGAAGTGAATAATCAAGACTATTTATTTCATGAACCAAGACTATTGATTTGATGAACCACTACTCTTTATTTCTTGAATCATTAGAATTTATTTCATGAACCACACCCGGTGAACCAAATTCAGTGAACCAAATCCAGTGAACCACACCAAGTGAACCAAATCCAGTGAACCAAACCCAGTGAACCAAACCCAGTGAACCACACGTAGTGACTGAACCAACATCCATTTAGTCACTGAACTAACCTCTATTTAGTCACCTAACCAACATCTATTTACTCACTGAACCAACCCCTATTTAGTCACTGATCCAACCACTATTTACTCACTGAACCAACCCCTATTTAGTCACTGAACCAACCTCTATTAAGTCACTGAACCCACCTATTTGGTAACTGAACCAACCTCTATTTAGTCACTGAACCAACCTACTTAGTCACTAAACCAACCTCTATTTAGTCACTGAACCAACCTCTATTTAGTCACTGAATCACTTGTATTTATTTCGTGAACCACTTCTATATATATGTGCTGAACCACTTGAAATTAAAACCCTGAACCACTTTGTATATATTAATTAAAAAAACAATCTTAAAAAATAAATTATAATATAATTACATCATATTTGACATTGTTTTTTTTTCCAGAAATAATGCATGTCTAATATTTTTTACTTTACATTTACTTTATTCAGTTTCATAGGTGACATTTTGTACATTTAGCAACGACTCAATTATTAAAAGTGAATTATTAAAATGTTTAACTCTTTTATTGTGTATAGAATTGATTACAGTGTTACTAACCGATTTGTCTAGCGAAATAGAACACTGCTTGTGAAATGAAACAGGTGGTTATTCCATTTATATCATCACTGGATCCATCAAAATTCCCATGTTTGCAACTGCTAAGCAATGCTTTGAGCCTTCAGATGAGTAACCAACAGTTCAAAAAATCCATCAATTCACCACATCCAATCCAATAATCAACAGCCTTCCACAAAAGAGCAAACGCATAGGGCAATCTCGCCTAATGCATCCTGAATGTCATACACATCATCTGCAAGTTCCATAAAAGAGAACTATATGAGCCTGAAGACTCCTCTGCATCATAATTCAGAAAATTCCTGCCCGCATCAATTCCGAGATGAACAAACAACTAGAATGAATTCTTCCGGCGTGGCGCGAATCACAAAAGGCTGAATTGAAGGCGAGAGGAGGAGGAAGGCCGAATCGAACGACTGGTGGTATACTTCGGGAGGATTGGAGCGGAGATCGGGACCGGGAGGATGGGAGCAGTATACGTCGTGGATCACCGCCAATTCCGCCGCCTCGTGTTCCTCCGCTTGCCCTCTGCGCGTCGCCTCCACTGTGTCATCTGATAGCGCTTCTACTCCTCTCTCTCTCTCTCCCATCGTCGCCGGTTCATTAGCCTTGTTGAACAGTAAACGTCGACCTTCTTCGGTTGCTCTGAAACGCCGATAGAATTGACAAGGAAGAAAGATAATATTAGGGATAAATGAAAGCGCGTGAGCAACCTTTTAGTTTAACCAATCAAAACACTTCTTTCCTTCTCACCGGACCCAATTCTTCTCACTTGAACCCTCCCATATGACATTACAATCAATCTCATACTCTCACATGGTATCACAACCTAAGATCCAAAGGCCCAAATTTTTCTCTCTCTCCTTATTCTAACCCTAGTCGCCGCCCTCACCCCTTTGCCGCCCCCCCCTAACGCCGGCGCGTCTCTCCACTCTCCTCGGCCACCAACGACACCACATCCCTCCCTCTCGTCTCGCTCTCTCTCTCCCCTGTTACAATGGCCGACCCTCCCCCTACCACCAACAAACCGCCCTTCCACTCCGCCCTTACGATCTCTAATATCAAGAACTGCATCCCTATCATTCTTGATCATGAATCCAACACCTAGAACATGTGGTCGCACCTCTTCACGACCCATGTTAAGGCTCATAAAGTCCTCCACCATATTGACTTTTCCGTCAATCGCCTTGAGAGTGAAGACGACGATCTCTTCACTCAACTTGACACTATTGTCCTTCAATGGATCTTCAACACCATCTCAAAACATCTATTGACCACCATCCTCAACCCCAAAGACAATGCCTTGGTTTCCTGGAAGAAGCTTCAGGATCTCTTCCAAGACAACAAGTCTACCCGTGCTGTCTATCTCTAGCACGAATTCTCAAGTTGCAAGCTTTCCGCCTTCCCGTCGATATCCGCTTTCCGCCTTCCCATCAAGACCCTGGCTGATCAACTCGACGTCGTCGACTCCAAACCCAGTGCCACCCGCCTCGTCCTCCAGGTACTCCCGGGCCTCCATTCTGAATACAACGCTGCTGCTACTCATATTCAGCAGACGGAACCTCTCTATACATTCGAAAAGACCCGTTCCCAATTGATCCTGGAGGAGACTCGCCTTCAACGCCAGACCACAAACGCCGCCAAGGACAAGACGACATTGGTATCATCCAGCGACATCGATGAAACCTTTGCCCCACAGCCTAGCCAAAACTACAACCAGCAGCAGGGATCGAGAGGAGGCGGTCGCGGCCGCAGCACCCAACGGCGGCCGCAGCACCCAACGGCGGCCGCAGCAGTTCGACGCGCTGTTGTAAGAGGAAATCGAGTATGAAATATAACAAAAATAAATCAAACTAGATTCTGCCCACGCAAATAATTACAAGACCTCCTCCTGATGTAGCAGCGGGAAGTCAGGATCGATCCACGAGAAAGCATGTCAGCGGATCCTAGGCAGTGGTGGAGTCTCACGGATAGAAGTCGACAACAGGTGCTAGATCTCGACTAGGGTAAGTCGACAGGAGATCAAGCAAGTGGAACAGCGCAGCAGTCACAGGCACTGGGTGTAGTCGATTTCGACCAGAGGCTACTCGAGATCGAGTAAGGCCCTTGTCGACGTCAGCTTGGCTTGTCGAGTACCGCACACAGAAGCTACAACGATGCTAGATCGAATATCAGTAACTCGAGATCGACCAGACTTGGTCGAGATCGAGTAAAGGCAGAAAACGAAACAAAAAAAATAAAGTAAAGGCAAAGGCTTTGGGGATTCGAACTAAACTATATGTAAAAGGACTTCCAAGATTGGGGTTTGCATCAACGATAACCAAGCATGCATAAGGCAGAGATAAAACAGATAATCATGTGAATCGCATCAAAGGACTAAGCTTTCACCTTTTCCAACAATTAGACAACTCTTTCAAGAAACCCTAATTGTCTCTACTGATTTTATGTTTACAATCCAAGTTGTTAGCATGGACCTCCATGAGATGGGTAATGAAACACATAAACAAGTAGTAGATGCTCAAAACATGATAAAAGTCGGATCTTTACCTCAAACACGCAGGGCTATTGTCGGGCTCACCCCAACCCTAGAAGTGGGTGGACTACTCGCGCTTCATCGCAACCTCAGACATTGATTGATGTAAAGAAACTTGCATTAAACTAAATTCAAAGACTTTACAATCACGGCGATCCAACTCTCGTTGAACGCAAAAACCCTAAAACCTTCGAACTCCTACACTTCTCTGTGACCTACTTCTCTACTTCTGAATTGAATAATTAAAACTCAGCCCCATGGGCTTTATTTATAGGCTTCTAAACCTTGCTATTCAAGGATAGAAATATTTATCTATATTTAAAACTATATCTAAAAGGCTTAATGATAAATAAAAGCAACAAAAGAATTAAATCTAAAAAGGAAAATTAAATCTAAAAGTGTTTAAGTGGATAGATCTCTCTTCATCATGATAAAACTTGATAGATTGGATAGACACGGCTATCTTCGGCTCCAAGGACTCCAACTCCGAGTAGGACTGCTCAACGCGGTACGCGGCTTCTGGAAGCTTCGTCGATCTCGAGTAAGGCTACTCGATCTCGAGTAGAAGTGTCGTCGACTGGCTGGCTCGGCGTCTCGGATTACTAGTCCTCGACAGGCTCGGACTTGGCTCCTCGGCTTTGTCGATCTAGAGGACCTCTCCTCGATCTCGAGTTGGGTGTCCGAGCATGGTCGGGTAGTCTCTCCTTGGGATCCTCGGGGGGCCTTCTCGACTCCTGGTTGTCTTTGAAGCTTTGTCGACATCGAGTAATGGTACTCGATCTCGAGTAGGTTGTTGGAGTCGGGTTGTTCGTCATCGGCTTCTCGACATGATCCTCCTCGATCCTGGCAAGTGTCTAGACAAGGCTTGTCGAGATTGACTAAGGCTTGTCGATGTCGAGTAGCTTTGAGCTCCGGTTCTTGCTTCTTGATTTTCTCCCGAAATGGTTCCATATTCTGCAATATTAAACAGAAACTTATGTAGATCTCCATTTCTGACAAATAAGCATATACTACATAAATCCGACATATTCCCAACCCAAAATATGCAAAATGTAAAGAATATGGAACTAAAACATGCATAAAGACATGGCTACTTTGGAGACATCACGCGCCCCATCCCTCTTCGTATCCCAACCCAGGCTACCCCCCTTGGATGCCCTTTTGGCTACCCCGACTCGTCGTATCGTCCACCAGCCCCGTATCCCAACCGCCAGCAGGGCTTGTTAGGTCCTGCTTCTCGACCCGCCGGGCATCAGGCCTACCCGTCGTCGTCTGATCTGGCATACACTCCCACTGACGTTCATCACGCCTTCTCTTTGATGCAGCTGGCACCTCCTGACTCCGCTTGGTACATGGACACTGGCGCTACCTCTCATATGACGAACTCCTCAGGTACTCTATCTTCTTTCTCTTTTAAGGGTCCTGCTCATTCTATTATCTTCGGCAACGGTGGTCGCCTTGCTACTTTGGGCATTGGACACGCCACACTACCAACCCCTACCAACCCATTACACCACAACAACGTTCTTGTTGCCCCCAAACGTGTCAAAAACCTTATCTCTGTCCGTCGGTTCACCACTGACAATAATGTTTCTCTTGTGTTTGATCCGTTTGGTTTCTCTGTGAAGGATCTTACTATGGGGGTTACTCGCATGAGATGTAATAGCATCGGGGAGCTCTATCCTGTGTCGTCGCCCTCACCTCCCAGCCCATCAGGTCCAGTCGCCCTCTCGGCATCATCATCCAGTCTTTGGCATGCGCGCCTTGGTCATCCTAGTCCTGCAGTTTTAGATTTACTTCGTTCTCAAAGTCTTGTTCAATGTAATAAAGAGACTCGCTCTAGTTTATGTTCTTCTTGTCAGTTAGGCAAGCATGCCAGACTCCCCTTTCAACGGTCTTCCAACACTACTTTTGCACCTTTTGACATTATTCATAGTGATATTTGGACATCTCCTGTGCCTAGCAAGGAGGGTCATAAGTATTACCTTTTGTTTCTGGATGATTATACACATTTCTTATGGATTTTCCCTTTGCACTTTAAATCTCAAGTGTTTCCTATCTTTTCCAAATTCCATACTTACATCAAAACACAATTTCACACCTCTATCAAGTGTTTCCAATGTGACAATGGCCGTGAATTTGACAATAAGGAATTTCACACTTGCTTCAACACCAATGGGATATCCTATCGCTTGTCCTGCCCCTATACCCTCTCAACAAAATGGCAAGGCTGAACGAATCATTCGAACCATTACCTATATGATGCGCTCTCTCCTCTTCCACGCCTCTATTCCCCCTATATATTGGCCATACGCCTTGGCCACCATATGCTACCTCCTAAACATTCTCCCCTCCACAACCCTAAACCATCGCTCACCATTTCAGACACTGTATTGCACTTTGCCCAAGTATGATCACCTTCGTACCTTAGGGTGCTTGTGCTTTCCCAATCAATCATCCACCGCCCCACACAAGCTTCACCCACGCTTCACCCCTTGTGTCTTTCTTGGTTACCCGTGTGATCATCGCGGCTACCTCTGCCTCGATATCAAGACACACAAGATCATTCTCTCTCGTCATGTCACCTTTGATGAGTCACGATTCCCCTTTGCGTCTCATACACCCCCTGTGTCTCAGTCCAAGTCAGAGTCACGCTTCCCCCATTTCCTTTTTCCCCAGAGCTCTCCCGATGCTCATGCGTCTCCTCCTCCCCCACCTCCCCCACCACCCCTACCACCAGACCACACACCCGCAGCGTCTCCGGTGTCTTCCGACCCCGGCAGATCGTCTCCATGACCACCGCCCATCACCCCGCTATCCACAACGCATCACCCCGCCAAACAGCCTCGCATCACCTAGAGGCGGCGGCGGCAACAGGGCATGCTGCGCCCGCCGCCCATCAAAACCCCATGCCCACAGCCTCGCATCACATACTGGCGGCGACCGCCGCAGGGCATGCTGCGCCCGCCGCGTCCCTCGCCCCGCCTTTGAACCTCTTGCCCGCAGCTCTGCTGCGCCCGCCGCCTCATCCCCATGCTTAGCCGCTCTTGCCCCCGTCCTTCCCGACCCCCAATCACTCTCTGTCGCCACCTAGACCTCCCTCTCCCCCATTTCCACCTCCCACAAAACAACCCTCCTTGACTCGAATTGTCAGGCGGTTATGCTCGACGAATACAGGGCCCTTATAAAGAATGGTACTTGGGTTCTTGTTCCTCTCCCTCTTGAGGCGAACGTCATTCGTTGTATGTGGCTCTTTCGTCACAAGTTCCGCTCTGATGGGACGTTGGAGCGCTACAAGGCCCGTCTTGTGGTGAACGGTAGATCTCAGGAGGCAGGTATTGGTTGTGATGAGATGTTCAGCCCTGTGGTCAAGCCTGCCACTATCCGTGTGGTCATGAGTCTAGCTTTGTCGCACAACTGGGTCATCCATTAGTTAGATGTGAAGAACGCCTTTCTGCATGGTCATCTGAACGAGACAGTTTACATGTTTCAGCCACCTGGGATTGCTAATGTTGAGCGTCCAAAGCATGTCTGTCTCCTCAAGCGCTCTATGTATGGTCTGAAACAGGCTCCGCGGGCATGGTTCCAGCATTTTGCCTCTCATCTGCTCCGTTTGGGTTTCACTGGCAGCCGTTTGGATACGTCTTTGTTCATCTATCGCAGAGGCTCAGACTTGGCATTCCTGCTGCTATATGTCGACGACATCATTCTCACCGCATCTTCTCATGCTCTTCGGACGTCCATTATTTCGCAGTTGAGTGCGGAATTCGCCATGTCTGGAATGGGTCAGTTGTCTTACTTTTTGGGAGTTGTTGTTCAGCGTCATGCGTCTGGTCTGTTTCTCTCACAGAGTAAGTATGCTGCTGAGATTGTTGCTTGGGCTAAGATGGTAAATTGTAATCCCGTCCCCACCCAAGTCGATACATCCAACAAGCTCAGTGCTCATTCTGGTCCTTTGGTTGATGATCCAACATTGTACAGGAGCCTCGCTGGTGCTCTTCAGTATCTCACTTTCACCAGGCGTGATATCAGTTACGCCGTTCAGCAGATCTGCTTGTTCATGCATGCACCTAGGGAACCTCACTTTCAGGCTTTGAAGCGGATCATTCGGTACATCAGCGGCACCCTCGAGCTCGGCACCACCATCACTCATTCCTCTAAGCTTGATCTTGTTGCTTACACTAATGCGGATTGGGGTGGTTGTCCAGACACCCGCCACTCCACGTCTGGTTACTGTGTCTTCCTCAATGACACTCTTGTGTCTTGGTCATCCAAGCGTCCTTCCGTCGTGTCTCGCTCCAGCACTGAAGCCGAATACAGGGGTGTTGCCAACGTTGTCTCCAAGTGCTCATGGCTTCGCAATCTCCTGCTTGAGCTACGATGCCCCTTGCAGAAGGCCACTCTAGTCTACACTGACAACGTCTCCGCCATCTACCTGTCTAGCAACCCAGTCCAGCATCAACGCACGAAGCACATTGAGCTTGATCTCCACTTCGTCAGGGACAAGGTTGCCATTGGACATGTCCGCGTTCTACATGTCCCGTCCTCTTATAAGTACGCTGATATATTCACTGATGTCTCTAAAGTAGCCATGCTGAAATGCACAGTTTAGTTACATTTTTATACACTTTGCATATTTCGGGATGTGAATATGTCGAATTGATGTAATATATGCTTATTTGCCAGAAATAGAGATCTACATAAGTTTATGTTTAATATTGAAGAATATGGAGCCATTTCGGGAGAAAACCAAGAAGCAGAGACAGGAGCTCAAATCTACTCGATATCGACAAGTTTAGTCGATATCGACAAACCATGTCTAGGCACATCACTGATCGAGGAGCACAGGTTGAGAAGCCAAGGAACAACAACCCGACTCCAGCACACTCCTCGATATCGAGTTACTTACTCGATATCGACTAAGCCCGAAAGATCATGCCCGGAGTCGAGGAGAGCCTGATCGAGAACGCCGCGGTGTGCTACTTGACTTGACCAGACAGTCGGACACCACTCCTCGATATCGAAAAACCCAAGTCACCTGTTCGAGCAAGGTCGAAGAAAGCTGCTCGACCAAGCCAATCCAACCAAGTCGATGAAGACAGTTACTTGATATCGAGGAAACTCCTCGATATCGACAACACCCACATCACATATCCGAGCCAGTCCGAGGAAGAGCTAGTCGACATGCCGAGCCAAGCTGAAGTCGACGTCATTTTTACTCGAAATCGAGGAGATCTATCCAGAAGCCGCGTACGCGGTTTTGGGCAGTCTAACTCGGATTGGGATTCATTGGGGTCGAAGATTGCTGAGTTCTATCCAATTTTATCAAGATCCATAATGGAGGAGAAGATTTATCCACTTGAAGATATTTTAGGCTTTTAGACATAATTTCCTTTTAGATTTATTTATGTTATTCCATTTATTTATCTTTAAAGCTTTTAGATATAGATTTAGATAGAGATAGAGATTTCTATCCTTGAATAGCAAGGTGTAGAAGGCTATAAATAAAGCCCATGGGGATGATTTTAGGAATCATCCAATTCAGAAGCTAGAGAAGTGGTTCACATACTAGTTTTAGAAGTTCCAAGGTTTTAGGGTTTTGGCATTCAACGAAAGTTGGATTGCCGGGATTGTAAAGGCTTTGAATTTAGTTTAATACAAGTTTCTTTTCATACATCAATGTATGAGGTTGCAATGAAGCGCGAGTAGTCCACCCACATCTAGGGTTGGGGCGAGCTCGACGATAGCCCTGCGTGTTTGTGGTAAAGATTCGACTTTTATCAAATTTTGAGCATCTACTACTTGTTATGTTTTTATTACCCATCTAATGGAGGTCCATGCTAACAACTTGGATTGTAAACATAAAATCAGTAGAGACAATTAGGATTTCTTGAAAGAGTTGTCTAATTGTTGGAAAAGGCGAAAGCTTAGTCCTTTGATGCGAATTATATGATTATCTGTTTCATTCTTGCCTTATGCATGCTTGGTTATCGTTGTCGCAAACCCCAATCTTGGAAGTCTTTTACATACAGTTTATTTCGAATCTAAAAGCATTTGTTTTTACTTTATTTCGTTTTACTTTCTGTGTACAGGTGATCGACAAGCCAGTCATCGACGTCGACAAGGTTTACTCGATATCGAGTAACCTCTGCTCGATATCGACCAAAACTGCCTGTGCCTGCTCCTGCGCTGCTTGACTTGTCCGATCTTTTGTCGACTAACCCTAGTCGAGATCGACAACCTGTGGTCGACTTCTGTCCGTGAGATTTCTCCGTTGCCTAGGATCCGCTGAAACGCTTCCTCGTGGATCGATCGTGGATCGATCATGACTTTCCACTGCTGCATCGGGAGGAAGTCTTGTAATCATTTACAAGGGACGGAATCTGGTTTGCCTTACTTTAGTCATATTTTATATTTGAATTCTCGATTTTCCTCCTATCAGCAAATTGGCGCCGTTGCCGAGGAAGCTATTATTCACGCCTTAGGTAGTTAAATCTCACGTCTACTCTGAGTTACTTTATAGGTGTATGCGCCGTTCTGGTCAACCACCTGATTTTGACGACTTAGATGATCCAAAACGCCTCTTACACATCCAAGCTAAGCTAAAAAGAGCCATGGCGGCCGCAGAAACACAAGAACAGTTGATACGGAGGCTTACAAGGGAGCTGGCCACTAAAGATGCTACTATCGCCGCTGAGAAAGCAGCAAGGGAACAAGCAGAAGCTGAGCTTGCCCAATACCCAACCACTACAGAGGATAATATGCATCTGACTCTCGTCGTGCCTGAATCGGCGATTCTAATCCCTGAGAACTCTTTTGAAATTCGCACTCAATTCATTATAGAGCTTAAAAATAATGCTTTTTATGGAAAATTTAATGAGTGTCCTCTTGAACATATTACCAATTTTTCTGACATGTGTTGTACTCTTGTTGAAGGTACAACTCTGGAATATGTTAAGATGAAGGCTTTTCGCTAGTTTCTCGCTGGACCTGCACTGAAGTGGCTTGAAGGGCTGAAACCAAGATCCCTCACAACATGGGCCCAAGTGGAGCAAGAGTTTCTCAACAAATTCTTCCCTCCTGCCAAGACAGCACTCCTCCGCCAGAAGATCACAACTTTCAAACAGAAGCATGGGGAGCCGCTAGCAAAAGCATGGGAACGATACAAAGAGCTGCTGCGATCTTGCCCTACTCATGGACAGCCACTCTACGTCATTCAGGAGATCTTCTTCAACTCTCTTGACCAAGTCACTAAGGACAGGATCAATTAGTACACTCGATATGAGTACCTGACAATGCCACCAGTTGACGCATGGGGTGTACTTGACAAGCTCACCAATTATGACAACAAATATGGGTCTATTGCAAACTATGAGGAGAACTCCTATGTCAGGCCAGCACCATCTATGCCCCTCTATGAGCTTGCCAAGGAGATTGACCATGATGTCAGGGAGCAGTTCTACAGAGACCAGAATCGCAAGCTCCTCAAGAAAGTCAAGTATCTCTCTGTCAACCAGCCTTGCATCGAATGCGGATCACAGGGGCACACCACTACTGAGTGCCCACACACAGAGCAAGTCAGGATGGCAGAGACACATGAAGAGGTAGCTTACGCAGGGGGTCCCAATCGCTATATGGGGGATCAAAGGTTCTATTAACCACAGTGGAACCAAGGTCCTCCTAGGAACCACCCGCCATAGAGAGTTCCAGGACATCCAGAAAGGGATCAAAAGAAGGATGACTTACAACTCGTCCTAGAAGAGATGCGCCGAAATCATGCACAGCAACAGCAGTTTACAAGCGCCATCAATAATAAACTCTAGAATTTCAACACAAAATTTGGGGAACTGGATATCTGGAAGAGAAGCATAGACACACAGATGGGACACTTCGCTGCACAGATCCCACGACCATTCGGATAACTTCCTGGGCAAACGGAACCAAATCCTAAGGGGAAAACCGGACATGTCGCAGCTATCAAACTCAGAAGTGGGCACCAATTACACGAGCCAGAGGTCGGAAAGCATCGAGACAAGGCAGAGCAGCAACTCGACAACGAGCAGCAGCAACTCGATATCGAGGAGCCCCTGCTCGATATCGACCAAAATCTCCTCGACACAGACCAGAAGCATAGCTCGGACTCCACTGCACAACCCAGCAACCCGAGATCGACAACATTAGTCGATATCGAGGAGAAGCAGTTCGAGGTCGATGACTCTGCAACACCGCCGACGTCTGATCTGGCTCCTAACCAGAAAAAGACACTGCCTTTCCCTTTTAAAGCACTGAAAGATCCCACTTCAGGTAGGTTTAACCGATTTGTTAATATGCTGTAAGAACTGAATGTCTCTATTCCTTTTACAGAAGCCCTGCAAGAGATGCCTGGATATGTCAAATTTCTAAAGGAAATCCTGAGCAAGAAGCGATCCATCTCAGAGATCGCCGACGAATGCAAAGTACTCCACTTCCCTGCAAAGAGACCAGAACCTGGTAAGTTTTCTGTTACTGTGGGATTTGGTCAATATAAATATGAGTCCCTGTGTGATTTGGAGCAAGTATGAGCATCATGCCCTTATCAATCTGGCGGAAGGTAAAGATAGGATGCATAGAACCTGTGGATGCCAAGCTATACATGGAAAATAATACAGTTGTCATCCCTACAGGTATAGTTGAGAATGTCCCCGTCCAGGTTGGTAAATTCTTTGTTCCAGCAGATTTCCTTATTATATAGACTATGCTGAAGATCCTACTAGCCCTATTATTCTTGGTAGACCATTCTTATCTACTGCAGATGCCAAGAGTAGTGTCAAGCAGCGATCGCTCACCTTCACCATAGGTGACGAGGTCTTAGACTTCTCTTTTGGCCCTGCAAAAGAGGACATTTCATGGATGGAGGTGAAGAGCATAAGCAACCACGGGATCGAGCAAACAATGGAGGAAGGCGCCAGAAGCCAACTTGATATCGACAAGACCTCCTCGATATCGACCAAACCTTTCCTCGATATCGACCACCCTTTGTCGACATCGACTTCTTCCTCTGCTGAGCACCAGACTTGCTAGGAGCCTAAGTATGGGGTCCCTGTACTCGATATCGACCAGCCCTACCAGATATCGACTATCCCCAAACCCGAAGATTTCTGTTTTGGGTCCGAAAAGGTATGTTCAGGTATGAATCCTACTCCTCCTCAGTCCATTAAGAAATTTATCAATAATTTAAGGGGAGGTAAGGCCCCGTGGAGAGAGAATATGCGGAAACTGTCAGCTGAGCTTGCATACTACAATCAAGAACTAGATGATCCAGGAGAAGGGCCAAGCACAAGCAGGCCCCACATTAAAGGTCCTTGAGCACAAACGGAGAAGTCGGCCTAGCGACTCTAAAATCTGGAGCATGTATATAAAACTTTTTGAATTTTGGGACTTTTTGGAGCTTTTGATTTTGGTTTTGGTTTTTTGTTTTTGGTTTTTTAGTTTAGAATACTTCATGTGGAAAGTCTTGTTTTGTGTGCAATCTAACACTTTTAGGTTGGCAAGCATAAAAGAATCGCGAAAGGTGGAATAAGAAGTCCCTGAAAAACAGTCAGAATCGACGAAGGCCAAGTCGAAATCGACTAAGAGGAGCAACCCAGAAGTTCTTCAATATCGAGTAGGCCAACTCGATATCGACTAAGCCAGCAGAGTCTCCCTGACTTTAGAAGCCACTGGACGCAGAGAGCCTCCTCGATATCGAGTACTGTACTCGATATCGACAAAGACCACTTACTCGATACGTCCTGTTTTGTCCTCCTCGACGTGTTATTCGGTGAGTTCCTACCTTTACTCTTATTTTTATTTGATTTTATACATTGGCGACACTGTATATTTTAAGTATGGGGTGGGGGAAGGGCTCATTATCATTATTATATGTTTCAGTCTTGCTTTTTGGTTTTACATGGTGAAATTTTATTTTTTATGCTATGCATTCATGTTTAAGTTTTATGCATTTTAGTCTTTTGTCATACTATAGTCCTATTTTGTTAGTTACATAAAAATAAAATAAAAAAAATGTCGAAAAAAGAAAAAAAATGCATGTTTAAATTTTTACATTATCTTAAGTTTTTATACCCTAACTTAGATGTCCTATGATGATAAATAATGACTGACTTGATCATGTAAATCCTATGGCATGTTTGGAAGGTTTAGCCTAAGTCCTCGAAATTGTTTTTATGTGGATTGTGAACTTGTGATGAAATTGAGCATATATGATCCTAAACTAAAGGTTAAAATCCAACAAAATTTGTCCCAGTGAGAATTTTGGCCTTATAGGGAGAACATTAAAAAATCACTCTGCTTTCTTGAGTGTATTTACTGTTCCTATGCATCTCTAAATGTTGTCATAGTTATTCAAAACCAATTCATTTATATGTTTATGTGGATGAGGATTAAATGATGGAGGCATCTTTTAAGCCAATTTTATCGTCTCTTTACCCACCATGCATTATCCCTGCTTGAAGCCAGAACATTAGCCTGAGACTTTTATTATAAACTCCATAAAATTTTCCTTATCCAAATTGAGCTTGACCCCCATTTGGGAATAAAGACTTAGAGTTGGTTAAAATAATGGTTTGTGGAAGAAATAAGCTTGTGTTTCATTTCAAGTGAGGAGGATTTTTTGAACTTATGAAGATATGGATTGGTTTTATATTTTTGTTATGCATACTATGTAAAAGGATTTTTGGCTCACCCTATAAATGCACTAGTTATTTTAGTTTCAAAAAAAAATATCAAAAAAGAAAGAGAAGGAAAAGTTTGTGTATATGTTTGTGAATAAAGTGCATGAGTCAAATTTACCTTAGTTCTTTCATTTTCGCAAGATTCACACTTTGGAGAGGTTAATTAAGTTTGAAAGGTTACATACTTCATTTAGAGAAATTGGAGAGTTTGGGTTGATGCATAAGATTAAGAGTTATGGTTTGGTTGAGTTGTGTTGGAAATTTAGGAGTCTTGATTCCGGAATTTTAATAAGCACCACATGGCCAAATAATTCCATACCCTTTTATTTCTTACCAAGCCCCATTACAACCCCGCCGAATGGAATCTTCTTTGAAGACTTCTATTGAGCGAAGTCCTCCTGATAATTCTTATTGCATTTACATAATTGGTTGCGAAGTGGATTTATATTTAAATTGCAATGTTTATGAGATTGTATATGGAATTGAGTTGAGAGTTGATCTACATAGCCTAAACACATTGAGAGCTAAGTGTAAACACTTTACCCTGGTAAGGTTGGATTTACATTGCCCATGCTTATGGATTGCTCATATATGTGTGATGACGTTAAATTCACTTGTCTTACATTGCTACTACTTGAGATGTTGCTTTTGACAGAAGGCGAAGACTTGAAGGATGTGTTGTAGGTCTTGGTTATTGTTTGGTTATTGCTTGAGGACAAGCAAGTCTAAGTATGGGGTGATTTGGTGTCTCTAAAGTAGCCATGTTGAAATGCACAGTTTAGTTCCATATTCTATACACTTGGCATATTTCGGGATGAGAATATGTCGAATTTATATAATATATGCTTATTTTCCAGAAATAGAGATCTACATAACTTTCTGTTTAATATTGCAGAATATGGAGCCATTTCGGGAGAAAACCAAGAAGCAGAGACGGGAGCTCAAATCTACTCGATATCGACAAGTTTAGTCGATATCGACAAACCATGTCTAGGCACATCACTGATCGAGGAGCACATGTCGAGAAGCCAAGGAACAACAACCCGACTCCAGCACACTCCTCGATATCGAGTTACTTACTCGATATCGACTAAGCCCTGAAGATCATGCCCGGAGTCGAGGAGAGCCTGATCGGGGACGCTGCGGAGTGCTACTCGACTTGACCAGACGGCCGGACACCACTCCTCGATATCGAGGAAAGTCCTCGATATCGACAAACCCAAGTCACCTGTCCGAGCAAGGTCGAAGAAAGCTGCTTGACCAAGCCGATCTAACCAAGTCGATGAAGACAGCTTACTCGATATCGAGGAAACTCCTCGATATCGACAACACCCACATCACATATCGGAGCTAGTCTGAGGAAGAGCTAGTCGACATGCCGAGCCAAGCTGAAGTCGACGTCATTTTTACTCGATATCGAGGAGATCTATCCAAAAGTCGCGTACGCGGTTTTGGGTAGTCCAACTCGGATTGGGATTCCTTGGGGCCGAAGATTGCCGAGTTCTATCCGATTTTATCAAGATCCATCATGGAGGAGAAGATTTATCCATTTGAAGATATTTTAGGCTTTTAGATATAATTTCCTTTTAGATTTATTTATGTTATTCCATTTATTTATCTTTAAAGCTTTTAGATATAGATTTAGATATAGATAGAGATTTCTATCCTTGAATAGCAAGGAGTAGAAGGCTATAAATAAAGCCCATGGGGCTGATTTTAGGAATCATCCAATTCATAAGCTAGAGAAGTAGTTCACAGAGAAGTTTTAGGAGTTCAAAGGTTTTAGGCTTTTGGAATTCAACGAAAGTTGGATTGCCGGGATTGTAAAGGCTTTGAATTTAGTTTAATGCAAGTTTCTTTTCATACATCAATGTATGAGGTTGCAATGAAGCGCGAATAGTCCACCCACTTCTAGGGTTGGAGCGAGCCCGACGATAGCCCTGCGTGTTTGAGGTAAAGATCCGACTTTTATCAAATTTTGAGGATCTACTACTTGTTATGTGTTTATTACCCATCTAATGGAGGTCCATGCTAACAACTTGGATTGTAAAAATAAAATCAGTAGAGACAATTAGGATTTCTTGAAAAAGTTGTTTAATTTTTGGAAAAGGCGAAAGTTTAGTCCTTTGATGCGAATTATATGATTATCTGTTTCTTTCTTGCCTTATGCATGCTTGGTTATCGTTGTCGCAAACCCCAATCTTGAAAGTCTTTTACATACAGTTTATTTCGAATCCAAAAGCATTTGTTTTTACTTTATTTCGTTTTACTTTTTGTCTTCCTCCCTATCGACTAGCACTCCTTGATATCGACTTACTGATTCTCGATCCAGGTCGTTGTAGCTTCTGTGTGCAGGTGATCGACAAGCCAGTCATCGACGTCGACAAGGTTTACTCGATATCGAGTAACCTCTGCTCGATATTGACCAAAACCGCCTGTGCCTGCTGTTGCGCTGCTCGACTTTTCTGATCTTCTGTCGACTAACCCTAGTCGAGATCGATAACCTGTGGTTGACTTTTGTCCGTGAGATTTCTCCGTTGCCTAGGATCCGCTGACACGCTTCCTCGTGGATCGATCCTGACTTCCCACTGCTGCATCGGGAGGAAGTCTTATAATCATTTGCAAGGGACGGAATCTTGTTTGCTTTACTTTAGTCATATTTTATATTTGCATTCTCAATTTTCCTCCTATCAACATTCACCAAGGGTTTACCTAGACAGTTGTTCATTGATTTTCGTTCCAGTCTAACTGTACGGACCCCTCATGTTTCGACTGCGGGGGTTTGATAGATTACATAGGTCTCCTCTTGTATAGTGGGCTAAAAGCCCGTTAAGGCCCAATAGGTTTGTAACCTATATATATATGTATGTATATGTTATCAATGAATAGAAACCCTCAAGGAGGACATTACAATCAATCTCATACTCTCACACGAACAATAAGTAAAGTAAAGTTCTAGAGTTATCTCCTCGAATATCCCCCGAGGACAACAATCACTAAAGAAAATTTTAAATTTTTTAAAGCGGATACTTAGATAACATGGTCGCTCGTACTATAGTGTGCAATTAATCCTTCCTTTTGGAAAAAAGCAGGATGGCCATGAACACTACACACAATACGCGCCCCCATTCCCCTCTGGAAAAAATTTCCCCTAACCCTAAATACTAAATCCGATATCAGCTTGTATTCAGTGTTTGCCCTCGTCGATTCGCGGCCGCTTCATCTCTCTCGTTCAGAATTCTGCAACGAGGAGGCTAAAATCAAGGTGTATCAAAGTCTGGCTTCCCTTAATCTCTCTATTAGTGTGAAAATGGAGGCACAGTCATGGTTGTTCTGGCTGAATGGTCAAAAATAGGCAGAGATGGGAGCTGGTCGGAAGATGTTTGCTCCAGCTATTATGAAGTTCAAGAGGTGAAAGAAATTCCTTAGTTCTTCGGAATGGGGGTGTCGGTCAACTTTTGCTTGGATGAGGTATGCTCGGTTTTGGCTCATGTCCAGGTTCCTTATGCTTCTTTTCTTTGTGGTTCCTAGGCTCGATGTAAACATTCTCTTCTCCCAGAAGAGAGTCGAGCAACAACTCCTCTTAAAGGGGTGGGTCAAGCTACCCTCGTTCTACGGGAGTGTGTCTATGCCATTGAAAATTGAAATTGCATTCTGCTCTTTAAGCTATAATTATATGTTTGGTTTGAGAACCGTGTTTTCTTCCATTTTTGTAGTTCACTAACTGTGTGCTTGGTTTATTGTCTCACATGGATCCTCGTATCTTTGTCCATGAAAAATAAAACATGGTGAAAGACGGTGCTTCTTCACTCAACAACTCCCGAAAGGGCAACAACCCCCGAAAGGGCAACAACTCCCGAAAGGGTATGTCCCCCAATGAGGTAGGATATAATCTGGTAAGTGCTCATTGTCTACCTCTAAAATCCCTTATGATGCAAATATGGGTTCATATGTCTCTTCTTTTCCTAAGATCATATTTTATGCTACTACTGATGTTGTTATGTCAGTGAAAAATTTGAGCTCTTTGAATCTGTCATATTGTTGTGTGGATTGATTAGGCTAGTCTTTGAGGTACGGTTCTTTGGCCTCTCTTAACGATCTGATGCTCAGTTATACATCCTTGGTTTCTATGATGTTTGTACTGTTCTTATCTCCTTCATTGCTCCTAGCGTATCACTCTCGGGTGTGCGGGAGTTTGAGCAGCAGGAGATGGGGATGTCACCGAACCTGATTCAAGAAAGCATTCTGGCAATCTAGGTAAAACCATCTTGGCAACGCCCATGTTGAAAGGATTAAACAAAAATCTATTTGGGTAGGGCCTTCTCAAATTCTCTATTATATTATTATGTAAATCCTATTTTGCGTACAAATGGAAATTGAGCAATTTACTTTTGAGTTTTTCATAAGCTGCTTGTTATATCAACTATACTTATCAATTCACAATCACACAAATCTTATCAATAATCGTTTTATGGCCTAAAAGCCCTTAGCATGGGGATTCAACCTTTTTCCCCTATGTTGTAACCGATATTCCATGAAAATCGGTTGTTGGGATTGTTGAGGGATTGGAAAAACAACATTTTTGACAAGTATCAATGCCTGGTATAAAAATGATCATATCCAATTGCTTGCTCTAGATGAGACTAAAACTGAAAATATTCTATGTGAAGCAGTTTGGAAAAAAGCTAGTTTCGATAATGCAATTTGGTCGCCAGCCCAAGGAAAAGAAGGGGTCTTAGGTTCCTCTGGAAAGCTAACCACTTTATGGATGAGATAATTCCAATTGAAATTCATCTTCACATAATAATCGGAGTTAAATAAAAAGCCTCACAAGTGGTACTAACTTAATTTTTTTTTCTATGCCCCTCCAAGCTTGTGGGAAAGGACCAATTTACCTAGAGAACAAAACCTGAGGGGGAAAAACTCATTATTGAAAATTTAGATAGGGTGCTTGTTCATCATCAAATCCTACAATTATTTTCAGAATTATTAACAAAAAATGGTGCTTTCTCCTCATTAGATCATTGTCCCATGTTGTAGGAGGAAATCGAGTTTAAAATATAAAATATAAATCAAACCAGATTCGTGCCCACGCAAATGATTACAAGACCTCCTCCTGATGCAGTAGTGGGAAGTCAGGATCGATCCACGAGGAAGCGTGTCAACAGATCTCAGGTAGCTGTAAATCTAACAGACAGAAATAACAAATAAAAGCATAAAAAGAAAGCAAAGACAGAGACTGGTCGATATCGACAAAGAGCTATTCGATATCGACAAGAAATATCGACACCAGTAACTCAAATCGACCAACAAAAATAGAAACTCGGAAAAAGCAGCGTCGAGTAAAACCCTCCTTGATATCGAGTAAGATCAACTCGATATCGACAAGAACTTCCTCGGAATCGACAAAAGACAAAAACTTAAAGATGCAAACTTTCGAACACAGAACGCCGATTTTCAATGAAATAAATTCAATAAACTAAAGACTTCCAAGACCAGGGTATCAACACCACAACGATAACCATGAAAAATAACACATAAAGGCATAAACGATCATTTTTTTCATCAAATAACTTTCGTTATTAACAAATAGGAATACAGAGGCTTTCACATAAACCCTAATTGTTACTAACCCTTTTCACATAATTAACCCAAGTTGCATTAAGATCACTTTCGCTTCAATAATACAAACAAGGATCACCTTCAACTCTCGCAAAAGAATCATGCTCATAGGGATAGAAGATGAATTGCATAAAAAGATCAAACCTTTACCGCGTCATCTTACCTGAAGTGGGTGGACTACTTACTCTTCATCATCAAGAAAGACATCAATAAACAAAAGGAAATAACTTGCATTAAATAAACCAAAGAAAGCTTACAACCAATCGAAGCCAAATCCGCTTTCGCCTTTCTAACTTCTCTCTCCACAAGCTCTCTTCTCTACCCTCTCTATGCAACTAATTGTGTGTGAAATTGAATATCTAAAATCCAGCCTCGAGGGCCTTATTTATAGGCTTCTGATCGGTCTAAAACCAACACCCCGCAAGTGTACGGTGTCAATTGTAATAATCGAGTGTCGAATCTCAGGGACTGTGTGAATATCAATTGCAGAACTCAACTAGTTTACTAAGCCAAATAGAAGAAGTGATTTTTGAATGAATAAGGAAATAAGAAGAAGGAAAATAACAAATTGCAAGTTTTTGAATATATGATGAGAAACATTCCAGAGTCAAGGTTCACCACAACAATGCATCTTCGATAGACTATATAATTTTCATGCCTGAACAAATTGAAAAGAGATATTTGAAGGTAAACTATCTAAATTCATTATCGCTCAGCCTACGCATCTCGCAATAAATATGTCCGTTTCATTCAATTACCACTCAGCTTGCGCATGTTGCAGATTAATCAATCAAATTGGACTCATTAAGCATTTAGATCCTAGTGACCAAATCGACCAAACAATCGCATGCGCGATCCGCATAATCAATTCAAACCTAGGTTGTCTACGATAGTTTATTATCCTCAAGAGAACTAAATAGATTGCTCATAAACAATTCTCAAGTTCAATCCATGTTTTCCAACAACTTTGTCTATGTATCCAATCTCAATTCGCAGCTGGCGCGTGTTGACTATCAAAAGGATTCCAATCAATCATAGGATTAATTGGACTAAGCACTCATGGATCGAATCAAACAAACAATATAATTCATTCAGGCAATCATCACGCACATGTCTATCTCAGCATCGTTATGATCACCCCAACCCCAAAACAAGAAAATTAGCCAGACATTGATTCAGACACAATCAAAGAATTCATGATGAAAGAATATAAAACTAGATTAAAAGAACGTATTCTGAATCCAGCAAAATAAACCTTCAAGGACAAATCTCTGAAAAAGTCTACAACTCTCAATGTCTGCCACTAGCGTTTCTGACGTGAAAATTGGACGTCTTTATGATCAAACCCTAATTCTCTATATATAGTTCTAACAAAAGATCTGAAAATAATAATAAAATATTCCAAAAAGTCGTTTAACAAAATATAAAAGCGAATAAAAAATCCGACGAACTCTCGCTGAGGACAAGTATCGATTCGATACTTCAGAGTATCGAGTCGATATGTGGCTACTCTAAAGCCATACTTCACTCGAAATGTTCAGGTACCGAGTCGATAGTTTAAAGTATCGACTCGATACTTCGTGGTATCCTTTTCTGCTCGGAATACCGACTCGATATGTGTGGGTTCCGAGTCCGATTCCGCCTTGTTTCTTTGATTTTGACCTTGAAAGCTCTCTTGCCTTGACTCATGCCTCTTGAATGCTCTCTATGGACATGCTCCGACTTCAAGGATCATCCTCGCACATGACTCATTTCTTGCTCCTTTTCCTTGGCTCGTTAAATATCCCAAAATATGCATCGAAACACCTGAAATTTCACACACACCATGTGTAGACCTCTATACTCGAAATGACACATAAATCACATAAAAACACATATAAAGTGACACTTAATAAACATAAAACCTACTCACAAGACACCTAAAATCACATAGAATAGGATGATATCAAAATACCCCATACTTAGACCTTGCTTGTCCCCAAGCAAGACTAATTATAATAAACCACAAGAGCAAGATAAAATATTTGCCTCAACTTATTCAAGCCCTCTTGAAGATAATAATGCAATCAAAATCTCAAGACAAATGCCATCATAGCATGTTTACTCATTACCGAAAACAAAGCAATCAAAAGCCCCAAACCTCACTTGGATGTTTGGTGTGAATAACTCTCACTCAAATGTGTATAAGGGATGAAATTTACGCTCGGTCTCAACAATTGTGCTTATCTATACCATAAGCTTGCCCAGCGTTCTACATCTCCACCGCTTGAGATCATGCACACAACAAAATCATGAGGACTTTTGTCAAGGTTGTAATGAGGCTAAGGTAAAGGAAAATAAGATACGGAAGTATTTAGGCTATGTGGTGCAAAAATCCAGGAAAAAGGCATGCCGAAGAGCAACCAGTAAAACACCAATGCCAACAACTTCACAAACCAAACCAAATCACCAACTTCATCACAAATAATGCATTCTCAATTAAGCACTTCAGACTTCAATCAACCATTTTCTTTCCTTTTTTCACACTTTTCTTTTCTCTCTAGCTTCAACACTGTTTTGCGCGAATACAAACATTTGAGATGAATGCACCCGGTTACTAAGTGTCTCAGTCACCTCACCTATATCTTTTCCTCCTTTTGTGAATTTTATCCTCCACAAGCAGGATCGGTTACTAACCGTATTTTTTTCTTCTTGACTTTTACCCAGGAGTGAATTTTATCCTCCTCCTGTCCCAAGGAATTTCTGCCATATCGCATATACCATTCAAAGCAGAATAAATTAAACACATGACACCAATGATCTCCACCCCATACTTGGCTTTTTGCCACTTCATCATCACAACCATTCAATAAAATCAGACCAATTTCCCGAATAGGTAGAAAGGCTTACATAATATGGCTTGGATAATTTTGTGGAGCTTCCAAAGAATAGGCTATAGGCTCAAAGGGGTTTCAAGCATAGGGATCATGTAAAAGGTAGGTAAGGAGAGGGAAAAATGGCTGATGAAACCAATGCCTCAATCATTTTAATGTTATGTACACAAATAATATAATGCAGCCTCAAATAAGAGTCTAAAGCAAGTTATGAAGATAGCAAAAAAAGTGAGTGTCACACATGAAAAATAATAAGATGACCCATATACACATTAGTCATTCAGGTTCAAATCTCATAAGGCTTTTGTTTAGGGGCTAAGTCATGCTTGTCTTAACAAATAACTCCATGCTAGGCAAATTATCAAAAGATAATGACATATAAATATAAGGCGAATGTTAGCATCGTAGGCAACTACTCCATCATTGTGGTATTTAACATATTTAGGGTACATCAATCATCCATAGAAACACTCGAAAAAACTATAACGACTTAACATAGAACTCCTAACACTAATTCTTATAACATCGACTCCAAATAAAAAGACTCAAGAACATCAAGAATTGAAATAGTCTTCAAATAGGCTTCAACATCAGGACTGTCAAGCCCCTGAAACATAAAAGACAAATATATAAACATATACTCACATAAATATCCCACCCCATACTTAAAACCTACATTGTCCCAATGTAGAATAAGAAATAAAGGGTAAGAGAGACTCACATAGAACTACTGGTGTGGTGGTGGCTGATAGGGACGGCCCGTCAGGTGCTCTCATATCTGCTGCTGCAACTGAAAGGATTGGGTGTTCTGTTGCTCAATCGCAGTCAACCGGTTCAGAATACCGAATTGCTGCTGATGTATCTGCTCGTGAGTAAGCGCCAAAGAGCCCACTCTGGTGGATAAATCAGACATGTCCTCCCTCAATGTCCGAAACTCGTCGGCCCGGTGGAAGGGTGTATATGTAGGCTGGTGCCAATCATCTGTATCCATCGCAGTCTGGTCGTCTGAGTGATGTCTATCAGCTGCGTCTGTTTCAGCACCCACCTCATCATCGCTAGATTCCTCAGACTCCATACCCTCAATCAACGGGACCGACTGACCAGTCCAGCTTTCAAACTAGTTCCGACGCTCTAAGATACACATGTGCTGGGGGTTGAACTCACAATAGCGACGATCCCCAGTCTTCAGGGCGAGGTGGGGCACAGAATTGATGATCTTAATCATCCTCTGGGCAGTCAAATGGGCAATGTCTACCCAACCAGGAGCAATATGTGTGTATCGATTTAGATCAACCCGAAAACGAACAGCAAGGGCTGCAATCATACCTCCTACAACGAGATGATTAGACGGGTTCCTAGCGAAGTAGAAGAGGTGACTTGCCAACTCGAAGCCAATGTTGATGGGTCGCCCACTCACAAGGCTCTCAAGAATCCTAAGCTCGCTAGTCTTCACCTTGTTCTGCTCATGACGAGCGAAGATAGCCCAGCCCAGGAGTTGATGGATGATACGGAAGCAAGGGTTAATGATGTCAGCGCTTGAGGACTTGCTTCCTAGGAACTGGCCCTTTCCAGTCATCCTGTACCAGAATCTATGTAGTTCAGCTGATGATACAAGCGATGGATCCACATTTGAATCGAATCCTAGGATCTCATTGAGGTTGGCAATGGTCAATGATCTCGCAACATTGCCCAATCTGAATGTTATATTGCCCTCTAATGTGCTGGAATCAGCCTCCAGCGAGAAGCTGCACAGGAACTCCTTAGTGAGAGCTGGGTATGCCGGAAGGTCCATGATGATGAGAGGGGAAATTCCCCCATGAGCACATAATCTCTCGATCTATGCATGGCAGTTGATTGTCTCCATATCGCTCTGATAATAGTACTTAGGTCCATAATGGTGGGCATCCTTGAACAAATCCAACCTCTCTCGATGCTCGCTAGAGTCGAACACCACCCTATCAAGCCGAGATTGGGACGAAGATGATGCTCCTGCATTTTTGCTTCTCCTACTTATTATGACATGTGCTTTATCATTACCAAACAAACATACAACAACCCAAGAGACCAACAGAATTTCTCAATTAGCAAGGGGTAAGCAATCATTCAAATAAACGCACCAAACATATATTACTTTATGCTCCATAGAACTACTACCATGTAAAACAACCCCATACTTGAAGGTTTAGCCATCCGACAAAATAAAGCTATAAAGTGGAATATATATGGCCCTATGAGTCACCATCTTTATCAAATTCAACATATTAAATTCAGTTGGTATTACGGAGTAGGGAAACTATTTAATATCTCAAAAATTTAACATATTCATAGCCATTCCCACTATTAATCAATTTCTCAAAACACAAAGTCAAGAAATTTCTTCAACTGAACAATCTATGCACACAAGAACAACCTCATAGGTATTCAGGAACAATCAATTTCCAGAAATTTACTCAATAAGCTTCTCAACAAATCAAAATTTTCAATTTTCCCTTAAACCTCTAACTCACCTTCAATTACTCAAACCCTAAATATCTCAAACATTCTCAACAAAATTTCAACCAAAAGACAACAATTAGATGAAGAAGAGAAGGAATGAGAGGGAACATACCACAAATCTTTAGATCCGATTGCAATTAGGGGTTTAGATAAGATTTGGGGTGAAGGGAATTTGGTGGCTGCGGTGCGCAGTAGGGCAACGGCGGGAGCAGTGGCGACTGGGGTCGGCGCTAGTGGCTGGTGTGCTCGGCGCTGGTGGCTGGTGAGCGGTGCAGCGGCGCACAGCGAGGCAGAGGGAGTGGGTGTAGGGAGGAAGGAGAAGGCTTGAATGTGAACTGTTCGAAGGTATCGGGTCGGTAGTTGTGAGGAGAGAGAGACCACTGTCTTTTGTTTTCAATTTCGGCTTTTCCATTTTTTTTTTATTTTTTTTATTTTTCGAAAAGTAAAGAGAGAAAAGAAAAGACAATAAAATAAAATAAAAAACACAGCAATTCTAAAATTAACTAAAAAAAACTAAACTAGAAAAATGTGAACTGTTCGAAGAGCTGATTTTTTTATTTTTTTTAAAGAAAAATCTATTCTAGAATAACAAAAATTGAAGAAAGAAAGCATACCTGGGTTGCCTCCCAATAAGCGCTTGGTTTTTAGTCGTCAGCCTGACTTTCAGAAGGTTATTAGACGTTTGGTAAAATGAGGTGGATCAGTGCCACCTTTCCAACTGGATTCCCATCATAATACTTCTTTAAGCGTTGCCCGTTCACCTTAAACTCACCCCACTTTTCATTCCATACCGTTACAGCACCATGAGGGTGAACCTTTCGGATCTCAAATGGGCCACTCCAACGAGATTTCAGCTTGCCTGGAAAAAGCTTCAAGCGAGAATTGTAGAGCAATACTAAGTCACCTTCTTCAAGCTCTTTCGAAACAATGCGCTTATCATGCCACCTCTTGGTCCTTTCTTTGTAGATCCGGGCATTCTCATAAGCGTCTTGTCTCAATTCCTCAAGCTCTTGGAGTTGAAGCATTCTCTTCTCCCCTGCTGACTTTGCATCAAAGTTCAGTGCCTTGATAGCCCAATATGCCTTGTGTTCCAATTCAACCGGAAGATGACAAGATTTGCCATAAACTATGCGATAAGGAGACATGCCTAAAGGAGTCTTGTAGGCAGTCCTATATGCCCACAATGCATCGTCAAGCTTGCTTGCCCAATCCTTCCGACTTCGAGAGACTGTCTTCTCTAAAATACTTTTGATCTCCCTGTTAGATACTTCAACCTGACCACTAGTCTGAGGATGATAGGGAGTAGCTACTCGATGGTTGACCCCATACTTCTTCAAAAGTGCTTCAAAACTTCTCTCAATAAAGTGTGAACCACCATCACTAATGAGCACTCGCGGAACTCCAAATCTAGGGAAGATGGTGGACTTCATGAACTTTGCCACAACCTTAGAATCATTGGTAGGCGTGGCTATGGCTTCTACCCACTTAGAAACATAATCCACAACAACCAAGATATACTTGTAGACGCCAGAGTTGGGAAAGGGGCCCATGAAATCTATTCCCCAAACATCAAAAAGCTCGACCTCTAGAATGGTATTGAGTGGCATTTCATTCCGTCTAGAGATATTTCCTGAGCGTTGGCACTCATCACAAGACACCACAAACCTTTGCACATCCTTGAACATGGTAGGCCAAAAGAGTCCTGATTGTAGAATCTTTGCAGTAGTCTTGAAAGCTTTTGCATGTCCTCCTGTGGGGAGGGTGTGACAATGTCGCATAACACTCTCAACTTCTTCCTCTGGAATACATCTCCTAAAGATTCCATCGCTACCCTGCTTGAAGAGAAGAGGCTCATCCCAATAATAGTGCTTAGCATCATGGAGGAATTTCTTCTTCTGATGGAATGATAGCCCAGGCGGTATTTCCTTGCAAACAAGATAGTTCACAATATCAGAATACCATGGAAGCCCCTTTGTTGAGACGTTCAAAAGTTCCTCATTGACATCAAATATAGCAGAAACAATGCCTTGAAATAAGCGATCATCTGGGAAAGAGTCATCAATCGGCCTCAAATCATCAACTTCCTCTATTTGCTCCAAAGGAAGTCTAGATAGGTGGTCTGCCACAAAATTCTCCGCTCCTTTCTTATCCTTGATCTCCAAATCAAATTCTTGCAATAAAAGGATCCATCGAATAAGACGTGGTTTGGCATCCTTCTTCTGCAACAAGTAGCAGACTGCAGCATGGTCGGTGTAAACAATCACCTTAGAACCGACGAGGTATGACCGAAACTTCTCAAAGGCATAGACTACTGCAAGCAATTCCTTTTCTGTGGTGGTGTAGTTCATCTGAGCAACATCCAAAGTCTTGCTAGCATAATATATGGCATGCAACTTTTTATCCTTCCTTTGTCCAAGGACAACACCAACTGCATAATCGCTCATGTCATACATGATTTCAAATGGAAGATCCCAATCTGGGGACTGCATAATAGGAGCGGATATTAAAGCTTCTTTCAACCTGTGATAAGACTCAAGACACTCTGGGGAAAAGTTGAAGGGTACATCCTTCACTAAAAGGTTAGTCAATGGCTTAGCAATTTTAGAAACATCACGAATGAACCTCCTATAAAAGCCAGCATTACCTAAGAAACTCCTAATTCCTTTGATAGAGGTTGGAGGTGGCAATTTCTCAATCACTTCAATTTTTGCTTTATCCACTTCTATTCCTCTACTAGAAACTAGGTGACCAAGAACAATACCTTCATTCACCATAAAATGACATTTTTCCCAATTCAAAACCAAATTAGTCTCTTCACACCTTTTTAAAACTCTAGCCAAGTTGGACAAACATGCATCAAAGGAAGAACCATACAAAGAAAAATCATCCATAAACACTTCCATAATATCCTCAATCATGTAATAGAATATAGCCATCATGCATCTTTGAAAAGTAGCGGGTGCATTGCACAAACCAAAAGGCATCCTTCTATATGCAAAGGTTCCATAAGGACAAGTAAAGTGATGTCGTTCAAATATCGATGACTCCTAGTGACATTGAGGACAACATGAAGGTTCCATTTGATGGCCCTGTCACTCGTGCAAGGGCCAAGAAGATTCAAAATGCAACTAAAGCCTTTCTTGTCCGTCACCATGGAACTTTAGAGCAAGGGTTCAGGCCACCCTGGATCACTTGGCTCAAGGTTACACCGCCAGCACAAGAAGTGAGCCTGCGTCCACATACGGAGCTCATGAAAGCTCGTCTGCACCCACCATGAGCCAACCTTACTCGACATTTCCTTATGTCACTCGAGACCACCATTGTCGAGTGGATGGGCCGAGTTCCTTGTGCATGGGCCAAAATTAAGATTAGTAATTATGTTATTATTTCATGCAATTAGATAAATAAAGGTGGAAATTAATTTTATCTCTTATAGATATATTACTTAGCCACCAAGTTATTTAATATCTATCTTCTTAGGAATTATTTATCTTTAAGTTATTTCATTTATCTTTAGATAGAATTAATCTATCCAAACCCCTTTCCTTTGCAAGGGAAGATTGGATAGATCTCTCATAGTTTTCTATAAATTCATGTTATGCATCTTTTATTAAAATTAGATTGAATTAGAATTGAAGAAACCCTTTATGGATTAAGGGTTCTTCGATTTCAATCACAAAGCTTCATGTTCTTATTATTTTCGGCCTTCACAAAAATCATCACCATCACCTTGATTCCATCGGCAAACCCTAAACCAAACACAAACCCTAAAATCAGAAACTGTCGCAAGAAGGAAAGCCCAACCTTGGTGACATCCGCGGCCTGATCCGCTTCCAGCGAGCGTGGAAGGCGTCCGCTCCGCGTACGCCAGCGCCCAGGCGTCTCGGCCTCTCCAGCGCGCCCCGCGTATTCCCAGCGCGCCTCTCAGCCGCGCACCCCATCGCTAGCTGCCTCACTTCCAGCGAGAGTCACCCGCACATCCACTCGCTCGCACACCCTGAGGCCTGAGCGCCTGTGTGCCCAGTACCCTCGCGCGTCCCCGCCCTCGTTCTCTTCGCTGTTCTTCATTCCTTCTTTCTGTCGCTATTACCTTGTTTAAGTTTGTTGGAATTTTCCAAGTATAGAATCTGTCGCTAAATCAGAATTCTAATCACTTGTTTAATTTGTTCCAAATCAGGAGATATCAAAGAGCATTGCAAGATCGAAGCAAATATACGGCGTGGTTCTTGATCTGAAGCCCACAGGCGAAGGATCTGGTATCCCAAACGTATCAAGTGGTATCGGATTTTAGGTTAATGCATGTTCTTTACTCTCTTGATTTCTATTTGAGTGATTTATTTTCCGTGCCTTATTTTTCACCATAGCCGCTTTATAAAAATTGAATCTTTATTATTCACCCATCAAAATTGGCACTTTATTTTTGTTATTCTTTGTTTGGATCTATAATTTGGAAGATATTGAGTTCTTGACTGCAAGTTGTGATCTTTTATTCCTAGTTGCTACATATCATGCCTATGACTGTGATTCTTCGATTAAAAGCATTATATAAACTTGCACCACTAAAGAACCCTACTTTTTCCAGTTTCTTGCCTATTTGCCCTATTTTCTTTATTTTTGCTTACTTTTAGATCATCGTAGCTTTTAATTTTATTTTTTTTCTTGCTCTTCAATTTTCGCCTGCTACCTCAATATTACAGCAGTTTGTTCATCATATAAAAAAAAAACAGAAAAGTACAAAAGAACCCTACTTGTGTGATCTAAACGGTTTTAAGCATTACAAAAGAACCCTACTTGTGTGATTTTGTGCTATGCCGACACTGGAGCCTTGGTCACACCCCTCTTTCTCTGAACCGTGTTGCAACCGTCAGATAATAGTTGACGGAGTGTGTGCACTTGATTGCCTTTGTGATTGCTAATTTCTACACCTCCCTCAGGAGGTAGACTGCCCCCACCACCTACGGCTCCTACACCTCCTTCAGGTAATGTTCCACCTACAGGTAACCCTTCTGGTTCAGTTAACTCTCCCCCTTCTGGTCAATTACATTATCAGCTTAAGTCTGCTACTCTTAATCCTTTCAATGGAGAGATTGACAACGATCATCTAGCGGGCTTCAACGGACACCAGGATCGCCGTGAACATACCCCACCACGGCATCAGCAAGGGAGGCCCATTCAGCGTCAGCAGCAGCAGCCGTTTCATACCCGTGCTAACTGGGATGACAGCCGCAACAACAATGATCTATACGAGATGCCACATCTAGAGGATGCTTACCATGAGGTAAATCCTAACTTTGATGATTTACCCCCTCCTAATTTTGGTCGTCCTAGATTTGATAATGCTCAAGCTATACAAAGACGAGATGTTAAGCTCAAATTAGAAACCTTTGATGGTAATACTGATCCTGAAGCTTATCTTGTTTGGAAAAATCATACTGACTATCTGCTTGAACATTTACGCTATGAGGAAACGGAGAAATTGGAAGTTGTTATATTGCATTTAGTAGGTAAAGCTCGCACCTAGTGGTTCCGCACTCGTGAGATGCGCCGTCGTCAGGACAAGCAACCTGTTGAGACTTGGCCACAACTTCGCTATCTCCTAAAAAGAGAGACATGTGCCTGAGGAATTCACAGAATCCATGAGGATGCAATTGGCGACTTGCCGCCAAGGGACTCGTTCTCCTAATGAATATAGGGATGAACTGGAACGACTCTCTCATCAGGCTAATGTTTTTCTTACTGAACGTGCTTTGTGGCCTTAATTTCTTGCTGGTCTTAATATTTCTATTAAAAACCCTTTAGCTATCCATTCCATTAGAGATATTAACACTTTGACTCAAAAAGCAAAGCTGATGTATGAGCAACAGCAGCAGCAGCTTTGGCTACAGCGGAACCGAGTTGACCAGACCTCTCAGGGTCGCAGGTTTGTTCCCTTTAACTCTTTCAGTCAATCTAAACCTTCTACTTCTAACCCTTCTATGCAGCAAAAAGGAGCTTCCAACTCACCTCAACAGGGTTATCAGGTTCAAACTAGAAGAGTTGCTGTACCATCTACAGACCGTAACAAAGATATCCGTTGCTTCACTTGTGGTGGGTCTGGGCATGTCTCTCGCAATTGCCCCCATAAAAGGAAGGTTCTTCTCAATGATTTGGGAGACCATTACTACGAGGAGGAGACTGCTGAGGACCTGGTAGTTTCGAGTGAAGTGGAGGAGGACCAGTCGACTGAGCCTATTGAGGAGATCGATACTTCACAGTACGACAACGTGCTTTGCATCATCAATCGACGGGTCCTACACATTCAGGAATCTCCCGTGGCGAATCAAAGGGAGAACATATTCCACACACGATGCTTGGTTCGAGAAGCTACCTTAACCCTTATCATCGACGGTGGGAGTTGCTGCAATCTCATCAGTGAAAAGGTAGATAATTTCCTCCATTTACCTACTACTCCTAGAGCTACTCACGATGGTTTAAATGGCATTACTGATGATGGTTCTGATATATTGGTCACCAAACAATGTTTAGTTTCTATTTCTATTGGAACATATCATGATAAAATATTATGTGATGTTGCTCGCATGGATTGTAGTCATATATTGTTAGGGCGTCCTTGGTTATATGATCATAATGTCCTTCAAGATGGTCGTGCAAATACATATGCTTTCACCTATGACGGGAGGAGAGTTACTCTCCTACCCCTTTCGCCACAAATTATTCTGAAGGACCAGGTTCGCAAACAGCAACAAAGGAACGCCGACAGAGAAGCTGAAAGATTAGAGAAGCTCAAAGGGACCTCGGCTGAGCAAGCCGCCCCCGCGGCCCAGCATGCCGCGCCCGCGGCCCCAGCAGCATCGCCCGCAGCCGCCCCTGCAGCCCCCTTGCCGCTTTCTCCTCCCCATTCGACGCCACCTAAGCCCTCTTTTGCATCACTTAAAGGCTCTGTGGAACGTCGATCTTTGGTCTCTCACCCTCAGCAAGGGACCATCACCTGGAACGCTCATCGACCTCATATTCTACTGATTATGAAACAGGTATTAATTAATGTTGAATTAAGTCATATTCCTGCACCTATTTCTGCTCTTCTGCAGGACTATTTGGATGTGCTTCCAGCTGAACTACCCCAAGGCTTGCCTTCTATTAGAGGTATTGAGCATCAGATTGACTTTGTGCCTGGGGCAGCCTTGCCTAATCGCGCCGCTTATAGAGCTAGCCCTGAGGAAACAACGGAGATACAACGACAAGTCACAGAATTGATGGACAAGGGCTTTGTGCGAGAAAGCCTCTCTCCCTGTGCCGTGCCTGTCATTTTGGTTCCAAAGAAGGGTGGCTCCTGGCGCATGTGTGTTGATTGCCGCGCGATCAACCAAATAACGGTTAAGTATCGCCACCCTATTCCTCGTTTAGATGATATGCTTGATGAACTTCATGATGCTTCTATTTTTTCTAAAATTGACCTTAGAAGTGGATATCATCAAATTAGGATGAAACAGAGTGATGAATGGAAAACGGCTTTAAAAACTAAGTATGGCTTATATGAATGGTTAGTAATGCCTTTTGGATTAACTAATGCACCTTCTACATTTATGAGGCTTATGAACCATGTGCTTAGAAGACACTTAGGTAAATTTGTCGTTGTCTATTTTGACGATATCTTAATCTACAGTAAGAATATGCATGATCATTTAAGTCACTTAAAATTGGTTTTTGATTGTCTAAGGAAAGAGAAATTATATGCCAATTTAAAGAAGTGTTCTTTTGCATCCGAGTCTACCATTTTTCTTGGTTTTGTAGTGACTGCATCTGGATTAAAGGTGGATGAGGAGAAGATTCGTGCTATTCAGGAGTCGGATAGGCCGACTACACCCACCCATGTCTGCTCATTTTTGGGCCTTGCTGGCTTCTATCGACGTTTTGTCAAGGACTTCAGCCTGATTGCCGCCCCCTACATGAGCTGACAAAGAAAGATGTGACATTTCGCTGGTCTGACTCACATCAAAAGGCTTTCGACGCACTAAAGGACCGCCTGACACACGCCCCAGTGCTGCAGTTACCTGACTTTGCTCAACCCTTTGAGCTCGAGTGTGACGCTTCTGGCACTGGCATTGGAGGGGTCCTGCTGCAGAACAAGCGTCCCATCGCCTACTTTAGTGAAAAGTTGGGCACCGCTGAGCTCAACTATTCTACCTTCGACAAGGAGCTATTTGCACTGGTTCGCTGCTTACAGACTTGGCAACATTATCTCTGGCCTAAGGAGTTTGTGATTCATTCGGATCATGAAGCTCTGAAGTACCTCAAAGGACAAGCAGTGCTCAGCAGGCGACTTGCTCGATGGGTGGAGTTTATAGAGACCTTTTCCTATGTGGTTCACCACAAGAAGGGAAAGGATAATGTGGTAGCTGACGCGCTATCACGCAGGTATGTCCTCTTATACCATATGGATGCACATGTTTTGGGTTTTGCATTGGGAGTTGTTGTTCAGCGTCATGCGTCTGGTCTGTTTCTCTCACAGAGTAAGTATGCTGCTGAGATTGTTGCTCGGGCTAAGATGGTCAATTGTAATCCCGTCCCCACCCTAGTCGATACATCCAACAAGCTCAGTGCTCATTCTGGTCCTTTGGTTGATGATCCAACATTGTACAGGAGCCTCGCTGGTGCTCTTCAGTATCTCACTTTCACCAGGCGTGATATCAGTTATGCCGTTCAGCAGATCTGCTTGTTCATGCATGCATCTAGGGAACCTCACTTTCAGGCTTTGAAGCGGATCATTCGGTACATCAGCGGCACCCTCGAGCTCGACACCACCATCACTCATTCCTCTAAGCTTGATCTTGTTGCTTACACTAATGCGGATTGGGGTGGTTGTCCAGACACCCGCCACTCCACGTCTGGTTACTGTGTCTTCCTCAATGACACTCTTGTGTCTTGGTCATCCAAGCGTCATTCCGTCGTGTCTCGCTCCAGCGCTGAAGCCGAATACAGGGGTGTTGCCAACGTTGTCTCCGAGTGCTCATGGCTTCGCAATCTCCTGCTTGAGCTACGATGCCCCTTGCAGAAGGCCACTCTAGTCTACACTGACAACGTCTCCGCCATCTACCTGTCTAGCAACCCAGTCCAGCATCAACGCACGAAGCACATTGAGCTTGATCTCCACTTCGTCAGGGACAAGGTTGCCGTTGGACATGTCCGCGTTGTACATGTCCCGTCCTCTTATCAGTACGCTGATATATTCACTGATGTCTCTAAAGTAGCCATGCTGAAATGCACAGTTTAGTTACATTTTTATACACTTTGCATATTTCGGGATGTGAATATGTCGAATTGATGTAATATATGCTTATTTGCCAGAAATAGTGATCTACATAAGTTTATGTTTAATATTGAAGAATATGGAGCCATTTCGGGAGAAAACCAAGAAGCAGAGACAGGAGCTCAAATCTACTCGATATCGACAAGTTTAGTCGATATCGACAAACCATGTCTAGGCACATCACTGATCGAGGAGCACATGTCGAGAAGCCAAGGAACAACAACCCGACTCCAGCACACTCCTCGATATCGAGTTACTTACTCGATATCGACTAAGCCCAGAAGATCATGCCCGGAGTCGAGGAGAGCCTGATCGAGGACGCCGCGGTGTGCTACTTGACTTGACCAGACAGTCGGACACCACTCCTCGATATCGACAAACCCAAGTCAACTGTCCGAGCAAGGTCGAAGAAAGTTGCTCGACCAAGCCAATCCAACCAAGTCAATGAAGACAGTTACTTGATATCGAGGAGTTTCCTCGATATCGACAACACCCACATCACAGATCCGAGCCAGTCCGAGGAAGAGCTAGTCGACATGCCGAGCCAAGCTGAAGTCGACGTCATTTTTACTCGAAATCGAGGAGATCTATCCAAAAGCCGCGTACGCGGTTTTGGGCAGTCCAACTCGGATTGGGATTCATTGGGGTCGAAGATTGCTGAGTTCTATCCAATTTTATCAAGATCCATCATGGAGGAGAAGATTTATCCACTTGAAGATATTTTAGGCTTTTAGATATAATTTCCTTTTAGATTTATTTATGTTATTCCATTTATTTATCTTTAAAGCTTTTAGATATAGATTTAGATAGAGATAGAGATTTCTATCCTTGAATAGCAAGGTGTAGAAGGCTATAAATAAAGCCCATGGGGATGATTTTAGGAATCATCCAATTCAGAAGCTAGAGAAGTGGTTCACAGACTAGTTTTAGAAGTTACAAGGTTTTAGGGTTTTGGCATTCAACGAAAGTTGGATTGCCGGGATTATAAAGGCTTTGAATTTAGTTTAATACAAGTTTCTTTTCATACATCAATGTATGAGGTTGCAATGAAGCGCGAGTAGTCCACCCACTTCTAGGGTTGGGGCGAGCCCGACGATAGCCCTGCGTGTTTGTGGTAAAGATCCGACTTTTATCATATTTTGAGCATCTACTACTTGTTATGTTTTTATTACCCATCTAATGGAGGTCCATGCTAACAACTTGGATTGTAAACATAAAATCAGTAGAGACAATTAGGATTTCTTGAAAGAGTTGTCTAATTATTGGAAAAGGCGAAAGCTTAGTCCTTTGATGCGAATTATATGATTATCTGTTTCATTCTTGCCTTATGCATGCATGGTTATCGTTGTCGCAAACCCCAATCTTCGAAGTCTTTTACATACAGTTTATTTCGAATCTAAAAGCATTTATTTTTACTTTATTTCGTTTTACTTTCTGTGTACAGGTGATCGACAAGCCAGTCATCGACGTCGACAAGGTTTACTCGATATCGAGTAACCTCTGCTCGATATCGACCAAAACTGCCTGTGCCTGCTGCTGCGCTGCTTGACTTGTCCGATCTTTTGTCGACTAACCCTAGTCGAGATCGACAACCTGTGGTCGACTTCTGTCCGTGAGATTTCTCCGTTGCCTAGGATCCGCTGAAACGCTTCCTCGTGGATCGATCGTGGATCGATCATGACTTTCCACTGCTGCATCGGGAGGAAGTCTTGTAATCATTTGCAAGGGACGGAATCTGGTTTGCCTTACTTTAGTCATATTTTATATTTGAATTCTCGATTTTCCTCCTATCAGCAAATTGGCGCCGTTGCCGGGGAAGCTATTATTCACGCCTTAGGTAGTTAAATCTCATGTCTACTCTGAGTTACTTTACAGGTGTATGCGCCGTTCTGGTCAACCACCTGAGTTTGACGACTTAGATGATCCAGAACGCCTCTTACAGATCCAAGCTAAGCTAAAAAGAGCCATGGCGGCCGCAGAAACACCAGAACAGTTGATACAGAGGCTTACAAGGGAGCTGGCCACTAAAGATGCTACTATCGCCGCTGAGAAAGCAGCAAGGGAACAAGCAGAAGCTGAGCTTGCCCAATACCCAACCACTACAGAGGATTATATGCATCTGACTCTCGTCGTGCCTGAATCGGCGATTCTAATCCCTGAGAACTCTTTTGAAATTCGCACTCAATTCATTATAGAGCTTAAAAATAATGCTTTTTATGGAAAATTTAATGAGTGTCCTCTTGAAGATATTTCCAATTTTTCTGACATGTGTTGTACTCTGGTTGAAGGTACAACTCTGGAATATGTTAAGATGAAGGCTTTTCGCTAGTTTCTCGCTGGACCTGCACTAAAGTGGCTTGAAGGGCTGAAACCAAGATCCCTCACAACATGGGCCCAAGTGGAGCAAGAGTTTCTCAACAAATTCTTCCCTCCTGCCAAGACAGCACTCCTCCGCCAGAAGATCACAACTTTCAAACAGAAGCATGGGGAGCCGCTAGCAAAAGCATGGGAACGATACAAAGAGCTGCTGCGATCTTGCCCTACTCATGGACATCCACTCTACGTCATTCAGGAGATCTTCTTCAACTCTCTTGACCAAGTCACTAAGGACAGGATCAATCAGTACACTCGATATGAGTACCTGACAATGCCACCAGTTGACGCATGGGGTGTACTTGAAAAGCTCACCAATTATGACAACAAATATGGGTCTATTGCAAACTATGAGGAGAACTCCTATGTCAGGCCAGCACCATCTATGCCCCTCTATGAGCTTGCCAAGGAGATTGACCCAGATGTCAGGGAGCAGTTCTACAGAGACCAGAATCGCAAGCTCCTCAAGAAAGTCAAGTATCTATCTGTCAACCAGCCTTGCATCGAATGCGGATCACAGGGGCACACCACTACTGAGTGCCCACACACAGAGCAAGTCAGGATGGCAGAGACACATGAAGAGGTAGTTTACGCAGGGGGTCCCAATCGCTATATGGGGGATCAAAGGTTCTATTAACCACAGTGGAACCAAGGTTCTCCTAGGAACCCCCCGTCATAGAGAGTTCCAGGACGTCCAGAAAGGGATCAAAAGAAGGATGACTTACAGCTCGTCCTAGAAGAGATGCGCCGAAATCATGCACAGCAACAGCAGTTTACAAGCGCCATCAATAATAAACTCTAGAATTTCAACACAAAATTTGGGGAACTGGATATCTGGAAGAGAAGCATAGACACACAGATGGGACACTTTGCTGCACAGATCCCACGACCATCCGGATAACTTCCTGGGCAAACGGAACCAAATCCTAAGGAGAAAACCGGACACGTCGCAGCTATCAAACTCAGAAGTGGGCACCAATTACACGAGCCAGAGGTCGGAAAGCATCGAGACAAGGCAGAGCAGCAACTCGACAACGAGCAGCAGCAACTCGATATCGAGGAGCCCCTGCTCGATATCGACCAAAATCTCCTCGACACAGACCAGAAGCTCAGCTCGGACTCCACTGCACAACCCAGCAACCCGAGATCGACAACATTAGTCGATATCGAGGAGAAGCAGGTCGAGGTCGATGACTCTGCAACACCGCCGACGTCTGATCTGGCTCCTAACCAGAAAAAGACACTGCCTTTCCCTTTTAAAGCACTGAAAGATCCCACTTCAAGTAGGTTTAACCGATTTGTTAATATGCTGTAAGAACTGAATGTCTCTATTCCTTTTACAGAAGCCCTGCTAGAGATGCCTGGATATGTCAAATTTCTAAAGGAAATCCTGAGCAAGAAGCGATCCATCTCAGAGATCGCCGACGAATGCAAAGTACTCCACTTCCCTGCAAAGAGACCGGACCCTGGTAAGTTTTCTGTTACTGTGGGATTTGGTCAATATAAATATGAGTCCCTGTGTGATTTGGAGCAAGTATGAGCATCATGCCCTTATCAATCTGGCGGAAGGTAAAGATAGGATGCATAGAACCTGTGGATGCCAAGCTATACATGGAAAACAATACAGTGGTCATCTCTACAGGTATAGTTGAGAATGTCCCCGTCCAGGTTGGTAAATTCTTTGTTCCAGCAGATTTCCTTATTATAGACTATGCTGAAGATCCTACTAGCCCTATTATTCTTAGTAGACCATTCTTATCTACTGCAGATGCCAAGAGTAGTGTCAAGCAGCGATCGCTCACCTTCACCATAGGTGACGAGGTCTTAGACTTCTCTTTTGGCCCTGCAAAAGAGGACATTTCATGGATGGAGGTGAAGAGCATAAGCAACCACGAGATCGAGCAAACAATGGAGGAAGGCGCCAGAAGCCAACTTGATATCGACAAGACCTCCTCGATATCGACCAAACCTTTCCTCGATATCGACCACCCTTTGTCGACATCGACATCTTCCTCTGCTGAGCACCAGACTTGCCAGGAGCCTAAGTATGGGGTCCCTGTACTCGATATCGACCAGCCCTACCAGATATCGACTATCCCCAAACCCGAAGATTTCTGTTTTGGGTCCGAAAAGGTATGTTCAGGTATGAATCCTACTCCTCCTCAGTCCATTAAGAAATTTATCAATAATTTGAGGGGAGGTAAGGCCCCGTGGAGAGAGAATATGCGGAAAGTGAGAGCTGGGAAGAAAAAGAAGAAAGAAAATGAGGATTATGCAAGTAACCACTTGTCAGCTGAGCTTGCACACTACAATCAAGACCTAGATGATCCAAGAGAAGGGCCAAGCACAAGCAGGCCCCACATTAAAGGTCCTTGAGCACAAACGGAGAAGTCGGCCTAGCGACTCTAAAATCTGGAGCATGTATATAAAACTTTTTGAATTTTGGGACTTTTTGGAGCTTTTGATTTTGGTTTTGGTTTTTTGTTTTTGGTTTTTTAGTTTAGAATACTTCATGTGGAAAGTCTTGTTTTGTGTGCAATCTATCACTTTTAGGTTGGCAAGCATAAAAGAATCGCGAAAGGTGGATTAAGAAGTCCCTGAAAAACAGTCAGAATCGACGAAGGCCAAGTCGAAATCGACTAAGAGGAGCAACCCAGAAGTTCTTCAATATCGAGTAGGCCAACTCGATATCGACTAAGCCAGCAGAGTCTCCCTGACTTTAGAAGCCACTGGACGCAGAGAGCCTCCTCGATATCGAGTACTGTACTCGATATCGACAAAGACCACTTACTCGATACGCCCTGTTTTGTCCTCCTCGACGTGTTATTCGGTGAGTTCCTACCTTTACTCTTATTTTTATTTGATTTTATACATTGGCGACACTGTATATTTTAAGTATGGGGTGGGGGAAGGGCTCATTATCATTATTATATGTTTCAGTCTTGCTTTTTGGTTTTACATGGTGAAATTTTATTTTTTATGCTATGCATTCATGTTTAAGTTTTATGCATTTTAGTCTTTTGTCATACTATAGTCCTATTTTGTTAGTTACATAAAAATAAAATTAAAAAAATGTCGAAAAAAGAAAAAAAATGCATGTTTAAATTTTTACATTGTCTTATGTTTTTATACCCTAACTTAGATGTCCTATGATGATAAATAATGACTGACTTGATCATGTAAATCCTATGGCATGTTTGGAAGGTTTAGCCTAAGTCCTCGAAATTGTTTTTATGTGGATTGTGAACTTGTGATGAAATTGAGCATATATGATCCTAAACTAAAGGTTAAAATCCAACAAAAGTTGTCCCAGTGAGAATTTTGGCCTTATAGGGAGAACATTAAAAAATCTCTCTGCTTTCTTGAGTGTATTTACTCTTCCTATGCATCTCTAAATGTTGTCATAGTTATTCAAAACCAATTCATTTATATGTTTATGTGGATGAGGATTAAATGATGGAGGCATCTTTTAAGCCAATTTTATCGTCTCTTTACCCACCATGCATTATCCCTGCTTCAAGCCAGAACATTAGCCTGAGACTTTTATTATAAACTCCATAAAATTTTCCTTATCCAAATTGAGCTTGACCCCCATTTGGGAATAAAGACTTATAGTTGGTTAAAATAATGGTTTGTGGAAGAAATAAGCTTGTGTTTCATTTCAAGTGAGGAGGATTTTTTGAACTTATGAAGATATGGATTGGTTTTATATTTTTGTTATGCATACTATGTAAAAGGATTTTTGGCTCACCCTATAAATGCACTAGTTATTTTCGTTTCAAAAAAAAATATCAAAAAAGAAAGAGAAGGAAAAGTTTGTGTATATGTTTGTGAATAAAGTGCATGAGTCAAATTTACCTTAGTTCTTTCATTTTCGCAAGATTCACACTTTGGAGAGGTTAATTAAGTTTGAAAGGTTACATACTTCATTTAGAGAAATTGGAGAGTTTGGGTTGATGCATAAGATTAAGAGTTATGGTTTGGTTGAGTTGTGTTGGAAATTTAGGAGTCTTGATTCCGGAATTTTATTAAGCACCACATGGCCAAATAATTCCATACCCTTTTATTTCTTACCAAGCCCCATTACAACCCCGCCGAATGGAATCTTCTTTGAAGACTTCTATTGAGCGAAGTCCTCCTGATAATTCTTGTTGCATTTACATAATTGGTTGCGAAGTGGATTTATATTTAAATTGCAATGTTTATGAGATTGTATATGGAATTGAGTTGAGAGTTGATCTACATAGCCTAAACACATTGAGAGCTAAGTGTAAACACTTTACCCTGGTAAGGTTGGATTTACATTGCCCATGCCTATGGATTGCTCATATATGTGTGATGACGTTAAATTCACTTGTCTTACATTGCTACTACTTGAGATGTTGCTTTTGACAGAAGGCAAAGACTTGAAGGATGTGTTGTAGGTCTTGGTTATTGTTTGGTTATTGCTTGAGGACAAGCAAGTGTAAGTATGGGGTGATTTGGTGTCTCTAAAGTAGCCATGTTGAAATGCACAGTTTAGTTCCATATTCTATACACTTGGCATATTTCGGGATGAGAATATGTCGAATTTATATAATATATGCTTATTTTCCAGAAATAGAGATCTACATAACTTTCTGTTTAATATTGCAGAATATGGAGCCATTTCGGGAGAAAACCAAGAAGCAGAGACGGGAGCTCAAATCTACTCGATATCGACAAGTTTAGTCGATATCGACAAACCATATCTAGGCACATCACTGATCGAGGAGCACATGTCGAGAAGCCAAGGAACAACAACCCGACTCCAGCACACTCCTCGATATCGAGTTACTTACTCGATATCGACTAAGCCCTGAAGATCATGCCCGGAGTCGAGGAGAGCCTGATCGGGGACGCCGCAGAGTGCTACTCGACTTGACCAGACGGCCGGACACCACTCCTCGATATCGAGGAAAGTCCTCGATATCGACAAACCCAAGTCACCTGTCCGAGCAAGGTCGAAGAAAGCTGCTTGACCAAGCCGATCTAACCAAGTCGATGAAGACAGCTTACTCGATATCGAGGAAACTCCTTGATATCGACAACACCCACATCACATATCGGAGCTAGTCCGAGGAAGAGCTAGTCGACATGCCGAGCCAAGCTGAAGTCGACGTCATTTTTACTCGATATCGAGGAGATCTATCCAAAAGTCGCGTACGCGGTTTTGGGCAGTCCAACTCGGATTGGGATTCCTTGGGGCCGAAGATTGCCGAGTTCTATCCGATTTTATCAAGATCCATCATGGAGGAGAAGATTTATCCATTTGAAGATATTTTAGGCTTTTAGATATAATTTCCTTTTAGATTTATTTATGTTATTCCATTTATTTATCTTTAAAGCTTTTAGATATAGATTTAGATATAGATAGAGATTTCTATCCTTGAATAGCAAGGAGTAGAAGGCTATAAATAAAGACCATGGGGCTGATTTTAGGAATCATCCAATTCATAAGCTAGAGAAGTAGTTCACAGAGAAGTTTTAGGAGTTCAAATGTTTTAGGCTTTTGGCATTCAACGAAAGTTGGATTGCCGGGATTGTAAAGGCTTTGAATTTAGTTTAATGCAAGTTTCTTTTCATACATCAATGTATGAGGTTGCAATGAAGCGCGAGTAGTCCACCCACTTCTAGGGTTGGGGCGAGCCCGACGATAGCCCTGCGTGTTTGAGGTAAAGATCCGACTTTTATCAAATTTTGAGGATCTACTACTTGTTATGTGTTTATTACCCATCTAATGGAGGTCCATGCTAACAACTTGGATTGTAAACATAAAATCAGTAGAGACAATTAGGATTTCTTGAAAAAGTTGTCTAATTGTTGGAAAAGGCGAAAGTTTAGTCCTTTCATGCGAATTATATGATTATCTGTTTCTTTCTTGCCTTATGCATGCTTGGTTATCGTTGTCGCAAACCCCAATCTTGAAAGTCTTTTACATACAGTTTATTTCGAATCCAAAAGCATTTGTTTTTACTTTATTTCGTTTTACTTTTTGTCTTCCTCCCTATCGACTAGCACTCCTCGATATCGACTTACTGATTCTCGATCCAGGTCGTTGTAGCTTCTGTGTGCAGGTGATCGACAAGCCAGTCATCGACGTCGACAAGGTTTACTCGATATCGAGTAACCTCTGCTCGATATCGACCAAAACCGCCTGTGCCTGCTGTTGCGCTGCTCGACTTTTCTGATCTTCTGTCGACTAACCCTAGTCGAGATCGATAACCTGTGGTCGACTTCTGTCCGTGAGATTTCTCCGTTGCCTAGGATCCGCTGACACGCTTCCTCGTGGATCGATCCTGACTTCCCACTGCTGCATCGGGAGGAAGTCTTATAATCATTTGCAAAGGACGGAATCTTGTTTGCTTTACTTTAGTCATATTTTATATTTGCATTCTCGATTTTCCTCCTATCAACATTCACCAAGGGTTTACCTAGACAGTTGTTCATTGATTTTCGTTCCAGTCTAACTGTACGGACCCCTCATGTTTCGACTGCGGGGGTTTGATAGATTACATAGGTCTCCTCTTGTATAGTGGGCAAAAAGCCCGTTAAGGCCCAATAGGTTTGTAACCTATATATATATATATGTATGTATATGTTATCAATGAATGGAAACCCTCAAGGAGGACATTACAATCAATCTCATACTCTCACACGAACAATAAGTAAAGTAAAGTTCTAGAGTTATCTCCTCGAATATCCCCCGAGGACAACAATCACTAAAGAAAATTTTAAATTTTTTAAAGCGGATACTTAGATAACATGGTCGCTCGTACTATAGTGTGCAATTAATCCTTCCTTTTGGAAAAAAGCAGGATGGCCATGAAAACTACACACAATACGCGCCCCCATTCCCCTCTGGAAAAAATTTCCCCTAACCCTAAATACTAAATCCGATATCAGCTTGTATTCAGTGTTTGCCCTCGTCGATTCGCGGCCGCTTCATCTCTCTCGTTCAGAATTCTGCAACGAGGAGGCTAAAATCAAGGTGTATCAAAGTCTGGCTTCCCTTAATCTCTCTATTAGTGTGAAAATGGAGGCACAGTCATGGTTGTTCTGGCTTAATGGTCAAAAATAGGCAGAGATGGGAGCTGGTCGGAAGATGTTTGCTCCAGCTATTATGAAGTTCAAGAGGTGAAAGAAATTCCTTAGTTCTTCGGAATGGGGGTGTCGGTCAACTTTTGCTTGGATGGGGTGTGCTCGGTTTTGGCTCATGTTCAGGTTCCTTATGCTTCTTTTCTTTGTGGTTCCTAGGCTCGATGTAAACATTCTCTTCTCCCAGAAGAGAGTCGAGCAACAACTCCTCTTAAAGGGGTGGGTCAAGCTACCCTCGTTCTACGGGAGTGTGTCTATGCCATTGAAAATTGAAATTGCATTCTGCTCTTTAAGCTATAATTATATGTCATGGAAATTGAGCAATTTACTTTTGAGTTTTTCACAAGCTGCTTGTTATATCAACTATACTTATCAATTCACAATCACACAAATCTTATCAATAATCGTTTTATGGCCTAAAAGCCCTTAGCATGGGGATTCAACCTTTTTCCCCTATGTTGTAACCGATATTCCATGAAAATCGGTTGTTGGGATTGTTGAGGGATTGGAAAAACAACATTTTTGACAAGTATCAATGCCTGGTATAAAAATGATCATATCCAATTGCTTGCTCTAGATGAGACTAAAACTGAAAATATTCCATGTGAAGCAGTTTGGAAAAAAGCTAGTTTCGATAATGCAATTTGGTCGCCAGCCCAAGGAAAAGAAGGGGTCTTAGGTTCCTCTGGAAAGCTAACCACTTTATGGATGAGATAATTCCAATTGAAATTCATCTTCACATAATAATCGGAGTTAAATAAAAAGCCTCACAAAGTGATACTAACTTAATTTTTTTTTCTATGCCCCTCCAAGCTTGTGGGAAAGGACCAATTTACCTAGAGAACAAAACCTGAGGGGGAAAAACTCATTATCGAAAATTTAGATAGGGTGCTTGTTCATCATCAAATCCTACAATTATTTTCAGAATTATTAACAAAAAATGGTGCTTTCTCCTCATAAGATCATTGTCCCATGTTGTAGGAGGAAATCGAGTTTAAAATATAAAATATAAATCAAACCAGATTCGTGCCCACGCAAATGATTACAAGACCTCCTCCTGATGCAGTAGTGGGAAGTCAGGATCGATCCACGAGGAAGCGTGTCAACAGATCTCAGGTAGCTGTAAATCTAACAGACAGAAATAACAAATAAAAGCATAAAAAGAAAGCAAAGACAGAGACTGGTCGATATCGACAAAGAGCTATTCTATATCGACAAGAAATATCGACACCAGAAACTCAAATCGACCAACAAAAATAGAAACTCGGAAAAAGCAGCGTCGAGTAAAACCCTCCTTGATATCGAGTAAGATCAACTCGATATCGATAAGAACTTCCTCGGAATCGACAAAAGACAAAAACTTAAAGATGCAAACTTTTGAACACAGAACGCCGATTTTCAATGAAATAAATTCAATAAACTAAAGACTTCCAAGGCCAGGGTATCAACACCACAACGATAACCATGAAAAATAACACATAAAGGCATAAACGATCATTTTTTTCATCAAATAACTTTCGTTATTAACAAATAGGAATACAGAGGCTTTCACATAAACCCTAATTGTTACTAACCCTTTTCACATAATTAACCCAAGTTGCATTAAGATCACTTTCGCTTCAATAATACAAACAAGGATCACCTTCAACTCTCGTAAAAGAATCATGCTCATAGGGATAGAAGATGAATTGCATAAAAAGATCAAACCTTTACCGCGTCATCTTACCTGAAGTGGGTGGACTACTTGCTCTTCATCATCAAGAAAGACATCAATAAACAAAAGGAAATAACTTGCATTAAATAAACCAAAGAAAGCTTACAACCAATCGAAGCCAAATCCGCTTTCGCCTTTCTAACTTCTCTCGCCACAAGCTCTCTTCTCTACTCTCTCTATGCAACTAATTGTGTGTGAAATTGAATATCTAAAATCCAACCCCGAGGGCCTTATTTATAGGGTTCTGATCAGTCTAAAACCAACACCCCGCAAGCGTACGGTGTCAATTGTAATAATCGAGTGTCGAATCTCAGGGACTGTGTGAATATCAATTGCAGAACTCAACTAGTTTACTAAGCCAAATAGAAGAAGTGATTTTTGAATGAATAAGGAAATAAGAAGAAGGAAAATAACAAATTGCAAGTTTTTGAATATATGATGAGAAACATTCCAGAGTCAAGGTTCACCACAACAATGCATCTTCGATAGACTATATAATTTTCATGCCTGAACAAATTGAAAAGAGATATTTGAAGGTAAACTATCTAAATTCATTATCGCTCAGCCTACGCATCTCGCAATAAATATGTCCGTTTCATTCAATTACCACTCAGCTTGCGCATGTTGCAGATTAATCAATCAAATTGGACTCATTAAGCATTTAGATCCGAGTGACCAAATCGACCAAACAATCGCAGGCGCGATCCGCATAATCAATTCAAACCTAGGTTGTCTACGATAGTTTATTATCCTCAAGAGAACTAAATAGATTGCTCATAAACAATTCTCAAGTTCAATCCATGTTTTCCAACAACTTTGTCTATGTATCCAATCTCAATTCGCAGCTGGCGCGTGTTGACTATCAAAAGGATTCCAATCAATCATAGGATTAATTGGACTAAGCACTCATGGATCGAATCAAACAAACAATATAATTCATTCAGGCAATCATCACGCACATGTCTATCTCAGCATCGTTGGGATCACCCCAACCCCAAAACAAGAAAATTAGCCAGATATTGATTCAGACACAATCAAAGAATTCATGATGAAAGAATATAAAACTAGATTAAAAGAACGTATTCTGAATCCAGCAAAATAAACCTTCAAGGACAAATCTCTGAAAAAGTCTACAACTCTCAATGTCTGCCACTAGCGTTTCTGACGTGAAAATTGGACGTCTTTATGATCAAACCCTAATTCTCTATATATAGTTCTAACAAAAGATCTGAAAATAATAATAAAATAATAATAAAATATTCCAAAAAGTCGTTTAACAAAATATAAAAGCGAATAAAAAATCCGACGAACTCTCGCTGAGGACAAGTATCGATTCGATACTTCAGAGTATCGAGTCGATATGTGGCTACCCTAAAGCCATACTTCACTCGAAATGTTCAGGTACCGAGTCGATAGTTTAAAGTATCGACTCGATACTTCGTGGTATCCTTTTCTGCTCGGAATACCGACTCGATATGTGTGGGTTCCGAGTCCGATTCCGCCTTGTTTCTTTGATTTTGACCTTGAAAGCTCTCTTGCCTCGACTCATGCCTCTTGAATGCTCTCTCTGGACATGCTCCGACTTCAAGGATCATCCTCGCACATGACTCATTTCTTGCTCCTTTTCCTTGGCTCGTTAAATATCCCAAAATATGCATCGAAACACCTGAAATTTCACACACACCATGTGTAGACCTCTATACTCGAAATGACACATAAATCACATAAAAACACATATAAAGTGACACTGAATAAACATAAAACCTACTCACAAGACACCTAAAATCACATAGAATAGGATGATATCAAAATACCCCATACTTAGACCTTGCTTGTCCCCAAGCAAGACTAATTATAATAAACCACAAGTGCAAGATAAAATATTTGCCTCAACTTATTCAAGCCCTCTTGAAGATAATAATGCAATCAAAATCTCAAGACAAATGTCATCATAGCATGTTTACTCATTACCGAAAACAAAGCAATCAAAAGCCCCAAACCTCACTTGGATGTTTGGTGTGAATAACTCTCACTCAAATGTGTATAAGGGATGAAATTTACGCTCGGTCTCAACAATTGTGCTTATCTATACCATAAGCTTGCCCAGCGTTCTACATCTCCACCGCTTGAGATCATGCACACAACAAAATCATGAGGACTTTTGTCAAGGTTGTAATGAGGCTAAGGTAAAGGAAAATAAGGTACGGAAGTATTTAGGCTATGTGGTGCAAAAATCCAGGAAAAAGGCATGCCGAAGAGCAACCAGTAAAACACCAATGCCAACAACTTCACAAACCAAACCAAATCACCAACTTCATCACAAATAATGCATTCTCAATTAAGCACTTCAGACTTCAATCAACCATTTTCTTTCCTTTTTTCACACTTTTCTTTTCTCTCTAGCTACAACACTGTTTTGCGCGAATAAAAACATTTGTGATGAATGCACCCGGTTACTAAGTGTCTCAGTCACCTCACCTATATCTTTTCCTCCTTTTGTGAATTTTATCCTCCACAAGCAGGATCGGTTACTAACCGTATTTTTTTCTTCTTGACTTTTACCCAGGAGTGAATTTTATCCTTCTCCTGTCCCAAGGAATTTCTGCCATATCGCATATACCATTCAAACCAGAATAAATTAAACACATGACACCAATGATCTCCACCCCATACTTGGCTTTTTGCCACTTCATCATCACAACCATTCAATAAAATCAGACCAATTTCCCGAATAGGTAGAAAGGCTTACATAATATGGCTTGGATAATTTTGTGGAGCTTCCAAAGAATAGGCTATAGGCTCAAAGGGGTTTCAAGCATAGGGATCATGTAAAAGGTAGGTAAAGAGAGGGAAAAATGGCTGATGAAACCAATGCCTCAATCATTTTAATGTTATGTACACAAATAATATAATGCAACCTCAAATAAGAGTCTAAGGCAAGTTATGAAGATAGCAACAAAAGTGAGTGTCACACATGAAAAATAATCAGAGGACCCATATAAACATTAGTCATTCAGGTTCAAATCTCATAAGGCTTTTGTTTAGGGGCTAAGTCATGCTTGTCTTAACAAATAACTCCATCCTAGGCAAATTATCAAAAGATAATGACATATAAATATAAGGCGAATATTAGCATCGTAGGCAACTACTCCATCATTGTGGTATTTAACATATTTAGGGTACATCAATCATCCATAGAAACACTCGAAAAAACTATAACGACTTAACATAGAACTCCTAACACTAATTCTTATAACATCGACTCAAAATAAAAAGACTCAAGAACATCAAGAATTGAAATAGTCTTCAAATAGGCTTCAACATCAGGACTGTCAAGCCCCTGAAACATAAAAGACAAATATATAAACATATACTCACATAAATATCCCACCCCATACTTAAAACCTACATTGTCCCAATGTAGAATAAGAAATAAAGGGTAAGAGAGACTCACATAGAACTACTGGTGTGGTGGTGGCTGATAGGGATGGCCCGTCAGGTGCTCCCATATCTGCTACTGCAACTGAAAGGATTGGGTGTTCTGTTGCTCAATCGCAGTCAACCGGTTCAGAATACCGAATTGCTGCTGATGTATCTGCTCGTGAGTAAGCGCCAAAGAGCCCACTCTGGTGGATAAATCAGACATGTCCTCCCTCAATGTCCGAAACTCGTCGGCCCGGTGGAAGGATGTATATGTAGGCTGGTGCCAATCATCTGTATCCATCGCAGTCTGATCGTCTGAGTGATGTCTATCAGCTGCGTCTGTTTCAGCACCCACCTCATCATCGCTAGATTCCTCAGACTCCATACCCTCAATCAACGGGACCGGCTGACCAGTCCAGCTTTCAAACCAGTACCGACGCTCTAAGATACACATGTGCTGGGGGTTGAACTCACAATAGCGACGATCCCCAGTCTTCAGGGCGAGGTGGGGCACAGAATTGATGATCTTAATCATCCTTTGGGCAGTCAAATGGGCAATGTCTACCCAACCAGGAGCAATATGTGTGTATCGATTTAGATCAACCCGAAAACGAACAACAAGGGCTGCAATCATACCTCCTACAACGAGATGATTAGACGGGTTCCTGGCGAAGTAGAAGAGGTGACTTGCCAACTCGAAGCCAATGTTGATGGGTCGCCCACTCACAAGGCTCTCAAGAATCCTAAGCTCGCTAGTCTTCACCTTGTTCTGCTCATGACGAGCGAAGATAGCCCAGCGCAGGAGTTGATGGATGATACGGAAGCAAGGGTTAATGATGTCAGCGCTTGAGGACTTGCTTCCTAGGAACTGGCCCTTTCCAGTCATCCTGTACCAGAATCTATGTAGTTCAGCTGATGATACAAGCGATGGATCCACATTTGAATCGAATCCTAGGATCTCATTGAGGTTGGCAATGGTCAATGATCTCGCAACATTGCCCAATCTGAATGTCATATTGCCCTCTAATGTGCTGGAATCAGCCTCCAGCGAGAAGCTGCACAGGAACTCCTTAGTGAGAGCTGGGTATGCCGGAAGGTCCATGATGATGAGAGGGGAAATTCCCCCATGAGCACATAATCTCTCGATCTATGCATGGCAGTTGATTGTCTCCATATCGCTCTGATAATAGTACTTAGGTCCATAATGGTGGGCATCCTTGAACAAATCCAACCTCTCTCGATGCTCGCTAGAGTCGAACACCACCCTATCAAGCCGAGATTGGGACGAAGATGATGCTCCTGCATTTTTGCTTCTCCTACTTATTATGACCTGTGCTTTATCATTACCAAACAAACATACAACAACCCAAGAGACCAACAGAATTTCTCAATTAGCAAGGGGTAAGCAATCATTCAAATAAACGCACCAAACATATATTACTTTATGCTCCATAGAACTACTACCATGTAAAACAACCCCATACTTGAAGGTTTAGCCATCCGACAAAATAAAGCCATAAAGTGGAATATATATGGCCCTACAAGTCACCATCTTTATCAAATTCAACATATTAAATTCAGTTGGTATTACGGAGTAGGGAAACTATTTAATATCTCAAAATTTTAACATATTCATAGCCACTCCCACTATTAATCAATTTCTCAAAACACAAAGTCAAGAAATTTCTTCAACTGAACAATCCAAGCACACAAGAACAACCTCATAGGTATTCAGGAACAATCAATTTCCAGAAATTTACTCAATAAGCTTCTCAACAAATCAAAATTTTCAATTTTCCCTTAAACCTCTAACTCACCTTCAATTACTCAAACCCTAAATATCTCAAACATTCTCAATAAAATTTCAACCAAAAGACAACAATTAGATGAAAAAGAGAAGGAATGAGAGGGAACATACCACAAATCTTTAGATCCGATTGCAATTAGGGGTTTAGATAAGATTTGGGGTGAAGGGAATTTGGTGGCTGCGGTGCGCAGTAGGGCAACGGCGGGAGCAGTGGCGACTAGGGTCGGCGCTGGTGGCTGGTGTGCTCGGCGCTGGTGGCTGGTGAGCGGCGCGGCGGTGCACAGCGAGGCAGAGGGAGTGGGTGAAGGGAGGAAGGAGAAGGCTTGAATGTGAACTGTTCGAAGGTATCGGGTCGGTAGTTGTGAGGAGAGAGAGACCACTGTCTTTTGTTTTCAATTTCGGCGTTTCCATTTTATTTTTATTTTTTTTTATTTTTTGAAAAGTAAAGAGAGAAAAGAAAAGACAATAAAATAAAATAAAAAACACAACAATTCTAAAATTAACTAAAAAAAACTAAACTAGAAAAATGTGAACTGTTCGAAGAGCTGATTTTTTTAATTTTTTTAAAGAAAAATCTATGCTAGAATAACAAAAATTGAAGAAAGAAAGCATACCTGGGTTGCCTCCCAATAAGCGCTTGGTTTTTAGTCGTCAGCCTGACTTTCAGAAGGTTATTAGACGTTTGGTAAAATGAGGTGGATCAGTGCCACCTTTCCAACTTGATTCCCATCATAATACTTCTTTAAGCGTTGCCCGTTCACCTTAAACTCACCCCACTTTTCATTCCATACCGTTACAGCACCATGAGGGTGAACCTTTCGGATCTCAAATGGTCCACTCCAACGAGATTTCAGCTTGCCTGGAAAAAGCTTCAAGCGAGAATTGTAGAGCAATACTAAGTCACCTTCTTCAAGCTCTTTCGAAACAATGCGCTTATCATGCCACCTCTTGGTCCTTTCTTTGTAGATCCGGGCATTCTCATAAGCGTCTTGTCTCAATTCCTCAAGCTCTTGGAGTTGAAGCATTCTCTTCTCCCCTGCTGACTTTGCATCAAAGTTCAGTGCCTTGATAGCCCAATATGCCTTGTGTTCCAATTCAACCGGAAGATGACAAGATTTGCCATAAACTATGCGATAAGGAGACATGCCTAAAGGAGTCTTGTAGGCAGTCTTATATGCCCACAATGCATCGTCAAGCTTGCTTGCCCAATCCTTCCGACTTCGAGAGACTGTCTTCTCTAAAATACTTTTGATCTCCCTGTTAGATACTTCAACCTGACCACTAGTCTGAGGATGATAGGGAGTAGCTACTCGATGGTTGACCCCATACTTCTTCAAAAGTGCTTCAAAACTTCTCTCAATAAAGTGTGAACCACCATCACTAATGAGCACTCGCGGAACTCCAAATCTAGGGAAGATGGTGGACTTCATGAACTTTGCCACAACCTTAGAATCATTGGTAGGCGTGGCTATGGCTTCTACCCACTTAGAAACATAATCCACAGCAACCAAGATATACTTGTAGACGCCAGAGTTGGGAAAGGGGCCCATGAAATCTATTCCCCAAACATCAAAAAGCTCGACCTCTAGAATGGTATTGAGTGGCATTTCATTCCGTCTAGAGATATTTCCTGAGCGTTGGCACTCATCACAAGACACCACAAACCTTTGCACATCCTTGAACATGGTGGGCCAAAAGAGTCCTGATTGTAGAATCTTTGCAGTAGTCTTGAAAGCTTTTGCATGTCCTCCTGTGGGGAGGGTGTGACAATGTCGCATAACACTCTCAACTTCTTCCTCTGGAATACATCTCCTAAAGATTCCATCGCTACCCTGCTTGAAGAGAAGAGGCTCATCCCAATAATAGTGCTTAGCATCATGGAGGAATTTCTTCTTCTGATGGAATGATAGCCCAGGCGGTATTTCCTTGCAAACAAGATAGTTCACAATATCAGAATACCATGGCAGCCCCTTTCTTGAGACGTTCAAAAGTTCCTCATTGACATCAAATATAGCAGAAACAATGCCTTGAAATAAGCGATCATCTGGGAAAGAGTCATCAATCGGCCTCAAATCATCAACTTCCTCTATTTGCTCCAAAGGAAGTCTAGATAGGTGGTCTGCCACAAAATTCTCCGCTCCTTTCTTATCCTTGATCTCCAAATCAAATTCTTGCAACAAAAGGATCCATCGAATAAGACGTGGTTTGGCATCCTTCTTCTGCAACAAGTAGCAGACTGCAGCATGGTCGGTGTAAACAATCACCTTAGAACCGACGAGGTATGACCGAAACTTCTCAAAGGCATAGACTATTGCAAGCAATTCCTTTTCTGTGGTGGTGTAGTTCATCTGAGCAACATCCAAAGTCTTGCTAGCATAATATATGGCATGCAACTTTTTATCCTTCCTTTGTCCAAGGACAACACCAACTGCATAATCGCTCATGTCATACATGATTTCAAATGGAAGATCCCAATCTGGGGACTGCATAATAGGAGCGGATATTAAAGCTTCTTTCAACCTGTGATAAGACTCAAGACACTCTGGGGAAAAGTTGAAGGGTACATCCTTCACTAAAAGGTTAGTCAATGGATTAGCAATTTTAGAAACATCACGAATGAACCTCCTATAAAAGCCAGCATGACCTAAGAAACTCCTAATTCCTTTGATAGAGGTTGGAGGTGGCAATTTCTCAATCACTTCAATTTTTGCTTTATCCACTTCTATTCCTCTACTAGAAACTAGGTGACCAAGAACAATACCTTCATTCACCATAAAATGACATTTTTCCCAATTCAAAACCAAATTAGTCTCTTCACACCTTTTTAAAACTCTAGCTAGGTTGGACAAACATGCATCAAAGGAAGAACCATACAAAGAAAAATCATCCATAAACACTTCCATAATATCCTCAATCATGTAATAGAATATAGCCATCATGCATCTTTGAAAAGTAGCGGGTGCATTGCACAAACCAAAAGGCATCCTTCTATATGCAAAGGTTCCATAAGGACAAGTAAAGTGATGTCGTTCAAATATCGATGACTCCTAGTGACATTGAGGACAACATGAAGGTTCCATTTGATGGCCCTGTCACTCGTGCAAGGGCCAAGAAGATTCAAAATGCAACTAAAGCCTTTCTTGTCCGTCACCATGGAACTTTAGAGCAAGGGTTCAGGCCACCCTGGATCACTTGGCTCAAGGTTACACCGCCAGCACAAGAAGTGAGCCTGCGTCCACATACGGAGCTCATGAAAGCTCGTCTGCACCCACCATGAGCCAACCTTACTCGACATTTCCTTATGTCACTCGAGACCACCATTGTCGAGTGGATGGGCCGAGTTCCTTGTGCATGGGCCGAAATTAAGATTAGTAATTATGTTATTATTTCATGCAATTAGATAAATAAAGGTGGAAATTAATTTTATCTCTTATAGATATATTACTTAGCCACCAAGTTATTTAATATCTATCTTCTTAGGAATTATTTATCTTTAAGTTATTTCATTTATCTTTAGATAGAATTAATCTATCCAAACCCCTTTCCTTTGCAAGGGAAGATTGGATAGATCTCTCATAGTTTTCTATAAATTCATGTTATGCATCTTTTATTAAAATTAGATTGAATTAGAATTGAAGAAACCCTTTATGGATTAAGGGTTCTTCGATTTCAATCACAAAGCTTCATGTTCTTATTATTTTCGGCCTTCACAAAAATCATCACCATCACCTTGATTCCATCGGCAAACCCTAAACCAAACACAAACCCTAAAATCAGAAACTGTCGCAAGAAGGAAAGCCCAACCTTGGTGACATCCGCGGCCTGATCCGCTTCCAGCGAGCGTGGAAGGCGTCCGCTCCGCGTACGCCAGCGCCCAGGCGTCTCGGCCTCTCCAGCGCGCCCCGCGTATTCCCAGCGCGCCTCTCAGCCGCGCACCGCATCGCTAGCTGCCTCACTTCCAGCGAGAGTCACCCGCACATCCACTCGCTCGCACACCCTGAGGCCTGAGCGCCTGTGTGCCCAGTACCCTCGCGCGTCCCCGCCCTCGTTCTCTTCGCTGTTCTTCATTCCTTCTTTCTGTCGCTATTACCTTGTTTAAGTTTGTTGGAATTTTCTAAGTATAGAATCTGTCGCTAAATCAGAATTCTAATCACTTGTTTAATTTGTTCCAAATCAGGAGATATCAAAGAGCATTGCAAGATCGAAGCAAATATACGGCGTGGTTCTTGATCTGAAGCCCACAGGCGAAGGATCGGGTATCCCAAACGTATCAAGTGGTATCGGATTTTAGGTTAATGCATGTTCTTTACTCTCTTGATTTCTATTTGAGTGATTTATTTTCCGTGCCTTATTTTTCACCATAGCCGCTTTATAAAAATTGAATCTTTATTATTCACCCATCAAAATTGGCACTTTATTTTTGTTATTCTTTGTTTGGATCTATAATTTGGAAGATATTGAGTTCTTGACTGCAAGTTGTGATCTTTTATTCCTAGTTGCTACATATCATGCCTATGACTGTGATTCTTCGATTAAAAGCATTATATAAACTTGCACCACTAAAGAACCCTACTTTTTCCAGTTTCTTGCCTATTTGCCCTCTTTTCTTTATTTTTGCTTACTTTTAGATCATCGTAGCTTTTAATTTTATTTTTTTTCTTGCTCTTCAATTTTCGCCTGCTACCTCAATATTACAGCAGTTTGTTCATCATATAAAAAAAAAAACAGAAAAGTACAAAAGAACCCTACTTGTGTGATCTAAACGGTTTTAAGCATTACAAAAGAACCCTACTTGTGTGATTTTGTGCTGTGCCGACACTGGAGCCTTGGTCACACCCCTCTTTCTCTGAACCGTGTTGCAACCGTCAGATAATAGTTGACGGAGTGTGTGCACTTGATTGCCCTTGTGATTGCTAATTTCTACACCTCCCTCAGGAGGTAGACTGCCCCCACCACCTACGGCTCCTACACCTCCTTCAGGTAATGTTCCACCTACAGGTAACCCTTCTGGTTCAGTTAACTCTCCCCCTTCTGGTCAATTACATTATCAGCTTAAGTCTGCTACTCTTAATCCTTTCAATGGAGAGATTGACAACGATCATCTAGCGGGCTTCAACGGACACCAGGATCGCCGTGAACATACCCCACCACGGCATCAGCAAGGGAGGCCCATTCAGCGTCAGCAGCAGCAGCCGTTTCATACCCGTGCTAACTGGGATGACAGCCGCAACAACAATGATCTATACGAGATGCCACATCTAGAGGATGCTTACCATGAGGTAAATCCTAACTTTGATGATTTACCCCCTCCAAATTTTGGTCGTCCTAGATTTGATAATGCTCAAGCTATACAAAGACGAGATGTTAAGCTCAAATTAGAAACCTTTGATGGTAATACTGATCCTGAAGCTTATCTTGTTTGGAAAAATCATACTGACTATCTGCTTGAACATTTACGCTATGAGGAAACGGAGAAATTGGAAGTTGTTATATTGCATTTAGTAGGTAAAGCTCGCACCTAGTGGTTCCGCACTCGTGAGATGCGCCGTCGTCAGGACAAGCAACCTGTTGAGACTTGGCCACAACTTCGCTATCTCCTAAAAAGAGAGACATGTGCCTAAGGAATTCACAGAATCCATGAGGATGCAATTGGCGACTTGCCACCAAGGGACTCGTTCTCCTAATGAATATAGGGATGAACTGGAACGACTCTCTCATCAGGCTAATGTTTTTCTTACTGAACGTGCTTTGTGGCCTTAATTTCTTGCTGGTCTTAATATTTCTATTAAAAACCCTTTAGCTATCCATTCCATTAGAGATATTAACACTTTGACTCAAAAAGCAAAGCTGATGTATGAGCAACAGCAGCAGCAGCTTTGGCTACAGCGGAACCGAGTTGACCAGACCTCTCAGGGTCGCAGGTTTGTTCCCTTTAACTCTTTCAGTCAATCTAAATCTTCTACTTCTAACCCTTCTATGCAGCAAAAGGGAGCTTCCAACTCACCTCAACAGGGTTATCAGGTTCAAACTAGAAGAGTTGCTGCACCATCTACAGACCGTAACAAAGATATCCGTTGCTTCACTTGTGGTGGGTCTGGGCATGTCTCTCGCAATTGCCCCCATAAAAGGAAGGTTCTTCTCAATGATTTGGGAGACCATTACTACGAGGAGGAGACTGATGAGGACCTGGTAGTTTCGAGTGAAGTGGAGGAGGACCAGTCGACTGAGCCTATTGAGGAGATCGATACTTCACAGTACGACAACGTGTTTTGCATCATCAATCGACGGGTCCTACACATTCAGGAATCTCCCGTGGCGAATCAAAGGGAGAACATATTCCACACACGATGCTTGGTTCGAGAAGCTACCTTAACCCTTATCATCGACGGTGGGAGTTGCTGCAATCTCATCAGTGAAAAGGTAGTGAATTTCCTCCATTTACCTACTACTCCTAGAGCTACTCACGATGGTTTAAATGGCATTACTGATGATGGTTCTGATATATTGGTCACCAAACAATGTTTAGTTTCTATTTCTATTGGAACATATCATGATAAAATATTATGTGATGTTGCTCGCATGGATTGTAGTCATATATTGTTAGGGCGTCCTTGGTTATATGATCGTAATGTCCTTCAAGATGGTCGTGCAAATACATATGCTTTCACCTATGACGGGAGGAGAGTTACTCTCTTACCCCTTTCGCCACAAATTATTCTGAAGGACCAGGTTCGCAAATAGCAACAAAGGAACGCCGACAGAGAAGCTGAAAGATTGGAGAAGCTCAAAGGGACCTCGGCTGAGCAAGCCGCCCCCACGGCCCCAGCAGCATCGCCCGCAGCCGCCCCTGCAGCCCCCTTGCCGCTTTCTCCTCCCCATTCGACGCCACCTAAGCCCTTTTCTGCATCACTTAAAGGCTCTGTGGAACGTCGATCTTTGGTCTCTCACCCTCAGCAAGGGACCATCACCTGGAACGCTCATCGACCTCATATTCTACTGATTATGAAACAGGTATTAATTAATGTTGAATTAAGTCATATTCCTGCACCTATTGCTGCTCTTTTGTAGGACTATTTGGATGTGCTTCCAGCTGAACTACCCCAAGGCTTGCCTCCTATTAGAGGTATTGAGCATCAGATTGACTTTGTGCCTGGGGCAGCCTTGCCTAATCGCGCCGCTTATAGAGCTAGCCCTGAGGAAACAAAGGAGCTGCAACGACAAGTCACAGAATTGATGGACAAGGGCTTTGTGCGAGAAAGCCTCTCTCCCTGTGCCGTGCCTGTCATTTTGGTTCCAAAGAAGGGTGGCTCCTGGAGCATGTGTGTTGATTGCCGCGCGATCAACCAAATAACGGTTAAGTATCGCCACCCTATTCCTCGTTTAGATGATATGCTTGATGAACTTCATGATGCTTCTATTTTTTCTAAAATTGACCTTAGAAGTGGATATCATCAAATTAGGATGAAACAGGGTGATGAATGGAAAACGGCTTTTAAAACTAAGTATGGCTTATATGAATGGTTAGTAATGCCTTTTGGATTAACTAATGCACCTTCTACATTTATGAGGCTTATGAACCATGTGCTTAGAAGACACTTAGGTAAATTTGTCGTTGTCTATTTTGACGATATCTTAATCTACAGTAAGAATATGCATGATCATTTAAGTCACTTAAAATTGGTTTTTGATTGTCTAAGCAAAGAGAAATTATATGCCAATTTAAAGAAGTGTTCTTTTGCATCCGAGTCTACCATTTTTCTTGGTTTTGTAGTGACTGCATCTGGATTAAAGATGGATGAGGAGAAGATTCGTGCTATTCAGGAGTGGGATAGGCCGACTACACCCACCCATGTCTGCTCATTTTTGGGCCTTGCTGGCTTCTATCGACGTTTTGTCAAGGACTTCAGCCTGATTGCCGCCCCCTACATGAGCTGACAAAGAAAGATGTGACATTTCGCTGGTCTGACTCACATCAAAAGGCTTTCGACGCACTAAAGGACCGCCTGACACACGCCCCAGTGCTGCAGTTACCTGACTTTGCTCAACCCTTTGAGCTCGAGTGTGACGCTTCTGGCACTGGCATTGGAGGGGTCCTGCTGCAGAACAAGCGTCCCATCGCCTACTTTAGTGAAAAGTTGGGCACCGCTGAGCTCAACTATTCTACCTTCGACAAGGAGCTATTTGCACTGGTTCGCTGCTTACAGACTTGGCAACATTATCTCTGGCCTAAGGAGTTTGTGATTCATTCGGATCATGAAGCTCGAAAGTACCTCAAAGGAGAAGCAGTGCTCAGCAGGCGACTTGCTCGATGGGTGGAGTTTATAGAGACCTTTTCCTATGTGGTTCACCACAAGAAGGGAAAGGATAATGTGGTAGCTGACGCGCTATCACGCAGGTATGTCCTCTTAAACCATATGGATGCACATGTTTTGGGTTTTGCATTGATAAAGGAACTGTATGCTTCTGATGGTTTCTTTATAACTATATATGCTCAATGTGTGTCCAAAGGTGAAGTTGATTCATATTTTATTGATAATGGGTATTTGTTTAAGATGGCTAAACTTTGTATCCCATCTTCTTCTATTCGCCGATTGTTAACCCAAGAAATTCATGAATCTAGAGGACATGGGGGTTTCGAAAAAACCTTAGCTGGACTAAAGGAACACTACTTTTGGCCTAAAATGTCTAATTATGTTTAATATCTATCTTCTTAGGAATTACTTAGCTGGACTAAAGGATATATTACTTAGCCACCAAGTTATTTAATATCTATCTTCTTAGGAATTATTTATCTTTAAGTTATTTCATTTATCTTTAGATAGAATTAATCTATCCAAACCCCTTTTCTTTTGCAAGGGAGGATTGGATAGATCTCTCATAGTTTTCTATAAATTCATGTTATGCATCTTGTATTAAAATTAGATTGAATTAGAATTGAAGAAACCCTTTATGGATTAAGGGTTCTTCGATTTCAATCCCAAAGCTTCATGTTCTTATTATTTTCGGCCTTCACAAAAATCATCACCATCACCTTGATTCCATCGGCAAACCCTAAACCAAACACAAACCCTAAAATCAGAAACTGTCGCAAGAAGGAAAGCCCAACCTTGGTGACATCCGCGGCCTGATCCGCTTCCAGCGAGCGTGGAAGGCGTCCGCTCCGCGTACGCCAGCGCCCAGGCGTCTCGGCCTCTCCAGCGCGCCCCGCGTATTCCCAACGTGCCTCTCAGCCGCGCACCCCGTCGCTAGCTTCCTCGCTTCCAGCGAGAGTCACCCGCTTATCCACTCGCTCGCACACCCTAAGGCCTGAGCGCCTGTGTGCCCAGTACCCTCGCGCGACCCCGCCCTCGTTCTTTTCGCTGTTCTTCGTTCCTTCTTTCTGTCGCTATTACCTTGTTTAAGTTTGCTGGAATTTTCTAAGTATAAAATCTGCCGCTAAATCAGAATTCTAATCACTTGTTTAATTTGTTCCAAATCAGGAGATATCAAAGAGCATTGCAAGATCGAAGCAAATATACAGCGTGGTTCTTGATCTGAAGCCCACAGGCGAAGGATCGAGTATCCCAAACGTATCATAAAGGTTGTCTTTTCTTGGTCATCTGGGTGAATAGGAATTTGCCAGAACCCACTATTTCCATCAAGATAGCAAAAGTTTGAATGCTTAGCTAGCCTCTCTAAGACCTGATCAATAAAAGGAAGTGAAAAATGGTCTTTTCTAGTCGCTGTATTTAGTTTCCTATAATCAATGCACATTCTCCAGCCAGTTACAGTCCTAGTAGGAATTAACTCATCATTTTGGTTTTTAACAACAGTCATACCACCCTTTTTAGGAACCACATGAACAGGACTAACCAACTTACTATCAGAAATAGGGAAAATTATTCCCGCATCTAACAATTTCAGAATCTCCTTTAGCACTATTTCTTTCATGTTGGGATTAAGTCGTCTTTGATGCTCTATAGTGCGTTTATGATTATCCTCCATGAAAATTCTATGCATGCACAAAGAAGGTGGAATCCCTTTCAAATCATCAATTGAATACCCTATAGCTTTTCTATGTAATCGAATGACAGATAAAAGTTTTTCAACCTCTATATCACTCAAATTAGCATTGATAATGACAGGGAATGTAGAGTTAGGGCCTAGGAATTCGTACCTTAAAGAAGCGGAAAGTGGTTTCAGATCGAGCGCAGGAGGAACAGCTGACGCCGACTCGGATTTTTCTTCAGATTGCCCAAGTATCGACTCGATAGTGTCAGGTATCGACTCGGTAGTTTTAGGTATCGACTCGATAGTTCCATTGTATCGATTCGATTGTTCGTGATTCTGAATTCTCCGTTCTTCCGACTCGGCACTTTCTGGGTTCCGACTCGGTACTTTCTGGACTTCGAGTCCTAAGCTTTCCGGGAGGCTCCCTTCGAGCTCGGGTGCCTCAGGTGATGCTTCCAAGTCCTCCACAGCTTCATCCAGACGTGGTTCATGGTCTCGAGTCATGATGCCAGCGGTTAGGCAAGCTTCAAGTGGATCATGTATGATGATCGACATCATATTCTCTTGCACACCCTTGTCTACCTCATCATCCTTGCAATATTCATCCTCAAAAGCAGGGGTTTTCACGGTCCTATTAAAATTATACTCAATTCTCTCATCCCCAACATTAAATGCGAGGATTCCTTGTCGGACAAAAATTTCTGTTCCTGCAGTAGCTAAAAATGGTCTACCAAGTATAATAGGCACAGGATAATTAGCATCAATATCAAGAACAACAAAATCAATAGGCACATAGAATTTATCTAATCGAATGGGAATATCCTCCAGGGTGCCTTCCGGGTGAGCAACTGTCCTATCCGCCATCCAGAGTTGCATTTTAGTTGGCTTAAGTTCGCCAAAATCAAGCTTTTTGAAAATCGATAGTGGAAGTACACTAACGCTAGCACCTAAATCACATAAAGCATTATAACGGAAGTCACCAACAGTAATAGGGACACAGAAACTACTTGGATCCTTGAGCTTGGGTGGCATCTTGTTCTGGATCAATGTCGTGCTTTCCTTACCAAGAGTTGCAACTTCACCTTCGTAGAGCTTCCTTTTGTTGGAGAGGATCTCCTTAAGGAATTTCGCATATGATGGCATCTCTTTCAAAGCTTCAGTGAATGGAATGTTCAGATGTAGTTTCTTGAGAACCTCCATAAAATTCTCATATTTCTTTTCCAGTAGGGCTTGATTCCTCTTTTGCGGAAATGGAAGGGGCGGTTTGAATGGCGGTGGTGGCACATATGACGCCTCCTTCTCTGGCTGTTCTGGTGCCTTAACTTCCCCTTGTTAATGTGATGTTTGCACTTCCTTAGCCTTGGATGTCTCAGGCTTCTGCACTTCCTCCAGTTGCTTTCCACTTCTTAGGGTCACTGCAGCTATATGACCCTTTGGGTTTTCATCACTCCTTCCTGGCAAGTGACCAAATGGTCTAGGAGTGTTGAGGGCCAATTGAGCCATTTGGGTTTCACGCATCTTGAATCGCGCCTCAGTCTTAGCTTCTACTTCACGATTCCTGGCTTCTGTTGCATTTTGATTAGCCAGTACTTGCTTTAACATCTCCTCTACATTGGGTGATGATGTCTCTCGAGCTGGTGCTTGGTTTCCCTGTTGCCTCTGTTGGAATCCGGGGGGTGGATTTTGAGCTCCCTGATTGTTAGCATAGGAGAAGCTTGGATGATCTCTAGCACGGGGGTTATAGTTGTAGTTGTTGTTGTAGCCTTGACCCCTATTGAAATTTCCAGCATAGTTAGCTTCTTCCTCTATCAGGTCAGTATTCTGGGAAGCAAACAACTCGCAGGTCGAGATGGTGTGAGTGGTAGCGCCACAACATTGACAAGGTAATGCAGATTTTGAAACTGAAGACGCTGTTGTCCTTGTAGGGATTACGTTTTCAAGCATCTTCTTTATGCTCTTCACTTCAGAGGAGAGAGCATCAAACTTGGCATCCCTATATGTCTCCGTGTTTACCTCAAACAGCCCAGCTTGCCTTTTCGAGTTCAAAGACCCTCTAGATGATGAGTATCTTCCATAATGCATAGCGGTCTTTTCAAGGAAATTCTAAGCTTCCTCTGCAGTCTTATCCACAAAGGTTCCTCCAGATGAGGAATCAATGAGTACCCTGGTAGCGTCATTAAGACCCTTATAAAAGATCTCTAAAAGGTTGATTTTCGGCTCTCCATGTTGAGGACAATCAAGCAAGAGGTCCTTGAACCTTTCCCATGTTTCATAAAGATTCTCTCCAGCTTGCATCTCAAAAGAGTGAATTTTGTTCCTCAGCTCAGCAATCTTGCTCGGCGGAAAGAATTTGTCCAAAAACTCAAAAGTAAGCATCTCCCATGTTGTGATAGTGTTGGCGGTGATTGAATTGTACCAATTCTTTGCTTGTCCCCGCAAAGAGAATGAGAAACCTCGCAGCATGAGGTCTTCCGCCGTAACATTGTGCATCTTCACCGTGTTCATCAGCTCCTTAAAAGTGGTTAAATGCTGGTGAGGATTCTCATCAGGACCACCTCCAAACTGATTCTGAGCAATCATGTTGATGAGGGCGGGCTTCAGCTCAAAGTTGTTAATGTTAATTGCTGGAGACACAACCCCAGGAGTAGGAACAAATTGTGTGGGGTTCATCCGTTGCCCCAGAGTCTGCGGCGCAACAGCATTGTTAACCAGTTGCTGGTTGTTCAAGTTCTCTCCCATCTTGTGATCCCTGGCTCTTTGTGCAGCAAGCCTTGCGCAAAAAGTCCGTTCAATCTCAGGATCAAACAGTAAGAGATTTCCTGAGCTTCTAGATCTTCGCATAAAAGTCACAGCAGAAACCTGAAACCACAAACAAAAGAAAACAAATCAAAAATAACAAAAACACTTAGAAAAACCAATTGTTGTTACACAACTGATATTATCGACAGTCCCAGACAACGACGCCAAATACTTGATCGGTCTAAAACCAACACCCCGCAAGCGTACGGTGTCAATTGTAATAGTCGATTGTCGAATCTCAGGGACTGTGTGAATATCAATTGCAGAACTCAACTAGTTTACTAAGCCAAATAGAAGAAGTGATTTTTGAATGAATAAGGAAATAAGAAGAAGGAAAATAACAAATTGCAAGATTTTGAATATATGATGAGAAACATTCCAGAGTCAAGGTTCACCACAACAATGCATCTTCGATAGACTATATAATTTTCATGCCTGAACAAATTGAAAAGAGATATTTGAAGGTAAACTATCTAAATTCATTATCGCTCAGCCTACGCATCTCGCAATAACTATGTCCATTTCATTCAATTACCACTCAGCTTGCGCATGTTGCGGATTAATCAATCAAATTGGACTCATTAAGCATTTAGATCATAGTGACCAAATCGACCAAACAATCGCAGGCGCGATCCGCATAATCAATTCAAACCTAGGTTGTCTACGATAGTTTATTATCCTCAAGAGAACTAAATAGATTGGTCATAAACAATTCTCAAGTTCAATCCATGTTTTCCAACAACTTTGTCTATGTATCCAATCTCAATTCGCAGCTGGCGCGTGTTGACTATCAAAAGGATTCCAATCAATCATAGGATTAATTGGACTAAGCACTCATGGATCGAATCAAACAAACAATATAATTCATTCAGGCAATCATCACGCACATGTCTATCTCAGCTTCGTTGGGATCACCTGTTGTGAGCTAAATCTGTCATGTTTTACAGTAACTTTTATATCGCTTTCTGCATACATTACATGCATTTAGGTTAGATAGTACAGAATCTATGTAGTCTATGATTATTTGCCAAATTATGGAATCTACACCAGTTTCTGTTTAAATTCGCAGAATTCGAGACGTTTTACAGCAACTCTAAGGAAGGTCAGAAAATCTCAGAAAACCACTACAGAAGTCCAAGGTCAAAGAAGCAGCGGAACCAGTCGAATCAAGCTGAGAACCCAGGCTACTCGATCTCGAGTAGACCTTACTCGATCTAGACGAACATGTCCGAGCACAGGCCTTGTCGACTAGGAGCAGTGTCGAGAGCCAGACCAACCCAGCTCCAGAGCCCTAATCGATCTCGAGGACCACCTAGTCGAGATCGACGACACCTCAGCGCCACACCCGGAGTCGATGAGAAGAGAAGCTGATCGAGAAGCCGAGGACGAAGACGCCGAGCATTCTCTACTCGATCTCGATGAGACCTTGTCGAGATCAACGAGCCACCTAGCGCCTGTCCGAGTCCATGCCGAGGAGGAGTCCTCGACATCACCAGAGAGCCGTCTTCGAGTACACCTCTACTCGATCTCGATGAGCCCTAGTCGAGATCGACGACGCCCAGGAGCCCGGATCCGAGGTTTTCGAGCAGAGTCACCTGAGCACACTAGTCGACGACGAAGCCTCGTCGATGTCGACGAGCCCTTGTCGATGTCGAGTAGACCAAGTCCTGGAAACGCGTCGCCGTGAGCAGTCCGAGTAGAGTTGGGAATCCTTGGGGCCGAAGAAATCCGAGATTGCCGAGATACATCAAGTTCTATCCATGGAAGGGGAATTTATCAACATGAAGAGATATTCCCTAGTTTAGATTTATCTTTTCCATTTTAGATTTAATTCCTTTATCACTTTTGTTTATCATTAAGCCTATTGGATATAATTTTAGATATAGATAGAAGATTCTATCCTTGATTGGCAAGAAATAGAAAGCTATAAATAAAGCCCTAGGGGTTGGTTCTCTCTGAAATTGAATCTTCTATAGATAGAAGATTCAATTTCAGAGAGAAGTAAGTACGAGGGAGAAAGAAGTAGTTCCACAGAGAAGTTTTAGGATTTCTAAAGTTTTTAGTGTTTTGGCATTCTGCGAAAGGTTATTGCCGGGATTGTAAAGGCTTTTGAATATAGTTTAATGCAAGTTTTTTTTCATCAATCAATGTCTGCGATTGCGATGAGGTGTGAGTAGTCCACCCACTTCTAGGGCTGGGGTGAGCCCGACGGTAGCCATGTGAGATGATGAAGTAAAGGTCAGATCTTTTTATGCAATTCGTCTTCTATCCCTATGAGCATGATTCTTTTGCGAGAGTTGAAGGTGATCCTTGTTTATATTATTGAAGCGAAAGTGATCTTAATGCAACTTGGATTAATTATGTAAAAAGGGTTAGTAATAATTACGGTTTATGCGAAAGCCTCTATATGCCTATTTGTTAGTAAAAAAAGTTATTTTGATGGAAAACATGATCTTTTATGCCTTTATGTGTTACTTTGCATGGTTATCGTTGTGGTGTTGATACCCTGGCCTTGGAAGTCTTTTATTATACTGATTTATTTCTGTCGAAAATCTGAGTTCTGTGTTCCAATTTGCAATTTAAATTTTCTGTCTTTCTTGTCGATATAGAGTAGAATCTCGTCGATGTCGAGTAGGACCCTAGTCGATATCGAGTTGGCTTTAGTCTAGGTCAAGTTGAGTTTCTGCTTCTGTCGTCGAGTTGAAAGTTTCTGTTTTTTACAGTTTATCGATCTCGAGTACCAGCTTGTCGAGATCAAGTAAAGTTGTTGCCTTGCTTTGTTCTTTACTTTCGTTTGCTTTTGTTCTTTACTTTCTTTCGTTATTTTCTATCTTGCTTTTGTTTTGCTTTTATTTCTTTGTTTCTGTCTTTTCTGCTGCTTGTCTGTGAGAATCTGTTGCTACCTAAGAACTGCTGACGTGCTTCCTTATGGATTCGATCCTGACAACCTTCTACTACAACGGGAGGAAGTCTTGTATTTATTTGCTGAGATAGGGAAGTCAGTCTGATCTTTATTTTATATTTATTTCATACTTGACCATCCTCCTGCAACAACAAATTGGCGCCGTTGCCGGGGAAGCTATCATTCGCGCCTTAGGTAGTTGAATCTCACGTCTACTTTGAGTTACTTTTCAGGTGTATGCGCTGTTCTGGTCTACCACCCGAGTTTGACAGCTTAGATGAACCAGAACGTTACCTACACATCCACTCTAAACTCAAAAGGATCATGGCGGCCGCTGAAACACAAGAGCAACTGATTGCTAGGCTTACAAGGGAGATAGCCGCAAAGGATACCACTATAGCCAATGAAAGGGCAGTGAGGGAACAAGAAGCTGAGTGCGCAAGGCAAGTAGAAGCTGAGCTTGCCCTATATCCAACTACTGCTGAGGATTATATGCATCCAACCCTCGTCGTGCCTGAATCAGCGATTCTTATCCCTGAAAACTGTTTTGAAATTCGCACTCAATTTCTTATAGAGATTAAAAATAATGGTTTTTTTGGTAGATTTAATGAGTGTCCTCTTGAACATATTACAAACTTTTCCGACATGTGCCGTACTCTTGCTGAAGGTACAACTTTGGAATATGTCAAGATGAAGTCTTTCCGCTGGTCGCTGGCTGGACCTGCACTGAAGTGGCTTGAAGGGCTGAAACCAAGATCCCTGACAACATGGGCCCAAGTAGAGCAAGAGTTTCTGAACAAGTTTTTCCCACCCGCCAAAACAGCACATCTCCGCCAGAAAATCAGCGCCTTCAAACAGAAGCAAGGGGAACCGCTGGCAAAGGCATGGGAACGCTACAAGGAACTTCTGCGATCTTGCCCTACTCATGGACAGCCACCCTAAGTCATTCAGGAGATCTTCTTCAACTCTCTTGATCAGATCACTAAGGACAGAATCAACCGTTATACTCACTATGAGTATTTGACAATGCCGCCAAGTGACGCATGGGGTGTGCTAGAGAAGCTCAGCAACTACGACAACAAGTATGGGTCTACTGCAACTTATGAAGAGAACCAATATGCCAGGCCATCACCATCCATGCCCCTCTATGAGCCTCCTAAGGAAATTGATCCGGATGTAAGGGAACAGTACTATAGAGATCAGAATAAGAAGCTCCTTAAGCAAGTAAAGTATCTTTCTGTCAACCAGCCTTGCATTGAATGCGGATCGCAACGGCACACCACTTCTGAGTGCCCACACACAGAGCAAGTCAGGCTGGCAGAGCACCACGAGGAGGTAGCTTACGCAGGGGGTCCCAATCGCTACATAGGGGACCAAAGGTTTCAGCAACCACAATGGAACCAAGGTGTCCCTAGGAACCCCCCGCCCTATGGAGCTCCAGGACATCCGGAAAGGGACCAGAAAAAGGATGATATACAGACAGTCCTGGAAGAAATACGGAGGAATCACTCAGAAACTAGGCATTCCTTCAACTCCGTCTACACTCAGATGCAAGGGGTCAACTCTAGGCTTGGGGAGATTGATATATGGCGAAAATCAGTTGATACACAGATTGGTCAGCTGGCAGCGGGAATCCCTAGACAGTCAGGTGCGCTCCCTGGGTCTTCAGAACCAAATCCTAAGGGAAAGACTGGACACATCGCTGCTGTAAAACTCAGAAGCGGCCATCAATTGCAAGAGCCAGAGGTCGGAAAGCAGCAGAACAACGAGGAACAGCAACTCGACATCGACAACATTGTAGTCGACATCGAGGAGAGCCTAGTCGACGTAGAGGAGAAACTTCAGAAACCTTCGTCTGCACTGCACAACAACTCGACTGCACCCAATTTGGTCGAGATCGACAAAGGGCTATTCGACATCGACGACGGTCAACCCGAGATCGAGAAAGCTGCAGCACCACCGACATCTGTTCTGGCTCCGAATCAGAAAAAGAAGCTGCCTTTTCCCACAAAGTCTCCAAAGGACCCGGCAGAAAAGAAATTCCAACGTTTCATCAAGATGCTTCAGAAACTCAACGTCAACATCCCCTTCACAGAAGCTCTTAATGAAATGCCCTCATATGTCAAGTTCCTGAAGGAGATACTAAGCAAAAAGCGATCGATGGCTGAAATTACAGAGGAATACAGCCATTTGGACATACTGGAGAAGAGGCCAGATCCAGGTAAGTTTGCTATCACCATTGGATTTGGTCCATATAAAATTAATGATTTATGTGATCTTGGAGCTAGTGTAAGTATAATGCCTTTAACAATTTGGTCCAGAATTAAGATAGGTGCCCTGGAGCCTGTGGACGCTAGACTATTTATGGCCAACAACACTGTGGTCATCCCAACAGGCATGGTGGACAATGTGCCAGTATAAGTAGGTAAATTCTTTGTCCCTGCTGATTTCCTAGTTATTGATATGCAAGAAGATCCTGCTTGTCTAATTATTCTAGGGAGACCCTTCTTGGCGACGGTGGATGCCAACATAAGCGTAAGGAAAGGAGTGCTCACCTTCAACATCAGCGATGAGGTAATTGAGTATTCCTTTAATAAAACTGAAAGGCATACAGGTCCAATGGAAGAGGTCAAATCTATTTCAGCTGGCTACATCACCTGCGGGGAACCCAAGGTCAGAAATATGACCCCTGAGGAGCTGGAAAAAAGGGACATGGAGGCCCAGGTGGAGGAGATCATGGCACTCCTAAAGGAGGACGCAGAAAATCCAATCAACACAAATGAAGGTACGTCGTTATGGATTAATTATTTTTCGGATGCCTTAACAGGAACTAAGTATGGGGTCAAGATCGATCAAGACTCCTTGACATCGAGGACCCTAGTCGATCTCGACAAGAAACGGAAGCCTCCACCAGCACCAGCGTCATCGAGCAGTAATACAGAAACTGAGGGCTACTCGACATCGAGTAAGCTACTCGAGATCGACCACCACCAGGCTCCCCCAGCTCCTGCTTCCTCGACGCTGCAGCCACCAGGAGCAGAACCCTACTCGACATCGAGTAGTCTACTCGATGTCAACAAGCCCTCGACTTCAACAGCTTCTGCATCCTCGAGCAGCCCACCACTAGAACCTGCAGACTCGTCGAAATCGACTAGCCCTAGTCGAGATCGACGAAACACAGTGGTCCCCGATTCCGTCGCTGCAAAAGGTAAGCCAAGGTATGGATCCCTCTTCTCCTATTTCCATTAAAGATCTATCTATACATGGGAGAGGTTTGCCTTGGTATGTGCACTTATGTAGGATATCCAATGATGAGCCCAAGGAGTATGAAGTTGGAGATAAGCTCTATGTCTCTAAATCAAAGGATCATTGGTTCCCTAACTAATTCAACAAGAAGCGGATGAGACCTTTCGTGGTGAACAAGATCCATTCTGGAGGATTACAGCTGATGGACAAGAATGGAGCCTTATTTGAGGCCCAAGCTACATGGGCCCTGGAAATGCCACCTTGAGCTAAATGGAAAAGTCAGCCTAGCGACTATAAAATCTAGAGCTCGTACATAAACTTTTTAGGACTTTTGAGACTTTGTTTTTGTTTTTGGTTTTGAACACTTTTAGTTTTTCTATTGTGGGTATATGTCTTCTACACTTTTCAGGTCCATGGATAGAGGCAAGCTATATCAACATTCATACTCGGCCCAGGAGGTGCTTCCATTCGAATTTTGGAGGTTCTGCACACCTGTCTAGTGAGTTTCTTTCTCTACCCTTGTTTTTATACAGTGAGGACACTGTAATGTTTAAGTATGGGGTGGGGGAAGGGCTTACTTTATGCATATTTGCTATATTGTTACATTATGTGTGCATGTTTAAAGTTTAGTTCTTTGAATTGCTACATGGCTATTTTGGAATTCATTATTGATTTATGTGCTTATAAATGCATGTTTTCCAAAAGTCTGAAAAATGATCCCCATTGAAAATTTGAGAATTTTGCATAATGTCATGGAAGCTTTAATTGGACTCGACGATGCAAAATTAGATTCATTAGAGATATAGAATGAAATTGTCTAGTAGAGGGAAGTCATAATGAAGTGCATTATTTCTTGAAAACCATAGAAGGAGGTAAAATTTGAAGTTGCTTTTGACATGTTGCATAATAAGATGATGGAGGACTTTATATTTCCATATAATGCTCATTGCTTGAAATCCTATCCTTACCTATGCTCATTGTCATTTATTGGAGTTTGGAAGGAAATTGTTTGAAAGATATGGAAAATTTAATGAGTGAAAGAAAATCCAATCACCTCAGGAGATAAAGGTAGATTGACCCTGCTCTCTAAGATAATAGTTTGGAGAGATGGGACACATTGTGAGGAGTCCAAAGCACTAAGTATCTGGGGCCATTCATGACACCCATGTTTGCGACTCGCGAGAAGGCAGTGCTGAGGTCAGAGAGGTAAAATCATTATTATTGATAAAAGCATTATGAAAGGTGATGAATATTATGGAGAAGGAATGTGGAAATTCAGTTTGGAAATACTCCATTTCCCCGGATCATTAGCACCACATTGCCAGAAATTGCCCACCTTTAGCCTTTTACCAAATCGACTCCTTATTTGAGCTTAAATTGAAATCCTCTTGATTATCAATGCTTTGTCACTTATGAATGTTTTTGCATAACCCTCCTTTTGTGAGTAGATGTTGCTTTGATATAATTGCACATGCATGGATTTGTGACACTAGTACCTTTTCGAGGATGGTAATTGACTGCTGGGTTATAAAAGAATGAATCTGATATGTTGAGAGTTTTGATTTCTTCCCCTGAATGACAATTAAAGGTATTGCTTGAGGACAAGCAAGCTTAAGTATGGGGTGTTTGTTGTGAGCTAAATCTGTCATGTTTTACAGTAACTTTTATATCGTTTTCTGCATACATTACATGCATTTAGGTTAGATAGTACAGAATCTGTGTAGTTTATGATTATTTGCCAAATTATGGAATCTACACCAGTTTCTGTTTAAATTCGCAGAATTCGAGACGTTTTACAGCAACTCTAAGGAAGGTCAGAAAAGCTCGGAAAACCACTACAGAAGTCCAAGGTCAAAGAAACAGCGTAACCAGTCGAATCAAGCTGAGAACCCAGGCTACTCGATCTCAAGTAGACCTTACTCGATTTAGACGAACATGTCCGAGCACATGCCTTGTCGACTAGGAGCAGTGTCGAGAGCCAGACCAACCCAGCTCCGGAGCCCTACTCGATCTCGAGGACCACCTAGTCGAGATCGACGACACCTCAGCGCCACACCCGGAGTCAATGAGAAGAGAAGCTGATCGAGAAGCCGAGGACGAAGACGCCGAGCATTCTCTACTCGATATCGATGAGACCTTGCCGAGATCGACGAGCCACCTAGCGCCTGTCCGAGTCCATGCCGAGGAGGAGTCCTCGACATCACCAGAGAGCCGTCTTCGAGTACACCTCTACTCGATCTCGATGAGCCCTAGTCGAGATCGACGACGCCCAGGAGCCCAGATCCGAGCTTGTCGAGCAGAGTCACCTGAGCACACCAGTCGACGACGAAGCCTCGTCGATGTCGACGAGCCCTTGTCGATGTCGAGTAGACCAAGTCCTGGAAACGCGTCGCCGCGAGCAGTCCGAGTAGAGTTGGGAATCCTTGGGGCCGAAGAAATCCGAGATTGCCGAGACACATCAAGTTCTATCCATGGAAGGGGAATTTATCAACATGAAGAGATATTCCCTAGTTTAGATTTATCTTTTCCATTTTAGATTTAATTCCTTTATCACTTTTGTTTATCATTAAGCCTTTTAGATATATTTTTAGATATAGATAGAAGATTCTATCCTTGATTAGCAAGGAATAGAAAGTTATAAATAAAGCCCTAGGGGCTGGTTTTTCATTCATTCAATTTTAGAGAGAAGTAAGTAGGAGGGAGAAAGAAGTAGTTCCACAGAGAAGTTTTAGGATTTCTAAAGTTTTTAGGGTTTTGGCATTCTGCGAAAGTTGATTGCCGGGATTGTAAAGGCTTTTGAATATAGTTTAATGTAAGTTTCTTTTCATCAATCAATGTCTGCGATTGCGATGAGGCGTGAGTATTCCACCCACTTCTGGGGCTGGGGTGAGCCCGACGGTGGCCATGTGAGATGATGCAGTAAAGGTCAGATCTTTTTATGCAATTCGTCTTCTATCCCTATGAGCATGATTCTTTTGCGAGAGTTGAAGGTGATCCTTGTTTATATTATTGAAGCGAAGCTGATCTTAATGCAACTTGGATTAATTATATGAAAAGGGTTAGTAACAATTAGGGTTTATGCGAAAGCCTCTATATGCCTATTTGTTAGTAACGAAAGTTATTTTGATGGAAAGCATGATCTTTTATGCCTTTATGTGTTACTTTGCATGGTTATCGTTGTGGTGTTGATACCCTGGCCTTGGAAGTCTTTTATTATACTGATTTATTTTTTTCGAAAATCTGAGTTCTGTGTTCGAATTTGCAATTTAAATTTTCTTTCTTTCTTGTCGATATAGAGTAGAATCTCGTCGATGTCGAGTAGGACCGTAGTCAATATCGAGTTGGCTTTAGTCTAGGTCGAGTTGAGTTTCTGCTTCTGTCGTCGAGTTGAAAGTTTCTGTTTTTTACAGTTTATCGATCTCGAGTACCAGCTTGTGGAGATTGAGTAAAGTTGCTGCCTTGCTTTGTTCTTTACTTTCGTTTGCTTTTGTTCTTTACTTTCTTTCGTTATTTTCAGTCTTGCTTCTGTTTTGCTTTTATTTCTTTGTTTCTGTCTTTTCTGCTGCTTGTCTGTGAGAATCTGTTGCTACCTAAGAACTGCTGACGTGCTTCCTCATGGATTCGATCCTGACAACCTTCTACAACAATGGGAGGAAGTCTTGTATCTATTTGCTGAGACAGGGAAGTCAGTCTGATCTTTATTTTATATTTATTTCATACTTGACCATCCTCCTGCAACAACATCACCCCAACCCCAGAACAAGAAAATTAGCCAGACATTGATTCAGACACAATCAAAGAATTCATGATGAAAGAATATAAAACTAGATTAAAAGAACGTATTCTGAATCCAGCAAAACAAACCTTCAACGACAAATCTCTGAAAAAGTCTAAAACTCTCAATGTCTGCCACTAGTGTTTCTGAGGTGAAAATTGGACGTCTTTATGATCAAACCATAATTCTCTATATATAGTTCGAACAAAAGATCTGAAAATAATAAAAAAATAATAATAAAATATTCCAAAAAGTCGTTTAACAAAATATAAAAGCGAATAAAAAATCCGACGAACTCTCGCTGAGAACAAGTATCGACTCGATACTTCAGAATATCGAGTCGATATGTGGCTACTATAAAGCCATACTTCACTCGAAATGTTCAGGTACCGAGGCGATAGTTTAAAGTATCGACTCGATACTTCGTGGTATCCTTCTCTGCTCGGAATACAGACTCGATATGTGTGGGTCCCGAGTCCGATTCCGCCTTGTTTCTTTGATTTTGACCTTGAAAGCTCTCTTGTCTCGACTCATGCCTCTCGAATGCTCTCTATGGACATGCTCCGACTTCAAGGATCATCCTCGCACATGACTCATTCCTTGCTCCTTTTCCTTAGCTCGTTAAATATCCCAAAATATGCATCGAAACACCTGAAATTTCACACACACCATGTGTAGACCTCTATACTCGAAATGACACATAAATCTCATAAAAACACATATAAAGTGACACTTAATAAACATAAAACCTACTCACAAGACACCTAAAATCACATAGAATAGGATGATATTAGCTTCTTACCCTTTCTAATCAAGTTAAGAAAGTCTATCTATATCTATAACTATTTATCTAATTACTTAAAGATAAATAAATGGAATAAAATAATTAAATCCATAAGAGGAATATATCTAATGTAGGTAAATATCTTCTTGTATTGATAAATCTTCTCTCCATAGATAGAACTTGATAGATGTGGATAGGTTCTCGGATTCCTTCGCTCCTAAGCAAGCCAGCACGACACGGACAGCAAACCGCGTAACGCGGCCCAAGATAGCTTTCCTCGATATCGAGTAAACTTCTCGATATCGATTAACTGTGTCGTCGACTACAACTTCTGATCTTGGTCGAGCAACTGCTCCCCGACACTGGCTCGGACAGGTGATTCTAGGGTTGTCGATATCGAGTAGATGGTGCTCGGTATGTCCAGTCTTCGGCTTCTCGACTTGGCATCCTTCCTCGACTCAGGGCATGGCTTTTAGGTTTGTCGATATCGAGTAAAGTACTCGATATCGAGTAAGTCTCTGGAGTCGGGTTAGCTTCGTCTTCAGCTCCTCGATCAGCTCCTACTCGACCAGGCACTGCTCGGCTTCTTGGCTCCAGCTTGGCTCATCCTGGTTCCGTTCTTCTTTGACTTTGGACTTCTGTAGTTGACTTCCGAGCTTTTTGTCCTTTCTCAGAACTGCTCTAAATTTCCTTGAATTCTGCGAATTTAAACAGAAACTAGTGTAGATTCCATAATTTGGCAAATAAGCATAAACTACATAGATTCTGTATTATTCTAACCCAAATGCATGAAATGTATGCAGAAAACGATATAAAAGTAAGTGTAAAACATGGCGAATTATGCCCACAACAAACACCCCATACTTAAGCTTGATTGTCCTCGAGCAATACTTTTAATTGTCATTTAGGGGAAGAATTCAAACTCTCATCATATTAGATTCTTTCTCATATAACCCTGCAATCAATTACCATCTTCGAAAAGGTACTAGTGTCACAAATCCATGCATGTGCAAATAAAAGGCAACATCTACTCACAAAAGGAGGGTTATGCAAAATCATTCATAAGTGACAAACCATTAATAATCAAGAGGACTTTAATTTAAGCTCAATAAGGAGTAGATTAGTAAAAGGCTAAATGTGGGCAATTTTTGGCAATGTGGTGCTAATAATCCAGGGAAATGGAGTATTTCCAAACTTTCTTAACCACATCCCTTCTTTCTCTGATTCATCACCTTTATCTAACCTCTCTAACCTCAATAATAATGCTTTTACCTCTCTAACCTCAGCACTGCTTTCTCGTGAGTCGCAAACATGGGTGTCATGAATGGCCCCGGATACTTAGTGCGTTGGACTCCTCACCTGTGTGTCCCATCTCGCCAAACTATTATCTTAGCGAGCAGGGTCGATCTACCTTTATCTCCTGAGGTGATCGGATTTTCTTTCACTCAATAAATTTTCCATATTTTTCAAACATTCTTTCCAAACTCCAATAATAATGATAACAACACAACAACCATGCAATAATCTCCATAATGTAACATCGTTCTCAACATAATCCCTGGATAAGGTAAAGAATGGCAATATTTGGATCATGTGGAGCAATAATTGAAATAAGGCTCAATATTGCTTTTGTGATGCATAAGCATAGGTAAGGCTAGGATTATTATATAGAAATATAAAGTCCTCTATCCTCTTATCATGCAACATGTCAAAAGCAACTTCAAATTGTACCTCCTTTCATGGTTTTCAGGAAAATAATGTACTTCATTGTTACTTCCTTTACTAGGCAATTTCATGTTATACCTCTAATGAATCCAATTTTGCATCGTCGAGTTCAATAAATCTTCCATGACATTTATCAAAATTTTCAAATGGGGGTCATTTTTCAAACTTTTGGAAAACATGCATATAAGCACATAAATCAATAATGATTTCCAAAATAGCCATGTATAAGCAATTCCAGGAAATAAATTCTAAATATGCACACATAACATCAAATATATCAAATATGCACAAAGTAAGCCCTTCCCCCACCCCATACTTAAACATTACAATGTCCTCACTGTATAAAAACAAGGGTAAAGAAAGAAACTCACTAGACAGATGTGCATGGCTTCATAATGTCGAGTGAAAATGTTGTTGGGCCTAGTCCGAATTTAGCTTGCTTCTATCTCCATGGACCTGAAAAATGTAGAAGACATATACCCACAATAGAAAAACTAAAAGCTTCAAAACCAAAAACAAAAGCAACAATGTCCAAAAAGTCTCAAAATTAAATGTCTATTTACAAGCTCTAGATTTTATAGTCGCTAGGCCAACTTTCTCTATTAAGCTCAAGGTGGCATCTGCAGGGCCCATGTAGCTTGGGCTTCAAATAGGACTCCATTCTTGTCCATTGGCTCTAATCCTCCAGAATGGATGTTGTTCACAACGAAATGTCCCATCCTTTTCTTGTTGAATTTGATGGGAAACCAATGATCTTCTGACTTGGAAACATAGAGTTTGTCTCCAACTTCATACTCCTTGGGCTCATCATGAAAAATCCTACATATGCGCACATACCAAGGCAAACCTCTCCCATGTATAGATAAATCTTTAATTGAAATAGGAGAAGAAAGATCCATACCTTGGCTTACCTTCGCAGAAATGGATTCGGGGGCCACTGTATTTGGTCGATCTCGAGTAACAGTCCTCGATATCGAGGAAGTATCTGCTCCTGGTGGCCTGCTGCTCGAGGATGCTGGAGTCGAGGAAGGTGGTGCCTGGTCGATATCGACTAAGGTTGTCGATATCGAGTAGTTCGTCGTTGCTAGTGGAGTGCTCGTCGCTGGAGGTGAAGTCAAGGTAGTGAACGTTTGGTCGATATCGAGTAGTGTACTCAATATCGAGGAGTCTGTGGCTTCAGGCTGGCTGCTCGAAAACGCTGCTGCTGGTGGTGGGTTTTGAGTTTGGTCGATATCGACCAAATTCCTCGATGTCGAGGAGTTCTGGTCGACTTCGACCCCATACTTGCATCATGTCAAGGCATCCAAAAAATAGTTAGTCGACTTACCTGGGTTGATGTCGAGCAGATCCTCTGTGTCCTTGATATGCGATATATTCTATAGCGCATTTAGTAGTTTTTGTCATCATTTACATGTCATTGTGAGGGATATTTGTATGAACTTGGTGATTCGAAACTTGTTGAAGAAGTTGGAGAAATCATAGGATCATGCAAGTTATAGAAGAGTTGAAGTGATGAAATTCGGAAGCAGCTGGAATCAGGCGAGCTTGGCGCGGCCGCGCTGCTACTGACGCGCCCGCGCTGCTAGGACGGAGTACCTGCGTCGTTGCCTCAGAGAGAAGTAGCAAGACATTCACTGACGTGCCCGCGCTGCTACATGGCGCGCCCGCGTCAGTCCTTGGAGACAGATTCTTATCCGATTTTCCCCTATCGTATTAGTTGTTAATTTATATTTTTACGGGATTTTAAAACCCTTTAATTAGGTTATATTATTTCCGAAGGGGGCAGTTTAGTTTTTATTAGGTTATTTTCCAGAGACGTATTTTTCCCTTTTTCATCTCACAAACCCTATGGAGAACTAACTCTCCTTTGTTACACTTGGTTCTTTGAAGCCCTCGATTGAATTGGTTGTGAGTATTCTACTCTAGTTCGTCCTTTGTTAATTGTTTCGATCTCTTGAGCTTATTGCTTGATTGCTTATTATTGGTTAATCTGGATTGATCACCTAGGTTTATCGATACTAGTCATATTGCTAGGGTTTCCAATTCCAGGTTTGGGGTTGTAGACCTATTGTAGCGAACACAATCGTCATAAGTAGGTTGCTTGTGTTAGATTGTGAAGGAGATTCGATTACAGGCTATTTTAACGGGTTGTTATAATCGCTTGTATCTCATTATAATTCATGTTTGAATGCTATTGCTTTATTATTCGGTGAAGGTTTCCCCTTGTAATTTGGTGATAAGCGCTTTTAGGACTGGTAGGACTAAAAGCTATTACACGATCTGAATTGAGAACAATTACTGGACATTAGAACTTGAGATTTATAGAATTCGATGATAAACCATCTCAATTGTTGTGCGGATAATTACCTGGTGTAATACTTTTCCTTCATATATTCGCAACCTCTATTTGCAACTTGTTCTGTCACTACTGTGTACACACAAAACTCCCCCCTGAATTGGTTACTTTTGGGTAATAATACTTGCTCTTACAATTGATTCTGTTTCCCTGTGGGTTCGACCCTAACTTACCTACTATACTTGTTATAGTTTGCACCTTAGGAATTTACTTTGATTTGGCATAACGACATTAGGCCTGTTAAATTTGGCGCCGTTGCCGTGGAAACGGATTACCTTTGTTCTTGTTTGTCTTATTACCTGTTTGGGTGCGAACCTCTTGCATGGTTCGCACTCGTGCTACTGATCCCCATCTTGTTGATTTTGATTGGAAAATTGACAGGACATACCACCACCGCCTTAGAGAACAACACCAACATTCCCAACAACCTGATCCAATGGCTGGAAATGTAAATCAGACGCTGCGACAGCTGACAGCAGCAAACATCACACAGCAGGCACCTGCTGTGACAATCCCTGCTCTGGGGGATGACAACCATTTTGAGCTAAAATCTGGCCTGATTCATCAACTGCCCAAATTCCATGGATTGGCTGGAGAAGACCCCATCAAGCACATGGGAAAGTTTCATAATGTGTGCATGAGCATGAAACCAGCCAATATATATGAAGCACGGATAAAAATGAGAGCTTTTGGGTTCACGCTGGTCGATGCTGCGGATGACTGGTACTATAGTCTTCCTACAGGGAGCATCGACACTTGGCCCAAGCTCCACAAGGCCTTCCTGGAGAAATTCTTTCCTGCTAAGAAGGAGAACACCTTGAAGAAGGCGATCAACAATATAGAGCAGGAAGATGATAAAACCCTCTACGATTACAATGAAAGGTTCAAGAAGCTTTGCGCTAATTGCCCCTTCCATGGCTACAGCACTAAGGACCTAGTCCTATACATCTATGGGGGGTTGCTGGAATCTGATAGAAGAATGATTGATGCCGCCTGCGGAGGAAACATTATGAATGCCACGCCAGAGGGAGCCATGGAGAAGATTCAGGAAATGGCTGAAGGGACTAGAAATTTTGGGAAGTCCACCAGAAATAAAGGAGTCAATTCGGTAGACTCTAACCAATCCAAAGATATTGCTGAATTGAAGGAAATGGTTAAGAGGCTCACTCTGCAAGGGACTCCTCAACAACTCAAGGCTTGTGGAATCTGCAATGATAACTTCCACCCAACTGATTCCTGTCCTACACTCCAGGAAGACACCGCTAAAGTAAGTGCTATAGGTGGAAATGGACCTCAGAGACCCAGACATGACCCCTACTGAAACTCCTACAACCCAGGGTGGCGGGATCACCCAAATTTCAGATGGAGGGATCCACCAAACCAACCACAACAGCAACAGCCACCTCCCTACAATTAGAGGCAGCAGAGTAACGCTCCCTCTACTGAGTCCATGCTCAATACCCTAACACAGCACTTTACTGCGCATGTTCAGACAACTGAATCGAGCATAAAAGATATACAGAAACAAATGGGGCAAATGGCTGAAGCAATCACGAGGATAGAGGCAAAGACGTCAGGGGGTCTACCATCTCAAACGGTGGTCAATCCAAGGGAAAACATCAGTGCTATAACTCTTCGAAACGGAAAAGAGCTGAAAAGTCAGGAAGAAGAGGAGGAAAGCACGCAGGTCTCTGACGTGGCAACGCCCAACACTGGCGCGCCCGCGCTGGGTACTGGCGCGCCCACGTCGAGTCCTGAACCTGAGAACGAGATTTCGCCTGAATCCGAGCCCTATGTCGATACATATGTACGACCGAATTTTCCCCCTCTCGGGTCGGAGAAACCAAAACCTCCATTCCCTGAGGCACTCAAAGAGAGGAGGATAATCGATGATTCAGAGCTTTTCGAGACATTTAGCAAGTGCCAGGTGAACATTCCTCTGCTGAAAATGATAAAAATTGTGCCCAAGTACGCAAAGTTCTTGAAGGAGCTTTGCATGGTAAAGAGGAATCAGAAGCTGAAAGGTAAAAAGAAAGTGAAAGTAAGTGAGCAGGTCTCCGCTATGTTTCAGAGGAGAATGCCGAAAAAGTGCACTGATCCAGGTATGGTTACTATCCCCTGTGTCATTGGAGATGTAAAATTTGATAGAGCTATGCTTGATTTGGGCGCTTCCATAAATGTGCTTCCTTACTCACTTTACAAATCGCTAGATTTAGGACCTTTGCATGAAACTGGAGTAATTGTGCAACTAGCTGACAGGTCTAATAAATACCCTAAAGGAGTAGTAGAAGACGTTTTGGTCATGGTCGATAAACTGATTTTTCCTGCAGCTTTCTTTGTCCTGGATATGGAACATGATAAGCATGATGCGCCTATTTTATTACGTAGACCTTTTATTAAAACAGCTAGGACAAAAATTGATTGTGTCTCTGAGACACTAACAATGGAATTTGATGGAGAAAAGGTTGAATTCGATTTATACAAGGCTATGAAACATCCTGTTGATGACCATTCTCTGTGCTCTATTGATGTGATTGAACCATTAGCTCAAGATCTATTTGATATTTCTAGGGAAGATGAGTTGCAGTCAATTATTGAGAATGCGATTGACAAGTCCTATACAGATTTTTCAATTACATCTAACATGCAGGAATTAGTAGCCCAGATGGATGTAAAAGGTAAGATCTCTACATAACTTTTGGGCATTGGCCCCAATCTACTGACTCCCAGCGAAGTGCTTGTTCCATCTGTTGTGCAGGCACCTGAAATTGAACTCAAACAACTCCCTAGTCATCTCAAGTATGCTTTCCTAGGAGTTGATGACACTTTACCAGTTATTGTGTCAAGTAAGCTTTCAGCAGAGCAGGAAGAAAAGTTAGTGGAGGTTCTGAAGAAGAACAAAACTGCGCTGGGGTGGACCATCGCTGACATCAAGGGAATTAGCCCATCTACATGCATGCACGGGATTCTACTGGAGGATGGTGCTAAGCCATCACATCAGCCACAGAGAAGGCTCAATCCTCCCATGATGGATGTGGTGAAGAAGGAAGTGCTGAAATTGCTGTCCGCAGACATGATTTTCCCAATTTCTGACAGTCAATGGGTAAGTCCTACATAGGTTGTCCCTAAGAAAGGAGGTATTACAGTCGTGGAGAATCAACAAGGTGAGTTGGTCCCTACCAGAACACAAACAGGTTGGAGGGTATGCATAGACTATCGCAAGCTGAATACAGTAACCAGGAAGGATCACTTCCCCCTCCCCTTTATTGATAAGATGCTAGAACGCCTTGCTGGGCGCCCCTATTATTGCTTTTTGGATGGATATTCTGGATATTTTCAGGTGGCCATAGCGCCAGAAGACCAGGAGAAGACTACATTTACATGTCCTTTCGGTACTTTTGCATATCGCAGAATGCCATTTGGACTATGTAACGCACCCGGGACATTTCAACGATGTATGGTTAGTATCTTCTCTGAATACATTGAAAATTTCATTGAAGTATTCATGGATGATTTCACAGTACATGGGGATAGCTTTGATACTTGTTTGAGCCATTTGACACTAGTGTTAAAAAGATGTGTTGAAACTAATCTGGTTTTGAACTCTGAAAAGTGTCATTTTATGGTAGAACAGGGAATTATTTTAGGCCACATAGTCTCTGCAAAGGGTATTGAGGTCGATAAGGCGAAGATTGATGTAATTCAGTCTTTGCCTTATCCTACTAATCTGCGCGAAGTTCGTTCTTTCCTAGGCCATGCAGGTTTTTATCGGAGGTTTATCAAGGATTTTTCGAAGGTATCCTCACCTTTGTGCGAGCTTCTTTAGAAAGATGTGACCTTTGTACTCACACAAGAGTGCAAAGAGGCGTTCGACTCGCTGAAAGGACGCCTCACTACTGCACCAATCATTCAGGCACCAGATTGGTCTCGCCCATTTGAGATCATGTGTGATGCGAGCGACTATGCAGTGGGAGCAGTGCTAGGCCAAAAAGAGGGAAGAGCCTCTCATGTGATCCATTATGCTTCCATGACTCTGAATGGAGCGCAGCGCAACTACTCCACCACTGAGAAAGAAATGCTAGCTGTGGTGTTTGCACTAGAGAAGTTTCGACAGTATCTGCTTGGAGTCAAAGTGATTATCTACACAGACCACGCAGCCCTCCGCTACTTGATGACAAAGAAGGAGACAAAGCCAAGATTAATTCGATGGGTCCTGTTGCTCAGCGAATTTGATGTGGAGATTAAGGACATGAAAGGAGCGGAGAATTTGGTGGCTGACCACTTAAGCAGATTGGTGAATGAGGAGGACAAGCCGGAGTCACAGAAACCCATCTTAGGCACGTTTCCGGATGAGACATTGTGCAAAATCGAGCACAAAAGCACGCCGGAGTCTGGCGCGCCCGCGCTGGATACTGGCGCGCCCGCGCTGGATACTGGCGCGCCCGCGTCATTCCCTGACGCGCCCACGCTATTAATTCTCAGCCCATCTCACTCCGTTCTAGGACTTCATTCTGTAAACCCTTGGTACCGGGACATTGTGAACCACTTAGTTTGTGGGGAATTTCCCCCGGATCACACCAAGGCTCAAACGGAGAAGATTCGAAGAGAAGCAAACCACTATGTTTGGGATGACCCATACCTTTGGAAACAGTGTGCTGATCAGGTAATTCGTCGTTGTCTTCCAGATAATGAGGTACGATCTGTTCTTGAATTCTGTCATTCTCAAGCATGTGGGGGACATTTTGGTGCCAATAAAACTGCTAGAAAGGTGCTTGAATCTGGATTTTATTGGCCACTTATTTTTAAAGATGCTTACTCTTTCTGCAAAGCATGTGATAGGTGCCAAAGAATGGGGAATATCTCTCAAAGGAATGAAATGCAACAACCACCGATGATTTTTTGCGAAATCTTTGATGCTTGGGGCATTGACTTTATGGGACCTTTTCCTAGTTCTTGTGGGAACTTGTATATTTTACTTGCGGTGGACTACGTTTCCAAGTGGGTGGAAGCGAAGGCCACCAGAACTGATGACTCTAAAGTTGTGGCAGGGTTCTTGAAAAGCAATATTTTTGCCAGGCATAGAATTCCTAGAGCGCTGATTAGTGACAGGGGTACCCCTTTCTGCAACAAAACTGTGACTGCCGTGCTGAAGAAATATCATGTCACACATAGAGTTTCCACCGCATACCATCCATAGACGAATGGCCAAGCAGAGGTGTCCAATAGAGAGATCAAAGCCATTCTCGAGAAGACTGTAAATCCTAACAGGAAGGATTGGAGTTTGAGACTTGATGAGGCATTGTGGGCTTATCACACTGCTTACAAAACTCCAACTGGGATGTCTCCTTTCAGACTTGTCTATGGTAAGGCATGTCATCTTCCTGTTGAGCTGGAGCACAAGGCTTGGTGGGCAGTGAAACAATGCAATATGCAGAGTGACGGGGTTGGAGAACACAGGAAGCTACAGTTAGGCGAGCTCGAGGAGTTACGTTTGGACGCCTATGATAATGCTGCAATTTACAAGGCGAAGACCAAGGCATGGCATGACAAGCACATCCATAGGAAGGACTTTAAAGCTGGTGACAAAGTCCTACTTTTTCAGTCTCGCCTGAAACTCTTCGCTGGGAAGCTCAGGTCAAAGTGGGGGGGGGATCATACATTGTTGCTGAAGTTTTCCCACATGGAGTTGTAGAGTTATACGACTCATATAGCCACAAGAAGTTTAAGTTAAATGGTCAAAGGCTTAAGACATACTATGAAGGGTTCCCAAAGGAGGCTATGGATGAGTTAGTTTTGGAGGAGCCAAATGCAAAGTTAGAATAATTAAAAAAGGCTTAGTCGAGCCAGCGACTTGAAACAAAGGCGCTGCTTGGGAGGCAATCCAAGGTATTGCATTCTTTCCCTTAACTCGATTTTATTCTAACTTGTAGGTAATAAAGGAGTTTCTGGTGACGAATTGCATCCGCATTTCGGACCCACTGCTTCCGCCGTGTTAATTTTCTGTCCTAAAAAAAAAAAAAAAAAAAAAAAAAAAAGACCACGGGCTGGAAAACCCGCTTCGGGCCAGCCCGCCATCTTCAAGCCCCATTATCACTCCCCCATCATCATCCCTCAAATACAACCAAAACCCTACCCTCCCCCACATCCTCTCCTCTCACACCCAATCTACCCCACACCCACACTCACACTCACTCCTCAAATACAAGAAGCTCCTGGGAGCCCTTAACCCACACTCACACTCAAACCCTTTCTCCCTTACTCCTCTCTCCTTTCCTTTCGTCCTCGGCACCGGGGAGAAGCTCCGCGTCGACAACCGTTTTGGGCGATTTCCGAATCTGCAGAAACCACCGACGCGGCCGCGCCTGCATTTCAACGCGCCCGCGTCGGCCTCCTGAGCCGAGCCTCATCTGTCCTTTGTGAGTTATTTCAGCTATCCTTATTTCGATTCAGATCTAGTCTTATTATCTGTCGAATATGAGTTCATCGGAGGAAGAGGTGAGTCGATCTAATGATGAGTTAGATTTCTCTGAAGAGGAGTGCGCTATTTACAATAACGTAAACTGTGTCAGTTCTACAAAATATTTGCATAGAGAGACCCTTCAGAGACTTCAGATGCTAGATTGTATGAAGAAGTGTCTAGCTCACGCTGGTATTGGTGATTTTTTGGAGTTGAGAGCTGTAGGATACCCAAAACTTTGCAAGCAGTTCCTTGCGACATATCAGCTGAACCTTGGGGATAACAGAATTAGAGGGGTTTCTTTCAGGTTCAATGGAACTACCTACAGGATTTCTGCAGCAAGGATGCGAGCTGCTTTGGGGATCACTAAAGCCCCAACTGATGGATGGGTGACAGCCGCGACCGACCCAGACCTAGTTGCATTCTTTAGAGCGATGTCTGGAGAGGAATTCTTAACCAGTAACGAGTACAACAGCAGGATTACCCATCCTGTCTAACGTATGTTGTGCAAGATCGTCGCTGGGACATATTATGGGCTGACCACAGATACCAAGCTCTCCATGACACACCTGAGGTTTGCTTACAGCGCTGTGCCTACTGCAAATTATACTCCTGACTGGGTTAGGCTTTTCTTCGATGGGCTCGACAAGGTCAGAAGGGATCGCAGTGTCGCTGGACCAGAAATGGTCCAAGGCGGACTTATTACTCGGGTAGCCATTGCTGCAGGCGTTGAGCCAGGTGGTTTGCAAAAGCTGGAGAAGTAGGTCATAGCAAGGACCTACACAGAGGAGTATCTGCGGAGGTGTTTGATGCTTGACACTGCGCCGGATGGGGGAACCATTTGGTGTACAGGCAAGAAGAAAGAGCATCAGTTCAGGCTCCCTAAGCCCCTTTCTTGGTCTGAGACTTGGACTTATTGGTATATTGAGGCTGATTATTTTCCGACATCAGTTCTGGGTAGACGGCATCGCCTAGAAGTGGGTAGCAGTAGTGGCACAGCTGGAGCTGCCACGATTGAGGATGCGCCTGTGGCTCCGCATGCTTTTGTTCAGACAGATACTCAGGGTTTCGCGCAGAACCCACAGCAGGAGGTACCTGCTTATCATACCCCTTCTCACGGTTGGGATTCTCACCCGACATATCAGAGCCAGCAGGATTCACATCAGTGGGCCCCTTGGCCCCCACAAGCTTTTTAGGATGCTCATCAACAGCCTCAACAGTGGGGTTACCTGCTTGACCAGATTGGCCTTCTGCGCCAAGACGTAGGGAGTTTGACGACGATGGTTCAAAACCAAGATAGAGCGCAGAACCAGATTCTCCACCAGCAGGCCGACATCCTAGAAGGCTTTGGCGAGTTCAGAGGTATGAGGGAAGAGCTTCGTCGCATGCGAGAGGATTACTCTCGCCACTATCCACCCCCTCAGTGAGTCCTTCTGTTTCCTTCCTCCCTACTTATTTCTGTCTTCTTTCAGATTGAGGACAATGCTTCATTCAAGTATGGGGGAGGGAAAGGATTTACATATCTTGTACATATTCATTTCCGCAGTATTTCTGTACAGATTCTGCACTTGTTATTGTAAAAAAAAAAAAATTTGAAAAGAGGCAATCAAAATCCTGGGATGAGTTGAAAACCCGAAAGGGCGACTCAGGCAAAAAGCAGGTAGTCTGGCGAGCCTTAGGCTTTGGCAATATGAGACTTGAGGGAAGTGAGAATGTTTATGTGAGTACCATCTTTGAAAAAAATGAGTGGCTTGGTGAAAACCCCAAAAGGGCGCCTTGGCAAGATGAGCGTTTACTTTGAGTGTTTAAGATTGATCTCTTGGCGAAGGCGACATAAGAAGTGGAGTGATAAGGAGGTTTTCGAGTAGGCCACTGGGAGCTATAAGGTGTAGATGGTCGAGATATAATTGTAAGTCTCATTTCCTATTTTGATTGTCTTTTGTGCTGATTGTTGAGATGGTGGAAACTACTAGTACTTAGTGTTCATTTTCCTTGTACTGTCCGTGAACCTTTGAGATTTATGTTGAGAGTAGGCTTGGCTTCTATGCTTACTCGGGACGAGTAAAGGTTTAAGTATGGGGGAATTTGATATGCGATATATTCTATAGCGCATTTAGTAGTTTTTGTCATCATTTACATGTCATTGTGAGGGATATTTGTATGAACTTGGTGATTCGGAACTTGTTGAAGAAGTTGGAGAAATCATAGGATCATGCAAGTTATAAAAGAGTTGAAGTGAAGAAATTCGGAAGCAGCTGGAATCAGGCGAGCTTGGCGCTGCCGCGCTGCTACTGACGCGCCCGCGCTGCTAGGAGGGAGTACCTGCGTCGTTGCCTCAGAGAGAAGTAGCAAGACATTCACTGACGTGCCCGCGCTGCTACATGGCGCGCCCGCGTCAGTCCTTGGAGACTGATTCTTATCCGATTTTCCCATATCGTATTAATTGTTAATTTCTATTTTTACGGGATTTTAAAACCCTTTAATTAGGTTATATTATTTCCGAAGGGGGCAGTTTAGTTTTTATTAGGTTATTTTCCAGAGACGTATTTTTCCCTTTTTCATCTCACAAACCCTATGGAGAACTAACTCTCCTTTGTTACACTTGGTTCTTTGAAGCCCTCGATTGAATTGGTTGTGAGTATTCTACTCTAGTTCGTCCTTTGTTAATTGTTTCGATCTCTTGAGCTTATTGCTTGATTGCTTATTATTGGTTAATCTGGATTGATCACCTAGGTTTATCGATACTAGTCATATTGCTAGGGTTTCCAGTTCCAGGTTTGGGGTTGTAGACCTATTGTAGCGAACACAATCGTCATAAGTAGGTTGCTTGTGTTAGATTGTGAAGGAGATTCGATTACAGGCTATTTTAACGGGTTGTTATAATCGCTTGTATCTCATTATAGTTCATGTTTGAATGCTATTGCTTTATTATTCGGTGAAGGTTTCCCCTTGTAATTTGGTGATAAGCGCTTTTAGGACTGGTAGGACTAAAAGCTATTGCACGATCTGAATTGACAACAATTACTGGACATTAGAACTTGAGATTTATAGAATTCGATGATAAACCATCTCAATTGTTGTGCGGATAATTACCTGGTGTAATACTTTTCCATCATATATTCGCAACCTCTATTTGCAACTTGTTCTGTCACTACAGCGTACACACAAAACTCCCCCCTGAATTGGTTACTTTTGGGTAATAATACTTGCTCTTACAATTGATTCTGTTTCCCTGTGGGTTCGACCCTAACTTACCTACTATACTTGTTATAGTTTGCACCTTAGGAATTTACTTTGATTTGGCATAACGACATTAGGCCTGTCAGTCCTCGTTTAGGATGGCCATGATCTTCTCCACCTGGGCCTCCATATCCCTCTTTTCTAGCTCTTCAGGAGTCATATTTCTTACCTTAGGCTCCCCACAAGTAATGTAACCAACTGATATAGATTTTACCTCTTCCATTGGACCTGTATGCCTTTCAGTTTTATTAAAAGAATACTCAATTACCTCATCGCTGATGTTGAAAGTGAGTACTCCCTTCCTTACGCTTATGTTGGCGTCCACCGTCGCCAAGAAGGGCCTTCCTAGAATAATTGGACAAGCAGGGTCCTCTGCCATATCCATAACTAAGAAATCAGCAGGGAAAAAGAACTTACCTACTTGCACTGGCACGTTGTCCACCATGCCTGTTGGAATGACCACCGTGTTGTTGGCCATATAAAGCTTAGCATCCACAGGCTCTAGGGCACCTATCTTAATCTTGGACCATATCGTTAAAGGCATTATACTCACACTAGCTCCAAGATCACATAAATCATTAAATTTATATTGACCAAATCCAATGGTTATAGCAAACTTACCTGGATCTGGCCTCTTCTCAAGTATGTCCATATGGCTGCACTCCTCTGTAATCTCAGCCATTGACCGCTTCTTTCTTAGAATCTCCTTCAGGAATTTGACGTAGGACGGAATTTCATTGAGAGCTTCTGTGAAGGGTATGGTGACATTGATCATCTGAAGTATCTTGATGAAGCGCTGAAATTTCTTCTCTGCTGGGTCCTTTAATTTGGAGATTTTGTTGGGAAAGGCAGCTTCTTTTTCTGATTCGGAGCCAGAACAAATGTCGGAGGTGTAGCAGATCCCTCGACGTCGACTTGGTTCTCCTCGACATCGACCAGGTTCTTCTCGATATCGACCAGATTTCTCGATGTCGAGTTGCTGTGCTGTGCAGACGAAGGGTGGTCCAGTTTGTCATCGATATCGAGTAGTCCTTCCTCGATATCGAGTTGCCTCTTCTCGACATCGACCAAGGTCTGGTCGATATTGACTTGCTGTTCAGCTTCTTCATCCTGCTGCTTTCCGACCTATGGCTCGCGTAGTTGGTGCCCGCTCTTGAGTTTCACAGCAGTGATGTGTCCGGTCTTCCCCTTGGGATTTGGTTATGAAGATCCAGGGAGTGAACCTGATTGTCTGGGGACGCCCGCTGCTAACTCGCCAATCTGTGTATCAATTGATTTTCTCCAGACATCGATCTCCCCATACCTAGAGTTGACTCCCTGAATCTGAGTGTAGACGGAGTTGAAAGACTGCTTAGTGTTTGAATGGTTCATCCATATTTCCTCTAGGACGGTCTGTAGATCATCTCTTTTCTGGTCCCTTTCCGGATGTCCTATAGCTCTATATGGCGGGGGGTTCCCAGGGGCACCTTGGTTCCATTGTGGTTGCTTAAACCTTTGGTCCCCCATGTAGCGATTGGGACCCCCTGCGTATGCTGCCTCTTCGTGGTATTCTGCCAGCCTGACTCGCTCTGTGTGTGGGCACTAAGTAGTGGTGTGCCTATTTGATATCTCTAAAGTAGTCATGTCTTTATGCATATTTTAGTTCCATATTCTTTACATTTTGCATATTTCGGGTTAGGAATATGTCAAATTTATGTAGTATATGCTTATTTGTCAGAAATTGAGATCTACACAAGTTTCTGTTTAATATTGCAAAATATGGAGTCATTTCGGGAGAAAACCAAGAAGCAAAGACGAAGGCCCAAGTCTACTCGATATCGACTAAACCTAGTCTATCTCGACAAATCATGCGTAGACACCTGCCAGGATCGAGGAGCCCATGTCGAGAAGCTGAAGACGAGCCAACCCGACTCCAACCACTTACTCGAGATCGAGTTATGTTAATCGAGATGGACAAACCCTCAGAGACAACCAGGAGTCGAGAAGGCCACCCGATGATGTCGAGGAGAGACTACCCGACCATGCCCGGACACCTTCCTCGAGATCGACGACGTTTCCTCGAGGTCGAAAAAGCCTAGGATCCATGACCGAGCACATCGAGAAGACCTGCCCGACCAGCACAAGCCACACTAGTCGACGAGCCATCTTTACTCGATGTCGACAAGGGTCCTCGAGATCGAGGAGATTGGTGAGCCAGAGTCCGAGCCTGTCGAGCACCAACTAGCCGAGACGCCAAGCCAGCCAAGTCGATGACACTTCTACTCGAGATCGAGTAGGCTTACTCGAGATCGAGGAAGCTTCCAGAAGCCGAGTAACGCGTTTTGATCTATCCTACTCGGATTGGGATTCCTTGGGGCCGAAGATTGCCGAACTCTATCCGAGTCTATCATGTTACATCATGAAGAGAGATCTATCCACTTGAAGACCTTTTAGATATAATTTCCCTTATTTAGATTTAATTATGTTGTTGCTTTTATTTATCATTAAGCTTTTTAGATATAGATAGATATTTCTATCCTTGAGTAGCAAGGTTTAGAAGCCTAAAAATAAAGCACATGGGGCTGATTTCTAGGCATTCAACTTTAGTAGGAGAAGTAGTAGTAGAGAGAGAAAGGGAGGCCGAGTGGAGCAAAGGAGCGAGAGCAAGTTGGGTTTGTTCGGTTTGTACTTTCTACAGTTTGGTTTAATGCAATTAGTTTCTTTTCATCAATCAATGTCTGAGGTTACGATGAAGCACGAGTAGTCCACCCACTTCTAGGGTTGGGGCGAGCCCGACGTTAGCCATGCGTGTTTGAGATAAAGATCCCACTTTTATCATGTTTTGAGCATCTACTACTTGTTATGTGTTTATTACCCATCTAATGGAGGTCCATGCTAACAACTTGGATTGTAAACATAAAATCGGTAGAGACAATTAGGGTTTCTTGAAAGAGTTGTCTAATTGTTGGAAAAGGAGAAAGCTTAGTCCTTTGATTGCGATTCACATGATTATCTGTTTAGTTCTGCCTTATGCATGCTTGGTTATCGTTGTTGCAAACCCCAATCTTGGAAGTCCTTTTTATACAGTTTAGTTCGAATCCCCAAAGCCTTTGCATTTACTTTATTTCGTTTTTACTCTTTGTCTTCCTCGAGATCGACTAGCACTACTTGATCTCGAGCACTGATCATCGACCCAGGTTGTTGTAGCTTCTGTGTGCAGGTGCTCGACAAGACCTAAGCCGACGTCGATGAAGACCCTACTCGATCTCGAGTAGCCTCTGTCAAGATCGACCACCACCCTGTGCTTGCTGCTGCGTTGTGCTCGACTGTTCGATCTTCTGTCGAGTTGCTGTACTCGAGATCTAGGACCCCTGTTGTCGACTTCTGTGAGATTTCTCTGCTGCCTAGGATTCGCTGAAACGCTTCCTCGTGGATCGATCCTGACTTCCCGCTGCTACATCAGGAGGAGGTCTTGTAATTATTTGTGTGGGAAGAATCTGGTTTGATTTATTTTGTTATATTTCATACCCGATTTTCTCCTACAACACTATTTGATTCGCATTCGATCCAGGGCCGGTGGACAAAAAGATAATTTACTTGCTTGAGGAGCTTCCTATTCTGATCTCTATAGTATTGCTCCTTGACATCTGGGTCAATTTCCTTAGACGGCTCATAGAGGAGCATGGATAGGGCTGACCTTGCATAGGCATTCTCATCGTAGTTGATTGAAGTCCCATACTTGTTATCATAGTTGGTCAGCTTGTCGAGGGCAGCCCATGCGTTAGGTGGCGGCATTGTTAGATACTCATAATGGGTGTATGTTTTGATTCTATCTTTAGCAGCCAGGTCAAGAGAGTTGAAGAAGATCTCTTGAACGATGCAAGGTTGTTGACCTTGTGTAGGGCAGGATCGTAGTAGATCTTTATAGCGTTCTCATGCCTTTGCTAGCAGCCCTCCAGGCTGTTGTTTGAAAGATGTAATCTTTTGGCGAAGGAGCACTGTCTTGGCAAGAGGAGAGAATTTATTGAGAAATTCCTGCTTTACTTGAGCCCATAACGTGCGGGATCGTGGTTTCAGCCCTTCAAGCCATTTCAATGCGGGACCAGCGAGAGACCAACGGAAAGCCTTCATCAAGATGTACTCCAAGGTGGTACCTTCAGCAAGAGTACGACACATATCAGTAAAGTTGGTAATATGTTGAAGAGGGCATTCATTAAATCTACCATGAAAAGCATTATGTTTAATTTCTATTAAGAAATGAGTGCAAATTTCATAGTTATTTTGAGGGATTCGAATAGCCGATTCAGGCATGACAAGAGTCGGGTGCATGTAATCCTCTACGGTGGTAGGATATTGGGCAAGCTCCTCTTCTGCTTGCCACGCACGCTCACCTTCTTGTTCCCTTCCTGCTCTCTCAGTGGCGAGAGCAGCATCCTTAGTGGCTAGTTCCCTCTGAAGCCTCTCAATCAGCTGTTCCTGTATCTCTGCAGCTGCCATGGCTCTCTTTACTTTAGCTTAAATGTGTATAAGGTGCTCCGGTTCGTCTAAGGAGTCAAACTCAGGTGTTTGACCAGAACGGCGCATATACCTGCGAAGTAACTCAAAGGAAAAGTGAGATCTGACTACCTAAGGCGCGAATGATTGCTTCCCCAGCAACGGCGCCAGTTTTGTTGTAGAAGGAAATCGAGTTTAAAATATAAAATATAAATCAAACCAGATTCGTGCCCACGCAAATGATTACAAGACCTCCACCTGATGGACTGGTGGGAAGTCAGGATCGATCCACGAAGAAGCGTGTCAGCGGATCTCAGGTAGCTGTAAATCTCACAGACAGGAAGACAGAAAGAAAGACAGAAATAACAAATAAAAGCAGAAAAAGAAAGCAATGACAGAGACTGGTCGATATCGACAAAGAGCTACTCGATATCGACAAGAAATATCGAGACCAGAAACTCATATCGACCAACAGAAACAGAAACTCAGAAAAAGCAGTGTCGAGTAAAACCCTCCTCGATATCGAGTAAGATCAACTCGATATCGACAAGAACTTCCTCGGAATTGACAAAAGACAGAAACTTAAAGATGCAAACTTTCGAACACAGAACGCAAATGTTCAACAAAATAAATTCAATAAACTAAAGACTTCCAAGGCCAGGGTATCAACACCACAATGATAACCATGCAAAATAACACATAAAGGCATAAAATATCATGCTTTTCATCAAATAACTTTCGTTATTAACAAATATGAATACAGAGGCTTTCGCATAAACCCTAATTGTTACTAACCGTTTTCACATAATTAACCCAAGTTGCATTAAGATCACTTTCGCTTCAATAATACAAACACGGATCACCTTCAACTCTCGCAAAAGAATCATGCTCATAGGGATAGAAGACGAATTGCATAAAAAGATCAAACATTTACCGCGTCATCTTACATGGCCACCGTCGGGCTCACCCCGACCCTAGAAGTGGGTGGACTACTCGCTCTTCATCATCAAGAAAGACATCAATAAACAAAAGGAAATAACTTGCATTAAATAAACCAAAGAAAGCTTACAACCAATCGAAGCCAAATCCGCTTTTGCCTTTCTAACTTCTCTCGCCACAAGCTCTCTCCTCTACTCTCTCTATGTAACTAATTGTGTGTAAAATTGAATATCTAAAATCCAGCCCCTAGGGCCTTATTTATAGGCTTCCAACCCTTGCTAATCAAGGTAAGAACGTCTATCTATATCTATATCTATTTATCTAATTACTTAAAGATAAATAAATGGAATAAAATAATTAAATCCATAAGAGGAATATATCTAAAGTAGGTAAATATCTTCTTGTGTTGATAAATCTTCTCTCCATAGATAGAACTTGATAGATGTGGATAGGTTCTCGGATTCCTTCGTTCCCAAGCCAACCAGCTCGACACAGACAGCAAACCGCGTAACGCGGCCCAGGATAGCTTTCCTCGATATCGAGCAAACTACTCAATATCGAGTAACTGTGTCATCGACTACAACTTCTGATCTTGGTCGAGCAACTGCTCACCGACACTGGCTCGAACAGGTGATTCTAGGGTTGTCGATACCGAGAAAACTCCTCGATATCGAGTAGATGGTGCTCGGTATGTCCAGTCTTCGGCTTCTCGACTTGGCATCCTTCCTCGACTCGGGGCATGGCTTTCAGGTTTGTCGATATCGAGTAAAGTACTCGATATCGAGTAAGTCTCTGGAGTCGGTTTGGCTTCGTCTTCAGCTCCCCGACGAGGCACTGCTTGGCTTCTTTGGTCGATATCGAGTAAAAGTACTCGATATCGAGTAACTCTACGCTCCAGCTTGGCTCGTCCTGGTTCCATCGTTCTTTGACTTTGGACTTCTGTAGTTGACTTCCGAGCTTTTTGTCCTTTCTCAGAACTGCTGTAAATTTCCTTGAATTCTGCAAATTTAAACAAAAACTAGTGTAGAATCCATAATTTGGCAAATAAGCATAAACTACATAGATTCTGTATTATTCTAGCCCAAATGCATGAAATGTATGCAGAAAACGATATGAAAGTAAGTGTAAAACATGGCAAATTATGCTCACAACATCCCTTTACAATAAACATCGCAAATGACAGTTTCCATAAACGTCTGCTCTTTAAATTTGAGAATATCTAGTTACAAAGGAAGAATTTTCATAACATAGTCAAGTAAGTGCAGAGAGCATCATGCTCGGGTTCTGCTATGTTCCAAGTTACATACAAAACTAAATTACTCAAACAAAAAGCAAAAGAACAGAATAAGAAAATGTTTGTAAATATCTTCCGATGACTCTAGGAAATCGAAAGTAGCTTACTAGAGATACAACCACTGATGAATCAACACAATTGGTCAATGTATATGTTTGGAAGGAAACTAGTTATCAAAATAAATCGAAATATAAAGAATGAAATCAAATCCCTGTCCAAGGAAATAAAATACAAGTAACCCTCCCACTGTACTGGTAAGGTATTCAGGATCGTATCCACGAGGAAGGGTGTCAGCACTCGCCTGATCAGTTCCAAATTCCTCTTGAATCGACCAGCAGAAGTCCTCAACATCGAGTAAAGTACTCGATGTCGACTACCTCAATTGAGTAAACCTGCAAACTTACACCACAGAAGACGAAGCAAAGAAAAGTCGAGTACATGAGTACTCGATATTCACTAGTGTACTCGACATCGACCAGTTTTGGTCGATCTCGAGTAGTCTGCTGAATAAAAACGTAACTTTTCGCAAGAAAAAAAAAAGACAGAAACAACATGAAATTGGTGGGATCGAATTCAATAATAAAAAAGCTCCTAGAATTAGAGTTTCAACGCCACAACGATAACCATATACGAATCATGCTAAAGGTATAAAAGATCATGCTTTTTCATCAAATAACTTTCGTTATTAATAAATATGAAAATAGAGGCTTTTTCATAAACCCTAATTGTTACTAACCCTTTTCACATAATTAATCCAAGTTGTATTAAAATCACTTTCGCTTGAATAACACAAACAAGGATCACCTTCGACTGTCGCAGAAGAATCATGCTCATAGGGGTAGAAGATAAAATCGCATTAATAACATAAAGAAACTAAATTGAATTGATATAAAAGAAAGCTTACAACCAATCAAAGCCAAATCCGCTCTCGCAAGCCACACCTTTCTCGGCCAAAGCTCTCTGATGCTCTCCCTAACTCGCTATATATGTGTATAAATTGGAATTGAAATTGAATCCCTAAGAACCAGCCCCTAGGGCCTTATTTATAGTATTCAATCCTCGCTATCCAAGGAAAGAATACTCTATCTATATCTAAAACTATCTATCTAAAGGGTTTATGATAAAACTTGGATAAATAAAAGAAATAACTCTCTACGTGCCTTGGCTTGCAAGTAATCCACACACTCGGACCTTCACTCAATTTCAACTCGGATTGACGCTGGGAAGTACTCGACATCGACCAAAGTAGTCGATGTCGAGTAGAACTCTTCTATTCCTCGGAATGTCCTCGAGCTCGGGTGGAATTCGGACGTTCGACGGGTGCTCGACATCGAGTAAGTAATGTCCACTAAAGTAACCATGTTTTTGTGCATATTTTCACTCCTTATTCTAATTACTTTGCTTATTTTGGTTTGGAAATATGTTAAATTTTTGTAGTATAAGCTTATTTGTCAGAAATAGAGGTCTACACAAGTTTTGGTTTAATATTGTAGAATTTGGAGCCATTCCAGGACAAAGCCAATAGGAGGAGACGAATGCAGGAATGTACTCGACGTTGGCAAGACTACTCGATGTCAACTAAAGGTAGAGGCCAGATCAACTAAGGAAGAAGACTGCACAACACTCGAGCTCGATGACTACTCGATGTCGAGTACTTCACTCGATGTCGACCACTGCTGAACACAAACAAGAGTTCGACTAGGAGATAGCCGAGATCGAGCACATTTCTACTCGATGTCGACTACTCTGCTCGATGTTGACTACACTTTTGTTGGGTAGAGATCAAGTTGGTCAATCCGAGGACGAGTGAACTACTTGGGCACGAAGGAAGACAAGTATATCCGGATTTTATCAAGATCTATCACATTGAAGAAGAGTTATGTTACCACATGGAGATTTATATATTTACCATTTAGGATTTATTATTCATATATCCAATTTTATATCTTTAGGATTAGATAGATGCATCTTTCCTTGGATAGCAAGAAGTTAGGTCTATAAATAAAGCCCTTGGGGTTGATTTCTATTCATTCAATTCTAGAGCTACTTTTCCACATAAAGTTTAGGTTTTAAAAGGTTTTAGGGTTTTGACGCTTTTGCGAAAGTTAGAGTGCCAAAATTGTAAAGACTTTGATTTAGTTAATGCAAGTTTCTTTTACATCAATTATGTATGCGGTTGCAGTGAGGTGTGAGTAGTCCACCCACTTCCAGAGTCGGGGTGAGCCCGACGATAGCCATGCATGCTTGAGGTAAAGATTCGATATTTATTATGTTTTGATCATCCATTATCTTTATTATGTTTATTACCTAATTAATAGAGATTCAGGCAATTCACTTGGATTATAAACATAAAATTGGTAAATACAATTAGCGTCACTTGCAAGAGTTGTCTAATTGTTGGAGAAAGCGAAAGCTTCATCCTTGATGTGATTTGCATAATTATCTATATTTATGTTGTCTTATGCATGTTTGATTATCGTTATTGCAAACCACGGTCTTGGAAGTTTTTAGTTTAAATTGTTCACAATCTGAAATCTGTCACCTTGGTTATTTTCTATTCACGCTTCATTTCCATCCTTACACTCTTCGGCCACCTTTGCCGACGCCACTACATTTCTGCAGGACTACTCGACATCGACTGCTAATACTCGATACTGAGTGCTTCACTCGAGATCGATTGTGGTTTTCGTCTCTGCATGTACTCGAGAAGAACAGACCTACTCGATGTCGAGGACTGTACTCGAAATCGACTACTCTCTGTGCCTTCTGCTGCTCGAGATCGATTGTATTAGCCCCTGTCGACTAATACCTAGTCGAGGTTGAGTACTTCTGAAGTCAACTTCTGTACGTGAATCAACCGCTATCTGAGATCAGCTGACTCGCTTCCTTGTAATTATTTGCTCAAAACATAATTAGTTTGCTTATTCTATTTATATTCTATTTGCAATCTTGATTTCCTCCTCTAACAAATTGGCACCGTTGCTGGCGAAGCAATCATTCGCGTCTTAGATAGCTAGATTTCACGTTTTCCTTGAGTTTTCTTTTACAGGTGTATGCGCCGTTCTGGTCAAACACTTGATTTTGACGTCTTAGACGATCCGGAATGCCTTCTACGCATCCACTCTAAACTTAAAAGAGTTATGGCGACCGCGGAAACACAAGCTGAGATGACCGAGAGGCTTCAGAGGGAGCTATTAGCCAACATTACTACTCTCGCCACTGAGAGAGCACGCGCTGATCGAGAAGCAAACCAAAGAAGGCAGGCAAGCTGAGCTCGCCCTATATCCCACTACTACGAAGGACTACATGCACCCGACTGTGATAGTGCCTGAATTGGCTATTCTAATCCCTCCTAATGATTTTCAAATTCGCCCTTCCTGTCTTTTTGAAATTAAAAAGAATCCATTTGAAAAAAGACCTAAGGAATGCTCTCTCGCTCATATTACTACTTTTGCTGACATGTGCCAAACTTTTGTTGAAGACGCAAATCTTGAATATGTCCGTCTAAAAGCTTTTCGCTGGTCTCTTGCAGGGGTAGCAATGAAGTGGCTCGAAGGGCTGACCCCGCGATCTCTCACCACATGGGCAGAGGTTACGAATGCGTTCCTCAACAAATTCTTTCCTCCTAACAAGACATCGCTCCTTCACCAAAATATTACAGCTTTCAAACAAAAGCCCAGGGAGCCGCTGACATGAGCATGGGATCGATACAATGATCTACTGCGATCATGCTCTACTCATGGGCAGTCACCATATGTAATTCAGGAGATTTTCTACAATTCTCTTGATTTACCCAACAATGAGAGGATCAATCAATACATGTAATATGAGTACCTCACGCAAACGTCTCAGGAGGCTTGGGCATCCATCGAAAGGCTCACCAACTTCGACAACACCTATGGGGCTCCTTTGGCTTATGACGAAAACACCTATTCAAGGCCAGCCACATCCATGCCCCTATATGAGCCTTCTAAAGAGATTGATCCCGACGTCAATGAGCAATTCTACAAGGATTGGAATCGCAAGCTCATCAAGCAAGTCAAATTTCTATCTGTTAACCAGCCGTGCATTGAATGCGGTTCACGCCGGCACATCACCACTGAGTGCCCACCAGCGGAGCAAGTCCACCTAGCGGAGATGCACAAAGAAGTGGCTTACGTAGTGGGTCCCAATCGCCCTATGGGGGACCAAAGGTTCTATCAACCACAATGGAACCAAGGTGCCCCTAGGAATCCCCCACCATACAGAGCTCCAAGACACCCAGAGAGACACCAACGGAAGGATTATCTACAAATGGTCCTCGACAAGCTGCGGAGAAACCAAACAAAAAATGAGCGATCCACCAGTGCCATTCAATCTCAGCTCTAAGCTCATTTATCTCAACTTCAAGGCCTCAACACAAAGTTTGGAGAGATGGACATCCAGAAGCGGAACATAGAGACCCAAGTGGGTTAACTCGCGGCACATATCCCAAGGCCATCTGGAAAGCTCGCTGGGTCTGTAGATCCAAATACCAAGGGGAGGACTGGACACATCGCTGATGTACAACTGCGAAGCGGACACAAATTACATGGGCTAGAGGTTGGAGAAGAGAAAGGCGAGGCTGAAAACCTAGTCGACATCGACAACACAGTAGTCAACATCGACCACAACTTACTCGACATCGACAAACCTTTACACGACGTCGACCAGCCACTCGACGGAGAAACTTCTGCAGTCGACTCCTGTAGTCGATGTCACTCGATGTCGACTCCTGTAGTCGACATCACTCGATGTCGACTCCTGTAGTCGATGTCGAGGACACTCCACTCGACGTCGACCACTCCGCACCACCTCTGAATGCTGATCTGGCTCCAAAACCAAAGAAGACGCTTTTGTGTCCTTCCAAGGCGCTGAAAGATCCCACTGCATGTAAGTTTAAACATTTAGTGAAATTTCTTTGGGAACTAAACGTTTCAATTCATTTTATAGAAGCTCTTCAGAAGATGCTTGTATCTGTCAAGTTCCTCAAGGAGATTCTTACCAGCAAACGATCAATCACAGAAATTGCTAGTGACTACAAAAGGATGGATTTCCTTAAGAAGATACTTGACCCTGGTAAGTTTTCTATTACTTTGGGATTTGGACAACATCGATATGAGGCATTGTGTGATCTAGGAGCAAGCGTGAGCATCATGCCCTTATCAATCTGATCGAAGGTAAAGATAGAAGCATTAGAGCCTATGGATGCCAAGCTATACATGGCAAACAATACAGTGGTCATCCCTACAGGTATGGTTGATAATGTCCCTGTCCAGGTTGGTAAGTTCTTTATTCCCGCAGATTTCCTTGCTATAGATATGGCGAAAGATCCTACTTGCCCTATTATTCTTGGTAGGCTTTTTCTAGCTACAACATATGCCAACATTAGCGTCATGAAGAGATTGCTCACCTTCACAATAGGGAATGAGATCTTAAAGTTCTCTTTGGGCCCCCCAAAGGAGGAAGTTCCATGGCTAGAAGTAAAACGACATAGGCAAACACGTGGACGAGCATACAACGAAGGACGATGGCACCAAAAATCTGCTCGACATCGACTACACCTGGTCGACATCGACTACTCCACTAGACGTCAAGTACTTCCACTCAATATCGACCTCTCCTATTGAGGTCCAGACCTGCCAAAAGCCTATGTATGGGGTCCCACAACTCGAAAGGGTAAGTTCAGGTATGATTTCTACTTCTCCTCCGTTCATTAATAAGATTAATGAGAATTATAATGGGGACCAGGCCCCGTGGCAAGCTAACCTATGCAGGACTAAGACTTGGGGAAAAAAGAAGAAAGAGTGCAAGGAATAATATAAGAACAACAACCTATCATGGGAGCTTGCATACTACAATCAGGACCTAGATGATCTAGGAGAAGGGTCAGGCACAAGAGGGCCCTACATTGATGGTTCTTGAGCAGAAAAGAAGAAGGCAACCTACCGACTCTAAAATCTAGAGCATGTAAATACAAATTTAAAATTTTTCTTTTAGGACTTTAATACTTTTGGTTTTGATTTTTGTTTTAAACATTTTATGTGGAAAGTCTTGTTTTCATGTGAAAGCTAACAAATTTCAGGTCGAGAAGCATAAAGGATTGTGAAGAGAGAAAGACGAAGTCCCTGACAAGTCAGTCGAAATCGACTAGGCCAAGTCGATGTCGACTCTGAAGGGGGTCGAGCACAACAGACTACTCGACGTCGACCACCTAGAGGCACCCTCGACTTCAGATTTCCACTCGACGCTACGGATTGTACTCGATGTCGAGTACTCTGCTCGACGTCGACTACCACCATACTACTCGACATCAGCCTGATTTCGACCCTATAGAGTGTTATTCAGTGAGTTCCTTCTTTTACCCTTGTTTTATTTTGTTTATACAGAAGGGGCGCTGTATATTCTAAGTATGGGGTGGGGGGAAAACCTCATTATTTTATACATTCTTGATTTTGCTACTACATGGTAAATTTTGGGTAAATTTTTCGTTTTTTTGCTTAACCCAAAGTTTGTTTTATGACACATCTCCCAAAGCTTGTAAATTGTTCAAAGGAAATAGTGTCATGGAAGCCAAAACAAGGCTCGACGATGCAAGGGTGGATTTGTTAGAGATGTTGCACAAGATTGCCTAGAAAAGGGAAGTCTCAATGATGTGCGATTTTTTTAGGTAAAACCACAAAAGTGAGGTTAATTGATGTTGCTTTTGACATGTTGCACAATAAGATGATGGAGGACTTTATATTTTCCATATATGATCATATTCATAAGCCTAGCCATATCTATACCTATATGTATCACAAAAGCCATATTATAAGCCTTACATGCCATTATAACATTATTTTCTCCACATATGCCTTACATATTGCCCATTTTTACCTTATACCCTATCCGGTGATTATGTTGAGAATGGTAGTCATTTTTTAGAGATAATATATGGTGTTTGTGTTGTTATGCATCATTATTGGAGTTTGGTAGGGAAGTTTCAAAGTTATGGAAAATTTAATGAGTGAAAGAAAATCCGGTCTCCTCGGGAGATAAAGATAGATCGACCTTGCCTGCGTTGAGATAATAGTTCAGCAGGATGGGACACCAAGGTGAGGAGTCCAAAGCACTAAGTTTCCCGGGTCATTCATGACACCCATGTTTGCGACTCGTGAGAAGGCAGTGCTAAGGTTAGAGAGGCAAAAGCATTATTATTGAAAAAAGCATCGAGCGAAAGAGAGAAAGGTGAGAAATATTATGAAGAAGAAATGTGGTAATGAAATTTTGGAAAGTACTCCATTTCCTCGGATTTAACACACATGGCCAAAAATTACCCACCTTTAGCCTTTTACATATCTACTCCTTTTTGAGCTTGCATAAGTCCTCTTGATTATTGTTGCTTTCTCACAGGAAAAATTGTTTTGCATAACCTCCTTTTGTGCAGAGAAATTGCTTTTCAATCACAGGCACAGATTTGAAGGCACTAAGTACCTTTTCAAGTATGGCAATTGAGTATTGGGTAATATGACAATAAATCCACTATGTTGAGAGTTTTTTCAGGTTTCCCTTGAATGATCAACCAAGTTATTGCTCGGGGACAAACAAGCTTAAGTACGGGGTGATTTGATATCCACTAAAGTAACCATGTTTTTGTTCATATTTTCGCTGCTTATTCTAATTACTTTGCATATTTTGGTTTGGAAATATGTTTAATTTGTGTAGTATAAGCTTATTTTCCAGAAATAGAGGTCTACACGAGTTTTGGTTTAATATTGCAGAATTTGGAGCGATTCCGGGATAAAGCCAAAAGGAGGAGACGAATGCAGGAATGTACTCGACGTCGACAAGACTACTCGACGTCGACTAAAGCTAGAGGCCGGATCGACTAAGGAAGAAGACTGCGCACCACTCGAGCTCGATACTACTCAACATCGAGTACTTCACTCGACGTCGACCACTGTTGAACACAAATTCGAGTTCGACTAGGAGATGCACTCGAGGAGCCTTGAAGATAGGTGAGATCGAGCATATTTCTACTCGACATCGACTACTCTGACTGACGTCGGCTACATTTTTATTGGGCCGAGATCGAGTGGGACAATCCGAATACTAGTGAACTACTTGGGCACGAAGGAAGACAATTATATCCGGATTTTATCAAGATCTATCACATTGAAGAAGAGTTATGTTACCACATGGAGATTTAGATATTTACCATTTAGGATTTATTATTCTTTTATCCAATTTTATATCTTTAGGATTAGATAGATGTTTCTTTCCTTGGATAGCAAGGAGTTAGGCCTATAAATAAAGCCCTTCGGGCTGATTTCTATTCATTCAATTCTAGAGCTACTTTTCCACATAAAGTTTAGGTTTTCAAAGGTTTTAGGGTTTTGGCGCTTTTGCGAAAGTTAGAGTGCCAGAACTGTAAAGACTTTTATTTAGTTAATGCAAGTTTCGTTTCCATCAATTATGTCTGCGGTTGCAATGAGGCGTGAGTAGTCAACCCACTTCTAGGGTCGGGGTGAGCCCGGCGATAGCCGTGCATGCTTGAGGTAAAGATTCGATATTTATTATGTTTTGATCATCCATTATCTTTATTATGTTTATTACCTAATTAATAGAGATTTAAGTGAATCACTTGGATTATAAACATAAAATTGGTAGATACAATTAGGGTTACTTGAAAGAGTAGTCTAATTGTTGGATAAAGCGAAAGCTTGATCCTTGATGTGATTTGCATAATTATCTATATTTATCTTGCCTTATGCATGTTTGGTTATCGTTGTTGCAAACCCCGATCTTGAAAGTTTTTAGTTTAAATTGATCAAAATTTGAAATCTGTCACCTTGGTTATTTACTGTTCATGCTTCGTTTCCATCCTTACACTCTTCGGCCACCTTTGCCGACGCAAATTTATTTCTGCAGGACTTCTCGACATCGACTAGACTAGTCGACATTGACTACAAATACTCGATACTGAGTGCTCCACTCGAGATCGATTACCATTTTTGTCTCTGTAAGTACTCGCGAAGAACAAACCTACTCGACGTCGAGGACTGTACTTGACATCTACTACTCCTTGTGCCTTCTGCTGCTCGAGATCGACTATACTGGTCCCTATCGACTACTCCCTAGTCCAGATCGAGTACTTCTGCAATCGACTTTTGTACGTGAATTATCTGCTATCTGAAGTTCGCTAGCTCTCTTCCTCATGGATCGATCCGGACTAACTTCCACTACAACGGGAGGGAATCTTGTAATTATTTGCTCGGAATGGAATTGGCTTGCTTATTCTATTTATATTCTATTTGCAATCTCGATTTCCTCCTCCAATAGTAAGGTACTCGATGTTGAGTACTTTTGTGCTCCTCGAGTGGTTTGCTGCGCTCAGCTCGTGCTAGACTGGGTGATTTTGACCAGATGTACTCGATATCGACTAGAATGGTCGATATCGACTAGTCTTGTCGATTGCTCTTTTCTTGTTTTCTTTTTCTTTCTTCTCCGAATTGCTGTAAAATGCCTTGATTTATGCTAAATTAAATAGAAACTAGTGTAGACTCCATAATTTGGCAAATAAGCATAAACTACATAGATTCTGTATAATTCTAACCCAATATATGATATGAAATGGATGCAGAAATCGAAATGAAGGTCAATGTAAAACATGGCAAAATAGGCGCACAACAAACACCCTATACTTAAGCTTGCTTGTCCTCAAGCAATACATTTAATGGTCATACATGGGAAGAATTCAAAACTCTATCTCAACATCTTAGATTCACTCTTATATAACACTGCAATGAATTACCATCCTCGAAACGGTACTAAGGCCACATATCCTTGCATGTGAATAAAAGCAACATCTACACACAAAAAGAGGGTTATGTAAAAACAATTCATGAGTGACAAAACAACAATAATCAAGAGGACTTTATTAAGCTTAATAAGGAGTAGATTGGTAAGAGGCTAAAGGTGGGCAATTTTTTGCCATGTGGTGCTAATGATCCGGGGAAATGGAGTACTTTCCAAACTTTCATACAACATTCCTTCTTCATTTGATTTCTCACCTTCTGCTCATTCGCTCATTGCTTTTTTCACTTCTATGCTTTTACCTCTCTAACCTCAGCATTGCCTTCTCGCGAGTCGCAAACATGGGTGTCATGAATGGCCCCGGATACTTAGTGCTTCGGACTCCTCACCTTAGTGTCCCATCATGTGGAACTATTATCTCGACGCAAGCAGGGTCGGTCTACCTTTATCTCTTGAGGTGACCGGATTTTCTTTCTCTCATTAAATTTTCCATAACTTTTCAATTTTCTACCAAACTCCAATAATGATAATAACAACACAAACACCATATAATAATCTCCAAAATGTAACTTCCATTCTCAACATAATCCCCGGATAAGGAAATAAGGGAAAGAAATGACATTTTATAGATCATGTCGAGCAAAATATGAAATAAGGCTCATAATATGGCTTTTGATTCATAACAGCATAGGTAAGGCTAGGATATAGAATAAGCTCATATGGAAAATATAAAGTCCTCCATCCTCTTATCATGCAACATGCCAAGGGCAACTTCAGATTTTATCTCCTTTCATGGTTTTCAAGAAAATATGCATTTCATTGTGACTTCCCTTTACTAGGCAATTTCATGCTATATCTCTAATGACTCCAATTTTGCATCGTCGAGTTCAATTTTACTTCCAAGACACTAATCAAAAATTTTGATGCGGGTGATTTTTATAAACTTTTGAAACCATGCATATAAGCACGTAAATGAATATGAAATCCAAAGTAACCATGTATAAACAATTCGAGAAATAAACTTTAAATAAGCACACATATGATCAAATAAAATCAAATATGCTCAAAGTAAGCCCTCCCCCCACCCCCATACTTAAACATTACAGTGGCCTCAATGTATAAAAGCAAGGGTAAAGAAAGAGACTCACTAGACATGTGTGCAGAACATTAGAATTGAGCGCTAAAGTTGCTGCAGAAGTGATCGATATCGAGTAGACTAGTCGATATCGAGTAGACTAGTCGGAATCAGGGCGATTTCGAGTGGACCATAGGCTCCTTTTCTCGACATGTTTGATCGACGTCGAGTAGACTACTCGACGTCGAGTACTTCTGCAGTTTCTCCTACCTGCAAGATTTGCAATATCCACAATAGCAAAACCGAAAAAAAATGTTTCAAAACCAAAAACCAAAAGCAAAAATGTATCAAAATCTAAAAAAACTGATTGTTTTGTTACAAGCTCTGGACTTTATAGTCGCTAGGCCGACTTCTTCCGTTGTAAGCTCGGCGTGGCATCTGCAGCAGCCATGTGGCTTGGGCTTCGAACAAGACTCCATTTTTATCCATCAGTTGTAGTCCTCCGAAACGGATCTGGAGCACCGTGAAAGGTCCCAACTTTTTATAATTGAATTTGTTAGGGAACCAATGATTCTTTGATTTGGGCCATAGACTTTGTCTCCTGATGTCCATGTTTTGTGCCATGTTTTATATCTACTTTTATATCGATTTCTGTATGCATTTCATGCATTTGAGTTAGAAACTTAGAATAGTACAGAATATATGTAGTTTATGCTTATTTGCCAAATTATGGAGTCTACACTAGTTTCTGTTTAATTTCGCAGAAATCGGACGCACTTTTGAGCTTAAAGGAAAGTCATGAAGAAGCTAAGGATGTTGCAGCTGGAGAAAAGGCCATTTTTCGGCATTCATCATTCTGAATCAAGCTATGATGTATTCATGAGAGTTGTAGCCCTCGAAAAGAACTTTCCAACGCATCATCATATGCGTCAATCCGACGAATGAGGACTCGAAAAAGTGCGTTTCAAGAACAGAACAGAAAGGTGAGAGCTGTCACATTTGCTCGACATCGACCAAATTGGTCGAAGTCGACCAAGCCCAAATCGAGCTGGAGTCCTAGAAATCGACAAGGATGCTGAGCCAAGAAGAATTCAAGTCAATATCGACCAGTACAAGATGATATCGAGTAAAAGTTGGTCGATTTTCACTCTGAAAGCCGGAATCGAGTAGCTGAGCTGAAGACGCGAGAATAGTTGGTCGATATCGAGAAAGCTACTCGATATCGAGTTGACCCACAATAGCCGACTTCGATATCGAGTTGAAGATTTAGATATTTTTTATCTTTTCATCTTTTTATCTATCTTATGGATTCAACAATTAATTACCCTAGGATTTATCTTGTTTTATCTAGTTTAGATTTTTTTTTTTTTTGAAAAGGTAAATTTTCGGTTGGAGAAATCCTAACCGATAGCATCCCGACGGATGAGATCATTAAGATCGTTATTTGATGTCAAGACCGCCCCATTAATAGGGCGGCCAAGGTGTGCAACCTTGTCAGCCGTCCTGTTACCCTCACGGGGCACATGCGAGTAAACCACGGTTTGGACAGTAGTTAATAGCCGTTTGATATCTCCCATTAATAATTCTATTTCCCAAGGGCAAGAGCTGTTGAATTTTAGGTTGTCGATAATCGTTTTGGAATCCCCTTCAATAACCAGTTTAGTGTGATTGAGTTGTTTAGCCGCTTGAACACCAATTTGTAGCGCCAAGGGTTCAGCCTGGATGGGAGAAAGTTTTCCTAATTCTGTTGCCCCTATCTTTATTACTCTACCATCATGATCTCTGATTACATATCCTGCTGAAGATATTCCTAATCCAGTAGTTGCTCCATCAAAATTTAGTTTAAGGAAGCCCCTTTCTGGTTTTTGCCACTTTACATTTTTCCTACTAATAGCCCTTGTCTTCTTGTTTTGTTGTGCTATGCTGGAGTCAGGGGCTGTCTCGTCTTTTATACCTGCACGTTTCCATTGTTCTTTGATGTTGAATATGAACTGTTGTATTTCCCCTTGGGATGGTAATCTCTTTTCCTGGAAAGATATCTGGTTCCTAAAGAACCATAGTGTCCACCATTTGACTGCTAGATCTCTTTTTTCCCCCGAATTCAAATGCTTTCCAACTAGATTCATTATACTGCTACCATTCCACCTACTGTTCGTTCCCTGTCTGATTAATGATCCTAGTTTACTCTCCGTTAAGCCATTCTTTTTAACAAACTGGCATTCTAACAGTAGGTGTTGTTCATCCTCACCGGCACTTTCGCAATGCACACATTGGTTAGGTATTGGGGTTCCTCTCTTACTTAACCTGTCCTTGGTTGGTAGTCCATTCTGTGCTATTTTCCACATATAGTTTTTTATCTTTGGTAAGGTATTAACTTTCCATATCCATCCATTCTGGTCATCCGAGAAGTCTTCTATGTTTGTTATTAATTTGATTGCGCTTGATGTGGTAAACCAGCCTTGTTTATCTGGCCACCAGTATAGCCTATCTGGCATGGGTTCCGTAGGTAGAGGAATTTCCATTATAGTTTGGGTCATATTTACGTCCAGCACCCCTAGTAACTTGCCTCTATCCCATTGTCCATTTGAGAGGAATTCACTTATAGTTATGTTTTTGTCCATCACCGCTGTTCCACCGTGGCTGTCACTTAGTGTAGTTTTGTTCACCCATCTGTCTGACCAAAATCGGACTGTTTCCCCATTCCCAATTGACCATATTAATCCTGCTTTAAATTTATCGATTAAGTTAGTAGCTTTCCTCCATTGCCAAGACGCGTTTTTAACGCTCTCGTAACCCAAGATGTCCGAATTCTTTAGATATTTGTGCTTAATTATTTGTACCCACATATTGTCCGGTTCTGCAAGTGTTTTCCATAATAGTTTCATCTGTAAAGCTTCATTCATGGATTCCGACTTTCTAATCCCTAATCCACCCTTGCATTTTGGTTTACATATTCTATCCCAGCTTATGAGTGGTTTATATTGAAGATCCTTATTCCAAAAGAATGTTCGATTTACCTGGTCTAGTTGTTTGTGGATCGAAGTGGGAAGCATGAAACTCTGCATAGCAAACAAGGGCTTCGCTGCTAGATTCGCATTGATCAGGATTGATCGCCCTTGCTGTGAGATGGAGTTCGCTTTCCATTTCGTTAATTGGTTTTTTGTCTTCAAAACTATATCTTCAAAAGTTTGATTGTTTACCTTTCCACTGATAATTGGGCATCCAAGATATTTTTCCATTGCCCGCGTATGGGGGGCTTGGAGAGAGCTTTGCAGCAGTTGTATTCTGGTACCCGGTACACCCTTCGTAGTTTGGAACGAAGATTTATGGTAGTTGACTTTTTGCCCCGACAACTGACAATACTCGTCTACGATTTCTCTAACTTTTTGGCTGGCTTCTAGGGAGGTTTTTGAGAAAATAATAATGTTGTCCGCAAATGCCAGAAAGGGTACAGATGGTCCCCCTCTTCCAAATTTAAAACCTACCTTACTCGATGGTTGTGTTGGCTCTTGCTGTAATCTTCTTCCTAGTACTTCCGCCCCGAGTATAAACAGAAACGGAGAAATAGGATCTCCCTGTCTCACACCCCTTATAGGTAGAAACACATATGTCGGTGAATTGTTTACTAATACAGAAAAAGATGTTGTTGAAATACATTCTCTGATCCAGCTTATGAATTTTGGGTGAAAACCAAACCTTTTCATTACCTCCCATGAAAAATCCCAGTTTACCCTGTCATAAGCTTTTTCCATATCCAGTTTGATAGCCATCCATCCCTCTACGCCCGTGCGTGTCTTGAAAGAGTGAAAAATTTCGTGTGCTATAAGAATATTGTCCCGAATAGCCCTATCCACCACAAACGCTCCTTGAAGTGGATTGATTAATTTACTGATTACCTTTTTTAGTCGTTCAGTCAAAATTTTTGAAATGACTTTGTATATCGTAGAGCATAGACTAATTGGTCTATAATGATTTGTCGTAGTTGGATTATCAATTTTTGGCAAAAGAGAAATGAAAGTGTGATTTACTTGTCGAAGCATTTTCCCGGAGATGAAAAAGTTCATTACAGCCCATGTTACAGAGGGGCCTACTATATCCCAAAACTATTTATAAAATTCTGCTGTAAATCCGTCTGGTCCAGGGGATTTATTCCTCCCTAGACTGAAAACCGCGTTTTTAACTTCACTGTTCGAAACGGGTTTAGTCAACTCTGTGTTGTCATTGTCGGAGATGCTTGGAGAAATAAGGTCAAGGATTTTGCCCCATCTTGTTCGATCTTCCCTTTCATTTCGAAATCTTTTCTCAAAATCTTTTTGAATTTCCACCTTAATATTTTCTTCTCCAATAATCTGAGTTCCTTCCACAGAATTGATTGATCTTATGATTTTCCTGTTTCGTCTTCCAGACGCAATTTTATGAAAGTATGCAGAATTCGTATCTGTAAGCTTAATATGTTTTGTTTTGACTCGTTGGTTCCAATACGTTTTATGGAAGTTAATTAAGGCCTCTTTCATTTTCAACAATCTTATTTGTTTGTTTACTGAGCTGTAATCTTCTTGTTCACTTAGTGTTTTCTGAGTTACTATCAGCTGCTCTTCAACCTCCTTTAACTGTTTGAAGATGTTCCCGAATGTCTTTAAGTTCCATTCCTTGGTTTTTGCTTTAAGTACTTTTGTTTTGAAGCTTAGTTGAAACATAGCAGAACCACCACAGCTTGAGCGCCATGCTTGCTTAACAATGTTCCTCAAATCTTTCCGTTGTAGCCACATATTCTCGAATTTGAATGCAGCCGGCTTTGGTTGTGAGCCGAGTTGCAAGTCTACCGAGATCGGACAATGATCTGACGTAGAGAACGCATAATGTGTTGTCCGAATGGATGGACATTTCACAATTATTTCATTTTGTATAAGTACTCTATCTAATCGCTCAAGAATGTTATTCTCACCAGATTTCTTTTTCCTCCAAGTAAATCGGTTACCTATAAATGGGATGTCAGTAAATTCCCACTATTCTTTGAAATCCGCTAATCTCCGGAATCTAATTGGTGCTGGCTCCGCACCCCCTTGTTTATCACTAGGTTCTGCAATCTCGTTTAGGTCCACCACCACCATACAAGGCCAAGGTGATTCCGCTATCATTCCGCTTAGCTCGTTCCAGAACTGAGATTTTTCGCTCTCCTGAGCGGGAGCGTAGCCTACAAATATTCTGCATTTAAATCCAGTCTCCACATTTTCATAGTCAAGACTTATGCTTCTTTCTCGAGTGGTAACCACAGATAGGGATTCTTGGGTCATTTGATACGCCCTCCATAACACTCCTATTCCTCCGGATTTTCCTCTAGCTAGAACCCAACACGCAGAATCAAATCCTGCCTGCTTTCAAGTTTTCTCGTCAGGGATAGCTTCTGATTTTGTTTCCATTATCACCATGAGTTTTATATTTTGAATTTTGCTAAATGTACTAATTTATGCCCAAAAATTTGGTCTGCCAAACCCACGAACATTCCATGAACCAATCTTCATGACCCACCTCTTTCGATCCTTTACTTAAAATATTTTCGCCATTCACACCATTTAGGTATGAAATTTACCACACTTCCATATACCTTTCTACATTCCATTTGTTGGTAGTGATATACTATATCTCTAGTATCAACATTTTTTTCAATTTGACAGCAGGGGCTCTTAGCTGCTAGATTCCATAACTCCATATCAAAAGTATAGACTACTACCTTCAAATTTGGCTTAACAACATGTTTAGATATACACTTGGCTGAATCGCGTATGTTAATACTTGCATACCTATAACAATAGGTCACCCTTGCCCACCACAAATACGCCCCACTCAATGTCATTCGTGAGCCATCTGGAGAGCTCTTCCTATATAGTCTAATCGCTTGTTTCATTATGATTTATGTTGCTCGCACATGAGACACCTCTTTAGCTACTCTTATAACCAAAGTGTTTTTACATACATACCTATAGTTAAGACAAAGATACCAGCAACAACACATACCCTTCAGCTCATATAGATTACAAAACCATATCCTGAATTCATTAAAATACCTTGTTGCACTTACATTAACCATAATCCATCCACAAACAGATTTTAAACTTACCCATAAATGCAAACTACTATATACAAAGCTACCAAAAAGTTTTATTCCAATCAAAGAGAGGCTGCCCTCATGTAGCTGATGATCATCATTGAAGAACATCTTGATTCGCATAAGAAAGGAGGTGTTCAGCTGATTAGTTAGCTCAGTACCCCACCAACCTAAGGTACCTAGCATCCATTCCCTCGTGAGAATACTCCCCATTCTTACCTCTTTTGTTACCTCCACCCATCAGCTTTGAACTTGCAGACTCACCTTCCTCAACCCCATGTTTACGCTTGCCAGACTCCGACTTTGTGACCCCCTCAATCCCCAACTGCTCAGACCTCAGTCCCGAAGGGGAAGCCGAGGGAGAAACAAGAGGATTAAGAGCAGCTGATGGAAGACAATCAAGATTGTAAAGATTGGACAGAAGAAATTCAGTAGAGGCAGGGATGTTACCTAGCATACGATCGAAATCAGCTTGGGTGAAATCCGCAGGGATACCACCCGAAGCGATTGCACCATCATAGTCTTCCTCAGCTTCAATCATGTCATCATCGTCGGCTTCATAGAACTCCGGGTCTTGGAAATCCGCTTCGATTGCTCTTGGGTTTGCATCATTTGGGTATTCAGCTTCAGGGGCTTCCTCATCATGCTCGTGATAGTCATCTACCACCACATACTCCTCCATTTCTAGGACCAGTCGAAGGGCTTCCACTCTAATAGATTCAGTGAAAGAGGTTGTAGATAAATCACCAGAGCCATTTGAAGTCTCTTCCGAGGAAGAATCTGACAGTAGCTCGACATTCCGTCCAAAGCTTTTCCAAAGCTCCTCCTTTGAGTGACCAAAGGAAGGAGGAGGTAAAGATCTTTGTTTCCTTGTTACCTTTACCCATTCACTCCCATCATTGGATTGCTCCCTGGTGTTATCAGTCATGGGAGAATCCTCAGGCCCTGACCCCACAATTCCACCATCATCTTTGCTGCAGACTCTTCTACCAGGGCAATTTTCAAAGGAGTGCTCAGCATCTCCACAGCTCCCACAACCCACAGGGAAATCCTCAAACCACACTGGGTATGCCTCTAGCTCGCCTTTTTCATTGAGCACTAACACCCGCTTGTTGGGGATCTTTGATAGATCAGCACTTATGCACACCCTTGGATATCGGAGCCTCGCCCCATTGGGATTGAAAGCCGCTACTCTGATCACTTCCCCCAGTCTGTTCCTCTCCACAATGGCTTTGAGCAAAGAATCACTTACATATTTCGTGGGCAAGCCAGGAAAGCGAACCCACATATCGAGCTTTGCCACCGACTCAGTGTAAGGGCAGAAGTCTTGACGTCATGGCCGGAACAGCAGAAGCTGACCCAACAGTTTGTCTCTATCTTCCTTGAGATCGAACCGAAGATCGAACCAGCTATTCGCCAGGGGAAATAATTGAAAGCCCGCCGACAAAAACTTCCAATCGATCTTAATCTTTCTCCTTATCTCCTTCGCCTCAATCGGATTCCCGATCACCGTAGCAAACAAGGAGGTATTGTTGAGAGTAGAGATGTTAGCTTGAACATCCGCCTGGATTTCCCGAAGCATCTTCACATCAATTTTTGCTTTGCGCAATTGTTTCTCCAGATCGTTTTGAGCAATCTTGGCCGCCGAATCAGAAGGAACAGGAGTTACCTCTGAGTCACAACCAAAGATTGGATTTTGTTGTCCCTTTCGGGTATTTTTTGGTGGAAAGCCAAAGGATTCGGCTTCCATTGGTTTTTTCCCCTTGTCCGAGACAGGAGTCGCCATGGAAACAAAGGAAACACAGAGATGATTAGAACAGAGAAGCAGATAGAGAGAAAGAGAGAATAAAGAGTAGGCAAGGGTGTAAAGAGATCTCACTCACCTGATTTGATTTATAGAGATTTGAGGGAAAGAGCGAAGGCGGTCAAGCGTGCTGGCCTTCCAACTTTCGTACCGCCTCCCCGGAAGCTTGTAGCAGAGGTCCTCCCGATCATTCACATCCTCTATCGTACGGAGTTTGCAGAAGAACTTGAGCTGCAAGGAAGTCCGTACACCATACCACAATAGGTGAGGCCAACGAGGCGGGCGCTTGCACCACACCTCACCACCCCTAACCCTACAGTACCACCACAGCACGGCACCATGGCGCTTTCCATACTTAGAGCTGTACAGCTCTCCTCCCTTCTGTCCCTTCGAATCTCCATGCTTTTTGGCCAAGAAAGACGAGTAATCAAGGCATCGCCATGCTCCTCTCCACTCAATCGATTTCTTAGGGAGGAGAGTTTCATCATGGCTTCTGAGGACCAATTGGATTTGGGAGGAGGTTTGATTCAAGAGAAGGTTTAGGGATGATAGGGTATGGTGATTAGGGATTTGCTGGAGTCGTTTGGAGACGGGGAGGCGTTTTCTCATAAAGAAAAGAGGGGCGCGTAGAGCGCGTACGTTGTACAAGATTTTTCCCATCCAAACTTCTTTTTTTCTTAGGTGGGGTGATTTTAGTTTAGATATATTTTTTTCCTAAGTAGAATTCTATCTTTAGATATAGATAGAAATTCCTTCCTTGATTAGCAATGATTGGAAGCCTATAAATAAAGCCCATGAGGCTAGTTTTTATTCATTCAATATTAGGAAGAGAAGGAGAGAGAGAGAGAGAGAGAGAGAGAGAGAGAGAGAGAGAGAGAGAGAGAGAGAGAGAGAGAGAGAATGGAGGCCGAGTAGGAGCAAGAGAGCGAAAACAATTTGGCTTCGATCGGTTGTAAGCTTTGATTTATTTTAATGCAATTTAGTTATTTCCTTTTATTATTAATGTCTTTCCTTGCGATGAAGAGCGAGTAGTCTACCCACTTCTAGGGTCAGGGTGAGCCCGACGATAGCCATGTGTGTTTAAGGTAAAGATCTGACCGTTATTATGTTTTGATCATCTACTACCTTTTATGTGTTTATTACTCATTCAATGGAGATCCATGTTAACAATTTGGATTGTAAACATAAAATCGGTAGATACAATTAGGGTTACTTGAAACGGTTATCTAATTGTTGGAAAAGGCGAAAGCTTGATCCTTTGATGCGCTTTGCATAATTATCGTTATTTATCTTGCCTTATGCATGTTTGGTTATCGTTTTTGCAAACCCCAATCTTGGAAGTTTTCTTTTACATAGTTTATTCCGAATTCCGCAAAGCCTTGTTCTTAATTTTAATTCATTTTTAGTTTCTGTTCTTCCTCGATTTTGACCAAATCTGGTCGACATCGACTTCTAACTTTCGATCAAGCAGATCGTTGTTGCTTGTGTCTCTGCAGGTTCCTCGATCTCGACAAGACAACTCGATTTCGACCAGAAGTTCCTCGACATCGAGTAAACAACTCGAGATCGACCAACATCAGTAGATGCCGCTTGTTCTGTTTCGACTTGCCTGGCCCCTGTCGACTAACCCTAGTCGAGGTCGAGCACCCTGAAGCCGATTTCTCTCCGTGAGATTCTTCCGCTGCCTGGGATCCGCTGACCAGCTTCCTCGAGGATCGAACCTGACTTCCTTTTGCTACATCGGGAGGGAGTCTTGAACATTATTTGCTGGGATCCAATCGGTTTGCTTTACTTTATTTATATTTTATTTGCAATCTCGATTCTCTCCAACAACATCTCCTGCTTCATATTCCTTAGGTTCGTCATTGGTAACCCTGCATAATCGCACATACCAAGGCAAACCTCTCCCATTAATAGATAAACTGTTAATTGAAATAGGGGAAGAGATGTCATTACCTCGGCCTACCTTTGCAGAATCACCATTCGGGACCTCTGAATTTACTCGACATAGAGTAAAAGTACTCGACATCGAGTAGTGTTGTGCGTCTGGTCGATTGATCGTCGAGGAAGGGGAAGTCGGGTGCACCTGTTTCTGGTCGACATCGAGTACTTCTCTGGCTCGGGTGTGTTGCTCGGCGAGGATGCACTCGATGGAGACTTCTGGATCTGGTCGACGTCGACTAGAGTAGTCAACGTCAAGTACTTCTGGTTGACATCGACCCCATACTTAAGACATGGCAAAGATTCTGGAAAAAAAGTTAGTCGACGTCGACTTACCTTGGTCGATGTCGAGTAGATTCTCTCTTTCCTCGTTCAGAATTGCCATGGTTTTCTCCACCTGCGCTTCCATATCCCTCTTCTCTAGTTCCTCGGGAGTCATATTTCTTACCTTTGGCTCCCCGCAAGTGATGTACCCTACTTAGATTGATTTGAACTCCTCCATAGGACCTGTATGCCTTTCAGTTTTATTGAAAGAATACTCAATTACCTCATCGCTGATGTTGAAAGTGAGTACTCCCTTTCTTACGGTTATGTTTGCATCCACGGTTTCTAAGAAAAGCCTTCCTAGAATGATTGGGCAAGTGGGGTCCTCTACCATATCAATAACTAAGAAATCAGTAGGGATAAAGAATTTACCTACATGTACTGATACATCGTCCACCATACATGTTGGGATGACAACAATGTTGTTTGCCATATAGGGTTGGGCATCCACATGCTCTAAAGCACCTATCTTGACTTTGGACCAAATTGATAAAGGATTTTTCTAACGCATAAAGCATTAAATTTGTTTTGACCAAATCCAATAGTTATATAAAACTTACCTGGATCTAGCCTTTTCTCTGGTAGATCCATTTTTCTGCATTCCTCTCCGATCTCAGCCATCGACCGCTTCTTGTTGAGGATGTCTTTGAGGAACTTGGCATAGGATGGCATCTCATGAAGAGCTTATGTAAACGGAATGGTGACGTTGAGCCTCTAAAGCATGTTCACGAAGCGCTGAAACTTCTTCTCTGCTGGATTCTTCAAAGATTTTGTCGGGAATGGCAGCGTTTATCCTTCGGAGGTGCTGGATTGTGTTCGACATCGATTGGGGGCTGGTCGACATCGCCTACAATAGTCGACTTCGGGTTGGCTCCATGTTCTGCTCGACATCAACCACAGGGTCCTCGATATCGACCAGATTCAAGTCGACGTCGACTAGACTGGTCGATGTCGAGTAGTCTTCTGTAGCTTTCTCCTCTGTGTTTTGCTCGGATGTTTGCATTTGTTACCCACTCCTGAGATTCATCGCAACTAACTGTCCAGTAGATTTATTCTTAGGATTTGGTTCAGCGGATCAAGGGAGTGTAGCTGATTGTTTGGGGAATGATGAAGCTAATTGGCCCATTTGGATCTCCATAGTCTTTCTCCAAATATCAATCTCCCCAAGTCTAGAGTTGATGCCATGCGGCTGAGTGTGGATGGAATTGATGGATTACTTGATGTCGGTGTGATTCCTCCGCATCTATGTTGTCGTAATTAGCCAGCGTCTCAAAGGTTTCCCAAGCACGTCGTGGGGTGTACTCGAGATACCTATAAGCAGTGTAGTTGTTGATCCACTCCTTGGTGCATCCAGACAATTGAAGATGATTTCCTAGATTACGTAGGATGGCTTTCCATGCGTAGGACAGGATTTTAGCAGCCTTTTGTTGCGCTCCCAGACTTGTGCTAATGTCTCCCCTGGCTTTTGTCTGAAAGTCGTGATTTATTGTCGGAGTGCAGCTGTTTTGGCAGGAGGAAAGAACTTGTTAAGAAACAAGTCTTGTAGTTCGTTCCACGTGCGAATTGATTTAGAAGGCAAACCCTCGAGCCACTGTGAAGCTAATCCCGCAAGAGACCAACAAAATGCTTTTACTTTTAGATATTCTAGATTAGCACCATCTGCAATAGCTTTACATAAATCTAGAAAAGTAGTAATATGCTCCAAAGGACACTCATTGGGTTTCCCCCTAAATTGATTCCTTCTAATTTCAGTAATAAAAGAAGGACGAATTTCAAAGTTAACGCGCGAGAGGACGATTGATGATTCCGGAACTTCCAAAGTAGGGTGCATGTCCTCCTTTGCGTCTGCAGGTATATGCTGATATTGTTCCTCAAGCTCTCATCGGGCATTGACTTCGCGATCCACTCTTTGCTCCAACATTTGCTGGTTCTGATGATATTCCGCCTCTCGTTGAGCGTACTCTCCTTCTCTAGTGGTGAATTCATCAATCCGTCTACAGAGTTGATGAAGCTTCTGTGCTGGTGTGAGTTGGACCTCGTTCTCATCGTTGGGAGAAGTCGACATGAGTCTTCTCCTTAGCCTTTGTTGTATATGGAAAAAGCGTCCAGGCTCGAGAATAGGGTCGATAGGTGTGCCATCAGTTCTTCGAATGCACCTGAAAAACAAAAACAAAAAGGAACTAAAAAGGGGGCGATTGATTGCTTCCTCGCCAACGGCGCCAAAATTTTGTTAGGAGGGAAACTAGTTATCAAAATAAATCGAAATATAAAGAATGAAACCAACTCCATGTCCAAATAAATTAAATACAAGAAAACCTCTCGTTGTAGTGGTACGCTATTCAGGATCGTATCCACGAGGAATCGTGTCAGCGCTCGCCTAATTAGTCCTAGAATCCTCTCGTATCGACCAGTAGAAGTCCTCTACATCGAGTAAAGTACTCGATTTCGACTACCTTAGTCGAGTAAACCTACAAACTTACACCACAGAAGACGAAGCAAAGAAAATTCGAGTACTCGATATAGACCAGTGTACTCGACGTCGATCAGTTTTGGTTGATCTCGTGTAGTCTACAAAATAAAAACGTAACTTTTTGCAAGAAAGAAAGACAGAAACAACACGAAATTGGTGGGATCGAATTCAATAATATAAAATCCCTAGAATCGGGGTTTCAACGCCACAAAGATAACCATATAAGAATCATGCTAAAGGTATAAATGATCATGTTTTTTCATCAAATAACTTTCGTTATTAACAATTATGAAAATAGAGGCTTTCGCATAAACCATAATTGTTACTAAACCTTTTCACATAATTAATCCAAGTTGTTTTACGATCACTTTCGCTTGAATAACACAAATAAGGATCACCTTCGGCTGTTGCAGAAGAAACAAGCTCATAGGGGTAGAAGATGAAATCGAATTAAAAGTTGTACCTTTATCGCATTCCCTCACGTGGCTACCGTCGGGCTCACCCCGACCCTACAAGTTGGCTGACTACTCGCTCTTCATCATCAAAGCACAAATCAATAACTTAAAGAAACTAAATTGAATTAATATAAAAGAAAGCTTACAACCGATCGAAATAAAATCCGCTCTCGCAAACCACACCTCTCTCGGCCAAAGCTCTCTAATTCTCTCCCTAACTCGCTATCTATGTGTATAAATTGGAATTGAAATTGAATCCCTAAGAACCAGCCCCTAAAGCATTATTTATAGCATTCCATCCTCGCTATCCAAGGAAAGAATACTCTATCTATATCTAAAACTATCTATCTAAAGGCTTTATGATAAAACTTGGATAAATAAAAGAAATAACTCTTTAAAGGAAATACCTAATGTGGATAAATCTTCCTTCAACTTGGTTTATCTTCACATGTCTTGATAGAATTCCACGTGCCTTGGCTTGCAAGTAATCCACACACTCGGACTTTCACTCGATTTCGACTCGGATTGGCGTTGGGAAGTACTTGAAATCGACCAAAGTAGTCACCGTCGAGTAGAACTCTTCTATTCATCGGATTGTGCTCGAGCTCGGGTGGAAATTGAGTGAAGGTCGATTTCCACCCGAGCTAGAGTAAGCTGCTCGACGTCGTGGACTTTTGTTCTCCTCAAGTGGTTTGCTGCTCAGCTCGTGCTCGACTGGGTGATTTCGACCAGATGTCCTCGATATCCACCAGAGTAGTCGATATCGACTAGTCCTGTCGAGTGCTCTTTTCTTGTTTTCTTCTGCTTGACGTGTTCTGGTTCAGCTGCTACTCAACCTTGGACTTTCTATAGTTTACTTCGAGCTATTCTATGATTTTTTTCCTTCTCCGAATTGTTGTAAAATGCCTTGATTTCTGTGAAATTAAACAGAAACTAGTGTAGACTCCATAATTTGGCAAATAAGCATAAACTACATAGATTATGTATAATTTTAAGCCAATGATATGTAAAACATGGCAAAATAGGCGCACAACAGTATAGAGCCAAAGAAAGATGCTTATTACAAAAGAAAGAGAAACTTTTGCTTTTCCAGAAATAATACTTGAACCAAAGGGCTAAAACGAAACATCTTAAACTAGCTGATTCTAAAACTGCTTATTTCCATAAAGTAGCAATGGGTAGAAGAAATAGAAAAATTATTCGTTTGATTAATTCCAACGAAGGTAGGTATATTGAGGGAGATGAAACTATCAAAAAATAAATTCGTAATGACTTTGAGAAAAGGTTTAAAGAAGAAAGATTGCATGAAAATCTTTTAAGGGAGTATCTTCAACTTGTCACTCCAACAATAACCATGGAGGAAAACTATTTTCTTACACAACACCTAAGCAACGGGGAAATAAAAAGGGCACTATTTAACCATGGAAATAATAAATCTCCAGGTCGGCCCCGATGGAATGATAGAAAATTTTTATAGAAAAAATATTGGGACATTATTGGAAATTCGATTATCAAATCGGTAAAAAGGTTTCTTTAGTTCGAGAAGAATGCTTCGTCAAATAAACCATACATTCATATCACTTCTACACATTATAGACCAATAAGCCTATGTTCCACAATCTATAAAATAATTTCAAAAATATTAACGGAGAGATTGAAAATTGTAATTGGAAAACTTATCCACCCTTTCCAAGGAGCATTTGTATCCGATCGGGCAATTCAGCACAATGTCATAAATGCTCATGAGGTATTCCATTCTATTCACAACAGGAAAGGTAAAGAAGAGTGGATGACAATTAAGCTAGATATTGAAAAAGCTTATGATAGAGTTGATTAGAATTTTACAAAAGCGGAAATGAAAAAATTCGGTTTTCATCCGACATTTATTAAATGGATTATGGAATGTATAACTATGATTTCCTTCTCCGTCCTCGTAAACAACGGCCTAACCGAGATATTCAGACCTTCCAGAGGCTTTCGTCAAGGCGACCCTTTCTCCCCTTTCTTCTTTATCTTGGGTTCTAAGGTGTTTGCAAGAAAACTTTCGCTCGAAGCGACCATGAGAAATAGTCCTATTAGATTCAGTTTTGGAAAGGACGGACTGCATATCCTTTTTCTTTCATTTGATGATGATATTATTATCTTCACCAAAGGAAATACCTCAGCTTTCATAAAAGCCTAATCAATTGTAGACGAATACTATATCATTTCAGGACAAAAAGTTAATTACCATAAATCCGTTTTCTAGATAACAAGAGGAATCCTTAGATCCAAGATTGAGGAACTTGAAAGATGCCTGGGTATATCAAAGGTGACAATGATTGAAAAGTATCTTGGTTTCCCTATTATCAATGGGAAAGTTAATAGACAAACATTTGAGGAAGTTGTTTGTAAAACAAAATAATAGCTTAGTAAATGGTGTGCGAGTGCCCTGTCACAACAGGGTCGTACTGTCCTTATTGGCACAAACCTGGCATCAAAACCATTATACACAAGGCAAAGCTTTATGCTCCCCATAACTATCCATAAGGAATTAGACCAAATAAATAGAACATTCTTATGGAACAAAGATCTACAATACATACCTCTGATAAGATGGGACAAAAGATGTAGAACAAAAGGTAATTCGGTACAAGTATATGGGTAAAGGGAATTCGGTACAAGTATTTGAAAGTAACACACATATTAAATTATAAGAAAAGCAGGGGGTCGTCTTGGCAATGGTCAAAACTTACTCCTCTTATTGAAAAATTTAAAGGAAGCTTAATTTGGTCTATGGGAAATAGGATATCTATCAATTTTTGGACCGATAATTGGATTACAACCTCACCAATAATCAAAAGGGATGATTTCCCTACCTTTCGAAATGAAAATGAAACTGTAAGTGACTATATTTTAGGTGGAAAATGGTGGGAGGAAAAATTGATAAACACTATTCCCATAAATATAGTAAAAGAAATTTTGGATATCCCCCTACCAATGAGTATATTTGAAGACAGATTATACTTGTGGTCAGATAGGGAAGGTTGGTTTACAATAGCTAGTCCCTACAAATTGATAACTAAAAATAACAGCCAAAATGAAGATATCAATCCTTGGATTTGGAAACTCGACAAATAACCAAAAATAAAAAATTTACTGTGGAAACTTGGTCAAAATGGCATCCCAACAGCTACCAGACCATCCCAAAAAGGTATTTATGTTCCAACAACTTGTACGCTTTGTAATAATGTCATCGATGACGAAACACATCTTTTTCTAGAATGTCAATTTTTTAGAAACCACCTCCCACTAACTATATGTACAAATCAGGTTATAATCAACATGGTTGCAAATTCGAGAGAATTCTCCCCTATCTTCTCCATAATTGGAAACTCTCTTAAAAATTTGAAAATAGAGAAGTTAACAGTTACTTGGTGGACGATATGGTACATCAGGAATCAAACAATATTCATAAAAGAACCCATTCCAAAACAGGAATCTATTAATCACAACATCACCAACAACTTGATAAATTGGAAGAAAACATCTCTCTATGATGAAGACGATGACCAAAGTGCTCATAAGAGTAAGGGTACAAATAACATACAGTCAAGAACTAGGCGGAAAAACGTAAAGTGGAAAAAACCACCCGTTGCACATTAAAATTAAATTTTCATGGATCAACGCTTAATAATAAGGACAACTCAATCGGCTATATCATTCAGGACTGGGATAGGAAAACGATCCTTATTGGATATGACAAAATTGGGAACCAGGCATTGCTAAAACGGATCAAGCACTTTTGCTCAATGGAAGACTTCAAAGAAGACTCTATCTTCTATCTGCCAGGAAGTCGGTACCGACCCATCACAAGTCGATATGGGTTCGATATGACCTCTATTGGCTCAAATTGGCATCTCGCCCTTCCTCTTTTCGGGTCGATACCAAGCTCCCTGGGTCATTATGGGGGTCAGTATGACGGATCTTTTCCACTTTTCCATCTCTCTATTGAAACACACATTTCTAAGTTATCATTCGTCCGATTGATGCATATGAATACACGTCTGAAAGCTATTTTCAAGCAACACAACTATCATGAAGGCGTCATAACTTGATTAATCGAAGTGATGAATGGAGAAAATAAGGATTTTCTCCCTGCTTCTCCCCTTTTGCTCTTCCTTAGTTTCTCCAATGCCTTCATGGTTTTCCATTAAGCTCCAAAGTGCGCTCAAACTATTCCAAATCAGCTCCAAAACCTATAAAACACCGTCAAAGCTTGTGTAAACATCCATATCTTGAATAATACAAAAAATCAACACAAACGACACACTTTTCCAACACAAAAGCTAATAAAAAGACTCAATTGGACTGAAAAATAACTATAAAACATGAATAAAAAGGCGGGCAACACCAAGGAGGCACTATGGCTAAAAGAAATTATGAAAGAACTGAGTGTTGAGCAAAGTGGAGTTGAGATACACTGTGATAGCCAGAGTTTTATATATTTGGCTAAGAACCAAGGATATCATGCTCGAAGACGCACATTGATGTGAGATTTCACGAGATCAGGGAGCTTGTAATGCCTGAGGAGATCTTCTTCGAGAAGGTTCACACTTCTCATAATGCTGCTGCTATGTTAACCAAGCCAATCACTGCAGACAAGTTGAAGCATTGCTTGAATTTGGTTCATATTACTCCATGTTAGTCTAGTGAGAAGCCCCAAGGAACGGAGCACTGGAAGATATGGGGCAGACAAGGTCTTGGAGATGTTTTCCTTCGTTGCTATAGATATAGATTATTTATCTAGGTGGATATTGTTCTTGGAGACAATTAATTATCTAGATGTTATCTTTAGAAAGTCTTATCTATAGAAGTTATTTTCTATAGAATGGTTATTGTGGATGGTTTATCTATAATAGGTTCTAGATAAGGTAGGTTTATCTATATCCAAGTGTATCTAAAGGATTTTTTATACAAAGTTCTCTATTATAAATAGAGGCATGTATGGTTGGAATTATTGTATTCATAAAAGCATCACAATAATAAGAAATCCTAGTTGTAGAGAGCTTTTACTATATAGGGTGTTCGGCACGGTTCTTGTCAGAACACGGCTTGTCAGAACACGGAAATCCTTTGTGTTCTATTGTTCATTCTCTTTTTCTTTAACGATATTCACTAATGGAAATTCATAACAAGATATCATAAATTAATTTCATATCTCCTTTTTTTATTAAGTAATAATTTGAGTTCAGACGATTCTGTAACTCGAGAGTCTGACAAGTCGGCAGACGGATGAACCGTCAAACAATACAAGAGACACTGAAAATAAACAAAAAGAAACACGCCATCAATATAGATTTCACTCTGAGATGGACAAAACTAAGAAGAACTGACAGTCGTGAAGTTGAGGAAGCCGACGAAGAACGAAGCCAAGCACCACCAAGAGTAGCACCACATGCCAGTGGTACAACAGGACTTTAACTCCTGTCGGCATTGAAGACGAAATTCCAAGGAACATTATCCTGGACACGGAGTCGCCCTTTGCACACTACCATGACCCCAGCTTGTCCCGACTTCGGACGCTGCAAATCCAACCAAGTCGTAGAACTCTTAGGAACGCCAAAGATAGAGTCACATGCTACTCGAAGAAAAATAGCAGTAAAATGGTCAATCAAGACACATATTTCAATGCTCGTAAGACGAGGGGTATTGAACCTTACAAGTAAAGGAATTTTTACATATGTAAACAATGGAAGATAAACATATATAAAAGTCAGTTAATATATTTATAAATAAAAGAATTATTTATAAATATGGTAGTTAAAATTATTTTTGTTATTAGCATTTTCAACACCTTTGGGCCCAAAAGATCAAAAGATTGAGGCCAAAGGACAAAAAAGCCTTCTTCTTTTTTTCATGTGGGGGCGGAGGGGGAGATTGTTTGGCGTGCAAGGGCAAAGTGCACCTTTACACGCCAAGGGTTTTTGTCAAGCCATCACTGAAACAAGCCCAGTCAAGGACGACAGCGATAGGGGTGGGCACAAATCCTACAAATCCCGTCTCGATACCGGTAGGATTTAAAAAAAAAAATCAATCCCATCCTGCAAAAATTACGTAGGACGGGACGCGGGATGGAGAGTTTGAATCCCGCAAATCCCATCTCGACCCGCATATATATAAAATTATATATATTATATATTTAATTAAATTTAATAAAAATATATAAGAATATATTTACATTATACCTTAACATTTATTTAAACCCAAAATGTAAAATTTAAAATAATAATAAAAACATTAAAAATATACTCTTTGTATAAGAAATAAAGAGTTTGTCGTAAAATTTTTTTCAATAAGGAAATAATTCAAGGGTCAGAGAAACCTGACCACTCGATAGGTCTTTAAAATCGGCAGACGGCGTACCGTCAAAACATACAACGAAAATAAAACCAGTGCAATACAAAGGTGAAGAGCAAACAGACCCAGATGAAACAAACGAGTCTAACCCTAAAAAGTGGAGGACAATGTAGACTAAGACCCGAAGCCAAGCGTCACCAAGCGATGACACCGCTGGTTAGCGGTACATTAGGAGTCCTGTGGGCGATGAAGACGATCCTCCAAGAAAATATCCAAACAACGGAGTCGCCTGGATACACACCGCCACGACCCCAGCCAGACCCGACAACGGACGTCAGAGCCACTGCTAAGATTAGAATCGCCATAAGCACCCGAAAATGCAGCCGAGAGCCACCCTTATAAGCCGCACCAAAAAAGCCTGGCGGGATTTTAACGGGACCCTATTGGGATTTTTTTTAAACCCTTTTGGGAATTGGTTACAACACAACCAAAAAAAATATTAAGTCGGTTGAGAAATTTAATTTAATTTATTTTTATTTTAATTAATTAATTAATTAATTTTTTATTTTTTTAATATATAATCCGGGTCGGCTTTGGGCCCAAGAAACAAGAGACGGGCTCAACTTAGGGCCACTCGGGCCTAGGACCCCACCACAAGTCATAGCAACAGAGACTCGCATGAAGAGCCGCCTGCAACCCGAGGCGAGGAAGAAGCCACCACTCCAGCGGCCGCCGGAAGCTGGTTGAACCACCATAGCGGGGCACCCAACGCCAAGGAAACACGCATGCCGAAGAGGATTGCCGCGGCAAAGCCACCGGCGGAACAAAAAAGACGTCGGTCGGATAGGGAAAAGAAGAGGTTTTAAGGGGACGACAGTGGAACAGTTTGTCGTAATGACTTACTATTGGTCTAATAGCCTTTTAGAAAGAAAAAAACACTTACTGCTTGTGCAGCTCTCGTATTGTTTTTTAATTGGCCTGAGTTAACATTTACAGTGTTATGCTTTGCATGAATTATGGATGAACTGAATATTTTTATTTTTTAAAAAACTTATGGTTAATTTTGGATTATATTTTAATCTTTTTTTATGAGGGACAAATCTCATCTCATCCCGATCCCGTCCCGTCTCGTGAGGGAAAAGACCCGGCGGGATTTGAAAAAAAAAATTCAATCCCGTCTCACGTATTTTTTACGCGGGATAGGACGCGAGATTACCCCTGACTTGTCCCGTCCAGTCTCATGCCCACCCCTAGGCAACACCACCATCGCCCCCACCCGCACAAAGGATCAGTAGCAACGTGTCGGCACCGATGAAGTCGAAGAATCGAGACCCAAATTGGGAGGTGGCAAACGCGTGAGCAACACTAGGACGGCGCCAACGCCACCACCCAGATCAAAGATTGAATGATTTGGAATTGGGTTTGCATGAGGGTGCTCAAGCAGAGGCTGCAGAAGCCCATCATAACACCCCACCCACGAAGAAGCAAACTCAACGGCAATCACTAAACCAATTGCGGATTAACCAATTCAGTTTTAAGGGAGGGAGGTCGGAGGAAGAGGGGAACGACTGGATTGTTTCCAACGCTAACCAGCGGAAACTCGAAGGAGCCGAATTAGAACCCCAACGGTGAAGGAGGAGAAGAAGGAAAGGCAAAACCCACCCCGGAGGAAGATGATTGCAAGTGGAATCCTAAATCATAAAAATTGAGCCCCAACTCGCCAAAATCCCAATTCGAAGAAGGGGTTTGGGGGGGGGGGGGGGTTGAGGAGACCCAAGGATGGATCCGGATTCAGGCACCATCTCACTAGAAAAACTAGGGAGAGAGGAGTTTCAGGCTGCCGACGGAGACCATTGGTGGCAGGATGGAGAGCCGAAGGCAGTGGTTCGAGACCCCTTGTGGAATAGGCTTGACTCCCGGAGGAGAGATGGAGCTCCCGAAAGAGGGTTGGGACAAAAGAGAGAGTTTTAAGTCCATATCTCCTTGAATTTAAGTTGTAATTTTCTTGTCATAGTTTTTTAATTAAATTTTATTTAGTTCGTTTCGTTTAATCCATTTTTTTTTTTGTGATTATCGTTTAATCCATTCATAATTGAGAAATGTTTTAACTAGGATCATATTTTTTTTAAAGAAAACTCATATTATTTGCAGAATATATCAAATTGTTGGCGGCCATTTTATTTGCAAAAATATATCAAATTGTGGTCATAAATAATTTTTTATGGTATATTTGTGCAAATGGAAATTGAAGTTGGAATAGTTGTACAAAATAGCCTGTTTTCTTGCACTAAGAGGTGAAATTGCTCACTCCGGCCGCCCCTCACACCCCGACCCGATGGGGATTGTGCGAGGATGTAAATCATGGTGGTTCAACCGGTGACAAGAGTCTAGGACAAGTTCTCACTACTAATAAGGAGTCACTCTCATTTAAGAGGTTGATCACACTGTCACTAATGAGACTCGATCCTTGGTCCTAAATTGGACAGGATCGTGCAATTTGCCTATCCTAAATAGTCCGTAGTAAATAATGATGATTAGCATCTTTTGGCAATGCAAGCGGTTTCTTTTAAAACCTTTCCATTTAAAGTAATTTTTTTTAAAACCGGAAATAATTTGGCGACGAGGAAAACTCATACACCAAGGGCATCCATACGGATGTAATTGCGAAGCACACGATCGTCAGGTGTAGGGGTGTGCAGAAAAACCCGAAACCGAAAATACGACACGAAAACAGGACAACACGATACGAAAAAAAATCGAAACCGAAAAAACATGACACGATAATGACACAAACTGAGAAAACACGGCAGTATATGGTTCGTGTTCGGGTCGGGCAAATCGCCTTATCGGGTACCCGACACGAACCGTTTAAGTTTTATTTTTTTTTGAAATATTTAGATATATTATATAATATTAGTATAAACAGAATCCTATAAGTAACAATATGCTCCGTTAGTTCAGTTGGTTGAAGGGAAGCACTAGATTGGGAAATTGTAAGTCGTCCCGAGTTCAAATCTTGGCAACCTCACTTCCATTTTTTTTTCTCTCTCTTAGATACTCGCTTTTTTTATTCAATTTTATTAACGCTCTTCTTCTCCACCAGCGAGTAAACAAACCCTAAATCTCTCTTGTCGTTAGCCGACCCTTCTACTTCTTAACAGATCTGGCAACTGGCAACGACCCTTCGTCCCTTCTTCTCCACGAGCGAGCCGACGGCCGCCCTTCTTCTCCAGTTCCGACTTCCAAGCTAGAGAGCCTCTCAATCGCTTCTCTTATCCGGCCCTTGATCTCCAGTGAGCCTCCCAATCTCTCATTCTCTTCTCCAATCGCGAGTCGTCATCGCTTCTCCGGCCCTTCGTCTCCAGTGAGCCTCCCAATCTCTCCTTCTCTTCTCCAATTGCGGGTTCTCATCGCTTCCCCGGCCCTTCGGGACCCTCTCTCTCATCTCTCAAAACGTCAATCAATGGTAAGTAAGGATTTGTGTGAATTTGTTGAAAGTAAACAAACCCTAAATCTCGAATTTGTGTGAATCTGTAGTGTTATTGGTGCTGTTTTTTTCCTCCGCCTATGTGAATTTGTGAATTTGTGTGAATTTGTGTTCCCATTCAATCGTTTTTAGGGTTTTATTTTCTTCGCCGCCATGGCCATTTTTGAAAGTTTCACGTATCCGACACGGAACCGAACGACTGAACCGTGTTGGATACCCGGTTTAAAGACGGTTCGTGTACGGTTCGAGCACTTTAGGCTAAACGGTTTCGAGTAACCGACACGATTAACCAGTTCGTGTTGGGTACCCGGATATGCACACCCCTGGTCAGGTGTCTGTGATCCAAAAAAAGCAAGGTGGAGATGCTATAGCTGGCTTGCAACTCGGTTTGCTTCTCGTAAGACATGACGAATCTCAATAGAATGAAAAAACCGAAGAGAGACTAGACTGTCTGAGACAATTATTTCATAGTCTCCCGAAGGTTTTCCACAGCCTCTGAGGCTGTTAATTATGGTGAGGTTATCACCTTCGATAATTAGTTTTGTCATGTTGAGTTGTCGAGCTGCGTTTATTCCGTTCAAGAGGACAAGACCCTCAGCACCCATAACAGACGCAATAGAAGCCGGGCCTGCCCAAAGTGAACTGGTTTTCCTGTGTGGTCTCTGATGATGTAACCAAAGGTGCCACCCGAACTAGGTGAGAAGGCACCATCAAAGTTAAGTTTATAGGTGCCTAATATGGGTTTTCTCCATTTAGCCGTTTGTCGTGCTCTCTTAGGTGTTTTTTGATGGTCATTGTTGCTGGGATTAGGAAGTTCGTCATTTGAAACGTTGTCATTAAGTCTGGTAATATTCCATAGGTACATTTGGTCCTTAATAAAAGAATTTTTTTTTTGTATATTGGGTTTAATATCGTCAAATAGTGACTTATTGCGTGAGTACTAGATACCCCACCAGGCAAATGCAAGTTTTGTGAATTTTTGTGTGCCCAATTTGTCCTTCACTTCTCTTATGACGATGTTTAAATCAGATACTTGTGAGAAGCAATTATTTAGGGTTATCATTAATTTTGGATCCAGGTTTGCAATCGTCGCTCGAGTCATGGGGCAATCCCATAATCAATGTGCTAGATCCTCGTAGTTTGAGTCGCAATGTAGGCATGTTGTTGGGACACCAATACCCCTTGAAGCTAATTTTACAGTAGTTGTGTTGATAGGAGCAAATCGAGTATGCAAAATTGAATGTAAATAAACTAAGGCAAACCAGATTTCGTCCCTTGCAAATAATTACAACACCTCCTCCTGATGCAGCAGCGGGAAGTCAGGATCGATCCACGAGGAAGCGTGTCAGCGGATCCTAGGCAGCGATGGAATCTCACGAACGTCGACAACAGTGGTACTCGACCTCGACTAAGGGTTAGTCGACAGGGGTCAGGCACAGTCGAACACAGCGCAGCAGCAGTTACAGGGGCTCGTCGATATCGACAAGGCCTACTCGATGTCGAGTAGAGTCTTCGTCGACTTCGCTTCGTCTCGTCGGGTACCTGCACACAGAAGCTACAGCGATGCTAGATCGAGAATCAATACTCAATATCGACGAGTGCTATTCGATATCGAGGAGACAGGGAATAAAACGAAAGTAAAAGAAAGTAAAAACAATTGCTTTGGGATTTCGAACTAAACTTAATTTAAAAGGCTTCCAAGATTGGGGTTTGCAACAACGATAACCAAGCATGCATAAGGCAGAACCAAACAAATAATCATGTAAATCGCATCAAAGGACTAAGCTTTCCCCTTTTCCAATAATTAGACAACTCTTTCAAGAAACCCTAATTGTCTCTACAAATTTTATGTTTATAATCCAAGTTGTTAGCATGGATCTCCATTAGACGGGTAATAAACACATAAACAAGTAGGAGATGCTCAAAACATGATAAAGGTCAGATCTTTACCTCAAACACGCATGGCTATCGTCGGGCTCGCCCCAACCCTAGAAGTGGGTGGACTACTCGCGCTTCATCGCAAACTCAGACATTGATTGATGAAAAGAAACTTGTATTAAACTAAATTCAAAGACTTTACAATCCCGGCAATCCAACTCTCGTTGAACGCCAAAACCCTAAAACCTCTGAACTCCCTAAACCGCCTCTGTGGAACTCCTTCTCTAACTGAAATTCAATGAATAAAACTGAGCCCCATGGGCTTTATTTATAGCCTTCTATTCCTTGCTACTCAAGGATAGAATATATATATCTATATCTAAAACTATATCTAAAATGCTTAAGGATAAATAAAAGCAATAAGGAAATTGAATCTAAATAGGAAATTATATCTAAATGTCTTAAAGTGGATAGATCTCCTCCTCCATGATGTGTCTTGATGATTTTGGATAGAATCGGCAGTCTTCGAGCCCAAGTAATCCCACACTGAGTAGGATTTGTCAAGCCACGTCACACAGCTTCTGGAATCGTCGTCGATGTCGACAAGGGTCTTGTCGATATCAAGTAGGAGTGTTGTCGACTGGCTCGGCTTCGTCGTCTCGGCTAGCTGGTGCTCGATGTGGCTCGGACTTGGCTCACGGGTCTAGTCGATCTCGACTAGGGCTCGTCGACATCGACTAGGGTACTTTCTTTCCGCTTTCGCGAGCCGCTTCTTCCGCTGCAGCGAGTTTTGTCGATCCGCAGGTGCAAGAGACCCCTTCCGCTGGAGCGAGTCGGTGAGCTCCGTCGTCTTGTTGCATTCCGCTAGCAGCGAGGATTTCCGCGACAGCGAGTGGCCCGCTGTAGCGAGTCTAGTCGCTGGCAGCGAATGCCGCCTGGTCGTCTTCGTCCTCGGCTTGTTCATCAGCTCCTCTTCTCGTCGACTCCGGGTGTGGCGCTGAGGTGTCGTCGATCTCGACTAGTGGTCCTCGAGATCGAGTAGGGCTCCGGAGCTAGGTTGGTCTGGCTCTCGACACTACTCCTAGTCGACATGTCCGCCCGGGCTCTCTACTCGACATCGAGTAAGGTGTACTCGACATAGAGTAGCCCTGGCTTCAGCTCGTTTTGTCCTGGTCTTGTACTCTCGGATTCTGGACTTCTGTAGTTATTTTCCGAGCTTTTCTGACCGTCCTTAGAATTGCTGTAAAGACGTCTCGAATTCTGCGATTTTAAACAAAAACTGGTGTAGATTCCATAATTTGGCAAATAAACATAAACTACATAGATTCTGTACTATCTAACCCAAATGTATGCAAAGTATGCAGAAAACGATATTAAAATTACTGTAAAATATGGCAGATTTAGCTCACAGCAAACACCCCATACTTAAGCTTGCTTGTCCTCAAGCAATACTTTTATTTGTCATTCAGGGGAAGAAATCAAAACTCTCAACATATTAGATTCATTCTTATATAACCCAGCAGTCAATTACCATCCTTGAAAAGGTACTAATGTCACAAATCCATGCATGTGCAATTATATCAAAGCAACATCTACTCACAAAAGGAGGGTTATGGAAAAAAAACATTCGTAAGTGACAAAGCATTGATAATCAAGAGGACTTCAATTTAAGCTCAAATAAGGAGTAGATTTGGTAAAAGGCTAAAAGGTGGGCAGTTTCTGGCAATGTGATGCTAATGATCCGGGGAAATGGAGTATTTCCAAATTGAATTTCCACATTCCTTTTTATAAGTTTCATCACCTTTCATAATGCTTTTATCAACAATAATGCTTTTACCTCTCTGACATCAGCACTGCCTTCTCGCGAGTCGCAAACATGGGTGTCATGAATGGCCCCGGATACTTAGTGCTTTGGACTCCTCACAATATGTCCCATCTCTCCAAACTATTATCTCATAGAGCAGGGTCAATCTACCTTTATCTCCTGAGGTGATTGGATTTTCTTTCACTCATTAAATTTTCCATATACTTCAAACAATTTCCTTCCAAACTCCAATAATGATCACAACACCATATGATAATCTCCATAATGTAATATCATTCTCAACATAATCCCCGGATAAGGTAAAGAATGGCAAATATTTAGGTTGTGTGGAGCAATAATTGAAATAAGGCATAATATGGCTTTTGTGATGCATAAGCATAGGTATGGCTAGGATTATAACAATATGAGCATTATATGGAAATATAAAGTCCTCCATCCTCTTATCATGCAACATGTCAAAAGCAACTTCAAATTTTACCTCATTTCATGGTTTTCATCAAAATATGCACTTCATTGTGACTTCCCTTTACTAGGCAATTTCATGCTATATCTCTAATGAATCAAATTTTGCATCGTTGAGTTCAATATAAGCTTCCATGAAATTATTCAAAATTTTCAATGGGGGTCATTTTTCAAACTTCTGGAAATCATGCATATAAGCACATAAATCAATAATGCATTTCAAAATAGCCATGTAGCAATTCATATAAATAATGCACATATAATGTCAAATATGGCAAATATGCACAAAGTAAGCCCTTCCCCCACCCCATACTTAAACATTACAGTGTCCAAACTGTATAAAATCAAGTAAAAACAAGAGTAAAGGAAGGAACTCACAAGACAACACATCGAGGAAGGCAGATCAGTGCATGTCGAGTAGAGATAGGCTTGTCGATCTCGAGTACAGGGTACTCGATCTCGAGGAGCCCCGTCCGTGTCTAGTGGTTTTCTAAAGTCGAGGAGCGTCTGGGCTTGTCGATGTCGAGTTGGCCTACTCGAGATCGAGTAGTGTCTGGGCTGCTCCTCCTTGTCGCCGTCGACTTGGCCTTCGTCGATTTTGACTGTTTTTCAGGGACTTCTTATTCCACTTTTCGCGATCCTTTATATGCTTGCCGACCAAAATTGTTAGATTGCACACAAAACAAGACTATCAACATAAAACATTCTAAAAGATATAAAACCAAAATCAAAAACCAAAAACCAAAAAAAGTTCAAGAGTCCCAAAAATTCATAAAGTTTTATATACATGCTCTAGATTTTAGAGTCGCTAGGCCGACTTCTTCGTTTGCGCTCAAGGACCATTATTGTGGGGCCTGCTCATGCTTGGCCTTTCTCCTGGATCATCTAGGTCCTGATGGTAGTATGCAAGCTCAGCTGACAGGTTGTTGCTTGCATCATCTCCCTTCTCTTTCTTCTTTTTCCTTCCAGCTCTCAGTTTTCGCAGATTCTCTTGCCACGGTGTCTTATCTCCCCTTAAATCATTGATAATTTTCTTTATGGACTAAGGAGGAGTAGGATTCATACCTGAACTTACCTTTTCGGACCCAAAACAGGAATCTTTGGGCTTGGGGCTAATCAACATCGACTACAGCTGGTCGACCTCGAGTACAGGGACCCCATACGTAGGCTCTTGGCAAGTTTCTGGCTCTGCAGTGGTTGTCGAGATCGATAAAGGCTTGTCGACATCGAGTACGTCCCTTGTCGAGATCGAGTTGGTCTTGTCGATCTCGAGTACAGCGTCAGCACCTTCCCCTGCTGCTTGCTTGGTCCCGTGGTTGCTGATGCTTTTCACCTCCAGCCATGAAATTTCCTCTTTTGCAGGGCCAAAAGAGAAATCCAAAACCTCATCGCCTATGGTGAAGGTGAGCGGTCTATTCTTGACACTTATTTTGGCATCTGCAGTAGCTAAGAATGGTCTACCAAGAATAATAGGGCTAGTAGGATCTTCAGTACAGTCTATGATAAGGAAATCAGTTGGGACAAAGAATTTACCAACCTGGACAGGGACGTTCTCAACTATACCTGTAGGGATGACTACTGTATTGTTTGCCATGTATAGCCTGGCATCCACAGGTTCTATGCATCCTATCTTTACTTTCCGCCAGATTGATAAAGGCATGATGCTTACACTTGCTCCTAAATCGCATAGAGAATCATATTTATATTGTCCAAAACCCACAGTAACAGAAAACTTACCAGGGTCAGGTCTCTTTTCAGGGAAGTGGAGTACTTTGCATTCGCCTGCGATCTCTGAGATGGATCGCTTCTTGCTTAGGATTTCCTTGAGAAATCTGACATATCCAGGCATCTCTTGCAGGGCTTCTGTAAAAGGAATAGAAACATTCAGTCCTTGCAGCATATTAACAAATCTGGTAAACCTACCTACAGTGGGATCTTTCTGTGCTTCTGAAGGGAAAGGCAGTGGCTTTTTCAGTTTTAGAGCCTGATCAGCCGTCGGAGGTGTTGCAGAGTCGTCGACGTCAGCCAGACGCTACTCGTCGATCTCGACCACGGGCTCCTCGACCTCGAGTAGGGTGGTCGACCTGGAGTTGCTGGTCTGCGCAGCGGAGTCCGAGCTCAGCTTCTGGTCTGTGTCGAGTAGCGGCTTGTCGATGTCGAGTACAACCTCCTCGAGATCGAGTTGGCTGTGCTCTGCGTCGAGTTGCTGCTTTGCCTTGCTTTGCTGCTTTCCAACCTCTGTCTCGTGTAATTGATGTCCACTCCTAAGTTTGATAGTTGCGACGTGTCCGGTTTTCCCCTTAGGATTTGGTTCTGTTTGCCCAGGGAGTTGTCCGGACGGTCGTGGGATATGTGCAGCGATTTGACCCATTTGTGTTTCTATTCCCCTTTTCCAGATGTCCAATTCTCCAAATTTTGTAGTAATGTTCTGGAATTGGTTGTTGATGGTGCCCTGATTCCGACGCATCTCCTCAAGGATCAGTTGCAGATCATCCTTCTTTTGATCCCTTTCTGGATGTCCTGGAGCTCTGTATGGTGGGGGATTCCTAGGAGGACCTTGGCTCCACTGTGGTTGGTAAGACCGTTGTTCTCCCATGTAGCGATTTGGACCCCCAGCGTAGGCTGCCTCTTCATGTGTTTCTGCCATCCTGACTTGCTCAGTGTGTGTGCACTCAGTAGTGGTGTGCCTCTGCGGTCCGCATTCGATGCAAGGCTGATTGACAGATAGGTATTTGACTTGCTTGAGGAGCTTGCGATTCTGGTCTCTGTAGAACTGCTCCCTTACATCCGGGTCAATCTCCTTTGCTGGCTCATAGAGTGGCATAGATGGCGCTGGCCTGGCGTAGGAGTTCTCCTCATAGTTTGTAGGAGCCCCATATTTATTGTCGTAGTTAGTGAGCTTTTCTAGCACACCTCATGCGTCACTTGATGGCATCGTCAGATACTCATAGCGAGTATAATGGTTGATCCTATCCTTAGTGATTTGATCAAGAGAGTTGAAGAAGATCTCCTGGATGACGTAGGGTGGTTGTCCATGAGTAGGGCAAGATCGCAACAGTTCTTTGTTGCGTTCCCATGCCTTTGCCAGCGGTTCCCCTTGCTTCTGTTTGAAGGCGGTGATTTTCTGACGGAGAAGTGTTGTTTTGGCGGGTGGGAAGTATTTGTTCAGGAACTCTTGCTCTACTTGGGCCCAGGTGGTGAGAGATCTCGGCTTCAGCCCTTCAAGCCACTTCAGTGCAGGTCCAGCGAGAGACCAGCGAAAAGATTTCATCTTGACATATTCCAGAGTTGTACCTTCAGCAAGAGTACGACACATATCATGAAAGTTAGTAATATGTTCAACAGGGCACTCATTAAATTTGCCATAAAAAGCATTATTTTTAAGCTCTATCAAAAACTGAGTGCGAATTTCAAAAGAGTTATCAGGGATTAGAATCGCTGATTCAGGCACGACGAGAGCTGGATGCATATAATCCTCAGCAGTAGTTGGATATTGGGCAAGCTCAGCTTCTGCTTGCCTTGCGTGCTCAGATTCTTGTTCCCTCGCTGCCCTTTCATTGGCGATAGTGGTATCCTTTGCGGCTAGTTCCCTTGTAAGCCTTTCGATCAGTTGCTCTTGTGTTTCAACGGCCGCCATGATCCTTTAGAGTTTAGAGTGGATGTGTAGGTAACGCTCTGGTTCGTCTAAGGCGTCAAACTCAGGTGGTAGACCAGAACGGCGCATACACGTGTATAATAACTCAAAGCAGATGTGAGATTTAACTACCTAAGGCGCGAATGATAGCTTCCCCGGAAACGGCGCCAATTTGTTGATAGGAGGAAATCGAGTATGCAAAATTGAATGTAAATAAACTAAGGCAAACCAGATTCCGTCCCTTGCAAATAATTACAAGACCTCCTCCTGATGCAGCAGCGGGAAGTCAGGATCGATCCACGAGGAAGCGTGTCAGCGGATCCTAGGCAGCGATGGAATCTCACGAACGTCGACAACAGTGGTACTCGACCTCGACTAAGGGTTAGTCGACAGGGGTCAGGCACAGTCGAACACAACGCAACAGCAGTTACAGGGGCTCGTCGATATCGACAAGGCCTACTCGATGTCGAGTAGAGTCTTCGTCGACTTCGCTTTGTCTCGTCGAGTACCTGCACACAGAAGCTACAGCGATGATCGATCGAGAATCAATACTCGATATCGACGAGTGCTATTCGATATCGAGGAGACAGGGAATAAAACGAAAGTAAAAGAAAGTAAAAACAATTGCTTTGGGATTTCGAACTAAACTTAATTTAAAAGGCTTCCAAGATTGGGGTTTGCAACAACGATAACCAAGCATGCATAAGGCAGAACCAAACAAATAATCATGTAAATCGCATCAAAGGACTAAGCTTTCGCCTTTTCCAACAATTAGACAACTCTTTCAAGAAACTCTAATTGTCTCTACAAATTTTATGTTTATAATCCAAGTTGTTAGCATGGATCTCCATTAGACGGGTAATAAACACATAAACAAGTAGGAGATGCTCAAAACATGATAAAGGTCAGATCTTTACCTCAAACACGCATGGCTATCGTCGGGCTCGCCCCAACCCTAGAAGTGGGTGGACTACTCGCGCTTCATCGCAAACTCAGAAATTGATTGATGAAAAGAAACTTGTATTAAACTAAATTCAAAGACTTTACAATCCCGGCGATCCAACTCTCGTTGAACGCCAAGGGTCTTGTCGATATTGAGTAGCAGTGTTGTCGACTGGCTCGACTTCGTCGTCTCGGCTAGCTGGTGCTCGATGTGGCTCGGACTTGGCTCACGGGTCTAGTCGATCTCGACTAGGGCTCGTCGACATCGACTAGGGTACTTCCTTTCCGCTTTCGCAAGCCGCTTCTTCCGCTGCAGCGAGTTATGTCGATCCGCAGGTGCGAGAGACCCCTTCCGTTGGAGCGAGTCGGCGAGCTCCGTCGTCTTGTTGCATTCCGCTGGCAGCGAGGATTTCCGCGGCAACGAGTGGCCCGCTGCAGCGAGTCTAGTCGCTGGCAGCGAATGCCGCCTGGTCGTCCTCGTCCTCGGCTTGTTCATTAGCTCCTCTTCTCGTCGACTCCGGGTGTGGCGCTGAGGTGTCGTCGATCTCGACTAGTGGTCCTCGAGATCGAGTAGGGCTCCGGAGCTGGGTTGGTCTGGCTCTCGACACTGCTCCTAGTCGACATGTCCCCCCGGGCTCTCTACTCGACATCGAGTAAGGTGTACTCGACATAGAGTAGCCCTGGCTTCAGCTCGTTTTATCCTGGTCTTGTACTCTCGGATTGTGGACTTCTGTAGTTGTTTTCCGAGCTTTTCTGACCTTCCTTAGAATTGCTGTAAAGACATCTTGAATTCTGCGATTTTAAACATAAACTGGTGTAGATTCCATAATTTGACAAATAAACATAAACTACATAGATTCTGTACTATCTAACCCAAATGTATGCAAAGTATGCAGAAAACAATATTAAAATTACTGTAAAATATGGCAGATTTAGCTCACAACAAGTTGGTATGCCATTTTTTGTGATTTTCCATAATAGTGTTTTGACCTTCGAGGGTGAATCAATTTTCCATATCCATGTCATATCAGATTTTTGGTGCATTTTCAAATTGTTTATCATAACTTTCCATTTAAAGTAATGAAATCCTTTTTTTCCGCCTGCTCCTGATAGTTTAAAAAAAAAAATTTGTTGCAAACCTAAAAAAACTGTGGTACACACTCCTTTTTGATTTTTTTTAATCAATGATTGGGTTTTAATTTGACAATTTTCAAAATTTTAGCAGATTTGATAAATACTCTATAATGTGATATATCAGGGGGGAATGGGATTACGAAAAACTAAGAAAATGAACGAGGCATTATAAATGAAACTTATTTGGAAAATTATTGTTGAACCAGATAATAGGTGGATCAAAATTATTAACCATAAGTATTTAAAATCAACACCAATACTTAAATTTGAGAAGAGAGGAAATGCATCATGGCAATGGACGCAACTTCGAAAACTTATCCAGCCATTTAAGGAAGGAATAGCATGGTCAGTATGTGATGACAAATCTATCAAGTTCTGGAAGGACATTTGGGCTCCAGTTCAGAATATCCAGACTGCTTGCCTTGACCCGACAAAGATCAACTGGGAGGAAACAATCGATCTGTACATCCGAAACGGGGCTTGGGATACGGAAAAAGTTAGATCAATAATGCCAAGTAAACTGCGCAACAAATATCAGAAATCCCCCTCCCAATAAATCGAATACAAGACAGAATGTACTGGTGGCCGGACAAAAAAGGGTGGTTTACGACAACAAGTGCATATAAACTCAATACAAAACCTACTGAGCTGGCAAATGATAATGATCCATGGATTTGGAAAACGAATGTTCCCCCCTAAAATCAAGAATTTAATGTGGAAAGTCTGTCATAATGGACTCCCAACGGTATCTCGACTTTCTAGGCAAGGTATTGCGACACCACCTTACTGTGCCTTGTGTAATAACCATGAAGAAGATACAACTCACCTACTAATTGAATGCAAATACTCATTATGTTGCTCTAGTCTATCATTAAAAGTGAAATCAGACATTTCAAACTACATCAAGATGTCGAGAAATATTGAATCATTAATGGCAAAATTAGATAGATTACTAACTACTCAACAGAAACAGAAAGTGGCATTCCACTGGTTGACCATCTGGATAATACGTAATAAATTAATTTTCCAACAAAAAAAAGTGTCAAATACAGAAGGGTTTGTGAAACATGTCGACTCATATGTTAATGAATGGAATAAAGCAGAAAAACATAACAGCAGGGATAACAACGAATTACGACAACGACTAAATATTCCTAAGAAAAGTATAAGCATTAGGAAGAGGGAAAAATGGAAGAGACCTCCAATCGGAAAATTGATATTAAATTTTGATGGTTCTGCATCGGGCCAACGGCAAAGCTCGATAAGGTACATTATTCGTGACAACACAGGGCAGCCATTAGCAATGGGAAGTAAGCTTGTTGGTTACCAGTCCCCTTTAATGTCTGGAGTCTTGGCTTTTAAGAGTTGTTGTTCTAAGAGCCATCGAGATGAGAATTCCTAAAATTATTATTGAAGGCGATTCACTAACCATCATTCATCATCTACAGTCCAAAACCAAATGTCCATGGGAAATTGAGCTAATAATGTAAGATATTAGTACTCTAATCACGGGGTTTTACAAAGTATCGTTCTCTTCCATTCTTCGTAACGGAAATTACGTGGCAGATAAGGTTGCACATCTTGCTCATGTTGCCTCCAACCCTACTCTACACACAAACTCAGGTCTTATTGCTCTCATCCGAAAGAATGCTATCAGCTAGCGGTTTCGCATCCGAATTTTTACTTAATAAAAAAAAACATAGTGTGATATATCATAATATTCTCCGACCATACTTAGTAGCAAATGTGAAAAAAAATATATTGTGTTCCCTATATACACCGCAAATGACACGTCGAATTGGACGTTGCAACAACGTTGGATTAGACGTTGCCAAAACTTCCAATTTGACGTTTCATTTGTTGGGGAAATTGCCCAAGTGAAGGGGATCCGACGTTGTAACAACGTTGGGTCGAACGTTGTTGCAACGTCGGATCGGACGTTGCACCCTGGATCCCAACGGGCTCCGTCGGGCTTAGCAACGTTTATTTGGACGTTGCTACAACGTTAAATTTAACGTTGCTGCTACCTTCAAACCCCCAGAGGCAAACTAGGGGCGGGCTTAGAAACGTTTATTTGGACGTTGTAACAACGTCGGATTCGGCGTTGTCACAACGTCCAAATAAACGTTGTGACTACTTCCAGGTAACCAACCGCTCCTATAAAAGGGAATGAGGACCTTGAATAACTCAACATAACAATTCCACATTCTCATTCCTTCCACATTTTCAATCCTTCCATGGAGTCGGTTACATCTGGAGTAGTAGGCTCCACGGGCAGAATTGATTATGCAATCGAAAGGGTTCGGTACCCCATGCCCCCGGAGGAGTCCAAATGTGCTTGCAGCAGTCCAGAATACAGAGGCATGCATCCATGCACGCTGTTTCAGATCGTTTGTGAAAAAAATAATCACATTTCTGCACCCTTGCGGCTCGGGTATCTGGAGTGTAATGGTTTTCATCCGGGCATTCGTGGAGCCTACGAGTGGAAGGTTGGAGATCTTCTGCTTCAACATATCCGATCATTTTTCGCCGATGTAAATAGATGTAACCACGCTGACGTGGCTCAAACGGTAGGGATACTTGTGAGGGGAGCAAATAAAGAGGTTGGAACCTTTCCATTCAACGAGTTAAAGATTAAAATAATTCCGAAGACGAAATAAGAATAGCCTGGTCAATATGAACAAAAAATTATGTTGTTATCGATGTTGTATTTTTTAGTTGTGGTAATGCCTCGAAATATGTAATTTGTTAGTTTTAGTAATGCCTCGATGTATGTAATTTGTTAGTTTTAGTAATGCCTCGATCTGAAATATGATCGTTATCTATGAAGTGAAGCGTTTTCATGTGATTGTTTGTTGTTGTGATCGGGTAGAAACCATCGAAAATAATAACGCAAACAATACGAAATACACAAATATAGCATACCGACAAAATACGAAATGTATGTCATAAACAAAGGGACTATAATGTATCTACTGCAGAGATCGAATGTAGCCCATGAAATGCTCATACATCTGGTCTAGCTGGGGATGCCCGACCAATGCCTGAATGGCATGGGTCATCTCATCGACCCGGGCCAGGCGAGCAGTAGTCTCAGCATCAACCTCATCCCCATCCCCATCTGGTCCGATGTCGTCGTCTGGGTGGGTAGGCGCAGCGGGAGGAGCACCAGGTAGTACCACTGTCGTGGGCAACACATGACCTCGACTTCGCGACTGGAACCAAGCGAGGTAGTCAGCTGAGATGCCTCCCTGACAGCTCTCGATTGTCCTCTTGTGACCGGTGACGGGGTAGAATCTCTCATCGTCGTGATCTGCCCAACGGTGGTGCTGCATGTCGAACGTCACGATGTAACGCCTCTGCAGGCGAAACGGGCACCGCATGAAGGACGGAGAGATGACGGCCACTGGCTGCTCCTGCACGCGGCCGAACTGTCGAAGCACCTTGTCTGGCATGTACGGCTCAAAGATGCCACAGAATCTGAGGGTGCCTCGATAAGTGGAGGAGCGAAACTGACCAGCGAAATCCAAGTCTCTGCCGAAAGGCATCCACTCGACCTATGTTCAGAAAATGATATAAGGGAAACAATCTTACTCGACATATGTAGTTAAAATCAAAGAAAGTGATAAACAGGTTACCTGATCGATGGTCATGTGCTCAAGCTGTGCTCGAAGCGTCTTCTCCTTCTTGCGCCTCGTCCTGTCGTTCCCCCTCTTCTCGGCCTTCGACGGGTGGAACCATGCCAAGTATCGGGGATCATCAGTAAATGCATCCTTGTCCGAGCGAAGAGGACCCGCAAAACAAGGGAAGTACGACCAGATCCATGCCTGAAAATTATAAACCATTAGGGCACTTATTAAATGTAAATCGCAAGCAGAGGAACGTATTTACACGATTAAAGAAACGTGTTACCTGCAACAGTGCAGCACACCCACGTAGACCTCTGGCATCGCCTCTCGTGGCCTCCCCTAATCCCCGGTAAAGGAAGGCAAGCACTCCTGCTCCCCAAGCTAGTCTCCAGGTGTGCGGAAAATCCCAAACTAGCCCGAACAACGAGAAGTGTACGCGGCTCTAGGACTTGTCGATGAAGAGCGTCGCACCCAGCAGCGTAGCCAAGAAAGAAACAGCGAGGTCGTGCTGCCACTCTACGCTCTCTAGCACTACGCCATCTGGGGTACGGTCGGGCCACTGATCCCGACGGTAGCCGTGCCTCGCCTCCCACCAATCCATCAACAACGGGATGGCAAAACCGCAAACCGTCCTATGCTTCTTCAGCAGGGCCGGGGTCCAACCAAATAACTCCTGGAGGCTCTAGCTGTAGTGGAAGATAGTCAGGGATAGGCTGGCAAGGCAGTCCCTCGATCGGCAGCCCCATCAGACATGCGACATCGTGGAGGGTGATGGTCATCTCGCCCCATGGAAAGTGGAAAGAGTTCGTCTCGGCTGCCAGTGCTCAATGAACACAGTCAACAACTGGCCATCCACTCCGTCCCAGTTCAAATCAAGCAGCCCCAGTAGACCAGACTGAGCTGCCGCCTGCACAGACCCTCGTACATGTAGTACCTGAACGGACGGAGGTGTGAAGCCCAATGATGAACCTTCAGCAATTTATGCCGATAGGTCGGGTCCGTCCATAGCCGTTGAGCCCTATGGTTCCTAAACGAGACCAAAAGATCTCCTGGAGGCAAGTCGCCATCAGGGTTCTCATCGTCCCCCTCCTCCTCCTCGCCCCCCTCCTCCTACTCGCCCCCCTCCTCCTCCTCCTCCTCCTCCTGAGCCTCCACCCCATCTCCGGGCGTCGCATCCTGTGGCGCCTGGGGCGGCCCCTCACCATCCACCTGAGGGGCCTCCTCGTCCTCACCAGCCACCTGATGGTCCTCCTCATCCTCCTCGTCACTGTCGTCATCGAGGTCCTCCTGCTCGAACTGAAGATCCTCCGCTATATCCGCTTGCTCCTCCTGGGAGTCATCCGCCCCCACAGCAAGTGTGAGGCAGTCAGCTGCTACTGCGATGACCGCAGCCCAAGCAGCGTCTCCATGAGCGTGTCCGGAGGTACTGGAAGAACGTACGGTCAGTGTCAGTATCGTCCTCCGGCCTCAACGATGTCGGGGATGTATCAGGCTGAACCGCCGTATCTCTCACGGTCAAAGTCTCCTGCTCCGCAAGAGCCATGAGATCTGACATCGTCTGCGAAGACGAGTCAGTGATGATGACCTCCTCCGAATCGGCGCTCTCTCCTGCATCTGAAGGTGCATTGCGGTCTCACCCGAGAACGATGCGAATGGTCCCGTCATTCCGTCTCATCCGAGAATCCTATTAAATTTTTGAACTACTATGTAAATATATTTTTTCATCTACGTTGAATTTCATATTCACCCCTTTATTAAAATGTGTTATTTCATTCAAGAATTTGATTTTCGATCTGCTTACAGTAGTTCATTGAACTTCATTTGTAATAATTTGTTTCTATAATTTCTTTTTGTATGGTTCGCCAATTCGTTTCTATGATTTGTTTTTTAACATGTTATTTTGTAACAATTTCTTCTAATACAAGTTATTTTGTAACAAATTTTTCCAATACATATTATTTTTTAACAATTTTTTTTTTCTATAATTTCGCTTTAGAGATTAAAGTAGTTATTTTGTAACAATTTTTCTTAAATATATTGTGCATTCAAATTAAATAAGGTTAACTTATCCGATTCATATGATAAACTTATTCGTTATAAAATTCAATAATTAAAAAACAAAATAAAATGAAAAATAAATTAAATAAAGTCAAACTAACCGATGGCGTACTCGTCATGGGAGATACCTTTTACGTCCGCCTCTTCCGGCCAGCATCGGCTCTCCCACTACCGCCACCACCGCCATCACCGGCGGTTCTCCCGGCGCCACCACCACCACGGCCACCACCACCAGCAGCCCCGGCGCGAGATCCACCCACCCCTCGACCACCAACAAGCCCTGATCCGCCATCGCCACCGCGCCCCTCACCTCGGCCACGGCCTCCTGGCCCTATGCCCCCTCGGCCACCAGCAGCCCCTGAGCCGCCATCGCCGTCGCGCCCCTCACCTCGGCCACGACCTCCTTGCCCTCTGCCCCCATCACCGCCGCCTAATTTGAGATGACCTCGCCCAGCACCTCCTCGACCGCCTCCACCCACGGACACCATCTCCTCTCCCTCACCTCGCCCAGATCCGCCCTCGCCGGCGAATCCTTGGCCTCGTCCCTGGGATCTCACCATCGATCTCGCCTGGATCGGTCGTGCGCTCGCACCCTCGGCCACTGTCTTGCTCTCTCGGAGGAATAGCTCTCTCTCTCAAATCGCTCGTGTGTAGAGGAAGAAGAAGCACAACGTCGGTTTCAATGTTGTGCTTTATATAATAAGCACAACAACATCGGATTCGACGTTGTGCACATCCGGACCCCTTCAACTTACAACGTCGGATTTGACGTTGTGCACAGCTGGACCCCTTCAACCTCGACACCGAAGTTGAACCCCTTCAACTTACAACGTCTATTTTGACGTTGTATTTCAAATTACAACGTCAATTTAGACGTTGTAGTTATCTTATTTAGGGTAGAGATGTCGATTTGTACGCCGATGAACGCGTACGATCGCAACCTATCATTTCCCGGACCCACCACCTTCTCAATTACGTACGTTGTAACTTCACGGATACAATCCCGACATACATCGGCGTAGAACATGTCCAGCATTTCCGTAATGACTTTGCCCATGTCGGATAGGTAGGCCTCTCGGTCGTTTCTATAAATCTCCGCGTCGTTGTGGCATCCGAACTCCCCCGCAACCGATCTCCTTGAGCCACTCTGACATGAGATGCGAAAAAGGCAACATGGGAATCCCCCCTTGTACATCCGGTGTTGGCAGTTGCAGTCGCTGGTATCGGGTGGCTAACGGTATTTCGTCCCTCTAATCTGATAGATGATCCCCTCGGACGTTTCTGCGTCTTTTGAAAAGTAAGTGGGAAGTCTATGATTGGTGGCCGACATTAGGTAGTAATAGTGTGGAAGGGTTTGTAGTGGATGGAGTGTGGGTGTGGGTGTGGGTGGCTTTTATAGGCACTTTAGCATACAACGTTCAATCTAACGTTGCATAAGGTTTTGCAACGTTGGAAGAAACGTTGCATCGAGGAACCCTAGGGGTGGGGTGTAGCAACGTTGTATAGGGTTATAAACGTTCGATTAAACGTTGTATGGGGTTAGCAACGTTTGATTTAACGTTGCATAGGGCTGCCCTATTCCAACCCTACGCATATGGTATATGCTAGGGTTGGAATGGTTGATAGCAACGCTGGTTTAAACGTTGTTAGGGTATAGCAACGTTGTTTCCGACGTTGCAGGTTGACCATATTATTTTGTCGATGTCGAGTTAATTAAACTGATATATCCATTGATTTTGAAAGTGAATATGAACATATAGAATTAATATTTCGATCTTCTTAGTAGGTTCCATTCAAGCGAAAATGAAAATGATGCATATGTTAATGTTTCGATCTTCTTACTAGGTTCCATTCAAGCGAATATGAAAATGATTGATAGGTTAATGTTTCGATCTTCCTAGTATTCTATTCAAGAGAATATGAAAATGATTCAAATGTTAATGTTTCGATCTTCTTAGTAGGTTCTATTCAAGCGATTATGAAAACTATTCATACGTTAATGTTTTGAATTTTAATATCAAGGAGAGTACATAGAGTTCACATCGAATGCGCATTACGAAATATAGAACTTATATAATAAATATAAAGTTCCAGCGCTAATCGACCGTTGAATACACAAAATCAAATGGATCATTTGCTCCCAACAGACTCAGCAGGTCCCGCTGGTTGAATCTCAATCAGCGCTTGCTGGAACGCGTAAGTCTCCTTAGTTTGTTGGGTGGGCCGTGCTACTAAGTCAACCACGTATTCGGCAATGCTGTGAATACGCGCCCGACTCACATCGCAGTAAGGACTTTTGATGTTATCCTTTGTATGGGCCAACACGCGAGTATAGTACGACTCGAGGTCTTGGTCGGACTCCATACAACGAAAATACACCTCCCTTGACATCTCAGACCGGCGATGACACTGCACAGAAAATAAACAGCATGGAAATAAAATGGGATATTTCTTGTGCTTACAGTTGCAAGTGTGACGTTCAGCCAGCACACTGTGCCTCGTCACTCTAATAGTGTAACGGGTGCCATCCGAGAACTCAACTGTCTTCATGAAACTGTACGGAGTTGAAGGCATGGTAGAGGGCTTTTTGGGTGTTTGGTGTGATAAAGTGGAGGGGGACCAATGGGGCCTTATATGGTGGCCTCAATTACAACGTCTGTTCAGATGTTGTAATTGGGAACGTTCCCTAATTACAACATCCATTCCGACGTTGTAATTGGGGGATGTTCCCAATTACAACGTACATTCAGACGTTATAATGGGGAATGCTCCAAATTACCACGTCTGAATGGACGTTGTAATTGGGGAATGCTCCCAATTACAACGTCTGATGTGATGTTGTTACGACTGACACATAGAACGCGTAATTGACGTCATGTATGGTGCCCCTTGATAACTCCTTCCCTTGATGAAAATCGGAATAATGTTTCAAAGGCCTTGACATGATGCTTGTGTCAAAGGTCTTGGAACATTAACAGTTGATGAAATCCAAAACCTGTTCTATATGTCCGAATATTATTTTGATTTTATTATTTACTTCCTTTATATATATATATATATATATATATATATATATATATATATATATATATATATATATATATATATGCTTGACTAATCTTTCAGGAAGTTTTTCGAATTATTTCCTTCCTTGTGACAAGTGGTGAGAAGGTTCAAATCGGAAAGATTATGGCTTCATTTGTTTCCAAGTTTATAAGATCTTAAAGATGGCCATGATCTAGAATAGCCATTGGAGAAGATTCTCAGCGCCGATTTGTCTCAATAAATAGAGAAGGAAGATGAAGACAGAAACACACAAGTGCTACACAAGCTTTCATTCTTTCAAGCGAGATTTGTCTTCCAAGTGTACTCTCTGCTAGCGCTCAAGAGTTTGTTGTTTATTTCAAAGCCTTTGAGAGTCACTGTGAGCTTATAGGATATATTCATTTATAGTGTTACTCGAGAGTTTGTAACTCGGGAAGTTGCACTAGGCTATTGATTTGTTAGAGTAAGAGGATTGTACTAGATAACTGAGAGAGGTGGGGCTCTTCTAGATTGGTCTAGGACTCCAAGGGAACGTGAGTTGACTATATTGCAATTGTATAGGAGAGAGGCTTCTCGATGAGCTATTAGGATCCTAAGCTAAGCGAATCAATAAAGCCTTTTGAATCCTAGGGTTGTGGAAGAACCCTAGGCGGGGACATAGGCCAAGTTCGTGCCGAACCTCGTAAACAATTACTTGTGTCCTTTATCTATTGCTTTACCTTATTTCCGCACTTGGTTCGACTGTCTAACTTTGTGATTCAGGTTTAATCTCAAAGGTTTTTATACGCGCTCCAATAGTCTTGAGACTTTCTGCGAAAAACGGACATACTCTATTCAACCCCCCTTCTAGAGTATTTCTATATTACATTGTTTTATATTATCGAACCTTCAATTGGTATCAGAGCTTTACTCACTGTTTTTTATCTAACAATCTTGTGAGTTTTCGATCATGTCTGGTGAAGCAAGCGAAGGATTTGCACAGGGAAGGTCCACAAGCAGACCGCCACTCTTTGTAGGAAACAACTTTGTCCACTGGAGATCCTTGATGAAAATGTTCATCATAGACCAAGATCTGGAGCTTTGGAACATTATAGAGAATAGTCCGAAGATTCCAAAGAAAGATGGACCAAATGATACCAAAGTTGCAAAGAAGGAGTCCGAATACAACCAATCAGATCTTGAACTTGTCTCCAAAAACTACAGGGCTATTAACCTACTTTACTGTGGTCTTAACACTGATGAGTTTAATCGTATTTCATCTTGTAGGTCAGCTAAAGAGATTTGGGACAAACTGGTCGTCACCTATGAAGGAACGAGCCAAGTAAAAGACACCAAGATCAGCATCTTCCTTCGAAAGTACGAGCTCTTCAAGATGAAGCCTGATGAGACAATCAAGGCCATCTTCACATGATTCATAGAGATCACCAACAACCTTGACTCTCTCGGCAAGAGCTTTACCAACGTTGAGAAAGTGAGGAAGATACTGAGGTGGCTTCCAAAAGAGAAATGGGGTCCAAAAGTAACAACTATAGAGGAAGCCCAGGACCTCACCACTCTACGCCTTGATGACCTTCTTGGGAAGCTGATCACGCATGAGATGATCCTTAATGAAGACGATGGAGAACTTCCAGCCAGCACTAAAAACTTGGCACTCAAGTCTAAGAAGGATGAGCCTAAAGATGGATCTGATTCCGAAAATGAGGATGACGATGAGGATGATCCTTTTGCTCTTATCACAAGAGGCCTTGCTCGAATTCTCAAAATGAAGAAGCAATTCAACAATAAGGATGGATCAGAGTCTTCAAAATTTCGAGGTAAGCCTCAATACAACAAGTATGAAAAGAAGACTAAACCGTTGTCTTGTTTTGAATGTGGTGAAACAAATCATCTTGTGAAGGACTGCCCTCAAAAGACAAAGAGCCAGTCCAAGAAAGGTGACAAATGGAAGAAGAAAGCCATGGTGGCAACTTGGAGCGATTCCGACTCTGACTCCGATGATGAGAAGGCTAATATTTGTCTTATGGCCTCAGAAGATGAATCCCACGATGAAAAGCTTGAAGCTACTGTAAGAGAACTTATGGCAAGTCCAAAAGAGGTATTATCGGAATTCCTTTCCAATATGATTGCCAATGAAGAGAAGCTTATTGCCCAAACTAACATTCTTATTAAGAGAACTGTGGACCAGGAAAGAACTATTGAGGATCTGTCTATGAGGGTCAAAAGTCTTGAAGCTTCTTATTCAGGTCTTGACATTAATGTCAAGACGCTTGACTCAGAGAAATCTGAACTCAAGCAACATCTCTCCTCTCTAAGAAATGAGCATCATGACTTAGAGAACGAGAAGATCTCCCTGAATAATAAGATTCAAGACCAACAGACAGCCCTCATAAGTTTTACCAAATCCAAAGGTACTCTCGATAGGATGTAGGGTGAGCAACAAAGCTCTCTAAACAAAAGTGGTATTGGTTACAATCCAAAGTTTTTAAAGAAGCAACACATTACCACTTTTGTAAAGGCAAAAGGAAGCAGAACCTCTCCTATATGTCACCATTGTGCTAGAAAGGGACATGTAAAAGAGACCTGTCCCTATAGAAGAAAGGATCCATATATTATTCGCAATACATTTCCTGTTCATTTGAGAAAAGAACAGATAACACAAGTTTGGATTCCAAAAGGCACTATTTTACCAAATATGGTTTACCCCAACAATGGATTCAAATTTGCTTATTGGTCTAGCCACAAAGGTTGATGTTTGTCTTGCAGGAGATCACCAAGGTGAAAGAACACAAATGGATTATTGATAGTGGATGCTCGAGGCATATGAGTGGGAAGAGTTCTCTCTTTCATGATCTAAAGGAGCAATCCACGGGAACAATCACTCTTGGTGACAAAGGAAAATGTGACATCGTTGATGTATAGTGTGCAGAGAAGATATAGGTGAAGTTATTTTGACTGCATATTGCTACAACAATATATACGCCGTAAATGCTGATCAAGTGGCACAAGGAAGCTTAACCTGTCTAAAGGCTTTGACGGACGATCCAAAGCTCTGGCACAGGAGACTCGGTCATGTGAGTCCACATACACTAATGAAGCTTGTGACCAAAGGGCTTGTAAGAGGGCTACCTTAGATGGACTTCAAAGGTATTGATATGTGCAATGCATGCACACGAGGTAAACAAACACGTAGCTCTTTCAAACCCAAAAAGGTTGTAAGTTCTTCTAGACCCCTTGAAATTTTACATATGGATTTATGTGATCCTATGCGAGTCAAATCTCCCAATGGTAAAAAGTACAAGCTAGTTGTTGTTGATGATTTTTCTAGATATACTTGGGTTGCATTTTTAAAAGAAAAATCAGAGGCCTTATTTGAGTTTTCAAAACTTTGTAAGGAGTTGCAAACTTTAAGAAACGAGCCCATAGTGTCAATTCGGAGTGATCATGGTAGGGAGTTTGATCAACTTCAGTTTGATTTGTTTTGTGCTAAATATGGCATCTCCCATACTTTTCTGCTCCTAGGACACCTCAACAAAACGGGGTTGTGGAACGCAAGAACCGCACCTTAGAGGATATGGCCAGGACTATGTTTTAGAAAATGCATTACCCAAAACCTATTGGGCTGAAGCTGTTAACACAACTAACTACATTTTGAATCGTTGTCTTATTCGCTCAATCTTAAAGAAAACTCGTTATGAACTTTTCAAAGGTCACAAACCACTTATATCTTATTTTAAACCCTTTGGCTGTACTTGTTTTGTTCATAACAATGGAAAAGATAACCTTGGGAAACTTGATGCGCGTAGTGATGAAGGTATATTTCTTGGCTACTCCACAAGTAGCAAAGCTTATAGAATCTTCAATAAAAGGACCCAGTTAGTTGAAGAAAGTATACATGTTATTTTTGATGAATGCAATGACGGTGCTTTGAGTGAAAGTGTTGCAGATATAGATCTTAACACCCATGAAGAGAACGAGGAAGGTGATGATGTTGCTACCAAGAACACAGAGAAGAGGAACATGCAGGAACAGATTCTTAACACTGAAGAATTGGCCCAAGGCGTTGAAGATTCGTCCAAAGCCCTTGGTGTCCAATCCAACAATGTTGAGATGTCAGAAACTGCTATAACTGAACCTAAGAGGACCACGGAGTCAGATGTACCTCAAGTCAATCCTATCAGCGTGACGAATCAAGGAACTGAGACTAGCAAAAGGAAATTCAAATACTCCTCATCACACTCTTTAAAGGATATCATTTCTGACCCTACTTCTAGTGTTCAAACTCGTTCTAAACTTAAAGATCTTTGTGCTTTTCACGCGTTTGTTTCTCTTATTGAGCCAAAGAAGGTAGATGAGGCACTTCAGGAGCCAGACTGGATCATTTCCATGCAAAGTGAGCTCAACGAATTTGAAAGAAACAAAGTTTGGACCTTGAAGCCTAGGCCAAAGCATCAATCAGTCATTGGAACACGATGGGTATTTCGAAACAAGCTAGATGAGAATGGTAAGATTGTGAGGAACAAGGCAAGGCTTGTTGCTCAAGGCTACAATCAAGAGGAAGGTATTGACTACGAGGAGACCTTTGCTCCCGTAGCCAGGCTTGAAGTTATTCACATCTTATTAGCATTTGCATCTTTTATGAGCATCAAGTTATATCAAATGGATGTCAAGTGTGCTTTTCTTAATGGTTTCTTAGAGGAAGAAGTATATGTGGCTCAACCCCCAGGTTTTGAAATTTCAGAATTTCCCAATCATGTTTATAAACTTGACAAAGCGCTTTATGGTTTGAAACAAGCCCCAAGAGCTTGGTACGAGCGCTTGTCAAAATATCTTTTAGAAAATGATTTTAAAAGGGGGTTGATCAACAAGACTCTTTTTATCAAAACCAAAGGAAAGGACATTTTAGTTATTCAAATTTATGTTGATGATATATTATTTGGTGCTACTAACACATCTTTGTGCAAGGAATTTTCTGACATCATGTGCAGCGAATTCGAGATGAGCTTGATGGGTGAACTCAACTTCTTTTTGGGATTACAAGTTCATCAATCCAAGAAAGGGATCTTTGTCATCCAAAGCAAGTACACTAAGGATCTATTGAAGAAGTTCAAGATGGATTAATCCAAAGCAGTCAAGACTCCCATGAGCTCAACATTGTCTCTAGATCAAGACAAGACTGGAATAAGTGTCAATCAAAAGGAGTATCGAGGAATGATTGGATCTTTATTATATCTCACGGCTAGTAGACCTGACATCATGTTTAGTGTTTGCATGTGTGCTAGGTTTCAAGCTTATCCTAAAGAATCTCACCTCGTGGCTGTAAAGAGGATCTTTCGATATCTCAATGGCACTAAGGAGCTTGGACTATGGTACCCAAAGCAAAAGGATTTCACACTAATTGGATATTCTGATGCAGATGCAGATTTTGTAGGTTATAAGGTGGATAGGAAGAGCACATCACGATGTTGCCAATTCTTAGAAGCATCTTTGATCAGTTGGCACTCAAAGAAACAAAACTCAGTTACTCTATCCACTGCAGAAGCCGAATACATTGCAGCTGGAGCCTGTTGCTCCCAAATCCTTTGGATAGCTCAACAAATGCGAGATCTTGGCATCAACCTCAAAGGTATTCCAATTAAGTGTGACAATAAAAGTGCCATCTCCATCACTAAGAATCCTGTTCAGCATTCAAGGACAAAACATATTGATGTAAGACATCATTTCATTAGAGACCATGTTGAAAAAGGTGATGTGTCCATTTCATTTATTTCAACTGATTATCATTGGGCTGACATTTTCACTAAGCCTTTGGCAGAGGACAGGTTCACCTTCATAAGACGAGAAATTGGGATGCTTAACAAGGATGCACTTTCGTAGGGGGGAGCATTCCCTTTACGAAAGATAAAATCTACTTAGTGTCAAGACCTTTGAGAACTATGTCAAGGTGCGTGAACTAAATGGTGGATTACATATATCGGATCACATATTTTTGGTTAATATCTTTTTAGATATTTAATCAATTATATTTTTATCGGATTTCAAAATTGCCTATTTATGTTATATTCTTAACCGTTAAGATTTTTTTTAATTTTGGAACTAAATCCTTCAGTTTTTCAGTCCGATTTTAATGGAAACTTTTGAATTTTGAATTGGAAACTCTTCAAATCTTGGCAATGATATCATTACCCTCCCTTGGAACTCTAAACCCGTCCCATCACTCCATCGTCTCTCTCTACTTATACCCAAGTCTGTACCCGACTGCATCACACTCTCAAATTATCCAAACCCTTTCGCTTTCTCTTTCTTCAACCTCTCAACCTTTTCTAAAGAAACCCTAGCCGATTTCCTCCATGGCACCCAAAACAAAGAAAGTTGTCACACCCAAAAGACTTGGCGCCACCCCCAAGGGACGTCAGGCCACTGCCACCTCTCCCACACCTGAACCCACTCCTCAAGCCATTGTCCCAACTGTTGTCCAGAGCACCATCGCTGAGAGCACAGCCACTGTTACCAAGGGCTCTCAAAAGCGCTCTGCTAAGAAACCTCTCAGTGCCAAACAGAAAGGGAAGAGGAAGATTTTGGCTGAGGAAGTGGACGAGGAAGAGGAGGAAGATCACCTCGATGCCATCCTGGAAAGAGATGCTGCCAAGGAAGCCGAGGAGGAAGCCTTGAAGAAGAAAAAGGCCGATGAGGAGGCCGAGCTTGCAAGGAAACTGGCAGAGGAGGAAGCTGAGAGGATTCGGAAGGAAGCCGAAGCCGAGGAGGTTCCATCCGAGGAGGAGCCTGAGGAAGAAAAAGAAGAGCAAGAGGGATCTGGAGATGACGAGGAAGCTGAAGGAGATGAAGTGGGGTCCGGTGAGGACTCGGGGTCTGAGGAAGAGGAGGAAGAAGAGGGATCCAGCCTGGACCCTTCTCAATCTTGAAACCGTCTACTACCCCCAACTTACCCGTCTGTTTTACATTAACCTAAAAGCCAAACACGACACCAATGTTTGGTCTTTGGAGTCTGTTGTCAAAGGGGTTAGAATCTCTCACGACTCCAATGACTTTGCAGATTTCCTTCGCTTACCTAGCCCAGTTCCACCCTCTGAAATACACCCCTCAAAAGAGAATTGCATCATTCTTGCCCGAGCCAAGGAACTCTTACCCGAAGCATCCAACAGCACCTCAAAGCAACTCACCCACTCATCCCTAACCCTTGAGGCAAAAATAATTTTTAACATCATTGTTCGATGCCTCTTACCCCGTCTTAACTCTGGCTCACTCCTTACTGATAATGCCATGGTCTTACTTTACCGCATCCTAAATGGCCTTGACCTTGATCTGGCCAACACTATCCTTGGAACCATGGCTCATGCTAGAAAAGCTAGAAAAGGCTCTCCCCTCCCCTTTGCTACCGTCTTGACCCCTCTCTTCAAAGCTTCTGGAATTGATGTCAAAAATGAAGAACAGCAGCGTCATATGGGTAAGTTCGACTCTAAGGGCCTTGAAAAGATTGGCATCACTCGGTCTCCCCAAGGGACCTTGAGTCTTGCCACTCCTTCAAAAGCCCTTCCCACTGCTTCAGCTTTCGATGAACGCATGGACAACCTAGAGTTGGGCTTGGAGGAAGTTCGCCTGGATATCAAGGAGCTGCAAAAGGAGTTTATGACGGAGATGAGCGGGATTTCCAAGATGCTACAAGGACTGTGGACGAGGCTCACTGATGATGCTCCGGACGACGAAGCCTAACCCCTACTCTACCCTACCCTATCCTATCTCTATCCTTGATACATTCCTAGTTTTTGGAAACAATTTCAAAACTTTTAGTGACTGTTTTACCTCCTCCATTTGTTGAAAGACAAAAAGGGGGAGATGATTTGTGGTTGTTTAGACTTTGAAAACCTCTATCTGCTTGCAGGTCTTGGAAGACCTTGGTTTTTGATTTTTTGGTTTTCGGTTGGATGGCTTTTGCATGCTTTAAAAATTTTTTGATCCAACATTTGTCTAACCCATACAGGTACTTAGTCCGATTTCTCTTATATTATTTATGCTTGACTAAGTTGCAGGGATGCACATGTTTTGTATTTCATCAAGGGGGAGATTTATGGTGGCCTCAATTACAACGTTTGTTCAGACGTTGTAATTGGGAACGTTCCCTAATTACAACGTCTATTCCGACGCTGTAATTGGGGGATGTTCCCAATTACAACGTACATTCAAACGTTGTAATGGGGAATGCTCCCAATTACCACGTCTGAATGGACGTTGTAATTGGGGAATGCTCTCAATTACAACGTCTGATGTGACGTTGTTACGACTGACACATAGAACGCGTAATTGACGCCATGTATGGTCCCCCTCTTATGCCCTTATATACCTCCACCATCAGACCGAATGAATGCATCCCTTTACCTCACAATTCAAGACAATAGTTAATATTTCATTTGTAGATTTGAAAATGTCATCCTCAGAAAGTGAAGAAGCGATGGAGGTGGTACGAGTCCCCCCCTCCCCCCCCCCCCCCGACGAAACAATTTCGTCCCACAGGTAAAATCCTATGGCTGTATTATCTGTCTCTATGTATTTTTCCATTATTTAACCCGAAATAAATATATACCCTTTAAGTAATATCAAGTGCATGTACGTTGTTTTGCCTTTATCTAGTTTCGAGACTTTACATGTACGTTTACCAACACCCGTACTTGGCAATCCCGGAACGAAATGGTTGACCATTTCAAGCAACTCGGCTTGAAGAACAACATGGTCTTAGTAATCAAGCGATCGTGGCCGACCGCTTCAAACCGACCGGGTGGCGTGTTTTTAGCGTGCGAGCAATATGGGGTGTTTCGTAGAAGGGGGAAGCAGATTCGCAACACGCAGAGCAAACTAAGCAACTGCCCGTTCTCCTTACTCGGTCATGAGGGGGGGCCGAATATGTGGATGATGACCGTGCAAAATGGAACGCACAACCATGGGAGAAGAAAATGTGCAGGTGGATGAAAGACATAGGAACTCCGCCGAAGGCCATCTCCTACGGGCTACGACAAGCAGATCGAATAGCGTCACCTCAGCGCGATCACTGGAGAACACCCTCAACAAGCTCGTCGTTGAAGAGAGAGGAAATCGAACGATGACCCAAGATACCCTCCATCGTCTCCGAGAAAGGGGCTACTACTACGAATTCAAGAGGAGCCCAGACGATGACAATGTATTGAATGACCTTTTTCTCGCACACCCGGATGGGATTCGTCTCTTGAACAAATACCCTTACGTCGTCGTCATGGATAGTACATACAAGACAAACGCGTAAGTACTATATCATATGTCTTCATACATTTCTTCCATAAATAGTGATATGCTAATGTGCGTACGTTGGGGCACCGCGTCCACAGGTACAACGTCGCGCTGTGCGAGATAGTCGGCTTAACGCCAACGGGAAACAACTTTTGCATTGCATATGCCTTTATGGCTCACGAGGACACGGACACGTACACTTGGGTGCTCAACAACCTACGTGTTATTTTTCAGGGTAAGGTGCCCGATTCGATCATGGCAGATCGAGAGCTGGGCCTTATGGCTGCACTTAGGGCCGTCTTCCCCGAGGTGCAACGTCTACTGTGTTGGTTACATGTAACTCGCAACTGTGAAGACACCGCTTTGAAGATTACAAAAAATCTGGAAATTTCAACTCTATTCAAGAATCAGGTGTGGGGTTTATTCTCGTCTTCGACGGAGGAGTCGTTCGAGAGGCGGCATAGATATCTTCACGCCCAATGGCAGCCCTTTCTCGGGGTCATGGGGTATCTGGAAACAGTGTGGCTCATACACCGGATGAGCCTTGTCAGATGTTAGACCGACCACGTCCTGCACTTTGGAACGAGGACAAGCAATAGGTACGCATATCGTTTTCGTCGTTACCCTTGTCACTCCTTTACTACATTTCAACAGTCGTTCACCTCAAGCACATGATGCATCGTGTAGGGTTGAAGGCCAACATAAAGTGTTGAAGGAAGCATTACACTCGTCCACTGGTGATTTCTGTGTCGTGGTGGATGCCATTCATCGGGTGAATGAATGTCAGGTGCACGAAATCCAGACTGCGTTGGAGATAGATCGTTTCAAGTGGCCAACTAACGCACACGAAGTCCCCTTATTCGACCAGATTAAGCACGTGGTTTCAAAGAAGTGTTTCGAACTTCTCTATGGTCATTGGAGGAAAGTTGTCGACAAAATAGTAGCTTCAGAGTGCGTCGACAGTCATTGGAGAATATGCCATGGGATACCTTGTGTGCACGACGTTCAGCGTTTTGTTGATGAAGGAGTTCAAAGAACAGCTAACGACATCCACCCATTTTGGATGGATCTGACGTGGGATGAATCAGACAATGCGATCTTACCCTATGCCAAGTCCGCTTCGTACACTGCATCCAATGAAGCTTGTGACCCTGATTTGCACCCACCGGAGCGGGGTAGCATACGGTCAAAGGGTAGAACTAGAGGGAGGAGGAACCCGTGCAGAACGAATCCCTTGCGATCTGAGCAAAAAAAGGCGAATTTTGAAAGGGACTAAGCTAGATCAGGTCGCCACGGTAGGGACCGACAGTCCGGACATCCGTCTGACGCACAGTATTGGGGATTTAGCTGGGGAGACAACAATGTGGACCCTTTCATGTTCAGGCACATTGCGGCGGCCGTCAACACCGTGGGAGATGGTCACTGCGAATATCGAGCTTTGGCGCAGCTGATGTTACGGCCAGGGGAGGCACGATTCGCAGATATGAAAGGGTTATTGTGCAAACATCTGGAGCATAACGATCACCTTTACGCTGGTTGTTACATGGGAGGTTATTCGGTCCAAGAGTTTGTCAACCTACAGAGTTACTCTGGCAGAGTGGGAGGTGACCGGAGATATTGGATCGAGTTGCCAATCATGGGTCTTGTGTTCGCAACCGTCTACCAGGTGTCCCTTGTCGTCTTATCTTGGCACATGCCCTTCACATGCCTCCCTATGTACACCAAACAACCAAATGGCGCAACTCACGACGCCATACTGGGCATGGCATGCATCGGGAACCAAGATCATTTCGCAGCGGTCAGTATGATCTCGCTCCAACCATAAATTAACTATCATTAATTACCCCACTTAACATTATACTATACTTTTTGCCCTTTTTGCGGATATGATTACATCCCAACGCCCCTTTACCTCCTCCAACGCATGAATGGACGGCATACCATCACCCGAGCGTCAACGGATGGGATACTCCCTTCCAAGACCAATTTGATAGATTTAGAGCATTGCGGATTCAGGAAGGTCGCAATGATAGGTTTATGAGTCATGAAAGTTGGAATTATCCGTGTCGTATTTGTTTGTTTTCTTGTCTATGAAGTTCAGAGTTGAAAGTTGAATGTTTTTTGTTATGAAGACGTAGAAATAATATAAAAAAGCAATCATTCAACTAAAACAAACATCAGTTGGCCCCGTATCTAACATTACAAACGGGTTTTAATGTTACGTTTCAACAAGGGTTGTTGTATTAAACGGAACAACTATCGATCGACTCTTCAGGAATGTTTGGGTATATACTAATCTGCACCTGCTAGAACGCATATGTCGTCATCAGATCTTGGGCAGGGTTCACTACTGTATCAACTGCATACTCTGCTACTTTGAGACAGCGCGACGGAGACATGTCGTCGTACAAAACGACCAGGATATCCGTTATCTGCTCAATCATCCGTGTATATATAGTACGATGCAGGGTCGTCGTCACACTCCTGACACCCGAACTGCAACTGTGTTGACATCTCTAGGATACGGTAAACCTGCACAGAAAGTAGATTGCATCAAAAATAATGTGTATAGTTCATATGCTTGCAGTTGCAAGCATCCTCCTTAGGCGGACGAGGGTGTCTCCCCACTTCAACAACGAAACGGGTTCCATCATTGAACTTGGCATATTTGACAAAGGAATTTGGGCTTGATGCCATTACGTGTGTTTCGTGTATGCCAATAACGCAAAATGTTGATGTATTTATAGATGGCCTAATTAGCAACGTCCAATTAAACGTTGTTATGGGAGTTCACATAACACAACGTTTAATTTGACGTTGTAACAACGTCCAAGTAAACGTTGATGCAACGTTTAATGTAACGTTTTAACAACATCATATTTGGCGTTGTAATAAGGAAGCCTCACAAAAAACGAGAAAGGATTTCCCACTATAAATTACGCCATGCGAGGGTCGAAATTACAACATCTCGTTTGACGGAAGAAGAGATGGCGGTCGGTAACACACCAAGACCTTTCTTCTCGGTCACAGGGAGCGGCCCTAAGGATTTTTTCTAGTGGGTAGAAGACGTCTCGCCCACACAAATACTGGTAAGCCCCGTTCGGTCTCACATCCGATTTACAACGGTCCCAACTCACTAAGTAGATCTTGACATCTGCAGCCTCTGCCTTCCAACTGCGAGGAAGAATACGGGCTGGGGGCGTCGAAAGAATAACGCTGACTAATGGGCCAGGGAGGAGAGGCACCAGCATCCGGGTAGAGCGCAACAGCTCCGGGGCACTCTGGCTCGCACAAGGATGGAATACGTTCGCGAGATCGCGTGGCGTGCGGGTAGGCGCGGGTTTGATGTTTAGCTACTTAGGCAACGCTCGCTTCCGGGTCGTCGTAGTACCGCCGGAGAATGTTTCACCATCAGAGGAAGAGAACAACAATGATTTCCTCTGAGGTGTGACATGGCAGCGACCCGGAAAAACTTCTTAACTAAGTTATTTTTGTTATAATCTTCTATCATTAATATGAAAAATGAGGCAGTCTAAAAGTTTTCATGTAATGTGTTTTTTCCTGAAATAACCACAAATCATATTTGAAAACCCTCCGTGAGGGGCAAAACGCCCCAACAAAATAAAAGATGCAGACATCGCACTAAGTTTTCGTCAACATCCTACCCAACAAAAACAAAGATAATAGAACTTCAAAGTTGATACAAGTGTTGTTGGTACAAACGTCAGACTTAACGTTGTCTTCATATTACAACGTTGTATTGAACGTTTCTGTCTGGCCCGACGAGGCCCACTCTAGCAACGTCGGATTAGACGTTGCTAAAGTGTCCGACCCACCCAACTTCCTTCAATTCACAACGTTGTGTAAGACAAATGACAACGTCGAAACCAACGTTGCTGCAACGTGAAATCCAACGTTTTTACAACATTACATTCGACGTTTTATTAACAGCGCTAATCGTGGATTTGCGGTGTATATAAAGTCACCCAAAAACATTTAGAGATGCTATAACCATCATCTTTGATCACATACCAATTATCCTATATATCATTCAATTTGGAAGACCAAATCTTATACCATTACCAATCATCAAAATGAGATATATGTACGTTCAATTTGATAACTATGTAATAGGTTAATAATGAGGATCGATCTTCTTGATTATACAAATTATTTTACGAAAACTCATTCCTCAGTTACTTTTTAAATGTATCTTGCAAGCTGGCCTACCGTCATATTTAATTAGTAATTAAATTAAATGTTTTTTTATGCATTAAGGTTAAAACAAAAAAAAACTAACATATGACTGTACGTATGACCTCGTAAGATGTGTACGATTAGATGACTTGAAGGGGTATGAATTATTTCTCTCGCTAGGAAGAGGAGTGTACGATAAGAGAAGTAAGGAGGTCAGAGCGCAAGTTAGCGATGCTTTCGGCTCCTGAACATACATCACTAGAGAACAATTTATTTAAAGGTGGAAACCCATACTAACCAACTAGTTGTGTGTGATGAAAACCACTACATACGTTTACATTTGGGATGATTTTGAACAAGTTTAATTCTTTTATTCTAAATTAAAGTGCCTACGACACAACTAGTATAACTAGATCGACCAAATGCATTGACCATACCCTTATAATAAAACCAACTGATAGACTGACTCATGCTACTGACCTTGACGACAATGCTAACGCATGAGCACGAGCACTACAACTTCACTAGCTAGGCACGTATTAAGGATACTAACTCTAAGCACGCAATCATTCTCCTATTACCCGTTCCAAAGAGAATATATAATCCTATTGCACACTAAAAATAACGAACAAGGAAAGAAATGCTAGACCTTTTAAAGAAAATAATTTTGGATAAAACAAGATTATTTTCTTCAAGATTTCTTTATTGCCTAACATATTGATATATTTATATCTTGAGAAGATAAGCTTCCCTTGAGTACGACCGATCAACATGTTTTTTTTTAATAGGTAATAGTTCAGGTACTCGAGAGCATCCTTGCGGATGAGGTCTTGAAAATCTGTATCATAGTAAATGTCAAGGCGCTTGGTAGAGTGGCAAATGTGTGCAACCTTATCAGTCACTATGTTGCCAATGCGGAACACGTGAGAGAAAGAGACTTCTCTTATACTCGACACCAATGTTTTGATATCGGGCATGATCAATTCAATTTCTCATGGGCATGTAGAGTTTAGTCGTAAGTGATCTATGATATCGGACACTCCCTACCTTTGCATTTTCACCACACCTCATTACAACCCCGCCGAACGTAGTCTTCTTTAAAGTCTTCCATTGAGCGAAAGTGCTCGATCTTGATGTTGCTTATTTGCTTTGACGTATCTGGTGGAGAATTTGTAATATAAATGTCAACGCTTATGTAGCTTTTTGTATAATGAATGATCGAGTTGAGAGTTGTTCGTAAAAGCCTAAACACATGAGAGCAAGGGAAACACATTTTCCTTGTAATAAGGTTGAACGGATAAACATGCGGGCTACTTGGTCATTTATATACATGCTAGGATGTTTGTCTACCTTGTTCATGTTTGCACTCAATTGAGATTTTGCTTTTGATGAGGTGAATGCATGATGAATATGATTGTAGGGTGTTTAGTTAATGATTTGATTTGTTTTGCTTTGCTTGAGAACAAGCAAAAGTTTAAGTTTGGGGGGGTTAGGACATTTGTTTTCTTCATGTTTGCACTTGCTATGATGTTTTTTTTAAATACACACTATTAGAATTTTGTCCATAGACATCTGTTAAAAACCGATGTTAAACAAAAAAAAATTCGACGTGTTAGTGGGTGGTGTTAAAGATCCCAACTTTACCACATCAGTTTTTAACCGATGTCTATAACAATTTATAACATCGTTTTTATGTTTGATAATGATTTAAATACACTGATATAGTTACGTTTTGGTTGATGAACCTAATGTTCAAACATTATTATTTTGCATTTCTAGATGTTTGAAATAGTGTAGGGCAATACAAAAATTGACATTAACATCGCTATATTTTAAATAAGTGATGTTTTAGGTTGATATACACATCGATTATCCATTATTCATTTTGTGTGCACTCTCTATTTATTTGTAAGTTTATGATATTAATTTATATTATAAATCTATTGTATCATATTGAATATTTTGAAGTCGATGTTATTAGTATATTTTTAAATCATTTTTCAATTGAAAAACGATGTTTTTATGTTGTAAAACATCGAGTTATTCTCGTTTTAATGATGTAAGTGTTTCCTATTGACATCAGGTAACAATTCAATTTTGATATATTCGAGGCTTTAGAAATCATTGTGTCTTCGCAGTCGACATATGTATAAATATAGACATCGCTTTTTTCTCGAATGTCTGATGTTTTATGGTTATTAGACGTATTTACATAGCTATGTCATACGTTGATACACCCGTTGTAGCTAAAATATCATCCACTAGCATACATTCACCATATTCAATATATCATTCAACATACATTCACAACTAGTACAAACAGAGTAATTCTCATAATTCAATGCGACTTGACTGATCCAACTGGAACTGAACATTCAATAGTAAAGGTATTTATTTGAACAAAGGTGAATGTATACCAATATCTAGAGGGTCAAGAGTCTTAATATCAATTTGGAACTTAACCTCGGCAGATCCAAAGGTCATCTCCTAAAATTTTTTAAGCACAAACTTGTAAGAATCAACCTAAAGAACATTAAGATGTTTACACCAATCAATCCCACAACAAAAAAAAACAGTAAAACAAGATTGCACAAAGAGATATTCAGAGTAACATACGCACGACCCTTAGGCTGCTTTGATTTTAGGCAATTGAACCAGGAGTCTCTTGTTTTCGCAATCAGCTATTATGATTCCCAGTACAAGAACGCTTCAAATCAGCCATTACGATTCCACAAAACTTAATACAAAAGAAGCTCAACATTTGAGTAAATCAAAAGAAATCCAATACCATGGCAAATAAATACGAGTGAGAACGCAGAAGGAGAGGGAGGGGCAGCTCTTGAGGCTGATTAAGAGATGCTCATAGTTCAATTTCACTTGTAAGAATAATGGATTGAGGATCAACAACCTCGTGTGTTTAGAGTCTAAAGGCATTCATTTGGATCCCCTAAAATCTCCTAGTCTTAAGACATTCATGACAAGGAACACTAATTAATCACCCTCTAAGATTTACAACAAAATCATGAAGCAAGCTAATGAAAATAAAATAAACTCAGTGTAAGATTCTAATTAATCACCCTCTAAGATTCACAACTTAGCTATTTAATTAGCTCAGTTTGAGTTGCACATACACTGCAAGAGAGAGGGGGGAAATCGTAATGGTCTCTTAAACTTTTTAACCAATACTTACGAGAACAACGCGCAATCAATTTGGTATCGATCAGGGCTCCATGCAGCTTGCATATTCTCACCCTGCCTCTAAACAAAATATGTGAAGAATAGGAGAAAGCACATATCTTAGCATCAAAAGGTAGATAATTCAGTTATCAGTTCGAAGACATACACAATCTGTGATACCACACCAAAAAAGTAAGCTTAATACATTTTTCGATTTTCACCAACTTTATAGGAATGACTAATTCTATGATTTTAACGAGGTGAGCAACCATCATCCAGAATAAACTACATTCAATTTTAGGGCAAGATGATATCAAGGAGATCATTCACAAACACTTGAAATTGAATAGCATCCAAATGGAAAATGATTCAAAAGAATTTCTTACAATAATTCCATGTGCCCTGCAGTAGTAGCTGCTTGTAATAGTTCAGAATCGTTCCTACCCAACAGTATCCCACTGAATAGATAAATAAAAATATGAATCTTTTTAAAACAGAAAATTTCTTTCTTGCTTCATCAATTCAGGACTAGGCATTCATTTAAAATTAAAAGGTTGTTTGAACTCACAATGAAGCTTGGTTGTTTCTGATCTTGCTCAATATTCCTAATTTTTTGAACAACAGAAAAAAGAATCCAACATCATCACCAAAGAATACCATAGCTTTTCAAGCAAAGCAAAACAAGAACAAGCAGAAAACTGACGAAATCCACTCCGATGGTGCTAATGTAGCTATCACATATGAATCCTCCTAATGAAAAACTCACGAACAAACATAAAGCAACAAAGTTTCAAGTGTTGCCCGCAACTTTTCAGCCTCACGTGCCATGGAGACCAAGTTATTCTCCATCATTAGATTTTGTTCAACAAGGTGAGCAAGCTCAACATTAGCCTTATTTTCATAGTCATTGGCAGTTCTGCATCCAAAAGGGCTATTATTCCATGATACATAAGAACAAAATAACTCACTTTAATGACAAGAAAGCATAGTCCAAACCTAATATGATGTAATTCTTTTTGGATATCATTGACACCTGACCTTAACAGAGGAATTTTCTTATTCTCAGACTGAAGCTTAAACAAGTCCTTTTTCAGATTTTGGAGTTGCCCAACTAAATCTTGTCGAATCTTATTGAGGTTCTGAACCTCGTCCTGCAGCTGTATAGATTCACTCTTCAGATGCTCAATTGCTTGGGGATCAGCTTCCAGGTTCATACCATTCTGTATAAGATCCCTCATACGCAAATCTCCTTCTGCACTAACATCAGAAATGGCACAATTCAAGCAGTGAATTTCTTCTTTAGAAGCACCCAATGAGAGACAAAAATCGCCCGAAATGTGAAAAAAAAAATCGAAGAAATACAAAAATCTAAAACAAGGAGCATAACTATCAAAATAACACACCCATATTTGACAAAAGCACTAGGTTTGGTTCAAATTCAAGGAGAAGAACCGGAATGAGAAAAAAGAGGACAAGGAGGACTAGATCTAACAAAGTACTTCAAAACTTGCTCAGATTTACAGCAAGCCTGTTCCTTTAAAAAGGAAAGTGTTTCAAACCCTAAAGAAACCCTAAATCAAAAAATGAATATCAATTTTGGCTACATACACTGAATCAAGCCAATTCACATAAACCCTAAATCGAAAATATTGAAAACTGAAGGCGGAATTTCGTACCAGCGACAGAGAGGCAATGCCGGAGTAGGGGTTTCGATTGCTGGAGTATGGATTTACGTAGATTCAGGGATATCGACAGGCGAGCTCTTGTCCGACAACAGGAGAGACAATGAGACAACGAAAGAGGGATTTCCCGGTTCAATAGTGAGAAGAAAGCCCAGAGAGACGCGACCGACCACGAAGAAAGGATTTGGCCACCGGAGCCCCCAAGAATTCGCCACCCACAGAGCCTACATAGAAGGCGGGAATGGAGGAAGGATTCATGGTGAACAAGGACTCGGGAGGAAAGAGATGACCAGATGAGTGGTGAATGGCCTTAATGAAATATCTTCTTTTAATTTTTCAAGTACTGAGTATATACTACGGAGTATTTTATTTTTCCAAACAATTCAATTTGGGTTGGGAAAATTGGATCCGCCCGCCCGTATTTGAGATGAGCGGGATTTTACTAAGTTCGGATTTCAATCCCGCGCCTTACTTTTTTTCTTTCAAAAAAACACTTTTCACATCGGTCAACAAAATAGGACGGTGTCTATATTGTTTTCAACATCACAAATTTACAAACCGATGTTAAAAGTATATTTAACATCATGCGTTTTTCTGACTGATGTTAATCACCCGATATCTATGAACACAATTCTAGCGAAGCTTAAGTATGAGGGAGTTTGATAACGAATATTTTGTATAGACATTCTAGGTAATTTTCATTTATTTTTAGGGTGCATTATATAGGTTTTATAGCTAATTTGCATTCTTGATCATTTGGTATTCAAAGTTCGGAATCTACTGTTTTTAGTGCTTATTTGTATATCATAAGATTCAAGCTCGAAAGATTGAGAAATCATGGATCAAATGCAGCTAAGGACAGCTAAGGAACAAGCCAAGACAAGCCGAGGAGCAAGGGAGCAAGGAATCAAGGCCTAAGAGTTGAAACAACAGCGAGCGGCAAAAGTTGTCCGCGTGCGAGCCGAACTTAAAACGCGATTTTCCATGGCCTTTGATGTCCGATTGCCTATTATGAACATGTGTTGGAAATCTTTGTAGGACTACAAGACTAGATGAACTGGAACTTGCTGCTATAACCAACGCCCATCGTTGAAGGGAAAAAGCGGCGCTCGCCGCTTGAAACCGGTGCCCGCCGATGGAATGTTTAGATCATACATTCTCAATTATGTCTACTTAATATGCTTCACATAGAAAAACCAAAAAGAAAAAAAATAGGTGAAAAAGGTTGAATCAATCCAAACATGTTATGGAACTTATATCATCAATCTTTTAAAAGTGTATTTGAGAACTAACTAATATAGATGGGTGTTTGAATAATGACATAATTTTATGTTAAAATGCATGATATTTTTGACATTTTTTATTTTTTTCTTTTGATTTTCTTTAAAAGAATTTATATAATGTGCAAAATAATTCAAATATGCTCTAAATGCATGCAAAATTAAAATTAGATTCTAGACTTAACATAAACCTCTCCCCCACACTTAAACTTTTCATTGTCTTCGGTGAATAAACATAGAGAGAGAACAAAGAAAATAAAAATAAAATAAAATAAAATAAAAGACTCAAGGAGATAATATGGGTGACTAACCGCTTCATTGTTCTTCGGTTGGGTGCGGCTCGGGGACTTGCCTCATGGTTAACGTCTGGATCATCTCATCCATCTTAAGATTTGTAGTTGCAAGTAATCTTGTGTATTCCTCAAGGGCTGAGGAAATTTCTCTGGTTTGCTCGTCCAAGTCCCACAACTTATTACTGATGTGCTCCACGGTAAGTGGAATAGTGTCATCCTTCTTTTCTCCTCCACTTTTCTTATCCTTCAAGCCTCTGAATTTGGTTGGAAAGCACATCGGTGGAACATAAATATCCACTATTGTTTTGGGTGGTGGTAGTTGTAGAGGCTGATAAAGATGGTGACATGCCTCCGATCTCCATACGAATGGCGGTCCTTGACCATCCAAGATATCAAGATTCCTTAAATAGGACATGGATAGCATGCATTCCCCATTCTCAGCGGGGACGAGGTCATTGCAATTCACTTGTAACCAATCGACAAGCAGGGCGATTAACCCTCCAAAATTGACGATCATTTCTTCATCTGCACGTGATGTCCCTGAACAAGCACTCATTAACAACTCCATCCAGTTTGGGATCACATCGGCCTCTGGGGTTAAACAATAGAAGTGCCTCCAGTTAGATTGGTAGAACACCGTGGGGTCTTCATTTCCAAACAAGGTGTTATTTAACACCCTTAGAAAGATCCTTAATGGTGGGTGGTCGATGCCGTCATCCCCAAAGTCATCTCTAATCCTTGAAGGTTTTCTTTCCGCTGCCTCCGAAGTACCATATGGATTTGAGTTTGGTAGCAGTGATACCCAAAGCTTTTTAGCAAGCTTCCCATGTGACTTCAAATTTCTTGCCTCAAAGCTTAAAGGAAAGATCCACCATCCCTTTTATCTAAAACGTTGCTAGAAATTCCGGAACAAGATCGGGGTAGGTGGGTGCCACCTTATGAATAAATCCACACAAACCTCCATTCTCGAGTAATACATCTACATTGTCATACAAACCTAAAGTGCGTAATGCAATAGGTTCGAAAAACTTTGTTGTAGAGTATTCACGGTTTTCTAAGTAATACCACTCTACTTCTTCACGAGGTTCTAAGTTATTTGGTATAACCATGTTCTCAGTGTTAGACATGATTCAAAGAGGTAGGAAATGAAAGAGTATGAGCAATCTCACTAAAATTTCGAGTGAAGACTCAAAAAACACAGTTCAGTAGGAGCGGCGGGTGCCAAGGAGTATCTGAAGAGAGGGTCTTTGATCGCTCAAACACTCCGTCAATCAAATGAATCAAGACCCCGCTATAGTATAGGGAGGTCAGGTTCATTCCGCATGAGAGAAGTCAACGGTTTTAGTTTAGTCGGTTCCAGGGTTCAGGGAATAGCCGGATGAGGTGGAGAAGGTTGATGAGTCGTTTGGGTCTAGTTGATGTCGACTGTGTCAAGGTCAATGTCAGCTAGGGTAGAGGGTGATGGCAGTCAATGGGGATAAGGGAGATGGAAGGTGGTCGATATCGGGTGGTGAGGTCGATGTCGAGGTACATGTGCAGAATCGAAAATCGCAAAAATAAAGCAAATAAAAGTGCAAACTTCCAAGGCAAGGGGCCACCAAAACAATAGACACATGTTTAAATCACGAATCATACAAATAAGCATGCTTTTATCACCAAACAATAGACGTTCATCAATCCAACAAATATATCAATTAACTCTTGCAAATTAGATCTAATTGTTTTTACCTTTTCTTAATTAGGATTAATAGACTCTCGAATACAAATCTTAATTAATATCCAAGTTTTGCAACATGAATTCCTTGAATTCTCATCCATGGGTACACACATAGGTAGATGATGATATAAACACACAAAATCATAGATTCATCGATTAAGGATGCATGTCTATCGTTGGTCTCACCCCAACCCTAAAAGATGGGAATTTAGAAACAAAGCATGAGATGAAACAAACAATTCAAGTTAAAAGAAAACTAAAACCTAGGCCTATGGCCTTTATTTATAGTAGAACTTTGCTTGCTCCCCAAGCACCTAATACTAATCTACTAGGAAAGTATATCTTTTATCTAAATAATATCACAATAGAAATTCCCTTGGGTAAATTGGAAAATTACCATAAGGAAAGTTCTATCTACTTCTAAGGATATGTACACATCTCGGATGGGATAAGTCTTCAAAGATCCGTCTTTATTCGTTTAATCAAACGTCGTCTCACCCCAACCCTAAAAGATGGGAATTTAGAAACAAAGCATGAGATGAAACAAACAATTCAAGTTAAAAGAAAACTAAAACCTAGGCCTATGGCCTTTATTTATAGTAGAACTTTGCTTGCTCCCCAAGCACCTAATACTAATCTACTAGGAAAGTATATCTTTTATCTAAATAATATCACAATAGAAATTCCCTTGGGTAAATTGGAAAAATACCATAAGGAAAGTTCTATCTACTTCTAAGGATACGTACACATCTCGGATGGGATAAGTCTTCAAAGATCCGTCTTTATTCGTTTAATCAAACGCCGCCTCTGTCCATAAATCGAGTCGATATCGACCGGAGTGGTCAACGTCAAAGATAAATATCGACCACCCTTCATTCCATTAGCTTTTTCGGTATTTTTCTCTGCTTGATATCGAGTAGGCTCTGGTCGATATCAAGCACTCCAGTAAGCTTTTTCAACATTCAGCTCCGTCTTGAAACGCGCATTCCTCATTCATTGTTTTTCTGATTGACGCATATGAATATGTGTTGGAAAGATCTTTTTGAGAACTACACGATTCATGAAGGTATCAGATCTTGATTCAAATTGATGAAGAACAAAAATAGGGATTTCCTCCTTGCTTCTTCATTTTTACTCTTCCTTAGCTTCTCCATTGCTTTCATGGTTTCCCATTAAACTCTAAAATGCATCCAGGCTTCTCCAAATCCGCTCCAAATACTTGAAAATCACATCAAATTTTGTGTAGACTCCATATCTTGCAAATAATCAACAACTACACAATTTTCAATCTTTCCTAACACAAATATGCATAAAAGACTCTAAATATGGACTAAAATAAGGCGTAATTTATGACGGAAAATATGGACATCATATCACCCCATGGGTGCAGACTAACCCAATCAAGTCTAGATTCGAGATTCGAAAGCAAAGCTAGTATAATCGATTGAGAATGACAAGGCAATTGAGATCCTCGCCCATGGGTGCAGAAAAAGGCCCAATAAATTAGAGCAAATTGTTGAAAATTTTGAGGTTTGCGATAGAGGGCTTCTATCTCCTAGGCAGAGACTTAAAAGCCGAGGATGAATTATGTCGATCAGAGGGTTACCGCCCCAAAGATATTTTCCATATCTCACGCTTTTTAAGAAACCTAGAGAGAACGGGGCTGGGAAGAACAAAGGTATGTATGCTACTCCAGAGCCGGACTCGACGAGGACAGCTCGACGGAGGAGGTGGTCGGACCCACTCGGTGGGGTGGTGGATGCCCTAAATTAAAGGGTGTTAGGAGAGAATCAAGTCTAAATAAATAAGAATATAAATTCAAACCAATTTCCAAGTCCAAGCAAATAAAATTATAAGAATCTATCCCGATGTAGTGGTAGGGAATCAGGATCGAATCCACGAGGAAGTGTGTCAGCGCTCACCTAATCAGTTTCTCGAAAACAGCCCTTGGTGTCGACCAGCAGATCCCTCGATATCGACTCAAATGGGTCGAAGCCGAGTCAATAGCCGATGTCTAGTGAAATCCTGCATAATAGAAAACAGCAAACTCGGTCTTTAGAGAAGGCCACTCGATATCGACTTAGGGACTCGATATCGACTCAATGGGTCGATTCTGAGTGGTTGTGCAGAAAACAGAAAACGTGCAGAAATAAAAGTAAATATCGAAAACGATGTTCGAAGAGTAAAAGGATGGATGAGAAGATGTATGGACAGAAAAATCACAAATTGTTGTTGTTTGATTCAATAAACTAAAGAAACTTCCAAAGTCTGGGAATTTATACCACAACGATAAATATATAAGTATTATGCCAAATTCATGAAAGGAATAAGATTTTCATCAAATCACTTTCGTTATTAACAAATAGGTGGATAGAGGCTCTCACATAAACCCTAATTATTACTAGCCTTTTTTATAACTAATCCAAATTCATAATAAGGATCACTTTTGCTTCAATATTACAAATAAGGATCACTTACTACTTTCGAAGAAGAATTATGCAAATAGGGATAGAAGATGAAATTTCATAAAAAGATCATACCTTTGACAAACTTACATGGCTATCGTCGGGCTCACCCCGACCCTAGAACTAAGGGGACTACTCGCTCCTCATCATAGCAAACATCATCAGATTTGACATAAAAATAACTAATTGACTTGAAATATAAACGAAAGATTACAAACCGAACAAAGCCACAACTTGCTCTCGCTCTTCACAACTCCACTCAGCCTCTCTCTCTCTCTCTCTCTCTCTCTCTCTCTCCTCACTATATTTCCTAACTACTTGTGTGATGGAATGAATAAAAACTTAGCCCCTAGGGCTTTATTTTTAGGGCTCAATCCTAGCTATTCTAGGAGAGCAATCTATCTATCTCTATCTATATCGATCCAAAGATAAAAGTTTCCTAATTTAAATAAATAAAATAAATAAAAAATTTCCTAGGTAAAATAGGAATCAACCCATGAGGATAAGTCTTCCAAAAGAGATAAAAGATCTTCAAATTAAAAGGCAAGTAATCTCCTTCGGATTAGAATTCGTCAATGCGTTGGACAACTGTTGTAATTCACTCGATATCGAGTCAAATGACTCAATATCGACTCATCATGTGGTCTCTAGTGTTGGCTCACTCGATGTCGGCTCTTGTTGTCTGAATGTCAAGTGTGTCACTCGATATCGATTTATGGGACTCGATATCGACTGGTCTTGTTCTCTTGGCTCGATATGTTCTTCAGGGGACTCGATGTCGAGTCTGTGAATAGATGTCGAGTAACTCTTTAGTAGATATCGAATGTGTTCCAGCTTTTTTCCTTCCTTTTCGAATTGCTCCAAAACGTTTCGATTTCTGCAAAATTAAACAAGAAGTTGTGTAGATCTCTATATATTACAAATAAACATAAACTACACAATTCTCATTCTTTCCCAATATAAAAGTATAAAATATGGACAGAAAACGGAATAAAAGTAAGCATAAAACACGGCAAAATTGGCGCACATCAACACCCCATACTTAAACTTGCTTGTCCTCGAGCAATACTTTTAATGGTCATACAGGGAAAAAAAGATAAACTCTCAACATATAGAGTCATTCTTATTGATAAGGCATGTTTCCAATAGGCATTATAGGTTAGTTTAGTTGCATTTCATTGTTATATAATCATGTTTTAGTGTTAATTAGATTAGCATTCATTTTGTGGGAAAGTTCGGAATCTACGCTATTTCGATGGTTTTATGTAGATTCGTAGATCCGAGGCAAAGAACACGAGGAACGGAGCTAAGTAAGGCTAAGGCGAGACTTGGGAGAGCTTAAGGAAGAAGTCCCGAAGAGAATGGAACAACCTAACGAGCAACGGAGAACGAAATCGAGGTCTAAGAGCGAAAACAAGGACGAGTCGCGAAAGCTGTCCGCCCGGCGAGCTGAACTTGTAACGCACTTTCCGGAGGCCTCGGATGTCCGATCGACGCATATGAGCATGCGTTGGAAAGCTCTTTCGAAGATCTACGTGATGGTGTTCTGTTGGATTTTCGTTGCCAGCGAATGCCTTTCCGCTGCAGCGAATCAAGTCAGCAACAACATGTGCGAGAAGGTGGCCGGCCTGAGCATGAGTCGCTGCCAGCGAATGGCATCTCGCTGCCAGCGACTGGAGTTAGCGGGAGCATGTCCAGGAGCAGCATGACTCGCTGCCAGCGAAAGGAAACTCGCTGCCAGCGAATGGAGTCGCTGCCAGCGGACGACCGGATTCGCTGCAGCGGATGTAAGCTTTCGCGGCAGCGAATGGAGACTCTCGCGACAGCGGAAGGGTGGACTCGCGGAAGCGGAATCGAAGAAGCTTGAAAATATTCTAAGGCATGGACATTCGCTGCCAGCGAGTGTGGTAGCGAAAATCCAACAGTGGCTCAATCAAGGCTTTTCGCTGCCAGCGGAAATTTTCGCTGCCAGCGGAATTTGACGCTGAATTAAATTAGGAAAGTTCTATCTTTTATCTAGTTTGTTTAGGAAGTTTCTATCTTTTATCTACCATTTATGGAAGAGATTAGGCTTATAAATAGGATGTTTTAGGGTTAGTTTAATTAAGTTTCAATTGAATTCCAAGTAGAGAAATCACCATTGAAGAGAAGAAAGCTTAGGTAAGCCATGTTTGGCTAATTTTGTAGTTTCCGCCTACACTTTCGAGACTTGGTTGGTGGTTTGTGAGTTTCTAATTCAAGTTATTTTTCCTCTTTAATTCTTTTAACTTCTTTGTGTGAAATTGATTATGTTATTGGTGTTATCTTGATTAGCTACCTTGATAATATTGATTTCATGCTAAGATTTAATACTTTCGTATTTGTGTTATTTCCGTAGTAGCACGCATAAGATTGTGGATTCCGTGTTTGAAGCATGATTATGTAGGGAGTTGACATATATCTTAAACATTGATTTATCGTGTTTAATTGGTGTTATTTATATGCTCAAGTTCTTGGGACTATTTGCTATCTCTTTGTTAAATCTTGACCGTGTTAAGGTTGCATTGAGGTGTAAGGGATTAATTGGACTCGTAGGACTTTTAATCTACTTAAACCAAGACGAGAGGAATTCGTAGGAAAAGATAATAACTTGAAAAGGATTCGATGATCAATAAAACCAACCAAAGTCGAGAACTTGTAGGTGGAAACGCTTTTCTTCTATCCTTTATTTGCTTTTATCAATATTATTTTCTTTTATTTTCATTCATAAAAATCGTTTCTTTTATATTGATAAATACACAATATTTAGAAATACTTGATTCTCTAGGGTTCGACCCCTTACTTGCATACTATACTAGTTTGTTTGTTTGAGAATAATTTTTGGCGAGGGAAATCAACGACTTTTCCTCCGTCACTTATATAACCCTACAATCAATTACCATCTCGAAAAGGTACTAGTGCCACAAATTCATGCATATGAATAAAAGCAACATCGCACACAAAAGGAGAGTAATTCAAAAACAATTCCATATGCAACATAGCATTAATAATCAAGAGGACTTTTATGTACACAGTGATGGAAAAGGTAAAAGGTATAGTGGTGGGCTATATTTGGGCAATGTGGTGCTAAATCCGGGGAGAACTCTTCAAACTTTGCTTTCTTGTGATGCACGTTCTCCCTTCATAATGCTATTTCCACCTCCCTCATCCTCTCATGAATCACTCTTTGCTTTTTTCACTATTGATTGCTTTTACCTCTCTAACCTTAGCACTGCCTCCTTGCGAGTCGCAAAAATGGGTGTCATGAATGGCCCCTGATACATAATGCTTCGGACTCCTCACCTTGTTGTCCCATCTCGCTGAACTAACATCTCAACGAGCAAGGTCGATCTGCCTTTATCTCCTGAGGTGATCGGATTTTTAATTCTCATTAAATTTTCCATAAAATGAATCATTCTCTTGCAAAACTCCAAATAGTGATACAACACAACAACCATATAATAATCTCCAAAATATGATATTAATTTTTTAACATACTCCCCGGATGGGTCATAAGGTAAAGAAATGGGCAATATGTAGAGCATGTGGATCATAATAGTTAATAAGGCTCAATATGGCTTATGATAGATATAAGCATTGGTAAGACTAGGAATAAGGTAGGAATATATGGAAAATAAAGTCATCCTTCCTCTTATCATGCATATGTCAAAACCAACTTCAATTTTACCTCCTTTCATGGTTTTCAAGAAAATAATGCATTTCATTGTGACTTCCCTTTACTAGGCAATTACATGTTATATCTCTAATGAATCCAATTTTGCATCGTCGAGTTCAATTAAAACTTCCATGACACTAATAAAAAAATTCAATGGGGGAGATAAAAATAAACTTTGGATAAAACATGAAAGCATATAGATGAATAAACATATCCAAAGGTACCATGTAAAGAGCGATTGGAGAAATAATCGTAAATAGAATAAAAGTAAGCCTTTCCCCTACCTCATACTTAAAGATTACAATGTCCTCATTTTATAAAAACAAGGGTAAATGAAGAAACTTACTAGACAGTAGTGTTGCAGCTCGAAATTGGGTGATGTAGATGTCTGCAGGATGAGTCGATATCGACTGGGTTCACTCGATTCCTGGTGTTTCCAAGGCTCAGGGTGAACAGAAGTTGATCACAGCATTCCTGACTCGACATCTTCAGTCGGTATCGACTCCTTAGGTTGATATCGATTCCTTCTACAACCTCTCTGCACCTGCAATTTCGTTAGAAAAGAAAAACAAAAACAAAGCAAAAACCATCCAAAAATAGTTTCAAACCAAAATATTAAAAAACCTAAAAAAGAATAGTCTAGTACAAGCTTTAGATTTTGTAGTCGCTAGGCCGACTTCTTCTTTAGATTAAGGCAGCATCTGCAGGGCCCACATTGCTTGGGCTTCAAACAGAACTCCATTCTTGTCCTTTAGCTGCATTCCGTCCGAGTGGATCTTGTGCACTGTCAATGAGCCCATCTTTTTCTCTTTTAATTTGTTTGGGAACCAATGATTCTTGGATTTGGAGACATACACTTTATCTCCAACTTCATATTCTTTCGGACCGTTATTGGAAACCCTGCACAATCTAACATACCAAGGCAAACCCCTTCCATTTATAGATAAATCACGAATTGAAATAGGGGAAAAGAGATTCATACCGTGGCTTACCTTCGATGCTTCATCTTTATTCTGCTCTTGAGATGTCAGTCGATTTCGAGTATGATCAGTCGATATCGACTCAGGTTTTGCTTATGGTAGTGATGAAGTCGATGCAGGAGGAGAAGAGTCGATGGATATGACTAGATATCGACTCATCTGACTCGATGTCGAGTGTCTTGTTTGCTCAGAAGTGTTGGTCGATGGAGGTGCTGATGACGGTGGGTCGATATCGAGTGAACCATTCGATATCGAGTGAGTTGACTCGATACTGACCCCATACTTAGGCCCTGGCACATATTCTGGAGAAAGTTCAGTCGATATTGAGTTACCTGAGTTGACGTCGACTGAAATTGCAGTGTGCTCATTCCAGATTGCCACGATCTCCTCCATTTGGGTTTCCATAGCCCTCTCCTCTAGCTCCTCGGGGTCATAGTTTTTACCTTTGGTTCCCCGCAAATGATGTAACTTCCTTTGATAGACTTGATCTCCATAGGACCGGTATGCTTCTCTATAATTTTGTTGAAGGAGTACACAATTACCTCATCGTTGATTGTGAATGTGAGTACTCCCTTCCTTACGCTGATGTTGGCGTCAACGGTTGCTAAAAACGGCCTACCTAGAATAATAGGACAAGAAGGCTCCTCTGCCATATCAATTACAAGGAAATCAGCAGGGACAAAGAACTTACCTACTTGGATGGGTATGTCGTCAACCATGCCAATAGGTATCACCACCGTATTGTTTTCCATGTATAGCCTGTCATCCACAGGCTCTAGTGCGTCGATCTTCACCTTGGACCAAATGGATAAGAGCTTGATACTCACGCTTGCCCCTAAGTCACAAAGTGCATTGAAGCGGTGTTGACCAAACCCTATGGTGATGGCGAATTTCCCAGGGTCAGATCTCTTCTCATATAGTTTCATCTTGCTGCATTCCTCTGCGATATCAGAAATGGACCGCTTCTTGCTTAGGATGTTTGTGAGGAACCTCATATATGATGGCATCTCATGAAGAGCTTCAGTGAAGGGTATGGTGACGTTGAGCCCTTGAAGCATGTTCACGAAACGCTGGAACTTGTTTTCAGCAGGGTCCTTCAAAATTTGGGTGGGGAATCTCATCGTCTTCTTCTTCTTAGCAGTTGGTGTCGAGTGAATAGGGTCGATATCGACTGGTGTAGAGTCGACGTCAACTGAAGCATGAGGTTACTATTGTTGTCGAGTGCTGGAGTCGATATCAACTGTATGTGACTCGATATCAACTGATTCTGGGTCGATATCGACTAGTGGGTCGACGTCAACTAGTTCGGCACCTTCCTCTTTCGGCGTTTGATCGGGCGTTTGTAATAGACGCCCACTCCTTAGGTTTATAGCAGTCATGTGTCTAGCAGATTTGCCCTTGGGATTGGGCTCAGATGATCCAGGGAGCGATCCAGACGGTTTGGGCAGCGATGCAACCAATTGACCGACTTGGGTCTCAATGTTCTTCTTCCAAACATCGATCTCTCCCAATCGCTAGTTGATGTCATATAGTTCAGTATGGACGGAGTTGTTAGCTTGTTTGAATTCAGTGTGGTTCCGCCTCATCTCGTCGAGTATGATGTGTAGGTCATCTTTCTTTGCATCCCTTTCAGGATGCCCATGAGCTCTATAGGGTGGGGGGTCTCTTTGATATTGGGGTTGTTGGTATCCCCAATTCTGTTGACGTTATCTTGAGTAGTTAGGACCCCCTACGTAGCGTGCTTCCTCATCAGTCTCCACAAGCTGGACTTTCTCGGAATGTGGGTAGGCGGTGGTGTTGTGCTTGACAGACCCACACTCCAAACAAGGCTTATTCTTGGTGAGGAACTTTACTTGCTTTTGCAGCCGTCGCGCTTGATCCTTATGGAATTTGTCCCTCACGTCAGGATCAATCACCTTCGATGGTTCGTAGAGTGGCAAAGATGGGGCAGGCCTCGCGTTAGAAGCCTCAGGAGTCCCATTAGTGTTGTCGAAGTTGACCAACCTCTCTAAGGTATCCCAACCACGTTGTGGTGTGTACTCAAGATACCTATAAGAGGTATAGGTGTTGATCCGATCCATAGTAGGCACGTCTAGGGAGTTGTAGATGATTTTTTGGATCACATATGGCGATTGCCCATGCGTAGGGCAAGATTTGAGCAGGCATTTGTAGCGCTCCCAGACTTGTACAAGTGTTTCCCCTGTCTTTTGCTTGAAAGTCGTAATCTTTGGCTTGAGTTGTGCCATCTTTCCTGGTGGAAAGAACTTGTTGAGAAACAAGTCCTTGAGTTCGACTCAAGTGCGGATGGATTGTGGGGCCAAACCGTCCAGCCAATGTAGAGCCTTTCCCGCAAGAGACAAACGAAAAGCCTTTAGTTTTACATACTCTAGATTAGGGCCATCTGCAATAGTTTCGCACAAATCTAAGTATACAGTAATATGTTCTAATGGGCATTCATTGGGCTTTCCCTCAATTGATTCCTCCTAATCTCATAAATAAAAGAAAGAGTACAAACCGAACAAAGCCATAACTTGCTCTCGCTCTTCAAAACTCCACTCGGCATCTCTCTCTCTCTCTCTCTCTCTCTCTCTCTCTCTCTCTCTCTCTCTCTCTCTCTCTCTCTCTCTCTCTCTCTCTATATATATATATATATATATATATATATATATATATATATATATATATATATAAACTACATAATTCTCATTATTTCCCAATATAAAAGTATAAAATATGGACAAAAAATGGAATAAAAGTAAGCATAAAACATGATAAAATATGCGCACATCAAAGGGATTTAGAGCTCTAGAGAGAATAGAGAGTTTTATGATGTCTTATTCATAAGTTTTTATATTGACGTGTTTGTATCCTTTTAAAAAAAAATTATCATGTTTTCATGTCACGTCATGTTCTTATCTCGTGCATTTATACTCTTATTGAGGGACTTGCTTTATTAAAATATTTTATATTAAAATATTAATATTTAATATAACTTTTACCGTTTTAAAACTACGTGCAAAAGTCATTTAAAATGAAACGAAGGTAGTAGGATACAAACAATATACTCTTATTGAGGGACTTGCTTTATTTTTTGCAAACAATATAAAAGGAAAGAAAAAGGAAGGGAAAATGAAATGATAAAAAGGAGTAAGTATGAAAAGGTGGAAACCAAACCATGCGATTCCCTTTACAGGGGGCCTTTCGTGTGTGAACACCAGAAAATTATTCATTACATTTTCAAACCACCAACCTTGGCGCGTGGCAACTTATTCACATACTCCGTGTCGTTCTCTCTCTCACATATCTTCTTATTACCACTTGTCTCATCACTTAATCACTTATTGGACTCGTACTAACACTTTAGCTCAAATACCTGCTACTAATTAATTAATTCTCGTAAATTGAAAATTTCATATCAAATATAAACTCATTTTAATAGTTAATTATATAATTTTATGTTAAAAAAATATATATAAATAGATGGAGTTTACTACGAAGTAAGAATATATATTTGGTTGTAATACTTTGTAAAATGTAGGTAACAGCCGACCATCATAACATTTGGTCGTTGGTGGGGCAAGAAAGGAAGAATACTTTGTATGTGTCCATAATTATTGATGTGGTAGACAAAGGCTTCTTCTATAACAAAAGTAGGGTGATGTTTACAGCACACGTTTTGTTTTGGCGTATCAAATTTTGGTCCGCACAGCACAACCCAAAATGGTGTACGCTCTAAACAAATGAATGAATAGCTAGCGCGTGGGAGGTGTCAACTGGAAAGCGCGTGAGAAGGGGAGCTTCATAATTGTAAATAATTATTCATGCATTTTTTTATTTATTTTTTGTAAAGGAGACTAATTAATGGTAAAGCAAGACAAATGAGATATGGAAAAGGGCAGTCAATGAACAGTCTATTCGGAAAGAGAAATATGGGGAGCGGTAATCTTCCATTCCATGTACCATGAAAATGATGAAAATTACGGAGTACTACACTCCGGACTCCGGAGTAGTAATATTACTCCGTAATACTTATACTACGGAGTACTATATTGGTATTAATTAAATACATATAGGGAGTAATAATAATAAAGAATTAAGTTGATAATCCAGTTCTCTCTCCTAATTATCTGTTTAGCTTTTTAAGAAATGATGTCATTCCAGAAGAAGACACACAAAATAGAATAATGGGTATGAAAAAGCAAAAGATGACACCAAAAGGAGAGAGGATTTTGCTCTGCCCGGAGAGCATTTTTTCCAGAAATTCTTGCACCCAAAAAGGTGCTTTTTCTTCCCCATCAATATAAATATATAATTTTTTTTTTTTGAATTGGGTATATTATATAGAAATAAGAAAGCCATGGCATATAGTAGGGGTGGGCATGGGACGGGACGAGATTGGGGTAATCCCGCGTCCCGTTCCACGTAATTTTTACGGGACGGAATTAATATTTTTTTTTTTTAATCCCATTGGGTCTTATTCCTCGCGGGACGGGACGGGACGAGACTTATCCCTCGTAATTTTTTTTATCTAAAATAATCTAATAAAACTGAATTAAAAAATAAAATTATGTAGCATTCTACTGAATTCTGGATATATGCTACTGAGGTTAATTAAAAAAAATGCTACTGAGGTGTGTGTGTATATATATACACACACAACATTTGCTACGTACTGAGAGACATAGAGACATTTACTCAAATTCAAGTGAATATTGGCTCCAAATACAGTAGGCTATATATACACACACAATGGGTGAAACTAATTAAAACCGACATTATGTATATTTAGTTTTAATTTTTTTTATATAAAATATATATAGTTTTATATATATGTGGGACGGGACGGGATTTGCGGGACAAGAACTTTCCGTCCCGCGTCCCGTCCCTCGCATATTTTGCGGGACAGGATCGGAACGGGATCGAATTTTTTTTTCCAAAATTCCATCGGGATCGAAACGGAATGCGGAACGGGACGGGATTTGCGGAATTTGTGCCCAACTCTAGCATATACGGAGTAGTAGATGATATAGCCATCTCCCACCCACCCAGACAAAACACCAAGTACACAACAGTTGTCCACTCAGGCTGAAAAATCCCCAAATTGCCCCTGCAGATGGGTTTCCATTTTGCAATAATCAACATCTGAGAAAAGTTTGGTTTGTTTTTATCTCTATAAGTATGAAATCAATTATTTCAAAAAGATGTTTTTTTTTTCTTTCAAAAATTAAGGGTTGGAATATTTGATTGATTAATGTGGGGGAGGTGCTACTGATTTAGGGAGGAGGGTTCTGTGCACTCCCTGTATAACTAAACTAACAATAGGCCCAAACCCTACCAACAACATGTTTACATTGAGCTGGAGATGGATCAAATTTCATATCAAGATTCAAGATTCAAGATTTAAGATTTAAGATTTAGATTGTGGATCTTATCGTTCCTTTATCTTTTTGCGTTGAATTCTCCCCACCTGCCCCCCTCCCCCTCCCCCCCTTTTTTTAACATTAAAAACAATTAATAGAGGACCCTCAACAGCTTTTCTGTGCGACATACATACAGAATTCTGAATAAAACAACAAACAGTCTTAAAGAGAAAGGGAGGAGTGAAAAGGAAAAAATATTTACAAACACAAAAAGCTCTTTTTTTCCCAAGCATAGCTTCAGCCTCACCTCATGCTTTCTTTTTACTGGACGTGTTGTTTGTTGTCTTGAAAAGTTGATCTTTATCTCTCTCTCACACTCTCTCTCTCCTTTTTAGCTTCAAATTTATGGGGGTCGGTTTTCTGTCGTTGCCAAACCCAAGTTGATTTTTTTTTCCCCCTTTTTTGCTGTTGATTTCTTTCATTTTTTCTTTTTGTACCCGAAAAGAAAAACTCTCCGTCTCAGAAAATAAGATCATTCCTCCCAATTCCCCCAAATCAAATTCAGCTCATTCACACACCCCCCACCTTCCCAAGATTTGATGAAGAAACAGGGGAAATCAGCTTGCCCCAATTCCAATTCCAATTCCAATTCCACTCCCGATCCCTGATTCCGATTCCAGTCCATCCAATCCAATCTAATCCAAAACATAGAGAGATTAATCACTGTCGGTGGTGGTAGCGGTCGCCGGAGAAGAAACAGAGAAACATGAAAGCTTGCCTGAGCACAATCCAACAAACCCTAACCCCGGAGGCGGCGAGCGTGCTCAACCAATCAATCGCCGAAGCCGCGAAGCGCAACCACGGGCAGACCACCCCCCTCCACGTGGCCTCCACCTTGCTCTCCTCCCCCACCGGGTTCCTCCGGCAAGCCTGCATCCGGTCCCACCCCAATTCCTCCCACCCCCTCCAGTGCAGAGCCCTCGAGCTCTGCTTCTCCGTCGCCCTCGAGCGCCTCCCGACAACCTCCTCCGCCGACCCCCCCTCCTCCTCCCCCGATCCCCCTCTCTCCAACGCCCTCACCGCCGCTCTCAAGCGCGCCCAGGCCCACCAGCGCCGGGGATGCCCCGAGCAGCAGCAGCAGCCATTGCTCGCCGTCAAAGTCGAGCTCGTCCAGCTCATCATCTCCATCCTCGATGACCCCAGCGTCAGCCGCGTCATGCGGGAGGCCAGCTTCTCCAGCCCCGCCGTTAAATCCGCCATCGAGCACTCCCTCGTAACCTCTTCCTCCCCCTCTCCGTCCTCCCCTGCCGTTCCCAAGATCGGTCTTGGCTGGGGTCCCACTCCCACTCCATCGCCTATTTCTGGTCGGAGCATGTACTTGAACCCCCGCCTTCACCCCCAACCGTCTATGAATCCTAATTTAGTGAATCCGAGCTGCGGCGATGATGTCAAGAAGGTAATCGAAATCCTATCAAGGGCAAGGAAGAAGAATCCGGTACTGGTCGGGGAATCGGAGCCGGAAGTCGTGCTGAAAGAGGTGCTCAGGAGGATTGAGAAGCGTGAATTGGGGGAAATTAACGGGCCGCTGAGCAACGTGGAGGTGATTTCGGTGGACAAGGAGCTGGGATTGGGGCAATCCAATGGGCCTCTTAGGTTGAGGGATTTGGGAGGGCTGATTGAGATGAGGATGAAGACGATTGTGACTTCAGGTGGTGGTTTGATTCTTGATTTGGGGGATCTCAGGTGGCTGGTGGATCAGCCTCCAGGATTTGGTTTGGCGCCGCAAGGGGTTTCGGAGGCCGCAAGGGTGGCGGTGTCAGAGATGGGGAAGACTATAGGGAGGTTTAGAGGTGATGAGGGCAATGGTGGTGGTAAGCTTTGGGTGATCGGAACTGCCACTTGCGAGACGTATTTGAGGTGCCAGGTTTATCACCCTTGTATGGAGAATGAATGGGATCTTCAGGCTGTTTCAATCGCCGCCAGAGCCCCTCTGCAGTCAAAGTTCCCTCGGTATACATACATACATTCAGAGATTACTTATGCTGTGTTCTTTGTTATTGCTGTTTGCTTGAGTAACAAATTAGGATGAGAGACCTATGGCTATGGTGTTTATTGATATGTTGTCTTGTTGATTAGGATCGGAACGAATGGGATCCTTGGCGGTTCGCTAGAGGCGTATAGCCGCCTGAAGAGCTTACCCACTAACATACAGCCTATGACCAGGACTGAAAGGAATGTTCCTCAGAACTTGGATCCATCTAGAGGGACAAGCTGTTGCCCCCAGTGTTTGGACAACTACGAGAAGGAGGCCTCGAAACTCTCCTCTGGGCAACCAGGTGAGCCTGTTTCCGGAGCAGCACGGCCGCAGTTGCCACAGTGGTTGCAGAATGCCAAGATTCACAACAGTGATGATAAAGCAACGCTGAAGCTCTCTCAAGTATGGTTCTTGGTCCTACTGTATTGTATCCTACTTCCATTTCATCCTACCGTTGGTGGCGGTTGTTCTAATATTGATTTCTCTACTGTTCCAGAGTAAGGATCAAGATCCCGCCTTGAATCAAAAAACTCATGAGCTGATGAAGAAATGGAGTGATAGATGCTTGCTTCTTCACCCAAGCTTTCACCAGAGCAGCGGTCTTGAGAGGATCAATCCAAAACCTATGTCGCTCACAAGCTTATACGCAAATCCAAATTTGCTTGCGCGCCAACCGTTTCAGCCAAAGAACCACCAGGCCAAAACCCTTGGGGATGATCTGCGTCTGAACATGAGCTCACTCACAAGCCAGCAAACGGATCGTATGCAGCAAAGCCCTCCTAGGAGCCCAGTCAGGACAGATCTAGCTCTTGGTCAAACCAAGGCACCCAAATCCACCGCTGCCAACAATACTGATATGGACCAAGTCAAGGACTTACTCAGCTGCATAACATCAGAGCAACCCGACAAAGTCAGTGAACTGCAGAACGATAAACCATTGGATGCAGATTCTTTCAAGAGGCTGCTAAAGGGTTTGATAGAGAAAGTGTGGTGGCAGAGGGATGCAGCCTCTGCTGTGACGACTACTGTTACACGATGCAAACTGGGGAATGGAAGAAAGCGCGCTGGTGGCGCAAAAGGTGATATCTGGATGCTGTTTTCTGGACCTGATAGGACAGGTAAGAAGAAGATGGTAGCTGCTCTGTCGGAGCTGGTTTGTGGTGCCGGTCCAGTGATAATATGTCTAGGTTCAACCCGAGATAAGGAAGAGTCAGACATGAACTTCCGTGGTAAGACAGTGCTTGATCGCATTGCAGAGGCAGTCAGGAGGAATCCGTTTTCAGTGATAATGCTTCAGGACATTGACGAGGCGGATATGCTAGTCCGTGGAAGCATTAAACGTGCCATGGAAAGGGGTCGGTTCACAGATTCATATGGTAGAGAAATCAAACTAGGAAGCATCATCTTCATCCTCACTACGAACAATCGGCCACCTTTGTTGCACGGTCATCAGCTTGATGAAGAGAAGCTTGCTACCCTAGTAACCGGCGGTTGGCAGTTACGGCTGTCAGCTGGAAATCGAAGGGGTGCGAAGCGAAATCTCGGTTGGCTAATTGAAGATGAAGAAAGAGCCTCAAAGCAGAGGAGGGAAATGGAGCCATCGCCTTCCTTTGACCTCAACCAAATGGCAGACATCGAGGAAGACAGAATCGACGGCTCCCACAACTCGAGTGACCTGACGGTGGAATACGGGGAGGAAAAGGGCCAGGACAAGAGTTGCTCGCCCACAACCGCCTCATATTCGCATGAGTTTGTGGAATTGGTAGATGAATCCATTGTGTTCAAGCCAGTCGACTTCAGCCTGCTCCGGAAGAATGTCGAGATGACCATTATGGCTAGGTTTGGCACGGTTCTTGGGGACAAGATGTCGTTAACCATAGAGAATGAAGCGCTTGATAAGATCCTGGGAGGAGCCTGGCTGGGGAACACTGGGTTGGATTCATGGGTGGAGGAAGCATTGGCCCCTGCCATCCACCAGCTTAAAACAAGCCTGGCGACTCTGCCGGCTGAAGAAATTGTAGTTGCCCGGCTTGAGCTAGACGAGAGGCCGGAGGTTCGAAAGGAGGGTGATTGGTTACCGAGTAGAGTGTCGTTGTCGATGTCGGCCGTGGGTTGGTAATTGAATTGTGGGTGAAGCTGCTGCAGTTGGCATGCCTGAATGAAACCCTAGCAATATTTGTGTAAATACAGATTGAGGAATCTTGGGTGGTAGAAGAGATGAGCCTCAGTCATCATTCCCGAGTATAGAAGAAGCAAAATACAAGTCATCAAGTGTTGGATGCTTTGTAGGATGTACTTGAACCACAACAAAGACATTCATCCTCTCTTGGCTTTGTTATTGGTTAATTTATTTTTTATGCTTCTTTTTTTTCCTTCCAAAAATGCACTTCCATATGTAATGTATTGAGTAAAGAAAGGATTAGTATTAGTAAAATAGTGGAGGAAAACTTAACAATAAAGGTAAATTGAGGGACATTCATCTTGATCAATTGTTTGAGCTCTGAAGCATTATGCATTGTTTGATCATATTACAAAGAGAGGTGCTCGATGATTCTTGGTCAATTAGGTATGCAAGATCAACAAGAGCATTTGCATCTTATCAGCACAAATAAGTTGATTAATTATCAACAAATAGAGGAATGGTTTGAGAAGGAAAGATGAGAAAGGAATGGTATAGGATTTGGGAGGAAAATAGGGTAAAAGAATGGCATACTGTCATGGGAATGGGAAAGTGCCAAGTGGGTTTTATATATTGTGAAAGAGATGAAACATTTTGAAACAAAAAGAAGAAGAAGAAGGTGAGAGAGTTTTGGAGGCTTTCACTCTCAATATGTATGTGTTGCAAGCTAGTTGGTGTGGGTCTGCCTAATGAATAACCCTTTTGGTTGGATTCCCTTCATTTAATGTTCACCTTCCATTTGTGCTCATTTCTTCAATCTTCAAACTTCATTGAGTCAAAAATATCAACTCCATCCAGCTACATCACTCCCATCTAAAACGTGGCTTATTTATTACGATTAGATATTCAAATCGCAATTATTTTTTTCATTTTAATGATATATGTTGAGTCCATCTTGATGTTATATTATATATATTTGATGTGATATTATATGTATGATGGAAGACAGAAATGTGGTATTTATTTTATGCAAATATCAATTAGATTATTTATTGGGATTTATATTTAATTAGTTGTTGGAGATTTTGTGCAGGATTTGATTTGGTTATTGAAGATTTGTGGTTGACTTTCTAAAAGCCTCTTTGAGGATTTTGTGAAACAATCTTCAAGTTCAAAAGGTTGTTGGTTTGTTGAGATCTACAAGAGATTTGGTTGAACCAAATCTCCAAGTTGCTTTCAACGTTTTAAAACAAACCATCAATACTAAGACGTTTCAAGACCTTACTGCCAGAGATTAGGTCTTACTAACAGTGGCTCAAAATGTTACACAAAGAGGCTCGGGCTTGGATCTATTTGAATGGACCTATTTGTTAAATGGGTCTATTTGTTGAATGGGCTCAATTGGTTACTGGGCCTAATTTATAATTGGGCCTAATTTTTTACTAAGTCTACAATTTTCTAATAATGGGCCTAAGCATAATATTGGGCCTAAACAATTGAATTTCAAGCTTCGGAACTTAATTATGCTAGTGGTTTTTAAATTCTATCTTATCTTATATATTTGTTAGCTTTAGTTGAGATTTTCCAGGGATCCTTCAACGTTTCTATTTGAGAGGATTTCAACATGAAGGTTCTGGAATGTGATTTGCTTTGAGATTTGATTTACTATCCTACGTAGTTATATATTTGGTTTAACCTTTTTAAAGTCTATTTCTTATCTAACTAAATATATATTAGCTTGTTTGTTGAGATTCTTCAGGGGTTTTTGGTTGAACAAGTCTTCTGCTCTTTCAACGTCTCAAATTAATCAAATCCCAGCGTATACAAACGGAGCTTCTAGAATAAATTTCAAACGCTGAGAGTTCTCCCAGACGCATCTTTAGCGACGTTTCTCAACAACCTTGAAGTCCTAGTTCAAGCGTTCAAATTCGATGGGTTGTCCTTTATAAGGAGATCAAGAGGATCGCAGTACAGAAGACCACAAGCGCACAACGTCTCCCTGCTATCTCATCTCCTGCAACAACAACATCGTCTCGCATCTCTCCATTGGTTTAATTGTTTTATTTCTTTGAGAGTTTGTGAGGTTTACATTGAGCTTTATCGTACAATTCATTCTAGGTTATACTAAGGGTACATCTCTACCCAAACGTATAGATACTTCGGTATCGGTAGGATTTTGTTTCACTGGTGTGCTTGGGTTGCTAGATAGTAAGGTAGTCTAGAAGTGGGTAAGTCTTCTAGAGGTTGTATCTAGGGCTCATAAGATAAAGTGAAATAAAGTTGTTGAATCCTACGGGTTGGATAACCCTAGGCGGGGATGTAGGCGGTTGTGCCGAACCTCGTTAACAAGTATCGTGTCCTTTACTTTCTGTTCTTTACCTTTCGTGCTTGTGTTTGTCTTTACTTCTTATTCGTTATTTTGTGCTTGACTTGCTACTGTTTTACAGATAAGATCTTACCTCTGGCTGGTAAGGTCTTACCTCGGGCCGGTAGGGTCTTACAGTTTTCAGCATTTGCGAAAAATTGCCATACTCTATTCTTTCTCCTTCTAGAGTATTTCTTTGCCTTTTATCTGCCTATTCCGCACTTCAATTGGTATCAGAGCCTAACTCACGTACCTTAGATATTACTATCTGTGAGTCTAATCATGGCAGGTGTAGGTCAAGGCGGCTTCGGTCAAGGAAGATCGGTCATTCGTCCTCCACTCTTTGTTGGGGACAACTTCATGCATTGGAAATCCTTGATGCAAATGTTTATCATTGATCAGGATCTAGAGCTCTGGCGTATTATTACGCGAGGGCCCAACATACCCAAGAAGAAAGGTCCCAACGGAACGAGTGTGGACAAGCCTAAAGAAGAATACACTCAGCAAGATTTCGAGAGCACGGCTAAGAACTTCAAAGCCGTCCATGCTCTGTATTGTGGACTAAGCACTGACGAATTCAATCGTATCTCCTCTTGCAAAACTGCAAAAGAGATTTGGGATAAGTTGGTAGTCACTTATGAAGGGACTAGCCAGGTCAAAGAGACCAAAATCAGTATCTATCTCAGACAATATGAATTGTTTAAGATGAACCAAGATGAGTCAGTGAAAGCAATGTTCACCCATTTTACGGAGATCATTAATAACCTTGACTCATTGGGAAAAACTTTCCAAAATGAAGATAAAGTTAGAAAGATACTCCGATGCCTTCCCAAATCTAAATGGGGTCCTAAGGTGACCGCCATAGAAGAAGCGCAAGACCTTACAACTCTTGCATTGGATGACCTTCTTGGGAAGCTTATCACGCATGAGATGGTTCTCAACGAAGAGGATGGTCAACCATCCTCCAGTATAAAGAATCTGGCGCTTAAAATCAAGGAGGATGTGCCATCAGAGGACGACGATAGTGATGATGAGGAAGATCCCTTCGACTTGATCACAAGGGGACTTGCTCAGATTCTAAAGATGAAGAATCAATTCTCAAACCGAGAATATCCAAAATCATCAAAGCATAAAGGTAAGTCTTCTAACCTTAGTAAAAAGGAAAAAATTCTTACATGCTATGAATGTGGTGAAACAGATCACTTGATGAAGGAGTGTCCTCAAAAGAAGAAGAAGAACAAGCAAAAGAAGAGTGATCGAAAGAAAGACGATTCGGACTGTGCAAGTGAATCGGATTGGGAAAAAGATCCGGTAAATCTTTGCTTGATGGCAGACCAAGACGATCAACATCTAGATGGTATTGTAAGAAATCTTATATCTAGTCCTATTGATGTTCTCTCGGAATTTTTGAAAAATATGATTTCTAATGAGGAAAATTGCAGCAAAGAAATCAGCACCTTGAAAGAGAAGGTAAAGGATCAAGAAGTGTGCATAAGGAAGCTGTCGCAGAAACTGCAAGATCTTGACAGTCAAAATTCAGATCTTATCACTGAGGGTAAGACCTTACGATCGGAAAATTCCGAACTTAAGGCAAACCTCTCTTCTCTTAAGGCTCATAACAATGACCTTGAGAATGAAAAAGTGAAATTATCTGAAAAATGTCAAGATCAACAAACAACCCTGGTGCAATTCACTAGATCCAAAGCCACTCTCGACAAGATGCTTGGAGAACAACAACTTTCCTTGAACCGATGTGGTATAGGTTACAACAGGAATTTTCCTGTAAAACCTACTACCACATTCGTTAAGGCGAAAGGAAGTTGGCGATCTCCTACTTGTTTCTTTTGTTGCAAAAAGGGTCATGTAAAGAAAACTTGTCCATATAGAAGAAAAGACCCTTACATCATTAGAAATACCTTTCCTGTGCGTTTAAATGAACGGATAAGACAAATTTGGGTTCCTAAAGGGACAAGACCACCAAACATGGTCTATCCTAATTATGAATCTAAATTTGTACATTGGTCTAGCCGGAAAGGTTGATGTTTGTTCGTTTTGCAGGAAATCACCAAGATCAAAGAGCTTAAATGGATTGGAACAATCGCTCTTGGTGATAAAGGATAATATTTTTTTTATATAGATGTTTTTATTATGTGCTACTAATGATTCTCTTTATTTAATATTGTTTTTGGAGCTTATTGGTATGTTGAACAGGGAAGCATTATCGTAGGGGGAGTAATGTTGTCTACTAACATCTCAAGGTCTTGAGAGCAGTTTCAAGGTCTTGACAAGCTGCTGAAATGGTGAAAATCCGATTTCTTCCATTGTTGAAAGACAAAAAGGGGGAGAAATTAGTTGCTTATGCTATATGATATTCTGCGGCATGTTTATGTTTATTTATATATAATTGATATTTGTTTTGTCTTCCATCAAGGGGGAGATTGTTGAGTCCATCTTGATGTTATATTATATATATTTGATGTGATATTATATGTATGATGGAAGACAAAGAAAGGTAGTATTTATTTTATGCAAATATCAATTAGATTATTTATTGGGATTTATATTTAATTAGTTGTTGGAGATTTTGTGCAGGATTTGATTTGGTTATTGAAGATTTGCGGTTGACTTTCTAAAAGCCTCTTTGAGGATTTTGTGAAACAATCTTCAAGTTCAAAAGGTTGTTGGTTTGTTGAGATCTACAAGAGATTTGGTTGAACCAAATCTCCAAGTTGCTTTCAACGTTTTAAAACAAACCATCAATACTAAGACGTTTCAAGACCTTACTGCCAGAGATTAGGTCTTACTAACAGTGACTCAAAATGTTACACAAAGAGGCTCGGGCTTGGATCTATTTGAATGGACCTATTTGTTAAACGGGCCTATTTGTTGAATGGGCTCAATTGGTTATTGAGCCTAATTTATAATTGGGCCTAATTTTTTACTAAGCCTACAATTTTCTAATAATGGGCCTAAGCATAATATTGGGCCTAAACAATTGAATTTCAAGCTTCGGAACTTAATTATGCTAGTGGGTTTTAAATTCTATCTTATCTTATATATTTGTTAGCTTTAGTTGAGATTTTCCAGGGATCCTTCAACGTTTCTATTTGAGAGGATTTCAACATGAAGGTTCTGGAATGTGATTTGCTTTGAGATTTGATTCACTATCCTACGTAGTTATATATTTGGTTTAACCTTTTTAAAGTCTATTTCTTATCTAACCAAATATATATTAGCTTGTTTGTTGAGATTCTTCAGGGGTTTTTGGTTGAACAAGTCTTCTGCTCTTTCAACGTCTCAAATTAATCAAATCCCAGCGTATACAAACGGAGCTTCTAGAATAAATTTCAAACGCTGAGAGTTCTCCCAGACGCATCTTTAGCGACGTTTCTCAACAACCTTGATGTCCTAGTTCAAGCGTTCAAATTCGATGGGCTGTCCTTTATAAGGAGATCAAGAGGATCGCAGTACAGAAGACCACAAGCGCATAACGTCTCCTTGCTATCTCATCTCCTGCAACAACAACATCGTCTCGCATCTCTCCATTAGTTTAATTGTTTTATTTCTTTGAGAGTTTGTGAGGTTTACATTGAGCTTTATCGTACAATTCATTCTAGGTTATACTAAGGGTACATCTCTACCCAAACGTATAGATACTTCGGTATCGGTAGGACTTTGTTTCACTCGTGTGCTTGGGTTGCTAGATAGTAAGGTAGTCTAGAAGTTGGTAAGTCTTCTAGAGGTTGTATCTAGGGCTCATAAGATAAAGTGAAATAAAGTTGTTAAATCCTACGGGTTGGATAACCCTAGGCGGGGATGTAGGCGGTTGTGCCGAACCTCGTTAACAAGTATCGTGTCCTTTACTTTCTGTTCTTTACCTTTCGTGCTTGTGTTTGTCTTTACTTCTTATTCGTTATTTTGTGCTTAACTTGCTACTGTTTTACATATAAGATCTTACCTCTGGCTGGTAAGGTCTTACCTTGGGCTGGTAAGGTCTTACAGTTTTCAGCATTTGCGAAAAATTGCCATACTCTATTCTTTCTCCTTCTAGAGTATTTCTTTGCCTTTTATCTGCCTATTCCACACTTCAATATATTTTTTTTTTGATGATATATGTATACTACCTCAAATAAATGGACTTTTATTTTTTTTATATATATATTCATTTAATATATTAATTGTTTTCATCTGACTGCATGTATTTTTTTTAATTTAAGCTTGTCACTGTATACCTACTTGAGTACAGTATAATTTTTGTCTTGTGTCCTTATCTTTCTGTTGTAATCTCTTCCTTTGTGTTAGAATTTGAGGGATATACGAATTACCTCAAATAGCGGAAGCGGAATTAAGATCGTCTTGCCTTCGAATGTGATCACCAGGTAGATCTTCATAGCCCTAAATCTCGTTAGAGATTCGGGAGCATGAGAGAACTTACGATTCACATCCTACACATTATGGGAGAGCGTTGAAGAGGAAAGACACAGAGGAGAGTTTTATGTGGCTGGAAAGCAGACAAACTGCTAGGGAATGACTAACTCCCTTAGGAGAAGCATCTCTTTTCTCTTATCTTATAGAAAATAAGAGAACTTATCTCTTATTATATTGGATAAATAAATAATGGATATATATTTATCTATCATAATGTTTATTAACTCTTAACCTATAAGAATTAATTTTCTAATTACATAAATTAGGCTTTTATATTTCATTTGTCCGAATTATATAAAATAATTCTAACATCTCTCACTCGCACAAAAGATCATGTTCTTCCAAAGCTCGTTTTCATACTCGTCATGTATAGGTCATGCGACCCGGCAATACTACCTGCATAAAAAGCCCGCTAGGGACTAGGTCATAAAGTTAGCTCAAAAGTAGTGTTGCATTTGTAACGGCCCGAGATTATGATTCTCGGGTAACATTTCGAGGGATGAAACCCCTCGTTAGGATCTTGCGCCCCGAGTACAGGTTGAAGGTTTGAAATTCTATCCTAGCATTTTAAAGTGGAATTTCATACCCAAAATTCGAAGGGATCGTTTGAATCCCCGGGGAAGTCCCCTGTACCTGTCGTAAGTCTAAGCGTGAAAAATCAATAGTCATGCAAATAGCGGAATCAAGGTGTAATACAAGAGGGTGCCACGGCAGAGCCGAGTCAAAACCAAATCAATAAGCGTATTTATCAAAATCTAATAGGCGATGTTAGTGAGGTTAGACCATTTCTTTACAATCTCCCAATAGAGTTCCCACGTCACGGAAGCAATGAACAATCATGCTGCAAAACAAACCTAAAAAAATATGTATGTGGGGCGGTGTCAGATCGAAGCCCTACGCAATATAATCCCAAACAAGCAGACACATACACACGGTAGTCCTAATAAAGATGCTTCTAGGTGCAAGGCGGAATATTAACACACTAGCATGTCCCTAATGATCAAGTGCATAATATATGACATGGCCCTAGCAAAGAATGCCAACGGCATATCCCTCTCCTACTCCGCCCCCTTTTTCATGAGCGGACCCGGCCGGTACGGTACCCATTTCCTCATGGTAGTGCACAAACCACAACATCATCATACAAACATATAGCAACCAACAATGCTCGCCCGATGAAACTGGGCTATCAACAATCTCAGGTATGACCAATGACTCAGGACCCCCGATGATTTTGGGCGATCTTATGACCCTAGTAACGACTTTAGGACAATCACAGATAACGGTCATTCTGTTTATAAAAGGAATGAGTAAACAAATGCTCAATTATGAGTGCAATCCTAGCAGGATACTACATGGCATGCTTTATTATGAATGCAAGCACCTAGTATACACATGGCTACAAGCAGGGAGATCTCTTTTCGAATCTCAGTGAGCTCATATAGGAACTCATCTGGCTATGCAGAACAGCATAATAAAAGATCCGGCATACATCATTCATAATCACAAGTATCACCTAGATACACAACAGGACATACATGTGTAAGTCTACGTCTAATCATCCAAGCACTCAAGCATATCATTCAACGGGAATAGCAACCATATCGCAATCATCATTCCGTCAAGTTCAGCCATTCATCATATTGCCACATTCCATGAGACCATATCATTCTCATCATTCCATTCAGCCACATTCATGTATTCGCCACAATATAACCGCAATAATAATCCGCATGTCACATATATCAAGAGATCATCACATTCATCATATTCATAATCATATATCAACATATCACATAACTCGAGCTCTATTCATCATATTTCATAAGGTATATAAGTCAAGCGATAACATAACTCTAACATCTCATCATACCATTAATCATTCATACATGTCATTAGTCCACACAAAACATGCTATTAGTCAATCAATCATATCATCATGCTAGTTAGACATCGATCACATAATTCCCGAGTTGATCCCGAAAACCGATTTGAAAACCAAGTTAACTAGAATCCAAGTCTCATAATATCATATTTTTAAATCACCATATCTTTAATCTCAAAATCACATTTTATATCCTAATCTCAAAATGATATCTTATATTTTAAATCTCAATGATATTATATAATATTTTAAATGCCTTTTTCTTTCTAATCACTTTCATAAAATACTTTCAAATCCTTTAAAAATACAAACCATTTTCATTTCATAAAGTCAACCTTTTTCAAATCATCAAAACTGACCCGCTTTATTTTAAATTACCAAAAACCACCCTATTATTTTATTAATTACCCAAAACCGGCACTCCCTTTTGATAAAAACCCCGAAATCGAGTTCAATGAACAATTAAACCCACTCTTCAAGATTTTGATGTTAAGAAATTAGGCTCACAATTCATTTTCTATTTAAAACCCAACAATTTCCGGGCCAAGGAATTAGGCCCAAAAGCCAACCATTCCCATCCCATCTGATGAAAGCCGAAGTCAAAGAAAAAGGAAGTGGGGCCAGGCTGAGGTGGCAAGGAGCGGGTCCCGCAGGCTTCTTCTTCCCCATTCTGTTCGACAGAACAGTAGAAGGTGAGGAGCTCCCTCGCTCGGAAAGAAAATGACGGAGGGAGAGGGCTTGGAAGCTCACCGGCGGCGGAGCTGGGGCTCCGGCCACCCGGCATACACACTCACGGAAAGGGAAAGAAGAAGAAGAGGGAAGAAGCTCACCGAGGCGCGGATACGACGCCCGTCAGAAGCTCGAATCGGCTTGTCGAAAGCTCGGGGAGGCGCGTCGGAGATGGATCTTCAATCAGAATCCGCCTATTTGGACAAATGAATCAAAGTAAAACTTGGTAATTTGTTGAATTGAAAACGAAATTGATACAAAAGAAGCAAAATGGAAGCAATCAAGAGCTTCTGGGTTTGTTACAGAAATTCCAACCAAAACTCCCGCCTAGCTCTCACCCCTATTTATAATTCTGTTTCTTGCCCAACTGCCAGAGGTGCAATTACCATTTTGCCCATGAGGCTTGCAACCAAGATGTCGAGAGTATAGTGATGTATACTCTCATATACCCCCCTCAAGCGGGACTTGCACTGGGAAGAACAAGTCTTAGCTTGGATCTAAGAAAGCTTTGCTGCTTGGCACCCAATGCCTTTGTGAGGATGTCGGCTGTTTGCAAAGCTGAAGCCACATGATCTGTCTTAAGGAACCCCTACTGTACCATTTCACGAATGAAATGGCAGTCAATTTGAACGTGTTTGGTTCTTTCGTGGAAAACATGATTGAGAGCAAGGAACTGAGCAGATTTATTGTCACATTATAAGGTGATGGGTAAGGAAATAGGAATGTAGAGATCAGAAAGCAGCCCTTGAATCCAAACCAATTCACTGGAAGAAAGAGACATGGCCCGATATTCACTTTCAGTTGATGACTTGGAGAAAACCTGTTGCTTTTTTGTCTTCCAAGACACCAGAGAGGACCCTAGAAAGACACAATATCTTGAAAGAGAGCGGCTTGTGTCCAGACAGTTGCCCCAATCAGCATCTGTGTAACCATGGACCTTAAAGGCAGATGAAGCTGAATATGAGAGAGCAAAATTGACAACTCCCTTTAAGGTACCTAAGTAAGTCAAGGCATTCCAATGTGGTTTCAAGGGGTGCTGTAGAAACTGGCTCAACTGTTGGACAATGTATGATATATCAGGCCTTGTTAAAGTCAGATAAAGGAGGCGCCCAATTAGTCTTCTGTAATCCTCCGGATTTGGAATAGGTTCACCATCATGTGAGGATAACTTGACTCCATGCTGCATAGGAAAGTCAGAAGGCTTACAAGCTTCCATGTGTGCATCCTGAAGGATATCCAACACATATTTTCTTTGATTGAGCAATATACCAAAGGATGATCTAGCAATCTCCATTCCCAAAAAATACCTTACCTTGCCTAGATCTTTGATGGTGAATTCTCTGTGTAGAGCATCCTTAGTGAGAGCAATTTCAGAACTTGAATCACCTAGGATCAACATGTCATCCACATGCACCAAAGCTACTGTCATGTGAGAGCCAGAGAGTTTGACAAACAGGGAGTAGTCATGAGTGGACTGTTTGAATCCCAAACGGACCATGAACTTAGTAAGCTCATAGTTCCATTGCCTGCTTGCCTATTTAACTCCATAAAGAGATCTCCTCAATCTGCAAACATGACCATTAGGGACCAACAATCCTTGAGGAGGAGACATGTACACTTCCTCATCCAAGTAGACATGGAAGAAAGCATTGTTGACATCAAGCTGGTGAAGCACCCAACCTCTGGTTGCAGCAATGGCTAAAATAACTCTAACTGTTGCAAGTTTAGCCACTAGTGAGAAAGCCTGTTTATAATCCTTATCTTTGACCTGATTATAACCCTTGGCAACCAGCCTAGCCTTGTGTCTCTCAATAGAAGCATGTGGCCTGTATTTTATTTTAAAGATCCACTTGCAGCCAATAGTCTTTTTGCCTGGTGGCAATGGGGTTGTAGTCCAAGTGTAGTTGTCTGATGAAGCCTTCAATTATGCCTGCATAGAAGTTTCCCATTCAGGAACACCTTTAGCCTGATTATAAGAGTTGGGTTCAAATGTGGAACACATGTTTATGTCTGACTGGATGAACTCAGGAGAAAGATGGGATAAGTGATGCACTGAGAACACAGCAAATGATTCAGACTGAGAGGGGGTTGTCATATCTCTGGAAGGGATATTAGAGCATACATAATCTTGTAAGTGAGCAGGTCTATGAATGGTTCTCTTAGGCAACACAAGAATAATGACAGGTGGAGGAGAAGAGAGAGGAATGTCTGAACCAATAGAGTTAGGAGCAGGTCTATGAGGTGAGGAATCAGTAGTGGGAGGTGTAGTGTGTCCAATAGGACTAGAATCACAGGAGTCAGAAGAGGGGAGGTGATATCCATGATCTGGGTTACCCAAAGGCTGATAATGATGACCATCCTCATTGTCAACTGGATGAGGTGTTAGGTGGGAATGGAGCTGTGTTGAAGCAGGTTGCTTGAAAGGGAAAATGCTCTCCTGAAACTGAACATGCCTGCTAATGATCACCTTCCTGAGAGTCAGATCATACAACTTATAGGCTTTCTGACCTGGAGGATAGCCTAGAAACACACATCTCCTAGCAATGAACCCAAGCTTGTCTCTATAATCATTTGGCTATAGAGCATAGCACAAGCAACCCACTACTTTTAACTGATCATAAGAAGGAGGTTTCTGAAAAAAAGCTTCAAAGGGGGATTTCCATTTCAGGCTAGCAGTTGGCATTTTGTTGATAAGGTGAGTCGCACTCAACACACAGTCCCCCCAAAACTTAATAGGCAAACCAACATGCAACCTGAGAGCTCTTGCAGTTTCTGTCAGGTGTATATGCTTCCTCTCAACTCTACCATTCTGTTCATGAACACCTGGAGCTGTCTTTTGATGTACAATACCCCTAGATAAAAGCAAATTCCCACACTCCCTTTGAGTGAATTCTGTACCATTGTCTGTTCTAATAGACTTAACAGACACTTGGAACTGAGTTTCCACCATGTTGAAAAAACCAGTTCAAATTCTTACCACATGCAACTTGTCTTGCATTAGGTATGTCCAAGTAATCCTTGAAAAATCATCAAGGATTGTGAGGAATTATTTTTCACCACACAAAGAAGGAGCCCTGTAAGGACCCCAAACATCAACATGTATCAGATGAAAGGGACTCTCAGCTAAGCTAGAACTTCTTTCAAAAGGTAACCTGTGCATTTTGGCCATTGCACAAGTGTCACACGAAATAGTCCTTACATCAGACACATCACAGTTTGGTAAATGTGGAAACTTAGAAGCTGACATATGACCAAGTCTTGCATGCAACAGATGCAACTTATTACAACTCAAACTGACATTATTCAGTAAAGGAAAATGCTGGATAGGAATTGACTGACAACCGGATACCTTCAACTTGTACAACCCTCTGTCTTCATAACCTCTTGAACCAACAATTCATGTTATCAAAACTGAATCTGAGATTCTGAGCTTGAGTAACTTTTGAAACTGAAAGCAAATTGTGTCTGAATTGAGGAACCAATAGCACATTGCCAAGCATCAAATCCTTGTGCAATCTAATAGTACCCTGTTGTCTAACTGTAATATAGTTGCCATCAGGTAGACCAAGATTGATCATAGAACTTAAGTCAAAGACCTCGGTAAAAATAGATCTATCAAAGGCAATGTGATCAGTTGCTCCAGAATCAATGATCCAAACATCATTCTGAGACTTATCAATACCAATGATAAATGAAGCACTAAGAGTACCTTCATAATGCACTATAGCTTGATTGACTGAGCTATCAATGCTTTCTGCAGGAGCTTTGCCTTTCATGAGCTTCAATACTTCCTAACACACTGCATTAACAACTGCCTGATCTGGCTTGATTTTAGAAAAATTTTCCATCAAATGGACTGTCCTGTTGTGTACTCTCTAACTGAGCAGCAAATTTCCCATGAGGTTTGGGCTTGTCATCATCTTTTGGTCCCTTGAACCACTCTGGATAACCAACTAGCTTGAAACAGTAATCTTTGGTGTGACCCCTCTCACCACAATAGTCACATTTTCTCTCCAGCTTAGCCCTTTTGAAGGCTTGCTTGGCTTGTTCAAATTTGGATTGCTCTAACTGCTTGTACTGATCACCATTTCTATATTTACTCACAGCATTTGCTTCCATATCAAACTGACCAAATATGGTAAGAGCTAGAGAAGAAGCATCACCCTGTACAACACCAGTAACTCCCCTGGACCTCTCAATCTGAGTCGCCATCTAAAAAGCTTTGTTCAGCCCAGGCATGGAATCCTTAGAAAGTGCATTACTTCTGAGAGGTTCGTATACATCATTCCACCCCATCAAAAACTGCATTACTTTGGCTTTCTCATCCCTTTCAAGGATTCTTGTGATCAATCCACAACTACACTGGTTGAAACCTCCACAATCACACTTAGGAGTAGCACCTAAAAACAGCAATTCATCCCAAATTTTCTTCAACCTACCAAAATAAGCACCAACAGATAAGTTTTCATGCTTAGTATTAGCCAAATCCCTACGCAGCTGATACACAAGAGGATCATTTGATTCACAGAACCTCTCCTTTATATCATCCCACGGTTCCTTAGCAGTTTCAATATACATGAAACTTTCAGCAACTTCACTCGTCATCGAGTTGATCAGCCAACATCTAACCATGGAATCAGCTCTTAGCCATTTCTCATAGTCTTCATTGTTCTCATTCGGCATTACACAACTACCAGTTATAAAGCCAAGTTTCGCTTTAGCACCGAGTGCCATTTTTACTCCTCTACTCCAGCTTGTAAAGTTCATCCCATTGAAATGAGTTGAAACTAACACCATCCTTGGATGGTCTGAATTTGACAAAAAATAGATATTCACGTGTACAGGATTCATACCTTGCCACACATCACCGAATTGAACCCCTTGAGGTGAGTAATTCCATCCACGACCAACACCGTTTCCTGCCCCTGGTGTCGGCGGTGTGACAGATACAAATCCTCGACCTGCACCTCTGCCAGCTCCATGTCCATCTGCTCCAGTGCCAGATCCTTAACCCAGCGACGACGTGTTTCCTCTCCCAGACATCTTGCTCCACAAACACTATCTGATTTCAAGCGAAAACTGGAAAAACAAATCGCGCGGAAGAACCTAGATCTGGAATTGGTGATTTCAGATTCAACACCACCAATTTCAAATCGAGCAAGCAACGTGAAGATCGTCACCGCTCTGATACCATTTGGACAATTGAATCAAAGTAAAACTTGGTAATCTGTTGAATTGAAAACGAAATTGATACAAAGGAAGCAAAATAGAAGCAATCAACAGCTTCTAGGTTTGTTACAAAAATTCCAACCAAAACTCCCGCCTAGCTCTCACCCCTATTTATAATTCTGCTTCTTGCCCAACTGCCAGAGGTGCAATTACCATTTTGCCCCTGATGCTTGCAACCAAGATGTCGAGAGTATAGTGATGTATACTCTCATAGCCTAAAAAGGGAGGGGGAAGGTTAAAGGCGGAAACTTTTCTCGATTTGAAGGTGAAAGCGAGGAAGAGCGAGCGAAACGGAGCTTACCGAGGTGAACGGAAAACAGGGCACAGGGAGGTGCTCGGCGGCGCTCCGGCTGCTTCTGGTGATTGCTGGTGTCTTTAGTAGGCGTCGAGGCTGCTGTTGCTACTGGTCTCGTGGGAGGAGGAGTGAAGAACCAAGGTGGGTGTTGGAGTCCTCAACTCGGCAAACAGGGGAGATGCGAGAGGGTGGCTTGGCTAAGGGGGGGGGGGCTGACGGCGGTGTGGCGGTGGTGCAGTGGTGCGGCTGAGCAGACGGCAAGGGAGCTCATAGGCTCTCTGCAAGCTCAAAGGGAGTGAAGAGGAGGAAGATAGGGTGAGGCTGTGTGAAAACAAAGGGGTTGTTGTTTGTTTTGAAATCAAAATGGGAGTGGGGAAATATTGGCCTTCTGAGTACCTTGGCATGGCTACTGTCTACTGATCCCCCTGGGAGTGGTTTTGATTCAGAATAAGAAGGGAAAGGGTTGATACAAGCGTGACCAGACAAGGTAAAGGAAGGGTGCTGCATAAATTGGGTAGAGTGTGAGTGTTGTTTGTTTTCCAAAACAAGAGAGTGCAGGGTTGGGGAAGAGGAAGGTGAAATGGACATGTTTAACCTAAAGAGGTAAAGAGCAAGGTGGATGGAAATTTCTTGGGTCAATTTCATACAAGATCGAGGATGGATTTTCGGATCTCATTGGGAAGAAAAAGACAAGGTATGAGGGAAAGAACCAAAGTAAGCATGGTCCTTAAATCAAAATACCCGCTCTTTCGATCTTATCCCGAATTTATCGAAACCTTTCAATCAAATCTCAAATCCGAAATTAATAATGAATCCCAATTTATATTGCCAAATCTCGAAAATCTAAAATCGGGAATAAAATCCGACTTAGCAAGTTTTCCATTAAATTCCGCTTTAAATTTCATTTTTATTTTCTTTTTCAGAGAAATTAGGATTTTAAAAAAAGTCTGATCCTTTACAGCATTCCTGGGATTATCTTTCATCGGACTAGTTGACACACAAAACTGGATCCAATCTCAATTTGGTTCAACAATAATGGTGATTCACAACAGTATGTAACTGTCGGATCCAGAAAATCCCATTTTCGTCAACGATTACTCATAAATTCATAATACCATCTTTTTGCATTGCCATTACTTTCATGTAAATGGTGACCACTTTCCCAGAAGTGCCCATTTAGACCGAATCATTCATGGTCATCGGAACACAACCAAAGTAGCGCATCACCACCACAATCGATAACCCAAGTCGTTAGTCACTAAGGTTTGTCATGTTTACACATATCGTGGGTCACACCTGCTTCACCTTAATTGTTATTTGAACAAGTAAAGTTGTGATAGAGATTGGACTAATCTATCACCATAGTCGACTAGCATACACTAGTATGACAGTGTCCCACAGGGAGCGCTTCTCTAAAGCGTTCTTCATAATACCATTTATTCAAATGTATTTGGTGCAACTAAACAGATCGAGAAAGATAAATATTCAAAAACTAGTTTTTTAGCTTATTCCATATCTTAAGGTTTACCAAGTGACCCTCAATCATAAGTACATCTCATAGAGATCCTCTAATGTCTTTAGCCTTTAACATGACACCCTTTGTGTCATTCTAAGGAAGTAATTGACTAAGGATAGTCCAACAAATGAATCATTCTACAAATTAGCACAATGCACAGTCATCAGAGACTAATGTTTTATGCTCGGATTTGACCATTTCGTGTAACTATAGTCAATAGAAGAATTTAAGACACAAAAGTTTTGAATTTCATTTGAGTTTTTCATCACTCAATGTGAGAGAAATCATGGATATATGTTGACCAACAAGCTCAAATCATATATCAACATCCATGCATACACCTCTTAAATTGATATTGATCCCGGGAAATCATGAAATTCAAACAGCACACTAGAATTTGTGCTTTACGCTTCTAATTTTATATAACGCAATCTACAAAAAATGTAGTAATCTGTTGCAAGTAACAGATTACCCTTGAAGCCTCAAGAGAAGTGCTTAACACAATAACCAACTAATCCCTTTGGACAATCCCACAATATATGATCGTCCTAGACATACCCCAAGGTGTGTCAGATCCTTTTCAGATAATGAAACATCCTCTTTTGACAAATCTGTCTTTTCTCATGTTTCGTTGAACCTATTCTCCCACTTGCTAATAGAATACCTTTTTAGAGTATGCATTTCATCTACCCTTTATCACTTTTTAAAGTGGTTAAACTATGCTTTCATAATGACATTTCTCATGAATTACAACAATTCATTGAGGATTAGAAAATATCAAGATCTGAACTTGACATCATCTTATATGATTGGCTTCCGCTAAACTTCAAAGTTTAGCACCAATCCTTGGGTATATCATCTGAGTGATCAACTTGAGCCAAGTAGATAACCTCTTGTTACTGAACCAAAAATTAACAAACTTATGATCTTGATATTGGAAGCGAAAATCCAATAACATCTCAAGGTTCTTTCCAATACTAGCATCATGACATCACATGGTCCATATAAGGAAACTTTAGAAGCCCTTGGCATTTTCAGGAAAGCTAAACTTTTATTACTACGATATAAATCGATGTAATCTCAGATCTGCTATCTTCTTATTCAGATAAGTGAGATGAGTATACAACCCGCCTATCACCATTGACCAAAAACATGTTACCGTTTATGCATGAAGCACAAACTAACACATATCATCATTTACTATGACCTTCGAAACAAAAACATGTAGCATGCAATCAATTCTGCTAGAAAACATATTCATGACGACATAATTCCCTGTTTGACGATTTTCAAACAATGTATGCTTAAGGTTATCTTTCAAACTGTGCGAGTCAGTCTAAAGATTTGCTCCCACTAGGACTAACATCCCTAAGTGATACAGAGTAATACACTAAATAGCAATCTTCTTTAGCATGAAAATTCCTTAGAAACATGAAATTCAGTTTAAGAACTCTTTTTATCTGAGAAAATCCAAAATGAGCTTTACAAATTAGAAAATAATTTTTAAAGTCTAGCACTCGAGAGTTGAATTCACATGAAGTCTATTTGCTCATTTCCTAACTTTAAAGAGAATTGTCTTACTGTTGATGTAAGTACTCGGCATTAGCTCATTTTATTTGTATGTCCAACATATGGATATACATTGGAACAAATCTAGGTTAATCGAGCAAAGTCAGATAACGTGTCTTCATTACGACTATCGACGTTCACGATCCTAGACATATAAGTCCTTACCCCTTAAGGGTTTATTTAGATTTTTAAAATACTTAATATTTTTAATCCATTTAAAATATGGATTACTTGCCCTATTACGTTGCAATCACACTCAAACAAAGCAAGTGTAGTCTCATAGTTTTAAGTACATCACCACGTTAGTAGTAAATATATGAATTTTTTTAGCAAAGTTCAGAGATGCATATAAAATGTCTATCTCTTATAGAATCTTTGCATAAAAGATTCTTCCACGGAATTTAATTAACTTACATAAATTAATTAAGATTCAACCTTTTAAGTTAATAAGTTATACGTAATAACTATCTGTTAACTCAAAATAATTTTAAACAACTCATAATTGAATTATTTAAATCCGCTCAATTTTCAAGCAAAACAACATTCAACTAAGGTCAAACATCCTTGAAAAAATAAATTCTTGAAAAAAGAATTGTAGAGAGTTCAATCCGTATGTGAACAAATCAACATAATGTAAGTCTTATCATAGCTCGTTATTAGATAAAGGGCCACGTAGGTTGATATATCATATAACTTTCAAGTTTGGTCACTTCAATCAAATATTCAATCAGACAAATAGTTCTATCAAAATTTTGGAAGCAAACATAACCGAAAAGCTATTTCAACTAACCTAGTTCACATAACTTAGTCACGACTTGGTCATATAAAAGCGATGATGCGCATTCGAACCGAATCAGGCTAAGCCCAACTCATCAAACACAACCCACTATATCTCAATCCGGTCCGAACCTGACTAAAACAACTCCAATACTCGGTTGAATATGACAAGTCTCAGTCCAAAACTAATCCAGACAAACTAGTCAAGTTCAAAACATAACAGCAAAGTTCAAAAAAAAAAATTATGCTCAGCCAATTTGCCCCCAAAAAATTAGGCCCAAACGATCAAGCCCGTACAAAACAGGCCCACGTCCACAAATCTAATGGAGAAAATCAGTAGCTCTTTTTTTTTCAATGTTCTTTTGAATGTATGGTTGTTGGTTGAGATAGTATAGTAAATAGGATAGCTGTTCACAGACATGGAGTTGGTAGATGAGCTTACATTTGGTTCCTTTTCTCAATTTTTGTTGTAAAGCGTTCTCTTTTGGGTTTGGTGAAACAACTTATCTTCATTCAAATAGATTTCCTACATACCAAAACATTCATTTATGTTGATAATGTTTGTTTCTTCTATTCGAGTAAATGGATAATTTTTATTTATTTTTGGTAAATATTAAAGAGTTTGTTGCATGAAATGACGTATGTCAATAATGACCCAATTTTGAATGGGTGAAAACGGTAGGGAGTTGAGATGAAGAAGAAACCCGGGAGACCTGGGAGGGTATTATAATGAATTGGCTGATGAGATCACCTGTCCTCAAAGGGACGGGCCTCCTGAATTTCCCTTTCTCATCCCCAAAATTAAAAAAAAAAAACAATTAAAATTTAAAAAGAAAAAGAAAAATGATATAAAAAAAAGTGAAAAGTTTGTGAGAAGACACGGAGACATTTTTTTTTTTTTTTGTGACAGCAGACCCTCTCCGATGAATTAGATTGGGATGGTTATGAATGGGTGATAATCTTTACACCCCACAATTTTACTATGTGCACCACAAAAAAAAATTCTTCCTTTTATTTATAAACTCGTGCGCCTCTAAAGGCGTAGATTTTTTTTGTTTTGTTCAGCAAATCTGAACTTGTGAAAAAAGCTTTGATGTGTGCTTTTCAAGAGGCGCAGAGCTATGACTCAAGAGGAGCAGCTCTTTGACTTATGAGGAGTACGTCTATGACTCATGAGGAGTAAAAACTTCACAAACTAACAATATTTTTCCTTTTTAATTAATAATAACAATATTTTTTATATTATATAATTTTTTATTTTCTTTCAATTATTATTTAGAATGAAGATAATTGGGTAAAATTATATAAAAATATCCAATAACACTTCATAATATATTCATTTTATACGGAGTAATATCTTATCTTAAACGTTTCATAATAACATTAGATAATATTCTATCTTAAAATTTTCATAATATATTAATTAGCTAAGTTAAATCATGACTTAATTTTTTTTTAACTCTAGACATTTCATAATATTTTATCTTCAACATTTCATAATATATTCATTACCTAAACATTTCATAATGTATTTTAAACATTTCATAATATATAATATATTCATTAACTAAGTTAAAATTCTCCATATATGCCGTGGAATTTAACATAGATTCGTGTATGTTTGAATAAATTAATTTATAAATTGGGTGTTAGTGCCAAATTTATTTCAATTATAACAAATTAAAAGATCTTGTATGTACATTAATATATTCTCCTTTGACTATCATATTTGAGTTAGTTAGCCTGAACAAGATACTACGAAGTTAGACTGAAAAGATATTATAAGAATTAATTTTAATTTTCTTTTAACGTACATAAGTGTCTTAGAAAAAACATAAACTTATTTTATAAAAAGGTATATGGAAATAAATGCATGATGGTATGAAAGTATTAAGTTTTCTCATCTAACAATATTTGGTTTTTAAAACATCATTGTTGTTTTTGTTATTATTATTATTTAGGCAAAGAACTATAGTCATTTTGAAAACATAGCCAATGTTCATACTTATATTGGCGTGTATGAAACTTTTTACATCCAATAAATAAGATTTATTTTTGTTACGAATATTGGTAGGGATATTATTAAGTTGAATTATATTTCAGAAGGTATTGAGTTTTTTTTATCTAATATTGTATATGAAAAGAAACTAAGAAAGTATGAAACTAATATAATTTCAAAAAAATATATATAAAAGTAGTGTACCTAAAGAGAATCGAACCCTTTCCATTGCATAAAAACTCACACTGAAAATCATGACAGCTCTTCGTTAAATAAAAAGTTTTTAGATAAGGGTTTTCTTTAACAAAAATACATTTTTTCATCATAAAATTATTTCAAGCTAGTAATGATATTATCTTAGCAAACCATTATAATTCTATTTTATATAAAAAAATTATATTATATAATTTTTATTTTCTTTCAATTGTTATTTAGAATGAAGAGCTAGAATTGGGTAAAATTATATAAAAATATCTAATAACACTTCATACAGGCACGGAAGGAGGGGTGGGCGTGTATATGTTGCAGCCCACCCCAGTTACAAATAATATAGGTAATATAGTTATATTAAAAATCATATTGTTTAATTAGCCTAGTTGGTAGAAAGGGTTGTAGGGGAAGGGAAGAAGGCGGGGGTTTGAATCTCATCCCCAACACTGCCTTTATACAACTACTTATTTTTTTGCTCCTCTTTTGTCTTTCTTTCTCCCTTTTTTCCTTTTATTTTACTGCTACTTATTTTTTTTACGGAGGATTATTTCTACAACTACTTATTTTTTGTCTCTCCCCTTTTTTGTCTTTCTTTCTTCCTTTTTTTCCTTTGTTTTTCAGCTACTTTTTTTTTATATTTTTATTACGGACTGTTATTTCTAATTTTATTATTCCGTAGTACTAATTTAAATATAGATAATTAACTTTATTGTTCGGTAGTACTAATTTAAATATAAATAAAAAAATATTTTTAATTCAATAGATATAGTGATAAATAGGAAAAAAAATTTAATTATATGTAAATCCAGCCTACCCAAGATTATATTCCTGGTTCCGTGCCTGACTTCATAATATATACTCATTTCATTATATCGTATCTTAAACGTTTCATAATAACATTAGATAATATTCTACCTTAAAATTTTCATAATGTATTCATTAGCGAAGTTAAATAACGACTTATAGTTTTTTTCCTCCATACATTGCATAATATTTCATCTTCAATATTTCATAATATATTCGTTACCTAAACATTTCATAATGTATCTTAAACATTTCATAATATATAATATATTCATTAGTGTGTTAGAAAAACATACTTATTTTATAAAAAGGTATATGAAAAGAATTGAAGGTATGAAAGTATAGAGTTTTCTTATCTAATATGGAAATAAGGTATGAAACTAATATAATTTCAAAAAATTATAAAAGTATTGTACCTAAAGAGAATCGAAAATACATTTTTAGCAAACCATTATAATTATAAGTTTTTAGTTAAATACAAAGTTTTTAGCTAATGGTTTTCTGTAACAAAAATACATTTTTCATCATAAAATTATTTCAATTAATGATATTACCTTAGCAAACCAATATAAATCTAGCTATTTTATAACAACCCATTGGAATTGTTCTCAAGAAAAAAATATTATATATTTTTGTACCTGATAAAATGCATGTGAGGATGAAAGAAATTTCTTTTTAAATAAACCATAATATGTATTGATAAATTTCTTAATGACTAAAATTTCTTCTTTATAATATTCACCATAATTAACACTTACCTGTACATACATTGCAGATTTATGTATTTTAGTTTACAATAAACTTATTATATACAAAAAGTAAGATTTCTTTTATACATACAACAGTTTAATGAGTATTGGTAAGGGTATAATATGCTTTAAAATGGTTTTGTTCGATAATGCATCGATTGAATTTGAATGGTTCAAAATGAATAACACACATCAAGAGATTGAATAAATATGTGAATTATAAATTCAATTGGTGACTAAATCTATAATTAAGGAGTATTTATCCCATCTTGACTTATTTAAAAAAATTTAGCTTTAAAAACAACACCTTAGAGTTTTGTCTTTCTTTTCAAACTATTTTTGAATTATTATTTCTTTAGTCTAGTTGGTAAACTAATAAATATTTTTAAAATAATAAATTTGTTTAAAAAAAACATGTGTTATATAATTAGTATATAAGTTCAAATTCTACACATATATAATTTGATTGATTCTTACTTTAAAATGAAAGATAAGGCTTTGTTTTTAAATTTAGAAATAATATAAAAATAATAAATAGGTGGATAAATATTTTATATGTTATGTATTAATTGACATGGCAAATTCTAATTGGTTTAAAAGTTTTGCGACTGCATTATTTTTTAAAATTTTTATTTTTTAATTAATATCAATATAATTCTCCATAATAATCTACATTAATCTAATTAAATATATTCACATATTTAAATAAAATTAAAATGTTATCATATATGATTCTTTTTATATTGGACAAAACTTGATTCTTTTTAACTTACCCAATGCAATTATTTTTATCTTAATTTATTATTATAAAATAAAAAAATTAAATAATTATACATTATATATAAAATTATACATTTTTAAAAAATAAATCACATTTTGAAATAAAAAACGTTGCGCCTCTTGATTCATAGAGCTATGACTCAAGAGAGGCAGGGTTGAAAAAAATATAAAAAAAAACCTGCGCCTCTTGATTCATAGAGCTACGACTCAAGAGGGGCAGAGTTTTAAAAATAAAAAAAAACCTACGCCATAAGAGGCGCAGACCTGTGACATAAGATGCGTACGAATTATAATTAAAATCGAGCTAACGAAATTTGTGGTGTACATAGTAATTTTTTGCGGCGTAAACATCAAACGGGTTATGAATTGTAATCCATAAAAACAAGATAAGAACACAATTAATGACAGAAAGAAACCGTTTGTAATATGTATTGATTGTTTCTTCCGTCAAAAGTAGCGACTACTCGCTTGTTGTGATAACAACACAAAAGCTGGCTCAAATTATGGCTCATTGAGTGTCATAAATCTCCAGTTGGGGGCCATCAGACGTCGTAATCAAGATTCCCAACACCAGAGCCATTGCATTTGGACGGCTTTTATGATTGAAACAGATGATTAAAAAAAAAAACGAATGTAAAGCACAAAATATTACTCCAACAAGTGCAGAAGTGAACAGACAACAAGAACGTGATCATCTCTTCTGAAATCTGAAAGATTAATCAGATCGCAGCATCAGGTGCAGAAGAGCTGTGGCCTGGGGGATGCATTGTTTCAATAAGGAGAGGTGCATGAAGTGAACTCAACCCATCAAATTCTCACCGATGACAACTGTAAAGGGAATCTTCAGCAACTATTTGTACACAAACAATCTCACAAACTTCTGAGCACCCAACAAAGTGGGTTAGTGGATCATTCACCTCAATGAACCTTGAATTGGGAAATTTTTTCTCCTTTCACGTATATATCTGTATTAGTATACAAATTTCAGTGACAAAAAAATTGTAATAATAACAAAAAAAGAAGAGTTCAATTGAGATGAAATTACATCATTTTGCTTTCGGTTAAAATTTGAAGATGATCTCAATACATATCTATACATACTCCATTTAGAAAATTGTGTAGTCCCTTTGTTACCAAGTGATGTAGCCGATAATTGCTTGGATATAGCCAACTAGCTGCAAGGGGAAAAAACAGAGAAACTAAAATCAGCAGGTATTTTGGTTCACCAAATACTTCTCCCAGATGAATGTGAATATTTACCTGGTCAATAATACTTTTTCCAGTTTGTCCCTCAATGACTAAGCCTGCAGTGAGACCAATCATTGCCCATGCTCCATTTATGGCTTCAATCTGTCGCCGTCTCTGTAAATTTAACAGCTTTTAGTTTCAAGCTATGATTCCAGAAGAAGTTCAAATTACAAACCAGGATAAATGCACATAAAACAGTCTCACAGTCGAATGCTGATCCCAAAAGCATTGTAATGGAGGGAAAGGAAACAAATTTTATATTGAAAATGAGCAAGAAAGGATTTTGGTTAAAATTATGATTATTGAATCATATACAAGTAATGTACGGGATTAGTTTCCTTTCCTATGTTAATTTGCATCATTTAAACCAACCAGCCGGTAAGCGCTAATATCATTAACCAACACTTTAAAATGATCAAAATATGATGCAATCCAAAAATAAGAGTGAGTTCACGTACACCACCATGAAATTAAAGCATTTCAGAACATGTGGTTTTCAAGGTAGAATAATGCTTTCTTAATGTCCAAAAAGTAGTTCAAAAATGTGGATCCTATTAGGGTATGAGACCTCCAATACAAGCTAACATTCACTAGAAAACTTGTGAACATTTTACATGCGTAAGAAAGAAACAAGCTGGTGGCAACCTAGTACTAAATTTATGGTACAACATAGTGTGCAATAAAACAGACAGACTCAGTACAAACCTTGAATCTCTCTTTTGCTCGAATTAGTTCCATTTCTCTTGCAGCTAACCTCTTGGCTTCTAGAGGGTCAACCATGATCACATCTTTGCTTGACTCTTCCTTTGCAGAATAAACCTAATCATGGAAATAGAATGTGAAGATATAGTAGGTTGAACAAGATCAAGATTTCTTTATGAATTTTACTATTTTATTTTGTTCTTCTTTCATTTGGTGAAGTGTGGGGCATGTAGGAGCTGATTTCTTCATATCTGCACCATGCTTCTTTATGTTTTTGTTTTCCGCACTCATTCTTCGGCATATCACCAGTTTGCATACTTTTCAATATCTAGCACAAACCCTATCATTTTTAGGGGGTTGGGACTCGGGATAGCCTTCTTGTTCATCACAAGCCAAAGAATAGAGCTATTTTTTTTTGGTTCTAATCAGTTCAATCATTACTAATATACCTAACAGGACATTCTGAGTATGACCATATTGAAACCATAAAAAAGTGTCAATACATAAATGCTGACACTGAACTGGTCATACTTGAGGGTAAGGTAAGATACGATACGCATGACCCTTGTTTTTGTGATTAAAAAGCCTTTGATGCGGATCTCTTCTTGAGTTCCATCTGCAACAAAAAGAATATCATAACGGAGAATAACATTATCTAAGTCAACTAGCAGAAGAAGAAAAAAGAGTAAAGGGGGATAAAAAAGAATGGCTTATACAATCCTTGGCACATGCATTATGCAATTCTTTATAATATCATGATACTAAAAACTAAATGCAAATTAGTATATCCAGATTGAAGGACAGAAATGTGGACCAATTGCACAAGCAAATGCCCTAAATTGCAATTGTATGGCTTGTGACCATTTTTATGTTTTGAGATGATAACTTAGATTATGTTCTATGGGTAGTAAGAAGATAAGTTCAGAAAATAAGCAACAAAAGATCACACAAACATTCACTTGCGCTGAGGTGCAGGATGGATTGGTAATTCAGGTGGAGCGGGGGTGGATGGTGGTAGAAAAGAGAACAAATAACAATAACTTTAGCCTAGTTTGAAATGACAAATTGCCATCTAGAAATACCCCATTGGACAAATAGGTATTTCAATAAAATCCAATGTAATGATACTGAAAAAAACCTAGTGGATAAATATCCCAATTTTCTTGCAAGAGTGCAGGATTATGCTTTCTTTTGTTCATTCACCCGATTTATTGTACATGTAATTAAAAAAAAAATCCCTTCTATACATTTAGCAAACTCTGAAAATAAAAATGAAATTTAACAACGCACCTAAACTAGAATGTGAATAACGCAGACAAATAGCGCAAACTCTGGTAAGAAAATGGGCTATTTGGTCGCTGAGAACACTTGGTTGTACCTTTATGTGACCCTACGGGATTTTTTTTTTAATACGATTTTATCTAATGATGCATTTTCCAATTCCATTCTCATGAAGTTGAAACAGAATGTCTTAAAAGTGGGCAACTAGTTTGATGTTGCTGCACAACTAAATTCCATGCCACTGTTTCATAATAGATACCAACAGCATCTCAATCACGTTACAATAAGGCCCTTCAATGCATCCCAATCCTTGTGAAGGAGTAAGTAATAGGAACTACGAAGCATAGTGGAATGTAATTAAGGATTCAAGCTCCACCTACAAACACGTTGATTAAGAATCTGTGAATGAATTCAACAGAATCAACACATTATATGTACTTGAAGTATCCTCTAAAGTAAGATGCAGATGATTTCCTTCCTATTCCCAATGTTAAATGACAAGATATTGCTCCAGCTCAATCAAAACTGGACCAATTTGTGAGAGCAATTTAATCAAAATAAATACAGTACTTCAAATTCAAAGCTACGAAGGTCGCACACCAAATAAAACAACTTCAAAACCCATATGGGAGAAGAATCCAAAATTGAAAAGAAAACATGTCAGGAAAGCTTTCTCCAATATAGAACCAATGAGGTATGAATTCACAGAAGAAACTAGGGCAATCGAATCCATGGTATGGGCCGTGGTGAGATACAAAACCAATTTGAAAAAGATGGGAAGTGATTAATGAGTATCTGGAAATACCTGGGAAGAACGGAGAGATGAGTCGGGTGGAAAAAATGGTCCCGGCTGCTGATGGAAGAAGAGGAGGAAGAAGGAAGTGCCACTCTTATCGACATGCGCAAATATTCAACCTTTTCTTCTTCGACGGCCTCTCCCTGCGATAGTGGCTGGGCTGTGGATATGAAGAGACGGTGGAGAAACACGGGATAATTGGATTTATGGGTTTTTTTTTTAAAGAAAATTAAAATAACCAGGATTGGAATTATCGGATAAAATCCCGGTGATTTGCACCAATATACCACTTTACATCCAACTTTGCAAAAATAGCAATGGGTGGGATTATTTGCATGACAATGACAAAATGTCATTTTTGCAAAAAAATTGGACACCTTCCCAACAGGTTGAAGATAACCAAGGGGGAGAGAGGAGGAGGGAGGGAGACCACTTTAATTGTTTTAAACTATTTTTTGGCTATTTTTATTTGTTAAAATTAAAAAGTAAATATATTTTTGAACTTCATTTAATTTTATCTATTTATAGACACCCACTTTATATATGTTTATGGAAAAAAATATTTCGAAGTAAACTTCGGTCTATATCGTATCTCGAACTCAATTTGGAAGATGGCATGGAAAACCATTTGGATGGCAAAGACAACAATTCAGCTGGTACAGAAATTCACACAGAAATTCACACAACTGGCAAGATAAACCAGAAAACCTGGGCACAGCCGACAATCGTTGCTCCGGAGATAAAAGACAAAGCTGTCGTGGACATGGAGGAGGGGGGAATACTAACTAGATGCTGAAACACAAAAAAAATCCATACAACCCTATACATGGTTTCGCTTGGCCTAAAAAAAATTGTGATTTACGCTTACTAGCCAGTAACTACTTTTGCCTAGCTAGGATAGACGACATTCTTTTAGCCAATATAAGAATAACCCCTATCGGGTCTCATCTACCTCAGGAACTTCCCACCTCAAGGATAGCTAGGATAGACGACATTCTTTGAGTTGTCGAAGGTTGGTTTTTGTTATTTTGCATATATGTACGTCAGTTACAGTATATGGTTCCGTTTTGGTTGCCTGAGATGCGAACCCTAAATATATGCGATTTACGCTTACTAGCCAGTAACTTCTGTTGTCTAGCCAATAAAACCGATGTCTCAGCCAATGGAAGACTAAGCCCTGTTAGATATTATTAATCTCAGAAACTTCCCACAACATTTACATAAACAAAGAAATGAGTAAGTGTTCAAACAAAGATGCAATTAGAAGAAGATGAAAGAGTGCACATTCACATAACAAGCAACCTAAATACTTAAACACAACAGCCTCATCTTCTTTCTCCTATCACCTTCGCTTATCTCTCATTGGTCGGATTCCTCCTTTTTCGACGCCTCTCTCACCGGAATTCTTCTCTTCTTTCTTCATTAGCTCTGCATCTTTGGGACCTGCAGGCAAAACAACACGAAACATATGGAGTTTTAGGGTTTCAATTCACACCGAAATCCCCATTCAAAAAGCACAAATTGCAGACCAATTTTTGTTGGGATTTAGTTAGGGTTTGCCTACTTGTTTCGAAATGGTAGCCGGATTCTCATCGGATGATTCGCATCCGCCTCTCAATCGCCGCCTCTAGTACTCTCTTCTCTCCCCTAGAAACAGATAGACAATGAATTCCACACACAACGCAACCAATCTGTACAACAACCAGGCGCCGATGATCGCGCCGACGGTTTCGTTTGAGGAATCGCTCCTCCCGTTCTGTAACTACCAAATCAGAGATTCGGTTTTACAACAGGTCGCCAAGTCCATGGTTTATCGCCACAATAATCCTCCATTGAAGGACGAAAGCGGCCTCACCTTCAACAACACCCCTCCTCCTCTGCCGAGAAAGCGTCCCGGAGAATCTTCGTCCATGGCTCTCTCTCTCCGTCTGCAGATTTGATTTTGTGAAAATAAACTCTCTCTCTCCTTTCCTAATCCCTTAAATCCTGCCCAAATATTTCCAAAATTTCAAAAGCCCGCCCAAATTTTTTTAACCCATAATAAAAGGTCACTTGACCGGTTAGTTTTGCAAAAAAATACACTTTTTGACATTTAGTACATTTTAGATTGGGGGTGACATTTTTGCAAACGCTGGGCTGAATTGGTATATTCAATACCATTTTCTCTAAAATCCTTTGGTTTTTGTTTTTTTTTTAAAACGGAAGAATTCGGACGAGCGAGCTTTATCGGGCAGCATTTTTCGTTGTTTTAAAATGTCACTCCCTCCCGTTTTAAATATAAAACATTTAAATTTTGTGCATATATTTTAAAAAGCTAAGAACTATAAAAATATTAATTTTTTGTAATTGATTTTTTACGTTATAATACTCCCTCCGTTCGGTAAAACATATCGTTTACTATTCACGCACGCTTGATACAAACTATATAAAATATTCATTTTTTTATAAAAAAAAATTTAGCAAGTTTGTACTTATTAATAATAACTACGAAATTATAAAAAAAAAATTATTAAAAAAATAGATATTTTATATACTTTTCATCTCCTAAAATCGCATGCGTGAACAGTAAAGTGACATGTTTTGCCGAACGGAGAAAGTACTATAATGTAAAAAATGTATGAACAAATCACAGAGGTCTCGTTTGAGAGACCAAGAAAATGCTCTCGTTTGAGAGAGCACCATAACTCCACCAGGAGCCCCAACCCTCCTTCGGGAGCCCCAATCTTCCTTCAGGAGTCCCAGGGTGTCTCGCAAGCCCACGGTGAACCTTCAGCTCCCTACCAACCTTCGCTGGCTTCCGTCGGCGGCCCAAACTTCCTCCTTCTCCCTTATTCATCTGTTGGAGTTAGAGGTTGCGCTCACCCCTTCTTCCCCACCGCCCGGCGCCGCGACTTCCTGGTGTGGTGGCTTTCATCGGTTTGCGGTCGCCCGCTCCTCCCTCTTCCTTTGAGTGAGGTAGAAACCTCCAATGTCAAACCCATGAAAATCGGAATCGAAGAACCCTAGCCATGGCAATTTGTTTTTGGTTTTCAATCAATTCCGAAAATTAATTTGGGGCTTATAAGATTTGAGTCCCATACTCCTAAATCTTTCAGGGGGTGTTTGGTAATGATATCTAGATATCAGTTTTCAAATATCGATATCGATATCAATATCAAGTATATCGATATCAGCTGATAATTTGATATTCCTGTTTGGTATGCTGTAAGATATCAGATATCAGTTCTGATATCTATATGCTGTTTGGTAATGAGTTGCTAGATATCAAATAGAAACCCTAGGCGAAAACGGAATTAAGGCATCATAAATCAGATCTGATCTAATCGATAAACAACGATTGAATAAAACTCATCAGCAACAACGATTAAAACTCAGCAACAACCAAGAAGAAAGTGAAGATGCAACAAACCAAGAAGAAAGCGAAGATGCAACAACAACGATTAACTATCAGCAACAACGATTAAAGCTCAGCAACAACCGAGAGGCAAGTAGTCACGGCATGGCTGAGGGCGGTGTCCGACTTAGGGAAAGGGGAGAGGAGAGGAGAGGAGATTTACCTGAGCATGCAGTAGAGAGGGCGAGCAGACGGCGAGAAGCGAAGAGCGTGCAATAGAGAGGGCGAGCAGACGGCGAGAAGCGAAGAGAGATTTTGATATCTGATATCAGGGTTCTATACCTCCCAAAATTGGGGGATATCAGTTTTGGGCGGATTAGTATATCAATTGATATCAGGATATCACTTGATATATATACCTTGCCCCAATCAAACACTAGATATTAGATATCAGGGCTCATATCTGATATCTAGATATCATTACCAAACACCCCCTCAATCGTTTGGCCTAATTTGTGCAAATCCATCATTCCTTCTTCCCTTTGGGACGTTTGGTCGGGTAGTTTTCATTCCGAGCTGCTCCTTCCCGCCGGTCTGCCTATCGGTTGTGGTGGAGTGGTACTCGGCTCTCTCGACTCTCCGCCGACGGTTGCAGATGTGCTCGTCCAGTCGAGTGCTCGCTGTCTCCGTCGGTGTGCGTGGCCGGCGTCGGCGTCTGTCTCACCTGGTTGCCATTGTGTTGATGTTTCCCGTCGTCAGTGACTTAAAAGCTACGAAGTACAATCCTAATTTGTCTTGCCCTACTTGCTTGGTTGTGGCCTCCTTGGGCCATGGCCAAATATCTTGTGCCTTTGTGGTCCGATAAAAAAATTAAAAAAGGAGAAAAAATGTTATAGTGTACTAGGGGTGGACACAAATCTCGGACACGTCCCGATCCCATGGAATTTGAGGAAAAAAAAGTGAATCATGTCCCGCATAATTTATGCGATACGGGATGCGGGACAAGACTATGGGATCCCGCAAATCCCGGTCCCGTCCCGCATATATAAATATAAATATAAATATAAATATATTTATATATCTTTTTATTAGGATATTTATATTTACATTTATTTTAGTAGTAGTAATTTAGTGATTTATAACTATGGAGTATTTAGTTATTTTAAACACAAGCTACGTACAATCATACTGTAAAGCTGAATGCTAACCATGCACTTTTCTACCTTTCATTTTGTATGATATATACTACTCTCTTTATGAGTTAGAGATCCTATTTATGGGTATTTCAATTCCAATTCTTGAAATTAATTCTTGATAATTAAACTAATTAAGTATTTTCTCTCTTTGCTAAAAAAAAAACAATTCTCTTTTGGCCTTAATTACTGTTAGGTGCATTAATACCAGTTGCATTGGGTACAACCTCTATAGTTTTTTTTGCTGCACATGCTTGCATTATATACTTCTCAAAATTTTTGCATTAAAATTTGGAACTATGAAAGCATTTTTTTTTTCAAGTTTTTATAATATTTTATTATTTTTATTTGAGAGACAAGACCCGTCCCGTGTGGGATTCAAAGAAAAAAGAGTAAATCCCGTCCCGGTCCTGTCCCGGAAAAATTAAGCGGGACGGGCCTCCTCCCGGTCCCGTCCCGTCTCACGCCCACCCCTATAAAATACTATCTATTACTATAATAAAAGCAGATTCTGATATATGTTATTTTTGTCGGCAATAATTTCCCTTAATCGAGTCTCTTGCGGTGCTACTTGTTGGGCTTGGAGACTAACGGCTTTTTTTGGTGTTCCTCTCCTTAGTTGTCTGCGAGAGGTCGTGAACGTGATCGAAACCTGAAGGCTCGTTGCCGGCCGGGTCCAAATATGAGGTTTCCACAAGTTCCCCAGGCGCATGTTCCTGTGTTGCCTCTACTTGCCGACGCTAGAGTGGTTTTATTGCATGCTCATTCATCGTTCGATAGTGCTATGTTAGGAGGAGAATCAAGTATGAAAATAAATATCAAATATAAATCTCAAATCGACTTCCTGAACCACGCAAATAAAAATTACAAGACTTCCTCCTGTTGTAGTGGAAGGGAATCAGGATCATGTCAGCGAGGAAGCGTGTCAGCGCTCGCCTTTTCTGTCTCTAAATCCTCTCGAAATCGACTAGAAGGCTACTCGATATTGAGTAGAGTACTCGATATTGACCAGACGTGTCGACTAGAACTGCAACTGCACAACAGAAGATGAAGAAAACAAGCTATGTCGAGTACATAAGTACTCGATATCGACCACTGGGTACTCGACGTCGACCAGATTGTAGTCGATCTCGAGTGCTTCTGTGCAGAAAAACGAAATCTTAATTGCAAATTGAAAATAAAGCAAAAATAGAACTAAAAACAGAATTGGTGGGATGTAATTCAATAATATCAAAAGCTTCCAGAATCGGGGTATCAACGTCCCAATGATAACCATATAAAAATCATGCTAAAGGTATAAAAGATCATGCTTTTCCATCAAATAACTTTCGTCATGAACAAATAGGAATATAGAGGCTTTCGCATAAACCCTAATTGTTACTAACGCTTTTCACCTAATTAATCCAAGTTGCATTAAGATCACTTTTGCTTCAATAACACAAACAAGGATCACCTTCGACTGTCGCAGAAGAATCATGCTTATAAGGATAGAAGATGAAATCGCATCAAAAGATTGTATCTTTATTGCATTACCTTACATGGCTACCATCGGGCTCACCCAAACCTTAGAAGTTGGGTGACTACTCGCTCTTCATCATCAAAACACAAATCAATAATTTCAGAAAAATAACTACTTGCATTAATATAAAAGAAAGTTTACAACCAATCGAAGTCAAATCCGCTCTCGCCTTTCTACCTCCAATCAGCCACAAGCTCCAAAATAAAACTCTAAATTGGCTAACTAGTGTTTGCTCAATTGCTTGAGAGAAGAATGATCCTAAAACCAGCCCCTAGGGCCTTATTTATAGTATTCAATCCCCGCTATCCAAGGAAAGAATAATCTATCTATATTTAAAACTATCTATTTAAAGACTTAAGATAAAACTTGGATAAATAAAACAAATAAATCCTTCAAAGTAAATATGGGAACTCCTATTGTGGATAAATATATTCAACTTGATAGATCTTCACATCTCTTGATAGATTTCCCACGTGCCTTGGTGTAGAAGCAAGCCCAACACTCGGATCTTCACTCGATCCTGGCTCGGTATGGCGCCAGGGAGTAATCGACATCGACCAAAGTAGTTGACGTCGAGTAGAGTTGTTCTCCTCGCATCTTGCTCGAGCTCGGCTAGAATTCGGACTCTCGACGAGTACTCGACATCCAGTACACTACTCGACGTCGCGTAGATCTGTGCTCCTCGAGTGACTTGCTGCTCTCGTGCTCGACTTGCTGATTTCGACCATATTAGTACTCGATATCGACCAGTTTGGTCGATATCGACTAGTCCTGTCGAGTGCTCTTTTCCTTGTTTTCTGCTCGATGTGCTCTGGTTCTGCTACTCCTCGACCTTGGACTTCCTGTAGTTGACTTCGAGCTCTTCCATGGTTTTCCTTCTTTCTCCGAATTGCTGTAGAGTGGCTCGATTTCTGCGAAATTAAACAGAAACTAGTTTAGATTCCATAATTGGAAAATAAGCATAAACTACATAGATTATGTATAATTCTAACCCAATGATATGAAATGCATGCGGAAATCGATATAAAAGTTAATGTAAAACATGACGAATTTTGCTCACAACATGCTAGTGTTTGCCTTTGTTGCACCTTTGTTTCTCGGTTTTGCGAGGGGCTTTACTTTGTTTGTATCTGATTGTATGACGGGTTTTCCGTCGCCGTTGCTACGGCCTCTCGACCCATCAGGCTTGTTCGGTGTGTCGTATTTTTACTTAATAAAAAAAATACTATAATGTAAAATAAATTAATTAAAAAATCAATATTTTATATACTTTTTAGCTTCTTAAATTACGTGCACAAAAGTCAAATGCATTATATTTACAATCGGATGAAGTATAAAATATTAACTTTTTTTTACATTTATTTTTATAAATTCATACTTAATACTCCGTAGTGATAAGTATAAAATAATTTTTAAAAAAGTTAATATTATATACTCTGATTCCTCCACCCGATAATACATGGGTTTTTAACTCGTTTTAAGTTAATTAAGGAAACCTATAACTAGCTAGTTGACAAAAACAATAAGTAGATAAAAACCCTTAAAACCCATGTATTTTTAGGGGTAATAATTACCCTAAATACATGGGTAATGTAAAAGGCACTATCTTGTACTACTTTTCGGTGTAATAATTACCCTAAAACCCCATATATTTTTTTACAAAATATCAAAGGTTAAAAGTCCATGTATTATTGGACGGAGGGAGTATAGTTTTTAAAACCTACAAATGTGTGCGTTCATAATGAAACATCAAGTTTTAATTAAAAGAGGGAGTATTGGACAAATAAAAAACGAATATAAAAATGGCAAATCAATTACGAAGTAATCAAAAATGAAAACCCTAAGAGCATCTTTAACCTTGGTACTCGTGTTGAGTACTATAACATGCTTTTTGACATTTCTCTCACATCCACCTCATTTTAATATTTGGTACTACACAACCATGATACTTGAAATGAGTATCTTAATTCACTTTTTGCATCAACAAAATTGATTTTTGTAATTTTTTTTTTGAAGTAAAAATCAAATGAGGCCCACTATTAATTTTTGATTGGGTAATATTCTATGATATTGTGTAAGAATGAGTATCATACACATGATACTTGAGCTTACTTTTTTTTGGGTTCTTTTAAAAATCTTACTTTTTTTACATTTTCTTTTTCTTTAATTGTTATGGTATTTGGAGTACTACCGTTAAAGATCTCTAAAAACCATCTGCTGTGCGTGGAACGCACCTCACACGCACTATACTTCTTCCCTTTCCCTTCTTTCAAGACACCGCATAGAAATTAATCTCATGTCTTGTAACCGTTTATTCTTGCATATATATATATATATATATATATATATATATATATATATATATATATATATATATATATATATATATATTATTAGGAAAAAATTCGGGTGGGCAGGCCCTACCCGGCAGCATCCTTCTGGATGAGGTCATTAAGACCTGGGTTGTTGTGAATATCACTACCTCGGGCAGAGTGGAAAAGGTGTGCAACCTTATCCGCCACTCTATTGCCCATACGAGGTATATGAAAGTAACCTATCTCTTTTATAGTTGATAACATGACTTGCGTGTCAGAGAGAATTAGTTCTATCTCCCAAGGGCATTTGGCTGTCTTGTTTAGATATTCTATGATTATTTTGCAATCACCTTCAATTTGTATCTTTTCAATGTGAAGTTGTAGTACTTTCTGTATCCCCAATTTGAGAGCCAAGGCTTCTGCTTTGATGGGATTTTGTTTCCCTAGGATTTTGTTCTCGATGGCAACAGGTCGCCCATTCCAATCCCTAATAACGATACCCACCGTACTATCGCCGTTGGATAAGGCAGAGCCATCAAAATTAAGCTTGAACCAACCCAAAGGAGGCTTGCGCCATTTAATTGGACTTTGTTTATTGGTCTTTCTTGTAAAGACCCTTGATGATTGATGCCTAACTTCATCGCCCTCTCCCTCCACGACGGATGTTCTTTTCCAGTTTTCTATGTGCGATTTGACTAGATGAAGGACCTTATGGTGTTCGGGAATTGCTGCATGTTGAAACAATTGTTGATTCCTGATGTACCAAGTAGTCCACCAAGCGAAAGAAAGGTCAGTTAGAACGGCCGGGTTTAGGCTGCTACCCAGGCTGGATAGAATGGGTCTAAAGTCCCGAGATTGGATGATCAAACGGGCAGTTATTGTTTGTTCTCGGCTCGGAAGTTGGTATAATTTCCTTATGAAAGGGCACTCCAGAAACAAGTGGGCCTCGTCTTCGGGGGCCATATTGCAAAGTGAACAAGTAGCTGGTACCGTCGCCCCCCTACAAGATAGACGTACAGCAGTAGGCAGGCCATTCTGTGCAATCTTCCAAAGGAAATTCTTCACCTTTGGAGGAGCATCAATCTTCCATATCCAAGCGTTCCTATCAGGCGTAGCTGTGGATTGTGCTGTTATTAATTTGTAAGCGCTAGCCGTAGTAAACCATCCTTCCCTATCCGGCCACCAGTATAGACGGTCTTGTAAGTTTGATGCAGGTAGAGGAATGTCTAAAATTTCTTTGACGATGTTCTGTAGTAGAGCAGTTTGCAACTTTTCTAACCACCATTTCCCCCCCATAATATAGTCACTAACGGTCTTATTCTGATCGTGCCCCTGGATGCTACCGATCATAGACTGAAGGGAGGAGGTAGAAATCCAATTATCCGTCCAGAATTTTATTGTTTGTCCGTTCCCTACCGACCAAATAAGCCCTGATTTAAATTTGTCAATTAGATTGGAAAGCTTAGACCATTGCCAAGAGCTAGATCCCGATCGCTTGTACTCGAAAATACTTGCAGAACGCAAGTATTTATGTCTGACTAAAGTAACCCAAATATTATTGGGTTCTGCCAGAATTTTCCACAGAAGTTTCATTTGAAGAGCGACATTCATATCTCCCGATTTGCGAATTCCCATCCCGCCAAACTACTTCGGTTTACAGATCCTATCCCAACTAATCAACGGCCGATATTGCAAATCCTTATTCCAGAAGAAGGAGCGATTTATTTGGTCTAGTTCTTTATGTATAGCAGCGGGGAGCATAAAGTTCTGCATTACATGCAAAGGCTTAGCCGAAAGGTTAGAATTAATAAGTGTTGCGCGTCCTTGTTGGGAAAGCGCATTGGCCTTCCACTTAGACAGCTGTTGTTTGGAATTGCAGATGATATCTTCGAATGTACTGCTGGTGACTCGACTATTAATAATAGGACAGCCCAGATACTTCTCTAGTGAGTTTTCGTTTGTAATGTTTAGGCAGTTATGTAATTCAAGGATCCGATGGTTTGGAATACCAGAAGTCGCCTGAAAACTAGATTTATGGTAATTGACCTTCTGGTCTGACACTCTGTAGTATGAATCAATTATCGATTTTACTTTACACCCCGCATCCACACTCCCTTTGGAGAAGATGATGATATCATCTGCGAAGGAGAGAAACGGAATACGTGGCCCAATTTGTCCAATCGGAAAGCCGATGCTGGAACGGTCAATTGATCATCAATTGTGATGGGCTAATAATAATCATCTCGGCTCGGCTTCTGTGGTGGCAGCTTGCTATTTGACACATGTAAGATGGGATAGCTACAAGTGGGACTGTGTTGGGGAAGTTATTGCTCAGCCTAGTGGCTCTGTTTCGCCTGTGATGAGGGTGGTTGAGTTCGGTGGTGATGGTTGGCTGGTTGCTTTGTGCGGTAGATAGGGTGGTTATTTTCTCTCTCTCTCTCTATCCCCTCTGCGCCTTTGATTTGCTATTACCCCCATTAATTGACCAATGCACACCAAGTACTCACTAATCATTTTTAAGGTTACCCTCCTTGTCTCCATCACATATTGCTTCTCCTATATAATGGTTAATCATTTTTATTATTGGGATTAATTACACCATCTCTCCATCAATTAGCTACTGGCTTTTCCGTATTGTGTTTTTAGTTACTTCCATGCTTATTATACTCCCTCCGTCTCGAAATAGATGTCATTTTAGCTCTTTAGTTTTGTATCAAAATAGATGTCGTTTTAGGTTTTCTAGGTAGTGGAAAGTAATGATTTGTATTGATTTGTGTGTTGTTGACTTTTTTAAAGATTTTGATTGGTTAAAAAATATAGTGGGTAATAAAATTAATGAAAAAGTTAGTGGAATGATGATGTTGATTGATGGATGAGTGTTTTTATTAAAAATTGTGTATAAGGCTAAAATGACATGAATTTTGAGACGGAGGGAGTACTTCTTTGCGTATTGTTTACCTGGTATGTGGTACTAAGTTCAACAACGCCTTCCTGCATGGTGACCTTAATGAGACGGTCTACATGACGCAGCCGCAAGGTTTTGTAGCATCGGATCAACCGACTCATGTTTGTCGCCTTCGCAAAGCTTTATATGGCCTTAAATATGCTCCTCGGGCTTGGTTTCAGAAGCTTAAGGATGCTCTTGTTCATCAAGGATTCAGAGGTTGTGTTCCTGACTCTTCTCTTTTCATCAAAGCTCACGGTCGTGATGTTGTTTATGTTCTTATCTATGTCGATGACCTCATCATTACGGGTTCCCATCACTACTAACAAAACAGGATTTAGCAACGGATGGTTAGCCACGAATTATAGACGACCCTGTATTCGTGGTCATTGGTGATGACATTGGCCACGACTGTTCCTGACCGTGGCTCGTGGCTAATACTCATCCTGGTATGAGATGGCAAAACATTCGTGGCTATTAGCAACGACCCAGATGTCCATAGCTGATTTCGTGGATCGATATGTGTCAGTGTCAGTAAATAGCCATGAACGTAGCCACGAATAGGATTGCCGTGATTGTTTTCGACGCTGATATGGCCACAACACAATATCCGTTGCTAAATCTGTGGCTATTAATCATTGGAAATCATGTGAACAAATGTGGTGAATGGGCCTTTGATCACTAATTGTAGGCGGGCCGGATATATATATATCATGAACGGGCTATCTGATTACCCTCGATCTGTGGCTGAATCCGGGTACAAACTCTTCCAAAATTTCTGGGCTCGGCCCATTAGAAACTCGTGAAAGCCCAATTATCTTATCTCAACCAATTGAATTAAGTGGTGATTTAGCGACGATTGAATCCGTGGCTATATCAGCCCAAATATAACCATGTCTTTCTAGATTGGCCCATTGATCCGATTGGCCCATTGATAGGCCCAAATACACCTATGAATTTTTTTTATATAAATTAACAAGTGTTTCAAAAATATATATTAACTAATTAATAAATTCTTATGAGAATATTATAAATGTATGTTTTGAGGAAAAATCATATAAGTGACTAATAAATGTTTAATAAAGCCTTATATTAAGTAATAAATTCTTATTAGAATACTATAAGAGTATGTTTTGAGGAAAATCGATATAAGTTACTAATAAATTTTTAATAAAACCTTATATTGACTAATAAATTCTTATTAGAATATTATAAGAGTGTTATGAGGAAAACTCATTTAAGTGTCTAATAAATGTTTAATAAAACATTATAGTAAGTAATACATTCTTATTAAAATACTATAAGAGTATATTTTAAGGAAAACTCATATAAGTAGCTAATAAAAGTTTAATAAGATCTTATACTAACTTCTAAATTCTTATTAGAATAATATAAGAGTATATTTTGAGAAAACTCAAATAATTGACTAATAAATGTTGAATAAAGCATTATATTAACGAGTAAGTTCTTATTAGATTAATATATATAAGAGTATGTTTTGAGAAAAACTCATATAAGAGACTAATAAATGTTGAATAAAACCATATATTAACTAGTAAATTATTCTTAGAATACAATAAGAGTGTGTTTTGAGGAAAAATCATATAAGTGACTAATAAATGTTGAATAAAACACTATATTAACTAGTAAATTCTTTTTAGAATAATATAAGAGTGTGTTTTGAGAAAAACTCATATAAGTGACTAATAAATGTTGAATAAAACCTTATAATGACTACTAAATTCTTATTAGAATACTATAAAGGTATGTTTTGAGGAAAACTCATATAAGTGACTAATAAATGTTGAATAAAACCATATATTAACTAGTAAATTCTTATTAGAATACAATAAGAGTGTGTTTTGAGGAAAAATCATATAAGTGACTAATAAATGTTGAATAAAACACTATATTAACTAGTAAATTCTTATTAGAATGCTATAAAAGTATGTTTTGAGGAAAACTCATATAAGTGACTAATAAATGTTGAATAAAACCATATATTAATTAGTAAATTATTATTAGAATACTATAAGAGTGTGTTTTGAGGAAAAATCATATAAGTGACTAATAAATGTTGAATAAAACACTATATTAACTAGTAAATTCTTTTTAGAATAATATAAGAGTGTGTTTTGAGGAAAACTCATATACGTGACTAATAAATGTTGTATAAAACCTTATATTGACTAGTAAATTCTTATTAGAATACTATAAAAGTATGTTTTGAGGAAAACTCATATAATGACTAATAAATGTTGAATAAAACCATATATTAACTAGTAAATTCTTATTAGAATACTATAAGAGTGTGTTTTGAGGAAAAATCATATAAGTGTCTAATAAATGTTGAATAAAACACTATATCAACTAGTAAATTCTTTTTAGAATAATATAAGAGTGTGTTTTGAGGAAAACTCATATAGGTGACTAATAAATGTTGAATAAAACCTTATATTGACTAGTAAATTCTTATTAGAATACTATAAAAGTATGTTTTGAGGAAAACTTATATAAGTGACTAATAAATGTTGAATAAAACACTATATTAACTAGTAAATTCTTTTTCAAATAATATAAGAGTGTGTTTTGAGGAAAACTCATATAAGTGACTAATAAATGTTGAATAAAATCTTATATTGACTAGTAAATTCTTATTAGAATACTATGAAAGTATGTTTTGAGGAAAAACTCATATAAGTGACTAATAAATGTTGAATAAAACCATATTTTAACCAGTAAATTCTTATTAGAATACTATAAGAGTGTGTTTTGATGAGGAAAAACTCAAATAAGTAACTAATAAATGTTGAATAAGACCTTATATTAACTAATAAATTCTTATTAGAATACTATAAGGGTATGTTTTGAGAAAAAATCCTATAAATAACTAATAAATGTCGAATAAAACTTTATATTACCTAATAAAATGTTATAAGAATACTATAAGTGTGTGTTTTGAGGGAAAATCATATAAGTAGCTAATGATTGTGGAATAAAACCTTATATTATTTAATAAAATGTTATAAGAATACTATACGTGTGTGTTTTGAGGAAAAATCATATAAGTAGCTAATGATTGTTGAATAAAACCTTATATCCATAATTATAACTATATATATAAATTATGATCGGTTTTTTATGATATAAATTCTCATCGGCTTTTATGTCATAAATTAGTAGATAAAAATTGAAGGCATACCTCTAACTATAACTATTAGAATTCATATTCACATAGTTTGATCGGTACGCTAGTTTGATCGAACATTTTGTTATTCGCTTGAGTCGAGCTTTCTCATTGAAGGACCTTGGTACCATAAGCTATTTTCTAGGCATCGAAGTGAACCGCACCCCCTCTCTGCTGCATCTCAGTCAACCCAAGTACATCGTCGACATCCTAGAACGTTGTGGTATGACTGGGGCGAAGCCCATTGCCACTCCGGCCGAGCCTGGGTCTCGCCTGATTCGGTCTGGTGATCCGTGTGCGGATCCTCATCTTTATCGGAGCATTGTGGGTGACCTACAGTATGTCACAATCACCAGACCTGAGATCTCCTATGTTGTCAATCGTGTCTGCCAATTTATGCACGATCCTACAGAGCTTCACTGGACTGCAGTAAAAAGCTTCCTTCGGTATCTCAAAGGCTCTATCACCGCAGACCTGACCCTCCACAAGGAGTCTGATGATCGCTTGGTTACTTTTTACGATGCCGGCTGGGCCTCCGATCCGGATGATTGTCGTTCTCAGCATGGCTTTGCTGTTTATTTCGGTGGTAACCTCATCAGTTGGTCTTCTAGGAAGCAGAATGTTGTTGCCCGCTCGAGCACTGAGGCTGAGTATAGAGCGATTGCCTTTGCCTCCGCTGAACTCTTATGGTTGCAGCAACTCCTCCGAGAAATGGCCATTCCAGCTGCCAGACCTCCTATTTTGTTATGTGACAACCTCAGTGCGACATTCCTCACGGCAAACCCGATGTTTCATCAGCGGTCCAAGCATATCAAGATCGATTATCACTTCGTTCGTGAACAGGTTGCCTCCGATGATCTTGTTGCCCGTCATGTTCGTTCTCTTGATCAGATCGCAGACATATTTACCAAAGTCGTGGGGAATCATCACTTCCGCTCTTTGACAGTCAAGCTTCATGTGCTCCCTCGCCCATGAGCTTGCGGGGGCCTGTTAGCGTAAATATCATTTATGTATATTCTGCATATCTTTGTATATCTTTTTGTTTACAATTCTGATCTGATTTGGTGTGTAAAGATAAACCCAAATCTCCTCATCTTGTATATTTATACGTTGAGCTTAATGAATGAAAGTATCACCTTCAATTCTCAATCTCACCTCTCTTACACTTTGCAAAAACCATTTTCGATGTGCCTCCTAACCTCTCTAATGCTAATCCCCGATGGAGTTCAGCAAAAAGATTTGGGTTTTTTTTTTTTGAGAAGGTGAGAAACACCTCAAATTTTAATTTTGCACACTTGAAATTTTCCATGTGCTGGGAATTGATGGAGTAATTTAATGTGCGGCTTATAAGTTATTCAAATTTCAATTATGCACACTTAAAATTTGAATAAAATATTTTTTTAACATCTGTCAATAATATAGGGCGAATGGGCGATGTCTTTTTATTTATTTATTTTTGACATTATAAATTTATAAATCGATGTTAAAAAACTATTTAACATCATGCGTTCTTATAATAGATATTAATCACCCGATGTTAAATGACAGAATTCTAGTACTGTTCTAGGGTTATTTGGTTTCTATCGATTATTCTAATATTAGCTAGTTTGAATAGATTATTAGTCTAAAGAAGTCCTAATAATCTCTTACACTCACATGAAATCTAAACAAGGGAAAGATTTAACACATAAGTAACACAAAGTCTCAATATCCTCAGGGCTAGCATATAGGCAACACCAATTCCCTAAAGAATCAATATTTCGTCGATATGTCAACTTCCTACACAATCATGTTTTGTTAAAGAAATCCCACAAGAATATGTTTGCTATGATAGATTAAGTTCGTGGAAAGCACGAATCAGAATCCTAAGCATGATGTGATTCTACCAAGGTGACCTGGTGCTAGACGAACGTTGTTAGCTTTCGCTTCGCCCAAATAGTAATAATATCCTAACTCAATGCTCAAACCAATAGATTAGTAAACCAATAGATTAGTATAGCATGAAGTCCGGAATCGAACTCACATAGAGACCAAGGTTTAACTAGAATAACCCACAATGATTTCTTAAGACAATAGAAATAGTTTATAGTAACTTGATGAAATAACAAAGTAAAGTAAATAGAATAATGATTGCAAAGCATTAATAACAAGATAGAAAAGCGTTTCACCTGTAATTCTTAAAAATGTTTGAGGTTCCTAAGATTGATTTAATAGTATTTATAGAGTATATGTCGACTTGCCTAAGGTTGATTGATCCGCAAAGATATAATCTTCTTATTCAATATAACTAAATAATAGCATTAACAACTCAAGTTCTTAAGAACAATTAACATGCGATTCAATGCAAATAGAAGACAAGGGAGCAACCCACTCGGCCCTATAAATATCTACTCGACATAGATCAATCGATATCATCCACTATAAAGGCATAAAAATATCATTAAATCAATGACTTCATTTGCTATCTAGAAACCAACAACGGATTCATATCATAAATGCAATTCCTAACATGGTGATCAATCATAAAAAGGAACACAAATACATATCAATAAGAACAAGATGATAAATATACTCATAAATAACTAATTGAAATCAAATCATCACAATTCATTCAACCATGTCTTCGAATCACAGGCGAAACTATGAGTTTAGTAACTCATAGCCAAAGTAACGCTCATCATGTCTCTCTCTCTCTCTCCCCCCCCCCCCTCTCTCTCACGGCACAACCCAACATGAACAGACACAATAACAATAAGATGAAAATAACCTAAATAGAGCTGTGAAAAACCCTAGAGAATAAGATAATAATATAATAATCAAATAGAATCTTCAGACTAAAATCAACAATTGCTGAACATGGAGGACCGACGGGCGCCAAGTGAATAGTAGCGGGCGCCGCTTCATCAGACTCCACAATCCTTTCTTAGCGTCAACGTTGTGCTTCCTTGCTTCTTTAATGCTCTTTCCTTAGCCTTCTTATGCTCCTAAATCAGTCATTTAAGCTCCTTCAAGATCCCATCCAAGGTCGGAATGTAAAACTGCATAATAAACACTAAAAATGCGTAGATTCCGAACTCGAATACTTCACAAGAAAGATATAGAAATAGATCAAAACATATGCAAAACCACTATCTAAATGCAACAAGAACTACCTATAATTCTTATATAAAATATGCATTATCATGACCAGTCAAGATAAAATCAACAACATAAGCAATACGCACAAATAAGTTGAAAAACTAGACCTAAACATGTCTATTTATAGGCCTAACTTCGTCCAAAAACCTAAAACTATCGTACTAATAAGATATAATTTAGATAGAAAAGATAGGATTTTATCTGATAAACTCTGACTATATATCTCGGCCCAATAGCGTCGCGGGCACGTTACTTTAGCCACGGGCGCAACGCCTTAGCCGCTAGAGTGACTCTTCAGCATTTTGACATTTTTCTGTTTTGAATTTGGTCTTGACTTCAATATGAAAGTTGTAGATCTCGAAAAAGATATTTCCAACACATACTTATAATAGTCAATCGGAACAACGAGGTCTCCAAAAAGTGTGTTACAAGTTTAACTTGTCAGACGACAACTTTTGTTGACTTGTTCTTCACTTAGGCTCTCGAATTTCAATTCCGCTCATGGGTTTGTTTTTCTCTTCTTGACTCTTCATTAATACTTCACTCTCCATCTCGGATCTATAATCCTGAAATTAAACACTAAACGTGTAGATTTCGAACTTTGACCACCCAATGAAAAAGTATGCAATTACCCTCTAAAAATACATTATTTGTAATAGAATGCAACTAAAACTACCTTATTATGCCAATATAAATATGCATTATCCGTTCTTCACTTACCGTGAACATGAAGCCGAGTTCTAATCAGTGTTCTACAAGTGAGAAGGAGAAACATAAGATGAAGAAGGTGTCTTATGCTTCATCATTTGGTGGTTTGATGTATGCCATGGTTTGCACTAGGCTAGACATCGCCTATGGAGTTGGGGTTGTTAGTAGATTCATGAGTAATCTTGGAAAAGAGCATTGGTCAACTGTGAAATGGATCCTCAAGTATCTCAAAGGCACTTCGAGTGTGTGATTGTGCTTTGGTCCTCGAAAGCCTATGCTTGATGGTTTTACATATGCAGACATGTCAGGTGACATTGATACGAGTAGATCCATATTGAGATATCTGATTACATGCACAGGGGGAGCGGTCTCATGGCACTCGAAACTGCAAAAAATGTGTTGCTTTGTTAACGATAGAAGCATAGTATATAACTGCAGTTGAAAATGGTAAATAGTTATATGGACGCGAGACTTCCTAGAGGAGTTTGAAGTGGAGCAAGCTAGATGACCACTCGCATTCAAATGGGAAGAGAGGCTCCGAAATAGCCGAAGATCAAGATGACGTCTCCGATCTCCAACTTCTGGACTTCATCTGTGTTCATGGCTCCAATAAGCGCAACAATCGAATTCTGCGAATCGTTGGAAAGTATTTCCTTGTTGATAAAAGGTTGCGATTTCTTGAAGACGCGAGGGCCTGAGAAAGACCAGAGGATATGGCGGAGGCGGCAAACCTAGAAGGAAGGTTCAGGGAAGACGACCACGAAAGGTCGGAGGAGCAGATCCGGCAGACGTGGGAAGACGATGAATAGTTCCCTCATTTTTCAAATTTTAACCAAAATTTCTTATTAATTATAATTTCAGGCCAAATTAAATTTTTGTTTGAGAATTTGGCTATGGTATCATTATTGGTTTAATTGGTTATAGTTTGTATATAAACTTACAATTTTAAAAGTTCGTATTATTTTGGGTGATTTAGGTAGTTAGTCTATTTAGAATCTTTAATAAGCTAATTAGGTTATAAATTTTTTTAATTAGATTAGGTAATCCATCCCCCTTAAAACACCACACGCGCCTCATTTGACAATTGACCGGTCAACGTTGACCACTCATGTGGATTTTTTTTTTTGATGCCATTTTTTGATGCTATTTTTTTCGCTTTGATGCAACTTTTCTAATGAAATGGTTTGATGACACTTTTTGAATGCCACTTTTGTCAAACCTTGATGACATTTTTTTTACTGTCATGTCACGTTGACCATTGATGCCGCTATTTTTACTGTGGACTATTGATGACACTTTTTTTGTGTCAATTTTTTTTTACCGTGTTTCCATATTTTTTCAAAGTAGTATTTTGATGACATTTTTTAAATGTAATTATTTGATGTCACTTTTTTTAATCAAATCGTTTGATGCCACTTTTTTAATTTAATCAATTGGATATCGATATATTTTCATTGATTCTACTTTTATTCACTGATGACACGTTTGTGATTACACTTCATTGGTGCAATCATTTTTGATGACATTTTTATACAATTACATGAGTATAAAATGTTATTAAACTTCATTGATGACATCTTTTAATGATGAATTTTATTCATTGATGACATTTGTGATTACACCTCATTGATCTCAATCCTTTGTGATGACATTGTTTGTTGATGACATTTTTATTGATAACATTTTTATACAATTGATAACTTATAAGCATAAAATGTGATTACACTTCATTGATGACACATTAGTAGTGCTATTTAAGAATCTAATAATATTATTAACCTCAGATGATGTTGATATTTCCTCACTTTAGCACAAGAGCCAAACTACATCAACAACATCATTTAAGTCAAAAAAAAAAAAAACAGGTCATAAGAAATGAAGAACACTACAAAAAATGACAATACACATGAGAGAATGAAAATTATCCCCTACACGTGGGGTTTATCATCTTCATCATCCTTAGTAATTTGTTGCACATAATCCATTATTTTTTCCTTAAGCTCCCTCTGTTGCTTCTTCCACAATCCTTATACACTTCAGCCCTACCAAATAGCCCTTGGTTTCTCCTCACATATTATTGTTGTCATAACAGCTGTATAATCACTTTTTCCAAATTTGTCTGTTGATTTTCAATCTCACTTCTTGCACCTGAAGCCCTTACATTCATACCCCCATTCTCACCCTCCTGGACAGCTCAAATCTGCAATACAATAATAGCAGCAGCAGCTTGAATAGTTTGCGATTTTGGAGCCCAAACCTGCTGCAGAAACACCTTCAGCATTGGCATCAATGGCCTTTGATTCCGTCTACTTTTCAGCCAACTTTCGAGCATGGCCTTTTGTACGTTGAAGTATCAAAATGCAAAACTGGAGGCAGGAGCGATATTTTTAATGGCACATATGAAAGTCCATTGTAAATACCTTGGTTGGTCATGTAGACTGCGACATTGAATTCCACAGCTAGCTTCAGCAAATGGGAGAGCATTTAAGCCATTTTTTGCTGCAAGGAAAATAATTCAGATTAAAAGAGGTATATCAGATTTTAACCTTAGTATATTGGACAAAATTTTACTGGTGTCTTTACTCATCTACCTTTCGAATTGCTATCGACTTCCAAAAGCCACAAAATCCCCAATTGTTGAAGCAATTTGATCACATAATCCAGACGAATATAAAGACACAAAGTAAAGGCAGAAGAAGCGAAAACACTCTCAAAACCAAAGTATCCAAAAGCAAAACCAAAGTAGTTTCTACATATTCAACACTTGGGTTCTATATTGATATGCATTCCAAACTCTTATAAAGCAGTCATTTGTATACATTAAGGTCATTTAGAATGAATCTTTTTGCTTTAAATCAACAACAGAGTACACAACAACAATTCGCAAAAAATAATATAGACAAAATACACTCAAAACAGATAGATTCAAGTATACACAAGAGAAAGTGTCAGCAATTTCAAATCTGATAAGGAACCACAGCCCGAGCATAAGATGAAGAAAACACCCATCAGTTTTGATTCCGAAAACTCTCCTCTTAACGAGGATAGAAGATGAAGAAAACACTCAACATTTTTTATTTTAGTTGGACATCAAGCAAGGAATCACAGCCCAGGGGAACATAACTTGTATAAAATCAGTTGATCAACATGAAATCTGCTAAGCAATATTTTCCTTTTTTCAAGAAAATTTTACCTATAAAGACAATCCTAATATTTGGAAGCTGAAGAGGATCTTCAATTGATATTCTATACTCACCACTGCTGAGAAAGTGACAATGTTGAGCTTCATTTCCATGGCTTCAAATTGAATGAATGCGCCCTTGTTGCCCATCTACAAGAGAGAACAAATTCATCAGGACACGTCTAGTGCTAAAAGCGTCATAGAAAAAAAACCCAGCAGATTTACAAAGCTCGTGAAATTACCTGATCACGGTAATTCGGAGCTGAAAATACAGCGATAAGCTTGCCATCGTGTTCGATTCCATATGCAATCAGAAGACCTATCTGGATGCCACATGAATTTCACCTCATAGTTCAATCCCAAACTATCATATGCGATTAATTTAGGACTGAAGAAGCACCTTTTGTCATCTATTAAACCTATCTGATGTCATTAAACAGGAGGAACGCAACCGAAGGAGATCATATAAGCCTGAGAAACTCACCTTCAAACCTTTGATTTGGACAAAGACTGATCCCTCCTAAAAGCATCCTCTATTAAGTTCATCTGATCGATCAGATCATTCACCGAAGGCCTTGGCTCAAGCAAGCTACAAACACAAAACAATCATATATAATAACTCAATTTCCAGTAAACAAAAAGCACTAAGAAATATACCAATATAACCTGAAAATCTTTGATAACTGATTCCACAGTAACTTGTCAGATATTTCAGAGATTAGAGAAATTCTAAAGTCGTTGTCTCTTAGATTAGAGAAACACTGCACCAAGGAAGGAGATCTAAAACTTATCAATTCAAAGCTCTTAGCTCACCCTATTCATCGAATTCAAAGCTCTTACCTCATCTAGGCATTTCATCGAACACCTAGGATGCAACTCTTACCTCACCCAATTCAAAGCCACCCAGCACCTTCAAATTTCTCAATCTTGCATCTAGTGGAAGGAGATCTCAAATCTCCATTATTTTCTTTGATTCCACTCTAACAATTACATCGAATGGAGTAGGAATTACCTTGGAATACTCGAGTTGGGGCTGATAGTCCCCCTTCGAAATTCTCCTCCTCCAACTCGTGTCGGCGGATGAAGCACCTCCGACTCGTGGCCGGAATGGAGAGAGCGAGGACGAGCAATCCACCATGGGAGCGTGATGAGAAAGAATAGGGCGAGGCGAGCAAGGTAGGAACAGAGAGATGGATATCAGACGAAAAGGATAGGAAGCGACCGTGAATGAGCTTCGGGAAGGAGAAAGGGCTAATTGGCGGAATAAAGGTTGAATCTCGGTTATAAGCTCTAAAAAAATTTTTTAATTAGTTAATGACCTAATTAAAACCTTCTAGATGTCTAAAAACGCAAATTTTTTCTATTATTTTTGGTTCACCGTTGATAGTTGATATTATTTTGAGTCATTTTTCCTAATTACAGTCACTGGATCTTTCATTTTCATATCAACTTTTATACTTATTTGTATTGTGTAATACTCCCTCCGATCGATATATAATATTTATTTTTGATTTTTCATCACATTTTTTAAGAAAGAAAAACTCTAAAAAATATTAAAATATTAAAAATAATTCTATGCTTATTACTAATTGCATGATATTATTTTTAAAAAATTATTTAAGATTTTGATATTCTATATATTTTTAAATTTTATTAAAAATTACGAGAAATAATAAAAATCAAATATTTTAGATCACATATAGTATATATTTACAAGCACTAGAACCATAATTGATGAATACTGTTAGGTTTTGGGACAAAGAGTAAATTTTAAAAAATCTGCTTTCCAAACCATTAGAGGAATCTCCAATTACCAAAAATGCAGGATCCAATCCCGCCTTCATATTACAAACCAATCGGCTCTAGAAAAATATCTGGGCTGTCCTATTATAAATGGACGTGTGAACAAAAATACTTTTGAAGATGTACTAGTGCAAACAAAGAATCAATTAACAAAATGGAGAGCGAATGAGTTGACCCAACAAGGAAGAGTTGTGCTTGTGAAGACAAATTTAGCGGCTAAACCAAGCTATATAATGCATAACTTTATGCTTCCTGCTAGCATGCATATGGAGCTCGACCGAATTAACAGATGCTTCTTTTGGAACAAGGACAAAAAATACAAACTGCTAATTGGATGGGACAAAGTGAGTAGGCTAAAGCGAGAAGGTGGCCTTGGATTACACAAGTAAAGATATGAACAAGGCTCTACAGATGAAATTGCTATGGAAAATTTTGGTGGAACCACGTAATGAATGAGTTAAAATTATTTCAGAAAAGTATTTAAAAGGAACACTCTTGTGGGAATACTCAAGAAAAAAGAATACATCATGGCAAATTGGCAATGGACAAAATTGATGGAGATCAAAGAAGAATTCTGCGCAGGGTTGATCTGGCATATTGGAAACGGAAAAACCGTAAGATTCTGGGAGGATAAGTGGCTCAATTATGATGCTACCCTTCGTAAAAGAAGGCTACATGATAACATTGTAGATCAAGAAACAGTGGACCAATACATAAGACCAAATAGAACCTGGAACATAGAAAAACTGGATTACCTTCAAACCTGGTGGAGCAAATTACTGACGTTCATATACCGACCTCTTAAATCGAGGATCGGTTATACTGAAAATATAGCAAAAACGGATGGTTCTCAAATGCTAGTGCCCTTGACTATATTATGAGTTATAGAAGAACAAACTTGGAACCACTTGATTGAATTTGGAAGGTTGATTGCCCTCCGAAAATAAAAAATATTCTCTGAAAAAATCAACTTAATGGTACGCCAACAAAAGCAAGGCTTCGAAAAAAAGGTGTGCATGTACCTATGGAATGCCCACTCTGTAACCATCCTAAAGAAGATGCAATGCACTTGTTTACTGAATGATATACTACATTGACTTTTATTAGGTCGATTGATGAACAAATTGAAAATAGAATACGACACACGAATAAGAATGGAAGACCTTATTGTGAAACAATTTTTGAATTTTTTTCTAAGATTTCCTTAGAAAAGAAATCGATCATAACTTTTTCCTTATGGGGTGTCTGGACAATGAGAAACAAAATTTTATTCAATGAAAATGAAAGCACAAATATGACAGAATGGGCGACGTTCATTAAACTTTTCAGAGATAGTTGGAAGACATCGCAGACCGAGGACCTAGAATTCGACAGGACTAAAACAATTACGAAAGTCGGCCAAAAGAGGGATAGATAAAAGAAATTGGTAAAATGGAGGAAGCCTGCTGTGGGGTTTGCCAAACTAAACTTTGATGGAACCAAGATTGCTTCTGGTTTTGCTGCCTCCGACTTCGTTTTACGGGATAACGCGGGAGTCGTCCTTTTTTGTGGTGCACATCAACGTGGCAAAGTTTCCGTGGTTCAAGCGGAATGTCTTGGTGTCCTGACTGGATTGATGGAAGCATCTAAGCGGGGACTCTCTCATCTTGAAGTGGAGGGTGATTGCCTGCCAGTCATCAATGTCATGAAGGGATCGTGGAAGTGTCCGTGGGAGATCGAGATGCTGATCTCCGATGCTCTCCGTCGTTGTTATGACTTTAGTCCATTTCCTTCACTCACACTTTCCGTGAGGGGAATCGTGTTACGGGCTGTTTGGCGCATCTAGGTCTTTCTACGCCGTTGCTGCGGGACCGTCCTCCTCTTGAGACTGAAGACCTCGTCCGCGAGGACGTCCTTGGGCGGTGGGTCAGCCGCGGCTGATCACCCCCAAAACCTCACCTTGTATATATAAAAAAACAAGCACTAGAACTTATGAACCACATGTTTAATTTTAACATTTTAAAATTATCACAAAATTACCAAATTATGATTTTTTTTTAATTTAAAAAAGAAAAAATTAACAAACCTAAAATCGACCCGAAATCGATCCAATTTTACCCGAAATCGACCCGAAATGATCCAACCCAAATGACCTGATTGATAGGTCTACCCATACCTCATATAATTATACGGCGCGGATATCTTCACCGCTAATTTTTACTATATCCACCGTTAATCACCACATAGGTTGGCGGTGGCCTTAATGACGTATCCCACTGGTCACCGCAATGTATAACGATGGATATGATCCGGTATGAGAACCGTTTCAAACCACCGTCAATGTCTAAAGTGGCCTATAAAATAAAAAAAAAATTGTAAATAAAATTTAATTTAATTTTGTAAAAAAATAAATTTATAAAAAAGCCACCTTCACAAGTGACGGTGACATTAATTAATTGCAACCAAGAGCCGTGTATATTTTTCAACAAAGAAAACGAGCTATTGAAAGATATCATAGCCATTCGGCCCAATACGCGTCCCCAGCCAACCAACCCGGCTTTCCTCCTCCTTCCTACCGCATCACTCGACTTCTTCCCTCCTACCTTAGAGCAAGCCCAGCAGTCCTTGCAAAATAGAAAAAACGCAAAATTTTAGAGAAAATAGGTATTTTTTTTCACTCCAACAGATTATGAAAATCTTCCTGTAAAATAGAGAAACACCGTGGGAGAGAAAAATTTTCTGCAAATTTGGAGAAGAGGAGAAAACGCTAAAATTAAATTCTCCACAACTTACCATGAAAATTAATTGCTTTCCCCAATCTTCTCGTTGCTTGTTCGGTTGTTGCCATGGTTCTGATTGCTGATTTTGTTGGTCGCATTAGGCTTCGATTTATAATCGCAGCAAGAGGAAATTGATTTATAATCGCAATAGGTTCTGGATGCTAGTATTGAAGACCATATCATCGAATCTTCTGAAACCAGGAATTTTATTCTTGCTGTCATGGTCACAATTGGCTTCGATTTTAGGTTGCTGTTTTCATGGGTTGTCAATATGTTGGTGTTGGTTGCTTTCATAGTTGATTTTAGGGTGATGTCATGGTTGATTTATGATTTTAGGGTAATGGGCTCCTAATTTGCTCTGTGATCATGGACTCCTAATTTTATGGTCGATTTTAGGTTATCTTGTTCAATTTATGCTATTTAGATTAATTTGTTGTCAATACACACACCAAGAACTCATTAGATAAATTTGCTCTGTTTTCATGTTGTTCAATTTATGCTCTGATTTGACTCAGCCGTTGGATTGTAAATCCATATCCAAGTCTTTTACTTGAATCTGTGCATATTTTATAACTGTTTGGTGTCTCTGTAGCCTGTAGGCAGAGTTGGCTCAAAAAATGGCATTATGAACTCTAAACTACTATGTTTATAACTCTGGCTATGTCACGCAGGACTTTTTTTTAACAATACATCAGTCATTCTCCAATATCACTCTGTAAAATCTAATGTTCAACACGCTTGAATTTTGAAAGTGAGTTCATCTATTAATTTAGAATCTCAACAAATCTCAATTGTCAATAAACATATCAAATGGATTAGAAAGAAAAGCAAACTGAAATATGGTGGATTTTAGGATTACATTATTAACAAATTCCATGACAGTAGTGGACTTTATTTTAGAATTAATATTACGTTAGAAATGTAATTCTAAATACTATAATTAAATTTAAATCGAGTTTTTAGAAAGGTAGAATTAAATATTCTTAATAATTGCATTTATTTATTATACTATATTATAAATGTAAAAATCTGTAAAATAGAGAAGCCGTTGGAGTTGGACTGAATTTTTTTTTAAAGATTTTGATATTTTAATCTCTATTTTAGATATTTTTTACCAAAGCTGGTGGGCTTGCTTTTATAGCCGACAATTTTGTAAACGGCGGTATTTGAAATTTTGTAAACGCCTCCTCGTCAATGAGGATCGTCTAGTCCGCAATTGTAGTCCATATCATAGTCCAAATTACCTCATTGGCTAAACACCGTAGTCCGCAATTATGGTCCCTTTAATTTCATCGGCCAATAAAATTAAAGGGACCATAAAAATGGACTACGGTGTTAGACTAGACGATTTTCACCGCCTCCCCCATAGCCGGCAATTAATTAGTTGCAGTTGATCTCGATTATAAATTAAAAGCCTCCTCCCTCCTACCTCATAGCCGGCAATTTTGTAAATGGTGATGTTTGAAAAAAGCCTCTTCCCTCCTACCTCATAGCCGGTGGCTGTCGCATTCGTATTTTGCGCCCTTTCTATTCGATTTCCCTGCCCTCCTACCCTTACGGTGGCTATATTTTTTTTTTTTAAAATAATTAAATTTTTTAAAAAAATAATTTAATTTTTTTTTAAAATAATTTAATTTAATTAGGCCACCGTAACATGTTGCGGTAGTTTAAACACGTTCTCATCCCACCGCACCATACAACGATTGATTCGGATATCCGTCATTAAACCCACCATCACAGAATGCGATAATTGGCGGAGAAAATAATAAAAATTAACGGTGAAGATATTATTGCCCATAATTATATCAATACCAAACCACCTTTAAATGTTCGGGGATCCTCCTTCCTCCCTCAATAGAGAAGTTGTTGGAGTTGGATTGAATTTTTTACAGAGATTTTGAAATTTTGTAAACGCCTCCTCGTCAATGAGGATCGTCTAGTTCGCAATTTTAGTCCATACTGTAGTCCAAATTATCTCATTGGCTAAATTGAAATTTCTAATGATTTTTTTATTTAAGTGTTTGTACCTTATAATTTATTTTAATGCTTATCGGCCAATGAAATTAAAGAAACCATAAAAATGGACTACGATATTGGACTAGACGATTTTCACCGCCTCCTCGTAGCCGGCAATTAATTAGTTGCAGTTGATCTCGGTTATAAAAAGCCTCCTCCCTCCTCTTCCCTCCTACGGTCCTACCTCATAGCCGGTGGCTGCCTCATTCATATTTTGCCCCCTTTCTGATCGATTTCCCTGCCTTCCTACCCTTACGGTGGGTATATTTTTTTAAAAAAAATAATTTAATTTTTTTAAAAAAATAATTTATTTTTTTTTAAAAAAATAATTTAATTTTTTTATAAAAATAATTTTTTTAAAAAAAAATTTAATTTAATTAGGCCACCGTAATATGTTGCGATGGTTTGAACACGTTCTCATCCCACCGCACCATATAACGATGGATTCAGATATCCGTCATTAAACCCACCGTCACAGAATGCGATAATTAACAGTGAAAATAATAAAAATTAACGGTGAAGATATCATCGCTCATAATTATATCAATACCAAACCACCTTTAAGGACCTTGATACATTTACACTCAGTATAAAATGTGTAGTTTTACACTACCAATAATATTTCGCCAAGTGTAAGATATTTTCAAGTCATTGTACTTTATTTCCTGTATCAATTTTTTTAGAAATTGAAATGGCAATAATGGAAAAGTTGCAGAAGAAGCCCACCCACCCCCTCACTCCATCCTCACCAAACTCAGCCACCGCATCCAACCATACCCATCGAAGCCCAGGGTGGGAATATTACCCAAATTCACCCCAATTCACTTCCACCATCTCCATCCCTTCAAATGGGTACCCCTCTTGCCAAACACAAGTCGAGGTTTTTTTTTTTAAAAAAAAAAAAACCATTTCACCTCTTATAATCTCCACCTCTACTCTCCCAAACAGGGCCTAATACATCGTCAACCACCGGCTCCACCCTTCTCAGTCCCGCTCTCTTATCGCATCGAGCCCAGTCGCTCCATCTTATCGCATCCGACCAGATCCGCCAAGACTCACTCACGCCTACCCTAAAGCTTGAGCCACCCCCACAACCACCACCGATAAATCCCGAACCCCCCTTGCAGTACGGTACATCAACAACCGCCTAGTAGACCTCCTAACTTCACCCGATCCATTATTTCGAGACCCTTCCATTCACGATTATCGCACCCAACCAGAAACCCTAACCCCATCAACAATCGCCGCCTATCGAGGAAAAAATGCAACTCAATTCAAGCAAGAAGTGGCGAAATTGATGTCCACGATGTCAAATTTGAACTTCAATTTTTCTGGTTCAGTTTACAATTTGAACAGTATGAGGAGGAGGAGATGAAAGATACGAGGAGGAGAATATGAAAGGGCTTCTGGACTGTTATGGTGTAATTAAGTTCTCTTTCCTTTTACTTTCCCAATAAATCAGATATTTTTATTAATTAAAGTAAATATGTGGATGTGTTATAGCACTAGCTAGTTATTATCTTGTGATGTTTCACCTCTCCATAACCCTCACATGATGGAAAACCAAAGGTATCAAATTTATAGTTTATCCTTTGTAACTCTCTCCATGTATGCCTATATAAGAATTTGTACTTTTCCTTTGAGGAACACACAAGCAATAGAGATTTATTCCCTCTTTTCTCTTCCTCTCTATACTCTCTTATTCTTACACATCTTATAACACGCTATCAGCACGATCGTCTCTTATTGTCTCTTATTGTATATAGGGTAGATCCCTAGATAAACATACAATCGGACTCATCCACTCACTCTCCACACAACACTCCGATTCATAATAACAGGTTTTATTCTATGCTATTTTTTAGTTGATTAGTGATACTATGGCATGCATATGTTGAACATACTGTTTTGTTTTTCAAATTATATATGCTTCGCATGCTCTATTTCTATTCCTATATCAACAGTCAATATAGTTGACCCATAGATCGATGCCAACACTAATTTGATATACTCCTGCACTTTGATTAATATATTTTGGATTCAATTTTGGATTCAATTTGAATATGTTTTCGATCGGCAGATATGTGTGTGTGTGTGATTGTTTAGTTTTGCCTTTTTTTTTTGTATGTGTGTGCAAGTTTTGGTGTTGGGGTACGGTTTTGGTTCAAATTGGCAATGGAAATCTTTCATTGTCTTTACCATTTCAGTTTTCTTTGTGTGGGTTAATTGAATTAGATGAGATATATAAATTGCTTATTTGTTAGCCACATTTACATCATCATGTAACGTGTAAGCTATTCACATTATGCTTTTAAGCTTGCCATCATCTCATGCATACGTATGAATTATTATATACTACCTCCGTTCCACAATACATGTCCTTTTACTTTTCAGCACGTTTTTTAAGGAGCGAAAAGCTCTATAAATTATTATTTTTTTAATTAATTTTTTAATATAGTTTGATACTTGTTACTAATAAGTATCAAATTATATAAAAAAATTAATTAAAAAAATAATATTTCATAGAGTTTTCCGCTCCTTAAAAAACGTGCTGAAAACTAAAAGACCATGTATTATGGAACGGAGGGAGTATTCATTAATCTTTGATGGATAATTAGATATATATTGTGTAATAGATGGATACGTATAAATCCTTCTCAAGTTGTATGAACTACAAGTGGCTGGATATATTTATATGCATCTCATCCCTCGAAGTGGATGATCGATCGACTTTATAAAGATTAAAATCCATCCATGTAACGATGATATATCCCCAGAAGTGGATCCATATTCTCTTGAATGAAAAAAAATAAAAATTATTTAATCCCCTGGAAGTGGGATATAGGAGATCTATATTGTCCTCGAAGAGACAATTTTCAACATTTTCTTAGCGATTGAAGATGATATACACATAGAAATATAATTGCCCCGGCAGAGACAAATCAATATCATGATCCCCCGAAGAGGACGCACTTGTAAGAATTATACATATCTTCGTAAAGATATATCAATCTCATCCCCTGAAGTGGATGAAAGTATATTCGAAGTATATATATGTACATATAAATATGATATTATCTATAAATCATCCCCGTAGCGATGAACGATAAATATCATCATCATGTGATAAATCTATGAATTTTCATCCCCGTCGTGATGAATTTATGATTATTCTTTTATTTTATATGTATGTTTTTTTTTAATTATTTTTCATCTCCCGAAGTAGATGATTTATCTCCTGAAAAGATAAAATTGTTAAATTTATATATCATCCCAAAAGTGATAGTTTATCTCCTGAAGTAGATAAAGTAAACACAACTTATATATTATTTATCTCCTGGAGAAGATATAATATTTAAATTATTATTTATCTCCCAAAGAAAATAAAATATTTTGGGGTATATATCATGATGAAATTTATCTCCTGTAGTAGGTGGTTTCGATCTCCAATGGTCTCCGGAAGTAGACGAACATGTATTTGCAGATGTTCATTTTATTATCACCAGAAGTTGACAATATGCCAATTTAATTTTATTTATTTATGATTTTATAGTTTTATCAATTATATCAACCATTTATTTATTTATTTATTTATCATTATCTCTTGAAATATATAAGGCATCCCTTGAAGTAGATGGACACATAATCATAAATCGTTCATGTAGTAACGACAATCATCTCCTGAAGAGTTGTATATGAAAAGGAAATTCATCAAATGTCTGTCTCTCATCAATACAAATTTGTCCCTGAAGTGATAATATTCATTTTCTGAAGTAAATGAATGATAAGAGATATATTGTATATCATTATAAAGATTATTTAAAATCATACCCAGAAGTGTATGAGTTTTATTTTAAAGTTTTACATTTACAAGTTGTCTTCTCCCTGAAGTGAGTAATAATCGATCATACCGTTTCTTGAAGAATATGGTCAATGTTTATATGACAACTTACTATATTTTTTTAATGCAACTTATCATCTTTTTGGAGTATATGATCGAATTATACATAATAGAGACTAATTGTCACTCGAAGTTGACAAATGAATCATTTTATGAATAAAATCATTTCTCGAAGAAAATGATAAATTGAAATGTTTCTCCATGACTCCACCTGAAGTGGACAAATACAATTTCTTTTATTTATTTATTTATTTATTTTATTCATTGCTTTATATTGAATAAAATTATTATGATTTTACTTATTGTAATTCAAAGCTCAAAGTGTTTCCCGAAGAAACTACTTATCATGAGTGTCTAATGCGGAGTTTTGTTTGGCAAATGAACATTTGAGAGAAAAGTTTACCACAATCCTGTAGATTGTGAAGTTTTTCAACACCAACCTAAGAGCCTGAAGACTCTACTGGTGGATTTTTATTAACTCCTGAAGAGTAAAGAACATTTTATGAACTCTAGAAGAGTAAAGGATTTCACAAACTCCAGAAGAGTATATGATCCTAATTTTATCATTTGTACTCCTGAAGAAGTACATGGAATGTGGGTTTTATCATATTCAGAACTATTTTTGTCTGGTTGATACAACCAATAGAAGTAACCACATAACACGATCCGGTTAAGAATGTCACTTCCTTACTATCCTCTAAGCATTGCCTGAAGCATGCCCCTCCGGTAGAGGGTGTGAAAGAGGTTATGGTTAAGCGCTTGACCAAAGTTATTGTTGTGGCTTATAGCTAGGTCTGTTATATGGTTAATTCTAAATGTCTTGAAGAACGTTATCAATGACTCATACCAGAAGTATGAAACCAACGAAAGTTCTGACAATGCCCATTCAATGACATCTAAATTAAATACATCACCATATACAAGGTTCAATGGTTGAATATTATGGTTTATAAGTGTCAAACAATTTTGAAAACCTGAAGTTTTCTCAAACAATCATGAATGGAAAAATCAGGATAAATACCATATAGCTCCAGAAGAGCATTCATCTTGTTACCTGAAGTAACAATGACACATATATATGAATTGACATGGTATTGAACACCAATATCTCATATGACTAGCCAGAAGTAAGTCTTACAGAAATGAGAATGTATATATATGGTTTATTTGACACTCATTTATCCCATTGAAACTTATCACTAACCAAGTTAGTTAATGATAAAATATTTTTCCTTTGTTGCATACAGTCACTCATGTGAATCGATGATGTGCGGGATCATTGAGATTCACATAGACACCCACTAAGGCCGTGTTTGAAAGCGGTTTTTGTGAGGTTATGGTAGGTTAATTTTTTTTGGCAACTGATTCGCGTGTGTTTGGAAGCGGTTTCTCTTGTAGCTTCCAGAGTTTGAGTTGCAGGTTTCTCCAGCCAATTTCAGAAGACGAGGGGGGCAAGGTTCCCCAGTTTCTTCAATAAGGTTTTTGATTTTATATCTTATTTGCCCTTGACGATCCCACGTCAGATTCGGCCTCTCCCTCGCCATCGTCGTTGCTGCTCCAGATGTGAAATCTGGCCTCTCCCTCGCCAGATCTGAAATCCGGCCTCTTCCAGATCTGACCAGAAACTGAAATCCGGCCTCGTCGTCCCTCTCGGCTCCTCCAGTTCACTGGAGACGAGTAGTCGTCTCTCCCCTTTCTCCCCCAATTGCTTTCCCTACTTGACCAGAAACTGTTTTTCTTCCTCCCATCTTCATCTAGGGCTTGTTCCCCACAATTGTTTGCCTCCACAATCGCCCAATTCTCCCTATGGACGGTGGCGGCGGCGGTGGAGGAGGTGGAGGCCCGACTCATTTCCTTCTCAAAACGTACGAGATGGTGGATGACTCGTCGACTAACCACATCTTATTCATTGTGTGAAACCCCCCCTCCCCTATTTCAAATCGGTGCTGCATATGAGCATATCTATGATTTTGTGGAGATTCCGTCGGATTGATTTGCATCTGTATTCGGTTGATATCAGATAGGGAGGACAAGGGACAATGGTATGAATTAAGGGCATTTATGACTTTTCATAGCAATAACCCCTTATAAACCTTATACCAACCAAACACCAATCAGTTTTTTTACAAGGTTATTTTTAAAATAAAAACTCCAACTCCCATACCTCCATAATACACAAAATAAACTCCAACCCCTAAAAAAACCCCAATTTGCCAAACACGCGCTAAGAGGGACCAGAAGATCCTAGGACTTGCAGATCCTCAATAAGGGTGACCGAACATATATGGTCTATCATCTTGGCAAAATTAACAATAAGACCATCTATATTGAGAGTAAATGCAAAGTCTCTAATGTCTATTGATTGGATTCAATGGGACAATTACATAACATTATCATATAGACCAGTGTAATTCCAATATTATAGATGCCTTAACACTTTGGTCATATGAAACATAAGGTAGAGAATGTTATCAACCACATTGTTGAGCATAAGGTAGCTCACGACGACCCAGAAGAGTCGTTGGTCAAATGGGCCCATGCATGTTTGCATTTCGAATTTGACACAATAACATCTCCCTAATTATCTCCAGAAGAGACCATGTCATTCAACGGTTTTGAATGAGCAACATATCTTTCGAGATGTACCTCCTCCAAATAAACTACAATGATACCACAAAAAAGTTGGATGATACATGGGGTTTGAGTTCCTATTGATATCAAATACCTAGAGCTTTGTAATGGTAATCAAATGCTCGTTATTTGAGGGGAGAGGAAATGAGACTAAATAGTAAGAAAGAGATTGCACGGAAGCAACTTCTCTATCATTTCATATCCGCGGATAAATACAAGTGAACTAGAAGTTCAATAAATGAAATGATTATAAAATTTTAGCAAATATGCCATTGAAAGCATTTACTAAAGGCCAAGAAAGTGATAAAGTCACAGATACTAGCTCATTTGAAAGTTCCAGAAGTAACTCCAACTCAATGAATATCAAGTGATTCTCAATGACACCAGAAGTGTTGGAGATCACTAGGCTCTTGGTATACGATTTCCTAGAAGTGGAATGAGCCTATGAGAATATGATGATCATCAAATAAATAATGGATGTCGACATCGAAATCATATTAAAAGAGCTAGAAAGAAGCAAGTCATGCAAAGATGGATTCTTTAAGCATGATGGCATTGGACATGTAGCTCCAACACCGGAAAGTGTAACATCATTTGGTTTTAAGTGGTTGTTTATACAAAATAAAATATAAAGCCAACTTGATTGCACAAAAGCCGACCTATCAAAGGTTATATGTAGAATATATTCACTAAAAGTGAATATAATTTTGGCTTCGAATGGAAATGATGAATGTGGTAGGTGTATACCTAGAAATGAAAGGATCAATTGAAAATGCCTGAAGCATTAATATATGTTAAAGTCCCGCCACATGAAATTGATTAAATATCCTTATAAAGAGTACTTGAAGTACCTATAATTGTGAAATTGGTGACATTCTATTAGGTCCCGAAGTACCATACAAAGTTGTACTCTTTTCCTTAATCTTGGTTTTTTATCCCACTGGGTTTTTTCAAGGTAAGGTTTTTAACGAGGCAACTTATGCACCATTTAATACAATAGATCCCCTTGATCAAATGATGAAGTGCACGTTAGGTCCTGAAGTACTTTATGATTGTGCATTGAAAACAGCTCAACACCAAGACATATAAGTCAAGCGAGTCGAGGTCAATTGTAATATATGAATACATTTCGGTTTATACACTTCAAAGAAAATTATCAGACTGAACCATGAAGCCCATGAAGTCGGAATTATCAAGAAATTCGATGAGCTTATCGGAATGAGAAAGCTGCAAGAAGAATGTTGAATTCAGGGGGAGAATATACGCACTGCACTATTTTTTCCTTTGATCAGGTTTTGTCTCACTGGGTTTTCCTGACAAGGTTTTTAACGAGGCAGTATGATCAACGCATATTAAACGACATCTGTACTCCTTTTCTTTTAGTCCTAATTTTTGTCCCATTTGGGTTTTTCTAGACGAGGTTTTTAACGAGATAATTTGTAATGTTAGAGGTGCACATCAAGGGAGAGTGTTATAACACTAGCTAGTTATTATCTTGTGATGTTTCACCTCTCCATAACCCCTACATGGTGGAAAACCAAATGTCTCAAATTTATGGTTTATCCTTCGTAAATCTCTCCATGTATGCCTATATAAGGCTTTGTACTTCTCCTTTGAGAAACACCCAAACAATAGAGATCTATTCCCTCTTTTCTCTTCGTCTCTGTACTCTCATTGGAGGTGTAAAAATTGGTGTGTAAACTTTTCCCACCTTTAAATGTTCGGGGATCCTCCTTCCTCTCTCAAAATTACAGGACAGATCAATGGAAGGGACTACACAGTACAGAGTAGTTGAATGTTTCGCCTATCATGCTTAAGCTTATTGTTTACTTTTGACACGATGGCTTAATCATTCACCTGCCGCTAAAATATCATACCATAATTATTTCGATCCCCAAATTTAAAATCCAACACCGTCATCTCTCTTCAAGCTTGAGGTGTTATTGCTCCCTACCAGAGTCATCATACACCCAACCCCCTTTTTTTTGGTGTTCTTTTTCTCTTCGGATTTCATATCATGGTTAACACGATCGATCAGTTGCGATTCCTAATCCCAAGGATGAACAATTTTGGGGGTTTTGCGCTAAATTAGGGTGAGGACTTGATCTCTTTCAATTTGGGGGTTTTCAGGGGTGGAGCTTGTGCTGGGGTTCAGTTTTTTCCTCCCCGGCCTCCGTTGCAGGTAAACGTGGATTTCACTGCTGATTTCATATGATTTCCCATCACGATCTTAACGAAGGCGCTGAAAAACCTCATCCAGTGACCTTCTCCGTTTGCTCATCATTTGGTGAGTAGCCGTTACACCTAAACGACCTGTGTTTGTTGTGGGTAGTTCAATTCTTCATGAGAAATACAAGGAGGGGCCTTGCGAGAAGGTAGGGCAACAGATACAACGATCTCTTCAACTCTCTTTCTTTATCCATATTCTATTTTGGGGGTTGTTCTAAAATCTAGTGACTTTCATCCTCGCATTTGTTAGTTCCCAAGATAGAAGGGGTTTTCTATTGACCTTCATCTAATTCTTCCCCTGGAACGTGGGGGAAGGTCTGTCAAATTCAACCAACAGACAAATTGACAAATAAGAAATTGAAAGGGAGCATGAAATTTTTTAACATTGTGGGAAATTCGTTTGGTTGCTCTGCATCCGGGGAGCGGTTGGTTTCCGCTGCAAGAGATGGGGATCTTCAAGAAGCCAAGGCTTTGTTGGATTACAATCCCCGACTCGCGAGGTATTCCACCTTCGGGGTTCGGAATTCCCCTCTGCATTATTCTGCAGCCCATGGCCACCATGAGGTAAACATTTGGTATTAAGATTTGTGTCTTCTTTTTCAATTTTTAAATACATTCATTTTTTTGGTTATAAGATTTGTCTGTTGTTTTGGCTTATTGTTAGATTGTGTCTCTGCTGCTTGAATCCGGGGTTGACATTAATCTTAGGAATTATCGTGGACAGGTAGCGTTCTTGTTCTTAATAGTACAGATTTTAGTTGAATGTTCAGAATTTGACATGGTTTTTATTTGCCGAAGATTAAAAACTTTGTCCGTCTTGTTGGTGGTTTTAGACAGCTCTTATGCAAGCATGCCAGCACGGTCATTGGGAGGTTATTCAAACTCTCATTCTTTCCAAAGCCAATGTAAAGCGATCCACTCTAATTCATTTTGGATTCGGAATCTTATGTATTGATTCCTACTCCTTACAAATCAAAACTTGTTTTCCAGATCCACAGAGCGGATTACCTCAATGGGGGCACCGCTCTGCATTTGGCTGCATTGAATGGGCATACCCGATGCATCAGGCTACTCCTAGTAGATTACCTTCCTAGCATACCAAATCTATGGTACATGTTGCAGAAAGGATCAAATAATGAAGACAATAATTTAGAATTCAATCAAAGGTATATGTTAAATTCGATCATCTAAGGGAACTTCTTCTGTACCTATTGATTGTTCTGAAGGCAGATTTTCAATTGCGATGGATAAAGTGCTCTTTACCAGGTAATTAACAAGCCAGCTGATGGAGGAATCACAGCTCTCCATATGGCAGCTTTGAATGGGCATTTCGAGACCGTTCAGTTGCTCTTGGATTTGGGAGCTTCTGTTTCTGAAGTTACCATAGAAGATGGTAGTACAATAGATCTAATAGGTACTCCGTACTTGCATTTGCTTTCCTGGTTTTGTTACTGTTTGTTTTTCACGTGAATTTCGGAGATTTTGTGAGTTTAGATACCATCTGGGTTTGTGTTCTTTTCTAGTATTATATATTGGTCCTTCCTTTGTTTTTAAGGATTTTTAGACAGCGTATGTTTATTCGATCTAGCTGACAGAAAGTGAGCAGCACTTGATGCTGCAATATCAAAGCGGCAATTTTTAACTTTGTTATCTTATATCTGTTGCAATGTGTGTTTAATTGACTCTTACCATGTTGGCACAAAGCCTTTACAATTTTTCTGACGCTTATTGTATACTGTTATTTATCCTTTTGAGCCATTTTTCACCTTACAGGCGCAGGAAGCACTCCACTTCACTATGCAGCCTGTGGAGGAAACGTGCAGTGTTGTCAAGTATGGTTTTTCCTACTCTTCTTATATGGCAGAATCCATTTTTACGAGCTAGTTGCCGACACTCTTAAATGTTATTCTGATTGTTATCATTTTCACATTTGCTTTTAAAGATTCTGATTGCAAGACGTGCTAGCCTGACCGCTCGAAATGCTAATGGGTATGGATATTCTCATTTTGAACTCTTGAAGAAGATTTTCTACTTGTTTTTTTTTTAATCTTAATTATGTAGATCACTGCTATTTCATAATTATGTAAATCATACACTTTTAGAAACTAGCATGGGCATGAAAACTCTGCTCTTGTGATTTTTAGAACTGCCTGATGTCAATCATTGTGGTTTGATTTTGCCATTTTTATGACAATATGTCACGGTGTTTTCAAGATGGACAGCGTTAATGGTAGCTCGCTTGTGGCATAGGAGCTCCATAGAGGAAATTCTCTCAAGGCCTCAGGATTCCCGAACTACAACTCCCCCTTCTCCTTATCTGTCGCTCCCCCTTTCAAGCATTGTCAAGATTGCTAGGCAAGTGAGATCTTGCTTACTTCATTGTAGCCTTTTTCGGTTGAGTGGGAAAATGTGAATCCTCACTCCTTTTTTTTTTTTTTTTTGGGTAATAAATCAAAGACTTTGATGCTCTTAATGCAGAGAATGTGGTTGGAGAAGTGACGATTTTCACACGGCATGCCAAGATCCTTGTGTTGTCTGCCTAGAAAGGAAGTGCACTGTCGCTGCAGAAGGTTACCTCCTAACCTTGCTTTCAAACGATGTTTGTTTTTGTAAAACATTTCTTGTTGAAGAAATTCAATTGTGCTTGTTGCTAGGCTGTGAGCATGAGTTCTGCACCCAGTGTGCAGTACACCTCTGTCTGATGAACACCTCCACCTCGTTGGCATCCATCAGCCCAACAGGCTCAATCGCTTGTCCGCTCTGCAGGGCAGGAATAGTTGCATTCACTAAGCTCCCTGGGACGCGGCCTGCTGTCCGGCAAATCACCAGGAGCACCAGCCTGTCCCTCTCCCTTTGGGCCTGCTCTAGCGAGCAGGCAGCCCCACCTCAAGAGCAGGCCCAGCTGATCACTCCACTTTGTGGGGCTCGCCCACCCCGCTGTTCTCGATCCGCCAGCACCCACAGCACAGGATTGTCTTTCAGGTCAATGAGCAGCCAGCGCTTCCCTTCGGCGTGCAACCCGGGCTTCCTGTGCATGGGTGGGTTTGACGGGGCTGACCCTTCTGCAGTATCTGGATCGGTCGATGGGAGCCTGGGGAGGTGCTCGCGGTCCAGCCAGCTGAGACGAAGCTCGAGTGACAAGGGGAGGAGGTCATGGCTTTGCTCCTTGGATAATTACATTGCTACTGGTGGCAATGGTTGAATTGAGTTTAGTACTTGAGAGATGAATGAACTCCAAAAGATGGGATTTTTGTACATTCGTATTTGATATATTGAGGTGAAGAGCGGTAACATTTTTTTTGTACATTCCTATTTGATATATTGAGGTGAAGAGCGGTAACATTTGTACATATCTTGAAATTTTGGAAACAAATGGAAAATGTGGTGTTAAAAAAAAAAACTTCTCATTTTCAAAATATGCACACTTTTTAAGAATACAAATAAAAATACATTTATACTCATTATTACTCTACTTTTTACTTTCTTGAAAACAACTAACACATATCTAATCATTACAAAGACAATTTTGTAAAGTGAATAACAAAATATCTAAAATGACAGTTTCTTCCTAACAAGATTTACACCATAAAATGACATGTTTTAATTAAAAGAGGGAGTATATGTGTAGTTTAGGGGTTCAATTATTTCTTTGGCAGAGAGCTTGATGTGTTGATGACATTATCCAACTTAAATCAAAACTCGAAAGAAGTCAGGGTGGATTCCGATCTGAAATGATATATAACAACCACCGGGAACCATCACTCGAAAGAAGTTTGGTGTATTTTGGAGTTGTTTTAGGCTTGCGACCCTCGACTTCTCCCCTTATATGTTTTGCTTGACATCTTGTATGTGTTTGGCCAAGTTATGTCTTGGTTGGAGCATACACCTGCTCTTTTTTATTTTGGTTTTATGTCCTTGTTAAGTTAGGATGCGTCATAAGACCCATAACTTATAAGGGCACAAGCCCGGATGTATGATCCTTTTGGATCCCCATTTTTTATTCTTCGAATTTACCCCCGCGCACCCCAAACCCATACTTAGTGCCGGCGGATTTTTCTAAAAATATATATATAACAACCACCACAGTTAAATAATACGGAGTAATAATACTGAAAAAATATATTACAATCAAGTTTCTCATTACATTGCATACATACTATATAGCTTCATTAGATATTGTAAACATATATATATATATATATATTCTTCATTCACCCATTTAAACAAAATATCTGCAGCAAATTCACAACTACAACATCAATTGTTTCGCACAATCAATTCCAGGCACGGAATCAGGATTACAATCTTGGGTGGGCTAGTTTTACATATAATTTGAATTTTTGCATTTAAGAAAGCTAAATATCCATCAAATGATTAAATTAATCTATATTTTTATTTTATCTATAATTAAATTAGTGATAATAGAGGTTTTATATACAATGGAATGGACGGTATATTTTGTGAAAAATAATTTTAATTTTGGCATTTAAGAATATATATATATATATATATATATATATATATATAATGCAATGGATGATATATTATGTGAAGAAAAAAAATAGTTTCAATTTGGTGGGCCACCAGCAGAAGCCAAAAGAAGGAAAATTTGAAGTGCTGGGCAGAAGACACGCTAAAAGGAGGAAAAAAATTAAAGTGTTGGGCAAAAGGACGAAACGCAGGAGGTTTCGAACCCAGGATTTGAATGCTTCAGTCTTCACTTCCAACCAAATGGGCCATTCAAACAACATGATACATTCTTACCTATATTATACATATTATTAATCAAATGGGGTGGGTTGCAGCATACACGAGCCCACCCCTAATTTCGTCCCTGATCAATTCGATGGAAGAATTTGTGAATGATATTCATGTAAGGATAGTTAAGACCCCATAAAATGCTGATATTCGGGTGAGGAGATTAACCGACGATCCTATCAGCTAAGCCATCCACTCCTGCACCGTCGATAGGCGTTGCAGCCACGACCGATGAAGGCACCATCCTTATAGAGATTGACAAGATCCTCCTCCACCGCGACCAACTCTGCCTCCGCCTCCTGGTCCAGTGCTCTCCTGCTTGTCTATCTTAGATTTCTTCCCATACTAAAGACGATTTGAGCATGAATTTGCTATATAGATTTAACTTGATTCATCACAAATCATGTGAAGGAGAATGAAGAAGAACACTACAAAATGAGTGCTTGAGAAAGAGACTTTACTTCATTCAAGATGAGATCTCAATTTCTGTATAATCTCTCATGCAGAAGGCTGACTATAGTCTCTTTCACATATATACATATACATAGCTACAGATAGCCACTATGCTAACAACTCTCACCTAATGACGTGCTCGGGTTGACGTGCTCAGGCCCGGGCTCGAGCAAAAGGACCGGCGACGAGAGTTCCGAGAAGTCGGAAAGTTGTTGAAGGTTTTTGAATCAACAGATTTAGTTGTCAGAGAAGGCAAATATCCAATATTATTTCCTCTTCACATTATATCAAATTGGTATCAGAGCTCGGTTATGGTTAATTCAAGTTTTCTGTTCCAATTTCCTCGTCTTACAAAAGAAAATTATGAGAATTGGTGTCTCCGCATGAAGGCACTTCTTGGTTCCCAAGATGTGTGGGAGATTGTCGAGAGAGGCTATGAGATGCCTCAAGACGAAGCTTTGTTGACTGCCACCGAGAAGGAGGTCCTTCAAAAGACCCGGAAGAAGGATCAACAAGCTCTCACTCTCATCCACCAATGTCTGGATGAGTCCATGTTTGAAAGGGTGGCCAATGAGACGACCGCCAAACAAGCATGGGAAATCTTAAAAACCTCTAACAAAGGGGTTGACAAGGTGAAGAAGGTGCGCTTGCAATCTTTGCGAGGAGAATTTGAAGGTCTCCGAATACAAGAGTCCGAATCATTTGCGGGGATTTCTTTGCAAGACTGTTAGCCGTGGTCAACCAAATGAAGCGATCTGGAGAAAGCATCAAGGATGCTCGAGTTGTTGAGAAGATACTTCGTTCGTTTCCAACGAAGTTCGATCATGTTGTAGTCGCCATCGAAGAGTCGAAAGACTTGGAGACTATGACGGTTGAAGAAGTAATGGGTTCTTTACAAGCCCGTGAGGAGAGGATCAAAAGTAGAAAAGACGAACCAACAGAGCAAGTCTTAGCCACCAATCACTCAACTCAAGAGAAGAGTGATTGCCAAGAGAAGTCTCAAAGAGGAAGAGGACGAGGACGTGGACGTGAATCTTTTCGAGGAAGAGGAAGAGGCGGACCATCAAACCATGACTCCAATGATGGAGAAACTGGTCAATCCTCGAGAGGACGAGGAAGAGGAAACTTTGGCAGGCAAGATAGATCGAAAGTTCGATGCTATAATTGCCAAAACTATGGGCACTACGCTCGAGACTGTTGGAGTGCTCCTAGTAATGTTAAGGAGAAGGCCAACTACGCGGATGATTCAAAAGTGAACGATGCCACTTTGTTGCTAGCCTACCAGGGCGAGGACAAAGACAAGAAAGATGTGTGGTGCCTTGACAATGCAACAAGCAATCACATGTGCGGTGACAAGAAGAAATTTGTAGAGCTTGATGACTCGATCACCGGAGGTGTTACATTTGGAGACAACTCCAAAGTTCCCATCAAGGGAAAAGGTACAATTCTGATTCGTATGAAGAATGGTGGTCATCAATTAATAAGCAATGTTTATTTTGTTCCTAACATGAAGAGTAACATCTTGAGTTTGAGACAACTTTTGGAGAAGAACTACGAGGTGCACATGAAGAATCGTAGTCTCTTGCTCCAAGATGATCATCAGAACGTGATCTCCAAGGTGCCAATGACGAAGAATAGAATGTTCTTTTTGAATATTCAAATGGATGTCGCCAAATGTCTCAAAGCTTGTGTAAATGGGACACCATGGCTATGGCATCTAAGGCTTGGGCATGTGAACTTCGGGAGCTTGAAGTTGATGTCTCAAAGAAAGATGATGAATGGCTTGCCTCCAATTGATCAGCCAGATCAAATCTGTGAAGGGTGTCTTGTCGGCAAACAAGTCCGGAAAAGCTTTCCAAAAGAGAGCACTACAAGAGAAAATCAGCCACTTGAACTTTTCCATGCCGATGTTTGTGGACTAATAAAGCCAGCCTCATTTGGTAAAAATCGGTACTTCCTGCTCTTCATTGATGATTTCAGTAGAAAGACCTGAGTTTATTTTCTGAAAGAAAAATCTCAAGTTTTTTCTAAGTTCAAAAACTTTAAAGCTGTTGTGGAGAAACAAACTGGTCTCTATATCAAGTCTCTTAGAACTGATAGAGGTGGTGAGTTTACTTCGAACGAGTTCAATGAGTTATGTGATTTGAATGGCATCAAGAGATTTCTGACAGTGCCAAGATCTCCTCAACAAAATGGTGTGGTTGAAAGAAAGAATCAGACCATTCTCAACATGGCCCGAAGCATGCTGATGACAAAGAAGATGCCGAAAGAGTTCTGGGCTGGGGCAGTTGACTGCTTAGTCTATCTAGCCAACCAATGTCCAACGAAGAGCTTATCAGATCAAACTCCTCAAGAAGCATGGAGTGGAAGAAAGCCAAGTGCATCTCATTTGAGAGTGTTTGGGAGCATTGGCTATATACATGTGTCGGATCAGGTCAGAACGAAGCTTGTAGATAAAAGCAAGAAGCATGTCTTCATCGGCTATGACCAAAGATCAAAAGGCTACAAGCTCTATGATCCAGTGACGAACAAGATTGTCATCAACAGAGATGTTTAGTTTGATGAAAATGATGCATGAGATTGGAGCCTTGAAGATAGGGAGAGATATGATTTCTTTCCAACTCCTGCCGAAGAAGAGCAAGGCGAAGGTGTTTATGCAGAACCTACAACACCTTCTCCATCACCAGGGGTTTAAAGTTCACCATATTTTTCAAGGACATCAGCATTACCATCATCCTATGAAAGCTCGAGTAGGAGACCTCCAAAAATGAGAAGCCTTGAAGAAATTTATGCTCAAGAGGAGGATTCGCATGATGATCTAACTCTCTATTGTTATTTCGCTGATTATGAGCTCGTGGATTTTTAGGAAACAGTGAATGACGAAAAATGGAGAGTTGCTATGAATGAAGAGATCAAGTCGATCGAGAAGAATGATACGTGGGCGCTGACAACTTTACCAAAAGGTGAAAAGCCCATTGGTTTGAAGTGGGTTTTCAAGGAGAAGAAGAATGCTCAAGGAAAAGTTGAGAGGTACAAGGCAAGGTTGGTTGCCAAAGGCTACAACCAACGTCCAAAGATCGATTATGGTGAGGTGTTTGCTCCAGTTACTCGATTAGAGACTGTTCGTCTGATGATTTCACTTGCTGCTCAAAGAAAGTGGAAGGTTTACCAGATGGATGTGAAATTAGCATTTTTAAATGGCGTGCTTGAAGAGGATGTTTATGTTGAACAACCTCCTGGGTATCTCATCAAAGGCCATGAAGATAAGGTGTTGAAGTTGAAGAAAGCTTTGTATGGCTTGAAACAAGCACCACGAGCATGGAATAGCAGGATTGACAAGTATCTGCAGGAGAACGGGTTTGTCAAATGCCCGAACGAGTATGCGCTCTATGCCAAGGTCTGTGAAAATGGTGATACTCTATTTGTTTGCTTATATATTGATGATCTGATTTTCACGAGTAACAACCCGAGAATGTTTGGAGATTTCAAGCAAGCCATGACGAGAGAGTTTGAGATGACTGATCTTGGTCTCATGTCTTATTATCTCGGCATTGAGATTAAGCAATCAGATGATGGGATTTTCATTTGACAAGAAAGATTTGCTAATGAGATTTTGAAGAAGTTCAGAATTGATGGTTGCCAGCCCGTAAGTACACCGACTGATTGTGGAGTCAAGTTATCAAAGTACGATGAAGGTGAGAAGGTTGATGCCACAACTTTCAAGAGCCTTGTTGGAAGCTTGAGATATTTGACATGCACTCGCCCAAACATTCTCTATGGAGTTGGACTCGTGAGTCGGTACATGGAGACACCGACATCAACACATTTGAAAGCAACAAAACGTATTCTTCGGTATATCAAAGGTACTATCAGCTATGGTTTGCTTTATTCTTCTTCAAATGAATATAAGCTCGTGGGTTATAGTGATAATGACTGGGCCGGATATGTTGACGATCGAAAGAGTACTTTTGGTTTTGTTTTCTTCATGGGAGATACTGCTTTCACTTGGAGTTCAAAGAAGTAGTCTATTGTTACTCTTTTTACTTGCGAAGCTGAGTATGTTGCTGGCTTGCTGCTACATCTTGTGTTTGTCATGTTATCTGGTTGAGAAGATTGTTGGGAGATTTGCAGATGCCGTAACGGGAAGCCGCAGAGATCCTTGTTGATAACAAGTCAGCCATTGCTTTGGCTAAGAATCCCGTGTTCCATGATCGCAGCACACATTGACACGAGGCATCCCTTTATTCGTGAGTGTGTTGCTAGGAACGATATTGAAGTCAAAGATGTGAAGACTCAAGACCAAGTTGCGGATATTTTTACGAAGCCTCTGAAAGTTGAGACTTTCATCAAGTTACGGTCTATGCTCGACATTACAAGGAATTAAGTTTAAGGGTGTGTGTTGAAAGTTAAATTTAACTAAGCTTTTAATTTACCAAGTTTCATGTATGCATTCAAGGTGGAAGTTCTTGCATGGTAGAAAACGTAGGATTAATTCAAGCCTTGAGTTTTAAAGTAATAAGTTTCTAGTTTTAATGTATAGGAAGTTTATGTCAAGATACATGCACTACTTGTCCTATAAATAGCTTGTATCCTTTGAGTTGGAATATGAGTGAAGAACATCAATAAGAGTGAAACACATTTTAGAGATTTTGAGCTTATTTTCCTCTTTAAATTGCCTCTTCCAATATTATTTCCTCTTCAAATTCTATCATCAAATTGCTCCCAAATCTATCCAAAAGAAGTTGTGGAAGACGTCTTGGTGATGGTAGACAAGCAAATCTTTCTTGTAGATTTCTGTCTAGGAGATGGATAATGGTGCCCGAGATGCCTCAATCCTATTAGGAAGACCTTTCCTAAATACTGTAAAGACAAAGATTGACTATCACACTGGTTCGCTGCCAATGGAGTTCGGCGGTGAGAAAGTTAAATTTTGTATTTTAGATGCTATGAAACACATGCCCCGAAGACGATTCTGTAATTTCATAGACGTAGTTGAGAATTTCACTAAAGATATATGTTTGAACTACACTGTAGGGAAGATTTACAGGCCGTTCTAGAAGCCCCTCTAGACGAGTGTTTAAATTAATATGCTTTACCTACTAACATGTAGGATCTAACCGATGCATTGGAATATAAAGATATTTATCAATTTACACCAAACCAACCACTGACTTCCCCAAGCGAGAAACTATTACCTTTTGTCTTGTAGGCACCAGAAATTGAGTTGAAGTCATTACTCAATCATCTCAAATGTGCTTTTCTAGGAGATGACGATACATTACCATTCATTATTAGCAATAAGCTCAGAAAAGAACAAGAAGGAAGATTGGTGGGGATGCTAAAGGACCACAAGATTGCCCTGGGATAGGCCATTGCAGATACCAAAGGAATTAGTCCAACTCGATGCATGCATAGGATTTTAATGGAAGAAATTGCAAAATCATCAAGGCAATCCCATCGGAGATTGAATCCACCCATGATGGAGGTAGTAAAAAAGAAGGTGCTAAAGCTTGTTCAAGCAAGAGTAATATACCCCATATCTGATAGCCAATGGGTTAGTCTGACACATGTTGTCCCAAAGAAAAGAGGAATCAAAGTGGTGAAGAATCAAGAAGGAGAAGTGGTGGCCACTCAAGTACAAATTGGATGGAGAGTCTGCATCCACTACCGCAAGCTAAATGCGGTCACTTGTAAGGATCATTTTTGCTTACCTTTTATAGATCAAATGCTTGAGCCCCTTGCCGGTCGTTCATTCTTTTGTTTCTTGGATGGATATTCAGGTTATTTCCAGATCCCCATAGCACCAAAAGAACAAGAGAAGACGGGATTTACATGTCCCTTTGGCACGTTTGCATAAAGCAGAATGCCATTCGGACCATGTAATGTTCAGATCTTTTGATTCTTGGTTTTGATGTTGAATTCATTTTCTTTCAATTTCTAGGACAAGTATGACCAATTGCTTAAATAAGAAACCTTAGATGATGATGTAGTCTCTTAGAATGGATCCCATTTGGTCGACATGAATGCTTTTTGGTAGGGTTGGGCGGTGGTAGGAAAATTACCATACCAACCGATTACCAACCGTACCAACCGGACATTGGTACCAAGAAGTCGGTAACCGACTGAATCGGTAACCGAAATATTGTGTAGGGTTGTAGACTACATTTGGTACCGTCGGTACCGTAGTACCGAATATATATTTATTTTTTAAAACAAATAAATAAATATCGGTACCATCGGCACCGTCGGTACCGATGGTATCACAGTGTATAAAACGCAAATTTAGGCATGAAAATAGTGTCTTCGGTTACCACGGTACCGACATTCGGTAACCGATAGTTTTGGTAACCGAAACTAGTCGATTGGTACGTGGTACAGAAAATCCCATACCAAGTGGTATCGGTACGATACGTGGTAATCGAAAATTTACCATGGTACCGTACCGTGCCAGCCCTACTTTTTGGATCAAGGCAACATGTGGTATAAAGAAAGGTGGGGTTGTGGGCATGGGATTAGAGTCTCAATCTATCTTTTCATTCACCGTATTATACGCAGATTGTTGCCCAGGTTTCTACAACTAATGGTTGTGGCAATTTGAAAGACTACATGATGTCTGAACTTTTGACCATCAAGCAAGACTTGAGTAAAGAAATGGTGGGGGTTGGGGAATCAAGTGCAGACACAAGTGGCCACAAATGTCAGGGAAGAAATGTCACCATTTGGAGATCGAATGCAACAAGTTAGCTTAAGTGTAAGGCAAGACATGACAACTATTGGGGAGCAACTAATGGGTGGGACTAAGAAGGCCAATGAGGAGTGGCAGTAGAAGCTTCTCAGCACCATGATGTAGTTCTACAAGCGCAAACGCCCATCAAAGTAAGAATTTTTATTTATGTACAATGTGGTTGTTTAGAGTGTTGTTCTATTTTGGTTTTCAAAACTATTATGAGGTATTTTGGAATGTCGAACAATGATGACAAGCTTGATGCGTATATTAAGAAAGAGCATATTGTGTGCATGATGCTTCACTTTATTTATTGATATATGGCCTATTTGTAGCAACAAAACCAACCACGAACTTAGCCCTAAAATTTGTAATGACCACATCCTGCATCTGTATTCGTTACCACAGTCACGACATTCACAAAGGCATCCCTTTCCACGGGCTTATCCACGACTATATTTTTTTGTTTCTCAACCTGTCATTGCTTGATTTTCGTAGCTATGTCTTGCATTTTTAGTACTGATGCTCTAGACTAGACTAAAAATAGCTATTTGTAGTTGGACCTAATTTCTTTCCTTAAAAAAACACAAAGGAGTCCCGATCCTAATGGCATATTTTTGTAGGAAATTCCAAACAGTACCCTTATATTAAAGTTATTTTGGATGATGTCCCATACAATTTTTTTTGTCCAAATGCTACCCTCAAAGTTTGGACAAAGTTTTCCGTACAATTAAACTCAAGCCTTTGGGACAACCTGAGTAGGACTCACCATTCTGATTCTCAAAAACAATGATACCCCCCTTCTTAGGGACAACCTGAGTAGGACTCACCCACTTGCTATCAAATATGGGAAAGATCATACCTGCTTGAAGGAGCTTCAACACCTCTTTCTTTACCACTTCCATCATCGGTAGGTTGAGTCGCCGTTGAGGTTGTCTAGATGGATTGGCATCATCCTCCAGAAGTATTCTATGCATGTAGAGGGTAGGACTGATGCCCTTAATGTCTGCGATCGTCTATCCTAACGCCTCCTTGTTCTCCTTCAGAACAGTCACCAATCGCTCCTCCTGCACAAAAGTGAGTTTGTTAGAAATAATGACAGGCAAAGTATCATTCTCACCAGGGAACGCATATTTAAGGTGATTAGGGAGTTGTTTCAATTCAACATCAGGCACCTGGACAATGGATAGAAGAAGTTTTTCAGTTGGCATGGTCAGCTCGATGCGGTCTTCCCTTGATGGCACATAGGTGGGAGATCGACGGTTTAAAGCTCATATAGCCTCTTGCAAGTTAGATGACAAGACATAATCTCTAGAAATTTCATCTATAGGGGCTTGTAAAGCGACTTTCATCTCATCAACACACTCCAAATCAAAGCAATCTTGTGCCATAATATCAATAACATCCATAAAGCACAGAGAAGGATCATCGGATGGAAATTTCATGGAATCATAAATATTATATTCAACTATTTGACCATCAAATTCCATAGTAAGAGACCCTGAATAGACATCTATCTTGGTCCTAGCAGTTTTCAGAAAATGTCTGCCCAACAGAATAGGGCCTTCATTGTTACTAGGACCCATATCAATCACAAAGAAGTCAGTAAGGAATATCAAGTTGTCAACCATAACCAAGATATCCTCAACAATCCCTTTCGAGTAGCTAGTAGATCGATCAACAAGTTGAATTACTACCGGAGTATCATTCAGAGGTCCCAATCCCTAGTCATGATAAACATGAGAAGGAAAAACATCAATAGATGCTCCTAGATCTAACATGGTTTTGTCAAATTTAGTATCACCTATCACACATGGAATAGCAAACATACCAGGATCACTACACTTCTTAGGCAAACGCTTTTGAAATACAACGGTGACATGTTCGCTTACCTTTACCTTTTGCTTACGTTTCAGCTTCTGGTACCGCTTGATAGTGCAAAGTTTCTTAAAAAATTTAGCATATCTAGGAATGCTTTTAACCAAATTAAGTGAAGGAATGTTTACCTCACACTTACTGAAGGCCTCAAAGATCTTTTTATCGTTCTCATACCTTCTTGTATCCTTCGGAGCTTCTGGAAAGGGTGGAACCGGCTTTGGAGTCTCCAGGGTAAGGGAGAAGAAGAAGGAGGAAGAGGAGAAGAAGATGAAGAAAGAGGGGAAGAAGAAGAATGATTCGGCGTACCTAGCACTGTTGATTCAGCGGGGGCAGTGGCTGCGGCGCAACATGTTGCTGTGGCCGCTGCTCCCCTGGTCGAACTTTTGGTTAAGCATTGAGTAAATATATTTACTTTCGGTCGAACTGAGCGCCAATGACAATTATACATCATCAGTTCGGACGCCACCAATCAATATCAACAAAAATTATACAATAAATAATATTAGGATATATTACTATATATTATCCACAAAAATATGGGTGGTGAGTTGGGCACCCGCATACCCATCCTGGATGTGCGGCACCCGCGTACACATCCAGGATGCGCACAGATTGGCATGCCCGTGGACAAATTCCGGGTGTTGCCACACGTGGGAAGTAAAGGATTTAAAAAAAAAAACGTAAATAATAAATAAAATAAAATACTTTAGTTATATAAAATAAATAAAATAAATACATAATAAATAAACAAAATAAAAATGATTTGATTATATACATAAATAAATCAAGAATTAAAAACATAAATAGTATAATTAATACATGGATAAATATATAATAAAAAAATAACTATTTAATAAATTAATAAAAATATAAATAAAAATATATATAATCAATACATATATAAAAACAATAAAAAAATAAATGAATAATTAATAAAAATAATATATTTCATAATTACTTATTATAAAAATTATATATAGATACATAAAATAAAAATAATTTGTTTATATAAATAAATAAATGAATAATTAATAAAAATATTTAATAAAAAAATCTATTTATATAATTACTATAATTAATATATATATATATATATATATATATATATATATATATATATATATATGTATATATAAATAATATAATCACAAACATAGATAAATAAATTAAATTTATTCATTGATAAATTAATTATTATTAAATTATATTAATTTAAAATCTTTAGTAATATTCTTTTAATATAAAACTCAATTGAATATAATAAAACAAATAAACATATATGAATTGAAAAATCAATTAAATCTTGAAATTAGGTAATAACAAAAAAATAATGAAAATTAAATTAAATTTTATTGGTTATTTATGTAAATAAAAATATACATAATTATTACATAAATAAAAATAGTAAAAAAATGAATAGTTAATATATATATATATATATATATATATAATTAATTAATATACAAAAATATATGTATAATGAATAAGTTGGTAAAAAATAATAAATAAATTATTTATTTATTTATTTATCCCACCCTTATACTTATAAAATTAGAAGCACTCTCTTTGTTAAAGAATGAGCCACGTGTCTTCTCAGACCAAAATTAAGAAGTAAAATTTTTAGCCCTTTCGCCCCACGTTCTTCTCTGAATTCAACTATTGAAAGACAGTTATCTACCCACGTTCTCTTCCTCCGTCACAATCTCTTACCAGTTCCACCAATCCGATTTTAAGGTTAAAATTGGGCTCATCTCCAATCCGATTTTAAGGTTTTCGCAACCAAACTAATTGAATTCTCTCATCCAACGGAGAGAATTCGATTTTAGCCGGAGAAGACAAGGTCCAGAGCCGCCAGCCTTGGAGGAGGAAGCAGGCGGTGGAGCCTCTTTGCAATTGACCGTTGTGGCATCATCACTGCAACCGATTCGTCTCTTCCATCTTCCTTCATAATTGTTGGTGTCTCGGGCACAATCACGGCATCACGGTTGCGGCTGCGCCAGCCTTGGAGGAGGAAGCAGGCGGTGGAGGTGGCGCCGGAGAAAACGTATAGTAGCCGGAACCCCTGGAGGCTCAGTCGCTCTATGTCGTTTCCTGGGGCGGAAAATCCCCGACTGCATCGTTAACCACTTGTCTCTTAGATTCTTCAACACGCCGTTCTCTAACAGCTACAGGATCGCCTTGGAAACGTCCGCCGCTATCGGTGACCCCTTCTGAAAAACCTGCAATTAAGCGTTTAGGGGTTTTGGCTAGGGTTTCTATCAGGTACTATTCAATACCCTAATTTCACAATTGAACCTGCGAAATTGAAATTGATAAACCGAATATGATCTTGAAGTAGACAATTTTAAGATGATTTATTTATCTTTGGCCCGTGATGATTAGGTTTCTGCAATTCAATTCCCAAATTTCTCAATCATCTTCTTCCTCTTAATAGAATTGATAAATTGATTGATGGTTGTCGTTGTGGAGGCGGGGCCCAATCGATCGGCGGTCGGAGGAGGGCGATTTTGGGTGGCGATGTAGTCGGCGACCGTTGTAGTTCATGATCCAGGAACTTCCGCTGCCAATGGCGAAGCGTAAGCCTCAAATCCCTTTCTTTGAATTTAATCCTCTCTCCTGTTCTTTTTAATTACAAATTAGGGCTTGCCTTTGTTTGATCAATTTGAGTTTTGTATCTTTGTTGAGAACTATAATCGTTATCTGATTGTTTGTTTGTTTTCAAATTATGATTCGATGTACACTCCAAAACCAATGAGCAGACACTACAGGTTTGATGATTGAAATGGTTTGAGATGTATACATGTGGTGAATGGGGACTTATTCGATTTCAGCTCATTGGACATTTCAGCTTGTGGCCGGAAAGGGCAACATTAATGTGAGTTTGTCCCTTTGATATTTTATAGCAGTTGTATTAATTTTGCCTTTTGCTTATTTGTTCTAATATTGATAGATGATTTTATAGCAGTCCTTGCATTTTGGTTACAGGCCATTGCTGATATTAAGTATCCCAAAAAGGTGATGAATGGAATGACTAAAGTCAAGAAAAGGGAAATAACAGAGGCTATGCTTGGTCTTGAACCTCCATGTAAGGAGGTAGGCAAACATTTACATGTAAATTTATTAATTTTTGAGAGTGGTAATGTTTTGTGTGACTAAGAGTTTTCCAAACAATAAGTAAGTTATTTGATTGTCCCTCACGCTTTTTTTTTATGTAAGATCATTAGGCATCCCTAAATTTGATTTCACTCTTTAGTTTTTGAAAACCAATCTTAGTCTTTTTAGATTAAAAAAAATTACGCATTTTCTCCTAGATTCTTTTGGAAACTTATGCATTTTTTATTTAAAAATCAATCTTAGTCTTTTTAGATTAAAAAAAACTATGCATTTTCTCCTAGATTAAACAAAATTAGTCTTTTTATTACAACTTTATTTATTAAAACTTTATTTATGATGCTGAAATACAAGTCTTTTGGAGCTGATTTCTTTTTTTTTTATTTCTCTTTTATGATGAAATTGCTTTATGAATATGTACCCTTGTGAACTGTTGTCTATATCTCCATTGTTCACAGTATGCCTTAGTGATGTTTGAGAGTAGTGGTAGTGGTGTGGCAAGATCCAAATACTTCAGTTTATGATTTGAGTGTTGTTTCTTTGTCTTGACATCATCAACAAAAGCAAAAGGGTTGCTGCAGCAGGAATAAACTGTACAACACCCAGATTTATAGAAAGCTTAACTTGCAAATTTAAAAAGGTAGTCTAATTTTAGATTAAGGGTAACAAAAGTACTTAATTTCTCTTTCTTATTTTCACATGGAGATTTTAATTACAATTATGTTTTTTTTTTGTATGCACGAGTCATTCCTTTGTCTTCCCTACTTTTCGTGCAGGGTGTATGTTGAAATCGTGGATGCTAAAAACACACCTTATGTAGGTACGAAGTTCCTTATTGATCCAAATAATGGTAGCTAATATAATGGTAGCCAATATAGTCTAATTTTGTTCCAACAAATTGAGTTTTGTAATTTTGTAAAAAAATCCACTTCTGTAATTCAATTTTTTCCTTCTTCAGCATCTATATAATTCTGTTTATGAAAATTTTCTTTAATTTTGTTCTAAACTTTATCTTAATTAAATTAGTTTCCTTGATTCTTTTCTATATTACATTCTTTGTAATTCAACGTCTATAAATCAGTTCTGTCATTCTATTTATGAAATTCGGCAGCTCTAAATGTGTTATAAAATTCAGTTCTTTAACTTGGTTTCAAAAATTTATCTATATATATTCAGTTTATAAAATTCAGTTATGTTATTTTATTCTAACATTCAGTTTAGGTAATTCCGTTTGGTGATTGGGCCACACACATTGCTTCTTTTTTTTGGTAAACATCATTGCATTTTTTTTTTGGTTTTTGACTTCTCATTGACCATCACATTATATTTAATCCATTTTTAGTTCATTGACCAATTGGTAAACTGACTCAAAACTCCAAATAAAGCTGGTGGGAAGTTTTTGTTTGGTGTGTGGAAGATAACCTTTGCCATCCGTCAATAACCTTTGCCATATGTCATTCTATTTATGAAATTCGACAGCTCTAAATGTGTTAAAAAATTCAGTTCTTTAACTTGGTTTAAAAAAAAATCAGTATATATTCAGTTATGTTATTTTATTCTAACATTCAGTTTAGGTAATTCAGTTTGGTGATTGGACCACACCCATTGCTTTTTTTTTTGGTAAACATCATTGCATTTTTTTGGTTTTTGTCTTCTCATTGAGCATCACATTATATTTAATCCATTTTTAGTTCATTGACCAATTGGTAAACTGACTCAAAACTCCAAATAAAGGTGGAGGGAAGTTGTCTTTTGGTGTGTGGAAGATAACCTTTGCCATCCGTCAACTACCTTTGTGTATCAGGGACACTTGCAGATTAGACAACCTGTCTTATAACATTAAGCTTTCATAAGGTTACTACCTCTCAAAAGTCTGATGTTTATTTTGGATTTGTAAATCAGCCTCTCTTTATTTTTCATTTCAATATCTTCCTTAATTCTGAGCACAAGTTGATTAAATTAGAGTCGATGTTGCATCTCAGGTACCCATTGTCTACTTTTAAGATATTCCTTAATTTGTTATTGATTCATGTTTCCTAGAGTTTAAGATCTTCTTTCTCCCGTCCTCTATGTTTAGGACCCAGGTGTGCTTGGTTTGACATAATCATTTGGTAGCAAATGTAATATGTAGGTGTTTTTTTAACTGGATCACTTTATATTTTTTTGTAGTTATGATAATAAAACCTTGAGCTATATTACGAAATATATCTAGGAATTTTACTATGTTATTTTTGTCCTGGGAAGCTTTCAAACCTCCACACAGATTAGTCTTGATGAGTCCTCTTGGTTTTTTTGTTTAAACGACCATCTGTAAAGACTGTAATATGTTTAACAACCCATTGCCTTGACTCTATAATAGAAGATGAATTCTTTGAGAGTTTGTTATGTTATTTAGCATTATAGTTTTTTTTTCTTCTTTAACCTTTGCTTTGTACCTATTCATGGGATGCAGATTCAGTCACCAACGGATACCAAAATTATTTAAGTTCCAATTATACTCTATTTCTGGCCTACCTTCATTCATGTTTTAATTTAGCCTTTGCCTTCGGCAAGTTATGTTATTTAGCACTCCAGGATGTTTCCATAGGCAATGAGTGCGAAGCAACACTACAATGTCGAGTGTGTTAGGACTGAAGCTACTCGATACACTGCCTTGGTTATCATGAACAACCTTAACCTGGTCGATGCCTTCCTAGATACCATAAGTTCTGGGATGTCATTATTTTGCTTATTTAGAATGATTAGAACTATATATAAATACTGATTTTGAGTTTTGCTCTCTTTTATTAAAGAATAAATGGATTGAGCCATTCCCTTCAGTTGTTTCGCGGGCAAATACACTTCAAATTGTGGCTTTTGGAGTCTCCGGTCATGCAAGTGGTTCATTTCACCTGGTTTGTAAATGAGCAGCTGATTTGTGTGGCAATGTTTCCTTATTGATTGATTAATTAGTGATAATTGTATTTTTATACTTGAACCTTCTTAGAGATGTATGCTGAAGTTCAACTTCTTTCACCTTTGGTACCCACAAGAGAGACCTATTTCATTCGCTACTGTCACCATAACGCGGAGGCTGGGATCTGGTTAGTTGTTGGTTTCCCCATAGACAATTTCCAATGTGCCACTGCTTTTCAACCCTTACTGCCCAGGTACAGGAGATGGCCCTCCGGTTGCATCATCCGGGACATGCCTAATGGTTACTCGAGTGTAAAGGCCTATGGACTTGGGCTTTCTAAATTTGAATCCTTTCATGGCATTAGTGTTCCTCTTGTTGCACATTTTTTTGGCACCAGATTATAGCCTCTTTTTTTTTTTGATATAGATGATTACATTTCCACATGAGTGAAAATTCATAAAGTGGATTCACACACACATTTCTAATTATTAGAGACATCATTCATTTATAAACAGCTTTGTTTACAGTACATGTCATGAAGTTCAAGTGTACTACATGTCATGAAGTTCTGGTGATATAGTGTCAGACTCCGATGAAAATAAACATGTCCTTATATTAAATACAATAAAAATAAAAAAAAGTAAAAACATCTAAAAATAAATCGTCTATTGTATGTCAATTTGGAATATTTGGATTCCCATAAAAATACACATTCTTAAAACGAGTAAAAACATAAATCATTCATTTTATTCGGTCTAATTGACGGACATGGTGTTAAATATATTATGAGGATGAAAATCAAGTTTCAATATTAGATACAATAGGAATAACAAATACCAAAAATAATAAATATCTAAAAAGAATAGTCTATTGGAGGGAAAAATTGAATAATTGGGTTCCGATTAAAATACACACGACCTTAAAACAAGTAACAACATAAATCATTCCTTTTCTACAGCCCATTTTACAAGCATGGTGTGAAATCTATAATGGTTGTGAAATTGATTTTCAATATTAAATACAATGGGAAGAAAAAAAAACCCGAAAATACTCGATGCTCAACCCATCATATATTTAAGCCTGGAGCTTTGACAAGGGTTCCAAGATATCTTGGTTGTAATTTTTTTTTTGAGCAGAATATTTAGATACAATTGCATAAATTGTGTACTCTATTGATGAAATTTGTGAAAATATTGAAGATTATAATTATTGATCAAATTTCGTTATCAGATATTGGTGTTATTCAAGTGAAATAGAAGGTTATAAATTGTGATTTGATAGGTTGGAACATTGTTCATGAGGTGTTCGATTAAATGCATCTAAGTATTTAATATTTCAAATATGGAATTGAATTTAAAGTTAAATTGGGCCGTATTGAAATTGATTTATCATTTAAACTAATTTGGGAGGTATAACATATTTTTTAAATATTTTGGCCTCTTTATCATTTTTTTATTTTTTTTAGCTATATAGGGTTTATACATTTAAACTTATGGTATCTTTATCAAATCGCTTTATAATTTAGACCAATTTAAAAGGTGTAACATGATGTATAATAGATAAAGTATCATAGAAGATCCGAACTCAATTTTCTTAAGCAAAAAACTACTATAAGGTTTCTTTTCTTTGCCTTCAATTAGAATGGATGTTAGGAGATGCGTGGAAGTGACAATTTACTCTTTTTTGTCAAATTTAAAGTATATATCATCTCAAAAGAAAAAAGTATTTCACCATAATAACCAAATATTTCAAAGATCAATAAGAAGCATGGATAATATAGTAGTAGAAAATTGACGTGTTAAATATTTTGTTTAGTACGTTAAAGTTGACTGACATCCACCCCTAGACAATAGACATAAGAAACATTGATGACTTAGAGAAATCAAAACATACTTTCAAACCTAAAATTGAGATGGTTTTTGACTATGAGAATGATGCATAACACTACAAATGTTTTTTTTTGCGCTTAGTTATTTGCTTATATTCTTTGGTATTTTGACAGATGGGTATACATGAATTGAACATGTTACATGTCAAACCAAATGTCTTGGATGCCTTATTATGAACTCGCGAGACCAAGTTGACAAGCATTTGTTCCGTCTAATATCATTTTAGAACTAGCATAGAAGAACTGTAGAAAGTTTCCACTTGATCCATGAGCTTCAAATTGCAAGGAAAACTAGCATAGAAGAACTGTAGAAAGTTTCCACTTGATCCATCTTTTTTTTTAATAATCATTTTAGAAAGCGTCATTTCCCATTAAACAATGTTTTGCTCACGCATATTCTGTAAAGGCTCGGATTTTTTAAAATATTAATTTTTGGAAAAAGAAAATCAAAATGAATTTAAAATAAATTCCGGTCCAAATTTTCGATTTAAATATCAATTTCGTCTTTCATTTCGGGTTTTGAACGATCAATTAGCGGAAATTTAAATTCCCGACCCGAGCTCTCAATTCCGTCATATTCCGAATCCTTATCCATCCGACTCACCCTATTCTAGTTTGGGAAAATCTTATCCTCACCTTTCCTCCCTCCACTCTTTGACTCCCTTATTTTAGCAAGCACACAATACATTACTCTTTCCAAAAATAAGACCTCTTTGTGTTGCAATTTGACCTTTGAAAAATTCAGATTCTTCCCCCTCTCTCTCGGCATTCACACAAACAAGCCAAACTTGGCTCCCCCTTGAGCTCCACACCACCACCACCACACCTCACCACCGCCACACCTCACCACCGCCCATCCCCGGAGCCGCCAGCAGCAGCTGGAGCCGCCAGAAGCTCCGTCGAAGCCAGCAGCGCAGCCGCCACCACCTCCTCCCTCCCCTGTTTTCCGTTCACCTCGGTAAGCCTTCGATCCTCCGTTCCGACTCCAAAACCTTGTAAAGGTTCCCCTTTTAACCTTCTTCTTCCTTCCTAGGCCACGCTTGGTTGTTTCCGACCTCGGCGAAGCCAAATCGCACCTCCGAGCTCCCCCGACGAAGCTTCGAAGCCCTCTCGGTGAGCCTTCTCCCTTCCTTCTTCTCCCCTTTCTTTTTGTCTCGTGTGTATGTGGGTCCGCGTCGGAGATGTCGGGTGGCCGGAGCCCGGAGCACCGCCGCCGGAGCTCCCCTCCTCCCTTCTCTTTCTTCCGCCATTTTTGGGCACAAAAGGCCCTGCTTCTTTCTCTGTTTCTTTCGGCAAATATGGGGGAAGAAGAAAGGGAGCTGTGGGCTCCACGCCACATCAGCCGTACCCCACACCTGGGCCCCACCTATTTTTTTTTACATGTCACAGGCCGGGTCCACCCCCCTCCCCTTTTAATTCTTCTAAAACCGGTTTTGGTGTAATGAGTGATAGAAAGTTCTTTTGGGCCTAATTTTCTTCTGGGCCGAGTTTGGTATGTTGGGCCTATTTTTGTGGGTCTTCAGATTTGGGTTTTAAGAAGAAAAGGGCTCGGTTTGGGCTGGGTCTTAATAGAACAATGGGGCTCGGTTTGGTGGGGTAACAATAAGGCCGGTTTGGCCTATTAAACATCTAGGGGCCGGTTTGGTTTAATTTAAACAAGGTCCGGTTTTGGGTAACAAGAGACCGGTTTGGGTTTTTATAAAAAATAAGAGGGTGGTTTTGGTGATTTAAAATAAAGTAAGGTTGGATTAGTAATTTAAAAAGGGATGTTTTGATTTAATAAATATTGTTGGGATTTTATAAATATTTTATAAAGATGTTAAAATAAAGTGATGTTAGAAGTAGTATGTAAGTTATTGGGATTAAAATATAAAATGTTGTTTTGAGATTTAATATATGATATTGTGGTGATTTATTATTGTGGTTAAATGTTATATGATTATGTTGAAGATGTGCAATTATATGCTAAGTAAGATTTTGAAATGATGGCATGCAAATTGGTTAAGTATGAACTGGAATTATCCTAAGTTGGTGAATTGGAGAATTACATTGAGTATGGTTGTGAGATATTGAGATGATAGATTATGAGATAAAGTTGATATTATGGAAATGATGATGTGACGGTTATTATGTTAAGTTGTGAAGTTGTGTGTGTGATAATTCTATGCTTTGTGTGCCTTAGAGATAGACTCATTGATGTGCTTATACTTGTTAGGTGACCATCTGTGACGTGTCGGATTTCATATTGCCTGGTTGATTGCCTTTTGCTGTTCTGCGATACCAGGTAAGTCTCTTCGGAGCTTACTCAGATTGAATAGAGCTATTCCCTGCTTTAGGTGCATGATATACTAGGTGCTTGCATTCATGATCAGCATGCCATGTAGTACCATGCTAGGTTGCATCTACGTTGAGCATCCTATTTCTTTATGCGTATGTAAACAGAACGGCCGTTATCTGTGAAGTCACTAGAGTCATTGCTAGGGTTATAGGACGACCTAGTCTCATCGGGTCCCGTCCTGAGTCAATCGAGTCATGCACTTCCTTATATTATGAGATGCCTGCGGGCTTTATTGTGGAGCGGGTTAGGCATGCGTGCCGCCCTATTATGAATGAATGCATTCACGAGCTGGCCAGTCTCCACCTATCGGAAGGGGTGGAGGTAGGAGAGGGATATACCACTTGGTATTCTGTGCTAAGGCCTTATTATTATTATGCACTTGTTCTCAGGAGCATGTTAGTGTGTTAATATTCCGCCATGCATCGAGAAGCATCTTTATTAGGAATAGCGTATATGTGTACTTATGGTTTGGATGCAGAGTTAAGTGGGCATCGATCTGATCCCGCTCCATATCAATTTTTTTAGGTATTATTTATGTTCATCCTATCGGTGCTGTTTGCTTATTGCGCGGGTCATTTTGTCGGCGGAGAGTGAGCGCTGGAGTTATAGACTTCACCAGACTCTGATTATATTTTTGGATTTACACTTTAGACTCCATTTTGACCCGGCTCTGCCGTGGCACCCTCTTGTATTACGCTTGTTTTCGCTAGTTGCATGATTTCTGATTTCCACGCTTAGACTTACGACAGGTACAGGGGACTTCCCCGGGGATTCCAACGATCCCTTCGATTTTGGGTATGAAATCCCCCTTTGAAAACATTAAAGTAAGTTTTGAAACCTTCAACCTGTACTCGGGGCGCAAGGTCCTAACGAGGGGTTTCATCCCTCGAAACGTAACTCGGGAATCATAATCCCAGGCCGTTACAAAGGTGGTATCAGAGCCAGGTTTTGCAATCCGAGTATGATAGGTTGAAGTGGTTTTGAAAATGGCCCAAGGTTTGCAATTTGCTTTCAAGTGGTTTTCAAAATGTTTTCAAGGGGCAAAATGAATTTAATTGGACATAAGCATAAATTAATCAATTATGAATGGCAATCTCGTGGGGTAGAGACTATGCGCTAGGCATCCCTTATGGATGTAGAATTCGGGGAAGGTAGGCAAAATACTAGCTTCTTTTACAGATGGGTTGTGAAGACTCCAAGGAACTCTAGGGTTGGAGTAAAATGGGTTAGAAGACCGTGAGGTATTTGCCCCTCCGGTTAGCCATCCCCCGAAGGGCAGCATAGATCGTCTCTGTGCTTGTATGTCTTCAATTCAATTGGGCCTGAGGGCGATTCTCCCTGAAGAGGGTCATATTGAATCGTTGAGTGCTACTGTGCTGAGTGATATAATTATTGTTATATAGCAAGTATGGCCGACACGAGACGTGGCTTAGATGGGTGTGGGGGTAGGGCGCGTCGCGGCAGGGGACGCCCTCGTCGAGTTGTCGCTGAGGGTGCTGAGGAGCGAGTTTCGCCACCGCAAGCTGATGACCGGGTGCCAGCTTCCCCAGAGACTAGGATTGGGCAGCTAGAGGCAGCGCTTCATGATATTCTGAGCGAGTTACGTGGAGGGGCTCGATCTACGGCGCCGACGCCAGAGGTTCCAATTCAGCAGCCAGCCGAGCCCGTGGTCGATGTGTGCCCTGAGAAGCGCATCGATTGGGTCAAGAGGTTTGCTCAGTGTGGTCCGCCGACCTTCGCAGGAGGCGTCAGAGATGACGTGGAGAGATGGCTGCGTGATATGGAGGGGTTATTTGACCATGTGGATGTACCTATCTCCGAGAGACAGAGACTTGCAGCCGGACTTCTACGGGAGGACGCGAATGCTAGGTGGTTTGTCTGCAAGAAGGAGCGGAGCGAGTGGACCTATGACGAGTTCAGATCCCTGATGATGAGAGAGTACTGTCCACCAGGGATACAGATGGATAGGGAGGTATCTTTTATGCGTGGCACCTATGACCGGTCGGCTTCTGTAGCTGCTATCGTTCGCCAGTTCAAGAGCGAGCTGATATACTGCGATCACCTATGTCCATCAGATGAGAGTCGGATCCGTTTGCTGTCTATGAGATTGCCGCCTCCTGTACTTCTGCATGCGTCCAGCTTGGGAGCTGTCAGCTTTGACCGATTTCTGGAGGTCATCCTTATGTATGATCAGCAGAGGATTCTGTGTGAGACTTCCTACTCTACTGTTCGCCCTGAGGCGAAAAGGGCGCGTCCAGCTGACCCCCGTGGAGATGACAGATCTAGGAGAGGAGCGTTTAGAGGAGGGTATCACGGAGCTGCACAGAGAGCACCCCCAATTCAGACGTCTTATGGAGGAGACGCCAGAGTGAGGACTTGCCATGGGTGTTTCGGGAGGGGCCACTTCATTGCTTCTTGCCCAGACCGCTCGACTGTCTGCTACACCTGTGGTACTATGGGGCACCGAGCTGCTACATGCCCTCAGAGTCGTGGAGCTCCAGCTATTGCACAGCCACCGAGACTTCCTGTGGCTCCTCAGCCACCATTGCTGACATATCCCCAGGGTCAGGGCCAGGGACGAGATGACTCTTCCGGCAAAGGCCGAGGCAGAGGTAGAGGAGGTAGAGGTTCTAGACGTGGAGGTAGAGGACCATCTGGGTCAGGTCAGGGTCGTGGATCATCTTCTGTAGGACCGTCAGGGTCAGGGTATGATCGTGGCAAGAGTTCGGGAGGTCGAGAACCAGGATTACCCCCACCGCCCCGCGTATTTCGGATGCATGCTGATGACCGCTCAGCCCCGACTTCCGCAGGTACGATATTCTTCCATGATGAGTGCCTATCTATCTTGTTTGACACTGGTGCGACTCACTGCTTCATAGCAGAGGCGTGCGTGGCCAGGCTGAGCCTGAGCTGCACGAGTGGTTCGCCCCTTACTATTGGTCTGGCGGATGGGGCCAAGGTTAGGACGAGTCGAGAGATTTTAGGGTGCCCCATTCGGATAGGTGAGCGAGAGTGGCCTACCGACCTTATCGTTATGCCGTTGAGGATGGATGATCTCATCTTGGGTATGGACTTCATGGACCACTACGGGGCTATCATCAACTTGCGGACGAGGACAGTGTCGATTTTGGCATCCGACGGGACCGAGCACCAGGTTTGGGGGAGCGACCCCAAGAGGAATGGATCACTCATCAGCGTAGTCAGAGCCGCCAGACTTTTAGACCAGGGTTGCGTTGGGTATTGGTGTTATGCTTTAGAGGTGAATCGCACGCACCCCAGTATATCAGATGTTCCCGTTGTCAGAGACTTCGCAGATGTGTTTCCGGAGGAGCTGCCAGGACTTCCCCCGCCGAGAGAGGTTGACTTCGCGATTGAGTTAGAGCCAGGCACCAGGCCTATCTCGCGAGTTCCTTATCGCATGGCACCGACGGAGATGGCCGAGCTGAAGGCTCAGCTAGAGGAGCTAGCTGAGAAGGGCTACATTCGGCCTAGTGCATCGCCTTGGGGAGCGCCAGTGCTGTTCGTCAAGAAGAAGGATGGGTCGTTGAGACTGTGCATCGATTACCGGGAGCTGAACCGGGCGACGGTGAAGAACCGTTATCCTCTTCCCCGGATTGACGATCTGATGGATCAGCTGCAGGGCGCCGTGGTCTTCTCGAAGATTGATTTGAGGTCGGGCTATCATCAACTGAGGGTGAAGCCAGAGGATGTTCCGAAGACCGCTTTTCGGACCCGCTATGGTCACTACGAATTCGTGGTCATGCCGTTTGGGCTGACCAATGCACCAGCCGCGTTCATGGAACTCATGAACCGAGTGTTCATCGACTTCTTGGACAAGTTCGTCGTCGTCTTCATCGATGATATCTTAGTCTACTCGAGGAGTAGAGAGGAGCACGAGGAGCATTTGAGGATTGTGCTAGAGACGCTAAGGAAGCATCAGCTGTATGGGAAGTACAGCAAGTGTGAGTTCTGGCTCACAGAGGTGGCTTTCTTAGGCCACGTTATTTCAGCTAAGGGAGTTGCCGTGGATCCCGCAAAGATTGATGCCATCGTTGCTTGGGAGGTGCCCAAGAACGTCAGAGATATCCGCTCATTCCTGGGATTGGCTAGTTATTACAGGAGGTTCGTCCAGGGTTTCTCGAGTATCGCTAGGCCGATGACGCAGCTACTGAAGAAGGACGTCCCCTTCGAGTGGAGTTCAGATTGTCAGGCCAGCTTTGAGCTTCTGAAGCAGAAGTTGACGACTGCTCCGGTGTTGGCTCTGCCAGATGGGACGGAGGACTTCGTTATCTACACAGATGCTTCGCATTCCGGCTTGGGTTGTGTTCTGCATCAGAGAGATCGGGTCATTGCTTATGCTTCGCGCCAGTTGAAGCCTGCAGAGGTGTCTTACCCCATCCATGATTTGGAGTTGGCAGCCGTGATTCACGCTCTGAAGATCTGGAGGCACTATCTGTATGGTACTTCTTGCAAGGTGATGACGGATCACAAGAGCTTGAAGTACATTTTCACACAGAAGGAGCTCAACATGCGTCAGAGACGATGGTTGGAGCTTCTGAAGGACTATGACTTGGACATAGTCTATCATCCAGGGAAGGCCAATGTAGTGGCAGATGCATTGAGTAGGAAGACTCATCATGAGGTGGCAGTTGAGAGGCTTACAACTCAGCGAGACTTGCAGAGAGATCTGTTGAGATGCTCCTTTGAGGTTTGGATTCAGCGAGATCGCGGGCAGTTGTCGTTCTTAGAGGTGCAGGCAGAGTTGACAGCAGAGATTCGGCAGGGTCAGGTAGATTGTCCCGAGATTGCAGCTCTGAGAGAGCGGATGGCTCAGGGCAGATTTAGAGAGCTTGCAGAGAGAGCAGACGGGATGCTGACCTTCCAGGGCAGAATTGTAGTTCCATCGACGTCAGATTTGAGGCAGAGGATCATGCAGGAGGCTCACTCCACCCCTTATTCTGTCCATCCAGGGACGAATAAGATGTATCAGGATCTGAGGAGGAGTTATTGGTGGCAGAGGATGAGAGCAGACATCACAGATTTCGTGGGCAGATGTCAGGTTTGTCAACAGGTTCGGATTGATCACCAGAGGCCGGGAGGACCTGTCCAGTCACTTCCAGTTCCCGAGTGGAAGTGGACGGATATCTCCATGGATTTCGTCACTGGGCTAAGGCGAGACGTCAGAGGATTTGACGCTATTTGGGTCGTGGTCGACAGGTTGACCAAGTCGGCCCATTTCATAGCTATTCAGGAGACATGGCCAGCTTCGAAGTTAGCGGACGAGTTCATTCGCCAGATTGTAAGGCTTCATGGAGTGCCAGAGAGGATCGTATCTGATCGAGATGGACGCTTCACCTCGAGATTTTGGCAGCAGGTTCAGGAGAGTTTGGGCTCCAGATTGCATTTTAGTACGGCTTATCACCCGCAGACAGATGACCAGAGCGAGAGGACGATTCAGACGTTGGAGGACATGTTGCGATCGTGCGTCTTGGATTGGGGTGATCATTGGGTCAAGCATCTACCGCTAGTGGAGTTTTCCTACAACAACAGCTACCACGCGTCGATCGAGATGGCCCCATATGAGGCTTTGTATGGGAGGCGATGCAAGTCGCCGGTTTGCTGGGACGAGCCTGCAGATACAGTCCTGTCGTTGCCCGAGATGGTCAGAGAGACAGTTGATAAGGTTGGTCGCATCCGAGAGCATATGAGGGTAGCCCAGGATCGACAGAAGAAGTATGCGGACAGACGGAGGACCGAGCTTGAGTTCGAGGTAGGCTCGCATGTATGGCTTCGGGTTTCGCCCACCAGGGGAGTTCGACGGTTCGGCATCAAAGGAAAGTTGAGTCCGAGGTTCATTGGCCCATTTGAGATCCTAGAGAGGGTCGGTGTGGTAGCATACCGTTTAGCCTTACCTCCATCCTTGGCCGGTGTCCATGACGTCTTTCATGTCTCCCAGCTCCGTCAGTATATTCCCGACCCTAGTCATGTCCTTGACCACTCAGACCTTCACATCGAGCCTGACCATACCTTTGTAGAGCGTCCGGTGAGGGTCCTTGACCGTCGCGTCAAGAAGCTTAGGAACAGGGAGGTTCCTTTGCTTCTGGTTCAGTGGTCTAGGAGGAGCCCTGAGGAGGCCACCTGGGAGACCGAGAAGAGCATTCGGGCTAGCTATGGAGATGTCTTAGATGAGCTACTTGCGTCCTACGTTGAGCCGAGTGTAGACATTACCTTGACCTCTCGAGTGCGGTGAGTATGCCTAATTAGTTGGTTGGGATTGGTTAGTGGTGTCTCTTTGATTGCGTGCTTATGCTTGGTAGTTGTGTGCAGATCCTTGGTGATATGATGTGATGAGCCTCGATGATATGATGATGTGCTAGATATTATGGTATGTGACTGACTTTTATGTGCTATAATCTTCTGTTTACCTTGAGATTATGATCATTCTTCTATATCCATGATGCCTAATATTAGAAATGCTAGAGATTGAATCGTGGAATTATGATTTGACTCGGAACCTAGGAGGAGAATACGAGAGTAGCCTTTAGAGGTGGATGTAGAATGATTGGGAATGCCTTGTTTAATGTCGAATTTAAAGAATTTCAAATGGTGATTTAAAAGGAAACATAGATTTTGAGAAAACTATTCCAACCCGAGTTTTCATTATGACGCCCCACGAAGTGGATACAAGCATGTATGGGGGCACCTGTAGATCACTTGCTAAGACCTAGCGGAGATGCCATGATGGTTTTCGAGTTATGGTATGCCCGAGGAGTCGGAGTGGGGTGTGGTAGGGGCCCCTACCACATCCTTACTACGACCGATTGGGAGTATTATGATCATGACGACGGTACTGTGAGATCTCATGGGGGCACTTATGAGGTACTTACGGGATCGATGACGTGATCCTTGGACTCACCAATTTCAACTTCATCCCCTACTTTAGAATGATTTTAGTCTCGGGGACGAGACTTGTTTTTAGAGGTGGATGATGTAAAGGCTCGGATTTTTTAAAATATTAATTTTTGGAAAAAGAAAATCAAAATGAATTTAAAATAAATTCCGGTCCAAATTTTCGATTTAAATATCAATTTCGTCTTTCATTTCGGGTTTTGAACGATCAGTTAGCGGAAATTTAAATTCCCGACCCGAGCTCTCAATTCCGTCATATTCCGAATCCTTATCCATCCGACTCGCCCTATTCTAGTTTGGGAAAATCTTATCCTCACCTTTCCTCCCTCCACTCTTTGACTCCCTTATTTTAGCAAGCACACAATACATTACTCTTTCCAAAAATAAGAGCTCTTTGTGTTGCAATTTGACCTTTGAAAAATTCAGATTCTTCCCCCTCTCTCTCGGCATTCACACAAACAAGCCAAACTTGGCTCCCCCTTGAGCTCCACACCACCACCACCACACCTCACCACCGCCACACCTCACCACCGCCCATCCCCGGAGCCGCCACCACCTCCTCCCTCCCCTGTTTTCCGTTCACCTCGGTAAGCCTTCGATCCTCCGTTCCGACTCCAAAACCTTGTAAAGGTTCCCCTTTTAACCTTCTTCTTCCTTCCTAGGCCACGCTTGGTTGTTTCCGACCTCGGCGAAGCCAAATCGCACCTCCGAGCTCCCCCGACGAAGCTTCGAAGCCCTCTCGGTGAGCCTTCTCCCTTCCTTCTTCTCCCCTTTCTTTTTGTCTCGTGTGTGTGTGGGTCCGCGTCGGAGATGTCGGGTGGCCGGAGCCCGGAGCACCGCCGCCGGAGCTCCCCTCCTCCCTTCTCTTTCTTCCGCCATTTTTGGGCACAAAAGGCCCTGCTTCTTTCTCTGTTTCTTTCGGCAAATATGGGGGAAGAAGAAAGGGAGCTGTGGGCTCCACGCCACATCAGCCGTACCCCACACCTGGGCCCCACCTATTTTTTTTTACATGTCACAGGCCGGGTCCACCCCCCTCCCCTTTTAATTCTTCTAAAACCGGTTTTGGTGTAATGAGTGATAGAAAGTTCTTTTGGGCCTAATTTTCTTCTGGGCCGAGTTTGGTATGTTGGGCCTATTTTTGTGGGTCTTCAGATTTGGGTTTTAAGAAGAAAAGGGCTCGGTTTGGGCTGGGTCTTAATAGAACAATGGGGCTCGGTTTGGTGGGGTAACAATAAGGCCGGTTTGGCCTATTAAACATCTAGGGGCCGGTTTGGTTTAATTTAAACAAGGTCCGGTTTTGGGTAACAAGAGACCGGTTTGGGTTTTTATAAAAAATAAGAGGGTGGTTTTGGTGATTTAAAATAAAGTAAGGTTGGATTAGTAATTTAAAAAGGGATGTTTTGATTTAATAAATATTGTTGGGATTTTATAAATATTTTATAAAGATGTTAAAATAAAGTGATGTTAGAAGTAGTATGTAAGTTATTGGGATTAAAATATAAAATGTTGTTTTGAGATTTAATATATGATATTGTGGTGATTTATTATTGTGGTTAAATGTTATATGATTATGTTGAAGATGTGCAATTATATGCTAAGTAAGATTTTGAAATGATGGCATGCAAATTGGTTAAGTATGAACTGGAATTATCCTAAGTTGGTGAATTGGAGAATTACATTGAGTATGGTTGTGAGATATTGAGATGATAGATTATGAGATAAAGTTGATATTATGGAAATGATGATGTGACGGTTATTATGTTAAGTTGTGAAGTTGTGTGTGTGATAATTCTATGCTTTGTGTGCCTTAGAGATAGACTCATTGATGTGCTTATACTTGTTAGGTGACCATCTGTGACGTGTCGGATTTCATATTGCCTGGTTGATTGCCTTTTGCTGTTCTGCGATACCAGGTAAGTCTCTTCGGAGCTTACTCAGATTGAATAGAGCTATTCCCTGCTTTAGGTGCATGATATACTAGGTGCTTGCATTCATGATCAGCATGCCATGTAGTACCATGCTAGGTTGCATCTACGTTGAGCATCCTATTTCTTTATGCGTATGTAAACAGAACGGCCGTTATCTGTGAAGTCACTAGAGTCATTGCTAGGGTTATAGGACGACCTAGTCTCATCGGGTCCCGTCCTGAGTCAATCGAGTCATGCACTTCCTTATATTATGAGATGCCTGCGGGCTTTATTGTGGAGCGGGTTAGGCATGCGTGCCGCCCTATTATGAATGAATGCATTCACGAGCTGGCCAGTCTCCACCTATCGGAAGGGGTGGAGGTAGGAGAGGGATATACCACTTGGTATTCTGTGCTAAGGCCTTATTATTATTATGCACTTGTTCTCAGGAGCATGTTAGTGTGTTAATATTCCGCCATGCATCGAGAAGCATCTTTATTAGGAATAGCGTATATGTGTACTTATGGTTTGGATGCAGAGTTAAGTGGGCATCGATCTGATCCCGCTCCATATCAATTTTTTTAGGTATTATTTATGTTCATCCTATCGGTGCTGTTTGCTTATTGCGCGGGTCATTTTGTCGGCGGAGAGTGAGCGCTGGAGTTATAGACTTCACCAGACTCTGATTATATTTTTGGATTTACACTTTAGACTCCATTTTGACCCGGCTCTGCCGTGGCACCCTCTTGTATTACGCTTGTTTTCGCTAGTTGCATGATTTCTGATTTCCACGCTTAGACTTACGACAGGTACAGGGGACTTCCCCGGGGATTCCAACGATCCCTTCGATTTTGGGTATGAAATCCCCCTTTGAAAACATTAAAGTAAGTTTTGAAACCTTCAACCTGTACTCGGGGCGCAAGGTCCTAACGAGGGGTTTCATCCCTCGAAACGTAACTCGGGAATCATAATCCCGGGCCGTTACATATTCATACAAATTATGTTTGTAACTTAACATATATACTATTGGTGAGGTTACTAGCTCACCCGAAAGGCTTAAAAGGGAGGCATTTGATGTTTGATAATTAAGTATGTGTAAATGTATTCTCAATTGGCTAAGCTCATGCAAGGTTCATTGTTGTTCTCTGTTGACTGTTTATGAACAACGAAGATATTTTATTTTTCTAAGTAATTTAACACGTGATATTTTTTTTAAAAAATAATTAAAACTGCTTACTCAAACCATGGCTTAGGAGTGTTTAGTTGATGGCTATGCTCTTATTTCTATAGTCCTGTAAATGAGGAAAAGTTTAAAGCGGAAACTAAGGAGATCAACGAATATAAAGATGACACACAATCCTTGAGTTATAAGTGTGCAATGTGTCTTAGACTCTTAGGTCATCAATCAAGAAGAATTTTTCAATTTGAGAGATATAACTTTTTTTTTATTTAAATGTAATGGATAGCATGACAACAATTCAAATGAAATGAAATATATTCGAGGTATGATGGAGAACTAAAGCGGTAAATTTCAATAAAAATTCTCTCCCGTACAAGGTAGGGGAAAAGTACTAGTTTATTTATTTATTACATTGAATTTTTATTGTTTTATAAATTTTTGATATTTTTTGTAAATAATTTAATTTATTATATTTATTATTTATTGTTTTATATGTTTTTTGTTTTTTAGTCATAAATAAATTTATTTTATTTAATTTTTACTATTCTTATTTTTTTTTATTTGTTATATTTTTTTCTACTTTATTATAATTGTATTTGTTTTTATGAAATTAATAAATTTATTGTATTTATTATTCATTGTTTTATATATTTTTTAATTTTATAAATTAAAAAATTTATTTTATTTTGTATGATCTTTTTCAGTTAAAGATATGTATAATTAATAAATTGGTAAAAAATAAGAAAACATAAATAATTTTTTTTTATTTATAATTAATAAATTTGATTTTTGTTGTAAGTAAATTAATTTATTATATTTATTTTTATTGTTTTATATTTTTTTTGTTTTTTAGTCATAAATAAATTTATTTTATTTAATTTTTTCTATTCTTATTCTTATTTTTATTTGTTATATTTTTTTCTACTTTATTATAATTGTATTTGTTTTTATGTAAATAAATAAATTTATTATTTATTGTTTTATATAGTTTTTAATTTTATAAATTAAAAAATTTATTTTATTTTTTATGATCTTTTTCAGTTAAACAAGTTGGATCTTATTAATTTGAGAATTAAAATAGATTAAATAACATCTTAAACATGGTAGAGAAACAAAAATGTGTTATATACCCGAGTCTTTGAAATCAACATTCCCCTTAGCCTCTGTCCCGAGCCAGGTCGCAACTAATTCCTCAAGTTTGATGACACGATCCATCAATTCTTTTTCAATCTACCTCTTCTCCTACTCTAAAGCCTCATTCTTCCACTCAAACACAACAATTGCACCATTTTCACGCCCACCTTCCATGAATCTCCTCACAGTCATGAGATCGAACTGCAACTTCTTCAATTCCACATCCGGATGCTTAGGGTAGGCCAGAACATGCCTCCATATCCTCGTGTAGGGTAAAAGTTTGAGGGGGTGATTTTTTATGTGCTCTTTATAAACTACTCCAGTCTCTAATTTTTTGCTGATTTCGATGGGGAGGTTTATGTTCTTCAGTTAGGGTTTAGTCCACAACTAATGGTGCATAATAGTGCGCGATTGAGGACGAGCTTCAAATCTTCTTTTTTTAATCAAAGGAATGCTCGATGCTTTTTCACATTGTTCCATTACATTTACAAATAAATAACATGTTTCTCATGTTTTTAAATAGTGTTGTAAACATAATACGACCTTTTCGCCATATGCTATAACAGACCTCAAATCTTTGTCTTTCGGAATCTTCACATTCCTCTATCTAGCTAATCTCGGATAGTCCTCATGTCAACACATCCAATTCTGTTCGCCACAGGCTATAGCATACCTCAAGTATTTGTCTTTCAGAATCTTCACATTACTCCATCTAGCTAATCTCGTATAGTCTTCATCTCAACACATCCAATTCGGAACTTACTTCAGCATAGGGAATCCAAAATCTATAGCACATTGGAAACAGGGTGGTTGGGATGTACATCGGTAGGGAGTTTTATGTTCTTCAGTTAAGGTTTAGTCCACAACTAATGGTCCATAATGGTATGCGATTGCATTCGAGCTTCAAATCTTCTTTTATTAATATTCAACAGAATCCTCGATGCTGATAATATATAGTCGTGCTGGTTTGAGTTAATGGACTTGGGTCTGCATACCTCGAAAACGGGGTGGTTGGGGCGTACATCGGAAAATATATTATGTACTCGTTGATCGATCCTAAACCCTAACCCTAAACCCTAAACCCTAAACCCTAAACCCTAAACCCTAAACCCTAAACCCTACACATCCTGAATGCGCAGTCAGTCTGTGCACATCCTGAATGCGCATAAAGTTCAAACACATCCTAGTTGTGTACTCTCTTACAACTTAAATAATATTAAATTGTATTAATTTACAATCTTTAGTAATATTTTTTAAATACGATTCTATTAAATGAAATAGAATAAATAAATATTTTTTATATATATGATTTTTTTTTATAAATTATATGAAATTGTATTATTTTTCCCTAAAACTAGTAACTTAAATTTCCAATAGCTTTACGTCGGTACGCGATGGCTCTTCGAGTTCTAATCTTCTTCAAATTCGGTTGTGGAGGTTTATGTTCTTCAATTAGTGTTTAGTCCACAACCAATGGTCCATAATCGTACGCGATTGCATTCGAGCTTCAAATCTTCTTTTATTAATAATCAACAGAATCCTCGATGCTGATAATATATAGTCGTGCTGGTTTGAGTTAATGGACTTGGGTCTACATACCTCGAAAACGGGGTGGTTGGGGCGTAAATCGGAAAATATATTATGTACTCGCTGATCGATCCTAAACCCTAACCCTAAACCCTAAACCCTAAACCCTACATCCTGAATGCGCAGTCAGTCTGTGCACATCCTGAATGCGCTTAAAGTTCACACATATCCTAGTTGTGTATTCTCTTACAACTTAAATAATATTAAATTGTATTATTTTACAATCTTTAGTAATATTTTTTAAATACAATTCTATTAAATGAAATAGAATAAATAAATCAATTTTTTTATATATATTGATTTTTTTTATAAATTATATGAAATTGTATTATTTTTCCCTAAAACTAGTAACTTAAATTTCCGATAGCTTTACGCCGGTACGCGATGGCTCTTCGAGTTCTAATCTTCTTCAAATTCGGTTGGGGAGGTTTATGTTCTTAAATTAGTGTTTAGTCCACAACTAATGGCCCATAATCGTACGCGATTGCATTCGAGCTTCAAAACTTCTTTTTATTAATAATCAACAGAATCCTCGATGCTGATAATATATAGTCATGTTGTTTTGAGTTAATCGAATTGGGTCTGCATACCTCGGAAACGGGGTGGTTGGGACGTACATCGGAAAATATATTATATCCTCATTAATCGATCCTAAACCCTAACCCTAAACCCTAAATCCTACACATCCTGAATGCGCATACAGTCTGTGCACATCCTAAATATGCATAAAGTTCACACACATCCTAGTTGTGTACTCTCTTACAACTTAAATAATATTAAATTGTATTATTTTACAATATATAGTAAAATTTTTCAAATATAATTCTATTAAATGAAATAGAATAAATAAATCATTTTTTATATATATTGCTTTTTTTTTATAAATTATATGAAATTGTATTATTTTTTCCTAAAACTAGTAACTTAAATTTCCGATAGCTTTACGCCGGTACGCGATGGCTCTTCGAGTTCTAATCTTCTTCAAATTCGGTTGTGGAGGTTTATGTTCTTCAATTAGTGTTTAGTCCACAACTAATGTCCATAATCGTACGCGATAGCATTCGAGCTTCAAATCTTCTTTTATTAATAATCAACAGAATCCTCGATGCTGATAATATATAGTCGTGCTGTTTTGAGTTAATCGACTTGGGTCTGCATACCTCGGAAACGGGGTGGTTGGGGCGTACATCGAAAAATATATTATATCCTCATTGATCGATCCTAAACCCTGACCCTAAACCCTAAACCCTACACATCCTGACATCTTGAATGCGCAGTCAGTCTGTGCACATCCTAAATGCGCATAAAGTTCACACACATCCTAGTTGTGTACTCTCTTACAGCTTAAATAATATTAAATTGTATTATTTTACGATCTTTAATAATATTTTTTAAATACAATTCTATTAAATGAAATAGAATAAATAAATTATTTTATATATATATATATATTGATTTTTTTTATAAATTATATGAAATTGTATTATTGTTCCCTAAAACTAGTAACTTAAATTTCCGATAGCTTTACGCCGGTAAGCGATGGCTCTTCGAGTTCTAATCTTCTTCAAATTCGGTTGGGAAGGTTTATGTTCTTCAATTAGTGTTTAGTCCACAACTAATGGTCCATAATCGTACGCGATTGCATTCGAGCTTCAAAACTTCTTTTATTAATAATCAACAGAATCCTCGATGCTGATAATATATATTCGTGTTGTTTTGAGTTAATCGACTTGGGTCTGCATACCTCGGAAACGGGGTGGTTGGGATGTACATCGGAAAATATATTATATCCTCATTGATCGATCCTAACCCTCATTGATCAACTAAATAAAGATGAGATAAAAAATACAATCAATTGCATGTTGAACCAATCATACAAATATCGCAGGGTTGAATATACGCATGTAGTGCTTAAGAGACAAATGCAATCAAGTACAAACCGCATCGACACTCTCTTCGAGCATATCGACAGATTAATTGAGGACCAGCTCCATAATGTCCGTGCTGAAATAGAGAGAAGTCGAACGCTCAACCCGATCAAGCTCGAGGCCTTCAAACAACATGGACAAGAGATTATGTGCGTCGACCTCATTCAAAAAGTTGCAAGGCCGGCATTGGATCACTTGTACGGTGTGTTGCGGGCGGTTCGAGGCGGACATGTCCCCGACCATTGCACATGCCAATGGGTTAGGACAAGGTACGGATTGCCCTGTGTCCATGAAGTGCGAGATATTTGGGCGGAGGGTCGAATTTTACGGCCGAAGGATGTTCACGTATTTTGGCGGCAAGTGGAGTGGTACGGGGACAGGATCGTGGACGATGAAGTTGTTGATGAGCCGCCTTCAGACATTCACGAGGTGAATATGGCACGATCGAGGTGTACTCAGCTGGCCACATGTCACGTGCACATATGATCGGATTGTCCACTTATTACATGACAGTCACAACCCCTGGCACGTCATCCATCTCCCCTCCTATTGTGAACTCAGTGAAGAAGGGACGCCCGCCTAAAAAGACACAGAACAATATAAGGCGCCGATTGTCCTTCTTCGAGCATGTAACATTGGAGCGACGACTGATAACCGCTCCATCATCATAAGACGAGGAGGAACACCCAACGACAGGGAGCGATGAGCCAGAACCTAGTATAGGGAGGGAGGAGCCACAACCTCCCATCGGGAGCGAGCAGCAACATCCGTCGATCGGGGGCAACCCGAGTACACCCAGGTCATCGTGTGGTTCATGTGCACCACAGAGTGGAGCTGGTCGTCCGTCGAGAGGCAGGGTACGAGGAAGGGGAGTGTCTACTGCACCATCTCTTTCGCCAGAAACATCAACACGTGCTCCACCACGTGGGAGGGGACGTGGGCGTCGAGGTCGTGGGTCATTCAAGGGTACGCTGTCTACGCGCACAGAGGTCTCGAATATATATTATTTATTTATTAACTATTCATTTTTTTACTGTTTTTATTTATGTATTAATTATGTATATTTTTATTTACATATATATATAACCAATAAAATTTAATTTAATTTTCATTTTTTTTGTTATAACCTAATTTCATGATTTATTTGATTTTTTTAATTTATATATCTTTATTTGTTTTATTATATTTAATTTATTTTTATATTAAAAGAATATTACTTAAGATTTTAAATTAATATAATTCAAAAATAATTAATTTATCAATGAAAAAATTTAATTTATTTATCTATGTTTGTGATTATATTATATATATATATATATATATATAGTAATTATAATAATTATATAAATAGATTTTTATATTAAATATTTATTAAATATATTTTTTTATTAATTATTCATTTATTTATTTATATAAACAAACTATTTTGATTTTATGTATCTATATATAATTTTTATAATAAGTAATTATGAAATATATTATTTTTTATTAACTATTCATTTATTTTTTATTGTTTTTATATATGTATTGATTATAGAAGAAATTTATATTTATATTTTTTATTAATTTATTAAATAGTTATTTGTTTATTATATATATATATATATATATATATTTATCCATGTATTAATTATACTATTTTTTTCATTAATTTTTTAATTTATTTATGTATATAATAAAATTATTTTTATTTTGTTTATTTATTATGTATTTTATTTATTTATTTTATATAACTAAATTATTTTATTTTATTTATTATTTACGTTTTTATTTTTTAAAAAATATTAATATATATATTTATCCATGTATTAATTATCCTATTTTTTTTCATTAATTCTTGATTTATTTATGTATATTATCAAATTTTTGTTTATTTATTATTAATTTATTTTATATAACTAAATTATTTTATTTTATTTTTTTAATATATTTATATATATATTTATCCATGTATTAATTATACTATTTTTTTCATTAATTCTTCACTAAAATGATTTATTTATTTATTTTATATACTATTTTTTCATGAACTAAATTATTTTATTTTATTTATTATTTACGTTTTTATTTATTTTTTAAATCCTTCACTTCTCAGGTGTGGCAACATGCGGAATTTGTCCGCGGGCATGCCAATCTGTGCGCATCCTGGATGTGTACGCGGGTGTCGCATATCCAGGATGCGTATGCGGGTGCCCCTCATTGACCCGCAAAAATATAGCATTAGTAATAGAAAACAAAATAAGGAGATATTAATTTTGGCTATATATAATAACCTCATATATCTCTACACTTATATGAAAATTTTAATAAGTTTTTTTTTTCATAATCATAATTGAATAAAATAAATTTCACCAATTATTTTTAATTGAAGAATAAATAAATTTCACCAATTATTTTTATATCTACCCTTATGCAAAAATTTAATTTTAATAATAGTAAATTCACTAATTTTTCAATTCAGTCCTTCACATTAATGGCAAAAAAGTCTTTTTTATATGTTATATATATAGATTTTAATTTCAAAAATAGTAAATTCACTAATTCTTCAATTTACTCATTCACATTAATGGCGAAAAAAACTCTTTTATAATTTCACCAATTATTTTTATATCTGCCCTTATGCACAAATTTAATTTTAAAAATAGTAAATTCACTAATTATTCAATTCACTCATTCACATTAATTGCGAAAAAAAGTCTTATATATATATAGATTTTAATTTAAAAAATGGTAAATTTACTCTTTTTTTTTTCAAGAAATAATAAATTTACTAATTCTTCAATTTACTCATTCACAATGACAAAAAAAAAAAAAACCTTTTATATGTTATGCATAGAAGATCCCAGCAAAAAGCCACTACCACTTGGCTTCCAAAAATCGTCCAAAACATTTCAGGTTCTGATCACCTTGAGTTTGAACCTAATAACCAATACCTATCGACAAAATTCATGACCTTGAGTTTGAACCTAATTTCACAAAAATCTATTACTAACTATTAAAACAAAAGTGTTACCGCACAATAACTTGGCGCACTTCCTTTAATCCTATGCCTTATAACCAATCATCTTAGCCTAAATTATCATTTTAATAGTTTTAAAAAAACAATGGGATTAATTCAAAACAACTATTACTAACTATCTATCTATTATCTATCTATTACTAACTATTAAAACAAAGGTCTTACGGATGACGTGACGCCTTTTCCTTAATCTTAAGCCTTTTAACCAATCACGTTAGCATAAATTACAATTTTAGTAGTTTTAAAAAAAAATCTATCTATTATCTATCTATTACTAACTATTAAAACAAAAGCCTTACCGATGACGTGACGCCATTCCCTCAATCCTAGGTTTTTTAACCAATCACCTTAGCCTAAACTACAATTTTAGTAGTTTAAAAAAAAACAATGGGATTAATTCAAACCGTTTTATATATATACTACTTTAATTGTTTTTTCAACCATCTATCACTTTTACCTTTTACTTTTGTCCAACTATCATATAAATAATACATTCGGTAGTGAATATTGTCAGTAATCGCAACCGTTTTCTGTTATCCTCATTTGCTAGGTTGAAATGACAGGAGTAGTTGACTTGGCTGAGTAGTTTGTATGCGTTTACAAAATCATTCCAACTTTTTAAATATTACGCATTATACACTTTACTTTATTATTTTTTAACCACTAATATGTGTATTTTTATCGACAAATTTTTAATATTATTTTATATTCACAACTTTACTATTAAATTGTGTGCCATTGGCGCGTGTATAGAACCGGTATATATATATATATATATATAACCTTTTTGTTATCTGCACGACGCTATATCGCCACCGGCACGGTGCCAGACAGCCCGGACTCCCAACTCGGCAAACGCTTCTGCCGATGACGGACTCCCAGTGTGGCATAGTCCATGCCGATGCCGGACTCCCAGTGTGGCACTGCAGCCGATGACGTAAAGCTGCAGATTCCCTGTAGCTTTTCAGATGATTCGACTGATTTGACCGTGCCGGTTTCGGAGCTCGGCATCGGCTGTCAGGACTTACAGACTTACATTTCCCTCCTTACAATGATTTTTTTAAAGCAAATTTTGATTTTTTTAATTCCCCGATGTCGAGGTTGATGCCACTAACATCGACATCATTGACGTCAATGACGCCGAGGCCGCTAACATCGATGTTGCTAACACCGAAAACGTTGATGTTGTTGACGTCGACATTACTGAAGTCGCTTATATCGAAATTATTAATGAGATATATGTAATAAGGGTATTTTATATAATTTAGATAGAATGAGAGATGTTATGTAATTAGGCAAGATTAGAAGATTGTGAGCCTATATAAACTCACTCCTCCTAACCTACACCTAACAACTTCTTTCCTTCTTCTTTACTCTCTGTATTATCTCTTCTTGTATTGTAATCAAGGTTGATTTGGTTCAATACACAAAGCTTCATATGGTATTAGAGCGAAGGAGCTTTGTTCGGTCTCAAATATGAGGTTTGTTTGGTTTTTGGTGTGAATTCGCTTGGTGGGAAGATTCGTTGTGTGCGAAGCGGTCTTCGATCTTGGTGATTGCAAAGATGACTGACGATGAAGTTCTTTCATGAGGAGGGTTGCAGGGCAACAACAATGATCCTCTTGCGTTGGCAAACTCGGACAAACCGGGTGCCCAACTGGTTTCCTTCCAATATTCAGGGACGAATTTCTTGGGGTTAAGCTGAGGAATTCGATTGGCGTTGGGAGCGAAGAATCAGCTAGGGTTTATTAATGGATCGTGCGATGGGCCTCCTATTTGTTCAGTGGATTTGCAGAGGTGGACTCGCGCCAACTATATGGTGCGATGTTAGGTGCTGAATTCAATGATCATTACAATATCTGAGAGTTTTATGTACGTCGAGTCTGCGAAGGATCTTTGGTCCAAGCTTCTGGAAAGATATGGATAAGCTAATGCCCCTCTCATCTTTCAATTGAAGAAAGAATTGATTCATATAACGAAAGGAGATAAAACTGTGGCCAAATACTTCAATAAATTGAAGTGGATTTGGGATGAGTTGCAAAGTGTGGAGGGGTTTCCAGGTTGCGCGTGTGGAGCTATGGCGGAGTGTTCCTGTCAAATTGGCTATAAAAGTGTCTAAAGTTAAGAGTAGGAATCAATTGATGCAATTCTTGGTTGGTTTAGGAGATGGCTATGAGTCTGTGGTGAATAGTATCTTGGGTACTGACCCATTGCCTACATTGAATAGAGCTTACTACCTGGTGCAACAGGTTGAAGGGGATAAGGGTGTGTTTGGGAGTTCTGTGTCTCAATTAGAGAATATGGCCCTGGTTGCTGCTAGGAAAAGGGATAGGTTTCAAGGAAACAAGAAAGATCCCCGGAAGGATAACAAAGATAAAGACAATATTTGTTATCATTATTGTTCTAAAGGATATATCATGGAGAATTGTTTCAAATTACACGGGTATCCTGAGTGGTACAAGGGTCCCCGTGATGGCAAAGCTGCAGAAAACAATATGTTCGAGAACACTGAAGGACAATTGGAGTATGCTTTGGAAGAAACTGATAACAGATGGCGTTGCTTCAACACTTCTATTGGTTCTGGTTCAAGTCAGGGTGGTAAGATGGATCCAAGTTTGGTGAATGCCTTATGTCAAGAGATTTTGAAGGCTATGCAAAAGAAAAGTCAGGTCAATTGTGTCGTGACCAACATGGCAGGTAACTCTAAAGCCTATAATCTTGCATTGTTAGCTAGATTTACTAAGGACACTGATTGGATTATTGACACTGGTGCGACATATCATATGACTGCTTATGAGTATTTACTTAGTGATAAAAGATTGCTCAGTAAGCCTTTAAAGGTTGGTATGCCTGATGGGAATGTTTCTTCTGTCTTTGAGATGAGAACATTACATCTTAATGATAAGATTGTGCTTAAGAATGTTTTGCTTGTGCCTAGTTTCAAACACAATCTTTTATCTGTTGGTAGACTTGTAGATGATTCTAGTTTGATAGCTATATTTATTTCCTATGGTTGGTTGATGTCTCCAAAGTAGCCATGTCTTTATGCATATTTTAGTTTCATATTCTATATATTTTGCATATTTCGGGTTAGGAATATGTCGAATTTATGTAGTATATGCTTATTTGTCAGAAATGGAGATCTACATAAGTTTCTGTTTAAAATTGCAGAATATGGAACTATTTCGGGAGAAAACCAAGAAGCAAGGATGGAGGCCCAAGTCTACTCGATGTCGACTAACCCTAGTCGATCTCGACAACCCATGTCTAGGCACCTGCACTGATTGAGGAGCCTATGTCGAGAAGCTGAAGATGAAGATCCCGACTCCCGAACCTTCCTCGAGATCGAGTACCCAATTCGAGATCGACAAAGCCTCGGAGACAACCCGGAGTCGAGGAGAGCATGTCCGAGGATGCCGAGGAGACAATACCCGACCTGGCCGGACATGCCGGACACAGAGCAACACACTCCTCGATGTCGAGGAAACTCCTCGAGGCCGACAAGCCAGGAGCCATGTCCGAGCATGTCGAGAAGAGCTACCCGACACTGCCGAGCAACCTAGTCGATGAGCCACCTTTACTCGAGATCGAGTAAGGTCCTCGAGATCGACTAAACCCTGGAGCCAGAGTCCAAGCCAGTTCAAGGAAGACCAAGCCGAGACGCCGAGCCACTGAAGTCGACGTCACTTCTACTCGAGATCGAGGAAGCTTTCAGAAGACGCGTTACGTGGTTTGGGCAGTCCTACTCGGTGTGGGAATCCTTAGAGCCGAAGATTGCCGAGTTCTATCCGTTTCTATCAAGTTACATCATGGAGAAGAAGATTTATCCACTTGAGACTTTTAGATATAATTCCCTTCTATAGATTTAATTATGTTGTTGCTTTTATTTATCATTAAGCATTTAGATATAGTTTTAGATATAGATATAAATATTCTATCCTTGAATAACAAGGATTATAAAGCTATAAATAAAGCCCATGGGGCTGATTTTAGGATTCATTCAATCACACAACAATTAGTAGGAGTATAGAGAGAGAGAGAGAGAGAGAGAGAGAGAGAGAGAGAGAGAGAGAGAGAGAGAGAGAGAGAGAGAGAGAGAGAGAGTGAGTGGGCAAGAGGAGTTGGTGAAGCGAGAGCGGAATTGGCTTCCATTGGTGGTAAGCTTTGTATCGGGTTTCCTACGTATCTCTTAGAAGGGAATCAAATCACTCGTAGTTCGTTTAACGAACCAATTTAATTTATTTGGTTTTGACCGCACATTCATTTAGGAGTGAATTTAGAGGTAGTCGACTGAATCCGATACATATTGAATTTTAATATCGAATTTCCTACGTAACTCATAAAAGAGTATCAAGTCTTTACGTAGTTCTTTTAATAAGGAACCAATTTGATTTAATTTTGGATGGGCGACTGAATCCGATATATATCAAATTTGATACCGGATTTCCTACGTAACTCGTAAAAGAGTATCAAGTCTTACGTAGTTCTCAATAAAACCAAGTTTATATTTTGTAAAACTTGATTTGAAATTTTGACTCCGTTTTTGCTGAAGCCGATTTGAGATTGACTCACTAGAATTAATTGGCAAATAATATTTGACGAGTTTATGTCTTGATCAAACTCAAATTCTTAATTTATACCAATTATAATTCTTATATTTTTGTGGGCTAGTTTTGTAATTAAAGAAATTACATATTTCAAATATGCCGAGGCATATAATCATATATGTCATTTGTTTTATGTTGATTTTCATTTCATCAAATGTGGATTTGGTATATGAATTTATAACCCACATTTGATGTATCTTTGATCACATGAGCGAGCTTGATTAATGAGCTGGGTCTGAACCCAAAATTTATTAAGCCCAATTCAAGTTAAATCAACATTGAACGCTTCCATCCATCTCAGCCTCCAGCTCTCTACACTCCGCCTTCCGCTTCATGCGTCTCGGTGGCGTTTTGCATTTTTTTTAATTCTTCGCCTTTTCTGTATTACGGTCCACCACATGAGTGTGAACCCTAGATCTGAAAAGGGGCCGCTCACATCGGTCCCGAATCGCACACCTCAAAAGCTCCAGATGGGGATCAATCTTCAATAGAGCTACGATTTGGAAAGATGGAAGAAATGGATTGAAGGAAACCGGACGAGTTGAAGAATCAAAAGAGTTGGACCGACGAGCTCGAAGATCAACGAAAATCGCGATCCGAAGGGGTATCCAGGAAGGCTGGTTCGAGCTTGGCCCCGACCGGCGCTTGCCGACAACATACATGCAATTCTTATTTTATTTCATCTAGCCCAATTTCGGACTTTTCGATTGTGTTTGAATGGATATAGACTCCCTCAACAACTGCTACCTGCGGTTTGGGTGCATATGGAACCCCGAGATCGGTGGAGTCAAGAAAGACCAGAAAGGTTTATGATGTGTGAAAATTGGAGAAGATCAGATTCAGGAAACAAGAAGATGGCCTTTGAATGAGCGGAAGGAAGCAAGCACCAAGAAATTTCAGTATGTGCCTGAATTTTAATTCTGCCCCTTTTTATCTTCAAGCTTAGACTTTTCTTCTTTTCCTTCAGTGGATTGATATATTCCCTTGAATTTCTGGTCTGTACTCTTCTTCTCGGATGTAATTTGACACCCTTTTAGTTGGTTTTGTCAACTTAGAGTTTGAGACCAGCAATATGAGTTGTGACCTCAATTTGCCTCACGGTTCTCATGCTAGTTGCAATTTGGTAGCAACCAGGAGAATTTGTGAGCTTTGTTCTCCTTGTTTTGATTAAGGATTGGGATAGCCGGGGCAAATTCATTTTGTTTAAGCTACCAACTGATATGATATGCCCTGCATTTTTGCCTTCAAGTAGTCCTCCTTTTTTATATAGGAAACTTGTTGCAATTTTCCAGTAATCAGAACCGTCTACAGAAAATTCGGCAGCAATTCGACACCTTATTCATTTTACTTATAGCTGATGGAATTCGGCAATTCGTTTGCTTGTGAATTCCGGGCAAAATATGGCAGCCGGGATCAGGGTAGCGACGAGAGACTAAATTCTCGAGCCGCTAATGCGCCTGGAGAAATTTCTGCAGCATTTCGGTGATGTGGGGTCGATCCACGCCGGGATCGGGGTAGCGACGAGAGACTAAACTCTCGAGCCGCTGAGCCAGGATCGAAGGTCGCGACGAGAGACTAAACTCTCAAGCCGCTAGGATCCATTTGATTTCCCGTTTTGCTTTTGTACCTGCAAAATAAACATGAAGAAAGGGAGGAAGAGTCTACCTTCGTCTGAACAGTAGCCTTTAACAACAATTACACACCCACAACACTGTCTCTTGGTGTTTGCTTTCTTTTAATGTTGCTCTCCCTCTGCACTCCTTCTCTTTTGCTGATTGTATTTTTTGTTTGGTTTGTGGTTGCAAGTACACCCGAGAGGAGAGGAAAGGCTGTGTTTACTGCCTTCTTTGCTTTTGCAGATGGAGCTGCCAGTAGCCAGCCGAGAACCAGTAGGAGGGGAATTTGATTTTGCTGCTCGCCTGCTCTCAGGAAGAAAAGGGGGACCCCAGCAGCTTCCTTTCTTTTGCTTTTTATAGGGAGCAATAGGAGCAGTTAGATAGTCTACCCACTCCCCCATTTTCTTTCCCATACAATTTTTTTTAATTAACCGTAGGAAATAGCAGTTGATATTGAGGGCTCTCATTCAACTGCCATATTTAGCAGTTCCCTGACTTTTCTTGTTTGGATTTGATGAGTTTGTGTGGGTTGGGCTTCCAATGGACTTTTCCAGGCCCAACATTGGATTTGTATTTAATTTGAATACAATTCATCACATTGTTTGACATTTGATGAATGTGACAATTTGTAATCATGAATCGAAAAAAAAATTCGTCAATTTTTATCCTCCAACAGTTGCCCCCCGAACTTTGTGCGTGTGAGATGTCGAACACGTTCAAAGTTCGAACAATGTGCTATCTATGCACCATTTGAGTTTCAAGCGGACCTTGCTTAAAAAAGTTTTTTGTTTGATTTGTAGTCCAAAGACAATTTGAGCTCGAATTGTACTGATTAAAATTGATCAAATAAGAAAAGCAATTCTACTTAGAGCTTGCTTATGACCAATACGATACAATCTAGTATGGGTATGTGAGAGTCGGAATGATTTTCCTTCTCGTAATTTCATTTTTGCCTTTGTGGCTTTTTAACCAGTTTGGCTTTTAAGCTTTCAAACCGATTGGATTTTTGGCTTGAGTCATATTTGGCTTTGACTTTTGCCGATTTGGTTTTTGGCTTCTGGTCGGAGATTTTTGACCTTGAGCTCGCATTTGGATTTTGGATTTGGCTTTTGGTCAGAGATTTTCGACTTTAAGCTTGAATTTAGATTTTAAGATTTTCTTGTGAAGGACAAGAATTTGATTTTGACAACTTGGTGTCATTGACTTAGCTTTTGTAACCTTTGTGGTCGAAGCTTTGTGATCAAAATCTTATCTGAGATGATTTTGGAATATGATACCCATACCATTTGAAGCCAAGACATTTAATGGCTTTTTCCTTTGAGTTTGGGTTTTGAATTTTAGGGGCTTTGGATGACCAAACATATGTAGATGATGTAGGCCAATTTTTGTTTGGGAGGGTTTGAAGAGTTTTGAGAGGCTTAGGTCTTTTTGGCTTTGAGAGAAAAGAAAACATTGACCATTTGATTAGTCAAATTTTGAAGCAACTTGGTTTGGGGTTCCTTGGAAGGAAGATTTGATTTGAGAGACTTGAATTGACTACCACATTTGGACATGATGATCAAAGTCGGAAATTTTAGGCAGGAGCCTTTTTCTCTCTTCCTTTGCCTCATTTTCAGTATAGGCACAAAACATGCAAGTCTTTAGATCATACTTGATTTTTCTCCTTGTAGTTGAGACAATGCTCATTTGACTACTGTTGTTAGGAGGAAATCGAGACTTGCAATAATAAAATAGAAATAAATCACAGCAAACCAGATTCCGTCCCTTGCAAATAATTACAAGACCTCCTCCTGATGCAGCAGTGGGAAGTCAGGATCGATCCACGAGGAAGCGTGTCAGCGGATCCTAGGTAGCGGTGGAATCTCACGAACGTCGACAACAGTGGTACTCGACCTCGACCAAGGGTTAGTCGACAGGGGTCAGGCACAATCGAACACAGCGCAGCAGCAAGCACAGGGGCTCGTCGATATCGACAAGGCCTACTCGATGTCGAGTAGAGTCTTCGTCGACTTCGCTTCGTCTCGTCGATTACCTGCACACAGAAGCTACAACGATGCTAGATCGAGAATCAGTACTCGATATCGATGAGTGCTATTCGATATCGAGGAGACAGAGAATAAAACGAAAGTAAAAGAAAGTAAAAACAATTGCTTTGGGGTTTCGAACTAAACTCAATATAAAAGGCTTCCAGGATTGGGGTTTGCAACAACGATAACCAAGCATGCATAAGGCAGAGATAAAATAGATAATCATGTGAATCGCATCAAGGACAAGCTTTCGCTTTTTCCAACAATTAGACAACTCTTTCAAGAAACCCTAATTGTGTCTACCGATTTTATGTTTATAATCCAAGTTGTTAACATGGATCTCCAATAGACGGGTAATAAACACATAAACAAGTAGGAAAATGCTCAAAACATGACAAAGGTCGGATCTTTACCTCAAACACGCATGGCTATCGTTGGGCTCGCCCCAACCCTAGAAGTGGGTGGACTACTCGCGCTTCATCGCAAACTCAGACATTGATTGGAAAGGAAATAACTTGCATTAAACTAAATTCAAAGACTTTACAATCCCGGCAATCAACTCTCGTAAACTGCCAAAACCCTAAAACCTCTGAACTCCCTAAACCGTCTCTGTGGAACTACTTCTCTCCTTCTGAAAATTGTATCTGTAAAACTGAGCCCCATGGGCTTTATTTATAGCCTTCTATTCCTTGCTACTCAAGGATAGAATATCTATATCTAGATCTAAAACTATATCTAAAATGCTTATTGATAAATAAAAGCGATAAAGAAATTAAATCTAAATATATCTAAATGTCTTAAGTGGATAAAACTCTCTTCCATGATAGATGTTGATGGAATCGGATAGACTAGGCTATCCTCGGTTTCAAGGACTCCAACTCCGAGTAGGATTCGTCAAGCCACGTCACACAGCTCTGGATTCGTCGTCGATGTCGAGTAGGGCTCGTCGATGTCGAGTAGGAAAGTCGTTGACTGGGCTGGCTTGTCGTCTCGGCTAGCAGGTCCTCGACGTGGCTTCTTCCGCTGCAGCGAGCCGCTTCTTCCGCTGCAGTGAGTCCGTCCGTCCGCAGGTGCGAGAACCCCCTTCCGCTGGAGCGAGTTGGCGAGCTCCCTCGTCTTGTTGCGTCCCGCTGGCAGCGAAGATTTCCGCGGCAGCGAGCGGTCCGCTGCAGCGAGTTGAGTCGCTGGCAGCGAGTGCTGCCTGGTCGTCTTCGTCCTCGGCTTGCCTCCTCTCCTCGTCGACTCCGGGTGTGGCGTTGAGGCGTCGTCGATCTCGACTAGGGCTTTGTCGAGATCGAGTAGGGCTCCGAAGCTGGGTTGGTCTGGCTCTCGACATTGCTCCTAGTCGACAAGGTCTGTGCTTGGACATGCTCGTCTAGATTGAGTAGGGCCTACTCGAGATCGAGTAGCCTGGGCTCTCAGCTTGATTCGCTTGGTTCCGCTGCTACTTTGATTTTGGACTTCTGTAGTGGTTTTCCGAGCTTTTCTGACCTTCCTTAGAGTTGCTGTAAAATGTCTCGAATTCTACAAATTTAAACAGAAACTGGTGTAGATTCCATAATTTGGCAAATAAACATAAACTACATAGATTCTGTACTAGCTATCCCAAATGTATGCAAAGTATGCAGAAAACGATATTAAAGTTACTGTAAAATATGGCAAATTCAGCTCACAACAACTACAAAAATAGAGGAGTTGACTTCTTTTTCTGCTTTGTTTGAGAAAAGAAGACGTTTTGTTTGTTTTTGTGGCTGCACCTAGCATTTTGACTAGCTAGACTGCTTACGTACCCCCTTTCTGAGGGATCAAGCCGCTCGTAGTTCTTTGTGAACCCATTTTTCATAAAAGCTTCCGGGTCATTTGACTTTCAGACTAATTTCAAGTCCCCTTTTTTTTATATATGCATCACTCGAATTATTCAAGCACACCTTCTAGGAAGGGTTTCCCAAATAACTCGACTATCATTTGCAAACCGGGATTTTTCATTCATTTTTTTTTCATTTTTTTTACCGCGTTATTCAAATCGCTCGGGCCCACCTTCTAGGAAGGGTTTCCCGAATAATCTGACTATCATATGCGAACCCGAAATTTTTTTTTTGTGCGACTGAATCTGACATATTATTTTTTCTATGTCAAATTTCCTACGTACCCCTTGTTGGGGATCAAGTCTTAACGTAGTTCTAGGCGGAACTATTTGTTTTTCCGCCTTGGAGACTACTTGATCATTTTGACACCCTTACTTTGCTTTAGGTGTCCTTGATTTGGTTGAGCTTATGGATGAGAACTTTTGACTGCCTCTTCCGGAGCTCTTGCTTTTGGTCTTTTTCATTTGGACCTTCTTGCTTTTAGACTCATCAATTTTTCCGAGCCTTTCAAATATCAGAGCTTTAGATTCTCCACTTGTCGAGGCTATGTTAAGCCTTTGAAACACCGAAGATTTGGATGCTTCATTTGTTGAGGTTGGCTCGAGTCTTTCGAATACTGAAGATTTAGGTGCTTCACATGTAGAGGCTAGATCAAGCCTTTTAAACACCGAAGATTTAGGAGTTCCACTTGACGCTGTCTCGAGCCTTTCAAATGCAGACACTCTCGGCTCTATCACACTTGCAGTTAGAACACCCTCTTCGTATGAGATTTGGAAATTTTTTACACAAGCCTCCTCGACAAGTTTTTGTGGAGCTTTACCCTTGAAAGAGGGCTTTAGCTTTTGCACTTGAACTTTGTGCTTCTTGTGCATTTTTGATGTTTTTGCAAAGCTTGGCTTCTTTCCCTTTGATTCCTCTCTTGATTTTGAGGAGGGAATTTGATGCTTGGAGCGAAGAGTAATCTTTTTAACTCATGCTTCATTTTCGTCCATGTCATTGGTCCATGAGACCATACAACATTGAGCGATGTCTTTTTCATTCAAGGACTCTTCTTTTGAAGTGTCATCTTTCACCAATGCTTTAAAAGGCAATGAAAATGTGGGGCTGCCCCCAGCTTCAATAGCCATAGGAGTGAGGGAGTGAACTCTGCAACGTCTACCACTGAAATGGTATTTGATGAAGTTGCTTGAGTTGAGGATGTTGCCCCCTCGATTTCAATTTCTCCTTTGTTAACCATCTCCTCTATGATGTCTTTGAAGACGTAGCAGTCGTTGATTGGATGACTAACGAGTTGATGATACGAGCAATATTTAGGATCACTCATTTTGCCAACCTCTTTTCGCCTTTTTGGCTCCGGGAGTGTTAAAAGATTAGCACTCACCAATTCATCGAATATCCCTTGCACATCATCATCGCCAAATGGATATTTCTTTTGCGTTCTTTCATGAAGGGTGAGTCTATTGGCCGGTTCCTTGGCTTTCTCATTTCTTTGAGATTTAGAACCATTTCTGTTACCAGACTCTTGATCATGTTTAGCGAAAGTCGCCATAGACTCTTCTTCGCTTTGTAGCTCATCGCCGTCATTTTTGTTAGCCTCACTATCTTGAGACAGTAGTTCGGCACCGTATTCGTTTTACTTATAGCTGATGGAATTCGGCAATTCGTTTGCTTGTGAATTCCGGGCAAAATCTGGCAGCCGGGATCGGGGTAGCGACGAGAGACTAAACTCTCGAGCCGCTAATGCGCCTGGTGAAATTTCTGCAGCATTTCGGTGATGTGGGGTCGATCCACGCCGGGATCGGGGTAGCGACGAGAGACTAAACTCTCGAGCCACTGAGCCAGGATCGAAGGTCGCGACGAGAGACTAAACTCTCAAGCCGCTAGGATCCATTTGATTTCCCGTTTTGCTTTTGTACCTGCAAAATAAACATGAAGAAAGGGAGGAAGAGTCTACCTTCGTCTGAACAGTAGCCTTTAACAGCAATTACACACCCACAACACTGTCTCTTGGTGTTTGCTTTCTTTTAATGTTGCTCTCCCTCTGCACTCCTTCTCTTTTGCTGATTGTATTTTTTGTTTGGTTTGTGGTTGCAGGTACACCCGAGAGGAGAGGAAAGGATGTGTTTACTGCCTTCTTTGCTTTTGCAGATGGAGCTGCCAGTAGCCAGCCGAGAACCAGTAGGAGGGGAATTTGATTTTGCTGCTCGCCTGCTCTCAGGAAGAAAAGAGGGACCCCTGCAGCTTGCTTTCTTTTGCTTTTTATAGGCAGCAATACGAGCAGTTAGATAGTCTACCCACTCCCCCATTTTCTTTCCCATACAATTTTTTTTTTAATTAACCGTAGGAAAGAGCAGTTGATATTGAGGGCTCTCATTCAACTGCCATACTTAGCAGTTCCCTGACTTTTCTTTTTTGGATTTGATGAGTTTGTGTGGGCTGGGCTTCCAATGGACTTTTCCAGGCCCAACATTGGATTTGTATCTAATTTGAATACAATTCATCACATTGTTTGACATTTGATGAATGTGACAATTTGTAATCATGAATCGAAAAAAAAATTCGTCAATTTTTATCCTCCAACAGATAGCCCTGTGTGCCTGAGGTAAAGATCTGACTTTTATCTTGTTTTGAGCATCTACTACGTATTATGTGTTTATTACCCATCTAATGGAGGTCCATACTAACAACTTGGATTGTAAACATAAAATCGGTAGAGACAATTAGGGTTTCTTGAAAGAGTTGTCTAATTGTTGCAAAAGGCAAAAGCTTAGTCCTTTGATGCGATTCGCATGATTATCTGTTTTATTTCTGCCTTATGCATGCTTGGTTATCGTTGATGCAAACCCCAATCTTGGAAGTCTTTTACATACAGTTTATTTCGAGATTCCAAAGCACTTGTCTTTATTTTCTTTCGTTTCGTTTTTATTCTCTGTTTTCCTCGAGATCGACTAGCACTCCTCGATCTCGACTTACTGATTCTCGATCTAGGTCGATGTAGCTTCTGTGTGCAGGAAATCGACAAGACAACCCGATGTCGACGAAGACCTTACTCGATCTCGAGTAGGCTCTTGTCGAGATCGATTAACCCTGTGCTTACTGCTGCGCTGTGTTCGACTGTCAGATCTTCTGTCGACTAACCCAAGTCGAGATCGAGGACCCCTGTTGTCGACGTCTGTGAGATTTCTCCGCTGCCTAGGATTCGCTGACACGCTTCATCATGGATCGATCCTGACTTCCCACTGCTGCATCAGGAGGAGGTCTTGTAATTATTTGCGTGGGCAGAATCTGGTTTGATCTATTTTATTATATTTCATACTCGGTTTCCTCCTACAAAAAATTGGCGCCGTTACCGGGGAAGCTATCATTCGCGCCTTAGGTAGTTAATTCTCACGTCTACTTTGAGTTACTTTACAGGTGTATGCGCCGTTCTGGTCAACCACCTGAGTTTGACGGCTTAGACGAACCAGAACGCCTTCTACACATCAGAGCTAAACTACAAAGAGCCATGGCGGCCGCTGAGACACAAGAACAACTGATTGCGAGGCTTACAAGGGAACTAGCCGCTAAGGATGTTGCTATCGCCGCTGAGAAAGTAGGAAGGGAACAAGCGGAAGCTGAGCTTGCCCAATACCCAACCACTGCTGAGGATTATATGCATCCGACTCTCATCGTGGCTGAATCGGTGATTCTAATCCCTGAAAACTCTTATGAAATTCGCACTCAATTTCTTATAGAGCTTAAAAATAATGCTTTTTATGGCAAATTTAATGAGTGTCCTCTTGAGCATATTACCAACTTTTCTGACATGTGCTGTACTCTTACTGAAGGTACAACTTTGGAATATATCAAGATGAAAGCTTTTCGTTGGTCTCTCGCTGGGCCTGCACTGAAGTGGCTTGAATGGCTGAAACCAAGATCCCTCACAACATGGGCCCAAGTAGAGCAAGAGTTTTTGAATAAATTCTTCCCACCCGCCAAGACAGCACTCCTCCGCTAGAAAATCAGAGCCTTCAAACAGAAGCCTGGGGAACCGCTGGCAAAGGCATGGGAACGCTACAAGGAACTGCTGCGATCTTGCCCTACTCATGGACAGCCACCCTACGTCATCCAGGAGATCTTCTTTAACTCTCTTGATCAAGTCACTAAGGACAGAATCAACCAGTATACTCGCTCTGAGTATCTGACGATGCCACCAATCGACGCCTGGGGTTTGCTAGACAAGCTCACCAATTATGACAACAAATATGGGTCTACTTCTAACTATAAGGAGAACTCCTATGCCAGGCCAGCAAAAGAGATTGACCCAGATGTCAGGGAACAGTTCTACAGAAACCAAAATCGCAAGCTCCTCAAGCAAGTCAAATATCTGTCTGTCAATCAGCCTTGCATCGAATGCGGATCATAGAGGCACACCACTACTGAGTTCCCACACACTGAGCAAGTCAGAATGGCAGAGACACATGAAGAGGTAGCCTACGTTGGGGGTCCCAATCGCTACATGGGAGATCAAATGTTTTATTAACCACAATGGAACCAAGGTCCCCCTAGGAACCTCCCACCCTACAGAGCTCCAGGACATCCAAAAAGAGATCAAAAGAAGGACGATCTGCAGCACATCCTTGAGGAGATGCGTCGGAATCAAGGCACCATCAACAACCAGTTCCAGAACATCACTACAAAATTTGGAGAACTGGACATCTGGAAAAGGGGAATAGAGACCCAGATGGGTCAAATCGCTGCACAGATCCCACGACCATCTGGACAGCTCCCTGGGCAAACAGAACCAAATCCTAAGGGGAAGACCGGACACGTTGCAGCTATCAAACTCAGAAGTGGGCATCAATTACACGAGCCAGAGGTCGGGAAACAGCAAGGAAAGGCAGAGCAGCAACTCGAGACAGATCAAGATCAACTCGATCTCAAGGAGCCACTACTCAATCTCGATAAGAATCTGCTCGACACAGACCAGAAGTTGAACTCTGACTCCACTGCGCAGCCCAGAAATTCGAAGTCGACAACCCAAGTCGATCTCGAGGACTCCCTGGTCGAGATCGAGGAACATCAAGCCGAGGTCGACGACTCTGGAACACCTCCGACGTCTGATCTGGCTCCGAAGCAGAAAAAGCCACTGTCTTTTCCTTCCAAGGCACAGAAAGATCCCACTGCAGGTAGGTTTAACAGATTTGTTAATATGCTGCAAGAACTGAATGTCTCTATCCCTTTTACAGAAGCCCTGCAAGAGATGCCGGGATATGTCAAATTTCTGAAGGAAATCCTGAGCAAGAAGTTTTCCATCTCAGAGATCGCAGGCGATTGCAAAGTACTCCACTTCCCTGAAAAGAGACCTGACCCTGGTAAGTTTTCTGTTACTGTCGGTTTTGGACAATATAAATATGAGTCTCTGTGTGATTTAGGAGCAAGTGTGAGCATCATGCCTTTATCAATCTGGCGGAAGGTAAAGATAGGATGCATAGAGCCTGTGGATGCCAAACTATACATGGCAAACAATACAGTGGTCATCCCTACAGGTATAGTTGAGAATGTCCCCGTCCAGGTTGGTAAATTCTTTGTTCCAACAGATTTCCTTATTATAGACTGTGCTGAAGATCCTACTAGCCCTATTATTCTTGGTAGACCATTCTTAGCTACTGCAGATGCCAAGATTAGTGTTAAGAATCGATCGCTCACCTTCACCATAGGAGATGAGGTTTTAGATTTCTCTTTTGGCCCTGCAAAGGAGGAAATTTCATGGCTAGAGGTAAAAAGCATCAGCAACTACGGGACCAAGCAATCAGCGGAGGAAAGCACCAACATTGTACTCGAGATCGACCAAGCGTCCTCGATCTCGACAACCTTTCTACTCGATCTCAACAAGCCTTTGTCGATGTCGACTTCCTCTGCTGAGCCACAGACTTGCCCAGAGCCTAAGTATGGGGTCCCTGTACTCGAGGTCGACCAACCGTACTCGACATCGACTAACCCCAAGGCTGAAGATTTCTGTTTTGGGCCCGAAAAGGTAAGTTCAGGTATAAATTCTACTCCCCCTCAGTCCATTAAGAAATTTATCAATAATTTAAGGGGAGGCAAGGCCCCGTGGCGAGAGAATCTGCGAAAATTAAGAGCTAGAGGGAAGAAAAAGAAAGAGAAGGAAGATTATGCAAGCAACCACCTATCAGCTGAGCTTGCATACTACCATCAGGACCTAGATGATCCAGAAGAAGGGCCAAGCATAAGCGGGCCCCACACCAATGGTCCTTGAGCGCAAACGAAGAAGTTGGCCTAGCGACTCTAAAATCTAGAGCATGTATATAAACTTTACGAATTTTGGGACTTTTGAACTTTTTGGTTTTGGTTTTTGGTTTTTGGTTTTGGTTTTATGTCTTTTAGAATACTTCATGAGGATAGACTTGTTTTTGTGTGCAATCTAACACTTTTAGGTCAACAAGCATATAAGGATCGCGAAAAGTGGAATAAGAAGTCCTTGAAAAACAGTCAGAATCGACGAAGGCTAAGTCGACAACGACAAGGAAGAGCAGCCCAGAAACTTGTCGATCTCGAGTAGGCCAACTCGATATCGATTAAGCCACCAGAAGCTCCTCGAATTCAGAAGCCACTAGACGTAGAAACCTCCTCGATCGAGTTGCACTACTCGGGATCGACAAAGATTTTTTACTCGACATGCCTGTTCTGCCCTCCTCGATGTGTTATCCTGTGAGTTCCTTCCTTTACTCTTGTTTTTATTTGATACAGTGGGGACACTGTATATTTTAAGTATGGGGTGGGGGAAGAGCTCATTATCATTATTATATATTTTAGTCTTGCTTTTGGTTTTAGATGGTGAAATTTTAATTTTTATGTTATGCATTCATGTTTAAATTTTATGCATTTTAATCTTTTGTCATATTTTAGTCTTGTTTTTAGTTGCAAAATATATATAAAAAAATTAATAAAAAAAAATGTCGAAAAAAAAGAAAAAAAATGCATGTTTAAATTTTTGCATTGTCTTAGTTTTTAGTACCCTAACTTAGATGTCCTATGATGATGAATAATGATTGACTTGATCATGTAAACCCTATGGCATGTTTGGAAGGTTTAACCCAAGTCCTCGAAATTGTTTTTATGTGGATTGTGAACTTGTGATGAAATTGAGCACATATGATCCTAAGCTAAAGGTTAAGATCCAACAAAAATTATCCCAGCGAGAATTTTGGCCTTATAGGGAGAACATAAAAAAATCCCTCTGCTTTTTTGAGTGTATTTACTCTTCCTATGCATCTCTAAATGTTGTGATAGTTATTCAAAGCCAATGCATTTATATGTTTATGTAAATGAGAATTAAATAATGGAGGCACCTTTTAACCCAATTGTATCCTCTCTTTACCTACCCTGCATTATCCCTGCTTGAAGCCAGAACATTAGCCTAAGACTTTTATTGTAAACTCCACAAAATTATCCTTAGCCAAATTGAGCCTGACCCCCATTTGGGAATTAAGAGTTAGAGCTGGTTGAAATAATAGTTTGCGGAAGGAATGAGCTTATGTTGCGTTTCAAGTAAGAAGGATTTTTGAAGTTTATTGAGATATGGGTTGGTTTTATATTTTTATCTTGCTATACATACTATGTAAAAGGATTTTTGGCTCACCTTATAAATGCACCATTAGTTTTATTTTATTTTCGTTCAAAAAAAAAATCGAAAAAAAGAGAAGAAGAAAAAGTATATATGTTGTGAATAAAGTGCATGAGCCAAATTTACCTTATTTCTTTCATTATTTCGCAAGATACATACTTTGGAGAGGTTGAGGAGGTTTGAAAGGTTACATACTTCATTGAGATAAATTGGAGAGTTTGGTTGATGCATATGATTGAGAGTTATGGTTTGGTTGAGTTGTGTTGGAGATTTAGGAGTCTTGATTCCCGAATTTTATTAAGCACCACATGGCCAAATAATTCCATGCCCTTATATTTCTTACCAAGCTCCATTACAACCCCGCCGAATGGAATCTTCTTTGAAAACTTCTATTGAGCGAAGTCCTCCTGATAATTCTTGTTGCATTTTCATAATTGGTTACGAAGTGGATTCATATTTAAATTGCAATGTTTATGAGATTGCATATGGAGTTGAGTTGAGAGTTGATCTTCATAGCCTAAACACATTGAGAGTTGAGTGTAAACACATTATTCCTGTGAGGATCGCTCATATATGTGTAATGACGTTAAATTCACTTGTCTTACATTGCTACTACTTAAGATGTTGCTTTTGATAAGGGCGAAGACTTGAAGGATGTGTTGTGGGTCTTGGTTATTGATTGGTTATTGCTTGAGGACAAGCAAGTCTAAGTATGGGGTGATTTGATGTCTCCAAAGTAGCCATGTCTTTATGCATATTTTAGTTCCATATTCTATACATTTTGCATATTTCGGGTTGGGAATATGTCGAATTTATGTAGTATATGCTTATTTGTCAGAAATGGAGATCTACATAAGTTTCTGTTTAAAATTGCAGAATATGGAACTATTTCGGGAGAAAACCAAGAAGCAAGGACGGAGGCCCAAGTCTACTCGATGTCGACTAACCCTAGTCGATCTCGACGACCCATGTCTAGGCACCTGCACTGATCGAGGAGCCTATGTCGAGAAGTTGAAGACGAAGAACCCGACTCCCGAACCTTCCTCGAGATCGAGTACCCAACTCGAGATCGACAAAGCCTCGGAGACAACCCGGAGTCGAGGAGAGCATGTCTGAGGATGCCGAGGAGAGACTACCCGACCTGGCCGGACATGCCGAACACAGAGCAACACACTCCTCGATGTCGAGGAAACTCCTCGAGGCCGACAAGCCGGGAGCCATGTCCGAGCATGTCGAGAAGAGCTACCCGACACTGCCGAGCAACCTAGTCGACGAGCCACCTTTACTCGAGATCGAGTAAGGTCCTCGAGATCGACTAAACCCTGAAGCCAGAGTCCAAGCAAGTTCGAGGAAGACCAAGCTGAGACGCCGAGCCACTGAAGTCGACGTCACTTATACTCGAGATCGAGGAATATTACTCGAGATCGAGGAAGCTTCCAGAAGACGCGTTACGCAGTTTGGGCAGTCCTACTCGGTGTGGGAATCCTTGGAGCCGAAGATTGCCGAGTTCTATCCATTTCTATCAAGTTACATCATGGAGAAGAAGATTTATCCACTTGAGACTTTTAGATATAATTCCCTTTTATAGATTTAATTATGTTGTTGCTTTTATTTATCATTAAGCATTTAGATATAGTTTTAGATATAGATATAAATATTCTATCCTTGAATAGCAAGGATTAGAAAGCTATAAATAAAGCCCATGGGGCTGATTTTAGGATTCATTCAATCACACAGCAATTAGTAGGAGTAGAGAGAGAGAGAGAGTGAGTGGGCAAGAGGAGTTGGTGAAGCGAGAGCGGAATTGGCTTCCTTTGGTTGTAAGCTCTGTTTGATTTAATGCAATTAGTTTCTTTTCATCAATCAATGTCTGAGGTTGCGATGAAGCGCGAGTAGTCCACCCACTTCTTGGGTTGGGGCGAGCCCGACGATAGCCCTGCATGCCTGAGGTGAAGATCTGACTTTTATCTTGTTTTGAGCATCTACTACGTGTTATGTGTTTATTACCCATCTAATGGAGGTCCATACTAACAACTTGGATTGTAAACATAAAATCGGTAGAGACAATTAGGGTTTCTTGAAAGAGTTGTCTAATTGTTGCAAAAGGCAAAAGCTTAGTCCTTTGATGCGATTCGCATGATTATCTGTTTTATTTCTGCCTTATGCATGCTTGGTTATCGTTGATGCAAACCCCAATCTTGGAAGTCTTTTACATACAGTTTATTTCGAGATTCCAAAGCACTTGTCTTTATTTTCTTTCGTTTCGTTTTTATTCTCTGTTTTCCTCGAGATCGACTAGCACTCCTCGATCTCGACTTACTGATTCTCGATCTAGGTCGATGTAGCTTCTGTGTGCAGGAAATCGACAAGACATCCCGGCGTCGACGAAGACCTTACTCGATCTCGAGTAGGCTCTTGTCGAGATCGACTAACCCTGTGCTTGCTGATGCGCTGTGTTCGACTGTCCGATCTTCTGTCGACTAACCCAAGTCGAGATCGAGGACCCCTGCTGTCGACGTCTGTGAGATTTCTCCGCTGCCTAGGATCCGCTGACACACTTCATCGCGGATCGATCCTGACTTCCCACTGCTGCATCAGGAGGAGGTCTTGTAATTATTTGCGTGGGCAGAATCTGGTTTGATCTATTCTATTATATTTCATACTCGATTTCCTCCTACAACATTGGTTCTTCCAAGAACTTGGCACTAATCAAGTCATTGGTTCTGGGGCCAAGCATCATGGATTGTACCAAACTGATCATATACTTGTTGAGCAAATTCCTTTCAAGATCAATTATAATTGTTTACCTTTGAATAAATCTGTTGCACATGTATCTAATGTTTGTAAAGATGATGAGTTGTTACAACTCCATGTTAGATTAGGCCATGCTTCTATGAGCAATTTAATGCATTTGCAAGGTCTTTCATGTAAGAAGTTGTCTAATTGTGAGACATGTGTTTTGGCTATGATGCATAAGCTTCCCTCTCTTGTAAGCAATATTGTTTCTAAAGCTTGTTTTGATTTGGTACGTTTGGATATTTGGGGCCTTTATAAGAACAAAAGTTTTGATGGTTTCTCTTATTTCCTTAATGTCATGGATGACAAAAGTCGAGTCACTTGGACATTTTTAATGCCTAGTAAGACTCATGTTTTCTAGGTTATCTCTTCCTTTATTTCTTATGCTCAAACTCAGTTTAATGTCACTGTCAAGTGTTTTAGAAGTGATAATGGAATTGATTTCTTGCAAAAGGATTGTCTCAATCTCTTTGCATTAAAAGGCATCATTCATCAGAGAAGTGTTCCTTACACACCACAGCAAAATGGTAAGGTTGAGAGGAGGCACATGTATTTGATTGAGACTGCTAGAGCTCTTAGGATTCATGCTAATCTACTTGTTGTTAGATTTTAGGAAGACTGTGTGCTTGGTGCTACCCATATTATTAACAAGTTACCTTCTACTGTATTGCAATAGAAATCTCCTTTTGAGATTCTTTTTGGTCATCCTCCTAGTTTGTGGGTTTGATCTCTTAGCCCCGTTGTCTAGCACTCTATGGATTTGCACATTTATCTTTACCTTGTAACAATGTGATGAAAACACATTTCATCCGCTATTTAAATATACTTGAATTTAAAACTAGAGATATGAGATGCATTTCTGAAATGGTATTAATGAAGCTGGTTTGCTTTTGAAGTGCTGTGATTAAGCTGTGAACCGAGACTAGTTATTACATACACTACAAAAAAAAAAAAAAAATTTGCTTCGGCAAAATGCCGTGGCAAAAGGTAGTCAAGGGGTGGCAAAAGGCATCTAGCTTCGGCTTAGCTACGGCAAATAGGGGGGTGGCGAATTGGGGGGTGGCAAAATTTAGTAGCTTCGGCAAATAGCCGTAGTAAAAAATTAGCGACGGCTAAGCGACGGCAAGCTGCCGTAGCTAAATTGTGGGTGAAAATTAAAAAAAACCATGCTTTTTAGCCCGGATTCTTTAGACCCGGGCTAAAAAGTCCAATATTTTTTTTAAAAACAATAAAATAATACACATAATTTACATGTACAATAAAATTTCATTAATTATACAAAATTTACAAATATAATAAAATTTTGTTAATTATACAAAAGTTTACATATATAATAAAATGTCAAAAACTACATAATTTATATAAGGATACTAAAAACAGTAAAAAGGCAGAACTAAACTAAGAACTAGGCAACTCTGAAAAAAGAGGTTATTTTCAGAGTATTGAGTTTTATAAATGCAACTCTGAGAAAACTAGAATAACTTCTAAATCAAGCACCTTCTAAATCAAGCACCTCCTGAACTACACTGAGAACTTGGCAAAGATCCATCTACTCGAATACTTTCTCACTTGCCCCAACAGATTGCATCAAGTTTGACAGATAGTCTCCAACCCACCTGGTTGGATAAATTGGCCATTCACTTGCAAGATAAATTTTGTAAGTTGCTCCGCTGTAACGCATGTAAGATAACCAGAGAATAGACATTCCTCCTATCAGCACAGCAATCACCTAAAGCAATGATATCTTTAACAAAGAGGTTATTTTAAAAGAATGAAGCCCCTAGTTTTCAACCACAAAGTTTAAATCTGTATCATGTATCACTCAACAAGTACCCCTAAAATAATAGCCTTGTTTAGTTTTAATAAATCTATGTAGTCAATTGCCATAAGCACAAACACATGTTAACATGGATAAAATATGCACAAACCATAGAAGCACATAATGACAAGCATTGAAGCCTCTCAAAGACAAATTAATCATCAATTCTTTTTATCAGAAGAACATTCAAGGGTAAGAGGGATATCCTTGTTCCTGGGAGGAATCAACATTTGAAAGAAAATTGAATTGTGTATTTTGAGGTACAAGTTAGGATTCAAGAATTAAAATCTTGTTAATGTATTAATTCCTTACCTCGGTTGAGTGGTACAGCATGTTAAAGCATACGTGATACCATCCCTACTCTGGGCATAACGAGGAGCTCCCTGACCATTCGGGAATCTTCTCCAATGTGCTTCTGAACTGACTAGGATCCTGAAACCATTATGAAGGTACAATCAGTGTGATGAGCAACAACCTTGCCAAGAAGAGTTTTTCCAGTACCAGGTGGAACATAAAGTAGGACTCCCAGAAACACAAAATGAATAAACTTTGGAGTTGGAATAATATTATCAATAATTAACCAAACATTGCAATAAACAGCACGCATCCAATATATAGTGTAAGAAATCGAAAAATGTAAGAAATCAAGAAAGATGTAAGAAATCGAAAACTTCAGGCCTATGCATTGAACCAAGAAAGATGTAAGAAATCGAAAAATCATATAAGCCTAAGAACCCTAGAAAAACAACTTAGTACAAACCAATTGAACCATAGTAAAACAACTTTATGAAGAATGAAGATTTGAAAGCATTACGAACCTTGTACTACGGTTAATTCGTTGGTTCGATAACTGGAGCATGAAGAATCGAAAGCAGGCGATAGGGTGCGCTCCACATCTTCGTCTCAAATTGACTGCCAAAAGAGGGGGAAAGAGAAAGAAAGTGCAGACCGGTGACAACATAGCGGCTTGGGCGACTAGGTTGGAGTCGCGTCCTGGTCTAGATCTGGTTACACAGGGAGAAAGAGGACACTGGTGGGGGTCGGAGAGGAGAAAGAGAATGACGGAGATGGATGGAAACAAGAACAAGAACGAGCTCCCCACCGACGGCTTGAGGGTGTGGCTCCGACGAGAGTGATGGAGAAGAGGCGCCTAGGGTGAGTTCTCGATCTCTGGATCTTAGGAGTGAGGGGCGGTGATGCTTACCAGGGTTTCAATGGGTGAGTAAAAGACATTACACCACTCCGTTCTTTTATTTTCGTAACATGTTTTTTGCGACGGAAAATCCATGCCGTTGCTACTAGGGGTGGCAAAATCGATCCAATAGCCACGGAAACCCTTGCCGAAGCTACTATCTGTGGAAAAAGGGTACCAATTGCTACGGCAAGCCTCTGCCGAAGCTAGGTAGCGTGGCAAATTTCTTTATTTTTTGTAGAGATAGTACTAGATGAGATACTTTAATAATTTACATTATGATGGTTGTTCCATACTAAAGTATGAGATGTAAATGAAGTAAGATGTGGGCTATGAGAAACTTAGTAATTGCATTGATGAGAATAGGTCTTAGTCTTATTGAGGTAGAGAAGATGTAGGGAGGTGACAAATTTTCTCTGTTCTTAGGCGTTTGGACTTTAAGGGGGGTCCTGATGAAATCCCTGGTCTTCAAAAGTGGTTGTGTGGAGAAGTCTCAAATGAAAATAGCTCATTTAATACTCACCCAACAAATGACACATGATGATGTTCCTACTCCTATGTGATAACTCCACTCCATTGATGAAAATCGGAATAAGTTTCAAAAGCCTTGACAGTATGTTTGTGTCAAAGGTCTTGAAGCTTTAGCAGTGTTGATGAAACACAAAACCTGTTCTTTATATTATTATGCTCGAATATTATTTTATGATATTATATGCTTCCATATTATTATATATTAACTAACCTTTCAAGAAGTTATTTGAATTCTATATCCTTCCTTAAGCGCTCAAAATTGAGAGAATTCGAATTGGAAGATCATGGCGTCCAAGTTTCCAAGAATAGAAGATCTCGAAGATTGTCATGATCAAGCCTAGCCGTTGAAGAGAAAGATTCATCTTTGGAGGCGCCAATTTGTTCTCTATAAAAAGAAAAGGAAGAAAAGAAGACAAGTGCATCTGTGGAACACAAGCATTCATACATTCAAGCCCTCAAGCGAGATCTGTCTTCTTCGTGTTCTCTCGGCTAGTCCTTAAGAGTCTGTTATTTCATTTCAAAGCATTTGAGAGTTACAAGTGAGCTTATAGGATATATTTTGTTATAGTGTTATACTCGAGAGTTTGTAACTCGGGAAGTGAACACTAGGCGATTGATTCACTAAGTGTAAGAGGATTGTAGTAGATAGCATAGAGAGGTGGGGCTCTTCTAGATTGGTCTAGGACTCCAAGGGAACGTGAGTTGACTAGATTGCAATTGTATAGGAGAGAGGCTTCTCGGGAAGCTATTAGGATCCTAAGTCTTGTGAATCAATAAAAGCCGGTTGAATCCTAGGGTTGTGGAAGAACCCTAGGCGGGGACGTAGGCCAAGTTCGTGCCGAACCTCGTAAACAACTCATCGAGTCCTTTATTTACTGCTTTACCTTATTTCCGCACTTGGTTCGATTGTTTAACTTTGTGATTCAGGTTTTCAGAGAAAAGACTAAGTCTAATCTCAAAGGGTTTTGCACAAGCTTCAAAAGTCTTGAGACTATCTGCAAAAAACCAGCATACTCTATTTAACCCCCCTTCTAGAGTATTTCTATATTACTTTGTTTTACTTTATCGAACCTTCAATATGGTTCGAAGTAATTTTGCTTATGTTATGACCCTTTTCCATCTGCATTGTCTTCACCCCATTTCTTATTTAATCCCCAAATTAATTGTCTGCTGCTGCACCCCAACATTATTCGTGACCTTAATAGATCTATGGCATGTGAAAAATACAATTTTGTTCTATATTGCTGCATAGAATTAGTGAAGTTAGAATTTTACAGTGTTGCTGTCTAGAAGGCGTTGTATAAGAGTTTCGGAGGCATTGTTGCTGATGTGGTTGCAGCGATAGATCAGTTTCATTTTGGTTGGTCCGCTTTCAATTGATACCTTTTTCTCTCTGTTATTTAGGATATGAGGACAAACCTTCAAATTGAATGTGAAAATCCAGCGTTTCTATTATGCATTTTTTTATGTCGAATGAATATTAGAAGATGCGTTTTACTATAGTTATTTTTTTTTCCAGGCAGCTCAAGATGGTGTTGACAGTATCAGAACGTTAGTGCTGTTGGTGTGGTTTTCTACATGGATACTTTCATGACTGGTTTTCAGTTGAATTCGACACCTATGGATATGCCCAGGATCATAATTCCATCTACAGACGATTCCAAGGTATGCGAGCAGTCATTTTCAGATTCAATTCCAATTTTTTTTCGATCATGCTTGCTGACATGCTCTGAAATTCTGGCAGATTTACTTCAATACTCCAATTCTTCATTAGAAAGAGACAACATCGTGAATAAAATTGTTAAGTTTGGGGCTTCATCTTGCATTTCGGGTGGCCTGAAGGCAAACTATAGTGCTAATGCCTCAAAGGTGACATACTATTCTGCTCGGGGACCTGATCCAGAAGACAATTCTTTCGAAGTCGCGGAGATATTAAAGCCAAACTTGGTTGCTCTTGGGACCTGATCCAGAAGACAATTCTTTCGAAGTTGTGGAGATATTGAAGCCAAACTTGGTTGCTCCCGGAAATTCAATATGGGCCTCTTGGAGCTCACTCGGAAGTGATTCTGTCGAATTTATAGGTATTGCACTTGTCTTTTGGGCTACCATTTTTAACAATCAGACACGACGATGCATACTTAATGTTTGTATTTTTGGTGATGCAATCAAAGTGGATTATATGGAGAGTTTGTGTTTATTGGATGTGCATATTTTGGTTAATTTGGCGAAAGAGGACTGTTGTTTGGGTGAGACAATGAGGACAAGAATGACTAGAGAAGTGGAGAACGATTAGAATATCAAAAAAATAATTTAATACCGGTTATTTATATGTAACTGATGTCAATAAACAACACTTTTTTAAAAAAAAAACCATATTATTACCGGTTTAAAAAAAATATCCGATATTAAAATTTTGACCACAAATTAATACCGGTTTTTTCTGAAATAACCGGTATCCGAATAAATTAATACCGGTTACATAAAAAGAGGTATCAACCAAGTTAATACCGTCGTCGTTAATACTGGCCCAATAACCGGTATCCGATTCACTAAATAACTGGTATTAATGGGCATTTCTGTACTAGTGGGATGAGTTTAAAACTATTGGTTGTCTATGTTTTACCTTAAATCCTCTTTATAAGAAGGATACGTTTGAAAGTAAGGCTTTCAACTGTGTTCTTGTTTGATATCCTTTTGCTCAAAAAGCCTATAAATTGTTTTGTTTAGATACTCAAAAGTATATTGTGAGCAGGCATGAACAGTTTTTTGAGGATCAATTAACTTTTAAGAACAGTGAGAGCATGCCTATTTCATTTCCTACTATTAGCTTCAAGTTTCCTTTGGTAAGTCCTTCTATTCATTAGATTTATTTACTTCTCCTAATATAACTGATTATTCTATTACAAGTGGTGATTGATGCGGGACCATCTTCTACACCTCCGGACACGCCAATCATCTTAGGAGACGAACCGATGACTCGAGCCCGAGCCAAGAAGCTTCAACGCGACTCATTCATGTTTGTGAGTCACGCCTTGTTCTCGAGCACGGTTCAACTCCCCGAGCCTACATTGAAGACCTATATGTGCATAGGGATCCAAGACTCAGTCGAGCCTCCCTAGACATGTATATCCGAATTTCCTAAGAGTCTTGAACCTTATTTTATTTCCAATTTTGGTAACTTTTCTACTTAAGTTATTTTGGGAAACTCTTAGGGTTATTTTAATATTTTCTTAAGTTATTTATTTTAATTAATTATGGCCGAAAATCAGCCCTAGACTAGGTTATATTAGTCGGCTTCTTCATTTTGTAGAACTTACGCCTCTTTGATTCAGAAATACAGTGATTGTGTGAAACACATCTGTAAGAAAGTGATGAGACCCGAGGACCGGATCGAGCAAAGCTCGACCTTTCGAACACTCTTTTTGTGGGGCTAAATTTTGGGATTTTCGGGAACTGAAAAAAAGGGATATGTGGAGCAAGATTCGCAGGCCTCTCACCCTTGAATCCCCTACACTCGATCTCAATCCTCTCGGAATCGCCTCTCACTAGGGTGTCACCCTCGGCCTCTCACCAAAGGGTTCGCTCTTAGCCTCTCACCAAGAACTCGATCCTTAACCCGGAATCATAGGAAGTTATTAGTGGCTCAAACTTTAACTAAACTCAACTTGACTTGATTTAAAATGAAGGTTTTACAATAAATATATAGGATGAAGATAGAAGCCCCAAACATCTCTAAGCGATGTGGGATTATTAGAATAGAAAAACTTAAGGAAAATTCGTGCAGATTTGATCTTCTGAAATGAACGTCAAATTCGAGAATCTTCAGGGCTAATTCAGAATGAACGTTTCCTCATAGAAGTTGTTGCCACTTAAAATATCTTTCCAACAAGTGCTCAACGGCTTCGATCGGAATTTTATACAGCCCGAAAGAGCCAAAATACCATGGGGTCGCCATGCTGTTTTCTCAGACAATAGTTGATATTCGGCTCCAACGACAAAGCTTTGTAAGATAAATGAATCGAGCTCACTGACCATTAGGATCACATCATCCTCCTCCCCTTGAAAAGGATTCGTCCTCGAATCCGTGATGGAAATGAGTGACTTCTTCGAACCTTCTTTTTCTTCCTTAAACGGATCTTGAATCCCCACTTCTTCTTGAATCGTGAAAGGCAAGCAAGACGGAATGAAAGGGGTGGCATCCAACCACTTAGTTGACATGGAATTCACAAAGATAGGTACCTCGGTTGACATCTGTTTCTCCTTTATGGAAAGCACCACATTAGGAAGTCGGATGATCTCCTCATCTTTCTTAAGCTCCGGCATGACCTTTGTAGTCTCAATCGGAACATCCTTAGACTTCCCTTCTTTAATATCAATTGTCTCGCCCATGACCGTAGAGGATGTCGTCTTTGAAGAGGGAGGTGGGGTTGTTGTGGGCTTTGATAGCTTCGACCCCAATGAGATGACGAGTTTTTGCATTTCTTGTACTTGTTGCATTGAGTCTTCCGCGAGCTTACGCATCTCTTGCCAAGGTGGTTCAACCTTCTTCTTACGCCGAGCCTCATCCTCTCGAGCCCTTCTCTTTCGATATCTCCTCCGAAGCTCTTGATCAACTACATCATATGTAGCCCCATCCATGTCGCTCCAATTAAGATACCCATCATCATAGGCTCGAATGGCCCGTCGGATGTACTCTTCGGACAAAGGCTTGGAACTTGTCTTCTTCAACATTTTGACTAGGAAGAAACAACTCAATTATCGAAAGCTCGATGGACTCGAGTCGATTAGCTCTGATACCACTTGATGAGACCCGAGGACTGGATCGACCAAAGCTCGAACTTTCGAACACTCTTTTTGTGGGGCTAAATTTTGGGGTTTTTAGGAACTGAAAAGAAGGGATATGTGGAGCAAGATTTGCAGGCCTCTCACCTTTGAATCCCATACACTCGATCTCAATCCTCTCGGAATCGCACTCTGAGGATCTCGACCCTTTGACACCTTCGCCTCTCACTAGGGTGTCACCCTCGGCCTCTCACCAAAGGATTCGCTCTTAGCCTCTCACCAAGAACTCGATCCTTAACCCGGAATCATAGGAAGCTATTAGTGGCTCAAACTTTAACTAAACTCAACTTGACTTGATTTAAAATGAAGGTTTTACAATAAATATATAGGATGAAGATAGAAGCCCCAAACATCTCTAAGCGATGTGGGATTATTAGAATAGAAAAACTTAAGGAAAATTCGTGCAGATTTGATCTTCTGAAATGAACGTCAAATTCGAGAATCTTCAAGGCTGATTCGGAATGAACGTTCTTCATAGAAGTTGTATCCACTTAAAATATCTTTCCAACAAGTGCTCAACGGCTTCGATCGGAATTTTATACAGCCCGAAAGAGCCAAAATACCATGGGGTCGCCATGCTGTTTTTTCAGACAATAGTTGATATTCGGCTCCAACGACAAAGCTTTGTAAGATAAATGAATCGAGCTCACTGACCATTAGGATCACATCAGAAAGTCAATCGATTCGAAGCGTTGCTAATCGATTGCAAATTTTTTCTTGATCTAACTTGGTTTGGTTTGAGTTCATCAACCTCGCCAGAGCTTGGTGATCCTGGTAATCACAAGTCCCCTCCTTGTGCCTCCAAGTTGTCCGCTTGATTGTGTAAGGTTGTAGAGACGGGCTTTATAGTCGTTGGTATTTGGTTCCTACCCTCTTAGGAGGCCTGGGGTCTTTATCTCATTCTATATTAGTTCGAATCACCCTTCTATCGGTCTTTCTATTGCTTTTAATCGAGTCCGTAGTTGCTGAATTTTCGAGTCTTGTTGAGTCATCGAGTCTTTGCTTCCGTTCTTGTTATTTCTTATTTGATTGTCGAAAACCGGGCCATCCTACAGCTAACCCCGTATAAGTGATTCTTATATAAATCATGATGTTACTCATCCTCACAATGAGAGTGACAGTGATTCCAATGATTCATTTACTCATGTTGAAGTTACATATTCTGTATCTTGGGATAATACAGGCCATGGAGAGCTTCCAATTCCACTAGTGGTGGACATACAGCCAAGAAGATCTGGAAGGTTGCACTAGATCCCCACCAGATTGAAGGATTTCCTTTGTCCTTCTATACAGAAAAGCAATTCTATTTCCCAGAGTTTTTTTGTCTGTTGTACTTGGTGACACTAACAACTATTCTAGTGAATTTGTTAGTTCATTTGCTAACATGGTCCAGGTTCCTAAGCCCCATACCTTTAATCAAGCTAAAAAGGATAGCAAGTGCATTGAGGCCATGAATAAGGAACTGCATGCATTAGAGAACAACAAGACATGGGTGTTGACATCTCTTCCTTCTGGAAAGATTCCATTCGATCAAAATGTATCTTCAAACTCAAATACAAACCAGATGGTTCTATTGAAAGGTATAAGGCGCTTTTAGTTGCCAAAGGTTATAACCAGGTAAAAGCTAAATTCACTTCAGTTAGATGCTTGTTGGCTCTTGCTATTGTTAGAAACTGGCATATTCATCAATTAGACATCAATAATGCATTCTTACATGGTTTTATTGATGAAGAAATTTACACGAAGCCTTCTGATGGCTATGACAAAGCTGCTTCAGGCCATGTATGCCTCTTAAAGAGGCCCTTATATGGCTTGAAACAGGCTAGTCACCAATGGAATGGTGAGCTTACAAAGTTTCTTATTTCATTAGGTTATGTTCAGTCTAAATATGATTATTCTATGTTTATTAAACTAGTTTCCAAAGGAATTGTGACTGCACTTGTCTATGTAGATGATTTGCTATTGACAGGTGATGATGAAGCTGTGATTATTTAAACAAAGGATCAATTACACAACAAGTTTACTATTAAAGATCTTGGAGTTGTAAGATAATTTATTAGAATGGAGATTTCAAGATCATCAGCTGGCATGACCATCCATCAAAGAAAATACATTATGGATCTACTCAGAGATACACAGATGCTGGATTCAAAGGAATCTCGATCAGCTTCCACGAGGTTTGAAGTTGTCTCCAGATGAAGATGTCCCAATGGATGATCTAGAATCTTATTGAAGATTGGTTGGCCGATTACTATTTTTGAATATGACAAGACAAGATTTGTCATATGAAGTGCATCACTTATCTCAGTTCATTAGTTATCCCAAGGTTCAACATTACCAAGCGGCATTACATGTTCTCAAATACTTGAAGGGGACTCTCAATGCATGATTGTTCTACTCTAGAAACTAAAGTCTTGACTTAGCAGCTTACACAGATGCAAATTGGTGCTCATGTGCTTATCAGGTTATTACATGTTGCTAGGCAAAAATCTGATCTCATCGAAGACCAAGAAGCAGAAGACAGTGTCAAAGTCTTCCACTGAGTCAAAGTATAGAGCTATGTCATATGCTTCTAGTGAGATGATATGGTTGGATGGGTTGCTGAGTGATTTGAAAGTACAGCTACCACGACCAATTCCTCTATACTGTGACAACAGATCGGCTGATCACTTGGCAGCTAACCCAGTCTTCCATGAGAGGACAAAGCATCTAAGGATCGACTGCCACTTTGTGAGAGAACAACTACAAGAAGGCTTCTTGATGACTCATCATGTTCCCTCTTCATTGCAGCTTGCAGATCTTATGACAAAGTCCCTTGAGGAGGCTCAACAACGATTCCTAGCTGTCAAGTTGAGAATGGTCTTTGAGACCCCTTCTCCAACTTGAGAGGCTTGGGGGGGGGGGGGGGGGGGGGGGTAATGAGATATATGTAATAAGGGTATTTTATATAATTTATATAGAATGAGAGATGTTATGTAATTAGGCAAGATTAGAAGGTTGTGAGCCTATATAAACTCACTCCTCCTAACCTACACCTAACAACTTCTTTCCTTCTTCTTTACTCTCTGTATTCTCTCTTCTCTTACTGTAATCAGGGTTGATTTGGTTCAATACACATTATAATTTACTTTCTAAGGACAAAATTGTAGAAAGGGCTATAATAAAATTAATTTTTTAAACTAATCATTGTACTATTGTTAAGAAGAATAAAACACTATAAAAATGATAATATTTACACCGTAAAATTTTACTATATGCACCACAAATTTTTGTAATCGTTTTATTTTAAATCTGTGCACCTCTAAAGGCGTAGGTTTAAAAAAAAAGTACGTTTTATTGTGTGATTTTCTAGAGGCATAGAGATGTGACTTAGGAGTAGCCGGTCAATGACTTATGAGGAGCGCACAACTCTTTGACTCATGAAGAGTAAGCCTATGACTCATGAGGAGTAGAAACTTTACCATAGACAAGTTAATGTTAACCTTTATTAACAAAAAACCGAAACGATAATTTTTAATAACAATATTTTTTACATTATATACTTTTTATATTCTTTTAATTATTATTTAGAATGGAAACAATTGGGGAAAATTGTATAAAAATATCAAATAACATTTCATAATATCTTATCTTAAGCATTTCATAATAACACTAGATAATATCTTATCTTAAACAGTTCATAATATATTCATTAGCTAAGTTAAATAATGACTTTTAATTTATAACTCTAGAACGGGTGTTAATATATCAAATTTATTAAAAAAATAGAAACAAAAGAATAAATATCTAATAAGATTACTTATTTTCATTAGTTTTTCATATTTATCTTGTGCTTGATAAGTAATATATTAGGTTAACTTGAAAGTATATAAAATATATGGAAAAAAGGAATGAGATTCTATGACCAAAGTAACTCTATGATTTCAATCAATTTAATGTTTATATTTTTAATTCATTTAAATCACTCTTTAAAAATATATAATTAAGTTATTTTGAATATAATTCACCTAAGTAACTCTATATGACTCTTGAGAAGTAGAACCTTACATATAGGATACATAGTAACTTTTAACATTTATTACTTTTATACTCTTGAAAAGAATATATATTCAATAAGATTAGTTTTTTTCATTAGTTTTTTTTCTATTTATCTTGTGCTTAATAACTAATGTATTAGGTTAACTAGAAAGTATATAAAATATATGGAAAAAATGTATTAATTTCAATGACCACGAAGAAAAAAAGTGTAAGAATAAAGAGATATGAAATTATTAAAATTCTCTAGTTTTTATATGTTCATATATATTTGAAAGGATGAATATAAAATAATAATGAAAGGATCAAAATTCTACCTTCTATTTTTTTCCATCAAATCGACCCCATTTTATCTTTTAAAATAAATTACCCTAATTACAGCTTGTAGAAATTTTAAAAGTTTTAATAAACTATTTTTCTAATTTTATGTATTTTTCTGATAAAAAATACATAATTTTAAAAGTTATAATAAACCGTTGTTATTCGATCAAATATGCTTTTCATATAAATTTCTACGTACATATAACAAAAGGCTTGTATTAAACTTATTACACACAATAAGTAAGATTTCTTTTTGTAAGAACAGTATAATGAGTATTGGTAAGAATATTATTAAATTGAATAATCTTTCAGAATGTATTGAGTTTTTTTTTAATATTGTATATAGAAAGAGGGTATGAAACTAATATAATTTCAAAAAAATATAAAAGTAGTGTACCTAAAGAGAATCGATCATTTCCATTATGCATACAAACGCACACTGGCAATCACAACATCTAGCTTATTAGTTAAGTAAAAAAAAATTAGATAAGGGTTTTCTTTAACAAAAATACATTTTTTCATTATAAAATTATTTCAAGCTAGTAATGATAATACCTTAGCACATCATTATAATTCTATTTTATAACAACCCAATGGAAATTTTTTAGGAAAAAATATTATATATTTTTGTAATTGATAAATTATGGGGATTAAAGTAATTTATTTTTAAATAAACAATAAATATGTATTGATAAATTTCTTAGGAGCATTTGCAAAACTAACCCAAAAACCCTGTACCCTTTGCACCCCCTATCCACTATCCATAAAAATTGCAAAATCTAACCTCCCCACTCAAAATCTCCCGGTTACCTCACCTGCTACACCCAGTGGAGAGAGAGAGAGAGAGAAGTAATAGGACATTTTTTTTTACAATAGGCAAGAAGTAGATCGACTAAACGATCTTGAAGCCATCGAAAAATAGCTTGATTGTAAAGACCGAATATATTCTATATATTATTTTACTATGATTTTAATTAAATATATATTATTTATAGAAGTTGGAGAATACTCGTCCTCGAGCACCGAGTTTCGATTTTAAAATCCTTCCGGCGTCGTTTTAGAATTTTGAATTTGACGGAAGTTGATTCCGATTTCGAGTTGCGAGTCTTGGTAAATTAATTTAATTACGGTAATGATTTACAAGTTCAATTTAAATTTCGATAGAGTCGGGATTAGCGGGTTCGAATTTAATTGTCGGGTATATTCTCTTTGTGTTTTATGAATTGGGACCACATAAATTTATTTCTTTTCTTTTCTTTTCTTTCTTTATCTCTCTCTCTCCCTCGTTGCCAGCCAGCAGTACACTCTCCTTGTCTTCTTCTTCATGTGGTGCAGCAGAACAACCCACAACAATTCACCCATCCAAAATTGGTCCCCAACAGCTCCCTCTGCCTCACTTTCTATATGACCTCTCCTCTTCTTTTCATGTTCTGAATCCACCAAAGAAAACCCTACACTATCTCCTCTCCTCTGCTCTCTTTCAGTCACCCAGAAACAGCCCCAAAACCGCCCTGTCGGAGCTCTGTTTGAAGCCTGAGTCGCTACTCAACCGCCACTGCCAAGCCACCACCCTACTCCCTCCCTACCGATTCTGATTGCCGAGCCACCAGCGCCCATCTCCACATCTTCTCACTGTTCAACAGCCACCCCTCCTCCATATCCTCCTTGTCGAGTTGTCATCGCCCCTGCGTCGCCTTCGGAGCACTGTCAAGCGCGCCACCCACGCTCCACCCTCCTCTTACGAGCTCACCTGTAGAAACACCATACTCCCTCTGGAGTCTGAGTACGGAGTCGACCCCAAGCGAGCAGCCCAGGAGAAGCCCGTCGGAGCCGCGAGTGCGCCCTGCTTTCTACGAAGGTCTATTATTTTTGTTCTCGTCTCGATTCACATCTCCTTCAATCAAGCATGAACTCATGTCTTACCTCTTCCTAGGATCGATCCACACTCCTTCCCAGTCGATTTGTAGTCATAAGCCGCAAACGGAGCCGTAGAACTCACCTTCTAGTCGAACGCTGTACGTCTCTCTTTTCCCCTCTCTTTTCCTCGCGTCAGTTCTCTCTTCCTGTGGGTTCTGATCGAAAAACCTTGTCTATCTTCCGGGCAGAAATTGGCGAGGAAAGGCCGCCGGCAGTTCAAGCTCCGCCTCTTTTCCTTCGTTTCTCCGTCGCTGCACCTGAATCAGAGGTTGAAGGTGAGCGTTTCCTTCCTTTGTTCTTTCTTTGTGTTGGGTTGGGAAGTGGGCCAGATCCGGGTTTAATATTTAGGGTTATATCATTTGGCATTCGGGTCTTTATTCGGGTTTAATATTTCATCCTGGATCCGGATCTGGGTCTTTATTCGGGTTGTGGGCTGCGTTCGGGTTCATTTTCAGATTTGGGCCTTGTGTTGTTGTTGTTGAGTTATTGTTGTTGTGTTACATATTATAAGTTGTGATTATATGTTGGGTTTTACATTTTGATTATTGTTAGTTAATAGATTATTATTGATTTTTGGAGACAATTATATTCATGGGAAGTATTATATGTTTTAAATTGTTTTAAAAAATAATATTTGTTTTAGAAATTATAAAGTAAGTTAGTATTATAGGTATGGTTTGTGAAATTAGAGTTATTTTGGTGATTAAACGCCGAAATTTATTTATATAATGATTTTGAAAATAAACATGCCGGAATTATTTTATTGGTATAATTTTGAGAGATTGGCTTTAAGGTTTAAATGTTTAATGTCCAGATTCTTTGTCTTGGTTTGATGATATTGGTTTTGAGAAGGAAGTTTGGAAAATATGGTTGGTATGCTTTTATCAATGGGGTTGATTGGAAGTAAACGATTTTGGTTGATGTAAATCGTAGCGGAAAGGTTTTGGAAAATGGTGTTATTATCGATTGATTTTGAGGATGTTGAGAACTTGGGTTTCGTATGTATGAATGATGGACCGGTAGTTTATGGAAATGACTTGATGATAGGTGTGTATTGCTTTTGGACTGCTTTGGACTTGCATTTGGACCCTTGCTTGTGTTATCTTGTTGTTCGGCATCTTCAGGTAAGTTCCCTAGGGGGCTTACTCAGGTTGGACATTCATGTCAGTTGTTGCATTTTATGTTAGGTGTTGCATATGCATAAAAGCATGAACATGTAGTATCCTGTGTAGGTTGCACTAATTGGATGAGCATCTGCTTACTTTATGCGTTTGAAAAGAGAACGGCCATTATCCGAGTCTTTAGAGTCATTGCTAGGGTCATTGGGGCATTCGTGTTTCATATCGTTTCGGTCCCAGTTGAGTCTTATATATGATCTGGCTGCGGCGGTGACCGAGCTTCCTACCTGGGCTGCTTTGGAGTGAGGTACGAACAGATAGGCTGCGGCACCGACCGAGCGTCCTACCTGGGCTGCTTCGGAGCGAGGTACGGACATATATGCCTCAGAGTGAGCACAGATCAGGGGATATGCCTTTTGGCATTGTCTTGGGCCCTTTATAGTATTTCTGCTTATTATTACCACTAGAAGCATGCTAGTGTGTTTAACTTTCGTACTGCATAAGAGCATCTTTATTAGGTATAGCACATACTATGTGGCCTCAACGAGGACTGTCGGTCCCGCATGAGTGGCTCGATCTGACTCCTTTCCCCATTCTTCTTTTAAAGGTATTTTCTGCAGATTTTGAGTGCTCGATGTCTATATGACCCGGTTCCCTTTTGGCGAATCGGAGAATCCGGCTAACATTCTAAGTTGGTAAAATGGTAATAACTCACTTATGATTTGGTTTTGACCCGGCTTTGCCGTGGCATTTGTATCTTAACTTTGCTTTCGCTTTACTTTCGTTTGAATTGGATTTCACGACATAGCGTTAGGACAGGTTCAGGGTACCCAACGACCCTTCGAGGTTTTAGGGTTCGAAATCCCTCTTTCTACTAATCATAAAATGAGTTTGAAACCTCGACCCGTACCTGGATTGCAAGATCCGAACAAGGGGTTTCATCCCTTGAAACGTAACCCGGAAATCATAATTCTGGGTCGTTACAAAGATGGTATCAGAGCTGAGGTTGTGCAATTCGGGTACACAAGGGTCGAGAGTATGTTTTGGAAACCGCCCACGAATTTCAAGGAATTTTGAAAAGGATTTAAAGGGGCAAAATGAACTTAAGATGTCTAACCCAAACCGGACTAAGTAACGAACTTGGCTTGTTATAAAAGAGGAAAACCGACTAAAGAGGGACCGAGTGGGTAGAAAGGCGTTAGACTGTCCCTTTTGGATGTAGTTGAGAATGGGTAGGCAAAATATGAGCTTGTTCTTTACAGATGGGTTGGGAGACTCCAAGGAGATCATTATGAGTGTTATCAACTGATTCTGTGCTGAGTGCTTGCTATGCTAGAGATATGATTTGGATGCCCTAACTATGAAATGTGTATTGACTTACCTGTGCAAACGAGATAGAGGGAGTACCTTTACTTCTATATGGTCAACCCCAACTTATATGAAATAGCCCCTTCTACTATGTTAACCACTTTTTCAGTTCTATCGAATCTCTTTCCCGGATGTCAGTATCTTTCACGGGAAATCGGATTGGTAAACACATTGTGTCGGGGATAATGGGTGGATGTTAAGTTTGTCTGAGTGAGTTTTGGAAGTTTTTGATGTCATTTTGAGTCAGAAGTAAGGTGTTTCTGGGGATGTCTTTCCTTATTCATATGATGATCAACCTTTATTTTCTTACCACAAAGAGTCGAACCAAAGTCCCACGGGAAAGAGGGGTGATGAGTCAGTTGGGGAAGGTCAATGGTTGCCCTTAGGAATCTCTGTCCGGTTGTAATGGTGACTCTCTCTGAATTGCATGACATGATTTTATAATCTCCTGCATGTGCCTTGCCAATGATCATTAGTAAAAAGCTACTCATGTTATGCCTTGCTTTCCATCATGATTATATGTTGTCATAGCATGTCTACTTGGCCTATTGTATTGCCTGTATGATTGATTTGAAGCATGAACCACATGATGTGAACCTAGGTGATTGTTGTTTTCTCCTGGATTAGGTCCATGATAGTGTGATCAACTCTCCTTTGTATGAGTGCTTGTAGATGATCGTCTTGGCATGTTGAATGATGATGTGTCAATGCTTATTATCCTTTTGGTGACAAAAATCTATAGCATGCCCATCTGTTCTGTATTCGTCAGATTAGTTAATGTTGGTTGTTTTGCAATTAGTATTGTTGTGTGATTACTTTCTTTGGATGGAGAATATGTGATATAATTGAGCCTTGAGAAATGCATGTTTTATTCTAGTATGTGTTAATTTGAGCTCATGTCCCCGGATTCTAGTCATATTGCCATTTCTTAGACTCGTATTATGCGTCGTTAAACTTTTCGCATACTTCTATATCGTTGGAATGTGATCGAGTGATTCTTACGCATCGTCCTGATTAAGTGCATGTAAGTATCGCATGTTATGATGAGCCTTTAGCATCATGTAGGATTCTTGGTTGTGACTCTTGCGAGTTTACATCTTGCCTGCATTATGTTGTTTCTCTCTCGACCTAGGTTCCTGATAGTGTGGTTCTTCCTTCTTTCTATTACCTTGACATGTTTTACTCATGCAAGTTAGTTGATGTCGAATTCAATGATTGTTTTGCTCTCCGTGATGGTTATTCCAGCATGCTTACATGTTATCGCTCGGTGGTGTTCCACTATTATCTTATGATATACTCTCGTACTTGCATGAACATATGACTTTACACCTCGCATGATCACCCACCACGCTATATCATGGTTCACATACGTAGGACGCATGAATGTTGGAATGAATCTAGTCGAACTACCTTGATTATGCTCATGTTCGATGTGTTCTATTAGCATCTTGTAGGGTTTATGCTCCCCAATATGACTCGCTAAATGACCACATGTTGTACTTGTTCTATGATGTGATAACTATTGTACCGTTATATGTGCCCTATGATGGTTCGTTCCTAGCATGATTACGATCTATCGCTCATGATGTCTTTTCTGTTACTTTTGTTGATGCCTCATGCTTCATGAATATTATGTTGAACTCCTCTTAATGGCTCTTGACTATGCTTGTATCACATCATGTATCGCTAGTATCATGTATGACCCATGCTTTCTAAATGTATCCCGTCATATGATTACGTGTCATGCTTGACTTATTATATGATCATTGTGTCAGATGAGACAGTTACTATGTTGCTCATATATGTTCTCGTATGATACATACACCAAGCTTGTGCATTGTTCATATGTGATAATTGTGATACCCATTAAATCTCGCATATCTTGCTTAAGTTGCTAGGCATACCTCCTTCATGGGATAATAGACTACTATTTGTCTCGCATGCATCTGTGTAGCACTCGAATATTTCTTTCTGGAATGCATACGTATGTCGTGCTACTCGAGATAGGTACATGTTAGTCTGGGTTAAAATGATTGATATGCTCCGTGATGGATTCGTGTTTGCTTGTCGCGATTATAACCTAAATAGACTTCCATAAGGGCATCGTTGCTATTCTCAAGTCGGAGTTTCGTCTCTAGTTGTGGTCCGTGTTTGTCCCCGAAAGGAATTTGGGTTGTCTTCTCTTGTCACTCCCCTATCTCCGCTAACTTGGACTCTTGCGCGATATGTTGGGTGAGCGACCACGTGGAAGAGGGAACGCAAAGTTACATAGCGATAGAGAAGTGCAGCAGAAGTGTGGGTCCATAACCCACGGGCCTCAAGATCAACGATTTTGGTAGAACGGGCACGCATTGAGAATTACGGTTACAGAGTACGATAGGACTTGCAAGCGGGAGTGTTCTCCGTTCGAATTGCTAACCCTTTTGAATTTATTGACGATGATATTGCACTGACCTAGCGATGAGAATTACGTGTTGATGTGCTGACTTGATGATGATTGTTGCCTGATTGCCTGTTGTCTATGATGATAGGATTTGATGATTTATAGATCTCATGTGTCATGATGTCTTAATGTGTTGCTACTTCTAAGTTGCTATGCATGATTTGAATTCCTTTGCCTGTAAAATATGAACTAGATATACTAAGAAGCCTGAATTGTACCTGATAAGGTTATAATGCAACATGTTAGCTTGACTTGATTATGTTCATATATGATGTTTGCAATGATTATTGAGCATGATGGTAAACTGAGATTTGTTGAACCCATGATGTTATGTTTATAAATGTTAGTTGATATGATTTAGACCTTATGTGTGATGATTTTCATGATTGCTTCTTCCTTAAACCTGTGGGTGAGGTCATTTGGTAGCGTGGTTGGAGAGTGGTGAAAGAATTTTGGGCGGTTGGGATGATCGATGGTGATATAAGACCGATTGAGTTGGGACTCATAAGAGGCAGTCACTAGTACAAACATGCCCTTTTACGACGTTTAAAAAACGCCATAAAAGGCATACCATGGCGTTTTTAAACGCCATGCTCAAACGCCCTGGAAGGTGACGCCGTGCTTTTGGCCAATATTTTATGGCGTTTTCCAAACGCCATAGAAAATGAAATCCATGACGTTTTTCAAACGCCATGATTTTTTTTTATATTTTAAAAAAAAGCCATATCCACACAATCCATGGCGTTTTTTAAACGCCATGGAAATTTCCTTATTTAAAAAAAAAATTAATGAATTCAAAATACCGTGTTGTGCCTCTCAAAGCCAATACCCTCCTAAATACAAAAGTAAATACCTTGTTGTGACTCTCAAATCCAACACCCTCCTAAATACAAAAGTAAATACCTTGTTGTGACTCTCAAATCCAACACCCTCCTAAATATAAAAGTTTAGTTCTATTGTACTAATTAAGCAAATATTTATCATCCTAAGACTGATTTCTGCGATCGAGCTTGGCTACTAATGCAACCTTGTTCTTGAATTCTTGTGATGTTGACCAGCAACCACTTCTCACAAACTCTTGTTGTCCATTTTGTAAAGTTGCATGTAAAAATGGAAGAATAGAATCAAATATGTTTGATACTCCACACTTGAGCTAGCTTTAACTGCCTTTAGAAGTTAGAACAGAATAAAGCCAGGGGCTTTTGAATGCACACTTAAATATATCTACCCAAAAAGAAACTAGAGATTCTCACCTTATAGACATTGTCAAATCCTCCTTCTTTGATTTTATTTTCATAAGAGAAGTTGTTTGTTGTAGCTTCAAGTGTTTCGAAGCCATATTGCAAGGAGTCCGCAGTGGATAAATCACCAATTGCCCAAAATAGAGAACAATCAACACTGAAAAAGACGATGATCAACTAACATACATTATTTTGTAATTCAAAGATGGATGATATGATTTTCTGAATTTGATCATTGTTTTAGGAAGTTGAGGTGGCTAGAAAAATAGCTAACTTAAGTTCCTAATCAAATGCATGAGGATGGTCTAAATTAAACTTAGATGAGATGGTTCTTGGAGGAGAAAAAGATACAAAATAAAACATTAAGGGAGAGCCCAGAAATTTTGAAGTCATAGATTGAGCAGAAAAAAGCCATTAAGAGTTCTTTCAGAAGAGCTATTCAATTATAACACAAGATTTTCTAATGCAATACGACTTTATCATAGAAAAGTATATGCTATAAATTCAGAATATGAAAGTCTCACTCACCTCATGCTGATATCTCAATGAAGATGCGAATATTTTAGAAACCGAGGAAGCAACGACGACATCAGTTGCATTAAGCTTGTCCACACAACAATTAGCTGGTACAATGTAAGAAATAAGGTTGATTATGAATGTAACCAAACTTTTATCTTCTTTATGTAATATAATCATAAAAGAGCATGAAAGACTTACTGTGTTTTGCAAGGTAAGAGTTGATTTTCTCATACATAGGAAACTGAATGGCTACATGACAGATACCAGCTAATGCAGGGACCAACCTACTGTCCACCATACACAACACCAAAATAAAAATCAGTATATCCTAATTTGCAAGTCAATACTTGTCATTCACAAAGTCTGTAAATACCTATATAATCCACGAATACCCTCTTCATGAGCTATATTTTGTAGAGCAGAGAAGTGTGTCTTTATATGGATTCACCACCATTCTCATTCCTTGAGTCTGCAGATAAACAATGTCAATGCTTTACAAACATTTTTCTTCTCAGAAGAGGCATTCACCGCTTGTATGCAACACCTGCATTGTATATAAAACTATATCCACATTCTGTGAGTATCACTCTAACCTTTCCTTTATCTCTCAAGTGCAATCATCTTGCGCTTATAAGTTTAACACAAGGGCACAAAACTGACACTTAACACTCATTAAGGGCTTGAAAACTTACTGAAAAAGGATCCATCCATTAATTCTCATACTAACGAGTCATGAATAGGGGACCAAGTCTATTATTAATCCCCGTCAAATTTACTGTGAAATTCTCAAACACATAACACAATTCAAGATCTGAAAAATTCTCATACTAACGAGTGAATACCCCACAAATGAAATCCTTCAAAGTCCCCAATTGAAATAAATCGATGAAAACTCAAACAAAAACCCATAACATCTACCCAAATTAACCTTAGAAACCCTAGCCTAAACCTGTGTAATGGAAGCAATAATATCAGCGACACCAACAACCATGCAAACACAAATCGGCAACGGCGGCATGATTTTTCTAGCAATTGAAACTAAAGATTTCATGAATTGAAGATTTCCAATTTTTCTGGTAAATAAAACCCTAAATAGATTTCCAATTTCATGAACCCTAATTTGAAAAAAATTTCAAGAGCCATCAATTGAAGGTTATAAACATCAAATTCCATCATTTCAAGTTTATAAGCAAACAGAAGATTGTGATTTACCTTAGACCTTGCAAAATATAAGGATTGTAATCGAACATCCCTCTTCACTAGATCTGGCGAGCGTGGTACGAGAGAGAGAAAACGAGAGCGATTGCTATGGAGGATAGAGGAGTAGGCGACGAGGTTGGGGCGGTGCCAGCGAGAGCGCCAACGACGGGCTACTACGCAGTGGTTGTAGTGCTTCTCTGGTTCAATCGCAAGGTTAGGAAAGGAATTGGGAGAAGAGAGAGATGATGAAAGGAGCGGTGCTGCGGTAGTAGAGAAAATAAATTAGGTCGTCGAGTAGCTTCTTTTCTTTTCTTTGGCCGCTTAATAATTTAGCCCAAAATTTTGAACTGGAAAAAAATGCCCCTAATTCTATGGCGTTTTTAAAACGCCATGAAATTTACGGCGTTTAAAAAATGCCATAAAATTTAGTACACAAATTTTAGATTTAATAGCATGGCGTTTTACAAGCTCCATAAATTTAATGACGTTTACAAAACGCCATAAATAAATTGTGTGTTACAAATTTATGACATTTTTGTATTTAAACGCCATAAAAGACATTTTTAATAGCATTTTATGAAAAATGCCATATTCTAAAAGTCATAAATGACTACATATGTAGTAGTGAGTGCTTGGGTGGTTCCGATGAGCTTTTAGGAGTTGGATGGCTAGTGAGAGTGCTTGGTGGAATGAGGAGCGAGATTGGAGTATCGAGATGGATTGTGACTTCTTTTAGATGATATTATTTGAGCTGATGTTGGTGAATTTCAATGAGGCTAGTTTTGATTTGGGAATTGGAATTGGGCGAGTGGGGATTGCGTTTCATTTTGAGTGGTGATGACGTGAGGATTTTCGTGCTTACGTGATATATTAATATGCGTTGACATGATTTTAGATAGCAACCATGATCAATTTGAAACAGAATGATATATTACATGTTGTTGTGCAATATTGAAATCTAGTTGACAGTGACAAATGTTATCATGATAGATTGATGCTTTGTTATGTTGTTTTAGAAGCATGTTAGGACGTGCCGTGTTATGATGTATGAAATGATGATGAGTATGAACTATGAGATAATGATGTGTTACTATATGGAAGCATGATGTTTATTATGTGGTAGTAAGCATGATGTTGTAGCATACGGTTGACTAGCATGATTATTGATTATATACTCCTTGATCTTCCTTTTTCTGAATCTTAATAGCATGACCTTGTTGTGTTGATATGTTAATGTGATGAATCTGTTCTACTTGTGTTGCGATATCGATATGTGATTGTGAGATTTGATGTGTACTGACGTACTAACCCCATAACATCTAACCCGTTGAATTCTCGACATTTGTGTTTACGTGATGAGTGATGAGCATTCGATTATGCACTTGTGATGCCTTCAATATGATATAGATATACCTTATGATTCGTAGTATGTTGAGGCTTGTTGTTCCTTTGTTCCTTGAGACTTGTTGGCATGTTTATGTTTATGTTTATCTTAGACGGTTATGTGATGGTTGTGACTATGATATGATGTGGGACTTGCCATGTGTGAGATGGCTTATGCTATTATGCTTATATAAGAGTTGATGGGACTTTTGGTTATGGTACTTGTTGAGTTGTGAATGATGTTGCATGATCTGGAAACTAGGAAGAGAATATGGAATTAGCCCTTAGAGGTGGATGTTTCCACCTCCGAGCTTTTGAATTTGATTGATTTTTATGCGGCAAACTGATTTAGTTTTGGAGGATTTTGACGAAATTTTGATCGAAAAGATTTTACTTGTGTTGGTTTAAAGTTGCTTGGTTAAACGTCCTAATTGAAGATTTTGAGCGGTTTGAAAAGGAATTACTTGGAATTTTAAAGAATAAACGCTTAAGAATTCCAATAATTTTAAGGCCAATCTTTCCCCTTACAACACTGGATTTACATTGTGACGCCTCATGAAGTGGATACAAGCATTTATAGGGGCACTTATAGATTGTTTGCTAAGACCTAGTCTGGACTTTATGAGGGTTTTGAGTTATGATGTAACTGAGAAGTCGGGGTAAGGATGTGATAGGGGCCCATATCACATACTTATTATGAACAATTGGGGATAGCATGATCACGTCAAGGACACTGTGAGAATCTCATACGGGCCCTTATGAGGTGCTTGCGGGATCAATGGCATGGTCCTCGGACTCATCGATTTCAAATATCATCCCCTTGCTTTAGAATGATGTTAGTCTCGGGGACGAGACTTGTTTTTAGAGGTGGATGAATGTAAAGACCGAATATATTCTATATATTATTTTACTATGATTTTAATTAAATATATATTATTTATAGAAGTTGGAGAATACTCGTCCTCGAGCACCGAGTTTCGATTTTAAAATCCTTCCGGCGTCGTTTTAGAATTTTGAATTTGATGGAAGTTGATTCCGATTTCGAGTCGCGAGTCTTGGTAAATTAATTTAATTACGGTAATGATTTACAAGTTCAATTTAAATTTCGATAGAGTCGGGATTAGCGGGTTCGAATTTAATTGTCGGGTATATTCTCTTTGTGTTTTATGAATTGGGACCACATAAATTTATTTCTTTTCTTTTCTTTTCTTTCTTTATCTCTCTCTCTCCCTCGTTGCCAGCCAGCAGTACACTCTCCTTGTCTTCTTCTTCATGTGGTGCAGCAGAACAACCCACAACAATTCACCCATCCAAAATTGGTCCCCAACAGCTCCCTCTGCCTCACTTTCTATATGACCTCTCCTCCTCTTTTCATGTTCTGAATCCACCAAAGAAAACCCTACACTATCTCCTCTCCTCTGCTCTCTTTCAGTCACCCAGAAATAGCCCCAAAACCGCCCCGTCGGAGCTCTGCTTGAAGCCTGAGTCGCTACTCAACCGCCACTGCCGAACCACCACCCTACTCCCTCCCTGTCGATTCTGATTGCCGAGCCACCAGCGCCCATCTCCACATCTTCTCACTGTTCAACAGCCACCCCTCCTCCATCTCCTCCTTGCCGAGTTGTCGTCGCCCCTGCGTCGCCTTCGGAGCACTGTCAAGTGCGCCACCCTCGCTCCATCCTCCTCTTACGAGCTCACCTGCAGAAACTACATACTCCCTCCGACGTCTGAGTACGGAGTCGACCCCAAGCGAGCAGCCCAGGAGAAGCCCGTCGGAGCCGCGGGCGCGCCCTGCTTTCTACGAAGGTCTATTGTGTTTGTTCTCGTCTCGATTCACATCTCCTTCAATCAAGCACGAACTCATGTTTTACCTCTTCCTAGGATCGATCCACACTCCTTCCCAGTCGTTTCGTAGTCAGAAGCCGCAAACGGAGCCGGAGAACTCACCTTCTAGTCGAACGTTGTACGTCTCTCTTTTCCCCTCTCTTTTCCTCGCGTCAGTTCTCTCTTCCTGTGGGTTCTGATCGGAAAACCTTGTCTATCTTCCGGGCAGAAATTGGCGAGGAAAGGCCGCCGGCAGGTCAAGCTCCGCCTCTTTTCCTTCGCTTCTCCGTCGCTGCGCCTGAATCAGAGGTTGAAGGTGAGTGTTTCCTTCCTTTGTTCTTTCTTTGTGTTGGGCTGGGATGTGGGCCGGATCCGGGTTTAATATTTAGGGTTATATCATTTGGCATTCGGGTCCTTCTCTCCTTCTTTCATGCTGGATCCGGATCTGGGTTTTTATTCGGGTTGTGGGCTGCATCCGGGTTCATTTTCAGATTTGGGCCTTGTGTTGTTGTTGTTGAGTTATTGTTGTTGTGTTACATATTATAAGTTATGATTATATGTTGGGTTTTACATTTTGATTATTGTTAGTTATTAGATTATTATTGATTTTTGGAGATAATTATATTCCTGGGAAGTATTATATGTTTTAAATTGTTTTAAAAAATAATATTTGTTTTAGAAATGATAAAGTAAGTCAGTAATGTTGTGTTATAGGTATGGTTTGTGAAATTAGAGTTATTTTGGTGATTAAACGCCGAAATTTATTTATATAATGATTTTGAAAATAAACATGCCATAATTATTTTATTGGTATAATTTTGAGAGATTGGCTTTAAGGTTTAAATGTTTAATGTCGGGATTCTTTGTCTTGGTTTGATGATATTGGTTTTGAGAAGGAAGTTTGGAAAATATGGTTGGTATGCTTTTATCAATGGGGTTGATTGGAAGTAAACGATTTTGGTTGATGTAAATCGTAGCGGAAAGGTTTTGGAAAATGGTGTTATTATCGATTGATTTTGAGGATGTTGAGAACTTGGGTTTCGTATGTATGAATGATGGACCGGTAGCTTATGGAAATGACTTGATGATAGGTGTGTATTGCTTTTGGACTGCTTTGGACTTGCATTTGGGCCCTTGCTTGTGTTATCTTGTTGTTCTGCATCTTCAGGTAAGTTCCCTAGGGGGCTTACTCAGGTTGGACATTCATGCCTGTTGTTGCATTTTATGTTAGGTGTTGCATATGCATAAAAGCATGAACATGTAGTATCCTGTGTAGGTTGCACTAATTGGATGAGCATCTGCTTACTTTATGCGTTTGAAAAGAGAACGGCCGTTATCTGAGTCTTTAGAGTCGTTGCTAGGGTCATTGGGGCATTCGTGTTTCATATCGTTTCGGTCCCAGTTGAGTCTTATATATGATCTGGCTGCGGCGGTGACCGAGCGTCCTACTTGGGCTGCTTTGGAGTGAGGTACGGACAGATAGGTTGCGGCACCGACCGAGCGTCCTACTTGGGCTGCTTCGGAGCGAGGTACGGACATATATGCCCCAGAGTGAGCACAGATCAGGGGATATGCCTTTTGACATTGTCTTGGGCCCTTTATAGTATTTCTGCTTATTATTACCACTAGGAGCATGCTAGTGTGTTTAACTTTCGTACTGTATAAGAGCATCTTTATTAGGTATAGCACATACTATGTGGCCTCAGCGAGGACTGCCGGTCCCGTATTAGTGGCTCGATCTGACTCCTTTCCCCATTCTTCTTTTAAAGGTATTTTCTGCAGATTTTGAGTGCTCGATGTCTATATGACCCGGTTCCCTTTTGGCGAATCGGAGAATCCGGCTAACATTCTAAGTTGGTAAAATGGTAATAACTCACTTATGATTTGGTTTTGACCCGGCTTTGCCGTGGCATTTGTATCTTAACTTTGCTTTCGCTTTACTTTCGTTTGAATTGGATTTCGCGACATAGTCTTAGGAAAGGTTCAGGGTACCCAACGACCCTTCGAGGTTTTAGGGTTCGAAATCCCTCTTTCTACTAATCTTAAAATGAGTTTGAAGCCTCGAGCCGTACCTGGATTGCAAGATCCGAACAAGGGGTTTCATCCCTTGAAACGTAACCCGGAAATCATAGTTCTGGGCCGTTACATTGATGAACTCTACACAGAGGGTCGCCGGTAAAAAAAATTGGTTAGACTTAAAATTACAATAAGATAACTTTAAATTTTAAAATAACATCAAAACTAAACATCAAAATTATTGATTACTAGTTGCATGTAGATCGAGGAATAGTTGACGCTGGCATAGTTGGTAGTGGTGATGGTTGCAGATCTGATTCCGTTGCCCAGCAAAGAACCTGGTAGGTTGAGCGGGAACGCCTTCGTCTCCGACGTCAAGGACAACATGCAATTTTGGGCTCACTATTTAGTTTGGTAGAAAAATTTTCTAGAGATTTGTGGACATGAGAGGGGCTGGGTTTGTTTTTGAGTTGGGTTTTTTGGGTTGTTGTTTTTTAACTGGGAAGGGAGAGAGATTTGAGTTTGCATGTTGACCATGTCGGTTGGATCAGGGTTTTTTTTTTTTTTTTTTGGAGATTTCAGATCCATTGGTTAACGGTAGAGCTGGCAAAACCCGACCCGAACCCGAAAACCCGACCCGGAACCGATTGTTTTGAACACCGATCAACCCCACCCATTTTGGACCCGAAATCCGAATAACCGATAATCGAAACTCACCCAAATTCGAATGAACCGAACCCGATTCAACCGAAACCCATTAAGACCCGAACCCGTTACAACCGAAACCCGATATAACCCGAACTTTAAGATACATTCTAGTAATTTTTTCAAAATGAATATTGAAATAACTGAAACCCGAGACAACCGAAACCCGAATGAACCGAAACCCGAACCCGACCCAACCAAATAACCAAATTATTAGACATTACCCGAAACCGAATGACCCGAAACCCGAATTACCCGAAACCCGAATAACCCGAAACCCGACTAACCGAACCCGAACCCGATCCGACCCGCCCGATTGCCACCTCTAGTTAACGGTCTGATTAAGGGGAAGGGGCGTTTAGAGTCCCCAAGTGGCGGCTCAATGGAGAGCACCGACAAGGGGAAGGGGGTTGAAATGGATGGTCGGGGGCTTGAGGCGGAGAGATTTAACAAATACATGCATGTTCTAGATTTGGAGGTTGGTGGCCAAAGGCTCGTCCGAGAGGGGTTTGAGGAGGGGTTGGGCGACTAAAATGGACAAAGGGGGAGAGAGACGGGAGAGAAGGAGTCTTGCGGTGGCGGAGGAGGAGGCTGACCGGAGATCGAGGATGAGGTCGGCGGCGACAGGTTCGGATTCCCCGCCGAGGCCGCAATAGCACATAGCCGGAGTGGTGAAGAGCGGTCGATTAGGGAAACGTCGATTGGTGTGAGGATCAGGGCGGCGAGGCGAATACACCGGGTGGAGGTGGCGGCGGTGACAACGGAATATTGGAGGAGAAAGCGGAGGCACCGGCCAGGAGGTCGAGGAGCACAGACGATGCTTCGACGTCACTGGGGACCACCACGGCTAGGATCTGAAGGAACCTCGACACTCCGAAGAAGTCTCGAATGACGAGGCGATGGAGAGGGAAGCCGCTCTGGCCTAAGGAGGATGGACCAAAGGCAGAGGCGGCTGTTTGTTTGTGTTAGTGTTGGGTTTGTGGGCTGGGTTTTTTAGGTTTTCGGTAGAGAGGGTTTTTTCTGAAGAGTTTAATTTATTAAAGAAGATTGAAAAGAAAAAAGTAACAGGTTATTAATTGTCCATCACTGTCACCCGTCCAAGCCCTTTCTCTCTATGCCTCTCTCCACCTTTCTCCATTGAAGAGCTCCATTAGAAAGCTTATTTATTCTTTGATTTCTCTGTCTTCTATCTCTTTGCCTTCAAGGGGGACGGGATTTCCATAGGAGCTCGAATTCAGCCTGCGCCGCTGGTGTGAATCGCCGTCGGAGCACCGCTTTGATGCCTCCGTCCTTCACTTTCGTTCTGATGGTTTTTACAGGTCAATTCGAGGTGAGTGGAGGCCGGATTTGGAGTATAGGAGGTAGAATCGAAGTAGAGGAGCCCTCACAGAGGCTTGGTGAACCGCTTTGTTTTTTTTATTGATGAATGAACAATATATCAACTTTCCACTCTCTGGTTTCTTACCGGACACCCTTTGCTACTCTACTGGACACCCAATGCTTTCCTACTGGACACCCTATGGTTGTTTCCTGTCTTGCGTGTTGTTCAATGTTTCCTTGGTTCTAGTGTCGCCCTCCCCCCTAAGCCCAGACGGTAAAAAGAGAGAGGACAGAGGGGATAAGGCAGAGACAGAGATAGAGGGGGGAAGAGTGACGGTAAGGGTGCATTAATATAATTTGAATTAAATCTTAAGTTTTAGAGAAAAACCATCAAAGCATTAATATAATTTGAATTAAATCTTATGTTTCAGAGAAAAATCACCGAAGCATTAATATAATTTGAATTAAATCTTAAGTTTCAGAGAAAAACCATCGAAGGAGAAACAAGTGGGCTGGGGCTTATTTGCAGTTTGACGTGTAAGCAGTTAGTTTTAATTGGACACCAAAAGCAAATCGACATGCCACATATTGAAACCGACTGCACAAGAGTTATCGGAGAAGCAAATTCACCATCGGCTTCTGATAGGGTAAGTCTGTTTTCGATAAAAAAAAAATCAGAGAGAGAGAGAGAGAGAGGAAACCAAGAGAAAGTCTCTAGAGGAGAGAGAAAGTCTACAGAAGAGAGAGAGAGGATAGGAGAAAGAGAGAGGAGTGAAAAAGAAAAGTAAAGTTGCAGATGAGAGAGAGAGAGATTAGTGAGGATGGGACAGAGAAAGATGGAAGAGTGACAGTGAGGGGCATTAACATAATTTGAATTAAATCTTAAGTTTTAGATAAAAACCCTCGAAGAAGAAGCAATTGTGAGGGGGTTTATTTGAAGGCTGACATGTAAGCAGTTAGTTTTAACTGGACATCCAAAGCAAAACTACATGACACATATTGGAATCGACTGGAGAAGAGTTATCGGAGAAACATATTCACCATCGACTTCAGATAGAAAATGGGTAAATTTGCTTTAGATATGAGGGAGGCACCTCTCGCATAACCTTTATCAAAAGCAAGCTTGCCGATTTTCTATCCGAAATCGATGGTTAATATGTTTCTCCGATAACTCTTTTCTAGTCGATTCCAATATGTGTCATGTCGTTTTGCTTTGGGTGTCCAGTTAAAACTAACTGCTTACATGTCAACCTACAAATAAACCCCCGTCCAATTGCTTATTCGAAGTGAAATGAAAAAACAACAGTAAAGTCATAGAGGAGAGATGACTCTTCCATCTCTCTCTGTCCTATCGTCACTGATCTCTCTCTCCCCTCTGTAACTTTATTTTTCTTTTTTCACTCCTCTCTCTCTCATGTCCTCTCTCAATTGCTTTTCTTTCTCTCTCTCTCTCTCTCTCTGCCTCTCTCCTCTGTAGATGGGACTTGCTCTCTCTCTCTCTCTCTGATTCTGCCAGGTGTCTCACAGTGGAAGGTTGCACCCCCCTCCCTTACCTGCTACCGGTTGCAAGACTTCCCCCAATATTCGGTTTCACCCAATTTAAAACCGGGTTGGGTTAACCCCGCAATAAAACCGATTTTTTGGGTTATTTTGTGATATTCCCTCAATTTCTTAATCACTAAAATTTCTTCTTTAAATATTCGTTGTAATTAATACTTACCAATAGATACATTGCATATTTATGTATTTTGATTTAAAATAAACTTATTATATACAACAAGTAAGATTTCTAACAAAAAAAAACAAGTAAGATTTCTTTTGTTACAATAGTTTAATGAATTATATATTTTTAATTAAAATTATAAATTTTTAATTAAAATAAAAAATACATACAAATCAAATAATTATTTTTCCAAAAAGCTTGCTAATTTATTTTCCAAAAAATATTAATATGTTGCGCCTCTTGATTCACACCTCTGTGACTCAAGAGGAGTAGAGTAGTTTTATCTTAAAAATAAAAATACCTTGCGCCTCTTGATCCACAAGGTTGTGACTCAAGAGGGGTAGAGTATTCAAAAAGAAAAATACACTACGCCATAAGAGGCGCATATCTACGTCATAAGAGGCACAATAATTACAATGAAAAAAATAAAACGAAATTTGTGGTGTATATAGTAATTTTTTGGGTGTGAATAACAACCGCGTAATCTAAACTCATATTTCACATTGACACAAAATATGCTAAAATTATCAAAGATATAGAAATACTACTGACAATAAATTACTTCCTATTACCAAGCAAATTGCTGACAAAAAACTAATTATGGAAGTGAATTTACTGACAGAAAATTCATTCATTTTTTAGTTATTAGGGGTGTCAGCATCTACAATCATAATTTCTCCTTTTAAAGTCCATTCATTTTTTTAGTTATTAGGACTGATATAACTATTTGTAAACATATACCAGAAGAATTTCTCCATTGAAAATAATATGGTAAGGATAAATTAAAAAATGATTAAAATTTTCTAAAAAACTCTAAAATCTCCAAAATAAAAAAGCAATTAGAAATTTTATATAAAAAAGCGATTAGAAATGGTCTTATACTATTAACCGAATAAGTGATATCCGATAGTTCTGACTTAGAGCATCCCCAACATCATTTCTATTATAAAGAAAAGTAGAAACTTAGCAAAATATTAACGTGTTCGCTATATACACCTCAAATCATGTACGTCCTTAAGGACGTACATGGTTAAAAGGGGTTAATTATTTTTTTTTAAATGTTAATTAGTCACAAGGCTTGCACGTCCTTAAGGACGTGCATTTTTTACCTTGGATTTGTGGTGTATATAACAACACCCAATATTAATGTTTTTTCCACCCAACAACTCTTTTCTTTCTCTAAAATAGAGAATAGATGAGAGAAAATGAAAAAATCTCTATATTTACAGCATTTGAGAAAACCTTTAAAATTAAATGCTCACTAGCTCCGAAAACCCCATCACATTACATTACAAAAAAAAAAGGAAAAGAAAAAGAATAAAAAATGGTCCCCTAATTCAAATTGAACCAATTAATGATCAAAATAATAAATGTAAAATTTGCAAAATAGGGTAACTGTTTGAGTTGTAAGGTAAAACTTATAGAGATTTTATAATTTTCTTCTCTATTTAAGATATTTTTTACAAAAGCTATTACGGAGGGGAAAGCTATAGGTTTTTTTTTAAAAAAAAATTATTGAATTATGGATATTTAATTCTACATTTATAAGACTTCAAACATTTCTAACATCTTTTTTACTTATTTCTAACAATTAAAGTTTTTAACATTATTTGTTACTTATTTCTAACAATTAAATTTTTTAAAACGTTTTTAAAACTTCTAACATTTATTTACTTATTTCTAATAATTAAAGTTTTTAAAACTTTTAAAACTTCTAACATTTATTTACTTATTTCTCACGTTTTTTAAACTTCTAACATTTATTTATAACATTTTTTTTACTTATTTCTAACAATTAAAGTTTTTAAAACTTCTAACAATTTTTTTTCACTTGTTATAAATACCAACCTAACATTTCTAACATTTCTAACATCTTATTGCTTCCTAATTTTCATATGGATCGTCGTTCATTGGGTAGCCGCTATTTAGTTGATACATATATGAACGCTGATGACGATATAGAACAACAACTAAAAAATCGAACAACAACTAAAAAATTCAAAACTTGGAAAGCGAAATCGAACAGCAACTAAAAAATTCGAACGAAATCTAAATTAGAAACATCAAGAGAAATAAAAAACATCAAGCAACAGCAATCGAACAGCAAATCGAACAACAACTGAAGAGGATTACAGTACTAGTAATTTGGAAATTGAACAGCAATCGAACAACAAAACGAAATCTAAATTATAAATCGGATTACAGAAATTAGAAATTGAATTAGACGAAGAAGAATTGGAGAAGAGGATTGAAATTGAAATCACATACCTGGAATCAATCACTACAGGAGAGAAGAGGATTCACCGAAGAGGCGAAGAGGATTCACCAGCGTCATCAGTTGAGAAGAACCCTACAGTAGTGGCGGCAATATATTTGCCTGGAAACAAACAACCCTACTGTAGTGGAGGCAATAAATTGTCCATGGGGAGAAGTGCAAACATTCAATTATAGAGATGAAACTTCTTACAGACCTTTTTTACATTTTTCATCTCTTTCTCTATTTTGCAGATTGGTTTGCATAATAATCTGTTGGAGACAAAAAATGGGGTTTTTTCTCTAAATTCCATCTTTTATGTATTATAGCAATATGTTGGGGTTGCTCTAACATGTTTTTTTTCTCAAAGAGCGATTACATTTTGAATCTACCCTTGGAAATTGGAATCCTTGCATTAACTATACCAGAGAATTGCAAAGTAGCCTTGGAATTGGAAGGCAACCATCCAAGATCATTACATTTTGAATCCCACTATTAATTGTATGTTAATAATCATATATATGTATGCTTTTTTTGTCTGTGGCCGGTACAACTTGAATTTTTTCGTGTTTTGTTTTGATTGATGAACAAATGATATGAGGAATCAATCACTCCTGAAGCGCTAACTAGACACCGGTTTGAGGCCATGCTTCAGAGCAGCCTTCCACACAACATCGATCCTGTCGACGTCGATGGCCCCAACTTCATGATGAGTCCATCCTTGAAGAAAATGAACCACCCCTCCAGCATGGCATGCGTGAACCACTCCCCTTTCCATGGTGTACTGTTTGATCACAACAACAGCAATTAAAAGTCCAATCCAATCACAAAATGGAACTCTCGATCAACACATAACAATTCAACTTAACATTGGCATGATGAGATGTTTGTTTATCGGTACCTCGCAAACTGATAAGCCTTTAACATCCTCAGGCAATCTCATGGCCGCAAGATCACCATATGTGCAGTCTCTTCGGAAATGCAAGATCGGTGGAACCACGAACTGGTGGAAGTGGGTGCCTCGGGGTGCCCAGCTTTGTTCCCTCGGGGTGATCCATTTGCCCACGATCCATGTCTACATTACAAACAATGTACACTTACATGTTTTAAGGAATTGGACTATAGATGCAGGAGTAGGATGTCGTGATGTACTATATATATATATTGATAATGATAGTAACGTATAGGTTTGATGTTCAACAATCAACAGAGAATTGAAGATGGAAAACACGAAAAAAGTAAGGACAAAATGAAACGTGTGACCATAAATAAATTAAGTGGGCATCATGCAAAAAGGGTTGACATTCAGTTGGGGGCTCACCTTACAGTTCTTGGCCGCGTGATACTTGGTAACCTGCACAAGGTACTCTTGACAGTCCACAGGAGCCTCCTTTTGTATCTTCTGAAACCTCTCGGTTGATAACGTTAACATCTACAAAACCATTTTTTTAAAATTAATTAATGTCATAATAAGACTAGCTAGCTAGTACTTTGATCGCTGAATAAGTTAAGTTTGTTTAAAGGGTCGATCTGGGGTTTGAATGATAGGTTAAGTAATCGATTAACAATATATATTTTATGCGTGCTTACCAGGACTCTAACTTTTCTCATAGAGAGGTAGAGAGCAATGGCTCTTCCAAGCTTAGAGGTGGCACCAGTTAGGAAAACCTCGTTTACATCTTTGGGGATCTCATTAAGGATAACAGCAGCTGTTAAGGTGTTTCCATGAACAACGCGTACTCTCAAGTTAGGGTGCTTGTTAACAAAGAGTGTTCCACCACCATTCAGTGCTTCATTCTGCATATATATATATATATATATATATATATATATATATATATATATATATAAAGGAAGATAACATATGTCATGTACGATGGATCAACTTAATTCTTACAAAGTAAAGATCGATCGATAACATTGCGATTTACATTTCTCCGATAGAGACTTGTTATCAATGTTGTACTAGGTACGTATAGGTACGTAGTAGCTAAACTATGTGTTTTGTGTTGTGTTGTGTGAAAGAAATGGACATGTCAACAGCTACCTCCTGATTTGAATTTGGCTTTTAACTACTCTTTTGACGGTCATTAATGGCGCATGTAGGAATGGGTACAGTTTTCTGAGATTCAGTTATCTTAAATTTAAATCGATTTTATAGGGCGGTTTCAAGTCTTAAAGGCGAATATGAATGTTGACATGGATGGATCAAACTCATTTATTGGGCAGCTGCTGCGCCCTATCTATATCTATAACTTAACAGAGTTGAAGGCTGAAGCTCTCTTCCCTTAAATATATAATAATACTCCATGCAGTATAGAGATAAGAGTGTGACAGGCCCAGCTCACATATATATATATGCCACAAATGCCCCAACTAAACTAATTAATCAAAGGTAAGTGAGCTTAAGTATGTAGATGTACCTTGTTGAGGGCGGCAAGGCTTAGGACTTTAACGCCCAATCTATCAGCTTTGAGAATCGCCTGCTCTATTTGCTTGTTAATCCCCCTCGCTGCAAAAGGCAAGAAGTACTGCAAAAAAGATATTTAAGCATCGCGGATTACGTAATTCAATTGCACAATATTATGCACACCACTGAGAGTAGTACTTGTAGTAGTATATTAGAGACCTGGAAACCGAATCTAGGAACAACCCATGTCGCGTGCAGTTTGTTTCTAAGGTTGTAGAAACCGACTGTGAAGCACTTTGCCCAACCCCACATTCCTAGCAAGATCATAAATGCAATGGGCCAGCAAGGCAAGAGGAACAGCCTTGTTTGGAAAGGCATCGAAGCAAATGAACGAAGGAAGAACTGAATGTGCATTGACGAGGATATGTCCACTACATGTGCAAGGAACACAAAATCTGGCACCCTCACGTATTTTCCTGCATTCATTATCAGACTAGATGATGAATCAACCTCAAAACCAGAGGATGTAGCTACTTTATAATTAATTCAACCAAAAAGAGAACGAGGTGCCATTGCCAGTTTACACAGTGCCTTACCATTACCCTTACAAACAATTGTTGCTTTCCCTAATTCACATCATTTATTTTACTGTGGCATTTATTTTGCATTGAATACTTTGTTTTTAGTCTACTTTCTATATACGCATAATAATAGGAGCTAATTATAATTATAACACAAAGCAAGCCAAGTGTCTAATAAAATTAATTAATGATTTTGGTGACATCCGGTTTTTAGGGTTACAAAGGGTCCACGTACTACTCACCATTACGAACTTAACTAGGGGCCGCCCTATTTTAAAAAAAAAATATTAAAATTGGTATAAAAAAGTTTTATTTTGAGGCCATCCAAATTTTATTTAGATGTCCCGTGTCTATCAATGAATAAATAAAACAGTATGGTTGATAGAAAGAGAAGGCAGAAATGGACTAACCAGCAGCTTTAATACAAACTTGCTTATGGAGATCCCATGACTTGGAGCTGAGGGTATTGCCAAGTGCATCAAAGAGGGGCATGAATAAACAAAAGTTGGATTTTTTCTCCATGTGATGTATACTGTGGTATCTGCATAACCCAATTAATAGAATATGAAAAAACATTTCAAAATTTAAATTAATACGGACTAATTATTTTTACAGAGTATAACATGACAAAATCAGCAGAGGCCAGAGGGTGCAGCAACCCAGGAATTTTTATTTTTTCACTGTTTCTCAGAATCAATTAGGGAATTAGCACATGCATATATCTTTGGATTGCAGGTTTGGCATATGTAAAAGGGTATTTCAGGTATTCTAGGCATGTCTGTCAAGTTCAATCTTTTATTGCTCACGCATCCTCTAACAACACTATACTGTTCAGTATTCAACTCTTTCCGGACAACCAAAACCACTATTTGGTGGCAAATCCAAACATGTCATCTAATCAACAATAGTCACGCATAAGTTAAATCCACCCTATTGGAGCGGGCCACCGCAGAATCATCTGATTTTACTGATTTGACAATCACATGAATAGTGTGTGAGCTTGATTTCAGAACATCTTAACCACCTACCCTTTTTTTTGTTGTGGTTGTTAACAAATTAAACAAGATTGTTTGGGTAGAGGAGTACTAACTAAGCGAACTCCTTACTGAATCACTTACGTTGGGGAGTAAAGAATGTATCGTAGGGGCGGAACTGCTTCGAAAATCTGGTACGGGATGATTTCCGCGTTGCAGTTTCCCAAACATCTCAAGAAATCGAATCCCAGAATGTAGCCATAGATCAAGCTAAATGATCCATACCCACACAGACAAGCACCAAAAACTGGCACTCCTATCACAGGAATCATCAGCAGATGCTCCGATAGTGATGCATGCTCAGCTGCATAATTGTCAATTGCTCAAACCAGATTAGTTCATCAAACCAATCAATCATTGACCAAATCGTAATAATAATAATAATAAAATTAAATGTCAAAGAACTATTTGAAACTCCAAACTGTTTCACTTTGATGAGTAAAAAACACTATGATTTTTTTTTTAAATATAAATATATATATATATAAGAACAGACAGAAATCATCAGCAGATTCTTTAATTAAGAGCCAGAAAAGTTTTAAAAAACAATTACAGTAGAAAATTGAGTGATGTTAAATTGTTACAGATAGGTAACCTGTGTAAGGCTGGAGAACTGGTGAGGAGTGGTGAAGGGAGTGGTATCTGGTGAAGAGAAACTCTCCATGGAGTTTCCTGTGCAGACAGTAATACAGAGGTTCTGAGAAGACCACATGAAGAGCCAAAGCAGTGATGAAGCCTTTAAAACCCCACAAAGGAAGATGGGTTGAAATTGGGAAAATGTAGCAGGCCAATGCACCCACAAAGGCGTGCAGGATCAGGAAATTATCCCTGCGAATCAGAAAACCCATATTCCATCCATCAGAAACCCACAAAAGAGGAGGAAATTAAAACAAAAAACTGAATCAAATTAGGGGTCTGTGGGCTGTATGCATATATACCAGTCCCATTCTTGATCAACTTGCTTGAAATCCAACCCAGTCTGAATAATTCGGCGTTTGTTGGTGAGGAAATACATGTTGCTGTAGGTAGACCACAGCTGATGAATGGTGCCTCTGAGGGCACAAAGTAAAAGGACATGGAAGCACCAGCTGCTCTTGATTTCTTGTTCATTTACCCACAAACTCACTACTTGTGCCATGAAAGGCCCATATAGCAAGTACTGAAACAAAGCAAACACAAATCCACAAAAGAAAGCATCTTTTCAAGACCCATGAATGGAAACATACAAAACAAATCATCAAACTGCAATCTATCCCATACCTTGTAGGCACCCATGTTCTCCCATGGCCAAGCAGATAGAGGTGCACCCATATCTCCTGAATTGATCGATATAGCTCAGCCAACGGAGGTTTGTGAGTTAAAAGAGGGAGCTCCAAAATGGGGGTTTTGGCTCTTCCCTCTTCCCTGTGAATTGGAGAAGATGCCAAATTTAAATTTTTTTTCAAAGTATTAAACAAAAGTGGAAGTCCCGAAACTGCCAAAACGGTGTCTTTACAGCGGGTTTGCCTTGATTGAGCTATGTCCTTGATCAGGCCATTTATACAATAGAGTATGGAAGCCAGAAAACGCAATGGCGTAGTGAGTAATTCAATTGGGCAGAATAAATGCAATCTGGTTTACAGTTGGAAGAAACTCTTCCCATCGGCACCAGCTAGCTAGTAGGTTGGGAAGAGATGACTTAAAACCTTCATTTTGGTCTTTATTTTTCTCTATTTTATTTTATTGATTTAATTTCCTCTTAATGGTTTCTGTTTCAACTAATTGGTCGGCCGGGCCACCACTCCAATCAGCGTTTTCCATCTTCTTCGCATGAAATGAAAGCATGAAATGAAAGAAAATACTTGCAGTTTACCTTGATCCATACATGTGGGGTTCGAATCGGTCGGCGCAAACCGGTTTCTCTATTACGTAGCTTTTACCGGTTGAGTCATGTGCTCGGGGTTTACCGTCAAAGGTGAGTTCATCATTATCACAAAAAAAAAGTAATCGTTTATTATTTACGTACGTTTTTTTTTAAATGATAAAAACTATAATATAAAATGTTGGAATGGTAGTTGTCCCACATCGGTAGTTTAGAGAATACTTGAACAACATATAAGGTTGGTGGGCTACTCCTCTCATTGCCAATTTATGTGTTGTTCGAGTCTCCCGTACGTGGGCCCGCACACACGACCTCCCTCCAACGTCTTGACCCGCACCAGGACCAACCGAGTTTAACATGGTATCAGAGCCGGGTTCGGCTAGTTTCGGTCTTCGGATTGGTGGGGTCGGTGGCTGGCCTTGTGGCATGTCGCGGCGCGGGCATTGGTTCCCATATAAGCGCATGTATGTGGCAAGTGCAACTTGTTGGCTAAAAAATGCCGTTGCACTTGAGAGGGCGTGTTGGAATGGTGGTTGTCCCACATCGGTAGTTTAGAAAATACTTGAACAACATATAAGGTTGGTGGGCTACTCCTCTCATTGCCAATTGGTTTTGAGATGAAACCCCGCTCGGGTTTATGTGTTGTTCGAGTCTCCCGTATGTGGGCCCGCACACACGACCTCCCTCCAACGTCTTGACCCGCACCAGGACCAACCGAGTTTAACATAAAATATTTACTTCTTTATATTTATTTTCATAAATTTATACTCAATATTAATAAGTATGAAGTTATTTAAAAAATTAAAATTGTCAATTTTTAAAGCAAAAATAATAACTTAAAATAATTTGACATCAATAAAAAAAAAAAAAAATATATATATATATATATATAATATGAACAAAATGTTTTCAAAGTAATACAAATTATCAATTTATAAAGCAAAAATAATGCAAATTTTAAAATTTATAGAAAATAATACACACTATGAACTTCTATACCTAAAACGGTACTTCATCTGTTTTGAAAAACATATCATTTACTATTTATATATGTAGTTAAAAATCTAAAAACTTTATAACATATATATTGTTTTTATGAAATTGTAATAAAAATTAATAAACAAATTGATATTTTATATGTCACCCTAAAAAACGTGGGTGTATAGTAAATGATACATTTTCTTAGAATTGAGGAAACATTTTTTTTATCAAACTTACAAAAAAAAAATCATAAATATTCACACTATGCACAAATCCACCTCCTTTATTTTTAAATACACAAAAACCTCTATTTGTTTGTCCAACTTTACAAAAAAAATATTTTGAAATTATATAAAATCATACCCCATTTATCCATCATTTATAATATAAAAAATAATAATCATAGCCCAAAATTCATTTAATTTTTATAAATAAAATTTTTCATTTTGAATTTTACCCTAATTCATTTCTTTAGTTTCAATTTGATAGTTGATATTATTATAAGTCATTTTTCATAAGCATATAACAAATATGTATATGTGTGTATATATATACTCAACCGTTAACGTGTATCATGAGAACACATCTGGGTCGTTGATTGGATGAAATGGATGACTGAGATTAAAAGACAATTTTAGTTTTTTTTTAATTAAAAATCAGTGGGACCCACGTTTTTTCTTGCACACTTGCTGAATTGGGGGTGTGTGTGATGCACTCTCTTGAAATTATTCAATAGTATATATATATATATGGATTATTCGATCGTATTGACGGATTATGCGATGGTATCGATGGATTATTCTAATAAGCTACCACCTTGAAAACGTCTTGAACTTTCAGCTAATAATTATTCGATGATACCACATTATTATCACTTTATTATTTGATAGTATCGCTTGATTATTTGATGGTATAGCTTAATTATTCGATGATGTTACAATATTATTCGCTTACTTATGTCATTTTAACAAATAACTAAATATTATTCGATGGTATCGCTGGATTATTCGATGGTATCACATGATTATTCGATAGTATAGATGCATTTTTCATTCATATAATCGTCAACCTTGAAAAACAACTCATCTCCTTAAACACAAAATCGGTTCATACACGTGAATAATTCGGTCCATACACCTGAATAATTCGGATTTTCTCTCGAATACCTCAAAGATTGAATAATGAACCGGAAATTTAGGAAATCGTAGGCAACATTAACGTTCAACATTCAACATTAAACATTAAACATTCAACATTCAAAAATGAAATTGCAAGCAACCTTCAACATATTATCGCCGCCCTTGCCTCCTTCAAATACAGGCTTCGTAAGGCCACCTTCGCAAATCGCAATCCAGATACACATCCTCTTCCCCTGTTTCCCTGCAAATCAACGATTTCACAATTTCAGCAATTGATTCGCTGCTACAGAAACTCCATGAATTCCATCAATCAATTGATCCTTGTCGATCAACGGATCCTAATTGGTTCAATTTCATAGTTAGTAGTGCAATTGAAGATTAGCGGAACTGAATATCGAGAGGGGTCAAATATTAATTAATATATATATGCATAAACAAAGAGTCTGAAGAGAAGGATGGGAAGGAGGACGCCACGGATATGGAAGAAAGGGGCAAGGAGGCAGCAAACTCAGATCTAGAAGAGAGGACCATATTTGAGGAGAACGAAAGCATACCTTCAAGAATCGGATGACTCTAAGCTACCATCATTGAAATAACATCGAGATTGGGAAGGATTTGATGAGAGAAACCCAGATATGGGCATCAAACCGTCGCTGCCGCCATGGGATAATCCGATCGTCGTTGGTTCCATGGGCATCGAATAATTTGATCGCGAAAAGAGACCTTAATCTTTTCGATTTTGGTTCTCCTGAATCGCACATCAGTATCATCATCATCGCCTTCATACCCGAACAGCTTCTTCAACAACTCCTTTCTTGAAGAGTCGTCGTCAGAATCATAATCGAAGAGGATGGCTCTTAATTCGAGCAAGAGCCAGGCGGCGGCGGCAGTGGCAACGACCATATCGACCGGCGCCTACTCTTCATTGGCCTTCACCTCTCGCTGCCTCCAATCGTGTAACGTTCCGCCCTCCCATTGACTGAATCTCCGGCCTTCGCCGCCCTCCCACTGACTTCGATGCTCCGCCGGCCTTTGCACACAACTGGCCTTCCAATGGCCACTGGGGAAGAATGCTTAAGAACTGATTGAAAGTCGTGGGCAATTAGGGTTTTACAGTTTCATCCTACACGCCCCACGCGCTTCACAATATTGGATTGGGCTTCTTTTCCCTAATTGTTTTACAATATCCATCCTAATACGTGGCACAATCCTGACCATTTATTTTCTTTAAATCAACGGTCCTGATGTGTTCACATGATACACGTTAAGCCTTGAGTACACATGATCTATCTTCTCTCTCTCTCTCTCTCTCTCTCTCTCTCTCTCTCTCTATATATATATATATATATATATATATATATATATATATATATATATATATATATATATATATATATATATATATATATATATATATATATATATATGGATTGACTCGGGTGATGACCATTTCTTATAGTGAAAACCAAAAGAACCATTCATATCGGCTGCTTTTTAAAAGTAGACCCCTCCACTTTTCAACTAAAATCCAACCAAAAAATAAAAAATTACATAGAATAGCCACTAGTTTTGTAATTTTAATTTGTGTGTTATTTTAAGTTTTCTTTAATATTCCACATTTATCTTATTATTATTAATGATCTTGTAATTTGGTATCAGAGGCTAGTTAATTAAAAATAATCTGTATTTATCTATAAGACAATCTGGAGGTGTCTACTAATTGCCCTCATAAGATTTATTCTCATGCTTTTCATTTAGATGTAAACGATAAGCATTTTGGAGCAATTTTAAATGTCATTTCAGACCAACTTATAGATCTAAAACTCAAGGTTAAAAAATTATAACAATTATATATTGAGATTAGCAGTAAAATATTTAAGACTATAAAAGAAACATGCGAAGTACATCACTCAACAAATCTACAAGCCATTAACGAAATTAGCCATCAGATAAGCCTAACATTAGGTGGTGAAATTAAGAAAGGATATCCTGTTAAATACAGTTATCCATTTAAAAAATCCAAAAAGAAGTTTTCTACTAAATTAGATAATATAAAGAACAAGGCAACGATAGAAGAAGATCAAGACGAAAATCAAAACTCTAAAAATGAATCAACATCTAATTCAACAAATAAAGAGATTTAGCACTAAGTTGGATGACCCAGAATGGAAGCTGAAATTACAGAAACAAAAAGTCATTGAAACCAACTTTATGAATCAAGAGGTCATGAGCGACGACGAGTCTTAAAAGAACTCAAATGAAGAAGTTGTATATCAACAAATGAGATTAATTAACCTAAAAGACATGGAAAACATTCCCATATCTAAAGTCCAAAAAAGGATAGATGAAATTTTAAGACAAAGAAGGCTGAAATAGAATGAACCAGTAGAACAAAATAAAGCTAGAAGACATTACAAACGATATGAACATGATTCAACCAACAATTACAGACCTAGGTTAAAGCCTAAAGAATTTCTGGAGAAGAAGGAGAGATTTGGAGTAAGCATTATGCCAAACCATAGACCAAATCAAAGAGAAATTAACGTAGAACCCATAAGTGAAACAGGTTATAAATTAAACCTAGATGGTGTAAGGAATAGGCGTGAAATCATAGAGTTCTGGAAGAAAGTATGACGAGTGTATAAAACATGAACATAGGATGAAACTCTTATCAATTCCTTAATTACATAGAACATAGTTTCTATGGATGTATTGCCGACTGGTATGGAGCTATTGGTGATGAACCAAAACAAGAGCTTAGGAATTTGGCAAGCCCAGTAACGATGTTCACGTTAATATGTGATTTAATAGAAGAAGAATTCATTGGAGAAAAAGAAGATGAAGATAAGGAAGCTTTAAAATGGTAAAGAACTTTAAACAATCTTGAAATCTGTAACATGAAATATGTTGATAATTACATAACAAAATTCGAGAAGTACTATTATAAGATAGGGGAAAATAACACTAATCTGCAAATGTTCTTTGATAAACTTCTTGCCCCAATTAACGAACAAATAAGTGAAGAGTATCCAGAGTTAATTAAAAATGGAGATAAAGATACTCTTGGTAACAGAATTTCCTATGTTAGGAAATGGGTCGAGAAAAAATGTCGAGACGTAAGAAGCACCCAAAGAATGAAAAAAAAATTCTTAACTTGTTGGGAGACGCCAACAGAATGAGGATGCAATAATAGACATTACCAAGGAAAAAGAAACTATAAGAGAAAAAAGTTTCAATAAACAAAGAGGTGAAAAATATTATAAGAAGTATTATAAAAAACCATTCTCTAAAAATAGGAGGTTTTTCCAGAAAGCCTATTTCTGTCCTGAGAAAAAGAAAAACTGCAAATGTTGGGCATGCGGAGAACCTTGTCATTATGCTAATGAATGCAAAAACAAGAAGAACAATAGGCTAGCAGAAGCCTTAGGAAGTTTAAATTATATCGAGCTATCTGAAGATGAAGCAGTAGATCTAGCCTTAAGAAATAACAAAGGGATAGTAGAAATAATAGAAGAAAAGCTTGAAGAAGAAATAGAATCTGAAAATGAGTCAATAGAAGGTGAAGAGATTAATGAAATGATAGAAGGAGAGTCTCCTAGTGAGTTCTCTGATGAATATGAAATGACTACTTTAGCTCAACTTCAACAAGCTGAAACCTCTATTGATGAAGAACAAGTTAAAGAAATGACGAGGTCATGGGTTGATTTCTCGATCATCGCTAAAGAACAGTTTGTTAAAAAATCATTATTCTCTAAATATGCGAAATATGTTTGCGAAGGAATGCCTGGAGATGTAACTGTCAAGAATAATGAAAATCAAGCAACTAAAGTAAACTTAATCAATTGGGCAAACATTCAGAAACATAACAAATATAAAAAAAATTAAATATATTTTCATATGTGGCATCCAAGTAATTATAACTCCATTAAAAGACTATGGAAAAGATGTGCAGTGCATTAATTTTGTTTGTGACATTAGGCATAAAAAGTTTAGTGATCAATACATCAGTGGCATAGTCTGTAATTTGAGTCAATGAGCAGTTTCTTGGATCTGTAGACCTAACTATTATGTTAGTCTAGAAGATCATTATGCGTCTAAGTTCTTAGCTATAAAATTGTTAACAGAAGGTATCAGTACGCATAAAGGAACTTGTCATTTACAACTAAATTGGAAGGTAGTTTATAAACTTGAAAATACTACAAATCATCCAAATTGAATTCAACTTAATCAATTGGGCAAACATTCAGAAACATAACAAAGATAAAAAATTTAAATATATTTTCATATGTGACATCCAAGCAATTATAACTCCATTACAAGACTGTGGAAAAGATGTGCAATGCATTAATTTTATTTGTGACATTAGGCATAAAAGGTTTAGTGATCAATACATCAGTGGCATAGTCTGTAATTTGAGTAAAGGAGTAGTTTCTTGGATCTGTAGACCTAACTATTATGTTAGTCTAGAAGATCATTATGCGTCTAAGTTCTTAGCTATAAAATTGTTAACAGAAGGTATCAGTACGCATAAAGGAACTTGTCCTTTACAACTAAATTGGAAGGTAGTTTATAAACTTGAAAATACTACAAATCATCCAAACTGAATTAAACTTAATCAATTGGGCAAACATTCAGAAACATAACAAAGATAAAAAATTTAAATATATTTTCATATGTGACATCCAAGCAATTATAACTCCATTACAAGACTGTGGAAAAGATGTGCAATGCATTAATTTTGTTTGTGACATTAGGCATAAAAAGTTTAGTGATCAATACATCAGTGGCATAGTCTGTAATTTGAGTCAAGAAGCAGTTTCTTGGATCTGTAGACCTAACTATTATGTTAGTCTAGAAGATCATTATGCGTCTAAGTTCTTAGCTATAAAATTGTTAACAGAAGGTATAAGTATGCATAAGGGAACTTGTTCTTTACAACTAAAAAGGAAGGTAGTTTATAAACTTGAAAATACTACAAATTCGCCATAAAAATGCCATATAGTAGAAGCTGCGAAACACGAGGTTGTAGGTCAATGCTAAGAAGTTGTACTTGTTAAGCTAAGACATGATCAAATAAGGCTTAAGGCCATTTGGATAAACGCATTTGAAAATTCGACGGGTACTAGAAGTAATAAGGTTTTAACCATAGATGAAGAAGGTAGAATTAATACGAATGCTAAACCACCGGCCAGTCTCTCTAGATGTCTAACCTTATCCAGAAACACTAGTTTTAGGTTCAATCCTAATCTTAGTATTACTCCAAGGAATCAGGGAGCTACTACAAGCAGAAAAGACAAATCGTTTGTGGTAGATGAAGACATAGCGAGCATGATAGCGGCATTAAACAAGAGGTTAGAAAATAAAATTACAAGAGAACCAGCCAGAGATAGTCTAGATCTAGGTTCTAGTCCATTTAAGGAAACAGTAACATCAATTACTCCAATAGTTCAAAAGGTTAGAGAAAATCAAGAAGGATCATCTAGTTCCGAAAAAAAAGGAAAGATAATAGGATATCAAACTAAAACCTTCAGTGAACCTATTTATGAAAATGATCCAAGAGCTAAGGATTTCAAGGAACCTCTCAACGAACCATTCACATAACCAGTTTTTGGAGACGAATTAGGAATGAGAATCGAAGTACTAGACCTGAGACATCTCTATGGAGATAATATGAGGGTAGAGGAAAGTCTTGAACATGTCAGGAAAAAACCACTAAAGAAAAATTATAGAATTACCAACCCTAATAGCATTTATATCCCAATAAGTATTTTCTTAGAAGGGTTCAATAAATATGAATTATGTGCCTTTGTAGACAGCGAATGTTCAGTATGCTTTGGTAAAAAGGCATTATTTCCTGAGTTTATTTGGCAAAAGTCTCGTAGACCAATTCAAGTTAGAATGGATGATGATAGTATCATGGTTCATTAAGAATTAGCTTCTGATGTACCTATCATGATAGGAGGAGTCCAATGTGTAATTTCTACACTCTGGGCTACTAATCAGCCCTCACATGATATGCTTATTAGAAATAACTTCGAAAGACTCCATGTTCCAGTAACACATCACCTTGAAATGATGGTCTTCAACATCAATGGAGAAGATGCTTGGGTTAAAAAGATTAAGCAAGCTTATACACACTAATCAATAGAATTTATGCGCACTAAGCGTGGTGAGGAATATATTCTTCCTACACAAAGAGAATTTGCACTCTCTATATGTGAAGTAACATTAAAAGATAAAATTCTTAAACAAAAAGAAAAAATGTGTAAGGAGTTATATTCTGAAAATCCTTTAAAATTTTTGGAAAAAGATAAATCATTTGCTACCATAGAATTAATAGATCCAAAAGCTGTCATTATAGTAAAACAAATGGTTTACACTTATAAGGATCAACAAGAATTTAAAGAACAAATTGATGAACTCTTAAAGAAAGGTTTAATCCGAGAAAGTAAAAGTCCTCATTCTAGTCCTGCCTTTATGTTAAGGTATTGTAAGTGCCAAAATTCCGCTCCATACCTTCTGAGGAAGATGGAGCTCCGTTGGCGAGATACAATCCTGCAAAACAACAACGAATGAGGTCGGGGCGGGGCTTGTCTCCCCCGGAAGACCCTCCGACGCTCAAGTCAGTGTTGTTCATCCTCCATATGAATCTATATTCTCTTATTTATAGGGTGTCCCTATATACACCGCAAATCTGCGGATTAGAGCTGCTAATCAACGTCGGATTCGACGTTGTAACATTAATTACATTACAACGTCGGATTCGACGTTGTAATATGTGAAGTGAAGGATCGGATCGGGCCGAATCGGGCTAACAACGTCGGATCCGACGTTGCTAGGGTAAAAAATAAAAAATCCCACCCACCCACCCACACTCACAAAAAAAAAAACCTAAAGAAAGAGCAACGTCCAAAAGGACGTTGTAAACCAATTTTTTTTTTTTAATATCTTATATTTGGCCCGGTCTGACCCGTATTAGCAACGTTCAATTTAACGTTGTAACAACGTCTAATTCAACGTTGTTATAACATCCGATAAGTGAAATTAGCACACAATTAACAACGTCAGATTGGACGTTGTAGCAACGTCTAATCCAACGTTGCTACAACGTTGGATCCAACGAAGTATTTGCTGTGTATATAGGGAACGCATATTTATATTGGTTGAGTATTAAATAAAAGAAACAATTACGATATTAAATAGAAGAAACCGTTACCGTATTTAATCCAGTCAACGCTCTTAATGCACGAAACCGTTATCGTAATAAATAGACGAAACGGTAGCATCAATGCCGTATTGAATACTCGGACTTGGTAAATGACTCGAACGCCCTTGTGTTATAATGATGGGATTTCCCTATCTCAATTGCCCCTTGGGTTTCTTCTTCATGTCTCGATAATGAAGGAAGCCATAAAAAGTACACGGGGAAGTTTGTCGAGTGAGTGACAATTTTGCCGTAGATGGTAGTCGCTTGGTCCGTAGTTGGCTATTGGTTGTAAATGGGTATCGTTGACCTTAATTGGCTATTGGCCGTAAATGGCTATCATTGGCCTTGAGTGGCTATTGGCCGTAAATGACTATCGTTGGCCTTAATTGGTTATTGGCCATAAATGACTATCGTTGGTCGTAATTGGCTATTGGCCGTTAATGCCTATCATTGGCCTTGACTGGCCATTGGCCGTAAATGGCTATCGTTGGCCGTTAATGGCTATCGTTGACCGTAATTGGGTATTGGCCCTTAATGGCTATCGTTGGCCGTAATTGGCTGTTGACCGTAAGTGGCGAATCTTCACTTTCTTGAATAATTGTCGTAGCTTTGAAGACGTAGTTTCATGGCATCTACAGTTGTTGGACCTGGTCAAAGACATTACACTTTTACATAGTTTAGGGCAATTAAGCCATCAGAAGATTAGTATTTTAACGTGTAGTACCCCTAGCATTTTATATGCCCCTGCACGCAACTTAGCATGAAATATAGAATACAACCGATCATGCATTCGTGTCTCAAAACTAGGCAAGAACTCACGCAAACTAATATCAATCAATATATATAGAATAAATAATCAAACGGACCAATTCACTCGTATTTCATCCGAGTATTTCATCTGATTAGTGTGAAGGTTAGACGAGTAATTAAAATCATACAACGTAGTAAATATGACCGATGGAATTTAGGAAATCCTTGTTGAATTTGACTACCATTAAAATTCACTTCTACCTCAATTAGTAATAGGTTGGAAGAGGGTCACTTACCTGCCATTCTTGAAGTTTGGACCTTTTAAGTAATTATATGGAAAGTCCGAGCCTCCATTGCAATATATAAAATCCTTGAGGTAAGTTTGTAGTTACCCTGGTTTACATCACCTTCATTAGACGTTTGGAATGTGAAGAGAGCGGCGGCGGCAGATGATCTTCAAACGTCATCCTCGGCCCTTCCGAGTTCGAGAGGTAGTTGGTCGGCATGGCGAAGGATTGATGGATGGCTGAAAGGCTCACCGTCTCACACGGGCTAACGCAGGTGGAGGTGGGACCTCGCTGAAGTCGAACTTGAACAAAAAAGGGGCGAATTTCGTCCCGTCTGTTGCCTCGCCGTCTCTGAGTGCATCTTTGCCTAGACATGGCCACGGGTCACGGGTCAGGCGGGTCAACCCGTGACCCGCCGGGTCAGGGTCCACGGGTCCAAGGTTCGGCTCGGGTTGAGGGTCAGGGTTAGGGTCGGGGAAAAGATAACCCGTGACCCGGCGGGTCCAACCCGGTTCGACCCGCTAGGTCAACCCGCCATTTTAAAATATTTTTTTTTTTGAAAAAATTTATTTTTCATAAAATAAATTTATAATTATTATGTAAATTATATAAATTATTCTTAGAATAATTCATAATATTACATAATGTAATATGCAATGCCAATGTGAGACTTAGCAACCCCATGCTTCCCCTTTTATAGACTTAGCACCTCCCTTTCCTCTAGTTTTCAATGTGAGACAAGAACAAACAAGGGTAGAAATTAGAAACTACACCATGTTTTCAATCTCTACCATTCGGTTTTTAATGTCAATCCATACTTATAAATTTTTATCATATACAAACACTAGTACTATACTTTATATAAATATTATTTAAAAAAAATATTTTACCTATCAATTATGAAATAAATAACGAACGGGTAAAAAGAAAGTGTAAAGTTCAACAATATACCTTAAACATTTGTGTTATTTGGTGGATCCACTATTAAATCATTCTATATCATTCTATATGATACTAAGTTAGGAGTCTTTATGATATAATTTCAAATAATACAAATATTGTTATTGATAAAGCCGTTACACTTGTATAGTATCCTTAATGTCGAGTTTTCGTTTATTTTCAAAATGATATAGAACTTCGGATTTTCAAACACAAGAATGAAACATAATATTGACAATACTTTTTCAATGTGTCTTTTCATGTACGTCATAACAAGCAACTCAAGTATGTAATTCTAATAACATCATCATTAAGTGTATACACAACATGTGGCTAATTCAACTTTAAACGAGAAAGTTTAACATATCTATATGAAGAAGAACCTAGATTTGAAATCATTGATCAAGAAATTAACATAATAATGCAAGTAAAATAAAATACTTATGATTGATTAATGGATCAACACAACTATCAATTAAATTAAATAGAATGATTAATCCAACATAACTTGTTGTATTGTATCATGATGTTTCATCACCATGTTTTATTCATTTCATTAAATCCTAAGAGGTAAACACTTTAATTATATTATTCTATGTTACATCATATAATCCAAATACTTAAATTACATTATATTCCACCATATAATCCAAAGACTTTAATTACATTACATTTTACACCATATACTTAAATATCAATTTCTCACATTTTCTTTCATATTTCTGTCCCACATCGAAAGTGGGCTACATACCTCTATTTTCTCTATATATAGATCCTCATACCTTACTTGTCATTCCCACAACCAAACCTTTTCTTTCCCACATCTAAAGTGTGATGAAATGATGTGAGTGGAATGAAGATATCTATATATATCTTCCCACATACCATGTTTTGTCAGCCTTAAATCTTTCCATTTCGAAAGTGTGGTGAAACACTTGAGTTGAGTTTTATTTTGGGTTAAAAACAATTTTTTTTTAAAAAAAAAATTGGTTGACCCGGCGGGTCGACCCGCAAAACTCGTTAGGTACCCGATTTGGTGCCACGTGGCCGACCCGGCAGTCCGACCCGCCGGGTCACCTAACCCACCGACCCGTCCAAGCCCCGGGTCAGGGTTAGGGTCACCCTCCCCGAGTTGTCGACCCGGCGGTCGACGGGTCGGACGCGTGGTTGTGTCTATCTCCACCCATCGCCGACGCCGAGCTCCATCTCTAATCGTCGACCGCGGAGATCCATCTCCATTCTCGGCTGTGAATCCCGTTGCTTTTCTCCTACCTGTTGGGCTCTGAATCCCGTCCTTTCTCTCCGTTCTCGGCTTCTTCCATCCATCGCTGCCGACCTGACCTCCGTCGGCCGTCGCCGTTTGACAAGCCCTATCTGAAGCCGAGCCATCCACCATGTACCGGGACGACGGCCTGGCAGCAGATGCCAAGATCCGGAATTAGGCAAAGAGAGGTGGTGACCCGAGGGGTGGTTCGGCATGCCCCTGATCCCTCGAAAAAGCTTCGCAGTAAGCCCGACGTTCATGGGAACTAATCATTTGGTTGTGCCCCTAACACCCGACCGCGGTGGTAGGACCCTTCAATCTCCTTTATTACGGTTCCGATTTTAAGGCTTTTTGATCGGAGCTCCGTTGGCGCAAAAGTCCGTTGGCGAGATACAATCCTGCAAAACAACAACGAACGAGGTCAGGGCATGGCTTGTCTCCCCCGAAAGACACTCCAACGCTCAAGTCAGTGTTGTTCATCCTCCATATGAATCTATATGCTCTTATTTATATTGGTTGAGTATTAAATAAACGAAACAGTTACAATATTAAATAAAAGAACCCGTTATCGTATTTAATCCAGCCAACGCTCTTAATGCACGAACCCGTTATCGTAATCAATAGGCGAAACGGTAGCATCAATGCCGTATTGAATACTCGGACTTGGTAAATGACTTAAATGCCCTTTTGCTATAATGTCGGGATTTCCCTATCTCATGAATCATGCGGAAGAAAAAAGAGGAAAAGCTAGAATGGTTATCAATTACAAAAAGCTTAATGATAATACTGTTTTTTATGGATATTATATCCCTAATAAGACAATTTTATTTAATAGAATACATGGAGCCACTTGGTTCTCTAAAATGGATTGTAAAAGTGATTATTGGCAGGTAAGAATGGACGAAAAAGGTATTCCACTTACTGCATTTAGTGCTCCACAAGGACACTATGAATGGGTAGTTATGCCCTTTGGTTTGAAAAATGCACCACAGACATTTCAGAGAAGAATGGACAATATCGTCAAAGAATTTAAAAATTGTTGTCTTGTTTACATTGACGATATCCTAATCTTCTCTAAAACTATAGAACAACATAAGCATGACTTGAAAGCTATAACTAAAAAATGTATTGACAATGGAATCATTTTAGGACAGAAAAAATGCATTTATGCTGAGCCTGAAATTGAGTTCTTAGGATTAAAGATTAAATCTGGTCAAATTGTCTTATAAGAACATATCTTAGAAAATGTAGAAAAATTTTCTGATGAAATCAAGGATAGAAAACAACTAGAAAGATTTCTAGGTTGTCTTACTTATGCTTCTGATTTTATTAAATATCTAGTCATGTTGAGAAAATCTCTACATGTTAAATTAAAGAAAGATCAAGTTTGGAGTTGGAATCATTTAGATACTAAAATAGTCAAAGAGCTGCAAAGAAGATGTGAAAAACTTCCAATATTGACTTTACCTAATGAAGAGGATGAGCTAGTTCTAGAAACAGATGCTAGTGATTATCATTGGGGAGCTGTTTTAAAAATAAAGAAAGATAACAAGCTTTGCAGTTATAATAGTGGCAGCTTCAACAAATCTGAGTATAATTACACTGTCATGGAAAAGGAGATTCTTGCAATTTATCATGGAATCCAGAATTTTATAATCTTCCTAGCTCATAAACCTTATACAGTCAGAACATATTGTAAAGGAATATTGGGTTTCATAAATAATAATCTTGATAATATGAAAGCGCATGGGGGACTCCTACGTTGGCAATTAGCCCTTAAGCAATTCACTTTTACCATTGAACATGTGCAGGGATCTAAAAATTCTATTGCTGACAGCTTAACGAGAGAGTTAGCTGATGGATCAGAGAAATCAAACTCGGTAGGAAAATCCACAGTGGGTATTCCACCCATGGGATATTAATCTCTTAGGAGAAATACGAGGATACCAAGGATCGGTTTCCACTCCAACTTTTTATATTTCTGTTGATTTTGGAAGATTTACTAAGAATAGGTTCCGTCGTGGACTCTTACAAGCGAGACACAGAGCGGTTATACGAATGTTAATCCTAGAGATAATAATAAAAGTTTTCCAACTACCTATTGAACTACAGGAAGACATCTGTAGAAGATGGAGAATGTGAGATTTCGAAAACTTCTACTGGATGGTAGCAATGAGAGATCACGATACTCTAACAAGGATAAGAGAATGGTGTAACCTTTTTTGTGTAAACAATGGCGTCGGATTGGGAGGATTATCATTACCCATCATGCCAGATAAAGATGCAGATTACTTAAAATCATGGAAATATGGAATGTGTAATGGAATCTACAATTACAGGCGACCATGGCCAAAGAAAGAAGAAGAGAGCATCTTGTACAAGTACTTCACTAAGTTCCAGAAGGAGGTCTTCCTCAGAGCAGTAAAATTTGAAAAGATAAAAGACATAAATTGTTGTCGTGTTATCAGTGCCTGCATGGATGTTAGCCAGGGAAAAACCCGTCTACCACATTACCTAATCTTCCTACTATATTAAGAGAAGACTACTGGTCCGTGAAAGATCCAGTGGTGGAAGGAAGAATCAACGTAGTTAGGTATACATGGGAGGCAAGAGCAAAAGGATTATTTTACATCTACTACAACATTACCAAATATATACACACTGATTGTGGGATATTCAAAGTTGGAAATACAACCTTCATCGTAACCCCACAACTCAAGCCGTTAATGCAGCAAGCCATAAACAGGTCCGAATCCATCGAGCTCTACTTAGCAGAAATAGAAGCCGGTTACTTTTTAGATAAAAGAGGACACGGGAGGATGATCGATTTACCGATTGCATGGGATCAAGAATATACTGAAGGATTAATGCTTGATCTCGATCTAGACAACAATCAAGATCTAGAGTTTGATAATACTCTAGATCTAGTTCAAGATTACAATGATGATGACCTGGAAGCCAATATGGGAGACGAAGGGGTCCAGAACCTGGACAACTGAAAGCCATCATCATCCACCAAACACAATTATTGTACTTTTTAATTTTTTTGTTTGCTTTTACCACGTGAACCTGTAAAATAATGGGTGTACTGCGTGCTTTTACTTTGTGCTTTATCAGGCCAACCTGTACGCCACTTAGTCGTTGGAGAGGCATCCAATGCCCTTCAAGTAGCCTTATATAAAGGGCTCTCCTCAGACTTCTTAAGACATAGAAATGTAGAGAGAGAGAAAACCATATGAGAAGAGAGGAAGAGTCTTGTAAATCAGAAAGAGAAGTAGAAGCGTTTTAAATTTGAGTAGATTGATGTTTCCATCACTCTAAGGTTCAAAGCCCTTCAATGGATCTTTTGATATGAGTGTTAAGTGTGTTTAAGTTCAAAGTTAAGAGTGCTTGTGTGTTGTAATATTTCCCAGATTCAATAAAGTTTGTTTTTAAGAAAGGGAAAGCTACTTAATTGAACACTATGTTCGGAATACTTTGTTTTCTTGATTCAAATCCCTTTACCCTCTCAAAATCAAAACGAAAAGCTATAGACTATGGTCTGAGGTAGGAATCGAAATAGTTCTGTGCTCAATCTGAACTAAGGGAGGCCTGGTTGAAGGTTAGCCACCTCTAGAAAGTCGGAAGCTACAGGAACGCCGACAGTCCAGAGTAACTACGTTCAGGTATGGGTCCAACCTCTGTAGCTTGAAGATTTAGTTGCAGAGCGTGGTAGGCTTAAAACCACATAAAACTTATTATTCATAATAAAATTAGTAGATTATGGTAGTGAGTACCACTAAAAGTCATTTATAAATCTTCGTTAATTTACTTTGATAAAATTATAAAAAGTTTGAACAATTTCGTAATTTCTATAAAGCTTGGGTAAAGTTGCAATTTACTATCAAAATTGCCCCACCTGTGAGCCCTCTAGTGTCAACCAATAAAAACGCTCCTCACGGTTTCTACCACAATATTGGTTTTCACCGGAGCGCGCCCCTATATATATATATATATATATATATATATATATATATATATATATATATATATATATATATATATATATACACAAAAGTTCAAATGTAAAATTGTCTTAGGGTGTAAAATACTTAAGGTGTAAAATTCTTTTAGTGTGCCTAATTTTTGTAAATAAATTGCTAATGGGCCTAATTTATTTACTAATTGGCCTAATTTAATTAGTATAATGTATAATGTCAACCTCATGTGCCCCATGCCCCCCACCGTGCCCCCCTTCTCGGGCCATTTTTTTTTTTTTTATGTCCTTGGAATTTTTGTTTTTTGTGTCACCCATTTACTGTTGTGCAAATGTAACTTGATGTTGTGCACATATAACGTTATGTTGTGCAAATATAACTTTATTTTCTGTAGACATAATAATTCCTTATGGGTAAATATGTAAATGAACCTATTTCAATTATAAATTTTTATAATTGAAATATGCTTATTTTATGGGTAAATTGGCCTAATTTTATGGGTAAATAGGTAAATTGACATAATTTTATGAGTAATTGCATTTTTTTTTCAACATTTTTTTTGTGCGAATATAAAGTGCATAAATAAAATGATATAGTGCAAGAATAAATTAAATGATGATGTGTATGAATGATAATATGAAGTACACAAATAAGAATGTTGTTAATGTGCCTTGAATAGTTTTTGATGGTATGCAATGTTTATTTTAAACGGACTTATCGTCTATATGTTTTTTTACGTATAACACTTTCAAGCCTATTTAAATTATAAAAATTTGTAATTTTTATAATAAAATAGGCCTAATTTATAGGTAAATAATAAAGCGATTTGCCCATTCATGAATAAGATTATAAAGTGAAATAATAAAATAATCAAGGGCATAAATAAGATGATAAAGTGCACATATAATATTATGGTGTGAACTTATAACAGTATTTTGTGCAACTATAATTATAAGTTGTGCAGATATAATATTATGTTGTGCGTTTATAAACTACGAAATAATTTTGTCATTGCCCCAGTCAGGGTGGCCTAGTGGTGAGGAGCAAAGGGGCTGGAAAGGAGGTCTCGGGTTCAATCCTTGCCTCCGCCCCTTTCCTTGGAATTTCCATCCAAGGTTTGCCTTACTCCATACCAATGGGTCGAGCAGGTCGGCGCATGCCGGTTTATCTGGTACGTGGCTCTTGTCGGATGGGTCACGTGCTCGGGGTTTACCGCCAAAGGTGGGTTCCTCGTCATAATTTTTTTTTTTGTCATTTATTAAATTGAGATAAGCGCGTATTTAGGAAGAAAGGGAAAATATGGGTCAAAAATTATAATTTTGTAATTAATTTTTTAATGTCCCATATTTTTTTTCTTCGTGTCACCCCTTTTCCGTTGTGCAAATATAAATTGATGTTGTGCACATATAACATTATGTTGTGCAAATATAACTTTATGTTGTGCAGACATAATAATTCCTTATGGGTAAATAGGTAAATTGACCTATTTCAATTATAAAAATTTATAATTGAAATATGCTTATTTTATGGGTAAATGAGCCTAGTTTTATGGGTAAATAGGTAAATGGACATAATTTTATGGGTAAATGCATTTTTTTCCGTTTTCAACACTCTTTTTGTGAAAATATAAAGTGCATAAATAAAATGATAAATTGCAAGAATAAATTAAATGATGATGTGTATGAATAATAATATGCAGTGCACAAATAAGATTATTGTTAATGTGCCTTGAATCGTTTTTGACAGTATGCAATGTTTATTTTAAACGGACTTATCGTCTATATTTTTTTTTACGTATAACAATTTCAAGCCTATTTAAATTACAAAATTTGTAATTTTTATAATTAAAATAGGCCTAATTTATAGGTAAATAATAAAGCGATGTGTTCCTCAAAAAAAAATAAAGCGATGTGTCCGTTCATGAATAAGATTATAAAGTGCAATAATAAAATAATAAAGTGCATAAATAAGATGATGAAGTGCACATATAATATTATGGTGTGCACATATAACACTATTTTGTGCAAATATAATTTTAATTTGTGGAAATATAATATTATGTTGTGCGTTTATAAACTATGAAATAATTTTGTAATTTATTAAATTGAGATAAGGGCGTATTTAGGAAGAAAGAGAAAATATGGGTCAAAAATTATAATTTCATCACCATCTTCCTCACATCGACATTGTTAACCCTATTCAGAAACGGCGGTTGCACACTGGACTTCGGCAAGTTCTCGGAGGCAGCCTAGAGCACGACGGAGCAAGGGGGAGGCAGACACAGGACCGTGGTGGCGTGTCGAGTCCGTTGGTGGCAATCGCTGGTTGCTTCGGTGGTGGGAAAGCGGCGGTCGAAGGCAGCGAAGCGGCGCTCCGGTGTTGCTAGGCAAGGGCAATGATCTGGCGATTCCGACAATTCCGATGGGGATTCTGGCGATTTCGAGGAGGAGAAGTCGAATCCATGTCTGCCTTGTCGAATTGACCAATGCACGATGCTCGATTCCGGCGATTGCAAGGATTCCAGCGATTGCAAATATTCATGCGATTGCGAGGAGGAGGATTCCAACGATCGAGACGTTGTGCCGGTCCGATGCTCGATGCCCCGCCCCCTGCCATGCTCGACCCACCGCCTCCCCTCCTACGTCCTGCCATTTCCTCTTCGGAGTTTCTGAGCGCACTGGGAGAGAAGTAGCAGTTCAGCTTTGTTTTTTAATAAACACGTTCGGTTTAAAAAAAATAAAATCGGGCACGAGTCCGATTTTCTAAAAGTTTACACTTTAAGGATTTTACACCCTATAACAATTTTACATTTTAACTATTCCCTATATATGTGTGCGTGCATGCGTGTATATGTATTTCAAATTGGCATAGTTGCCATATTGGCACGTATTCTCCTTTTGAGAATAGGTGCAGAAGTTTTAGTCAATCTCCATGAAGCAAAGAGAAATGGTATTTGGCAGGCGTTTGGCAGTGCAGGCTACATGTAGAAGAGTATGGCGGAGTGCATTTGCAAAGTAGTTAGTGAAGTGTTAGGTTTGTCTCATGGTAGGAGGTTACACAGAGTGACAGAGGTGCTGAAGCTTGGTGGAATGTTCAACTGCGTAAATAGTAAAACATTATGTTTTGATTAACAAAGAGAGTTTATAATTTGTCACTATTTTGATTTTAAACAATATTATTTTATTTATAGCTATTACTATTGTCAACAAAAAATAAAATAATAAATAACTGAATTTATTCATTTTCATTATATAAAATAATAATTAATTCATTAATTGAATATTAGAGTTATATTGTGAAAGACATGTGAATTGTACTAGTATTATACTACATCCGTTCAGAAATATATGTCGTTTGACATTTTGTCACACTCTTTAAGGAGCTCAAAACTATATAAGTGTTCTATTATTAAAAAAAAATTGTTTCAAAAATTAATATTTTACATAGTTTTTAGCTCATTAATAAACCTTTCAAAAAATAAGATGATATTTATTTCCGAACGAAAGTAGTATAATAAAGTACAATCTTCTAATTACATATCAGTATATCACATCTTAATTCTCTCAATTCTAAATAACTGTATATTACATAATAATAGTAATAATAAAGATGATGACAACGATGATTCATCATCGTTGATATACACATATTATTCTTTTGTAACTATATCATTTGATGTAAAATCATATATATATATATATATATATATATATATATATATATATATATATATATATATATATATATATATATATATAAAATTTCATACAGATATTTAATTTATTATGAGCTTTTCTATCAATTTTTTTTATCATTTTATATAAACTTCTATGGAGTATTTATGTTTTCGTCAACTTCTACGGTGTATTTATTATATATATATAGAGGATATCTTTTTTTTTTAAATCAAGATAATAAATATTTTAACGGGGAGCTATTTGAATTTTGAATCCTCGATCATGAATCCTCGATCATGGATCTTTGACATTTGGCAAATTGGCCATATTTACACACTTAAATACTTTCAGTTCCAACAACAAACTAATTAGCTCTAAATTTATGGTGGTCCAGCACCATTATATTTTAGGGGATTTGCATAATTAAAATAATTCTTTGGTTTTTTTTTTTCAAAAATATATGGATTTTTCCATAATTACAATCTGCTAGGGTGGTGGCAGGTCTGCAAGTGAGAGGGAGAAGATGCGCAATTTGAGGGAACAATTTTAACGTCAAAACAGAATGGGACTTACTGGTGGAGCCAGAATCCGAAGACGGTGGGCGCACACCGATGATAAACGACAATGAATAATACGAACTCATACAATACACAACGTCTTCAACACTACAAAATAACGGGAAAAAAAAAGTTCACTAGAACAAAAATTTCGTTATTGCTAATTAAAGTTTTATAATAAAATAATTCAACTCGACGGGGTAAATCCATTTTATGGACTCGACGGGGGTAAATCCATTTTATCGACTTTTCATAACCTAAAAATGTGAAATAATAACCTTATTAATTGTTATTGCATTTGAAAATATATGTTTCAACTTAGCAGACAAAACTCTCAAAGAGAAAATCTTCTCTTATCTTGTTGCACAAATATGGCTTGATAATACCCATAGCAGAGAAAACTATTTCCAGTATAGTTTTCTCAACCAGTAACACAATGAGATGACAAACCAAATAAAAAGTTTTGTGAATTCCTAGTTCGGTCATCTTTTTAGAAACATCACTAATATCTTGAAAAGTAGAAACTCTGACATTTTCCCTCATTTAAACTTCCGTAATTTCTTACGTAATTATCGAATGAGTAATATAACTTCTCATTTCAAAGGTCTGTAAATCTAAATAAAATATAAAAGCATTGTGAGTTATTTAAATAAGAATTAAAGCGATTAATATACCTTCAATTTTCAAACACTCATAACTTTTTACTCGGATATCGGATATTAATGCGTATAATATATCAAAACGAAGCTATCGACGAGGAGAATACATATAAGGGGTTCGTTGGATGAGGGTGGGGGCACGTGCCCCCACATGCCCCCGTTTGGATCCGCCTCTGGTGACACCCAAGTGAGAGGAGCCGTCATTATGAAGTTTCAATTGCAAAACACATGTCACCTTGATTCAGTGTCTAGCTTGTCACCTAACACAATCCCCCATGTCACTTAAGTTTTTGAGAAACCTTTATTCGCATACGCAATGGGTAATTGTAGTTACCGTAGTACTTCTTATCTATGACGAAAACTACAATCACCCCCAAGATGCAAAGCTCATCCCTCGTTTCATTAGAAAGTGTCAAAGGCTTGGTCAACGCCATTCTCAAATATGATGGTTGTTGGGTGTTCGAGGGAGACATATGAAGATATCTAATGGTGATATATGTGAAGACTTAGCATTGGTGTACGTTCCAAAGTCGAAAAAAGTGGCTCATCCAATCGTGATAGTTGATGATGACGATCTTAAAGCATTTAAATTCCTAAACTGAAAGCCACAAGAACATCTATAGGTCATTGAGATATATGTTAGTCCATTGCAGAAGGAGTGCACTCATGTAAAGTAGCCCGATGAGGATGTCATTTGTACCGGGGAAAACGCATGAGTAAGCCACCTACCTCCCGAAAACTAGACGAGTTGGGTTCCCAATCATTAATAGTAGGGTTAATAAAGAGATGTTTGGAGATATAGTTATCAGAAGCAACAATTGACTAAATTGAAAGCATCTTGCCTATCGGCTGAGGGACGCAAGGTGCTCATTAAGGCTAACCTTATCACACAACCAATTTTTCTAAACAACCCTCAATACTTCTCAAACGAACCCCATTCGGAATCGTCTCTACACAGGCGACGTCTCGGTAAAAGGCAGTTTCCTGCTTCGTCTGACCTCCGATTGATGAGATCTACCCCAATCCCTGATCACGACTTCAAGATATACAAAAGTATTACTCGCAAGTCTCCACAAGCCTAGCGAATCGATGGGTAACCGGAAATCGTTGAACACTGATCTGTTGACTCAGAAGCTGACCACAATTTCCCGACTTCTCGGAACTCTCGTCGCCGGTCCTTTTGCGCTGATACCACTTGAAGTGCTCTGATACCACTTGACGTGCTCGAGCCCATGGTTAAGAAAAAGGACCGGCGACGATAGTTCCAAGAAGTCGGGAAGTTTTGGGCTGTTTCTGGAGCAGCAGATCAGTCGACAAAGAATGCTGATTTCCCGTCGATTCGCTTGACTTCTAGGGGAGTGTGAGTACTTGTTCTGTGGATCATGAAGTCACAGTCTTGTATTGGGGTAGATCTCATCAATCGGAGGTTAGACAAAGCGAGAAACAGAGTTTTACCGAGACGTCGCCTGTGCAGAGATGATTATGAATGGGGCTCGTTTGAGAGGTATTGAGGGCTGTTTTGGGAGTGATTTTTTGGGGATGATTGAGGGTGATAATGGGGCTATGGAAGACATTAGAATGGTGGTATAGAAGGGGATGGGGTTTGAGGGATATGTGATGCAAGATTACTCTCGGCCTCGCACTCCAAGCTCTCTCCAACACTCGATCTTCCGCACTCTCGGTCTCACACTCCGAGTGTGTCTAACCCTTTGATTCCGTCGTCTCTCACTAGGGAATCGTTCTTAGCATCGCACCAAGAGGGTTTATCCGGCATCTCACCAAGATAGATTTTCTTTCCTAACCTGAAACGAAGGAAGCACAACACTTAGTTTTCTAAAATTCAACTTTTTTTCAAAGAAGTTCCTACATCCATTTATATAGGAAAATATTGATGCTATAAAAAATAAAGAAATTAAAATAAATTGATAAACTAATGACAGATAATATGAAAGGGTTTCCAAGATTTATGACAGAGGGATGGTCAACCACTCAACCATAATGGGGGAAAACAAAAGGTCTTGGCTGCCATCATTCCTTGAAGGAATAATAGCATTCCGTCTTCATTTATTGCATTTTCGACAAGTTGTTATATTTTTTTACTTTTGCAAAGATCCCAGATTTCGGTCATTTTCCAAGCTAAATTGACAATAGCATCCTTCAATAAAGTTGTAGCCACTTAAAATATCTTTCCAACAAGTGCTCATCAGCTTTAATCGGAATTTTATACATTCAAAATGAGGCAAAATACTGAGGTGTCTCCAAACAGTTTTCATAAATGAAAATTGATGTTTAGCTCCGAAGACAAACCTTTGTAGGAAACCAGAGATGAGATCAAGGGCGACTATGATCACATCATCCTCCTCCCCTTGAAAAGGATTCGTCCTCGAATCCGTGATGGAAACAAGCGACTTCTTCGAACATGTTTCTTCTTTCTTGAACGGATCTTGAATCCCCTCTTCTTCTTGAATCGTGAAAGGCAAGTAAGATGGAAGGAAAGGGGTTGTATCCAACCACTTGGTCGACATGGTATTCAGAAAGGTAGACTTGTCGGTTGGCATCCATTTCTCCCTCATGGAAAGAGCTACCTTGGGAACTTGGATGATTTCTTCATCCTTCTTAAACTCGGGGTTGACCTTCGCAATCTTAGTAGGAACATTCTTGGACTTTCCTTCTTTAATTGCAAGTGTCTCCCCCATGGCCGTAGAGGATGTCGTCTTTGAAGAGGGAGGTGGGGCTGTTGTGGGTAATGGAAGGGAAACATCATTTAATTTCACCTCGCCAAAGAAATAACCCAAACAAATAAACTAAACTAGCAACAGAGAACAAGTATTTCAATGTAATATGTGTTTATCAACTATGACGCTAACAAAGGACTCAGAACACGAATGAGGAAAGACAACACAAATAAACTAAGATAAAGATATGGATGGAAACAAAGAGAAGACAAAATATAAGAGTGTGGTTTGCCTACGATTCACAACATTGGTTGATTTATTGATCCTTGAGATGATTGCAATATTATTCCTAAGCCTATGTCGGTTAAACTAAAGTTGAAGGATCCGCATAGATACAATCATCTTATTCAATATCACTAAAGAATAGCATTAAGAACTCAAGTACTTAGACCAATTGACACATTGATTCAATGTAATTAAGATAGATAGGTGCATACTGAACTCAACCCTAATCGAATCTACACAACATAGATCAATTGTTATCATCCACTACAAAGGCATAGAAATATCACTAAATCAATGACTTCGTTTGCTATCGAGAAACCATCAACGGATTCATAGCATATATGTGAACTCTAACTAGATGCGTGGTCATAGAAAGAATCACAAATATAATCAATGAAGAACAAGATGATAAATAAACTCATGAATAATATAAAAATCAAGTCTCACAATCAACCAACCAAGTCATGAATCATAGCAAAATCACAAGAATTCTAGGCAAACATAACAAGCCTTGAATCCCTAAACTTAAATCCTCCAATTGTAATGAGTTCTTGGAAATAGAACTCTATTAGTTGTATTAGTTGATTGAATGAATGTTCGAAATATGTATAATATAGGGCTCAAAGGCGTCGGCCAAAACCCTAGGAAAGATAGATAAAAGTGCCCATAAAGATGGACTGGGTCGCTGTTGTAAGCCTAATTTGCCATGTTTAACATTAACTTTTATATCGATTTCTGCATACATTTCATGCATTTGGGCTAAAATAATACAGAATCTGTGTAAGTTATGTTTATTTGCAATATATGGAGGTCTACACAAGTTTTTGTTATATTTGGCAGAAATCGGACGCACTTTGGAGCTTAAAGGAAACTCATGGAGAAGCTAAGAATGGTGCAGCTGGAGAAAATGCCATTTTTCACCATTCTTCGTTCTGAATCAAGCTTTGATGTCTTCATGAGAGTTGTAGCCCTCGGAAAGAGCTTTCTAACGCATGGTCATATGCGTCAATCCGACAACTGAGGACTCGGGAAAGTGCGTTTTAAGAACAGAGCAGAAAGCTGAGAAATCTTTACCCGAGATCGAGTACACTCTACTCGAGATCGAAGAGAGCCTGGTCGAGAAAGAGCTGATCGAGAAGCCGAGGACGAAGACGCAGACAACCTCTACTCGATGTCGAGGAGGCTTAGTCGAGATCGAGGAGCCCGGAGCCAAGGTCTGAGCATGTCGAGTAGATCCACCCGACCAAGCCAGCCCGATGAACGAATCCTACTCGATACAGAGTAGGGCTACTCGATGTCGACTAGACCTCCGAGCCATGTCCGAGCCTTGTCGAGCAGAGTCACCCGAGAAGATCTGTCGACGACGAATCCTAGTCGATGTCGACGAGCCCTTGTCGATGTCGAGTAGACTAGGTTCTGGAAACGCGTCGCCGTAAGCAGTCCGTGTCGAGCTGGGATTCCTTGGGCACGAAGGAAGCCGAGAAGGCCGAGATTCTATCCAAATCTATCATCATCTATCCATGGAAGGAAGATCTATCATCATGAAGACATATTACCTAGTTTAGATTTATCTTTTCCTTTTAGATTTATTTCCTTTATTGCTTTTATTTATCATTAAGCCTTTTAGATATAATTTTAGATATAGATAGGAGATTCTATCCTTGATTAGCAAGGATTAGAAGGCTATAAATAAAGCCCATGGGGCTCAGTTTTATTCATTCAATTTCAGTTAGAGAAGTAGTTCCACAGAGACGGTTTAGGAAGTTCAGAGGTTTTAGGGTTTTGGCGTTCAACGAGAGTTGGATCGTCGGGATTGTAAAGTCTTTGAATTTAGTTTAATGCAAGTTGTTATTTCCTTTCAATCAATGTCTGAGGTCGCGATGAAGCGCGAGTAGTCCACCCACTTCTAGGGTTGGGGCGAGCCCGACGATAGCCATGCGTGCTTGAGGTAAAGATCCGACCTTTATCATGTTTTAAGCATTTTCCTACTTGTTTATGTGTTTATTACCCGTCTAATGGAGATCCATGTTAACAACTTGGATTATAAACATAAAATTAGTAGAGACAATTAGAGTTTCTTGAAAGAGTTGTCTAATTGTTGGAAAAGGCGAAAGCTTAGTCCTTTGATGCGATTTACATGATAATTTGTTTGGTTCTGCCTTATGCATGCTTGGTTATCGTTGTTGCAAACCCCAATCTTGGAAGCCTTTTATATCAAGTTTAGTTCGAAATCCCAAAGCAATTGTTTTTACTTTCTTTTATTTCGTTTTATTCTCTGTCTCCTCGATATCGAATAGCACTCGTCGATATCGAGTACTGATCTTCGACCCAAAGTCGCTGTAGCTTCTGTGTGCAGGTACTCGACGAGACGAAGTGAAGTCGACGAAGACTCTACTCGACATCGAGTAGGCCTTGTCGATATCGACAAGCCCCTGTGACCGCTGTTGCGCTGTGTTCGACTGTGCCTGACCCCTGTCGACTAACCCTTAGTCGAGGTCGAGTACCACTGTTGTCGACGTTCGTGAGATTCCATAGCTGCCTAGGATCCGCTGACACGCTTCTTCGTGGATCGATCCTGACTTCCCACTGCTGCATCAAGAGGAGGTCTTGTAATTATTTGCAAGGGACGGAATCTGGTTTGCTGTTATTTATTTCTATTTTATTATTGCAAGTCTCGATTTCCTCCTAACAACAGTCGCGTATCACAAATCTGGGAGCTAAGTCACAAACGTTAAATCTGGGATTTAACGTTTGTGACTTAGCTCCGTTTCTTGCAGGAGACGGTCTACTTGAAAAACTAATGGATCCAGGGTCGAATCATTTTCAATGAGGGGAGGATAATGTGACCCTCGACGAATCTAGCTTCTCCGATGATCGGGTTGGAGGTCTAGATGCTAGGGATGGAGCTCCGATGGATGCTATTGAAGATGCTAACTATGAGGATATGGAAGAGGACCCACTTTAACCTCGAGGTATTCCACTGTTGACAAGAGCTCAAGCTCGCCTACTTGGTCAATCAGTCCTTATATTTGAGGAGTCACCACCACACTCGGTCACTTTGCTACAAGTAAAGTCTGAATTGGTGCCAATCGAGACTTAATTCGAGGGGATGCCAAGCTAAAATTTTCAAAACCAAACTACCTATTTTCGTAGGATGATATTCTCTTGCATTTTTTCCCCAAGCAAATAGGCTTCGGGCTAGCCCAAGAGGCTTTGCCCAAATCCCACGTTCTCTTCATGTGTTGTTTTCCAATGTTTTAATTTCTTAGCTTTCATACAAGTCCTATAAATATGTAAGCTTGACATTTGTTTTAAACAAGTTGAATTTGAGGAAAAACTAAGCTTTGTGCTTCCTTTGATTCAGGTCAAGAAACAAACTTATCTTGGTGAGATGCCGGATAAAACCTCTTGGTGAGATGCTAAGAGTGATTCCCTAGTGAGAGATGACAAAAACAAAGGGTCTGAAACACTCGGAGTGCGAGGCCGAGAGTGCGGAAGATCGAGTGTTGGAGAGAGTTCGAAGTGGGAGGCCGAGAGCGATCTTGCATCACATATCCCTCAAACCCCATCCCCTACCTTACCATCATTCTAAGGCATTTCACAGCCCCATTATCACCCTAAAATCACCCCAAAATGTCACTCCCAAAACAGCCCTTAATACCTTCGAAATCAACTCTACACAGGCGACGTCTCGGTAAAACGCTGTTTTCCGCTTCGTCTCACCTCCGATTGATAAGATATGCACCAACCCGCAACCACGACTTCAAGATCTAGAAAAGTAGTTCCCACACGTCCCCAGAAGCCGAGCCAATCGACGGGAAATCGACAATCTTTGAAGATTGATCTGTTGACTCAAAAGCTGACCACAATATCCCAACTTCTCGGAACTCTCGTCGCCGGTCCTTTTGCTCGCGCTCGGGTCCGAGCAGGTCATCTTGACAATGGTATAAGCTAATATCCATTCTAAATCTGTTTATTCCAAGGTTGTGATAGAATATTGAGGATAGCCACAATATTAGTTTTTGGACTGATAATTAGGTGTTCGAAGATCCACTTAATTATGAATCGTACTTTGCTAACCTTGTCAGAGGCCTAGTTGGACTGGAAGTTTGATTGCTTCATCAACAAAAATAACACTTGGAATTCAGATTGTTTATGGGCTGATTTAAAAGGGTTATTTTTGTCGGATTCAGATATTAGGTTGATAGCATGCATTTAGGTAGGCATAATAGGTTGCATTTAGCTTAGTTAAGATGCATATCATGCATGGTTTAAGTACAATTTGCATATTTGCTCTCTATGTTGGTGGAGTCGGAATCTACATGTTTTTATTAATTATTTTAGGTAACTGTGGATCCGAGGAGGAGACATGGGTTGATGAAGCATTAGATGAGGCTGTCTAGTTGATCAAGGAGGCTTACATGAAGATCTAAAGAGGTCCTGAGAAGAAAAAACGAGCTTAAACAAAGAACAAGTCTGCAGAAGTTGTCGCCAGACATGCTGAACTGGTATTTCACTTTCTGGAGGCCTCAGTTGTCCGATCGACTATTATGACCATGCGTTGGAAAGATATATCAGAGAAATAACACTTTCCTGTTGAAATCAAGAGTTGGTTCAAAGTGGATTTTCTGTAAAAGACTGATGCAGCGGGCGCCTCCATATGCTGCGGACGCAGTAATATGCCGTGGCCGCAACCGCCGAATTTGCCCAGAGCGACACATTTCGGTGTTCAGCGATATGTTTTCTATCCAAAACACTATTTATTCTATGTTTGTCTTTTTGGCCGACGGGGACATGACTCGAGGAGATTAGAGGGGCTTAGCCCTAGGTTTCCATTGAATCATTAGGTTAGGATTCAAGACGATTTTGCATCAACTTGTTTATAGTTTATTTTGTTTTATTTCTTATTTCAATCACCCAAAAATCCCCATTTCCACTAATTGGTAAATACACATTGCAAAGGAATACTTGATTCTCTGTGGGATCGACCTCTTACTTATTTGCTATACTAGTTTGTAGGTTTGAGTTTACTTTTGATACGGTTTACGCGACTAAAAATTATTCATCATAGGTGTATTAGTAAATTGATACTACTAGTTAGCCCCCTCAGAGAACGCCTTTATTTGGGTCCTTCTCCATTGATGTTGTTTAGAACAAAATCACAACATCGATTGTACCAAACGAAGTATGGGACCCTGATTTCAAATGCACGCAGTTGGACTCAGAAATTGAATGTTCTTCCAAAGGTATGCCATCTCTTATGGAAAATTGCTAAGTATGGCCTTGCCTCCAAAGGAAAGTTACAACGTGCTCACATTGGAGTACCAACAAGGTGCATTTTGTATGACTAATTGACTATCAACACTGACGATGCCATATAAACTAGATCTACTAATTAACAAGGATATGACGTCATAAATAGGTCACCCAACGCAAAGGACACTTGGTCCCTTCATAAGATTTCATGGCGAGTATAGTACTACGATTTCAGTAGAGTACTAAGATTTCATCGCAATTAAGATATTGGGTCATATCCTGGCCAGACTCCATACCTTAAGTATCTTTAGTCTAAATAGCCTCGCGATTAATATCCCGACATAAGCGTAGATAGAATCCATAACAAGTCTCGCAAGTACCTCGTGGCTCTTTAGGACCCAAATAAGCAGCTCGCTGGTTAAGCACCTCTCTTCTAACAGTGCCACATGTAGTACCTAGTTCCCTAGCATGAGGGCATACGTTACACGTGTCCCGTGTTAAACCCCGAGATCCCCATCAAGCTGCTTGCTTGGTCTCCCTATAAATACCCCCCTTCCACCCCCCAAGAAATGGATCTGATTTAAGAGAGAAGAAGAAGAGCTTTTATTATCTCCCGGACCTAAAACCCTCGAAGTTGAGTTTTTAAGGTCTTTTTCAGAGAAGAACGTTCTTGGGATAAGAACATCACCTGACATCCTCTAAGGACGGCGATATAGTGACTTACCTCCTCGTGATCCGAACGCACCACCCCCATCGCTTGGACTAAATAAATATATAATCTAATCACCACCCTTCGCGACTAAAGCTTGTAGGTATTTTAAGATATTTTGTCTTCACGATGAGGTAATAAGTATAGGTGAAATTCTATGATCGTGTCATTGACGCTGTTTGTGGGAACCTTTCACGATGAGAGGTTCCACGTTGCGATACGCTTCTTTACATTACATTCTTTTAATTCCCTTTGTTTCATTCTTTTTTACTTTACTTTTTTCCTTCTTCATGAATCCTATATAAAGCGTAAAATAGCGTTGCTTACTACTCTTTTAACACTAAAGAATAGCATTAAGAACTCAAGTACTTAGACCAATTGACACATTGATTCAATGTAATTAAGACAGATAGGTGCATACTGAACTCAACCCTAATCGAATCTACACAACATAGATCAATTGTTATCATCAACTACAAAGGCATAGAAATATCACTAAATCAATGACTTCGTTTGCTATCGAGAAACCATCAACGGATTCATAGCATATATGTGAACTCTAACTAGATGCGTGGTCATAGAAAGAATCACAAATATAATCAATGAAGAACAAGATGATAAATAAACTCATGAATAATATAGAAATCAAGTCTCACAATCAACCAACCAAGTCATGAATCATAGCAAAATCACAAGAATTCTAGGCAAACATAACAAACCTTGAATCCCTAAACTTAAATCCTCCAATTGTAACGAGTTCTTGGCAATAGAACTGTATTAGTTGTATTAGTTGATTGAATGAATGTTGGAAATATGTATAATATAGGGCTCAAAGGCGTCGGCCAAACCCCTAGCTCACAAATCTGGGAGCTAAGTCACAAATCTGGGATCTCACAAATCTGGGAGCTAAGTCACAAACGTTAAATCTGGGATTTAACGTTTGTGACTTAGCTCCGTTTCTTGCAGGAGACGGGCTACTTGAAAAACTAATGGATTCGGGGTCGAATCATTTTCAATGAGGGGAGGAGAATGTGACCCTCGACGAATCTAGCTTCTCCGATGATCGGGTTGGAGGTCTAGATGCTAGGGATGGAGCTCCGATGGATGCTATTGAAGATGCTAACTATGAGGATATGGAAGAGGACCCACTTTTACCTCGAGGTATTCCACTGTTGATAAGAGCTCAAGCTCGCCTACTTGGTAATTCGGTCCTTATATTTGAGGAGTCACCACCACACTCGGCCACTTTGCTACAAGTAAAGTCTGAATTGGTGCCGATCGAGACTTAATTCGAGGGGATGCCAAGCTAAAATTTTCAAAACCAAACTACCTATTTTCGTAGGATGATATTCTCTTGCTTTTTTCCCCCAAGCAAATAGGCTTCGGGCTAGCCTAAGAGGCTTTTCTCAAATCCCACGTTCTTTTCATGTGTTGTTTTCCACTGTTTTAATTTCTTAGCTTTCATACAAGTCCTATAAATATGTAAGCTTGACATTTGTTTTAAACAAGTTGAATTTGAGGAAAAACTAAGCTTTGTGCTTTCTTTGATTCAGGTCAAGAAACAAACTTATCTTGGTAAGATGTCGGATAAAACCTCTTGTTGAGATGCTAAGAGTGATTCCCTAGTGAGAGATGACGAAATCAAAGGGTCTGAAACACTCGGAGTGCGAGGCCGAGAGTGCGGAAGATCGAGTGTTGGAGAGAGTTCGAAGGGGAGGCCGAGAGCGATCTTGCATCACATATCCCTCAAAACCCATCCCCTACCTTACCATCATTCTAAGGCATTTCACAGCCCCATTATCACCCTCAAATCACCCCAAAATGTCACTCCCAAAACAGCCCTCAATGCCTTCGAAATCGTCTCTACACAGGCGACGTCTCGGTAAAACGCTGTTTTCCGCTTCGTCTCACCTCCGATTGATAAGATATGCACCAACCCGCAACCACGACTTCAAGATCTACAAAAGTAGTTCTCACACGTCCCCAGAAGTCGAGCCAATCGACGGGAAATCGGCAATCTTTGAAGATTGATCTATTGACTCAAAAGCTGACCACAATATCCCAACTTCTCGGAACTCTCGTCGCCGGTCCTTTTGCTCGCGCTCGGGTCCGAGCACGTCATCTTGACAATGGTATAAGCTAATATCCATTCTAAATCTGTTTATTCCAAGGTTGTGATGGAATATTGAGGATAGCCACAATGTTAGTTTTTGGACTGATAATTAGGTGTTCGAAGATCCACTTAATTATGAATCGTACTTTGCTAACCTTGTCAGAGGCCTAGTTGGAGTGGAAGTTTGATTGCTTCATCAACAAAAATAACACTTGGAATTCAGATTGTTTATGGGCTGATTTAAAAGGGTTATTTTTGTCGGATTCAGATATTAGGTTGATAGCATGCATTTAGGTAGGCATAATAGGTTGCATTTAGCTTAGTTAAGATGCATATCATGCATGGTTTAAGTACAATTTGCATATTTGCTCTCTATGTTGGTGGAGTCGGAATCTACATGTTTTTATTAATTATTTTAGGTAACTGTGGATCCGAGGAGGAGACATGGGTTGATGAAGCATTAGATGAGGCTGTCTAGTTGATCAAGGAGGCTTACATGAAGATCTAAAGAGGTCCTGAGAAGAAAAAACGAGCCTAAACGAAGAAAAAGTCTGCAGAAGTTGTCGCCAGACATGCTGAACTGGTTTTTCACTTTCTGGAGGACTCAGTAGTCCGATCGACTATTATGACCGTGCGTTGGAAAGATATATCAGAGAACTAACACTTTTCTATTGAAATCAAGAGCTGATTCAAAGTGGATTTTCTGTAAAAGACTGATGCAGCGGGCGCCTCCATATGCTGCGGACGCAGTAATATGCCGTGGCCGCAACCGCCGAATTTGCCCAGAGCGACACATTTCGGTGTTCAGCGATATGTTTTCTATCCAAAACACTATTTATTCTATGTTTGTCTTTTTGGCCGACGGGGACATGACTTGAGGAGATTAGAGGGGCTTAGCCCTAGGTTTCCATTGATTCATTAGGTTAGGATTCAAGACGATTTTGCATCAACTTGTTTATAGTTTATTTTATTTTATTTCTTATTTCAATCACCCAAAAATCCCCATTTTCACTAATTGGTAAATACACATTGCAAAGGAATACTTGATTCTCTGTGGGATCGACCTCTTACTTATTTGCTATACTAGTTTGTAGGTTTGAGTTTACTTTTGATACGGTTTACGTGACTAAAAATCGTTCATCATAGGTGTATTAGTAAATTGATACTATTAGTTAGCCCCCTCAGAGACCGCCTTTATTTGGGTCCTTCTCCATTGATGTTGTTTAGAACAAAATCACAACATCGATTGTATCAAACGAAGTAAGGGAGCCTGATTTCAAATGCACGCAGTTGGACTTAGAAATTGAATGTTCTTCCAAAGGTATGCCATCTCTTATGGAAAATTGCTAAGTATGGCCTTGCCTCCAAAGGAAAGTTACAATGTGCTCAAATTGGAGTACCAACAAGGTGAATTTTGTATGACTAATTGACTATCAACAGTGACGATGCCATATAAACTAGGACCTAAAACCCTCGAAGTTGAGTTTTTAAGGTCTTTGATCGGAGAAGAACGTTCTTGGGATAAGAACATCACTTGACATCCTCTAAGGACGGCGATATAGTGACTTACCTCCTCGTGATCCGAACGCACCACCCCCATCGCTTGGACTAAATAAATATATAATCTAATCACCACCCTTCGCGACTAAAGCTTGTAGGTATTTTAAGATATTTTGTCGTCACAATGAGGTAATAAGCATAGGTGAAATTCTATGATCGTGTCATTGACGCTGTTTGTGGGAACCTTTCACGATGAGAGGTTCCGCGTAGCGATACGCTTCTTTACATTACATTCTTTTAATTCCCTTTGTTTCATTCTTTTTTACTTTACTTTTTTCCTTCTTCATGAATCCTATCTAAAGCGTAAAATAGCGTTGCTTACTACTCTTTTAACACTAATACTTTTGCAGGAATCATGAATTTTATGCTTTTCGGAGAAGAGTTTGGAAACCAACACCATGATGCCCAAGAAGCTGACGGTCTCAACCTTAACAATCCCCCTAACGAGGAAGCTCCACACCATGACAACGAGAATATTCCTCAACAACCTCCTTGGGATGCAGTGCAACCTCCCCCATTTTCTCTCTACGGGATGTGGGGTAGTTACTCCCCGTATCAATTCTTTGCGGGAAATTACCCATAGAATCCATATTTCACCCACCACGCAAGTGGGATGCAATTCAAACGCGATCCCCATGTCTACTATCAATAGTAGGGTGATGTACCTACGACGGTCAATCACTTCCCCAACCCCGCTAGAGGTCCTCGTAATCGAGGTCTGGAACACAACAAGAACATCAACAAGATTGCACGTGGATTCAACACCAGGGACGTGTCATCGCGTTCAAACTCCCCTGAAGCACCTGCTCAAACTCGCAAAGGTGAACCAACTTTCCCATCTGCTTTTTGTAAAGAAATACGCGAGCACCCGTTCCCAAGAGATGGAGGAACATCTCCATCGCCAAATATAAAAGAGATACCAATCCTACTGATCATTTCAACCAATTTACAACGTCAATGGGAATGAATGAGGATAATGATGCTATGTTCTACCGCTCGTTTCCATCCACGTTAAGCGGGTAACAGGACAAAATCGTCGGGTTCCTATCAAAAGAATATCCAAACTAACCAACTAGTATAGCTAGTAAGTCCGGAGTCGATCCACAGGGAACTACCGTTACTTTATGCGTTATAATCACCAACAAGAGTAAACAAGGGGGTTGTAGAGATGTAAAAATGCAAAGAATTGAATAAGTAAATAATGGTGATGGTTGTAAACAATGGTGAATGAGATGTTTCACCTACGATTCTCAACTTTGGTTCGTCTCCTTGATCATAGTTCTTCCTTCTAGTTGTATCTTTTCTATATCCACTCTTATCTTGATTTAAATAGATTATTAGTCTATGAGTCCTAATAATCTCTTATTCCTAGGCAATCTTAACACGGATTAAGGTTTAATCCTAGGAACAACACTAAGTCTCAAGATATATTAAGCTTATAAGCAATATTAATTCCCTAATGAACTAACATTTAACCTATAGTCAATTTCTTATACAATCAAGCTTTTCTATGAGATTTACTCAATTGTATTTGCTACTTTGGATTAGATTTCACAAATGTATGAATCAAAACCCTGGCAATGATGCAATTCTAATGAGGTCGCGAATCAAGGTAGAATCAACACCATCAAGCAATTAAAGCACAAAGAAATTGAAGTCTTGATCGTAGGCAAAACACGATGAGTAGTTGCTCATGCTCCTAAACGCAGTCTCTTAATTGTTCAAAGGATAAAAGATGACCTAAAACCATCTAAAATAAGTCTTTAAATACCTAAGTATACCGTCATAAAAATCTAGAAAGTTTTTCCCAAAGATAGGCCCAACTTAAGAAGCAAAGAAACTCTGCGCTGAACCGGCCCAGGAAAACCGCGGGTGCTACCCACTTGGCCGTGGGTGCGGCTACTGCAGAGAACTCTGGAATTCTGGCAGCACGTGCGGTTTTGGTGGTTGCGGGTGCGGTTTTTTGTCTTGCCTTGTTGTGGTGAGTTGAATCTGCCATGTTTTACAGTAACTTTTATATCGTTTTATGCATACATTTCATGCATTTGGGCTAAGATAATACAGAATATATGTAGTTTATGCTTATTTGCCAAATTATGGAATCTACACCAGTTTCTGTTTAATTTCGCAGAATTCAAGGCAAATTACAGCAGTTCTGAGAAAAGTTGGAAAAGCTCAGGAATCAACTACAGAAGTCCAAGGTCAAAAGACTACAAAACAAGGACGAATCAAGCTGGAAACCAACAGTTATTCGATATCGATGAAAACTAGTCGATATCGATGAAAACTAGTCGATATCGATAAAACATGTCCGAGCATGCCTGGTCGAGCAGAGTTGATCGAGAAACCGAGAGCCAAAGACAACCCGACTCTGGAAGCCTTACCCGATCTCGAGTAAACTAGTCGAGATCGACGAACCCTGATGCCATGCCCGGAGTCGAGGAGTTATGCCAAGTCGAGAAGCCGAGGATGAAGACGCCGAGCACACCTTTACTCGATATCGAGTAAACAACTCGATATCGACAAGATCGTTTGCGCCAATCCGAGCCAGTGTCGGGGAAGAGTCCTTGACCAAGACTAGGAGCGCGGAAGTCGACACTAGTCTACTCGATCTCGAGGACGTTACTCGATCTCGGGGAACCCAACAGCGCCTGTCCGAGCTTGATCGAGCACCAGCTACCCGAGACGCCCAACCGAGCCATAGTCGACGACCATGTTACTTGATATCGAGTAAGATCTACTCGAGATTGAGGAAACCGTGTCCGAAGCCGCGTTACGCGGTTTGCTGTCCTACGCGGTTTGGGAGTCCTTGGAGCCGAAGGAATTCGAATCTGACCGAGATCTATCAACATCTATCTATGGAGAGAAGACCTATCAACACATGGAAGACTTACCTACTTTGGATATAATATCCCCTTATAGATTTAATTCCTTTATTGCATTTATTTATCATTAAGCTTTTAGATATAGATTTAGATAAAGATAGAGATATTATAACCTTGAATAGCAAGGAATAGAAGGCTATAAATAAAGCCCATGGGGCTGATTTTAGATTCATTGAATTCACAAGCTCGAGAAGTAGTTCCACAGAGATGGTTTAGGAGTTCAAAGGTTTTAGGGTTTTGGCGTTCAACGAAAGTTGGAGTGCCGGGATTGTAAAGACTTTGAATTTAGTTTAATGCAAGTTTCTTTTCATACATCAATGTCTGCTATTGCGATGATAAGTGAGTAGTCCACCCACTTCTGGGGCTGGGGTGAGCCCGACGGTCGCCATGTGAGGCGATGCGGTAAAGGTACAATCTTTTTATGCAATTCGTCTTCTATCCCTATGAGCATGATTCTTTTGAGAGAGTTGAAGGTGATCTTTGTTTGTATTATTGAAGCGAAAGTGATCTTAATGCAACTTGAGTTAATTATGTGAAAAGGGTTAGTAACAATTAGGGTTTATGCGAAAGCCTCTATCTTCCTATTTGTTAGTAACGAAAGTTATTTTGATGGAAAACAATGATCTTTTATTCCTTTATGTGTTACTTTGCATGGTTATCGTTGTGGTGTTGATACCCTGGCTTTGGAAGTTCTTTATACATTGAGTTTATTTCTTCCGAAATCAGAGTTCTGTGTTCGAAGTCTGCAATTTAAAGTTTCTGTCTTTTAGTCGATCTAGAGCAGTTGTTGTCGATCTCGAGTTGGCTGTTAGTCGAGATCGAGTTAGGTTAGTCTAGATCGAGTTTCTGTTTTGATTCTGAGTTTCTGTCGTCATTGTCTTTAGTCAATCTCGAGTTCTGCTTTGTCGAGATCGAGTAGCTTCTGTCTTTGCTTTTATTTCTGTTTTCGTTTGTTATTTCTATCTTTGTTTCTTTGTTTTTGTCTTCTGTTTGCTTTTCTGTGAGATTTACAGCTACCTAGGATCCGCTGACACGCTTCCTCGTGGATCGATCCTGACTTCCCACTACTGCATAGGGAGGAGGTCTTGTAATTATTTGCTGGGGCACGAATCTGGTTTGATCTATTTTATTATATTTTGAACTCGATTTCCTCATACAACAAATTGGCGCCGTTGCCGGGGAAGCAATCATTCGCGCCTTAGGTAGTTAAAATCTCACGTATTCATTGAGTTACTTTACAGGTGTATGCGCCGTTCTGGTCAACCACCTGAGTTTGACAGCTTAGACGAATCTGAACGCCTCCAACACATCCGAGGTAAACTACAAAGAGCCATGGCGACTGCTGAGAGACAAGAACAACTAGTTGCGAGGCTAACCAGGGAACTAGCCGTTAAAGATGCTGCTATCGCCACTGAGAAAGCAGGAAGGGAACAAGCAGAAGCTGAGCTTGCCCAATACCCAACTACAGCAGAGGACTACATGCACCCGACACTCGTCGTGCCTGAATCGGCTATTCTTATCCCTCAAAATAACTATGAAATTCGCACTCCTTTCTTAATAGAAATTAAACATTATGCGTTTCATGGTAGATTTAATGAATGGCCTCTTCAGCACATTACCAACTTTACTGACATGTGTCGCACTCTTGCTGAAGGTACCACCTTGGAGTACATCCCGATGAAGGCTTTCCGCTGGTCTCTTGCTGGTCCTGCATTGAAATGGCTAGAAGGACTGAAACCACGATCTCTCACGACATGGGCTCAAGTGAAGTAGGAATTTCTGAATAAGTTCTTTCCTCCTGCCAAGACTGCGCTCCTTCGCCAAAAGATCACATCTTTCAAACAACAGCCTGGAGAGACACTAGCAAAGGCATGAGAACGCTATAAGGATCTACTGCGATCCTACCCTACACATGGACAACAACCCTGCGTAGTTCAAGAGATCTTCTTCAATTCTCTGGACTTGGCTGCAAAGGACAGAATCAACACATACACCCACTATGAGTATCTGACAATGTCGCCTGCTGACGCATGGGCTGCTCTCGACAATGTGACCAACTATGACAACAAGTATGGGACTCCAGTCAACTATGAGGAGAACCCCTATGCCAGGCCAGCACCATCCATGCCCCTATATGAGCTCCCTAAGGAGATTGATCCAGATGTTAGGGAGCAGTACTACCGAGATCAGAATAGGAAGCTCCTCAAGCAAGTAAAGTATCTTTCTGTCAACCAGCCTTGCATTGAATGCGGATCACAGCAGCACACCACTACTGAGTGCCCACACACAGAGCAAGTCAGGCTGGCAGAACACCACGAAGAGGTAGCCTACACAGGGGGTCCCAATCGCTATATGGGGGACCAAAGGTTTCAGCAACCACAATGGAACCAAGGTGCCCCTAGGAAACCCCCACCCTAAAGAGCTCCAGGACATCCGGAAAAGGGACCAGAAAAGGGATGATCTGCAGACAATCCTTGACGAGATGCGGAAGAACCATTCTAACACCATGCAGTCCTTCAACTCAGTTTACACTCAGATACAAGGTGTGAACTTTAGGCTTAGGGAAATCGATGTCTGGAGAAAGTCAATGGAAACACAGATGAGCCAGCTAGCAGCAGGAATCCCCCGACAGTCAGGAACCCTCCCAGGATCTTCAGAACCAAATCCCAAGGGGAAGACGGGACACATCGCTGCTGTGAAACTCAGAAGCGGCCATCAACTGCAAGAGCCAGAGGTCGGAAAGCAGAAGAGCGGAGAAGCTGAGAAACAAGTCGACGTCGACCAGCACTTAGTCGATCTCGAGCAAGGTCAACTCGATCTCGAGCAACAATTGGGAAATCCTTCTTCTGCACTGCACAACAACTCGAAATCGACTACAGTAGTCGATATCGAGGAAGATCAAGTCAAGATCGAGAAGACTGCTACACCTCCGACATCTGGTCTGGCTCCGAATCAGAAAAAAGAAGCTGTCCTTCCCAACAAAATCTCCAAAAGACCCAACAGAGAACAAATTTCAGCGCTTCATCAAGATGCTTCAGAAACTCAACGTCACCATTCCCTTCACAGAAGCTCTTAATGAAATGCCATCCTTCGTCAAATTTCTCAAGGAGATTCTGAGCAAAAAGAGATCAATGGCTGAGATTACAGAAGAGTGCAACCATTTGGACATACTTGAGAAGAGGCCAGATCTAGGTAAGTTTGCTATAACCATTGGATTTGGTCCATATAAAATTAATGCTTTATGTGATCTTGGAGCTAGTGTGAGCATAATGCCTTTAACAATTTGGTCCAAGATTAAGATAGGTGCCCTAGAGCCTGTGGATGCTAAGATTTATATGGCCAACAACACTATGGTTATTCCAACAGGCATGGTGGACAATGTGCCAGTGCAAGTAGGTAAGTTTTTCGTCCCTGCTGATTTCTTAGTTATTGCTATGGCGGAAGACCCTGCTTGTCCAATTATTCTAGGAACAGTGGATGCCAACATAAGCGTAAGGAAGAGAGTGCTCACTTTCAACATCAGCGATGAGGTAATTGAGTATTCCTTTAATAAAACTGAAAGGCATACAAGTCCAATGGAAGAGGTCAAATCTATATCAGCTGGTTACATTACTTGTGGGGAGCCTAAGGTAAGAAATATGACTCTCGAAGAGCTGGAAAAGAGAGATATGGAGGCCCAGGTGAAGAAGATCATGGCCATCATGAACGAGGAAATAGAGAATCCACTCAACACGGACCAAGGTACGTCGTTATGGACTAACTATTTTTCGGATGCCTAGACAGGATGCAAGTATGGGGTCGTAGTCGACCAGAATTCCTCGATATCGAGGACTGTGGTCGATCTCGACCAAAACCAGAAGCCTCCACCAGCACCAGCGTCGTCGAGCAGCCAACCTGAAGATCAGACCTCCTTGAGATTGAGTACGCTACTCGAGATCGACCACTACCTCGCTGCCTCGACTTCACCTTCCTCGAAGCTGATTCCACCAGACGGGCCAGACTCCTTGAGATCGACTAACCTTGTCGAGATCGACCAAGCCTCACCCTCCCCAGCTCCTGCATCCTCGAGCAGTCCACCAACATAAGCTGAAAACTCGTCGAGATCGAGTAATGTTACTCGAGATCGACCAAACACCGTGGTCCCCGATTCCGTTTCTGCGAAGGTAAGCCAAGGTATGGATCTTTCTTCTCCTATTTACATTAAAGATTTATCTATACATGGGAGAGGTTTGCCTTGGTATGTGCGCTTATGTAGGATATCCAATGATGAGCCTAAGGAGTATGAAGTTGGAGACAAGCTCTATGTCTCTAAATCAAAAGATCATTGGTTCTCTAACAAATTCAACAAGAAGAGGATGGGACATTTCGTGGTGAACAAGATCCACTCAGGAGGATTACAGCTGATGGACAAGAATGGAGTCCTATTTAAAGCCCAAGCTACATGGGCCCTGCAAATGCCACCTTGAGCTTAATGGAGAAAGTCGGCCTAACGACTATAACATCTAGAGCTTGTACATAGACATTTATTTTTGGGACTTTTTGGACATTGTTTTGTTTGTTTTTGGTTTTGAACATTTTTAGTCTTTCTATTGTGGGTATATGTCTTCTATACTTTTTAGGTCCAAGCAAGCTATATTCAGACTCGGCTCGGGCATTCTTTCATTCAATATTAAGAGGCCCTGCACACATGTCTAGTGAGTTTCTTTCTCTACTGTTGTTGCAGGAGGATGGTCAAGTATGAAATAAATATAAAGTAAAGATCAGACTGACTTCCCTGTCTCAGCAAATAAATACAAGACTTCCTCCCGTTGTAGTAGAAGGTTGTCAGGATCGAATCCACGAGGAAGCACGTCAGCAGTTCTTAGGTAGCAACAGATCTCACAGATAAGCAAACAGAAGACAGAAACAAAGGAACAAAGAAAGAAAGACAGAAATAACAAACGAAAGCAAGAAATAAAACAAAGATAGCAACTAACTCGATCTCGACAAGCTGTACCCGAGATCGACAAACAACAGTAAAAGACAGAAACTTCAAATCGATGACAGACACTCGACTCAGACAACACAGTACTCGATCTCGACAAGATGCTACTCGAGATCGACAAGAGACAGTAAAAACAGAAATTGCAGAATTGAAAACACAAACAGAAACTCAACTCGACATAGACCAAAACCGTACTCGAGATCGACTACAGCCTACTCGATCTCGACAAGACTCTCCTCTGTATCGACTAGAAAGACAGAAACTTAAATTGCAAATTTCGAACCAAAACTCAACTTTTCGACAGAAATAGATCAATATATGAAAAACTTCCAAAGCCAGGGTATCAACACCACAACGATAACCATGCAAAGTAACACATAACTTTCGTTACTAACAAATAGGCATATAGAGGCTTTCGCATAAACCCTAATTGTTACTAACCCTTTTCACATAATTAATCCAAGTTGCATTAAGATCACTTTCGCTTCAATAACACAAACAAGGATCACCTTCAACTCTCGCAAAAGAATCATGCTCATAGGGATAGAAGACGAATTTCATAAAAAGATCTGACCTTTACCGCATCACCTTACATGGCCACCGTCGGGCTCACCCCACCCCCAGAAGTGGGTGGACTACTCGCTCTTCATCATCAAGAAAGACATCAAATAACAAAAGAAACTAACTTGCATTGAATTAAATAAAGAGAGCTTACAACCCACAAGACAAATCCGCTTTCGCCTTTCCACGTTGCTTGCTACAAACTCTCTCTTTCTACTCCTACTTACTTGAATGGAATTGATCGTGTTTCTGAATTAATGAAAAACCAGCCCCCAGGGCTTTATTTATAGCCTTCTATTCCTTGCTAATCAAGGATAGAATCTTCTATCTATATCTAAAATTATATCTCAAAGGCTTAATGATAAATAAAAGCTATAATGAAATTAAATCTAAAATAGGGAAAGATAAATCTAAACTAGGTAAGTCTCTTCATGTTGATAGATCTCCCTTCCATGGATAGAACTTGATAGATCTCGGCTTACTCGACTTCCTTCGTGCCCAAGGAACTCCAGCTCGACTCGGACTGCTCACGGCGACGCGTTTCCAGAAGCTGGTCTACTCGACATCGACAAGGGCTCGTCGATCTCGACTAGGATTCGTCGTCGACTGATCTTCTCGGGTGACTCTGCTCGATAAGCTCGGATCTGGGCTCCTGGGCGTCATCGATCTCGACTAGGGTTCCTCGAGATTGACTAGGGGTGTGGTCGAAGACGGCTCCCTGGTGATGTAGAGGACTCCTCCTCGGCATGGACTCGGACTAGGGCATGGTGGCTCCTCGATCTTGACAAGGCCTCCTCGAGATCGAGTAGGGTTGCTCAGCGCCTTCGTCCTCGGCTTCTTGATCAACTCCTCTTCTCGACTAGGTAATCCTCGAGATCGAGTAGGGTCCCGGGAGTCGGGTTGCCTCGGACTTGCTTTCCTCGACCAGGCTTTGTTGACCAAGTCTGCTCGGGCTCTCTACTCGAGATCGAGTAAGGTGTACTCGACATAGAGTAGCTCTTGCTTCAGCTCGGTTTGTCCTGGTTCTATACTCTCGGATTCTGGACTTCTGTAGTTGTTTTCCGAGCTTTTCTGACCTTCCTTAAAATTGCTGTAAAGCGTCTCGAATTCTGCGAATTTAAACAGAAACTGGTGTAGATTCCATAATTTGGCAAATAAACATAAACTACATAGATTCTGTACTATCTAACCCAAATGTATGCAATGTATGCAGAAAACGATATAAAAGTTACTGTAAAACATGACAGATTCAGCTCACAACATCTACCCTTGTTTTTATACAGTGAGGACACTGTAATGTTTAATGATGGGGTGGGGGAAGAGCTTACTTTATGCATATTTGATCATATTTGACATTATGTGTGCATTTTTAAGGTTTATTTTTTGAATTGCTTATACATGGCTATTTTGGAATTCATTATTGAATTATGTGCTTATATGCATGTTTTCCAAAAGTTTGAGAAAATCACCCCATTGAAAATTTTGATTAGTGTCATGGAAGCTTTATTGAACTCGACGATGCAAAATTGGATTTATTAGAGATATAGCATGAAATTGCCTAGTAAAGGGAAGTCACAATGAAGTGCATTATTTCTTGAAAACCATGAAAGGAGGTAAAATTTGATGTTGCTTTTGACATGTTGCATGATAAGAGGATGGAGGACTTTATATTTCCATATAAATGCTCATATATTGTTATTCCTAGCCTTACCTATGCTTATGCATTACACATAAGCCATATTATGCCTTATTTTAATTATTGCTCCACATGATCTAAATATTGCCATTCTTTACCTTATTTTCTATCCGGGGATTATGTTGAGAATGAAAGTACATTATGGAGTTGTTATATTGTGTTTGTGTTGGCAAATATTTAGATCATGTGGAGCAATAATTGAAATAAGGCATAATATGGCTTTTGTGATGCATAAGCATAGGTAAGGCTAGGATTATAAACAATGAGCATTATATGGAAATATAAAGTCCTCCATCATCTTATCATGCAACATGTCAAAAGCAACTTCAATTTTTACCTCCTTCTATGGTTTTCAAGAAAATAATGCACTTCACTATGACTTCCCTTTACTAGGCAATTTCATGCTATATCTCTGATGAATCTAATTTTGCATCGTCGAGTTCAATATAAGCTTCCATGACATTATTCAAAATTTTCAATGGGGGTCATTTTTCAAACTTTTGGAAATCATGCATATAAGCACATAGATAAATAATGCATTCCAAAATAGACATGTAGCAATCCAAAGAAATAAATTCTAAATATGCACAAATAATGTCAAATATGGCAAATATGCACAAAGTAAGCCCTTCCCCCACCCCATACTTAAACATTACATTGTCCTCACTGTATAAAAACAAGGGTAAAGAAAGAAACTCACTAGACTGATGTGCAGGGCCTCTAAACTTCGAATGGAAGCACCTCCTGGGCTGAGTATGAATTTTGATATAGCTTGCCTCTATCCATGGACCTGAAAAGTGTAGAAGACATATACCCACAATAGCAAAACTAAAAGTGTTTCAAACCAAAAACAAAGTCTCAAAAAGTCCTAAAAAGTCTATGTACAAGCTCTAGATTTTATAGTCGCTAGGCCGACTTTCCATTTAGCTCAAGGTGCCATTTGCAGGGCCCATGTAGCCTGGGCCTCAAATACGACTCCATTCTTGTCCATCAGCTGTAATCCTCCAGAATGGATCTTGTTCACCACGAAAGGTCCCATCCGCTTCTTGTTGAATTTGTTAGGGAACCAATGATCCTTTGATTTAGAGACATAGAGTTTGTCTCCAACTTCATACTCCTTGGGCTCATCATTGGATATCCTACATAAGCGCACATACCAAGGTAAACCTCTCCCATGTATAGATAGATCTTTAATGGAAATAGGAGAAGAGAGGTCCATACCTTGGCTTACCTTTGCAGCGACGGAATCGAGGACCACAGTGTTTGGTCGATCTCGACTAGGGTTAGTCGATCTCGACGAGTCCGCAGGTTCTGGTGGTGGGCTGCTCGAGGATGCAGGAGCTGGTGAAGTCGAGGGCTTGTCAACATCGAGTGGCCTACTCGATGTCGAGTAGGGTTCTGCTCCTGGTGGCTGCAGCGTCGAGGAAGCAGGAGCTGATGGAGCCTGGTGGTGGTCGACCTCGACAAGCCTAGTCGATGTCGAGTAGCCTTCAGCTTCTGTGTTGCTGCTCGATGACGCTGGTGCTCGTGAAGACTTATGTGTCTTGTCGAGATCGACTAGGGTCCTCGATGTCGAGGAGTCTTAGTCGATCTTGACCCCATACTTAGTTCCTGTCAAAGCATCCGAAAAATAATTAATCCATAACGACGTAACTTCATTTGTGTCGATTGGATTTTCTGCGTCCTCCTTTAGGATTGCCATGATCTCCTCCACCTGGGCCTCCATGTCCCTCTTTTCCAGCTCCTCAGGGGTCATATTTCTGACCTTGGGTTCCCCGCAGGTGATGTAGCCAGCTGAGATAGATTTCACCTCTTCCATTGGACCTGTATGCCTTTCAGTTTTATTAAAGGAATACTCAATTACCTCATCGCTGATGTTGAAGGTGAGCACTCCTTTCCTTACGCTTATGTTGGCATCCACCGTCGCCAAGAAGGGTCTCCCTAGAATAATTGGACAAGCAGGATCTTCTTGCATATCAATAACTAGGAAATCAGCAGGGACAAAGAATTTACCTAGTTGTACTGGCACATTGTCCACCATGCCTGTTGGAATGACCACCGTGTTGTTGGCCATATATAGTCTAGCATCCATAGGCTCTAGGGCACCTATCTTAATCGTGGACCAAATTGTTAAAGGCATTATACTCACACTAGCTCCAAGATCACATAAAGCATTAATTTTGTATGGACCAAATCCAAGTGTTATAGCAAACTTACCTGGATCCGGCCTCTCCTCCAGTATGTCCAAATGGCTGCATTCCTCTGTAATTTCAGCCATTGATCGCTTTTTGCTCAGTATCTCCTTTAGGAACTTGACATAGGATGGCATTTCATTGAGAGCTTCTGTGAAGGGGATGGTGACGTTGAGTTTCTAAAGCATCTTGATGAAGCGCTGAAATATCTTTTCTGCCGGGTCATATGGAGATTTTGTGGGGAAAGGCAGCCTCTTTTTCGGATTTGGAACAGACGTCGGAGGGGCTGCAACTTTGTCGACTTCGACTAGGTGCTCCTCGACATCGACTAGGTCCTTGTCGATCTCGACTAGATTGGGTGTTGTCGAGTTGCTGTTTAGTGCAGACGAAGGTTTCTGAAGTTTCTCCTCTACGTCGACTAGGCCCTCCTCGATGTCGACTACAGTGTTGTCGATGTCGACTTGCTGTTTTTCGTCGTTCTGCTGCTTTTCGACCTCTGGCTCTTGCAGTTGATGTCCGCTTTTGAGTTTTACAGCACCTGACTGTCTGGGGATTCCTGCTGCCAGCTGACCAATTTGTGTATCAACTGATTTTCGCCATATATCAATCTCCCCAAGCCTAGAGTTGACCCCTTGCATCTGAGTGTAGACGGAGTTGAAGGAATGCCTAGTTTCTGAGTGATTTCTCCGTATTTCCTCCAGGACTGTTTGTATATCATCCTTTTTCTGGTCTCTTTCCGGATGTCTTGGAGCTCTATAGGGCGTGGGGTTCCTAGGGACACCTTGGTTCCATTGTGGTTGCTGAAACCTTTGATCCCCTATGTAGCGATTGGGACCCCCTGCATAAGCTACCTCCTCGTGATGTTCTGCCATCCTGACTTGCTCTGTGTGTGGGCACTCAGGAGTGGTGTGCCGCTGCGATCCGCATTCAATGCAAGGCTGATTGACAGAAAGATACTTTACTTGTTTTATGAGCTTCTTGTTCTGATCTCTGTAGTATTGTTCCCTTACATCCGGATCAATTTCCTTAGGAGGCTCATAGAGGGGCATGGAAGGTGCTGGCCTGGCGTATGAGTTCTCTTCATAAGTTGCAGTAGACCCATACTTGTTGTCGTAGTTGGTGAGCTTCTCTAGCACACCCCATGCGTCACTTGGCGGCATTGTCAGATACTCATAGCGAGTATAGTGGTTGATTCTGTCCTTAGTGACTTGATCAAGAGAGTTGAAGAAGATCCCCTGAATGACGTAGGGTGGTTGTCCATGAGTAGGGCAAGATCGCAGAAGTTTCTTGTAGCGCTCCCATGCTATTGCCAGCGGTTCCCCTTGCTTCTGTTTGAAGGCGGTGATTTTCTGGCGGAGATGTGCTATTTTGGCGGGTGGGAAGAATTTGCTCAGAAACTCTTGCTCTACTTGGGGCCATGTTGTCAGTGATCTTGGTTTCAGCCCTTCAAGCCACTTCAGTGCAGGTCCAGCCAGCGACCAGCGGAAAGACTTCATCTTGACATATTCCAGAGTTGTACCTTCAGCAAGAGTACGGCACATGTCAGAAAAGTTCGTAATATTTTCAAGAGGACACTCATTAAATCTACCAAAAAAGGCATTATTTTTAAGCTCTATAAGAAATTGAGTGCGAATTTCAAAAGAGTTTTCAGGGATAAGAATCGCCGATTCAGGCACGACGAGGGTTGGATGCATATAATCCTCAGCAGTAGTTGGATATTGGGCAAGCTCGGCTTCTACTTGCCTTGCGCGTTCAACTTCTTGTTCCCTCGCTGCCCTTTCATTGGCTATAGTGGTATCCTTTATGGCTAGCTCCCTTGTAAGCCTGGCAATCAGCAGTTCTTGTGTTTCAGCGGCCGCCATGATCCGTTTCAGCGGGTGGGAAGAAGCTGTCAAACTCGGGTGGTAGACCAGAACGGCGCATACACCTGAAAAGTAACTCAAAGTAGACGTGAGATTTAACTACCTAAGGCGCGAATGATTGCCTCCCCGGCAACGGCGCCAATTTGTTGTTGCAGGAGGATGGTCAAGTATGAAATAAATATAAAATAAAGTTCAGACTGACTTCCCTGTCTCAGCAAATAAATACAAGACTTCCTCCCGTTGTAGTAGAAGGTTGTCAGGATCGAATCCACGAGGAAGCACGTCAGCAGTTCTTAGGTAGCGACAGATTCTCACAGACAAGCAGCAGAAAGACAGAAATAAAAGGAACAAAGACAAAGAAAAACAGAAAAAAAAAAAGCAAAGACAAAAAATAACGAAAGAAAGTAAAGAACAAAAGCAAACGAAAGTAAAGAACAAAACAAGGCATCAACTTTACTCGATCTCGACAAGCCTAGTCGAAATCGACAATAGTAAGTAAAAAATTGAAAACAGAAACTAAAAATCGATGACAACAGAAGAAATCTTAACTTGACCTAAACAAGACTCTACTCGATGTCGACTAGGGTTCTACTCGAGATCGACAAGGCTCTCCTCTGTATCGACAAGAAAGACAGAAATTTTAAATTGCAAATTCGAACACAGAACTCAGATTTTTGACAGAAATAAATCAATATAATAAACGACTTCCAAGGCCAGGGTATCATCACCACAACGATAACCATGCAAAGCAACACATAAAGGCATAAAAGATCATGTTTTCCATCAAACAACTTTCATTGTTAACAAATAGGCATATTGAGGCTTTCGCATAAACCCTAATTGTTACTAACCCTTTTCACATAATTAATCCAAGTTGCATTAAGATTACTTTCGCTTCAATAATACAAACAAGGATCACCTTCAACTCTCGCAAAAGAATCATGCTCATAGGGATAGAAGACGAATTGCATAAAAAGATCTGACCTTTACTGCATCTTCTCACATGGCCACCGTCGGGCTCACCCCAGCCCCAGAAGTGGGTGGACTACTCGCTCTTCATCATCAAGAAAGACATCAAATAACAAAAGAAACTAACTTGCATTGAATTAAAAAAAGAGAGCTTACAACCCACAAGACAAATCCGCTTTCGCCTTTCCACCTTGCTTGCTACAAACTCCCTCTCTCTACTCCTACTTACTTCTCTTTGAATTTGAATTTTTTGATGGAATCTATGAAAAACCAGCCCCTAGGGCTTTATTTATAGCCTTCTATTCCTTGCTAATCAAGGATAGAATATCTATATCTATATCTAAAACTATATCTAAAATGCTTAAGGATAAATGCAATAAAGAGATTAAATCTAAATATATCTAAATTGTCTCAAGTGGATAAAACTCTCTTCCATGATAGATGTAGATAAAATCGGATAGATTTTGGTCTTCTCGGCTTCCAAGGAATCCCAACTCTACTCGGACTGCTCACGTCGACGTGATTCCAGAAGCTGTTCTACTCGACTTCGACAAGGGCTCGTCGATGTCGACTAGGATTCTTCGTCGACTGGACTCCTCGGGTGACTCTGCTCGACAAGGCTCGGACAAGGCTCTTAGGCGTCGTCGACCTCGACAAGGCTCATCAACATCGAGTTGGGTTCTTCCTTTCCGCTGGAGCGAGTTGGCGAGCTCCCTCGTCTTGGTGCGTCCCGCTGGCAGCGAAGATTTCCGCGGCAGCGAGCGGTCCGCGACAGCGAGCGGTCCGCTGCAGCGAGTCGAGTCGCTGGCAGCGAGTGCTGCCTGGTTGTCCTCGTCCTCGGCTTGCCTCCTCTCCTCGTCGACTCCGGGTGTGGTGCTGAGGCGTCGTCGATCTCGACTAGGGCTTATCGAGATCGAGTAGGGCTCCGGAGCTGGGTTGGTCTGGCTCCTAGTCGACAAGGCCTGTGCTCGGACATGCTCGTCTAGATCGAGTAAGGCCTACTCGAGATCGAGTAGCCTAGGCTTTCAGCTTGATTCTCTTGGTTCCGCTGCTTCTTTGACCTTGGACTTCTGTATTGGTTTTCCGAGCTTTTCTGACCTTCCTTAGAGTTGCTGTAAAATGTCTCGAATTCTGCAAATTTAAATAGAAACTGGTGTAGATTCCATAATTTGGCAAATAAACATAAACTACATAGATTCTGTAGTAGCTAGCCCAAATGTATGTAAAGTATTCAAAAAACGATATTAAAGTTACTGTAAAATATGGTAAATTCAGCTCACAACATAGGGATCACCGGAAACCCCCCTCCCCAGAGGTATGCATCAACACCATCAGGGGAAGACCCCCCCACCTCGTCGGGCACCAGCAAATAGGAAAGGAAAAACTACGAAAGAGAGGCTAGTCGTCCTCCTTCCGAAGCCAGCATCAGACAAGCATCCACTACACACGCGGTACTGAGTTTTTCTGTTTCTGATGCTCGCGACCTCGGTATGCAACATTCGGATCCTATGGTCATTCATGTGCAACTAGGAAGCAAAAAATTCAAGCGAGTGATGATCGACACCGGTTCATCTGTGGACGTCCTCTATTGGGAATCTTTTGAGCAACTTGGGATTGCAGAAAGCGCACTACGTCGCTACTCAGGAAAGCTAGTCTCTTTCTCATGAGATGAAGTTGAGGTAGCTGGAATGATCGAATTGGCTCTAACACATGGAACGAATCCAAATTGAAGAACTCATATGATTGAGTTCATAGTGGTCTGACTGCCATCCATTTACAATGTTATCATGGGCCGGGTGAGTCTATTGAAATTCCAAGTGGCATGCTCCATCTATCATTTTAGTGTCAAGTTCCCATGTGCTGATGGGAAGGTGGGCAAAGCTCGAGGGGAACAAGCAAAGAGCAAAATTTGCTACCTTCCGTCGCTAAAAAGGGGCCATAGCCGGGTATTCACCATTCATAAACACGGTCAAGGATCCCTGAAGGCAGAAGTAGCTGATGAACACGAGAAACAAGCCACGTATGAAAAAAAAAGCAGAACTAGTGGATCGACCCGAAAAATGGCCGATAAAATCATTGAGGAAAAGATCACTTTCTTTTCATTCCCCAACAAGGCTGAAGCCCTATACCATGACCATAGTTTAAGTGGTCCTGATTTAGACCGCCTCAAAAACATGTTGAAAGAATCACGTGATGTCTTTGCATGGTCACCACAAGACTTGACAGGGCTCCCCTGAGAGATCGCGGAGCATTCTTTAAGACGCAATCGCGATGCAAAGCCTGGGTGCCAAAGAAAGAGGAAAATGGCTGCTGAAAAATCAAAAGCAGCGAAGAATGAAGTGCACAAACTTTTACAAGCCGGATGTACCCGCGAAATCAATGACTCGACCTGGTTGGCAAATGTAGTATTGGTGCGAAAGAGCAGTGGTAACTGGAGGATGTGCGTAGATTACAAAGACTTTAATAAGGCTTTCCCGAAGGGCAGCTACCCTTTTTCGTCTATCGATGAGCTCATAGATACCAAAGTAGGGCACGCCACACTAAGTTTTCTCGATGCGTACTCAGGCTATAATCAGATCAAAATGAGTCCACGCGACGAAAGAAACACCGCCTTCAACGCCAACCAGGGGAATTTTTGGTATAAAGTAATTCCATTTGGAATAAAGAACACCGGTGCCAATATCCAGCGAATGATGGAAAAAAATTTTGTTTCCCAAATTGGAAGAAACATTGCAGTCTACGTCAGTGACATCGTGATTAAAATCCTTACAAAGGAGAGGCACTTCAAGGATCTATAGGAAACAATCGACACTCTAAGGAGGAATCACATTTGCCTGAATCCAGAGAAGTGTGTTTTTGGAGTGGATTCTAGAAAATTCCTAGGTTTCATGATAAGTAATCGCTGTATAGATGTGAACCCGTCAAAAGTTCAGACGATAATCGACATGGTTCCTCCCAAGACATTGAACGACATCCCAAAGCTGAACGAGTTTGTCAACTATTTGAGCAGATTCTACTCGCGATTAGCTGACCACTCTCGGCCTTTCTTCGAGCAGCTGAAAAAGAAAGGTCGGGTCGAATAGACTGCCAACTTAGATAAAGCTTTCAAAAGCATGAAGGAATACTTAGCAACTTTTCCCCCTCTTCATTATCCACATGAACATGAAGCTCTACAGATATACCTCGTCGTCGGATCAACCACTATTAGCACGGTGCTCACTAGGGAGTCAAAGTTTCCTATCTATTTCGCCAGGAGGGTCTTACAACCAGCCGAATCCAGATACACCCCAATAAAAAAGATGGCCCTCTTAGTAGTTTTCTTAGCAGGAAGATTGATGCCTTATTTCCAGGCTCACACCATCGAGGTACTCTCCCATCTGCCCCTACATCAGATCTTACACTCACTATTCCTTTTAGGAAGAATGGTTAAGTGGGCAATAGAGCTTTCCAAATTTGACTTTCATTTCAAACCTAGAAAATCTCATTTGGCCCAAGCCTTGGTCGATTTTGTTGTCGAAGCTGTTTTTACAGATTCTCATGTTCGTGATGGAGAGGATTGGGTTATTAACGTCGACGGATCGGTATCAGTTGAAGGATGTGGAGCAGAAGTTACCATCACGAGCCCCTGTGGAGAGTTCACTAATTTATCTTTCCAGTTATTATTCGAAGTTACGAACAACGAAGCTAAGTATGAAGCTTTGATCACTGGTATTGAAAAGGCACTAATCAATGAGGCTCGGCAAGTCCAAATTTTCACAGACTCAGAAGTAGTCGCTCTGCAAGTCAAAGGAGGGTTTGAAGCAAAGACAGTGATGTTGCCTGAGTATTTAGCTCGCATACAAACGCTCACATCCGCCTTCGGAAAATGTTTCATTTCGTCTATCCTTCGCGAGCATAATGAGCGCTCCGATAAACTGGCCAGAATGAGAGCCACACTACCCCTAGGGTTGAGCGATCGCATGGTAATTGAAGAAAAGCATGCTCGAGGAATCCACATAGTTTTCAGAATATCCACTGAAATTGCATTAGCGGGCGAGCTACAAGATAGCCAAAATATCAAAAGAAGAGCGGCCCGCTATCGAGTCAGAGATGAGCGTTTATACAAAAGAGGAATCAACCTCCCAGATCTCCTCTGCGTCTCTAACCAAGAGGGTCTTAACCTCGTCTAAGAACTCCAAGCGGGTCTGAAGGTTCGATAATGTATAACAAAGTAATATAAAGATACCCTAGAAGGGGGGTTGAATAGAGTATGCCGGATTTTCGCAGATAATCTCAAGACTTTTGAACCACTGGCAAAACCCTTTGAGATTAGACGTAATTCTTTCTTCTGGAAAACCTGAATCACAGCAGGGTTATACAATTCGAAACAAGTGCGGAAATATGGTAAAGCAGTAAGTAAAGGATGGAATGAATTATTTACGAGGTTCGGCACGAACTTGGCCTACGTCCCCGCCTAGGGTTCTTCAACAACCCTAGTATTCAACCGACTTTTATTGATTCACAAGACTGAGGATCCTAAGAGCTCACCGAGAAGCCTATCTCCTATACAATTGCAATCTAGTCAACTCACGTTCCTTTGGAGTCCTAGACCAATCCTCTGACAATTGCAATCTAGAAGAGCCCCACCTCTCTAAGCTATCTAGTACAATCCTCTTAAACTTAGTGAATAAATCGCGTAGGGTCCACTTCCTGAGTTACAAACTCTCGAGTATAACACTCACTTGAAATATATCCTATAAGCTCACTGTGTAACTCTCAAATGCTTTGAAATGAAATAAATGACTCTTAAGAACTAGCGAAGAGCACGCGAGGAAGACATATTTGACTTGAAGGCTTGAGTGTATGAATGCTTGTGTTCAACGAATGTATTGTTGTCTTCCCTTTTTTCTTTTCTTTATAATGAACAAATCGGCGCCTAAGGATCTCCACCAACGGCTATAGCACATCATGGCTTGAGATGGATTCTTCATGATCTTCTATTCTTGGAAACTCTGAAGCCATGATCTCCGATTTTATTCTTTTCAACTTCAAGCTTTAAGGAAGGAGATATAATTCGAAAAGCTTCCTGAAATGTTAGTGCATATATAATAATATCTGGAAGTATATAATAACATATAATAATATTCGGACATAATATAATAAAGTACAGGTTTTGTGTTTCATCAACACAGTTGTAGCTTCAAGACCTTTGACACAAACTGTGTATCAAAGCCTTTGACACAACATTTTCTCACTCATGCTTCCCTTCTACCTCAACTTTCCTTGCGTAGATCCTTTCCAACTTTTCATCTTTGTCCCTATCTTATTTCCAGCTTCTTTGATGTCCGGTCATGGGTCACTCGGAAACACCCTCTCGACCTAGTCGGGGCAAGGGTGTGTACATCTCGACCCCCCAGACCCTGCTCTAAGCGGGAGATACTGGGTTTGTTGTTGTTGTTGTTGTATCAAGGGAGTGGAGTTATCAATCTCCCCCGTGATGAAAGACAAAACCTATGCATCCCTGCAACTTAGTCAAGCAAACTTATGATAAGTAAAATCGGACTAAGTACCTGCATGGTGTTAGACAAATGTTGGATCATAATTTTAAAGCTTGAAATATCCAAACAAAAACAAACACAAGGTCTTCCAAGACCTTTTATTCATAGCAGTTTTAAAGTTTTAAAGTCTAAACCATCATATCATCTCCCCCTTTTTGTCTTTCAACAAAGGGTGGAGGTAATACAGTAACCAAAAGTTTTGAAACCAATATCCAAAGACCAGCAGTGTGCAAAAAAGGGTTTAGGGTAGGGTAGGGTAGGGTTTAGGATTCATCATCCGGAGCATCATCTGTGAGCAGCAACCTCAGACCGTGCAATAGCTTGGACACCCCGCTCATCTCCAACAAAAACTCTCTATGCAACTCCTTGATATCCAGGTGAACTTCGTCCAAGCCCAACTCCAGGTTATCCATGCGCTCATCAATGGCAGAGGCAGTGGGAAGAGTTTTTGAGAGAGAGGCAAGACTCCAAGTCCCTTGGGGGGACTGAGTGATGCCAATCTTCTCAAAGCTCTTGGAATCGAACTTACCTATATGACGCTGTTGTTCTTCATTTTTGAAATCGATTTCAGAAGCTTTGCAGATATGGGTCAATAGGTTGGCAAAGGGGAGGGGAGTTCCTTTTCTGGCTTTGCGAGTGTGAGCCATGGATCCTAGGATGGTATTGGCCAGATCAAGATCATGGCCATTCAGGATGCTGTATAAAAGGACCATGGCGTTATCAGTTAGGAGGGAGCCAGAGTTCATTCGGGGTAAGAGGCATCTCACAATGATGTTGAAGATGATTTTTGCCTCGAGAGTAAGGGACGAGTCGGTAAGTTGTTTTGTGGTGCTGTTGGATGCTTCGAGGAGCAGGTATTTGGATCGGGCGAGGGCAATGCACTGTTCTTTTTTGGTGTTTTCAGGTGAGGGTGGACAAGGTCTAGGAAGGCCAAGGAAATCAGCGAAGTCAATGGAGTTGAAAGAGATTCTACTCCCTTGACAACTGATTCCAAAGACCAACCATCAGCATTGCGTTTGGCTTTTAGTTTTATGTAGAATAGGCGGGTGAGTTGGGGGTAATACACAGATTCAAGGTTTAGAAGGGTCCAGGCAGGGATTTGTTTGAGGAGAGAGATGCAAGGTAGGTTCAAAGCTTCTAAAAACTCAAGATCAATGAAATCAGAACAACATATCTTACGAGTTCTAAACTCATCTACCCACTTTCTAGCCATCTCAGCATTTTCAAACCAAGAGGAGGGCAAGGATTTGTTTACCTGGATAAGTGCAGGTGGATTGGCGTTCTTCCTGCGAGCCTTTGTGGGAGCAGTCCTCTTGACAGGGGCGTCAAGGCTTCTGAGAGTGCCTTTCCTTGTGCGCTTGGGAGATGGAGGCTTTGCTGCAGGGGCTTTGCGCTTCTTCGGAGACGGGGGAGGAGGAGGAGCTGAAGGAGAGGGAACGGGTTCTGGCTCCTCATCCTCTTCATCCTTAGACCCCGAGTCCTCAGCGGACCCTTCAACGTTATCTCCCTCAGCATCCTCATCGTCTACAGTCTCGTCGTCCTCCTCTTCCTCTTCCTCTGGTTCCTCTTCAGTGTGAACCTCCTTCTTAGTAGGTCTTAGGGCCTCTTCCTCGGCCTCTTTTCTGGCTTTCTCAGCCTCCTCCTTAGCTATTTTCCTTGCTTGCTCGGCCTCTTCCTCGACCTTTTTCTTTCTCTAGGCCTCTTTAGCAACATCTCGTTCCAAAATTGCGTCAAGATCCTTCTCTTCCTCCTCTTCCCCAACAATGATTTTTCCTTTTCCCTTTTTGCTTGGCACTGAGTGATTTCTTCATCGGGCGCTTTAGAGAACGTTTGATTTCAGCAATAGTGCTCTCAGGGAGGGTGTTCGGGACATTATCTAGGACAATGGCTTGAGGAGTAGGTTTGGGTTGAGGGGTGGCGCCAAGACATTTGGGTGTGGATGTCTTCTTGGATTTGGGTGCCATGGATGAGATTCGGCTAGGGTTTCAGAAAAGGTTGAGAGGTTGAAGAAGAAGTATTAGAGTGGGTTTAGGTAAATCTAGAGAAGTGAGAGTATCGGGTAAGGTTTGTGGTTTTAAAAAGGGAGAGAGGGTTAAGTTGATGGGACGGGTTTAGGGTTCCAATGAGGGTAATCATTACACTACCAATTTGAAAATATTTGATTTCCAAAACAATTCAAATTTCAAACCATCTTGTCACAATTTAATTCAGGAGGGAAATTCCGAAAATATCTTTTCTAAAAATAAAAATACTCGGATATAAAAACTTTTGGAAAATAATATGTGTACTGCAAAAAAGGTTAAAAAACATAAAAACTATAATTTATCAAATATCTAATAAGATATTAACCAAATATATGATCCGTTATATGTGCTCTACCATTCAACTTACAATCTTTGACACAAATCTCAAAGGTCATGATACTGAGTAGAATATATCTTTCGTAAAGGGAAAGCTCTCCCTACGAAAGTGCATCCCTGTTAACCATTCCAATCTCATGTCTAATGAAGGTGAACCTGTCCTCTGCCAAAGGCTTGGTAAAGATGTTAGCCCATTGATAATCAGTTGAAATAAAAGATATCGACACATCACCTTTTTCGACATGGTCTCTAATGAAGTGATGCATTACATCAATATGATTCTTTGTGATTGATATGGAACTTGTATTGTCACACTTAATGGGAATACCTTGTATGGAACTTGTATTGTCACACTTAATGGGAATACCTTTGAGGTTGATGCCAAGATCTCTCATTTGTTGAGCTATCCAAAGGATTTGGGAGCAGCATGCTCCGGCTGCTATGTATTCGGCTTCAGCAGTGGATAGAGCAACTGAGTTTTGTTTCTTTGAATGCCAACTGATCAAGGATGCTCCTAAGAATTGGCAACATCCTGACGTGCTCTTCCTATCCACCTTATAGCCTGCAAAGTCTGCATCAGAATACCCGATTAATGTAAAATCTTTTTTCTTTGGGTACCATAAGCCAAGCTTCTTAGTGCCATTGAGATATCGAAAGATCCTCTTCACATCCATGAGGTGAGATTCTTTAGGATCAGCTTGAAACCTAGCGCACATGCAAACACTAAACATGATGTCAGGTCTACTAGCCGTAAGATATAATAATGATGCAATCATCCCTCGATAATCCTTTTGATTGACACTCTTCCCAGTCTTGTCTTGATCTAGAGATAAGGTTGAGCTCATGGGTGTCTTGGCTGCTTTGGATTAATCCATCTTGAACTTCTTCAAAAGATCCTTAGTGTACTTGCTTTGGTTGACAAATATCCCTTTCTTGGATTGATGAACTTGTAATCCCAAAAAGAACTTGAGTTCACTCATCAAGCTCATCTCAAATTCACTGCACATAATGTCAGAAAATTCCTTGCACAAAGATGTGTTAGTAGCTCCAAACAATATATCATCAACATATATTTGAATAACCAAAATGTCCTTTCCTTTGGTCTTGATAAAAAGAGTCTTGTCGATCAACCCCCTTTTAAAATCATTTTCTAAAAGATATTTTGACAAGCGCTCGTACCAAGCTCTTGGGGCTTGTTTCAAACCATATAGCGCCTTGTCTAGTTTGTAAACCTGATTAGGAAATTCCGAACTTTCAAAACCTGGGGGTTGAGCCACATAGACTTCTTCCTTTAAGAAACCATTAAGAAAAGCACACTTGACATCCATGTGATATAACTTTATGCTCATAAAAGATGCAAATGCTAATAAAACGCGAATGGCTTCAACCCTGGCTACGGAAGCAAAAGTCTCCTCGTAGTCAATACCTTCCTCTTGATTGTAGGCTTGAGCAACAAGCCTTGCTTTGTTCCTCACGATCTTACCATTCTCATCTAGCTTGTTCCGAAATACCCAATGTGTGCCAATGACTGATTGATGCTTTGCATAGCAATGATCCATTATGACTCTTGAAGGGCCTTATCCACCTTCTTTGGTTCTATAAGAGATACAAACGCGTGAAAAGCACTAAGATCTTTAGGTTTAGAATGAGTTTAAACACTAGATGTAGGGTCAGAGATGATATCCTTTAATGAGTGTGATGAGGAGTATTTGAATTTTCTTTTGCTAGTCTTAGCTCCTTGATTTGTCATACCAGCAGGATTGATTTGTGGTACCTCTGACTCCATGGATGTGTTAGGTTCAGTTACAACAATTTTTTACGTGTCAACATTTTTGGACTGGTCACTAAGGGCTTTGGACGAATCTTCAACACCTTGGGCAGATTCTTAAGTGTTGAAAATCTAATCCTGCATGTTCCTCTTCTCTGTGTTCTTGATAGCAGCATCATCACCATCCTCCTTCTCTGTATGGATGTTAAGATCAAAATCTGCAACACTTTCACTCAAAGAACCGTCATTGCATTCATCAAATATAACATGTATACTTTCCTCAACTAACTTGGTCCTTTTGTTGAAGATTCTATAAGCTTTGCTACTTGTGGAGTAGCCAAGAAATATACCTTCATCACTACACGCATCAAATTTCCCAAGGTTATCTTTTTCATTGTTATGAAGAAAACAAGTACAGCCAAAAGGTTTAAAATAAGATATAAGTGGTTTGCGGCCTTTGAAAAGTTCATAAGGAGTTTTCTTTAAGATGGAACGAATATGACAACGATTCAAAATATAGTTAGATGTGTTAACAGCTTCAACCCAATAGGTTTTAGGTAATGCATTTCCTAAAAGCATAGTCCTGGCCATGTCCTCTAGGGTGCGGTTCTTTCGTTCCACAACCCCATTTTGTTGAGGTGTCCTAGGAGCAGAAAAATTATGGGAGATGCCACATTTAGCACAAAACAAATGAAATTGAAGTTGATCAAACTCCCTACCATGATCACTTCGAATTGACACTATGGGCTCGTTTCTTAAAGTTTGCAACTCCTTACAAAGTTTTGAAAACTCAAATAAGGCCTCTGATTTTTCTTTTAAAAATGCAGCCCATGTATATCTAGAAAAATCATCAACAAAAACAAGCATGTACTTTTTACCATTGGGAGATTTGACTCGCATAGGACCACATAAATCCATATCTAAAAGTTCAAGGGGTCTAAAAGAATATACAACCTTTTTGGGTTTGAAAGAGCTACATGTTTGTTTACCTCGTGTGCATGTTTTGCACATATCAATACCTTTGAAGTCCATCTCAGGTAGTCCTCTTACATGCCCTCTGGACACAAGTTTCTATATTGTATGTGGGCTTACATGACCGAGTCTCCTATGCCAGAGCTTTGGATCGTCCGTCAAAGCCTTTAGACAGGTTAAGCTTCCTTGTGCCACTTGTTCAACATTCACAACATAGATGTTGTTATAACGATATGCAGTTAGAATTACTTCACATATATCTTCTCTACGCACTAAACATTTTTTCTTGTTAAATCCAACATCATTACCACTATCACATAGTTGAGAAACACTAAGCAAATTATACTTCAAACCATTAACAAGATAAACATTTTTAATACTATGGTTAGGATCACTCCCAACACTACCGATACCAACGATGTCACACTTTTCTTTGTCACCAAGAGTGATTGTTCCAATGGATTTCTTCTTTAAAGACCTCTTCCCACTCATATGTCTAGAGCATCCACTATCAATAATCCATTTTTTCTCTTTCACCTTGGTGATCTCCTACAAGACAAAAATCAACCTTTGTTGCTAGACCAATGAGAAAATTTAGATCCTTTATTGGGTTAAACCATATTTGGTAAAAATAATGCCTTTGGGGACCCAAACTTGCGTTATCCGTCCTTTTCTCAAGTGAACAGGAAATGTATTGTGAATAATATGTGGATCATTTCTTCTATAAGGACAGGTATCTCTTACATGTCCCTAATTTCTTGCATAGTGGTGACATATAGGAGAGGTTCTGCTTCCTTTTGCCTTTACAAAAGTGGTAATGTGCTGCTTCTTTAAAAACCTTGGATTGTAACCAATACAACTTTTGTTTAGAGAACTTTCTTGCTCACCCAACATCCTATCAAGAGTGCCCTTGGACTTGGTAAAACTTATGAGGGTTGTCTGTTGGTCTTGAATCTTATTATTCAGGGAGATCATCTCGTTCTCTAAGTCATGATGTTCACTTCTCAGAGACGAGAGATCTTGCTTGAGTTCAGATTTCTCTGAGTCAAGAGTCTTGACTTTAATATCAAGACCTGAATTAGAAGTTTCAAGACTTTTGACACACCTAGACAGTTCCTCAATAGTTCTTTCCTGCTCCACAATTTTCTTGATAAGAGTGTTAGTTTGGGCAATAAGTTTCTCTTCATTGGCAATCATATTAGAAAGGAATTCCTATAGTACCTCTTTTGTACTTGCCATGAGCTCTCTTACAGTTACCTCGAGTTGCTCATCATGGGATTCATCTTCTGTGGCCATGAGACAAAGGTTGGCCTTTTCATCATCGGAATCTGAGTCACCTGAGTCGAAATCAGTCCAAGCTGCCACCATGTCTTTCTTTTTCCATCTATCACATTTCTTGAATTGGCTCTTCGTCTTTTAAGGGAAATCTTTCACTAGATGGTCTGTTTCACCACATTCAAAACAAGACAAAGGTTTAGTCTTCTTTTCATATTTGTTGTATTGAGACTTACCTCGAAAATTTAGAAGACTCTGATCCAACTTTGTTGTTGAATTGCTTCTTCATCTTGAGGATTCGAGATAGACCCTTTGTAATGAGATCAAAGGGATCATCCTCATCATCATCCTCATCTTCAGAATCAAACACATCTTTGGGCTCATCCTTCTTAGACTTAAGTGCCAAGTTCTTAGTGCTTGTTGGAAGTTCTCCGTCGTCTTCATTGAGAATAATCTCATGTGTGATCACCTTCCCAAGCAAGTCATCAAGGGGTAGAGTGGTGAGATCTTGGGCTTCCTCTATGGTTGTTACTTTGGGACCCCATTTTTCTTTTGGGAGGCACCTCAATATCTTTCTCACTTTCTCAACGTTCTTAAAGCTCTTGCCGAGAGAGTCAAGATTGTTGGTGATTTCCGTGAACCGTGTGAACATGGCCTTGATAGACTCACCAGGCTTCATTTTGAAAAGTTCATACTTTCGAAGGAAGATACTGATCTTGGTGTCCTTCGCCTAGCTAGTTCCTTCGTAGGTGACAACCAACTTATCCCAAATCTCTTTAGTTGACCTACAAGATGAAATACGGTTAAACTCATCAGTGATAAGACCACTATAAAGAAAGTTAATAGCCCTGTAGTTTTTGGAGACGAGTTCAAGATCCGCTTGGATGTATTCAGCCTCAGTTTTTGCAATCTTGGTTCCATTTGGTCCGTCTTTCACTGGAACCTTCGGACCATTCTCTATAATGTTCCAAAGTTGCAGATCTTGATCTATAATGAATATCTTCATCAAAGATCTTCAGTGGACGAAGTTGTTTCCTACAAAGAGTGGTGGTCTACCGGTAGACCTTCCCTGTGCAAATCCTTCGCTTGCTTCACCAGACATAATAAAAAGCTCACAAGATTGTTAGATCGAAAGCAGTGAGTAAAGCTCTGATACCAATTGAAGGTTCGATAATGTATAGCAAAGTAATATAAAGATACTCTAGAAGGGGGGTTGAATAGAGTATGCCGGATTTTCGCAGATAATCTCAAGACTTTTGAAGCACTGGCAAAACCCTTTGAGATTAGACGTAATTCTTTCTTCTGACAAACCTGAATCACAGCAGGGTTATACAATTCGAAACAAGTGCGGAAATATGGTAAAACAGTAAGTAAAGGACGCAATTAATTGTTTACGAGGTTCGACATGAACTTGGCCTACGTCCCCGCCTAGGGTTCTGCCACAACTCTATGTTTCAACCGGCTTTTATTGATTCACAAGAGTTAGGATCCTAATAGCTCACCGAGAAGCCTCTCTCCTATACAATTGCAATCTAGTCAACTCACGTTCCCTTGGAGTCCTAGACCAATCTAGAAGAGCCCCACCTCTCTCAGCTGTCTAGTACAATCCTCTTACACTTAGTGAATCAATCTCCTAGTGTTCACTTCCTGAGTTACAAACTCTCGAGTATAACACTCACTCGAAATATATCCTCTAAGCTCACTGTGTAACTCTCAAATGCTTTCAAATGAAATAAATGACTCTTAAGAACTAGCAGAGAGCACACGAGGAACACAGATTTGATTTGAAGGCTTGAGTGTATGAATGCTTGTGTTCAACGAATGTATTGATGTCTTCCCTTCTTCCTTTTCTTTATAATGAACAAATCGGCGCCTAAGGATCTCCACCAACGGCTATAGTAGATCATGGCTTGAGATGGATTCTTCACGATGTTCTATTCTTGGAAACTCTGAAGCCATGATCTCTGGTTTTATTCTTCTTAACTTCAAGCTTTAAGGAAGGAGATATAATTCGAAAAGCTTCCTGAAATGTTAGTGCATATATAATAATATCTGGATGTATATAATAACATATAATAATGTTTGGACATTATATAATAAAGTACAGGTTTTGTGTTTCATCAACACAGATGTAGCTTCAAGACCTTTGATACAAACTGTGTATCAAAGCCTTTGAAACTAATTCCGATTTTAATCAAGGGAGTGAAGTTATCAGGGTCTATGTGGAAATCACCAAGGATGGAGGGATGTTGCATCTAAAGTCACACGGTTAGGATACTACTGGCCTTCTCTCAGAGCGGATGCTGAAATGATCATTCACATATGTCACCCCTGCAAGTGACATGCATCACTCAACCATCTCGGTCCTCATCCACTGAAGTGTATATCTGCGCCTTGCCCTTTCGCGATGTGGGGTATGGATATTTTTAGCCCTTTTCCGACAGCACCAGGCCAGCTACGCTTAATCATTGTAATAGTCGACTACTTCACAAAATGAGTAGAAGTTGAGGCCATGGCTACCATCACGGCGGAAAAAGAGCGCAAATTCTTATGGAAGAATATGATTTGTTGATTTGGAGTCCTTCAATCCATCATCACTGATCATGGTCCTTAGTTTGACCGTAAGAGAATCCGCGATTTCCGTGTCGGGCTCCACATCTATTTCCGGGTTTTGTTGGTGGCTTACCCGTAACCAAATGGACAAGCCGAGACCACAAATCGCCTGATTTTGAATGTCCTAAAGAAAAGGTTAGGGAGAGCAAAAAGAGAATGGGCTGAGATCTTGCCACTAGTACTATGTTTATATAGAACCACAACCAAGAGTCCAACTGGAGAAACACTATTCGCGATGACGTTTAGAGGGTTCAACGGATCGGATCAAATGATAGATCATACCATAAATGGAGTCGACGCAATCATCATAGTAGAGCTATTGATTCCATCGACCAAAATTGTTGATTTCAACAAAGACACCAATGATGAAGCTCTTGAATTGGAACTTCACTTACGAGAAGAAAGAAGAGACATGGCTTGTCTCAAAGTAAACGAAAATCAACATCGACTGGCCAAGGGATATAACAAACGTGTTTTCTTGTGCCCGTTACAGAAAGGAGACATGGTCCTTCGGCAAGCGACTATGAGAGGGAAACTTGAACCCAAATGGGAAGGTCCATACGTCATCCACAAAGAAGTGGGCAGAGGTTTGTTCAAGCTTCAAAATCAAGAAGGCACAATCCTCGCAAAGTCATGGAATGCCAAGAATCTCAAGGCTTATTTTGCATAAAGGTTAGACATATTGGAAATCTGGTGAGTTAGATTTTCTATGTACAGGGGTCACCAAAATTCCTGATTGGGTACACCACTTCATATATATAAATGAAAGTTCCAAACCCAATAACGACTACTCGTTTCATATTTAAACATAATAAGAGATCCCCCAAAACGAAAGCCACTATCCTCGACAGAAGCACCCCAACCTTCGGTAAGAATACAATGACCATGACTATCTCCAAACACCCTCACACGAAATTCTCGTCCAATAGAAGAAACCAAACAAACATGACTCAATCCATCGCGACCGTACATATCACCAAAAGAGTTAGGCAGCGGCTACAAACCGTCAAAACAAAATTTTATTATGAAACCCAGATAGTCAAGAATGACAAATAAATGGACATAACAACTACCATGTATTGAAATTTTATTATGAAACCCATATTTTTTATCTACGATTGTTTTTAATAGGTCTCTCCATCACGTACAGTACGCTAGAGATTACCTAAATTTTAATTCAATCTCCTTCGCATCCAAGGACTCTAGAGATTGTTTTTACTAGCTCTCTCCATCGCGTAGAGTACGCTAGAGATTACCTAAATTTTAATTCAATCTCCTTCGCATCCAAGGACGGTGGAGATTGTTTTTAATAGGTCTCTCCATCGCGTAGAGTACGATGGCGATTACCTAAATTTTAATTAAATATCTTTTGAATCCAAAGACGATGTATATTGTTTTTAATAGGTCTCTCCACCGCGTAGAATACGCTGGAGATGACGTAAATTTTAAAACTCAAATCTTTTTCAGCCTAAGGACGCCGAAGACTGTTATTTATCTTAAAATTGCGGCAACTTCTCAAAAGACAAATGTAACACATTCACACTAGTTTATTTATTATACACCAAATTAAAAACAGAGAACATATGTCATAATTCTTAAAAAAGACCGCCCCCTACTTCTCCATTCAACACCGAATGGAAAAATCAACATCACCGTTCTGATCTGGATCATGATTTACGACAACAACATCAAAGCAAGAGTGCCCTTCATATTCAAAGATCAAATTTGTTCCCATCTGAAGCTTGTTAGAAACAAAAAACTCAGGCCAACCTGATGTGAACAAGTAATTATGAAGGCCCAAGGGCTCAACCATCACCACAAATTCCTCATCTACTCGTGTCCATAGTTGTACGATGACAAGGGCCTCGTCACCATAATCACGGTACACTTGTGGAAAAGGCTACAACAACAATAAAACACCTCAAAAAGGATCGATTTCCAATTAGAAACTGAATTATTCAATAATAACTCACAAGCATGTGCAAGTGTCCCTCTAACACTATATCTCGGGTAAAACCTCTCACGCGAGGAATGGTCCCACCCGGGATATCCATCGGCAAGTTAGACATCATGATTACCAAACTGCACCACAAAGTACGAGAATGCTCTCCCATTTTTGGTGATGGATAGGATACACAGAACAAAACTCACCGCAAACATACCTTATCTGCTTCACGAGGTTGGTAATGATCAGCAGTCATGACAAAAACCACCTGGCAAGTAAATCTCTTGTTCAAAAAAACCAACAAACGAACAAGCAAACCTAACACGCCTAGCGACCCAGAAAACTAGCGTGCGACACGCACCTCCTAGCTTAAGGACAACTCAACCTAACCTGGAAGAGCAATTCTTATCTCCACAAGCAACAACCTAGTATAAATAAAATTCCCCCTCCATAACAATTTTTGAAATAAAAGGGGGGGGGGGGGGGGGGGGAGGGGGGAAGACAAATACAATGGTTTTTCAAAATACAATGCTTTTTCAAAATCCCAAGTTCATTCGAATAATCATGAGGGAAAGCCAACTACATAGGCTACCCTTACCGTACATCTTTGTAGAATTCGGGGACGACATACTAAACCGAATCATTCTATGTTCTCCTTCAAACCAAGAATTCTTGGTCTTAGTCGAAAGAGACGAAGGGGATTGGTTCTCTCTGTCAGAGGGATGGCGATCTTTCGAACCGTCTAACAACCTAAGAATAGGAAGTTGCCTCACTATTGAATACCAAGGAGAGTCACACATTGATGTCACCATAGAACAACCAGGCCTAGAACAGAATGAAGATGTACTCCTCGACTACTTGTGTTACGAAGAAATATGAATATGCATGATATAAGTCGTTTTCTACTTTATGTCACACCAAATAAAAGTGCTTATAGCACTTTGTTATGTAATAAATACGCGAACGTCCCTTAATTTTTGTCATCTCATGATTCATTTCATAAAACGTTCAATGACAGGTGATGGGTAAGGGTATCGCGAACAAATCCTCCAACAAAGAGAAACAATAGCGAGTTAAACTCTTGTCGCAAATAGACAAGAGTACTAACGATAGGTTACACTCTAAGAAAAACTAACGAAGAGCATAAACGTATATATGCTAAAGCTAGAATGTACGAACCGCAACGAAGCATGAAGCTCACACCATGGGCAGAAATGTTTTAAACTTACTGCCCAGCAAAGGACAATTTCAAATATTTAATAAGAAGTGGAAGGATGGCTTGTTAAGCGTCAACATCCTCAGCTTCATGTCCTCACAGAGTCCCCGAGGTGAGAAAAACCGATTAACGCTCGGGACAACCCTGCAATCCACTCCCTTCATGAACGCATCAGTCAGCTTGTCATAGAGAACGTCTGACATGTCTGTCTCAATTAAAATGGATACCCAACCAACCTCGACTGTCCTTCACTAGAAAGTTGGTCAACCATTTTTGACCCTCGTCGCTCAGCATAAAATCATGAAGTGTGTTCTTGGTAAGAACAACATCTTCACCAGAAGTAAAGCGCTCCAATTGTCCTCTCGTGTTGATAAGCTCTTCGCGCGCCATTTCCAACTCAGCTTCGAGCTTCCTGATCCGAATATTCGAGCGTGTTACCTCCAGCTCACGGTCAGACCCCATCTCTTGGAGTTTTGAAAGTTCAAATCGCGATACATCCAACTTACCCTTCACTGCCCTCCACTTCCTTTTGGGATTTTTCCAAAGCATCTTTCAAACTGTTGATAGTAACCTCCTCGAGCTCTGCATCCTTTACCTTTTTAACCTTCACTTTCAAACTCTTGTTTACTTTCCTTAACCCTCTCACCCTTTTCCAACAGCTCTTTGTATTGCGAGAATAATAAACATGTGTGCAAAATGAAATAGGTGGAAAAGAATAAATCGCGAAGGAAATTACCCAGCCCCCAATTTTCTGACCCTGTTCCAACAACTCTTTGTTTGTCAGATCATGAAGGTAATCCCTTTCAGCCGGGCAGCTCCTTCTAGGGATCACCACCTTCTTAATATCAAGTGGAGAAAACCCAGGTTGCATGTACACAGTCATAGAAATCCCTGATGAGGTGATTGGCTCGACACTTAGAAGCTTATTGATTGCTACTTCCTCCCTGCTGCTGATTATCACCCACTTGTGGAGTGATAGTGGGAGTAGTTCTGGCTGTACCTCTCTTCTTCGTCAAGATAGAAATTTTTGCCTTGTCAATCAACATATCTGCAAAAGAATTAGGGCGAAGGTCAATCAAAGGAAATCGCAATCAAAATAATAAAAAACCTAAGCACATAGACACCAACTCGGACGGTGAGGAAGACTGAGCCCGGCCATCTCTAGGCGAGCTGGGGTCACGAACAAGAAACCATTTCTTTCTCCACCCCGAGCTGCTAGATAGTCTCTCAACTATATTCCAACATAAAGAAGCAGATACCAGTCCCTCGCTATGTCTCAAAGATAGGATTGAGAAAAGATGATATAATGTTAGTGTCTGATTGATAACGGCGCACCGCATAACGTAGGCCGCGAGATACATCCAAACGTTAAAAGCGAGATTAGCCGGACATTGTTTGATACGCTTCAAGAATTCAAAATAAAGAGGGGGTAGAGGGAGACGCAACCCCTGAAGAAGGCCTCAAAGATGAACAATGACATGATCTTTGTACGCGTTTAGACATCCCCCGTTCTTGGTAGCCAAGCCTATTTCTATCCCAACCGGCCACGGGTAGAGATTAGCTATCGTCTCCAAGTGATCAGCTTCAAGAATTGAATTTTCTCCCAATATTTTAGTTTCAGTAAGGGCTACGCACTTCTTGAAGATTTTAGGGAAAGGTGGAGGTGCTATTGGGACATAGCTTTGATAGAAGCTACAATCATCTACCTCCATTTGCTTGTAGGGAAGCACGGCGAAATCACTTGGTACCACGTGAATAGATTTATTTCTCTCTTTAGCAACGTCGGACGACTCACCTTTCCTTAGTTCGTTGATAGATTCCGAGGTATGAAAATAATCGGGATTGTCTCTCTTTAAAGGAGGTTTAATAGACCCAGCCATCTTTTGCCGCTTCGTGCTCAGTGCGGCACCAGGATTAATTTTCTTTCTCTTCACCTCGCGTGACATCTTATTCTCCAGGGAAGGAGCATGAGACACTATAGATTCCAAATCAGCATGTATTAGGGTCTCTGTCCTTGTACATGAGGAACTAACTTCCTCCGCCTCATAACCCACACTCTGATTTTGTCTATCGCCTTGATTCGACATCTTAAGTTATATTCAGAAGGAAAGCCCCTCAAAAGACGCAAAGAAAGAAAAAATCAACAAGGGGAACTGAACTTTTCAACATCGCGATTGAACATATTTGGCGCCGAAAAACCCCTTCCTATGTTTATGTTGGCGCCTCACGCGCCCCTCGATAGGGCATTGAAAAGACATTCCCCCCCCGGAGGATGACAACTAAGAAACACCTTATTGTCTCCTCCATAAAGTTTATCAGTTTTCGAGGAGCCACTTCCAAAAAAGCAAAAAGGAAAGGAGGCGAAAAGCCTCATCCACCCACCACCGCCGAAATATCCTTGAGGATCCCAAGAAAAACACTACCCTACCCCAACGCCGCAATACTACCGCAGATGACTTAAAATTCCCCTAGGAAAGTGATGCGAAGGGAAATCAAGTATGGAAATAAAACGAAATATAAAATCAAAACCGACTCCCTGTCTCAACAAATAAAATACAAGAAATCCTCCTCTTGTAGTAGTAGGGTATTAAGGATCGTATCCACGAGGAAGCTTGTCAGCGCTCGCCTTTCTCGTTCTAGAAAACTCTCGAATTCGACGAGTAGATGTCCTCGATATCGAGTAAACTACTTGATGTCGACTACCTCAGTCATGTAAACTGCAAGACAGAACAACATACGACAAAAACGAAGCAAGTCGAGCAGAACAGAGTACTCGGCATTGACTAGAATACTCGACGTTGAGTAAAATTCAGGCGACGTCTAGTGCTTTGTTGTGTAAAAACGAGACCTTTGCAATGACAGAAATGAAACAGACAGAACACGAAATTTGTGGGAAATTCAACAAACTAAAAGCTCCTAGAATCAGGGTATTAATACCATAGTGATAACCACATAAAATAATGCATATAGATATAAAAGATCATGTCCTTTCATCAAATAACTTTCGTTATTAACAAGTAGGAAGATAGAGGCTTTCTCATAAACCCTAATTGTTACTAACCCTTTTCACATAATTAATCCAAGTTGTATTAAGATCACTTTCGCTTCAATAACATAAACAAGGATCACCTTCAACTTTCGCAAAAGAATCGTGCAATTAGGGATAGAAGATGAAATCACATAAAAAGATTGTACCTTTACCGCATTATCTTACATGGCTACCATTGGGCTAACCCCGACCCTAGAAGTTGAGTGACTACTCGCTCTTCATCATCAAAAGAATCATCAATAATAAAAGGCACTTACAACTGATCGAAGCCAAATCCGTTGTCGCTTACTCCAACCCAAATCGGCTCCAAGCTCTTCTCTAACTCTCTCCTACTCGTTATAACTTGTATTGTGTGTAAATTGGAATGTCCTAAAACTCAGCCCCTAGGGCCTTGTTTATAGTAATCAATCCCCGCTATCCGAGGAAAGAATATCTTATCTATATCTAAAACTATCTATCTAAAGCCATAAGATAAAACTTGGAAATAAAAACAAATAAATCCATAAAGGAAATATATCTAAGTTGGATGAATCCTCCTTTGTCTTGATAGATCTTCATGTGAATGGATAGAATATCACATATCTTCACTTGTAAGTAATCCATAAGGCTCGGACTACACTCGATCTCGGCTCGGATTGCTTCTGGATAGTACTCGACGTCGACCAAAGTACTCGACGTCGAGTGGCGTTGTCTTCTCCTCGTGTGCAATCGAGATCGGCTACATGGTGGACTCGACATGAGTACTCGACGTCGAGTAGTCATCGTCGACTAGTCCTGTCATCTTTCAGCATTCAGCTCCGTCTTGAAATACATTTTCCCGAGTCCTCGTTTGTTTGATGGACGCATATGAGTATGCGTTGGAAAGCTCCTTTCGAGGGCTACAACTCTCATGAAGACATCATAACTTGATTAAGAATGCTAGATAGAGAAAAGTGGGCTTTTCTTCAGTTGCACCATCCTTAGCTTGTTCATGACTTTCCTTTAACCTCCAAAGTGCGTCCGATTTCTGCGAAATTAAACAGAAACTAGTGTAGACCTCCACAATTGGCAAATAAGCATAAACTACATAGATTCTATACTATTCTAACCCAAATGTATGAAATGCATGCAAAAATCGATGTAAAAGTAAGTGTAAAACATGGAAATTTAGGCTCAAATCAAACACCTCGTACTTGCTTGCTTGTCCTCAAGAAATAGTTTTAATGGTCATACAGGGGAAGAAAATAAACTCTCAACATCTTAGATTCCTTCTCATATGTCCCTGCAATGACTTACCATCTTCGAAAAGGTACTTATGTCACAAATTCATGCATGTGAATAAAAGCAACATCTACACACAAAAGGAGGGTTATGAAAAAACAATTTATGGGTGACAAAGTAACAATAATCAAGAGGACTTTAATTAAGCTAAATAAGGAGTAGATTGGTAAAAGGCTAAAGGTGTGCAATTTTTGGCAATGTAGTGCTAATGATCCGGGGAAATGGAGTACTTTCCAAACTTTCATACCACATTCCCTCTTCCTTTGATTAACAAGGATATGTCGTCATAAATAGGTCACCCGACGCAAAGGACACTTGGTCCCTTCATAAGTTTAAATCGCGAATAGAGTACTAAGATTTCAGTAGAGTACTAAAATTTCATCGCAAGTAGGATACTGGATAAGACCCTGGCCAGACTCCATACCTTAATTATCTTCAGTCTAAATAGCCTCGCGATTAATATCCTGACATAAGCGTACATAGAATCAATAGCAGGTCCCTCAAGTACCTCTGGCTCTTAAGTAACCAAATAAGCATCTCACCGGTTGAGAACCTCTCCTCTAACAGTGCCACGTGTAATGCCTAGTTCCATAGTGTTGTGAGCTGAGTCTGTCATGTTTTACAATAACTTTTATACCGTTTTCTGCATGCATTACATACATTTGGGTTAGATAGTACAAAATCTATGTAGTTTATATTTATTTGCCAGATTATGGAATCTACACCAGTTTCTGTTTAAATTCGCAGAATTCGAGACATTTTACAGCAACTCTAAGGAAGGTCAGAAAAGCTCGGAAAACCACTACAGAAGTCCAAGGTCAAAGAAGCAGCGGAACCAGTCGAATCAAGTTGAGAACCCAGGTTACTCGATCTCGAGTAGACCTTACTCGATCTAGCCGAACATGTCCGAGCACAGGTCTTGTCGACTAGGAGCAGTGTCGAGAGCCAGACCAACCCAGCTCCGGAGCCCTACTCGATCTCGAGGACCACTAGTCGAGATCGACGACACTGAGACGCCACACCCGGAGTCGACGAGAAGAGGAGCTGATCGAGAAGCCGAGGACGAAGGCGCAGAGCAACCCTACTCGATCTCGAGGAGACCTTGTCGAGATCGATGAGCCACCATGCCCTAGTCCGAGTCCATGCCGAGGAGGAGTCCTCGACATCACCAGAGAGGCATCTTCTAGTACACCTCTACTCGATCTCGATGAGCCCTAGTCGAGATCGACGACGCCCAGGAGCCCAGATCCAAGCTTGTCGAGCAGAGTCACCCGAGAACACCAGTCGACGACGAAGCCTCGTCGATATCGACGAGCCCTTGTCGATGTCGAGTAGACCAGCTTCTAGAAACGCGTCGCCGTGAGCAGTCCGAGTAGAGTTGGGAATCCTTGGGGCGGAAGAAATCCGAGATTGCCGAGATACATCATCATCTATCCATGGAAGGGGAATTTATCAACATGAAGAGATATTCCCTAGTTTAGATTTATCTTTTCCATTTTAGATTTAATTTCTTTATCGCTTTTATTTATCATTAAAGTTTTACATATAATTTTAGATAGAGATAGAAGATTCTATCCTTGATTAGCAAGGAATAGAAGGCTATAAATAAAGCCCTAGGGGCTAGACATTCATTGATTCAATTTCAGAGAGAAGTAAGTAGGAGTAGAGAGAGAGATAGTTCCACAGAGAAGTTTTAGGAGTTCTAAAGTTTTTAGGGTTTTGGCATTGTGCGAATGTTGATTGCCGGGATTGTAAAGGCTTTGAATATAGTTTAATGCAAGTTTCTTTTTATACATCAATGTCTGCAATTGCGATGAGGCGTGAGTAGTCCACCAACTTCTGGGGCTGGGGTGAGCCCGACGGTGGCCATGTGAGGAGATGCAGTAAAGGTCAGATCTTTTTATGCAATTCGTCTTCTATCCCTATGAGCATGATTCTTTTGCGAGAGTTGAAGGTGATCCTTGTTTGTATTATTGAAGCGAAAGTGATCGTAATGCAACTTGGGTTAATTATGTGAAAAGGGTTAGTAACAATTAGGGTTTATGCGAAAGCCTCTATATGCCTATTTGTTAGTAACGAAAGTTATTTTGATGGAAAGCATGATCTTTTATGCCTTTATGTGTTACTTTGCATGGTTATCGTTGTGGTGTTGATACCCTGGTCTTGGAAGTATTTTGTTATATTGATTTATTTCTGTCAAAAATCTGAGTTCTGTGTTCGAATTTGCAATTTAAGTTTTCTAAGTTTTTTAGTCGATACAAAGGAGCAGTTTGTCGATATCGAGTAGGACCTTAGTCGATGTCGAGTTGACTTTAGTCTATGTCGAGTTGTGTTTTTGCTTCTATCGTCGACCTGAAAGTTTCTGTTTTTTACAGTTTGTCGATCTCGAGTACCAGCTTGTCGAGATCGAGTAAAGTTGCTGCCTTGCTTTGTTCTTTACTTTCGTTTGCTTTTGTTCTTTACTTTTTTCGTTATTTTCTGTCTTGCTTCTGTTTTGCTTTTATTCCTTTGTTTCTGTCTTTTCTGCTGCTTGTCTGTGAGAATCTGTTGCTACCTAAGAACTGCTGACGTGCTTCCTCATGGATTCGATCCTAACAACCTTCTACTACAACGGGAGGAAGTCTTGTATTTATTTGCTGAGACAGGGAAGTCAGTCTGATCTTTATTTTATATTTATTTCATACTTGACCATCCTCCTGCAACAACAAATTGGCGCCGTTGCCGGGGAAGCAATCATTCGCGCCTTAGGTAGTTAAATCTCACCTCTACTTTGAGTTACTTTTCAGGTGTATGCGCGTTACCTGCACATCCACTCTAAACTCAAAAGGATCATGGCGGCCGCTGAAACACAAGAGCAGCTGATTGCGAGGCTTACAAGGGAGCTAGCTGCAAAGGACACCACTATAGCCAATGAAAGGGCAGCGAGGGAACATGAAGCTGAGCGCGCAAGGCAAGCAGAAGGTGAGCTTGCCCAATATCCAACTACTGCTGAGGATTATATGCATCCAACCCTCGTCGTACCTGAATCGGCGATTCTTATCCCTGAAAACTCTTTTGAAATTCGCACTCAATTTCTTATAGAGCTTAAAAATAATGCCTTTTTTGGTAGATTTAATGAGTGCCCTCTTGAACATATTACGAATTTTTCTGACATGTGCCGTACTCTTGCTGAAGGTACAACTTTGGAATATGTCAACATGAAACCTTTCCGCTGGTCGCTGGCTGGACCTGCACTGAAGTGGCTTGAAGGGCTGAAACCAAGATCACTAACAACATGGGCCCAAGTAGAGCAAGAGTTTCTGAACAAGTTCTTCCCACCAGCCAAAACAGCACATCTCCGCCAGAAAATCACAGCCTTCAAACAGAAGCAAGGGGAACCGCTGGCAAAGGCATGGGAGTGCTACAAGGAACTTCTGCGATCTTGCCCTACTCATGGACAGCCACCCTACTTCATTCAAGAGATCTTCTTCAACTCTCTTGATCAAATCACTAAGGACAGAATCAACCATTATACTCGCTATGAGTATCTGACAATGCCGCCAAGTGACGCATGGGGTGTGCTAGAGAAGCTCACCAACTACGACAACAAGTATGGGTCTACTACAACTTATGAAGAGAACCCATACGCCAGGCCAGCACCATCCATGCCTCTCTATGAGTCTCCTAAGGAATTTGATCCGGATGTAAGGGAACAGTACTACAGAGATGAGAATAAGAAGCTCCTTAAGCAAGTAAAGTATCTTTCTGTCAACCAGCCTTGCATTAAATGCGGATCGCAGCGGCACACTACTCCTGAGTGCCCACACACAGAGCAAGTCAGGATGGCAGAACACCACGAAGAGGTAGCTTACGCAGGGGGTCCCAATCGCTACATAGGGGACCAAAGGTTTCAGCAACCACAATGGAACCAAGGTGTCCCTAGGAACCCCCCGCCCTACAGAGCTCCAGGACATCCGGAAAGGGACCACAAAAAGGATGATATACGGACAGTCCTGGAGGAAATACGGAGGAATCACTCAAAAACTAGGCATTCCTTCAACTCCGTCTACACTCAGATGCAAGGGGTCAACTCTAGGCTTGGGGAGATTGATATATGGCGAAAATCAGTTGATACACAGATTGGTCAGCTGGCAGCAGGAATCCCCAGACAGTTAGGTGCGCTCCCTGCGTCTTCAGAACCAAATCCTAAGGGAAAGACTGGGCACATCGCTGCTGTAAAACTCAGAAGCGGACATGAACTGCAAGAGCCAGAGGTCGAAAAGCAGCAGAACAACGACGAACAACAACTCGACATCGACAACACTGTAGTCGACATTGAGAAGGGCCTAGTCGACGTAGAGGAGAAACTTCAGAAACCCTCGTCTGCACTGCACAGCAACTCGACTGCACCCAATTTGGTCGAGATCGACAAGAGGCTACTCGACATCGACGACGGTCAACCCGAGATCGAGAAAGCTGCAGCACCTCCGACATCTGTTCTGGCTCCGAATCCGAAAAAGAAGCTGCCTTTTCCCATAAAATCTCCAAAGGACCCAGCAGAAAAGAAATTTCAGCGCTTCATCAAGATGCTTCAGAAACTCAACGTCAACATCCCTTTCACCGAAGCTCTCAATGAAATGCCCTCATATGTCAAGTTCCTGAAGGAGATTTTGAGCAAAAAGCGATCGATGGCTGAAATTACAAAGGAATGCAGCCATTTGGACATACTGGAGAAGAGGCCAGATCCAGGTAAGTTTGCTATAACAATTGGATTTGGTCTATATAAAATTAATGCTTTATGTGATCTTGGAGCTAGTGTAAGTATAATGCCTTTAACAATTTGGTCCAAGATTAAGATAGGTGCCCTAGAGCCTGTGGATGCTAGACTTTATATGGCCAACAACACGGTGGTCATTCCAACAGGCATGGTGGACAATGTGCCAGTACAAGCAGGTAAATTCTTTGTCCCTGCTGATTTCCTAGTTATTGATATGCAAGAAGATCCTGCTTGCCCAATTATTCTAGAGAGACCCTTCTTGGCGACGGTGGATGCGAACATAAGCGTAAGGAAAGGAGTGCTCACCTTCAACATCAGCGATGAGGTAATTGAGTATTCCTTTAATAAAACTGAAAGGCATACAGGTCCAATGGAAGAAGTCAAATCTATCTCAGCTGGCTACATCACCTGCGGGGAACCCAAGGTCGCAAACATTTGTCCCAAACATGGGTGTCATGAATGGCCCCGGATACTTCGTGCTTTGGACTCCTCACAATTTGTCCCATCTCTCCAAACTATTATCTCAGAGAGCAGGGTCAATCTACCTTTATCTCCTGAGGTGATTGGATTTTCTTTCACTCATTAAATTTTCCATATCTTTCAAACAGTTTCCTTCCAAACTCCAATAAATGACAATAATCACAAACACCATATAACATTTCCATAATGTAACATCATTCTCAACATAATCCCCGGATAAGGTAAAGAATGGCAAATATTTAGATCATGTGGAGCAATATATGAAATAAGGCATATTATGGCTTTTGTGATGCATAAGCATAGGTAAGGCTAGGATTTCAAGTAATGAGCATTATATGGAAATATAAAGTCCTTCATCATCTTATCATGTAATATGTCAAAAGCAACTTCAAATTTTACCTCCTTTTATGGTGTTCAAGAAATAATGCACTTCATTATGACTTCCCTTTACTAGGCAATTTCATGCTATATCTCTAATGAATCTAATTTTGCATCGTCGAGTCCAATTAAAGCTTCCATGACATTATTCAAAATTTTCAATGGGGGTCATTTTTCTTTAATTTTTTGGAAAACACGCATATAAGCACATAATTCAATAATGCATTTCCAAAATAGCCATGTAGCAATTCAAAGAAATAAATTCTAAATATGCACAAATAATGTCAAATATGGCAAATATGCATAAAGTAAGCCCTTCCCCCACCCCATACTTAAACATTACAGTGTCCTCACTGTATAAAAACAAGGGTAAAGAAAGAAACTCACTAGACAAGTGTGCAGAACCTCTTAATTTCGAATGAAGGATTCGCCTGGGCCGAGTGTGAATATTGATATAGCTTGCCTCTATCCATGGACCTGAAAAGTGTAGAAGACATATACCAAAAAAAACTAAAAGTGTTCAAAACCAAAAATAAAAATAAAGTCTCAAAAGTCCTAAAAAGTCTATGTACAAGCTCTAGATTTTATAGTCGCTAGGCCGACTTTCCATTTAGCTCAAGGTGAAATTTGCAGGGCCCATGTAGCTTGGGCCTCAAATAAGACTCCATTCTTGTCCATCAGTTGTAATCCTCCAGAATGGATCTTGTTCACCACAAAAGGTCCCATCCGCTTCTTGTTGAATTTGTTAGGGAACCAATGATCCTTTGATTTAGAGACATAGAGCTTGTCTCTAACTTCATACTCCTTGGGCTCATCATTGGATATCCTACATAAGCGCACATACCAAGGCAAACCTCTCCCATGTATAGATAGATCTTTAATGGAAATAGGAGAAGACAGATCCATACCTTGGCTTACCTTTGCAGCGACGGAATCGGGGACCACTGTGTTTGGTCGATCTCGACTAGGGCTAGTCGATCTCGACGAGTCTGCAGGTTCTGGTGGTGGGCTGCTCGAGGATGCAGAAGCTGGTGAAGTCGAGGGCTTGTCGAAATCGAGTAGACTACTCGATGTCGAGTAGGGTTCTGCTCCTGGTGGCTGCAGCGTCGAGGAAATAGGAGCTGGTGGAGCCTGGTGGTGGTCGATCTCGAGTAGCTTACTCGATGTCGAGTAGCCCTCAGCTTCTGTATTGCTGCTCGATGACGCTGGTGCTGGTGGAGGCTCCCGTTTCTTGTCGAGATCGACTAGGGTCCTCGATGTCGAGGAGTTTTGGTCGATCTCGACCCCATACTTAGTTCCTGTCAAGGCATCCGAAAAACAATTAATCCATAACGACGTACCTTCATTTGTGTCGATTGGATGTTCTGCGTCCTCCTTTAGGACTGCCATGTTCTCCTCCACCTGGGCCTCCATGTCCCTTTTTTCCAGCTCCTCAGGGGTCATATTTCTGACCTTGGGTTCCCCGCAGGTGATGTAGCCAGCTGAGATAGATTTGACTTCTTCCATTGGACCTGTATGCCTTTCTGTTTTATTAAAGGAATACTCAATTACCTCATCGCTGATGTTGAAGGTGAGCACTCCTTTCCTTACGCTTATGTTGGTATCCACCGTCGCCAAGAAGGGTCTCCCTAGAATACTTGGACAAGCAGGATCTTCTTGCATATCAATAACTAGGAAATCAGCAAGGACAAAGAATTTACCTACTTGTACTGGCACATTGTCCACCATACCTGTTGGGATGACCACTGTGTTGTTGGCCATATATAGTCTAGCATCCACAGGCTCTAGGGCACCTATCTTAATCATGGACCAAATTGTTAAAGGCATTATACTTACACTAGCTCCAAGATCACATAAAGCATTAATTTTATATGGACCAAATCCAATGGTTATAGCAAACTTATCTGGATCTGGCCTCTTCTCTAGTATGTCCAAATGGTTGCATTCCTTTGTAATTTCAGCCATCGATCGCTTTTTGCTCAGTATTTCCTTCAGGAACTTGACATATGCGGGCATTTCATTAAGAGCTTCAGTGAAAGGGATGGTGACGTTGAGTTTCTGAAGCATTTTGATGAAGCGCTGAAATTTCTTTTCTATCGGGTCCTTTGGAGATTTTGTGGGAAAAGGCAGCTTCATTTTCGGATTTGGAGCCAGAACAAATGTTGGAGTTGCTGCAGCGTTTTCGATCTCGGGTTGACCGTCGTCGATGTCGAGTAGCCCCTTGTCGATCTCGACCAAATTGGGTGCAGTCGAGTTGCTGTGCAGTGCAGACGAAGGTTTCTGAAGTTTCTCCTCTACGTCGACTAGGCCCTCCTCGATGTCGACTACAGTTTTGTCGATGTCGAGCTGCTGTTCTTCGTCGTTCTGCTGCTTTCCGACCTCTGGCTCTTGTAGATGATGTCCGCTTCTGAGTTTTACAGCAGCGATGTGCCCTGTCTTTCCCTTAGGATTTGGTTCTGAAGACCCAGGGAGCGCACTTGACTGTTTGGGGATTCCTGCTGCCAGCTGACCAATCTGTGTATCAACTGATTTTCGCCATATATCAATCTCCCCAAGCCTAGAGTTGACCCCTTGTATCTGAGTGTAGACGGAGTTGAAGGAATGCCTAGTTTCTGAGTGATTCCTCCGTATTTCCTCTAGGACTGTCTTTATATCATCCTTTTTCTGGTCCCTTTCCGAATGTCCTGGAGCTCTATAGGGCGGGGGGTTCCTAGGGACACCTTGGCTCCATTTTGGTTGCTGAAACCTTTGGTCCCCTATGTAGCGATTGGGACCCCCTGCGTAAGCTACCTCCTCGTGGTGCTCTGCCAGCCTGACTTGCTCTGTGTGTGGGCACTCAGGAGTGGTGTGCCGTTGCGATCCGCATTCAATGCAAGGCTGGTTGACAGAAAGATACTTTACTTGCTTTATGAGCTTCTTGTTCTGATCTCTGCAGTACTGTTCCCTTACATCCGGATCAATTTCCTTAGGAGGCTCATAGAGGGGCATGGAAGGTGCTGGCCTGGCGTATGGGCTCTCTTCATAAGTTGCAGTAGACCCATATTTGTTGTCGTAGTTGGTGAGCTTTTCTAGCACACCCCATGCGTCACTTGGCGGCATTGTCAGATACTCATAGCGAGTATAATGGTTGATTCTGTCCTTAGTGATTTGATCAAGAGAGTTGAAGAAGATCTCCTGAATGACGTAGGGTGGTTGTCCGTGAGTAGGGCAAGATCGCAGCAATTCTTTGTAGCGCTCTCATGCCTTTTCCAGCGGTTCCCCTTGCTTCTGTTTGAAGGCGGTGATTTTCTGGAGGAGATGTGCTGTTTTGGTGGGTGGGAAGAACTTGTTCAGAAACACTTGCTCTACTTGGGCCCATGTTGTCAGTGATCTTGGTTTCAGCCCTTCAAGCCACTTCAGTGCAGGTCCAGCCAACGACCAGCGGAAAGACTTCATCTTGACATATTCCAAAGCTGTACCTTCAGCAAGAGTACGGCACATGTCAGAAAAGTTCGTAATATGTTCAAGAGGACACTCATTAAATCTACCAAAAAAGGCATTATTTTTAAGCTCTATAAGAAATTGATTGCGAATTTCAAAAGAGTTTTCAGGGATAAGAATCGCCGATTCAGGCACGACGAGGGTTGGATGCATATAATCCTCAGCAGTAGTTGGATATTGGGCAAGCTCAGCTTCTGCTTGCCTTGCACGCTCTGCTTCTTGTTCCCTCGCTGTCCTTTCATTGGCTATAGTGGTATCCTTTGCGGCTAGCTCCCTTGTAAGCTTGGCAATCAGCTGCTCTTGTGTTTCAACGGCCGCCATGATCCTTTTGAGTTTAGAGTGGATGTGTAGGTAACGCTCTGGTTCGTCTAAGCTGTCAAACTCGGGTGGTAGACCAGAACGACGCATACACCTGAAAAGTAACTCAAAGTAGACGTGAGATTCAACTACCTACGGCGCGAATGATAGCTTCCCCGGCAACGACGCCAATTTGTTGTTGCAGGAGGATGGTCAAGTATGAAATAAATATAAAATAAAGATCAGACTGACTTCCCTGTCTCAGCAAATAAATACAAGACTTCCTCCCGTTGTAGTAGAAGGTTGTCAGGATCGAATCCTCGAGGAAGCACGTCAGCAGTTTTAGGTAGCAACAGATTCTCACAGACAAGCAACAGAAACACAGAAATAAAAGCAGAAAATAAAAAATAAAAGCAATGAACAAAATGAAGACAGAAAAGACAAAGCAAAGCAGGAAATAAAACAAAGCAACAGGCGTACTCGATCTCGACTAAACCATACTCGAGAACGACAACAGCAAGTCAGAAATCGAAAAACAGAAACTGAAGATCGACGAAAACAGAAGAAAACTCAACTCGACCTAGACTAGAGCCAACTCGACATCGACTAGAGCCAACTCTCTCTCTCTACTCCTACTTACTGAATGGAATTGATTGTGTTTCTGAATTTTTGTGAAAAACCAGCCCCTAGGGCTTTATTTATAGCCTTCTATTCATTGCTAATCAAGGATAGAATCTTCTATCTCTATCTAAAATTATATCTAAAACTTTAATGATAAATAAAAGTGATAAAGGAATTAAATCTAAAATGGAAAAAATAAATCTAAACTAGGGAATATCTCTTCATGTTGATGAATCTTCCTTCCATGGATAGAACTTCATGTATCTCGGCAATCTCGGATTTCTTCGGTCCCAAGGATTCCCAACTTTACTCGGACTGCTTACGGCGACGGGTTTCTAGTACTTGGTCTACTCGACATCGACAAGGGCTCGTCGACATCGACAAGGATTCTCGTCGACTGGTGTTCTCGGGTGACTCTGCTCGACATGGCTCGGATCTGGGCTCCTGGGCGTCGTCGATCTCGACTAGGGCTCATCGAGATCGAGTAGGGTTGTGGTCGAGGATGGCTCCCTAGTGATGTCGAGGAATCCTCCTCGGCGTGGATGTTGTTAGGAGGAAATCGAGAATGCAAATATAAAATGTAAATAAATCACAGCAAACCAGATTCCGTCCCTTGCAAATAATTACAAGACCTCCTCCTGATGCAGCAGCGGGAAGTCAGGATCGATCCACGAGGAAGCGTGTCAGCGGATCCTAGGCAGCGAAGAAATCTCACGAACGTCGACAATAGTGGTACTCGACCTCGACTAAGGGTTAGTCGACAGGGGTCAGGCACAGTCGAACACAAGGCAGCAGCTGTGACAGGGGCTCGTCGATATCGACAAGGCCTACTTGATGTCGAGTATAGGTCTTCGTCGACTTCGCTTCGTCTCGTCGAGTACCTGCACACAGAAGCTACAGCGACTTTGGGTCGAAGATCAGTAGTCGAGATCGACGAGTGCTATTCGATCTCGAGTAAGACAGAAATTAAAACGAAATAAAATAAATGCAAAGGCTTTGGGATTTCGAACTAAACTTAATGTAAAAAGGCTTCCAGGATTGGGGTTTGCAACAACAATAACCAAGCATGCATAAGGCAGAAGCAAACAAATTATCATGTAAATCGCATCAAAGGACTAAGCTTTCTCCTTTTCCAACAATTAGACAACTCTTTCAAGAAACCCTAATTGTCTCTACTAATTTTATGTTCACAATCCAAGTTGTTAACATGGATCTCCATTAGACGGGTAATAAACACATAAACAAGTAGGAAAATGCTCAAAACATGATAAAGGTCGGATCTTTACCTCAAACACGCATGGCTATCGTTGTGCTCGCCCCAACCCTAGAAGTGGGTGGACTACTCACGCATCATTGCAAACTCAGACATTGATTGATGAAAAGAAACTTGCATTAACTATATTCAAAAGACTTTACAATCCCGGCGATCCAACTCTCGTTGAACGCCAAAACCCTAAAACCTCTGAACTCCCTAAACTGTCTCTGTGGAACTACTTCTCTACTTCTCAAATTGAATGAAAAAAAATGAGCCCCATGGGCTTTATTTATAGCCTTCTAATCCTTGCTAATCAAGGATAGAATCTCCTATCTATATCTAAAATTATATCTAAAAGGCTTAATGATAAATAAAAGCAATAAAGGAAATTAAATCTAAACATATCTAAATGTCTTAAAGTGGATAGATCTCTTTCTTCCATGATGTATCTTGATAGATTGGATAGATTCTCGGCCTTCTCGACTTCCTTCGTGCCCAAGGAATCCCAACTCTACTCGGACTGCTCACGTCGACGCGTTTCCAGATACTGGTCTACTCGACATCGACAAGGGCTCGTCGTCGACTGGACTTCTCGGGTGACTCCGCTCGACATGGCTCGGATCTGGGTTCCTAGGCGTCGTCGATATCGAGTAGCCCTACTCTGTATCGAGTAGGATTCGTCGTCTGGCTGGCTTGGTCGGGTGGATCTACTCGACATGCTCGGACCTTGGCTCCGGGCTCCTCGATCTCGACTAAGCCTCCTCGAGATCAAGTAGAGGTGGTCAGCGTCTTCGTACTCGGCTTCTCGATCAGCACTTTCTGGACAAGGCTCTCCTCGATCTCGAGTAGAGTATACTCGATCTCGAGTAAAGATTTCTCAGCTTTCTGCTCTGTTCTTAAAATGCACTTTCCCGAGTCCTCGTTCGTCGGATTGACGCATATGACCATGCGTTGGAAAGCTCTTTTCGAGGGCTACAACTCTCATGAAGACATGAAAGCTTGATTCAGAATAAAGAATGGTGAAAAGTGGCCTTTTCTCCGGCTGCACCATTCTTAGCCTCTCCATGAGTTTCCTTTAAGCTCCAAAGTGCGTCCGATTTCTGCCAAATATAACAAAAACTTGTGTAGACCTCCATATATTGCAAATAAGTGTAAACTACACAGATTCTGTATTATTCTAACCCAAATGTATGCAATGTATGCAGAAATCGATATAAAAGTTACTGTTAAACATGGCAAATTAGGCTCACAACAAACACCCCATACTTAAGCTTGCTTGTCCTCAAGCAATACCATTATTTGTCATTCAGGGGATGAAATCAAAACTCTCAACATATTAGATTCATTCTCGTATGTCCCTGCAATCAATTACCATCCTCGAAAAGGTACTAGTGTCACAAATCCATGCATGTGCGATTATACAAAAGCAACATCTACTCACAAAAGGAGGGTTATGTAAAACATTCATTCGTGACAAAGCATTAATAATCAAGAAGACTTAAATTTAGCTCAAATAAAGAGTAGATCGGTAAAAGGCTAAAAGGTGGGCAATTTTTGGCAATGTGGTGCTAATGATCCGGGGAAATGGAGTATTTCCAAACTGAATTTCATACCACATTCTTTCTCATAAGATTCATCACTTTTCATAATGCTTTTTCTCAATAATAATGCTTTCACCTCTCTGACCTCAGCACTGCCTTCTCGCGAGTCGCAAACATGGGTGTCATGAATGGCCCCGGATACTTAGTGCCTTGGACTCCTCACAATGTGTCCCATCTCTCCAAACTATTATCTTAGAGAGCAGGGTCAATCTACCTTTATCTCCTGAGGTGATTGGATTTTCTTTCACTCATCAAATTTTCCATATATTTCAAACAATTTCCCTCCAAACTCCAATAATGATAATAATCACAAACACCATATGATAATCTCCAAAATATAACATCATTCTCAACATAATCCCCGGATAAGGTGAAGAATGGCAAGTATTTAGATCATGTGGAGCAATATTTGAAATAAGGCATAATATGGCTTTTGTGATGTATAAGCATAGGTATGGCTAGGAATTCAAACAATATGAGAATTATATGGAAATATAAAGTCCTCCATCATCTTATCATGCAACATGTCACAAACAACTTCAAAATTTTCCTCCTTTCATGGTTTTTAATAAATATGCACTTCATTATGACTTCTCTTTACTAGGCAATTTCATGCTATATCTCTAATGAATCCAATTTTGCATCGTCGAGTTCAATATGAGCTTCCATGACATTATTCAAAATTTTCAATGGGGGTCATTTTTATAAACTTTGGAAAACATGCATATAAGCACATAAATCAATAATGTATTCCAAAATAGCCATATAGTAATTCAAAGAAATAATGCACATATAATGTCAAATATGTCAAATATGCATGAAGTAAGCCCTTCCCCCACCCCATACTTAAAATTTACAGTGTCCCCACAGTATAAAATAAAATAGAAACAAGAGTAGAGGAAGGAACTCACAAGATAAATCATCGAGGAAGGCAGATTAGTGCATGTCGAGCAGAGGTAGGCTTGTCGATCTCGAGTACTGGGTAGTCGATCTCGAGGAGCCTCGTCTGCGTCTAGTGGTTTTCTGAAATCGAGGAGCGTCTGATGCTTGTCGATGTCGAGTTGGCCTACTCGAGATCAAGTACTGTCTGGGCTGCTCCTCCTAGTTGCCGTCGACTTGGCCTTCGTCGATTTTGACTGTTTTTCAGGGACTTCTTATTCCATTTTTCGCGATCCTTTTATGCTTGCCGACCTAAAAGTGTTAGATTGCACACAAAACAAGACTATCCACATAAATCATTCTAAAAGACATAAAATCCTAAAACAAAAACCAAAAGCAAAACAAAAAGTTCAAAAGTTCCAAAATCATAAAGTTTTATATACATGCTCTAGATTTTAGAGTCGCTAGGCCGACTTCTCCATTTTGCGCTCAAGGACCATTATGGTGGGGCCCTGCTCATGCTTGGCCCTTCTCCTGGATCATCTAGGTCCTGATGGTAGTATGCAAGCTCAGCTGATAGGTTGTTGCTTGCATCATCTCCCTTTGCCTTCTCCCTTTTCCTTCCAGCTCTCAGTTTTCGCAGATTCTCTTTCCATGGCGTCTTATCTCCCCTTAAATCATTTAAAATTTTCTTTATGGACTGAGGGGGAATAGGATTCATACCTGAACTTGCCTTTTCGGACCCAAAACAGGAATTTTTGGGCTTGGGGCTAGTCGACATCGATGAAGGCTTGTCGACCGCGAGTACAGGGACCCCATAGTTAGGCTTCTGGCAAGTTTCTGGCTCTGCAGTGGTTGTCGAGGTAGACAAAGGTTTGTCGATATCGAGTAGGTCTCTTGTCGATGTCGAGTAGCGCTTGTCGACCTCGGGTACAGCGTCAGCACCTTCCTCCGTTGTTTGCTTGGTCCCGTGGTTGCTGATGCTTTTCACCTCCAGCCATGAAATTTCCTCTTTTGTAGGGCCAAAAGAGAAATCAAAAACCTCATCGCCTATGGTGAAGGTGAGCGATCTATTCTTGACACTTATTTTGGCATCTGTAGTCACTAAGAATGGTCTACCAAGAATAATAGGGCTAGTAGGATCTTCAGCACAGTCAATGATAAGGAAATCAGCTGGAACAAAGAATTTACCAACCCGGACAGGGACGTTCTCAACTATACCTGTAGGGATGACTACTGTATTGTTTGCCATGTATAGCTTGGCATCCACAGGTTCTATGCATCATATCTTTACTTTCTGCCAGATTGATAAAGGCATGATGCTCACACTTGCTCCTAAATCGCACAGAGAATCATATTTATATTGTCCAAAACCCACAGCAACAGAAAACTTACCAGGGTCAGGTCTCTTTTCAGGGAAGTGGAGTACTTTGCATTCGCCTGCGATCTCTGAGATGGATCGCTTCTTGCTTAGGATTTCCTTGAGAAATTTGACATATCCAGGCATCTCTTGCAGGGCTTCTGTAAAAGGAATAGAAACATTCAGTTCTTGCAGCATATTAACAAATCTGGTAAACCTACCTACAGTGGGATCTTTCTGTGCTTTTGAAGGGAAAGGCAGTGGCTTTTTCAGTTTCGGAGCCTGATCAGCCGTCGGAGGTGCTGCAGAGTCATCGACGTCGGCTAGACACTGCTCGTCGATCTCGACAACGGGCTCGTCGACATCGAGTACAGTGGTCGACCTGGAGTTGCTGGTCTGCGAAGCGGAGTCCGAGCTCAGCTTCTGGTCTATGTCGAGTAGAGGCTTGTCGATGTCGAGTACACCTTCCTCGAGATCAAGTTGGCTGTGCTCTTCGTCGAGTTGCTGCTTTGCCTCGCTTTGTTGCTTTCCGACCTCTGGCTCATGTAATTGATGTCCACTCCTCAGTTTGATAGCTGCGACGTGTCCGGTTTTCCCCTTAGGATTTGGTTCTGTTTGCCCAGGGAGTTGTCCGGACTGTCGTGGGATCTGTGCAGCGATCTGACCCATCTGCGTCTCTATTCCCCTTTTCCAGATGTCCAATTCCCCAAACTTTGTAGTGATATTCTGGAATTGGTTGTTGATGGTGCCCTTATTACGACGCATCTCCTCGAGGATCAGCTGCAGATCATCCTTCTTTTGATCCCTCTCTGGATGACCTGGAGCTCTGTAGGGTGGAGGATTCCTAGGAGGACCTTGGTTCCACTGTGGTTGATAGAACCATTGATCTCCCATGTGTCGATTTGGACCCCCAGCGTAGGCTGCCTCCTCATGTGTTTCTGCCATCCTGACTTGCTCAGCGTGTGGGAGCTCAGTAGTGGTGTGCCTCTGTGATCCGCATTCGATGCAAGGCTGGTTGACATATAGATATTTGACTTGCTTGAGGAGCTTGCGATTCTGGTCTCTGTAGAACTGCTCCCTGACATCTAGGTCAATCTCCTTTGCTGGCTCATAGAGTGGCATTGATGGTGCTGGCCTGGCGTAGGAGTTCTCCTCATAGTTTGTAGGAGCCCCATATTTGTTGTCGTAGTTAGTGAGCTTTTCTAGCACACCCTATGCGTCGCTTGGTGGCATCGTCAGATACACGTAGCGAGTATAATGGTTGATCCTATCCTTAGTGATTTGATCCAGAGAGTTGAAGAAGATCTCTTGGATGACGTAGGGTGGCTGTCCATGAGTAGGGCAAGATCGCAGTAGTTCTTTGTAGCGTTCCCATGCCTTTGCCAGCGGTTCCCCTTGCTTCTGTTTGAAGGCGGTGATTTTCTGACGAAGAAGTGCTGTTTTGGCGGGTGGGAAGTATTTGTTCAGGAACTCTTGTTCTACTTGGGCCCAGGTGGTGAGAGATCTCGGCTTCAGCCCTTCAAGCCACTTCCGTGCAGGTCCAGCGAGCGACGAGCGAAAAGATTTCATCTTGACATATTCCAGAGTTGTACCTTCTGCAAGAGTACGACACATATCATGAAAGTTTGTAATATGTTCAAGAGGGCACTCATTAAATTTGCCATAAAAAGCATTATTTTTAAGCTCTATCAAAAATTTAGTGCGAATTTCAAAAGAGTTATCAGGGATTAGAATCGCCGATTCAGGCACGACTAGAGCTGGATGCATATAATCCTCTGCATTAGTTGGATATTGGGCAAGCTCAGCTTTTGCTTGCTCCCTTGCTGCTTTCTCAGTGGCGATAGCAGCATCTTTAGCGGCTAGTTCCCTTGTAAGCCTTTCGATCAGTTGCTCTTGTGTCTCAGCGGCCGCCATTATCCTTTTGAGTTTAGAGTGGATGTGTAGGTAGCGCTCCGGTTCGTCTAAGGCGTCAAACTCAGGTGGTAGACCAGAACGACGCATACACCTGCGAAGTAACTCAAAAGAAACGTGAGACTTAACTACCTAAGGCGCGAATGATAGCTTCCCCGGCAACGGCGGCAATTTGTTGTTAGGAGGAAATCAAGAATGCAAATATAAAATGTAAATAAATCACAGCAAACCAGATTCCGTCCCTTGCAAATAATTACAAGACCTCCTCCTGATGCAGCAGCGGGAAGTCAGGATCGATCCACGAGGAAGTGTGTCAGCGGATCCTAGGCAGCGAAGAAATCTCACGAACGTCGACAACAGTGGTACTCGACCTCGACTAAGGGTTAGTCGACAGGGGTCAGAAACAGTCGAACACAGCGGAGCAGCAGTGACAGGGGCTCGTCAATATCGACAAGGCCTACTCGATGTCGAGTATAGGTCTTCGTCGACTTCGCTTCGTCTCGTCGAGTACCTGCACACAGAAGCTACAGCGACTTTGGGTCGAAGATCAGTAGTCGAGATCGACGAGTGCTATTGGATCTCGAGTAAGACAGAAATTAAAACGAAATAAAATAAATGTAAAGGCTTTGGGATTTCGAACTAAACTTAATGTAAAAAGGCTTCCAGGATTGGGGTTTGCAACAACGATAACCAAGCATGCATAAGGCAGAACCAAACAAATTATCATGTAAATCGCATCAAAGGACTAAGCTTTCGCCTTTTCCAACAATTAGACAACTCTTTCAAAAAACCCTAATTGTCTCTACTAATTTTATGTTTACAATCCAAGTTGTTAACATGGATCTCCATTAGACGGGTAATAAACACATAAACAAGTAGGAAAATACTCAAAACATTATAAAGGTCGGATCATTACCTCAAACACGCATGGCTATCGTTGGGCTCGCCCCAACCCTAGAAGTGGGTGGACTACTCACGCCTCATTGCAAACTCAGACATTGATAGATGAAAAGAAAATTGCATTAACTATATTCACAAGACTTTACAATCCCGACGATCCAACTCTCGTTGAACGCCAAAACCCTAAAACCTCTGAACTCCCTAAACTGTCTCTGTGGAACTACTTCTCTACTTCTCAAATTGAATGAAAAAAATTGAGCCCCATGGGCTTTATTTATAGCCTTCTAATCCTTGCTAATCAAGGATAGAATCTCCTATCTATATCTAAAATTATATCTAAAAGGCTTAATGATAAATAAAAGCAATAAAGGAAATTAAATCTAAACATATCTAAATGTCTTAAAGTGGATAGATCTCTTTCTTCCATGATGTATCTTGATAGATTGGATAGATTCTCGGCCTTCTCGACTTCCTTCGTGCCCAAGGAATCCCAACTCTACTCGGACTGCTCACGTCGACTCGTTTCCAGATACTGGTCTACTCGACATCGACAAGGGCTCGTCGACATCGACTAGGATTCGTCGTCGACTGGACTTCTCGGGTGACTCCGCTCGACATGGCTCGGATCTGGGTTCCTGGGCGTCGTCGATATCGAGTAGCCCTACTCTGTATCGAGTAGGATTCGTCGTCTGGCTGGCTTGGTCGGGTGGATCTACTCGACATGCTAGGACCTTGGCTTCGGGCTCCTCGATCTCGACTAAGCCTCCTCGAGATCGAGTAGAGGTGGTCTGCGTCTTCGTCCTCGGCTTCTCAATCAGCTCTTACTCGACCAGGCTCTCCTCGATCTCGAGTAAAGATTTCTCAGCTTTCTGCTCTGTTCTTAAAACGCACTTTTTCGAGTCCTCGTTCGTCGGATTGACGCATATGACCATGCGTTGGAAAGTTCTTTTCGAGGGCTACAACTCTCATGAAGACATCAAAGTTTGATTCAGAATAAAAAAATGGTAAAAAATGGCCTTTTCTCCAGCTGCACCATTCTTAGCCTCTCCATGAGTTTCATTTAAGCTCCAAAGTGCGTCCGATTTCTGCCAAATATAAAAAAAACTTGTGTAGACCTCCATATATTGCAAAGAAGTGTAAACTACATAGATTCTGTATTATTTTAACCCAAATGTATGCAATGTATGCAGAAATCGATATAAAAGTTACTGTTAAACATGGCAAATTAGGCTCACAACAGTGGACTCGGACTAGGGCATGGTGGCTCATCGATCTCGACTAGGTCTTGTCGAGATCGAGTAGGGTTCCGGAGCTGGGTTGGTCTGGCTCTCGACACTGCTCCTAGTCGACAAGGCCTGTGTTCGGACATGTTCGTCTAGATCGAGTAAGGTACACTCGAGATCGAGTAACCTGGGATCTCAACTTGATTCGACTGGTTCCGCTGCTTCTTTGACCTTGGTCTTCTGTAGTGGTTTTCTGAGCTTTTCTAACCTTCCTTAGAGTTGCTGTAAAACGTCTCGAATTCTGCGAATTTAAACAGAAACTGGTGTAGATTCCATAATTTGGCAAATAATCATAACCTACATAGATTCAGTACTATTCAACCCAAATGTATGCAATGTATGCAGAAAACGATATAAATGTTACTGTAAAACATGACAGATTCAGCTCACAACGGTAGCCCACCACCAGAACCTGCAAACTCGTCTAGATCGACTAGCCCTAGTCGAGATCGACCAAACACAGTGGTCCCCGATTCTGTCGCTGCAAAGGTAAGCCAAGGTATGGATCTGTCTTCCCCTATTTCCATTAAAGATCTATCTATACATGGAAGAGGTTTGCCTTGGTATGTGCGCTTATGTAAGATATCCAATGATGAGCCCAAGGAGTATAAAGTTGGAGACAAGCTCTATGTCTCTAAATCAAAGGATCATTGGTTCCCGAACAAATTCAACAAGAAGCGGATGGGACCTTTTGTGGTGAACAAGATCCATTCTGGAGGATTACAACTAATGGACAAGAATGGAGTCTTATTTGAGGCCCAAGCTACATGGGCCCTGCAAATGCCACCTTGAGCTAAATGGAAAGTCGGCCTAGCGACTATAAAATCTAGAGCTTGTACACAGACTTTTTCGGACTTTTGAGACTTTGTTTTTGTTTTTGGTTTTGAACACTTTTAGTTTTTCTATTGTGGGTATATGTCTTCTACACTTTTCAGGTCCATGGATAGAGGCAAGCTATATCAACATTCATACTCGGCCCAGGAGGTGCTTCCATTCGAATTTTGGAGGTTCTGCACACCTGTCTAGTGAGTTTCTTTCCTTCCCCTTGTTTTTATACAGTGAGGACACTGTAGTGTTTAAGTATGGGGTGGGGGAAGGGCTTACTTTGTGCATATTTTCCATATTTGACATTATGTGTGCATATTTAGAATTTATTTCTTTGAGTTGCTACATGGCTATTTTGGAAATGCATTATTGAATTATGTGCTTATATGCATGTTTTCCAAAATTTAAAGAAAAAATGACCCCCATTGAAATTTTGGATAATGTCATGGAAGCTTATATTGGACTCGACGATGCAAAATTAGATTCATTAGAGATATAGCATGAAATTGCCTAGTAAAGGGAAGTCATAATGAAGTGCATTATTTCTTGAAAACCATAGAAGGAGGTAAAATTTAAAGTTGCTTTTGACATGTTGAATGATAAGATGATGGAGGACTTTATATTTCCATATAATGCTCATTGTTTATATTCCTAGCCTTACCTATGCTTATGCATCACAAAAGCCATATTATGCCTTATTTCAATTATCGATCCAAATGATCTAAATATTGCCCATTCTTTACCTTATCCGGGGATTATCTTGAGAATGATGTTACATGATGGAGATGTTATATGGTGTTTGTGTTGTGATTGTTATCATATTTGGAGTTTGGAAGGAAATTGTTTGAAATATATGGAAAATTTAATGAGTGAAAGAAAATCCAATCACCTCAGGAGATAAAGGTAGATTAACCCTGCTCTCTGAGATAATAGTTTGGAGAGATGGAACACATTGTGAGGAGTCCAAAGCACTAAGTATCCGGGGCCATTCATGACACCCATGTTTGCGACTCGCGAGAAGGCAGTGCTGAGGTTAGAGAGGTAAAAGCATTATTATTGATAAAAGCATTATGAAAGGTGATGAATCTTATGAAAAGGAATGTGGAAATTCAATTTGGAAATACTCCATTTCCCTGGATCATTAGCACCACATTGCCAAAAGTTGCCCACCTTTATCCTTTTACCAAATCTACTCCTTATTTGAGCTTAAAGTGAAGTCCTCTTGATTATCAATGCTTTGTCACTTATGAATATTTTTGCATAACCCTCCTTTTGTGAGTAGACGTTGCTTTGATAGAATTGCACATGCATGGATTTGTGACACTAGTACCTTTTCGAGGATGGTAATTGACTGCTGGGTTATATAAGAATGAATCTGATATGTTGAGAGTTTTGATTTCTTCCCCTGAATGACAATTAAAGGTATTGCTTGAGGACAAGCAAGCTTAAGTATGGGGTGTTTGTTGTGAGCTGAATCTGTCATGTTTTACAGTAACTTTTATACCGTTTTCTGCATGCATTACATACATTTGGGTTAGATAGTACAGAATCTATGTAGTTTATATTTATTTGCCAAATTATGGAATCTACACCAGTTTCTGTTTAAATTCGCAGAATTCGAGACATTTTACAGCAACTCTAAGGAAGGTCAGAAAAGCTCAGAAAACCACTACAGAAGTCCAAGGTCAAAGAAGCAGCGGAACCAGTCGAATCAAGTTGAGAACCCAGGTTACTCGATCTCGAGTAGACCTTACTCGATCTAGACGAACATGTCCGAGCACAGGCCTTGTCGACTAGGAGCAGTGTCGAGAGCCAGACCAACCTAGCTCCGGAGCCCTACTCGATCTCGAGGACCACTAGTCGAGATCAACGACACTGAGACGACACACCCGGAGTTGACGAGAAGAGGAGCTGATCGAGAACCCGAGGACGAAGGTGTCGAGCAACCCTACTCGATCTCGAGGAGACCTTATCGAGATCGATGAGCCACCATGCCCTAGTTCGAGTCCATGCCGAGGAAGAGTCCTCGACATCACCAGAGAGCCGTATTCGAGTACACCTCTACTCGATCTCGATAAGCCCTAGTCGAGATCGACGACGCCCAGAAGCCCAGATCCGAGCTTGTCGAGCAGAGTCACCCGAGAACACCAGTCGACGACGAAGCCTCGTCGATGTCGACGAGCCCTTGTCGATGTCGAGTAGACCAGCTTTTGGAAACGCGTCGCCGTGAGCAGTCCGAGTAGAGTTGGGAATCCTTGGGGCCGAAGAAATCCGAGATTGCCGAGATACATCATCATCTATCCATGGAAGGGGAATTTATCAACATGAAGAGATATTCCCTAGTTTAGATTTATCTTTTCCATTTTAGATTTAATTTCTTTATCGCTTTTATTTATCATTAAAGTTTTAGATATAATTTTAGATAGAGATAGAAGATTCTATCCTTGATTAGCAAGGAATAGAAGGCTATAAATAAAGTCCTAGGGGCTAGACATTCATTGATTCAATTTCAAAGAGAAGTAAGTAGGAGTAGAAAGAGAGATAGTTCCACAGAGAAGTTTTAGGAGTTCTAAAGTTTTTAGGGTTTTGGCATTTTGCGAAAGTTGATTGCCGGGATTGTAAAGGCTTTAAATATAGTTTAATGCAAGTTTCTTTTTATACATCAATGTCTGCAATTGCGATGAGGCGTGAGTAGTCCACCCACTTCTGGGGCTGGGGTGAGCCCGAAGGTGGCCATGTGAGGAGATGTAGTAAAGGTCAGATCTTTTTATGCAATTCTTCTTCTATCCCTATGGGCATGATTCTTTTGCGAGAGTTGAAGGTGATCCTTGTTTGTATTATTGAAGCGAAAGTGATCTTAATGCAACTTGGGTTAATTATGTGAAAAGGGTTAGTAACAATTAGGGTTTATGCGAAAGCCTCTATATGCCTATTTGTTAGTAACGAAAGTTATTTTGATGGAAAGCATGATCTTTTATGCCTTTATGTGTTACTTTGCTTGGTTATCGTTGTGGTGTTGATACCCTGGTCTTGGAAATCTTTTATTATATTGATTTATTTCTGTCAAAAATCTGAGTTCTGTGTTCGAATTTGCAATTTAAGTTTTCTGAGTTTTCTAGTCGATACAGAGGAGCAGTTTCTCGATATCGAGTAGGACCTTAGTCGATGTCGAGTTGACTTTAGTCTATGTCGAGTTGAGTTTTTGCTTCTGTCGTCGACTTGAAAGTTTCTGTTTTTTACAGTTTGTCGATCTCGAGTACCAGCTTGTCGAGATCGAGTAAAGTTGCTGCCTTGCTTTGTTCTTTACTTTCGTTTGCTTTTGTTCTTTACTTTCTTTCGTTATTTTCTATCTTGCTTCTGTTTTGCTTTTATTCCTTTGTTTCTGTCTTTTCTACTGCTTGTCTGTGAGAATCTGTTGCTACCTAAGAACTGCTGATGTGCTTCCTCGTGGATTCGATCCTGACAACCTTCTACTACAACGGGAGGAAGTCTTGTATTTATTTTCTGAGACAGGGAAGTCAGTCTGATCTTTATTTTATATTTATTTCATACTTGACCATCCTCCTACAACAACACCTAGCGTGAGGGCATGCATTATACGTGTCCCATGGTAAACCTCAAGGTCGACAGCAAGCTGCTTGCTTAGTCTACCTATAAATACCCCCATCTAACCCCCAAGAAATAGATCTGATTCAAGAGAGAAGAAGAAGAGCTCTGAATATCTCTCGGATCTAAAACCCTCGGATTTGAGTTCTTAAGGTCTTTGATCGGAGAAGAACATTCTTGGGATAATGACGTAACCTTACTTCTACTAAGGACGACGATATAGTGAGTTACCTCCTCTCGAGCTGAACGCACCACCCCCATCGCTTGGACTAAATAAATATATAATCTGATCACCACCCTTCGCGACTAAGGCTTGCAGGTATTTTAAGACATTTTGTCGTCACGATGAGGTAATTAATAAGTATAGGTGAAATTCCATGATCGCGTCAAACACTACTCCATAAACCATATTCTTTTTAACAACGTGACCAAACAATTACTACTACAAATGAAGGGTCCTATTCTGCAGACCAGGGATTACGAATTTGAAATTACAAAACAAGAGACAACTTTGGATAACATCAAATGAAGTTGTCGTATGGAAAAGATGAGGATGTCGCTTTGGTGTGATGGTCGATTTGGTACTTCCGCAACCAACTATCCTTAATGTTCTGACCACTTTGTTTGAAGGTATTATAGGTTTTTTATTATGCTACTCCCTCCGTTCCATAATTAAAGACGTTTTAGCATTTTTCTCTTGTTCCATATTAAATGTTTCTCGTGCAATACCACTCGTATTTCCATTCTCTCTCATCGGACGAGTCAGACGTCTCTTTTCCAATTTGCCTTCCTCATCCTAATTAAGAAAAAAAAAGAAATCACTCTCTTTCTCACCCTATTCTCCATTTACTCCGTATTTTGGGTGAAGGGTCAACAATGGCGTATTCTATATCCACCTCCCCTCACTGTCATCTTTCCTTACTCCACACCATCTATCTTCCTCTTCTATACTACAGTAAGCTTCTCCTATTTCTCCAAATTCTTTACCTATTCCCCAATTTCTCGAAAATCCTAACTCTGTTATCCTCCAAATTTCTCACCATAGTCTCCATGGCACCGTCGAAACCCTCCGGAAAATACAAGAAAGGTAATTCCTTCTCCTTTTTAATCTCAATTATTTTCCTAATTGTGAACAATTTTAAATTCCAAAACCGAATGTATCAGCAGTTGTAGGTTCAAATAAGTTGGCATTGGAGGGCTGAAAGGCAACGCCTTCACTGTCGGTTTGACCTGCTTTAAGAGATTGTAGGTTTAATATCCACAAGATGTTCCTTGCATATCAAATGCAACAGAAGGGTGAATTTAATAAGAGGTTGAAGTGCTTCACGTTGATGAGGATGTCGAATTGACGAATATACATTTGATTTGACACAACTACAATAAACGAGACTTTTAACCCAAGAGGAGGTCTCCAACCAGGTTAAGAAATACACGTCCAATATGTACCTTATTTCAGGAGATGATATCCAATAAATGGGATGAAGAAGTGATATGTAGAATGGGGAAAAATTTACTATTGATGGCGTTTATGGTTGAGTTGGTTTTTGGTGAATTTTCACTTTGTGTACATGAATTGTTGTTGGAGTGAAGGAGTATTAGTCTGTGTAGCAGAAATTCAGAATTGTAAATGAGTTAGTGAACAATTGTAATCGATCATGCTCAATGTATCATCTCACTTTGTACTCCATATTTGTTTCAATGTAATGAATGGTGAATTACCTTTTCATCTCAGTTAGTACTCCATATTTTTCACCTAAGCTTGCAGTTCACAAAGTCTAAACAAAGAAAAATCAACTCTTAACCTAAAAAAGATCACAGTCATTCCAAAAAAAGACCCAATCTCAATTTCATACAATATCCAATCTCAGTTTTTCATTTCACTAACTTTTTGATTTTTATGCTATGAGTTTGAGTAAAAAAAATACAAAGAAGAAGAAGAGAGAATTGAGCACTCCAAGGTTGGCTAGAATTTCAAGCTTCTGTAAGTCTATGATTGAATGCTGAATTCCTTTTTCATCTCATTGTTGTTTGGAGCCTAATCTGCCATGTTTTATACCTACTTTTATATCGTTTTCTGCATGCATTTCATACATTTGGGCTAGAATAATACATAATTTGTGTAGTTTATGTTTATTTGCAATATATGGAGGTCTATACAAGTTTTTTTTTATATTTCGCAGTAATCGGATGCACTTTGGAGCTTAAAGGAGAGTCATGAAGAAGCTAAAGATGGTGCAGCTGGAGGAAAGCCTACTTTTCTCCATTCATCATTCCAAATCAAGTTTTGAAGTCTTCATAAGTGTCGTAGCCCACGGAAAGAGCTTTACAAAGGATGCTCATATGCATCAATCCGATGAAAGAGGACTTGGAAAAGTGCGTTCAAGATCAGAGAATCATACTGGAAACTACTGCAGAGGTCGATATCGACCTAGGCAGGTCGATATTGAGTTGACCCAAATCGAGTCAAGATCCCGGAATCGATCAGAGATGGAGCAAAGGAAAACTGAAGGTCGATATCGATTTAGCCAAGTTGATATCGAGTGACCACAACTCGATTTTCACCCTGGGAGCCGAGATCGAGTGTCCGAAGTGAAATCCAAAAAACGCAGGTCGATATCAAGTTGACCAAGTCGATATCGAGTTGACCAACAGTGGCCGATTTCGAGCTAGTCCAAGTTCTAATTAAAGTTCTATCGGAAGTCCAATGGAGATATCCACAAGATCAAATTCTATCAAGATGGAAGAGATATTTATCTATTTTTGATATAGTTCCTTTAGAGATTTATTTCTTTATTTCCATATTTTTATCTTATGTTATTAGATAGATTTAGATATAGTTGTTCCATCCTAGAATAGCTACATGGAACACTATAAATAAGGCCTTAAGGGCTGAGTTTTATTCATCCAATTCAAGAGACAATTAGTTATATAGAGAGAGTAGGGAGAGAAGGCTTGTCGCCGAGTGGAGCAAGAGAGGCGAGAACGGATTTTGCTTCCATTGGTTGTAAGCTTTCTTTTATTTTATTTAATGCAATTTAGTTTCTTTTTATGATTAATGTCTTTCTTGATGATGAAGAGCGAGTAGTCACCCATCTTCTAGGGTCGGGGTGAGCCCGACGGTAGCCATGTGAGGTGATACGGTAAAGGTACAATCTTTGAATGCAATTCGTCTTCTATCCCTATTAGCATGATTCTTTTACGAAATTTTAAGGTGGTCCTTGTTTGTGTTATTAAAGCGAAAGTGATTTTAATGCAACTTGGATTAATTATGTGAAAAAGGGTTAGTAACAATTAGGGTTTATGCGAAAGCCTCTATATTCCTATTTGTTAATAACGAAAGTTATTTGATGAAAAGCATGATCTTTTATGCCTTTATGTGTTATTTTACATGGTTATCTTTCTGGTGTTGAAACTCTGATCTTGGAAGTCTTTATTTTATTGATTTATTTCACAAATTTCCGAATTTTAAAGTTTCTGTCAGTCGATTTCGAGTTTCTGAGGTCGATATTTCTACTCGATATCGAGTTGCTTAATTTGATATCGACCAAATTGCTGCTTTTGTTATTTTTTTGCTTTCTCTGTGTTTTACTGTTTCTGTGAGTTTGGAACTGAAAAGTCGGGCGCTGACACGCTTCCTCGTGGATCGATCCTGACTACCTTCTACTACAACGGGAGGAAGTCTTGTAATTTATTTGAAGAGATCAGGGAGTCGAATTTGAGATTTATATTTCATACTTGATTATCCTCCTAACAATTGTATACCCCGTATTTTTTTGCGATATATTGAATGGTGAATTACTTTTTCATCTCGCTTTGTACTCTATATTTTTCATCTTAGTTTACTGTTACCAAAGTCCGCACATAGAAAAATCAACTCTCAATCTCATAAAGATCATAGTCACTCCAAAAAAGATCCAATCTCAATTTAATAGAAAATCCTATTTAAGTTTTACATTTCACTTTATTAATTTTTATGATATGAGTTTCAATAAATAAAAACTAAATAAGAAGAAGAAATAATTCAACAACAGTAATGACTAAATCATCTCGACTGAAACACAAAAACAAGACAGCATTTAGCAGTGGAAAAGAGAATTCAACAGCATAAATAAGTTAAGAAAAAAGGAAGAAAAATAAAAGAATATAGCAGTAAAAGAGAGAATTCAGCAGCAACAGCAAGGAGTTAAAAAAATATAAAAGACAAAATAATAGAGAATTTAGCAAAAATCATGTCTACTGAAACAGATCATCTACAAACAGAAGCTTGAGTTTGGCTTGCAACATATTGCATATATAGTTTCAACATACATCAGAGAAGTGAGTAAATTATCCATCACAAGTCTTCGTTGTCATGCTCCTGTTGCATATACCCACCTCCATTCTTTTACTGCAAATGTTCTGTTAAACACAGATCAAAATGTGAATAACAGGGATTACACTTTCTACAAGAAAGAAGAAAATGAAGTGAAGAGCTAGAAAAATATTGGTATGAAGGAGAGATAGAACAAGAGCTATAACAGTAGCTTCGACTTCAGTTCTCTTCCATGGGAAAGCTCAATATATGTGCTAGTGTATTCATAACACTTTCTACTATAGAATAATCACAAGTAATCTATTTCGGAAGACAACCATTCTTCTCCAATCTAGCTTTATTGATGTGCGGGACTTTATATCGGTTGGATCCTCTAACCTTCATGATTTCCCTCATGCACAACTGCAGTGATAGGAACACACAATCTATCTTTGGTGTCGAATATTCATGAAAAGCCTTCTCGACTGCACTAACAAGACCTTCGACGGTTGTTGGACACTCTTTGTACTGTAATGCTTGGATATCGCCCGAAAGAAGCCGATATCAAGGATATTCAAATGTGGAGAGTTTGGTGGCTGACAGAATATTCGAATGTCAAAACCATTTCGTGAAGCTACCCTTTGAAATTCTTCATCATTTATATCAGTATGAGTCCTTGCATTGTCTTGTTGAATAAAAATGGTTCTCCTTGGCTCTTTTGAAGGAAACTTCGACTGAATCGCCGAAAAACCTTTTTCAATTAAACATGCTCTGATTATCTTTCTTTTGACTGAAGTGAGTGCCTTTATCTCTAAAGTTCCTACTTCTCTATTTCTACTTCTCCTCCGAGCAGGTTGTTCCGACTTCTCCGGCCAGGGCTCGTAGATAGCCATGTATGTCGTGGATCCGAGCCACTATCGCCGGAGGGATAACTGCAGACTGAGGCAGGTCCACCCATAGATCCATGATGATCGGGTGGATGGGCGCTGGAGGGGCCGGATGGGGTGGCGTGGTGGCTAGCACGTACGACCGGCTCTGAGATGCGTACCAGGCCATGTAGTCTGCAGTGCACAGGCCTGAAAGTCTTCGCTGGTCCGCCTATGATCACCCAGTCAGTAGAAGCGACCGTCGTCCTAGCTCTGCCACATGTCGTGCTCCCTATCAAACGTGGCGACATACATCGGCTTCAAGGTGGCATGGCGGGTGACCTGCCTCGCCGTGTGGGTTGCGGGACCCCTTGGACTTGTCCAAACTACCAAAGACACCTATCGGGGATATATGGCTCCTCCTCCCCGCAAAATGTGATCGTGCCTTGGTAGGTGGACTGTCGGTACTCGCCGTCGAAGTCAAGATCACACCCAAAGGGATTCCACCCAACCTATATATAAAACAAGCAGTCGTAAGTCACATTTACGAAATATATGTCATATATTTAGAGCCTCGAAGACATACATCGACGATGGCAAGGCGGTTGACCTCATACCGCATCTTCTTCACCTTCAACAACTTGGCCGCAACGTTCGCGTGGGTAGGCACCTTCGAAGGGATGAACTTCGCATACCAGCGTCGATCCTCTTTCCTAGATGGATCGGTAGACAGATCACCACGAAAGCAAGGGAAGCGGCGTGCATCCGTCTAAACCCTTCGCACCTTCTCAGGTAGCCTCGCCTAGGCTCCTATAGACACAGGCAAGGGCACCTGCACCCCATGCAATGTCGGCCGTCCGGGAGATGTCCCAAGCAAGGCCGAACATCTTACAAGGGACTCATCTATTCGACTTGTCCACAAAAAGAGTAGCGGCGAGAGCGGTGGATAGGTACCCAAGGTGAAGAAATCGACGCTGGGCAGGGTTATCTCCTAGCTTCCCCCCTCCCAAATGTGTGCAGAGACGCTGCTGCTCAAGATCATCAGCGGCCTGGAGGTCATCAACATGCGGGGGGTCGATGAGCGGCACATGTCTCTCGATCCACTGGTCCGTCACCACCCCAACCGGGGGGAGGGGGGGCACCAACTCGACCTGTGGGGCCACCCGGTAGTACTCACCGACCGTGAGGATCTGCTCCGCCTTGTGTAGTTTTGACAAACACGGCTGACCCTTAATCCAAACCCCCAGCAAGCAGGCTACGTCGTGCAGCGTAATGGTCATCTCGCCCCACGTAAAATAGAAGGAGCTGATCTCCGAATGCCAATTCTCCAAGAAGGCTGTAACTGGGAAATCGTTCACACCCTCCTAATGGAGGGCCCGCAACTACGGGATAACCGAGGGAATCACATCCTGTCACCAAGTCCCCGGGCCCTCGAAGACGTACAGGTCAAACGCAGCAAGTGACTCGGTCGATGGTGGATCTTTAGCAGTGGTAGATCCACATTCGCATCCCTCCGAACCCGGTAGGCTTGGTGCGATGGTGCCTGTAAGACACTAGAAGATCGCTAGGAGGCAAGTATGGGTCGACCTGCGCAACCGGTCCATCGAGCTGCACAAGGATGGCTCCCGGCTCCTTCACCCCCCTTCCTACTCTTGCCCCCCTGCCTCTCATCCTGCTTCTCCTGCCCATCGTCCACCCCCTCTACGACGTCAGGGATGGTGTCATTCGCAGAAGCCAACGATATCGGCGGAGGTGTGCGGGAGGTTGAAGCCTTTGCATCATGGGTGGCGGAAGTAGAAGTCTCCTTGACGACGGATGTAGATGCCTCGTGGATGGTGGGGGGGGGGGGGGGGGGGCAGCTTAGCAGCCGGTCTACCCCGTCGGCCTATCAACCCCCAACCATCTCAATGACGCACCTGCTGAGTACATCGTCGGACGGCAAAGAAGGTTGCTGCCCATCCATCGGATCTCCAGAAGAGTGGAAAGCAGGCAGACCCTGCCAAAAGCTGTCATCCTCATCGTATGGGGGGCTCCCCATGGTATGCTAGGTGCCTTCTACAGACAGCAACAGATCATCTACTGTATCGTTCGACATCTCCTCTCTAACAGCAGGTACCGTCACCCCCTCCGATCCTCCCTCAACCATATCCTCTCCCCCACCCTCTACCCTAAGTTGACTGACCGCTGCCCGGTCACCGATCCTAACAACCCGTAGGGTACCATCAGTCCTCAAGAGTCGCGACGCTTGTTATTATGAAATGTTTAGAAGTATGTTACCTCCTGTATTACTTATGCTAATTAATTTGATGCAGTTGGCTTTTAATGTCTTTTCAAAGTGTTATAATGTCTTTTCATGGCTTTGAATTTATGTTAATGTCTTCTAATGTCTTGTAATGGCTTTTGTTGACAGAGGAAATCGAGATTGCAAATAGAATGTAAATAAAATAAGCAAACCAATTTTATTGCGAGCAAATAATGTTCAAGACTTCCTCCCGTTGTAGTGGCAGGAAGTCAGGTTCGATCCTCGAGGAAGCTGCTCAGCGGATCTCAGGTAGCGGAAGGATGTTATGGACAGAATTCGATTCCAGGAGTACTCGACCTCGACCAAGGGTGGTCGACAGGGGCCGGGCACAGTCGATTTCAAGTATAGAACAACAAACTATAGGCGACGGGTCTGGTCGACGTCGAGGACGATGGTCGGAGTCGAGTTCCTACAGAGACAAAGACGAGCAGCGATCTCGAGAGAAAACCCTATATCGAAAGTCAGTGGTCGACGTCGAGGAGAAAAACATAAAGTAACCTTTTTTTGTGTCGGTGAAAGAAGGCCGAAGAGTGTGAGGGTGGAATCGAAGTGTGGACAGAAAGTAACCAGTTTTGCAGATTTTATATTTCAAACAATTAACCGAAAACTTCCAATATTGGGGTTTGTAACAACAATAACCATGAAAGTGGAATCATAAATCACAAAAGATGGCAACTTTATCGATAAAGGACTAAGCTTTAACCAAATCCGAAAAGTAGGAATATAAACCTTTCGATTGATAATCCTGATTGTGTCTATTCCTTTTTCATAATTAGAATTTATAATCTTTCGAATAGAAACCCTAATTACTACTCACGTTTCACAATATGAGTTCTTTAATTTCTCAATCGAACATGAGTTCTTTAATTTCTTTTGCAATTCGCTTGCAAATCTACCAACATTGCTATCGTCGGGCTCACCCCAACCCTAGAAGTAAGTGGACTACTCACGCCTCATCATAGCAATCGACGTCATCGATGTAAAAGAAATTTGCATAAACTATATTCAAAGTCTTTACAATCCACACACTCACACTTTCGTAGAATGCCAAAACCCTAAAACCTTTGAACTCCTAAACTATGTGTGGAATAACTTGCTCTAGAATTGAATGAATGAAAACTAGCCTCACGGGCTTTATTTATAGGCTTTAATCCTTGCTAGTCAGGGAAAGCAAATTCTATCTATTTTTAAAGATAACACTTAACTAAAATAAAACATTAATCTAAAAGACAAATATCTAAATATCTTCAAGTGGTGAATAATCTTCTTTCCATGGATAGATCTTGATTGAAATCAGCCAGAATCGGTCTTCCTTCGTGCCCAAGTGATCAACTCGTCCTCAGATTGGCTAAATGGACTCACGGCCCAAAAATAGTCTTGTCGACGTCGAGGAGGTGTGATCGACGTCGAGGAAGATTTCGTCGATCTGGGCTTCTCTTCGCTTTTCCTCGAGCAGCTTTCACTTTCTCGAACCCGGGCAGGGTTTTTGGCTTGGTCAACGTCGAGGAGGTTTACTCAACGTCGAGGACAGTCGAACTCGAGTAGAGTGTGCCGTCCGTCTTCGATTAGTTTTGCTCTCCTGTTGTAGCCGACGTCGAGGAGTGTTGGTCGACGTCGAGTAGAATCCAACTTTTGCCTTCCCCTTTTCGATTCGTCCCGGATTGGCTCCAAATCCTGCAAAATTCGACCAAAATATGAAAGTACTTAGAATAAGGAGCTAAAATGTGCATAAAAACATGATTACTTTAGTGGACATCAACTTTTAATGTCTGTTAATGGCTTTTACTGTCTTTTAATGGCTTTTAATGACTTTTAATGTCTTGTAATGTCTTTTAATGTATTTTAATGGCTTTTAATGTATTGTAATGTCTTTTAATGTCTTTTGATATCTTCTAATGTCTTTTAATCGTTTTTATTGTCTTACAATGTCCTTTAATGTATTTTAATGGCTTTTGATGTCTTGTAATGTCTTTTAATCGCTTTTAATATATTTTAATGTATTTTAATGGCTTGTAATGCCTTTTAAAGTCCTTTAAATATTGTAAAAACTATAAAACCTATACACCTATAATAAAAACTATATTATAAAACTATGAAACTCTAAACATTCAACAAATATTTCAATTAAATTAAACTATATTATACAAACTATGTTGTAAAACAATAATCTAAACTATATAACTATATTATAATACTATATATTATAAACTATAAAATTATAAAACTAGAAACAACAAAATTATATTATAAAACTATATATTATAAACTATAAAAACTATAACACTAATAATATAAATTAAAATAATCATATAAAATATACCGGTGGGGTCGGGACATGAGACACTTCCATATTATGCCGCTTCCGTGGCGGTAATATGGGCTGCGTCACCACCTCCGGCACCATCGCCGACACTATCACCTCCGCATGATCTCCGACCGCCACCTCCATCGCCACCGCCTCCGGCGCCTCCTCCACCACCTCCGTTTGCGCCTCCTTCACCACCACCACCACCTCCACCACCGCTCCACCCCCACCATCACCACATCCCCCCTCCACCTTCTCCATCTCCGCCACCGCCCCACCACCACCGCCACCACCACCACCCTCTACAGTCTCCATCTCCGCCACCGCCCCATCACCACCACCACCCTCCACTACCAGCACCGCTAAACCCTCCACCGTCTCAATCTCTGTGTCTCTCTCCATGGACACCACCTCCAGTGTCGGCACCACCACCTTCGTCTCCATCTCCGGCTCCATCTCTCTCTCTCTCTCTCTCTCTCTCTCTCTCTCTCTCTCTCTCTCTCTCTCTCTCTCTCTCTCTCTGGATGTGGGAATGTGGAGACGAAAGGCCACGTTTTCGTGGTTTTTAGAAAACGTGTTTGCATGTTGTTTCGGGCGTGAATTATTCCACGTAATTTTCGATGTGAATACACTTTTTTTAAAAATAAAATAAAAACGTGCCTGCAAGTCTTGGCACGCTGGGTGTATGCCCCACTTTCACGTTAATTTTGACGTGCATGAACGTTAATAACAACGTGCAACTCCTTAAGTATCATTTGCGATGTATATAGTTTCTGCGTTAAATTTTAGAGGTAATTTATCCTGCTTTTAAAGAGCAAGATAAATTGATTGTGTTCGTCGCAGTTGTTTCTTATTAAATTTAAGTAATGATGTAATGTACTCCGTAGTTGTTTCACTAGTGTCGCTTCTCTAGTACCTCTTTCCCTTGTCTCTTTCAGGTTTGCTAGGGTTTGACGGTGGCTAAAAAATTACCGTACTAACCGATTACCAACCGTACGAACATGACTTTGGTACCAAGTGATAGATTACATAGGTCTTAATATTGTATAGTGGGCTAAAACCCCATTAAGGCCCAATACCTTTGTAACCTATATATATGTTATATCAATGAATGGAAACCCTCAAGGGGGACGTTACATCAATACCGCTATTCTACATGGTATCACAACATTTTCTTCCTCACGGAACCCTAATTTGATCCTCCTGCCTCACCTCTCCTCTTAACGCCGCCGACCTCATTCCGCCGCCGCCGATCAATATCGCCGGTTAGCCTCCCTATTTTCGCTGCCTCACCACCGGATCCCGTCGCCAGCCTCCACACGCGCTGGTCACCCTGCCCTCGCCCTCGCCAATCTCTTTCCCCCAAATTAGCAAACTCAATTTGCTGTTCCAAATTAGCAGATCTCCTCCCCCTAATTAGCATATCTCCATTAGCAATTCCATTTCCGAAAAAAAAAATTTAATTCTGAAACCCTCCCCCTACTTTTCTTTAACTTCAAATTTTACCCACCGGCTTGTCCTCTCCAAAAAAAAAAAATATGCACCGATACTACGGACATCCTACCTCTCAACATACCGGTCCTCAGGCCTATCTGACATCGTTTGATCAAGGATATGTTCCGCCGGTTGGGCATCACGCCTTCCCCTCTATGCAGCCGACATCTTCAGACTCTTCTTGGTACATGGACACTGGTGCCACCTCCCACATGCCGAATTCCTCAGGTAACCTCTCATCTATTTCTTTTAAGGGCCCTGCCCACTCTATTATCGTCGAAAATTGTGGTCGTCTTGCTACTTCGGGAATTGGCCATGCCAAATTACAGACCCCAACCCACCCACTACACCTCAACAACGTCCTTATTTCCCCAAAGATTGTCAAAAAACCTTATCTATGTCCGTCGGTTCACTACTGACAACAACGTTTCCCTTACGTTTGATCCCTATGGTTTCTCCGTGAATGATCTTACTACGAGGGTTACTCGCATGAGATGTAACAGCACCGGAGAGCTCTACCCTGTCACACCACCCCCTGCGTCCAGTCAGTCGTGTCCAGTCGCCCTCTCGGCATCATCGTCCAGCCTGTGGCATGCACACCTGGGCCATCCCAGCGCTGCCGTTCTAGATGTCCTCCGTTCCCAGAACCTTGTCACTTGTACTAAAGACCCACGCTTTGGTTTATGCTCTTCCTACCAACTAGGCAAACATGCCAGACTACCGTTCCAACGGTCTTTGACCTCTAACCTTGCTCCCCTTGATATCATTCACAGCGACATTTGGACCTCTCCCATGCCTAGCAAGGAGGGTCACAAGTACTACCTCTTGTTTCTTGATGATTACACTCATTACTTATGGGTCTTCCCGTTGTATTTCAAGTCCTAAGTGTTTCATGTCTTTGCCAGATTCCATACCTACATCAAAACACAATTTCACATGTCAATCAAATGTTTCCAATGTGACAATGGCCGTGAATTTGACAACAAAGACTTTCACTCATTCTTTGCCGCAAATGGGATCTCCTATCGCTTGTCTTGCCCCTATACTTCTCAGCAGAATGGCAAGGCAGAAAGAATCATCAGAACCATTACCAACATGATGCGCTCTCTTCTCTTCCACGCATCTATTCCCCTTCCCTAATTGCCTCACGCCTTATCCACCACATGTTATCTCCTAAACATTCTCCCTTCCACTACCCTACACCATCGCTCGCCGGCTCAGACACTTTATTACGCCGAGCCTAGGTATGATCACCTTCGCACCTTCGGGTGCTTGTGTTTCCAAAACCAGTCCTCCAGAGCCCCGCACAAGCTTCACCCGCGCTCCACTCCGTGTGTCTTCCTAGGCTATCCGTCCGATCATCGCGGTTACATTTTCCTCGATATCAAGACCCACAAGATCATTCTCTCACGTCAAGTCACCTTTGATAAGTCGCGATTTTCCTTTGCGTCTCCCACACCCCATGTGTCTCCGTTAGAGTCTCAGTCACCATTCCCTAACTTCCTTTTTCCCCAGAGCTCTCCTGGTGCTCCTGCTTCTCCCCCAACACCACCACCACCACCACCCCCCACCACCAGACCACACACCCGCAGCGTCTTCGGTGTCTTCCGACCCCTTCAGATTGTCTACATGACCACCACCCATCACCCTGCTATCCACCTCCCATCACCCCGCCAAACAGTCTCCCGTCACCTACGTGCGGCGCCCGCAGCAGGGCATGCGGCGCCCTCCGCATGTACAAATGCTGCACCCGCAGCTTTACACCCCTCCCTGGCGGCGGCCGCCGCAAGTCATACGACGCCCGCCGCAACCCTCGCCACCTTTGATCCGCCCGCCCCCTCTTCCCCTTGCTTAGCCCCTCTTGCCCCCGTCCTTCCCGACTCCCATTCACCCTCTGCCCCCACCCAGACCTCCCTCTCCCCCGTTCCCACCTCCCACAAAACAGCCTTCCTCGACCCGAATTGGCAAGCGGCTATGCTCGACGAATACAGGGCCCTTACGAAGAATAATACTTGGGATCTTTTTCCTCGCCTTCATGAGGCGAACGTCATTCGATGTATGTGGCTTTTTCGTCACAAGTTCCGCTCTGATGGGACGTTGGACCGCTACAAGGCCCGTCTTGTGGTGAACGGTAGATCTCAGCAGGCCGGTATTGATTGTGATGAGACCTTCAGCCCTGTGGTCAAGCCTGCCACTATCCGAGTGGTCCTGAGGCTGGCTTAGTCGCGCAACTGGGCCATCCATCAGTTAGATGTCAAGAACGCCTTTCAGCGTGGTCATCTGAACGACACAGTTTACATGTTTCTACCGCCGGGGTTTACTGATGTTGAGCGTCCAAAGCATGTATGTCTCCTCAAGCGCTCTCTATATGGTCTGAAACAGGCTCCGCGGGCGTGGTTCCAGCGTTTTGCCTCTCATCTGCTACGTTTGGGTTTCACTGGCAGCCGTTTTGATACGTCTCTGTTTATCTATCGCAGAGGCTTAGACTTGGCATTCCTGCTGCTTTATGTCGACGACATCATTCTCACCGCCTCTTCTGATGCTCTTCGGACATCGATAATCACGCAGTTCAGTGCGGAATTCGCCATGTCTGATCTGGGTCAGCTGTCTTACTTCTTGGGAGTTGTTCTTCAGCGACATGCGTCTGGTCTATTTCTCTCACAAAGTAAGTATGATGCAGAGACTGTTGCTCGGGCTAAGATGGTCCACTGTAATCCCGTTGCGACCCCAGTCGATACATCCAACAAGCTCAGACACTTTATTACGCCGAGCCTAGGAATGATCACCTTCGCACCTTCGGGTGCTTGTGTTTCCCAAACCGGTCCTCCACAGCCCCGCACAAGCGTCACCCGCGCTCCATTCCATGTGTCTTCCTAGGCTATCCGTCTGATCATCGTGGTTACATTTGCCTCGATATCAAGACCCACAAGATCATTCTCTCACGTCATGTCACCTTTGATGAGTCGGGATTTCCCATTGCGTCTCCCACACCCCCTGTGTCTCCGTCAGAGTCTGAGTCACCATTCCCTCACTTCCTTTTTCCCTAGAGCTCTCCTAGTGCTCCTGTTTCTCCCCCAACACCACCACCACCACCACCCCCCACCACCAGACCACACACCCGCAGCGTCTCTGGTGTCTTCCGACCCCGTCAGATCGTCTCCATAACCACCTCCCATCACCCTGCTATCCACCTCCCATCACCCCGCCAAACAGCCTCCTGTCACCTACGTGCGACGCCCGCAGCAGGGCATGTTGCGCCCGCCGCATGTACAAATGCTGCGCCCGCAGCTTTACACCCCTCCCTGGCGGCGGCCGCCGCAAGTCATACGGCGCCCGCCGCAACCCTCACCACCTTTGATCCGCCCGCCCCCTCTTCCCCTTGCTTAGCCCCTCTTGCCCCCGTCCTTCCCGACTCCCATTCACCCTCTGCCCCCACCCAGACCTCCCTCTCCCCCATTCCCACCTCCCACAAAACAGCCCTCCTCGACCCGAATTGGCAAGCGGCTATGCTAGACGAATACAGGGCCCTTACGAAGAATGGTACTTGGGTTCTTGTTCCTCGCCCTCCTCAGGCGAATGTTATTTGCTGTATGTGGCTTTTTCGTCACAAGTTCCGCTCTGATGGGACGTTGGAGCGCTACAAGGCCTGTCTTGTGGTGAACGGTAGATCTCAGCAGGCCGATATTGATTGTGATGAGACCTTCAGCCCTGTGGTCAAGCCTGCCACTATCCGAGTGGTCCTGAGTCTTGCTTTGTCGCGCAAATGGGCCGTCCATCAGTTAGATGTCAAGAACGCCTTTCTGCATGGTCATCTGAACAAGACAGTTTACATGTTCCAGCTGCCGGGGTTTACTGATGCTGAGCGTCCAAAGCATGTTTGTCTCCTCAAACGCTCTCTATATGGTCTAAAACAGGCTCCGCGGGCGTGGTTCTAGCGTTTTACCTCTCATCTTCTCCGTTTGGGTTTCACTGGCAGTCGTTTGGATATGTCTCTATTTATCTATCGCAGAGGCTCAGACTTGGCATTCCTGCTGCTTTATGTCGACGACATCATTCTCACCGCCTCTTCTGATGCTCTTCGGACGGCGATAATCTCGTAGTTGAGTGCGGAATTCACCATGTCTGATCTGGGTCATCTGTCTTACTTCTTGGGAGTTGGTGTTCAGCGGCATGCGTCTGGTCTGTTTCTCTCACAAAGTAAGTATGCTGCAGAGAATGTTGCTCGGGCTAAGATGGTCAACTGTAATCCTATCGCGACCCCAGTCGATACATCCAACAAGCTTAGACACTTTATTACGCCGAGCCTATGTATGATCACCTTCTCACCTTCGAGTGCTGGTGTTTCCCAAACCAGTCCTCCACAACCCCGCACAAGCTTTACCCGCGCTCCACTCCATGTGTCTTCCTAGGCTATCCGTCTGATAATTGCGGTTACATTTGCCTCGATATCAAGACCCACAAGATCATTCTCTCACATCATGTCACCTTTAATGAGTCGCGATTTCCCTTTGCGTCTCCCACACCCCCTGTGTCTCCGTCAGAGTCTGAGTCACCATTCCCTCACTTCCTTTTTCCCTAGAGCTCTCCCGGTGCACCTACTTCTCCCCCAACACCACAACCACCACCACCCCCCACCACCAGACCACACACCCGCAGTGTCTCCGGTGTCTTCCGACCCCGTCAGATCGTCTCCATGACCAGCGCCCATCACCCCGCTATCCACCTCCCATCACCCCGCCAAACAGCCTCCCGTCACCTACGTGCGGCGCCCGCAGCAGGGCATGTGGCGCCCGCCGTATGTACAAATGCTGCGCCCGCAGCCTTAAAACCTTCCCTGGCGGCGCCCGCCGCAGGTCATGCGGCGCCCACCGCATGTACAAATGTTGTGCCCGCAGCTTTACACCAATCCCTGGCGGTGGCCGCCGCAAGTCATGTGGCGCCCGCCGTAACACTCGCCGCCTTTGATCCGCCCGCCCCCTATTCCCCTTGCTTAGCCCCTCTTGCCCTCGTCCTTCCCACCTCCCACAAAACAGCCCTCCTCGACCCGAATTGGCAAGCGGCTATGCTCGATGAATACAGGGCCCTTACGAAGAATGGTACTTGGGATCTTTTTCCTCGCCCTCCTGAGGCGAACGTCATTCGATGTATGTGGCTTTTTCGTCACAAGTTCCGCTATGATGGGACGTTGGACCGCTACAAGGCCCGTCTTGTGGTGAACGGTAGATCTCAGCAGGCCGGCATTGATTGTGATGAGACCTTCAGCCCTGTGGTCAAGCCTGCCACTATCCGAGTGGTCCTGAGTCTAGCTTAGTCGCGCAACTGGGCCATCCATCAGTTAGATGTCAAGAACGCCTTTCTGCGTGGTCATCTGAACGAGACAGTTTACATGTTTCTGCCGCCGCGGTTTACTGATGTTGAGCGTCCAAAGCATGTCTGTCTCCTCAAGCGCTCTCTGTATGGTCTAAAACAGGCTTCGCGGGCGTGGTTCCAGCGTTTTGCCTCTCATCTGCTATGTTTGGGTTTCACTAGCAGCCGTTCGGATACGTCTCTGTTTATCTATCGCAGAGGCTTAGACTTGGCATTCCTGCTGCTTTATGTCGACGACATCATTCTCACCGCCTCTTCTGATGCTCTTCGGACGTCGATAATCACGCAGTTGAGTGCGGAATTCGCCATGTCTGATATGGGTCAGCTGTCTTACTTCTTGGGAGTTGTTCTTCAGCGACATGCGTCTGGTCTGTTTCTCTCACAAAGTAAGTATGCTGAAGAGATTGTTGCGCGGGCTAAGATGGTCTACTGTAATCCCGCCGCGACCCCAATCGATACATCCAACAAGCTCAGTGCTCATTCTGGTCCTTTGGTTGACGATTCCACACTGTACAGGAGCCTCGCCGGTTCTCTTCAGTATCTCACTTTCACCAGGCCTGATATTAGTTACGTCGTTTAGCAGGTCTGCTTGTTCATGCATGCCCCTAGGGAACCACACTTTCAGGATTTGAAGCGGATAATTCGGTACATCAGCGGCACCCTCGAGCTCGGTACCATCATAACTCCTTCCTCTAAGCTTGATCTTGTGGCTTACACTGATGCGGATTGGGGTGGTTGTCCAGACAAACGTCGCTCCACGTCTGGTTACTGTGTCTTCCTCAATGACACTCTTGTTTCTTGGTCAGCCAAGCGTCAGTCCGTCGTGTCTCGCTCCAGGGCTGAAGCCGAATGCAGGGGTGTTGCCAACGTTGTCTCTGAGTGCTCTTGGCTCCGCAATCTCCTGCTTGAGCTACGATGCCCCTTGTAGAAGGCCACTCTGGTCTACACAGACAACGTCTCTGCCGTCTACCTGGCTAGCAACCCAGTCCAGCATCAACGCACGAAGCACATTGAGCTTGATCTCCACTTCGTCAGGGACAAGGTTGCCATTGGACATGTCCGCATTCTACATGTCCCGTCCTCTTGTCAGTACGCTGATATATTCACCAAGGGTTTACCTAGACAATTTTTCAATGATTTTCATTCCAGTCTCACTGTACGGACCCCTCCCGTTTCGACTGCGGGGTTTGATAGATTACATAGGTCTTAATATTGTATAGTGGGCTAAAACCCCATGAAGGTCCAATACCTTTGTAACCTATATATATATATATATGTTATATCAATGAATGGAAACCCTCAAGGGGGATTTTACATCAATACCGCTATTCTACACCAAGTAGTCGGTAACCAACTGAATCGGTAACCGAAATCTTGGTACTGAAAGAAGTCGGTACGGTACACGGTATGGAAAACTCAAATACCGTGGTACCGTTGGTACCGATTATATATGTATTTTTTTAAAAAAAAAATTTGATAAATGGTACAAAAAATTTGCGGTGTCATCAGTACCATCAGTACAAAAATAAAATATTTGATAAATGATACCTTCGGTACCACAAAGTATAAAACGTAAATTTATTATTAAAATTTGCGGTGTTCGTACCGACCTTTGGTAACCGAAAGTTTCGGTACCAACACAAACGGTTACCGATATTAACGGTTGGTTACAAAAAATTCAATACATAATGCTATCGGTACGGTACATGGTAATCGAAAATTTCCACCGTGTAATTCGGTGGCCGTCTCGGTATATCCTTAGGGATATTATTCGAGTCGAACGAGCCAAGTAGTGAGCTGCTCATACTCAGGCTCGATACTGTTCAAGCTCGAGCTCGGCTCGAATTTTGCTCGAGCTTAGAAGTGAGCTCAAACTCGGCTCGCGAGTATTTGAACAAGCTCGAGCTTGATCTCGTTTTGCTCGTTCGAGCTCGGTTGAGCTCGTGTTATTGTTTTAGCTTGTTTTTGCTGGAAGTTTGTTTCTGAGCCTGTATTTGGGCTCGTTTTTGGCTTAGCTGCATTAACAATACGAGCTACTCGAGCTTGAGCTTGTACTCGGCTCGAGCTCGATTTGAACTCAGGAGCCTGCTCGAACTCGACTCGTTTTTCAAATGTGAACGAGCTCGAGCAGAGTTTTTGGAGCCGAATTCAAGCCGAATCCGAGCAGCTCGTGTCCGCATAACACCCCTGTATATCCTTACATTGACTGTGTTCGCCGTCTCAGTAATTCCTGACGACTTCGGTGCCCCGTTTTTACTCCCAGTCACAGGCGCCGACGCATCAATTCCTCTGGTTCGCACATCTGTTCAACGAATTCCTCTAATCTGTCGTTCGTCCGGTTCAATCTCTATTGTTCTCTATTGTTCTCCATGTTGCTTGCCGAATTCCTTTGGTAATTAGTAAGAGTGTGAATTAAACTAAGGAATATGCCCCGACATACCATGTAGCCGTTTAATGTGCTCAACAAGAACATGGCCTACTTAGTAGTGATAAATGAAATGCTTCGTGTCTGTCTGTCTGTCTAATGTGATGGCATTGCTTTTGCTTATTACCAGTTAATTAATGGCTTTGGAAATTATGGCACAATATTGATGTCGATTCTATAAGACACATGACTTTTTTGTTCCTTTTTCTTGACGTTCTTTGTTCAAGTTGTCTCCATATCTAACTTTGATTACCTCAACCTGCTGTATGCAAGGACGCTGGAGGACCTGCGGAAAACCGTTCCTTACCAGCCGGTTGTCCCAATTAACAAGTTTGTTACTCAAGCCAAGTCAACTATAAGTGGCTCCATCAAGGGATCAGTCCTGAAACAACTGAAATTACGGGTTGGACATTCAATTTATGTGTCATCCCCTTTCCCAAGCAACTGACTTCTATTACATGTTGTTTTCTTTTGCTAGTTTGTTGTAAAAAATTTTGTATCCTAACTAAACCATCTTCAAGAACATTCAGTTCTTCCAATAAGTAAAGTTGGGGACTGATTGACACTATGCCAGATTTACACCCTGGGGCCGGACATAGATTGGTTCGTCTCTTGAATTATATCCTAGCGACGGACTTCATGGGAGTCGTCGTTTGTGTATGGGTTGAGAGAAAGGCATCCCTACCAAGGTTTCAAGTGACGGACATTCTAAAAGTTCGTCTCTTGAATAAGTCTCAAGTAACGGACATTAACAGGTCCGTCTCCTGAATACAACCTAGCGACGCTTGTTTATTGTTGTTCTGGAGGCCGAGCTTCTGGCGATGAAAAGGAAAAGGTCCGTCTCTTCAAATAATCCTAGCGACGGAGTATAGCATGCCTCGTGGCTTGAGTAGCTGTCATTTGTTGCTTTCTAGGCACTCATTCAAGCGACGGATAAAGGTCTAACTCCGTCTCCTGAACTTGATTTACAACCACCAAATTAAATGAAGCTACTTACCTCGTTAAAGTGTTAATGTTACAACAGTAGCCTTAAATGAATGTCGATACATTCTTCTTCATCTCTTCACTTTCCCATTATCTTCTCCATTTTTCATCTTTTTCATTTGAAAATTTCAAGTGATTTGGATAATATTTTTTTTCGATATTTAAGAAGACCAATTTGTGTGGAGTTGTGACAAGGTATTGTTTTTTATATATATAATGTTATATTTTGTTGGATTTGTGAAATCTTGGTTAGTTTGGTGATTTGAATTTTTTTTTTGTAGATCTACATAATTTTTGAAAGAATTGAAGGAGACCAATTTCACTTGAGTTTGTAACAAGGTTAGTAATGCCTTTTATTTTTTACATATAATGTTAAGTAGAGGAGAAAGTGTGAAATATTGGTTAGATATGTAGTGAGGAATTTGTTGGATACTTTGAACTTTGTGTGAGAATTATTGATTGAATTATTTTGCAATTAATATTAGTGATGATATTTGGTAGTAATGAAAATTGGAGTATTTGATTGATTTAACTTAGAATTTGTGGGCAATATAAATTATTTGTGTGAATTTAATAGAGATTTGTTGTGATTTGATCAAATGTGTGATTGATTTAACTTATATTTCGTATTATATTTATAAAATGATAGTGATGTTGGAAAATGGATAAGAGATGGATGCAATTTCCTCGTACTTCCAAGGAATACCTTGATGGGATTATGTTTTTTGTGAACAATATTAATGACAATGCAAATGGGAGGATATATTTTCCTTGTCCGTGTGACCATTGCCATAACTCTCGAGAGCTGGTGAACATACCAACAATGTTGATGCACTTGTCTCATTATTGTATGTGGCTAGATTATACTGTATGGGATAGCCATGGAGAAGATTCAGTTGAACCTACATTTTCCTTGCGTAAAACGATGCGGAGGGTGTTGTCGGATATCGGATTGAGCTATAAAAATATTCACGCTTGTGAGTATAATTGTGTGTTATTCTATAAGAGGTATGCAAATGAGGAAGTCTGTCCCATATGCCATACTTCAAGATGGAAGCCGCTTCTAGGTAGTGACGGGCACAAGGTCCCTAGAAAAGTGGTGAAGTACTTCCTCTTGACTCCTAGATTGAAACGATTTGATGTGATCCTCGACGATGGTAGCTTGTTCTACAAACCTGGAGGAGAATATGACACCGTTGATGGATCTTGGAGGGATGAACATGTGATCCTAGCCATGACAAGGCAACCACAGAAGCTCTTACTTTGGACGACATCATATTTCCGGAAGAAGAAGACATCAAAGTCTTATAACTTGATGAACCGACATCTACTCGCTATTTTGGCTCTAACTGGAGTTGTATTTGTCCGAAGAAGATGCAAGAGGACTCGTTGGAAAGCTGATTTCGAGGGATACGACATTGTTGAAGACGCCTCTCACCCGTTCTACTCCGAAGATGGTCAAAAATCTCGTTTCTTGCAGCAACTCTAAGCTGAACGAAATTTGAAGTCCTTTTTTTATCCCACATCAATTAAAAAAACATGGAGATGCCAATAAGCTCCTATATATGTGTAAACTCTTTTTCATTTGAATACAAGTTGAATTTTTGAGTGAAAAGTTGAGCACATTTGCTTCCTTTGATTCCGGGTTAAGGATCATATTTTTGGTGAGATGCTAAAAACAAAACCCTTTGGTGAGATGCCGGGGGAGACACCCTAGTGAGAGGCGAAGGTGTCGAAGGGTCGAGATCCTCAGAGTGCGATTCCGAGAGGATTGAGATCGAGTGTGGGAGGTTCAAGGGTGAGAGGCCTGCGAATTTTGCCATACATATCCGGTTACTAGTAGAAAGTTCATCTCTTCAAATAAAGGAGGAACCTCGTCGTCGATTCTGGCGGCTCGGAGAGTTCCCGATCACATCACGATTGTACATGTCCCCGCACATTTTAAAGAAGATACGATGGCATGGCGAGAGGGTGCAAGTCGATGATCGTTTGACACACCCTGCAGATGGTGAGGCATGGAGAGAGTTTGATAGAACATTCCTTCATTTTTCTAAAGATGTGAGGAATGTACGGCTCGGATTGACAACTGATGGATTCAATCCATTTGGGAAACTAGCAAATCTCAACAGTACATGACTTGTCATTTTGATGCCATATAATTTGCCTCCGTTGATGTTAATGAAAAAAGAATTCAACATGTTGACACTATTGATCCCAGGTCCAAAGTCACCTGGAAAGTGTTTGAGTGTGTTCATGGAGCCATTGATCGATGAGCTTCTAGAGTTATGGCATACTGGAGTGACTACAGTTCATCGATATTCACAATCTACATTCACGATGAAAGCGGCAGTGTTATGGACTGTTAGTGACTTTCCCGTTCTAAGGATGCTATCAGGATCAACGACGAAGGGGTACAAAGCATGTCCTCATTGTTTGGATGATATCTCTGAAACATATGAGTGTGGGAGGGTGGTATATGATGTTCATCGCAGATGGCTCCCATGGGACCACCCTTGGCGGTCGGTTGGTCATGCTTTCCATGGAAAGAGTTAATTTAGGCCAAAGCCTCATTCATTATCCAGGGTGGAGATCCTGTCGAGGATCGACAGGTATGAACACCAAACTCTCATTTTATTTATGTCGATCTATTTGTTTTAGTTGTTCAACAATATATGGTAATAACATATTTTTTCCTTTCAGATGCATGTTCCCCACCCTTAGCTTGCACGAAAGGTTCAAGACTCCGTTTAATTCGAAGAACCGAATATGCTGGACTAACAAGTGTATGTTTTAGATATTACCGTACTGGCCACATATGAGAGTGAGGTATTGCCTTGATGTCATGCACATTGAAAAGAATGTTTTTGACAACATCATCGGCACTACTTTCTCGATTGAAGGGAAGTTGAAAGACGGTGACAAAGCTCGTGTTGCTTTAAAAAAAAGAGGGGTTCGGACCTCTCTACATGTAAGGAGGAACTGACAACTTCCTCGTGCCCCATATGTAGTGAGGAAAGAGGATCTTTCGGAGGTGTTCGAATGGTTTGGTGATGTCAAATACCCTCATGGGTATGCTAGGAGTTTGAAACATAAGGTTAAAGTCGAGGAAAAAAAGGTTTCATGGATTGAAGACGCACGATTGCCACGTTATGCTTCAATGCCTTCTTCCCGTTGTCATTCGTGCATACTTACCAGTTCACGTTGTCAAGCCTTTGATTGCCCTATGTAGATGGTTTCAAAAATTATGTTTTAGAGAGGTGAGGAAGGAGGATGTTTGATGGATGGAGGATGAGATAGTCGATATTTTGTGCCACCTTGAGATGATTTACCCTCCACACTTTTTCACAATCATGGTCCATCTTATGGTTCACCTACCCCAGCAAGTGTTGCTGACTGGACCTATGCATTACATGTAGATGTATCCAATCGAACGGTATGAAAATTATTTGATTTGTTGTAAATTTATTTCTTACCATATTAATTGAAAGCTAACATTTATCAAATTCATTTCCATCTCAGCCAACTCGGCGTGTACAAAAAGAATATGTTCAGCCCCCGATACCCCGAAGGCTCCATTACTGAGCGTTATATTTGTGACGAGGCAGCTACGTGCTGTAATTTATACTTGGAAGATGGAGAATTTTGGGGCAATGCACTCACCCCCACTCCTACCATCTTTGATGTCTCTGTTGTCCAAAGCTCGTTTGTCCTCAAAGATATATTCTTCGTGCGAGGTGAAGTCATATGGATATTGCGGAGGCAAATTGGCAAGTGTTGCTTGAATGCAACGAAGTTTCATACTACTTGGGCGAACATGAGAAACTCTGGCAAAAACATTTCCCATATTCCACTGAAGATGAATGTAAAATTGATTTCCATACTTACGTCTTTGATTGGGTAAGCATGTTATATAATATTATTACCCTATAGAGTCTTGTTGTTCTACTAATGTTCTTGCCACTATAGATTTCTGTATTGGAAAGCGACGGAGATACATACCTTAAACCGGGGATTCTATCATTGGCTAGAAAACCAGTTTCACATAGGATTTACACATCTTGTTGTGTGAACGGGGTCAAATTCATTTCATGGAATAAAGATCGGAACTTGAAGATCCAAAATTGTGGGGTTATGGTTGAGACGGAGAGTGCCACCTACTATGGTATCCTTGAAATTGTGGTTGAAATTATGTACACTAATATGATGCCGGTCGTAGTGTTTAAGTGCAAGTGGTTTGACACTAATCCTGACAACATTCGTATCACATATAAGTTCGACCATGGGTTGTTGATTATTGATACAAACAGCTTTTGGTACGATGATTCTCCATTCTGTCTTGCAAGCACGGCAAGGCAGGTGTTTTATGTGGATGACCCAAAGGTGGGTGATGGGTGGAAAGTGGTGAATGTGATGACACATAGAAATGTTTACAAGCTCACCACGCTAGAAACACATAAGGATGGAGCTCATCCACAAGAAGAAGCATGTCAAAAACTTGACCCAATTTATACCGGAGATTTTGAACTCACCATCGATCTTCATCCGTTCCAAAATGAATCAGAGAGTGAAGAGGAACAAGGAGACGAGGAAGACGAAGAAGAAGAAGAAGATGATGATGATGAAGACGAAGAAGACAAAGGTGAAAACAAAGACGAAGAAGAAGAGGCTTCAGAAAACAATGATGATGAAGATGATGATTTTTATTGATATTATGAATGTTTTTTTGATAATATAAAATTGCTTTATGAATTGATATTATGAATGCTTTTTTTTATTAATCTAAACTTCCTTTATGAACTGATATCATGAATTTTTTACATTTATAGAAGTTTTCAATTCCACACAGGTGAACGGTCAACACCGATATATCGGTCAATATCGGGTTGACCGATATATCACCACATTAAAATTTATATTATTCATATTCATTGTTTTATATAATTTATATTATAGTTTTTTTTTCAGAATCTTGATTGTTTTATATAATTTATATTATAGTTTTTTTTAGAAGATGATGATTTACACCCTTGATTACAGTAGCTTTCAAAATTTTCTAGTCACTCAAGAGACGGACATACCAAGTTTGTGTCTTGGATCAGTTCTACACACGGGCGAAATATTTTCCCACTAAAAGTTTTCATTTGGAGGGTATTTTCCCACTTATTTTTTTCATGAAATTTTAAAAATATCCAAGTGACGGAAATATGTATGCCGGTGGCTTGATTTAATTTCATGGGACGGAATTGCTTATATGTTTGGTCGCTAGAATGAATAAAATATTTTTATATTGGAAGGGCAAATTAAAACCCATCTCCATTCCCGGCCTGAACACCGCTCTTATCCATCTGAAACCTTAGACGCCACTCTCACTCTCTCTTCAATTTCCATTAAATCTCTCTTTATCTAAACAATGATCTCTTCAATCTACATCTTCAAACTCCCTTCGTCTTCAATCTCCCTTCCATCTCCTCGAAATGCCTCCAAAAAGAGTGAATAAGCTAACCGATTTGTATTTGAAGGCACCGCCGACCCCTCTAGTGGCACTCCCGGAGAGTCCACAACACCAACACCTCAAACACCATAACGGTTGGGTACCCGATTTGGTGCCACGTGGCCAACCTGGCAGTCCGACCCGTCGACCCGCCGGGTCACCTAACTCGTCGACCCGTCGGAACCGCGGGTCAGGGTTAGGGTCACCCTCCCCGGGTTGTCGACCCGACGGGTCGGACCCGTGGCCATGTCTACCACAACCACAACCCCCTCACCTCCTTTAGCCGGCTCTGCAATCACCTCCGCCCACAGCCGCTACAACACCCACACCTCAACCACCAGAACCCCCTCGCCCCTTCAGCCAGCGCTTCAATCACCTCTGCCCACATCTGGCTCCTCCAGTGGCAATCCTGGGGAGTCCGCAACACCAACACCCCAACCACAACAACCACCCAGCCTTGTGATTACCGACGATGAACCGGCCTACACTATTCTAGAAGAAGGCGCATGTATTTATGATTTATTTAAGATTAAAGTTATGGATATATATGTATGATATATTTCTGTTGGAAGTTACGATATGTATGTATGTATGTATGATTTCAGATTGTAGTGTACTATAAATTTCAGATATTTGTGTCTGACTTTTTGTTATCACTAAGATTGGTAGGGATGGGAGGAGCTGTGCACAGACCCCCTAAGAAAAGAGGGGGAGGATGTAGCACAGAGAGTTCCGCAAAGAGGCAAGAACTTAAGGAGAGGGCTAAGAGGGCTGAGGAGAGGGTGGAGAGGGTTGAGCAGAGGGCGGATAGGGCTGAGGAGAGAGCTAGGAAGACGGATGAAAAATGTGATCAGTTATCTGCTGCGGGTGAAGATATGCAGAAGTGTATGGAGGCCATGGAGCAAGTTATGCGATAATTTCTCACTCCACAACCATCGTCTTGAACTTAGCATTTGCATGTAAGTGTTTCGGTCGCAATAGGTTATTAGTTACCTTTTTGTGAACATTTGCATTGAACATGGCAGATTTTTGGTGAAAAAACAGCCCTTACATCACTTGTATGTGATGGTTTTGAGTATTTAGTGTGTTAAGACTTAGGTATGAAGGTATATGGTTGAAAACAGGTGAATCTATGTAGGTTTTTGTCCACACAGATTCAGTTTGTGAAGTGAATGGTTTTTTTAATGTCATGGGATATTTTTTAGTTGTTTGTGTACGTAATATGGGTTGTGATCGATGTAAATGAGCAAGTTGTGTGTTTTGGAGATGGTGTGCAGGTTGCTTGTGTATGTAATGTGCAGGTTGTTTGTGATAGGGTGTGTGAATGCAAAGTTAAATTAGATAGATTGTGATGTGAATGTGTGCGAAGTGCATTTTGATGTGAATGTGTGCGAACTACAGGTGGGAACTACAAATTTGGCTTTATTTTCATAAAACAAATTAGACTCGGGAGATGGACTAATACAATCGCGTCCCTACATTATAAATTAACATTGCCAAAGTTACATTCTTGAGACGAACAATTATTTCAAGAGACGGACATATAGCTTAATTTGGTGAGCCATATATTGAAGCGACGGAGGTATGTTGTCGCTTGAGCATCTATATTGGGTTCTAAAGACCACTTGTATATCCAAGCGACGAGATAAAATTCGTCGCTTCAACTCACTTCAAGAGACGGACTTTGCAATTCCGTCGCCTCATGCTTAGGGGGACAAAATTGGTGGGAAAACCATTCAAGTGACAGATGTCCGTCTCTTGAATGCTCCAGCGACCCAAACTGAGCTCAGGCGACTGCTTATATTCGTCGCCAGAGTGTATAACTGGCATAGTGTGATTTGATATGGATATTGTTGTCATGCCTTTGTATGCAGATTGGCTTACAAAGGCATAGGTCCCCGGTTCAAACTAAACCATTCCGGAATGGCTTACCGAAAAGGACTCGCTTACAAGGGCAACTTCTTTCATTCCTTTGTAAAAATTTATGTATCCTAACTAAACCATTCCGGAATGGCTTACCGAAAAGGACTTGTGGGTAGTACTCATAGGTCCTTGGTTCGAACCCCGGATATGGCCGCTCTTTATTTACCAAATTCAAGGACAAATTAGCACCACATATTGTTCTTGCATCAGAATGCTTTCAAACTAAGAGTCGGCTAGAAATTCTGGGATGAGAATCTAGGCACATCTCACTGAAATTACAACACAGGTTTCTTTGCTAGCGCATCTGCTTTTCCTTGTCATTTACAATTCAGCGCTTGTTCTCCCTATCTAAAAATTAGGTCGTTTTATGCCTTTATTCTTGTATCAAAATAGAAGTCATTTTTGGGTTGATAGTAATGATTTGTATCGAAATGTCTCCCTATCTCAAATACTCCATCCGTCTCAAAATTAAGATCGTTTTAGACCTTTATTCTTATATCAAAATTGATGTCATTTTAGGTTTTCTTGATAGGGGATAGTAGTAATGATTTGTATCGAGGATTCTAAAAATCTCGAAACTCTGTTGAAAGGTACAACAGGTGAACTTCTCAAAATCAGAGTTATCTTTTAGTAAGAACATAGATGCTGGGAGAAGGGAGGAGATTCAGAGACTGATTGGCGTTAGAGAAGTTTCAAAGCATGAGAGATATCTTGGCCTCCCGACTATGATTGGTATATCAAAGAAGGTGATCTTCGAGTAGCTAAAGAAGAGAGTTTGGAAGAAGATGAGAGGCTGTAAGGAAAAATGCTTATCTAGAGCGGGGAAGGAAGTCCTTATAGAGTCGATTGCCCAAGCCATGCCCAATTATGCAATGTCTGGTACAGGTTGCATGTCGGGTTGTGTACGGACCTTGAACAGCTCATGTGTAACTTCTAGTGGGGTGCAAGGGAGGGAAATAATTTGATGTCATGGAAGAAGATGTGTCAAGCAAAGGAGAAGGGGGGAATGGGGTATCGAGACATAGAACTATTCAATCTTGCCCTTCTCGGAAAGCAAGGGTGGTGGCTCATTCAGGAGACGGATTCTCTCATTGTGAGGCTACTGAAAGCAAGATACTATCCGAGAACTAATTTTCTAAATGCCACGATTGGCTACAACCCCAGTTACACATGGAGAAGTCTCGTGAGTGGAAAGTCAGTTCTAGAGAAGGGGCTGGTGTAGAGCATTGGAAACAGTACATACGTTAACGTATGGGAGGACAGATGGATTCCGCGGCCGTCGAGCTTAAAGGTGATTGGAAACTATCGGGGGGGGGGGGGGGTCCCGTGATTTTCGAGTAGTGGATTTGATCGAAAGGTGATGAAAAAGTCAACAACATTGAACAAACTGACAATAAAGGTGTTGCCTTTCAGCCCTGAATTTTTAGTAGTGGATTTGACCGATTGGGAGGCGGGAAAGGAGGATGATGAGAGAAGCAACAAATTGATGCTACCGTATGATGCGGAGGAGGTAATGAAAATCAAAATTGTGTCGGCCCAAAGTCAGGATCATCTAACGTGGCATGGCAATATGAGTGGTTTGTTCAATGTTTGGGGAGCATACCACATGCATCTCGAGAAACGGTTGGCTGATGTAGGGGGTGTGGGCAAGTTAGACAGTCATGAGAGCTCGAAGGCATGGAAGGCTTTATGGAGGCTGAAAGTAACTCCAAAGGCGACGTCCTTTTCTTGGAGGGCTATTAGAGATATTCTTTCATGTAAAGTAAACTTTGCTAAGAGGCGGATTACAGAGGATAACTTGTGTGATTAATGTGCTAGACGGGAGTCCGGATGGCATGCGGTATATGAATGTCAACCTGCACGGAAGGTGTGGAAGCAAGTTTCGGGTCTGGCGCGACATTGGATGAGCTCAACGAGTGTGATGCAAGTCTTCCTTGCGATATTCACCCAATTTCTGAAGCAAGAAGGGCAATGGTGGGTGGTGCTATTATGGTAAATATGGCAAGGGAGGAACAAACAGATCTTCAACAGAGATGGCTCGCCATGCTCTAGTGGTCCTTGCTGTGTTGCGGAGCTATAATGTTCAACCTAGTGTGGATGGACCGGGAGCTGAAGGTGAAGGCGTAGGCGGGAGGCGATGGGTGAGACCACAGCGAGAGGTGATCAAGTTCAATTGTGACGCAAGGGTACCGAATCGGGGGGGGGGGGGGGGGGGAGCTGTTGTTACCTTTGTGAAAATGAGAGACGATGGCACTTTCATTGCTGCTGGCCAACAGGCGATCCAGAACACGAACGACGTCGAACTCGCTGAGGTTGAAGCGATTAGGTGGGTGGTAGTTTTTGCGAAGGAAAGAGGGCTTCAAGATGTACACTTCGAATCGGACTGTGCCTCGTTAGTCACGAAGCTTGTTCAAGGTTACAACAGAAGGGGAGTAATGGCAACTCTTATTGAAGATATTGTGAAGGCGGCTCGTAGCTTCAAGTCGGTTACATGGTCTCATGTAAGAAGAGAAGGGAATAGAGATGCTCATGTTATAGCGACTAGTAGATTGGTAGATTCATCTTTGTTTTTTAATTTGGATTTATTACAGTGGTACATTGTTGCTATGACTCATGATGATATAGAATGAAGCGGGTGTGCTTTTTCTCAAAAAAAAAATTTAATGATTTGTATCGATTTGTATGATGTTGACTTTTATAAAGATTTTGATTGATTAAATAGAGTGAGCATTAAAAAATAATAAAACTTATGAAAACGTTAGTGGAAAGATATGTTGATGGAGGAGAGAGTGTTTTATTAAAACTTGTGCAAAATCTTAAAACGACTTTAATTTTGATATGGATAGAGTAATTGTTATTCATAGGTTCACTGGTGGAGCTAGAATTTAGATCAGGTGTGCTAAAAAAAATTCATGAAGTATTTTTCTTTGGTATATATACCTATTAAGAGGATTTTAAAAACATATATTGAAAAACACTAAAATTGTGGTTTATTTACGAACCTTCTATTTGCACGGGTTTATATCGAGACACCCACAGTGTAGGTGCCGACTTCCTCGGTAGGTAGGTGTTATGATCTAATATATGAGGTGCTATATTTGATTAATGTAGTTAGGGTATAAATATGCCTTGTAATGGGGCATGAAAGTAATAATCAAACAATTAGTCTCTCTCATACTCTCTATCTTCTCTTGTTCTATCTTCTTCATCTCTTTCCCCTATCTTCTTCATCTTCTACCTCAATCTCTCCCCCTTTATTATCAAATCCTCAATGAAAGCTTAGGCTTTCGCCCCTATCCGACCTTAGGGTCATAACAAGTGGTATCTAGAGCTAGCGATTCTTAGACCTATATTCCAAATAAAAAATTGGAGGGACGACAATGACGGCTGTACCAATAACCGCAAACGGCAATGGAAGAAGGTGGGTGTTGAAAGACATTATAGATTCTCTTGCAAGAATTAAGTATGAACTTCCATGGTGGCGTTGATAGCTATGTCCAAGATAGACCGAGGAAACGCAATTGAATACGGCGAAAAACAATCAATTCCGATCCGATTGGACTTCCAGGTTAAAGAACTCAAGAAACAAACAGAGCGCCCATACGTTGGCGATTGGAGCAACCAAAAGAGGAATATAGTGGAAACCTCATTTCCGTACGAGGATTCCTGGCGAGCAACCATTCGAATGTTCTACGAAGCGCCCAACAAGCCCAAAACTCAACATGTTGACCGCCTAATTAATCACTCTTCTTTACAAACTGGGACTCAATAAGTTACAAAACTAAGTCTGAGAAGCGAAGATTCCTATAAATCCATGATATCCAAGGTTTCATCATACTAGACGCTGCAAGATTCCCATAAATTAATGATAGTGCCACTTTGCGAAAGACTACAAATGGTACACGACAGAGGCAAGAGGAGATCGAAGGCATCTCGCTTCATGGAATTTCGAGTCCAGAAACTAGTGAGCGATCTCCGACGGAAGGAGAGTGTGTTGTTCAAGGAATTACAAACCCGATCGAAGGCATATACCAAGAAGTCGACGTCGACATAATCTTAAAATTTTCCTCATTACAAAATCTAGGAGATGAAACTCCTAAAAATCTTTTCGTCCAACCGGAGTCTTCAAAGGCAGGGGATTTAAGGAAATCTTCAAAATTGCACAACAAAGATGACCTCGAAGAGCCTCTGATCCAAAGCGACAATTTGAAGGTAAATCCAAATTCCTGCAATGTTGTGATCCTTGATGGTGCATCAAAAGAGTTAGCTAAATTGGTCGGCCTTTTGATTGAATTGATGGAAATTAGATTAGCTAATTTCAGAGAGTTTAGTTGGACCGATTTAGGAAAGAATTCATCTGATTGTTGGAGAAACCATAGTGCACACAAGGTGTTTATGTGATAACTGATTTAATAAAGAGTTGCTGATATCAAAAGAAAGAATCCATCATTCATTTCTCCTTCGTTGTTCTTGGGTGATTCATGTATTGAAGTGGTTATTGTCAATGATGTGAAAATAAAGATGATCTCTTCTTGGTTTGATGCATCATCTTTTTTTGTTGCTACATCAATAGACAAACATTGGTTGATGGATGGATATTGGGTTTTGACCCTGGAATTACAAACTTGTTGTGTAGGGAACTGAATAGGTCTATTTGGGGGATAGTTTTGTGTCAATTGGATCAGTGGTTGATGTTTAACAATATGGAAGTTGTGGGAAAAAGGCTACAATGGGATCCTAGAGGCAGTGCAGAGTGTTTAGAACTTCTTCCAGTGGTGATTAAATGACAACCCGATTGGTCTTGAGGATGTTGTTGTTCTCTGACTGTGTGTGCTACTGGTTTATAGAGACCAAACCGATACTGAATGGGAGATAGCACTACTATTGCGTACAAGAAGTTAACAAATATGAGTTGAAGAGGCACTTGTTACCGCTGCCATAGTTAGTTGCTGACTTGTTGTCATAAGCTTGCAAGGAATGCTAGTGAAGCTGCAAGGATATTAATTGATTATTGGCTTATTTGCCTCATGAATGTTAGGAGCACTTGAGAGCCTATGCAACAAAGGTTCTAGTGAAAATGTTCAAGACGTATCTCTATAGAGTCTTGGCTACCACAAATTCTCAAGTAGACTTGTAGCTCAAGGAGTTAGTTCCTTGTGACTTTGTCTCTTAGGGAGCCTCACTTTACATAATATTTAGATTTTCTTTCCTATAGCTATAAGAAGTTTTTACATTTTAATAAGCTTGGAGGATAAAACTTTTATAAGAGGGAGGCAATGTTATGATCTAATATATTAGGTGTTATATTAGATTAGTGTAATTAGGGTATAAATATATCATTATATCTTGTAATGGGGCATCAAAGTAATAATCAACAATTAGTCTTTCTCCTACTTATTGTGGACATCAATGGTGTGTTGTCTCGAAGATCAAAGGCTTCGCTTGAACAATTTGTATTCTAACAAACACTTGATGTTCGCGCATTGCTCGAGATAAGTTGCATCTTTGTTGAACTGAGGACGATAATCGATCTTCGTGTAGACATCAACTAGGGTTTTGACGAAATCAACCGATTTAAGACACGGATCAATCTGCAGCTCGAGGAGAACAATGTACAGTAATCCGTAAGCAAACGACGGTTAGTCCAAGGGCGAAGCACAATTCGAAAGACGATAAAATTGTAAGACGTCAAATAGGAAATAACATAGGCTCAACCCACTAACAACTGAAACATGACGATATCAAAGCCAAAACTAAAAAGCATAAAAATAAGAAGGGATTTAAAATCCCATAGGCGCCTACATAGGAAGTCGATATCGACTATTGGGTTGTCGCCTTAGGCCTAATGTCTCGGCCTGAGAGAAACAACTCCCTTTATTTATAATATTTTGTATTTTTAAATGGTTGAGAAAAACAAAAAATATAGAAAAAAATTCACCATGATAAACTTTTAAAAAAATATTGAAAGAAAGCGTTAAATATATCATTTAAATATAAATATGACAATTTTTAATGAAATAGTTGGGAGAAAAAATATTGAAAGAAATAAAAAATGATATATTAATGATAAGTAAAACAATTAAAAAGGGAAAGGATTGGGACTTGGACCCAAGACGTTAGATTCTCCTTGTCTTAAATATCATTTAAAAATCTTATATAATCTTAAACATACTAAATACATGCAAAAACAATTACTATTATTTTTTCCGGTCAGGGGTGCTCTAGCACTCATGAGTAGAGCTAGCAAAATCTGACCCGACTCGAAAACCCGACCCGACTCACCCGATCCCGAACCCGAACCCGACCAAAACCCGAAAATCTGGAGTCATTCATAACCCGAACCCGAGACCGAACCCGACCCGAACCTGGCCCGACTCGACACAGACCCGAACACATATAAACCCGACCCGACCCAAACTCGACCCAACTCTCAACCCGACTCGACCCAACCCGAATTGAAATGGTTATTTAACATCAATATTTTAATACTTGAATGTTAAAAGTTTTTTTATTTTAACACAAGTTTATGATTATACGTTAATATATAAAACACCATTTATTTTTGTTAATTGTTATCATATGAATAGGAACCCAAATAAAATCAATAGATAAGCAGATAAGTCAACGAGTCAATTAAGTCAACCGCCATACATCAAAATATCGATACATTACATTTGAAAATAGGTCTACAACCGATTAGTCAATAACAATGAGTGTATTCAACCGAATCAAAATTACATATTCAAGTATTCAACCGATTCAAAATTATTTATTTTAACTAAATTACATATTTAAGTATTCAACCAAGTCAAAATCATTTATTTTAAGTAAATTACATATTGAAGTATTCAACCGAATCAAAATCAACCTAATTATCCAAACGGGTCGAATATAATTCGACCGAAAACTCAAACCAACTATACCATTATACCCACTTTGGTTCGAAACTCAAATGAGACCGATCTGCCTCTTGACCCAAAACCCGAACGAGACCAACCTACTTTGACTCAAACCCGAATGGGCATGACCCGACTTAACCCGAAATCAGACCAATCTAAAATTCATTATGACCGAACCCGACCCGAACTCGACCCGACCAATACTCGACCATAAAATTTTACCTGAATTGACCAGACCAGAGCAAGCCTGACCTGAACCCGACCTGAACGACTGACTTGCCAGCTCTACTCCTGAGCATCCCTAGCTTCGCCACTTGATAGGTTTCCTAACTTAAGGATGAAAATACTTCTTTATTGAAGCGTCTAGCAAATGATCACCAGAAGTACAATGAAGCAACTGATGTTGAAACATGGAGAGCAAAGGTGTGTGGGAAATTATTTTGTCATTCTATCATGTTTCTTATTTTCATCAAGTTTTTGATATATGTTTAGATTATTTCGCCTTGTGTTGTAGGAGGAAATCGAGTTTAAAAATATAGAAATATAAATCAAACCAGATCCGTTCCCACACAAATAGTTACAAGACCTCCTCCTGATGTAGCAGTGGGAAGTCAGGATCGATCCTCGAGAAAGCACGTCAGCGGATCTCAGGTAACTGTAAATCTAATAGACAGAAAGACAGAAATACGAAAAATATAGAAATAGCAGAACCTACTCGATATCGACTAAGAGGTCCTCGATATCGACTAAACTCAACGACAATAGAAACTCAACATCGACAAACAGAAACAGAAACCAAAGCAGACAACTCGATGTCGACAACTCTTCCTTGATATCGACAAGATTTTCTCGATATCGACTAAGACTCCCCAACGTCGAGTAAAGACATAAACTTGAAATTGCAACTTTTCGAACTCAGAACGCAGATTTCGATGAATTAATTCAATAAACTAAAATACTTCCAAGATCAGGGTGTTAGCACCACAACGATAACCATGTAAAATAACACATAAAGGCATAAAAGATCATGCTTTCCATCAAATAACTTTCGTTATTAACAAATAGGAATGTAGAGGCTTTCGCAAACCTTAATGGTTACTAACCCTTTTCACATAATTAACCCAAGTTGTATTAAGATCACTTTCGCTTCAATAACACAAACAAGGATCACCTTCAACTTTCGCAAAAGAATCATGTTCATAGGGATAGAAGATGAATTGCATAAAAAAACTCAAACCTTTACTGCATCACCTCACGTGGCTACCGTCGGGCTCACCCCGACCCTAGAAGTGGGTGGACTACTCGCTCTTCATCATCAAGAATGACATCAATAATAAAAGGAAATAACTTTGCATTAAATAAACCAAAGAAAGCTTACAACCAATCGAAGACAAATCCGCTTTCGCCTTTCCAACTTCTCTCGCCACAAGCTCTCTCCTCCACTCTCTCTATGTAACTAATTGTGTGTGGAATTGAATGAATAAAATCCAGCTCCTAGGGCTTTATTTATAGGCTTCCAACCCTTGCTAATCAAGGTAAGAAAGTCTATCTATATCTATATCTCTTTATCTACTTACTTAAAGATTAAATAATGGAATAAAAGAATTAAATCCAAAAAGGAAATATATCTAAAGTAGGTAAATCCTCCATGGAGTTGATAGATCTTGATAAGTCTTGATAGATGTGGTTAGAATCGGACAACTTCGTATACAAGCAAGCCCTAACTCCACTCGGACAGCCCAACCGCGTAACGCGGCCCCGAAAAGCTTTCCTCGATATCGAGTAACTTCGTCGTCGACTTCGGCTTCACTGGTCTTCTCGAGTAACTTCTCTTCGACACTGGCTCAGACATGCTATGCTGGTTTACTTGACATCGAGTAAATTCCTCGATATCGAGTACATGGTGCTCGGTATGTCCTCTCTTCGGCTTCTCGATCCAGTGTCGCTTCCTCGAGCACAGGTGCGGCTTTTGATCTTGGTCGATATCGAGTTAATTACTCGATATCGAGTAAAGTTCTGCACTCGAGTTGTCTTGTCCGCTCAACTTCGTCGATCTCGGCTTCAGAGGTAGAAATCGTCTTGGGTTGTCCTCGATATCGAGTAAAAGTCCCCGATATCGAGTAACATCTTCAGCTCCCGGCTTCACTTGTCGATCTCGGCTTCACTTGTCGATGTCTAGTGCTCAGCTCGATATGTGGGCAACTCGACATCGACTAGAAGAAGTCGATATCGACAAAGGATTTCTCCAGCTTTCCTTGCTCAATTCTGGTTCTGCTGCTCCTTGACTTTGGACTTCTTTAGTTTGACTTTCGTGCTTTTCTTCCTTTCTTAGAATTGTTGTAAATTGCTTCGATTTCTGCGAAATTAAACAGAAACTGGTGTAGATTCCATAATTTGGCAAATAAGTATAAACTACATAGATTCTGTATTATTCTAGCCCAAATGCATGAAATGTACGCAGAAAACGATATAAAAGTAACTATAAAACATGGCAGATTCAACTCACAACACCTTGCTTTTAGGTTAAGATGTCCAATGAGGTTGTCAAAGAGTTAGATGCATTACCCCACTTTTGCAAGCGTTTTCTAAGATATCCACAACCAGAGCTTCAACTTTAAGTGGAAGCTCTTCAAAAGAGACTATGTGGGGAAATTAACTAAAGCACCTCAAAGTGCAACCATGATCCATAGATTACATATGGAAGATGCGTAGAGATATCTTTTCAAGTGGTTGTTTTACGATTTATGAATCCTTCATTTTCCATGTAAATAAAGCGTTAACTATTTTTGTTGGCTAAATGCATTCTTGATTAGATTATAAAGTCTCTTCTCCGCCAACTAGCAGTACAATGACTACTGTATTTACAGTAAATAACAATATTTTATCCGAATAACAACAACCATGTGATAATTAACCCGCGGTTCAACCAAGGCAATGAGATCAATGAAGTAAAATCACAAATTTGTTATTAATGAATAAAAGTAGAATAAATGAAAACATAACATAAATATAGTACAATTATTGTACAAATATGTCATCATTTTTTTTGAATAAAAAAATGTCATTGTTATACAATCGACTAGATTAAATAACGTGGCATTAAAAAAGTTTCATCAAACCATTTCATTAGAAAAGTGTCATCCAAGCAAATAAAGTGTCGTCAACGTTATAAAATGTGTCATAAAAAAAGTTTCAAAAAAAAGTGTCATCATCGACAATGCAGTTAATTAATTTTATTTAGGTATAATTGCTTAATTGACTTTTCTTATCAAGTGTATTTAGGATAATCATCCTAAACTAGTGATTTTCCCGAACCTTATTCGAGGTTTTTTTCATAATATTTCCGATGGAGTTTGACCTCTTAAACAAAATACTTGACACGCCAATTTTCGTCTAATATGGCATTTTTCCCATGCTCCCGTTCATGTTAGTCTTCGAAATATTTGGTTATCATGGTGAGGTTTTTTCTCAAGATGTTGAATACTTCAATTTTAACAATAAATAGTAAATCGATCGCTTCCACACCTTTCTTGACATCCACCCTACTTGAAGGCAAATGAAAGAAGCCTTATAGTTTTTGGCCTAAGAAAATGAGTTTGGATCCTCTATGTTACTTTATCTATTACTCATCATGTTACACCTCTTAAATTGGTCTAAATATATCACGGGGTGAGCATAGAGTAATTTTGGTTTTTTTTATTCTCATTGTATTTAATATTGGAAATTGATTTTCATAACCATAATGGATTAGGAAAGCATGCAATTTGTGTATTTTATGTATATTTACGAGATATAGAGGTCTACACAAGTTTTGGTTTAATTTCACAGGAATTGGAGACATTTCGAAGCAATTTGGATATGAAGGAACCAAGCTAATGATGTGTTGTTGCAGGAGGATGGTCAAGTATGAATATAAATATAAAATATAAAATCAAACTGACTCCCTGTCTCAGCAAATAAATACAAGACTTCCTCCCGTTGTAGTAGAAGGTAGTCTGGATCAATCCACGATGAAGCGTGTCAGCGCCCACATTTTCAGTTCCAAAACTTAGCACGAAATAGACTCAGAAAGTACTCGACATCGACCAAGTGTCCTCGACGTTGACCACTCAGTCGGATAAAAACTGTAAAACAGAAGCGAACAGAAACGAAAATGAAGCAAAGATGGTCGATGTCGACTAACCCTACTCGACTTCGACTCTATAGCAGTCGACTTCGGGTAGATTTGGTCGATTTCGAGTAGGAAAGAAATAAAAACCAAAACCTTAAATTGCATAAAAACAAAAGCAAACACGAAATTGGTAGAATAAAATCAATAAACTAAAGATTTCCAAGATCAGGGTTTCAACACCACAACGATAACCATGTAAAATAATGCATAAGTTATAAAAGATCATGCCTTTTCATCAAATAGCTGTCGTTATTAACAAATAGGAATATAGAGGCTTTCGCATAAACCCTAATTGTTACTAACCCTTTTTCACATAATTAATCCAAGTTGTATTAAAATCACTTTCACTTCAATAACACAATCACGGATCACCTTCAACTTTCGCAAAAGATTCATGCTCGTAGGGAAGAAGACGAAATCGCATCGAAAGGTTTTACCTTTATCGCATTACCTTACATGACTACCGTCGGGCTCACCCCGACTCTAGAAGTTGGGGGACTAAACACTTCTCATCATGAATAAATACATTAATAATTTCTGGAAAATAAATTGCATTAATGAACTAAAATAAAAGTTACAACAAAAAAAAGTTGTAAAGGCCCGGATTTTCAAATCTTAATTTTCAAAAAGAAGAAATTAAAAATGAATTTAAATCGGGTTATTTAAGAACTCTTAAAGCGAATTCCGGCTAAATTTTTAACTTTTGAAGATCAATATCGTCTTTTCACCTTGGGATTTGAAATAGACATTGGGATGTCGATATCTTTGTAATTTTGAAGCGTTATTTCGATCAAGTCGGGATGAGATTTATAGAGAGAGCGGGTTTCGAGATTTAATTCCGGGTAATTCAAAGTTGATTTTTGGGACCACTTGATTTGTCTTATTCCCCTTCCCATTGCTTTTTTTCGGGTCAAACAAGCCATATCCCTCTCCCCATTTTGAACCTGCAAGATAATAACCTCACATGCTCCCTTCTTTCCCTTGTACAAGACAACAAGTTCAGCTTCCCTACCCCTTTTTGCCCAATAGGCTCAACGCCTACTCTCTCCCTAACAAGCTATGAAGGGCCTCAGTCATCCCCTCCTCTCTTTTCTTTCTTCAAACCCAATTTGCAGACACCCATCTCCTCTGTTAATTTTGTTTTAAAGCAAACACCTAACCTTACCTTCTTCCTCTCCTTTCCCTTCCTTTTCGTGAGCTCCCCCAAACCCACAACTTCAAACCCCAACTCCACCTCCTCCTTGTTCGTCGGCACCAGCACCGCACTTTCCGAGCGCCTCCGAGCACCATAGACGCCACCTGAGCACCTCCTCCGAGCGCTCCTCCTCCAAAGTCAGAAAAATCCGAGCCGCCCGAGACCTTAGGCACAACCGACGCCAACCTGAGGATGCTCCACAGCTCCGACGATGTTCCGGTGAGTCGACGCCCCTCGGTGAGCTTCAACCCTCTCTTCTTCTTTCTCGTGTGTCTTTTCCGATTCCTTGGATATCCCTAGTGGTTAGTGAAGAATGAGAGGGGTTGTGGGTAAGAGCTAGAGGTTTCCGGTGAGCTCGAGTTTCCGGCGAGTTGTGGGTGTGAGCGGAGCGAGCGGGACTAGGATAGGGATGAGCGAGCGAGAGAGGGTGAGGCGGGAGTCGAGGAAGCCAAAGGGCGTGTGTGCGAGAGCGAGAACCGAGAGGCTGAGGGTGGTCGGAGTGCAACCTAGGGCCGCCTGAGAGCCTTCATTTTCTCTTCCCCTTCTTCCGTTTCCGAGCCCAGATGCGTAGAGGTTGAAGGAGACCTTGAACCCGGTTTTCTTCTTTCCCTTTTTCTTATTTCCTGAACCGCTTCGGTTCTTTTAAAAATCAAAATGGGTTCCTCCTTGGGCTGGATCCGAAAATGAGGAAGGGTTGGGCCTATCTTTGGTTTTGGCTTTTGAGCATTGGTTGGGTTATTTTGTTGTCATGGTTACTATTAACTATTTTACATATATAAATATGCTATGTTTGTTATTTTGTAATATTATATATTTTCCGGATTGTAGAAATTTTATATTCTGAAATTTATATATATTTTTTAGTTGTTTAGAAATAGTATTATTTGGAAAATGTTGTTATAGGATGTTAAAAGGTGGCTTTGGAAATTTTGAAAAGATTTCTTAATAAATACAATTGATGATTATGCTAACTATATATTGATGATAATTATTTAAGAAGATATTTTCAAGTCTTTGGAATTATCTCCTTAAGGATTTGTGTTGGAAAACCAAATGCCGGAATTATTTCTATAATATGATTTTGAGAGATTGGTTCTAAGGTTTAAATGTTTAATGTCAGGATTTGGCTATGTATGACTTTAAAAGAATTGTTGATTTTCTACGTGATTTAACTGAGATTTAAGAGTTGGAATGTTTTGGGAAGAATGATTTTGGTTGATGTGGATCGTATCGGAAAGGTTTTGGAAAATGGTTTTACTATCGGTTGGTTTTAAATATGTTGAGAACTTGGGTTTCGTTCTTATGAATGTTGGCCCGGTAGCTTATGAAAAGGGCTTGATGATAGGTGTGTTTGCTCTTGGATTGCTTTGGACTTGCATTTGGGCTCTTGCTTGTATTATTCTGTTGTTCTGCATCTATAGGTAAGTTCCCCAGGGGGCTTACTCAGGTTGGACATTCATGCCTGTTGTTGCATTTTATGTTAGGTGTTGCATATGCATAAAAACATCCCATGTAGTATCCTGTTTAGGTTGCACTAATTGAATGATCATCTGCTTACTTTATGCGTTTGAAACAGAATGGCCGTTATCTGTGATAGTCCTAGAGTCTCTGCTAGGGTTATAGGGTAGCCCAGCCTCATCGGGTACCCTGAGTCAATCGAGTCATGAACTTCCTTATATTATGAAATGCATGCGGGCTTTATTGTGGAGCGGGTTAGGCATGCGTGCCGCCCGATTATGATGGAATGCATTCACGAGCTGGCCAGTCTCCGCCCTATCGGAATGGGGTGGAGGTAGGAGAGGGATATGCCACTTGGCATTGTCTTAGGCCCTTTACAATATTTTTACACATGATTATGACTATGAGCATGCTAGTGTGTTTGACTTTCGTACTGCATTTAGAGCATCTTTATTAGGTATAGCACACACTATGTGGCCTCAGCGAGGACTGCCGGTCCCGCATGAGTGGCTCGATCTGACTCCTTTCCCTGTTCTTTTTTTAAGGTATCTTCTGCAGATTTTGAGTACTCAATGTCTATATGATGGGGTTCCCTTTTGGCGAATCGAAGAACCTGGCTAATTCTCTAACTTGGTGTAAATGGTAAAAATTCGCGTATGTTTTGGTTTTGACTCGGCTCTGCCGTGACGCTTTGTATCTTAATTTTGCTTCCGCTTTACTTCAATTTGAATTAAATTCCGTGACATAGTCTTAAGACATGTTAAGGGTACCCAGCGACCCTTCGTGACTTTTAGGGTTTGAAATCCCTCTTTCTACTAATCATTAAATGAGTTTGAAACCTCGACCCATACCTGGATTGCAAGATCCGAACAAGGGGTTTCATCTCTTGAAACGTAACCCGGAAATTATTATTCTGGGCCGTTACAAAGATGGTATCAGAGCTGAGGTTGTGCAATTCGGGTACGCAAGGGTCGAGTGTATGTTTTGGAAAAACGTCCATGAATTTCAAAGGATTTGAAAGGATTTTAAAAAGGGAAAAATGAACTTAAGCTGTCTAACCGAAATTGGACTAAGTAATGAACTTGACTTATCATAAATTATGGAAAACCGACTAAAGAGGGGATCGAGTGGGTAGAAAGACGTTAGACCATCCCTATTGGATGCAGTTGGAAATGGTTAGGTAAAATATTAGCTTGTTCTTTACAGATGGGTCTGGAAGACTCCAAGGAGGTCATTATGAGTGTCACTAACTGATTCTGTGTTGAGTGCTTGCTATGCTAGATATCTTATTGGTATGCCTAACAATTAAATGTGTATTGACTGATCTGTGAAAACGGGATAGTGGGAGTACCCTTGTTTCTGTGTGGTCAAACCCAGCTTGTGTGGAACGAGCCCTTCCACTATGTTTGTTAACCCTTTGACGGTGCTATCGAGTCTTCCTCTCGGATGTCAGTGTCTCCCACGGGGAAAATCGAGTTGGTAAACACATTGTGTCGGAATCATGTATGGATATGAAGGTTCTCTGAGTGAGTATTAGAAGGTGGTTCTTGATGGCATTTTGAGTCAAAAGTAAGGTGTCATGGGGTTGTCCGTCTTGATTCATATGATGGTCAACCTTTATTTTCTTACCACAAAGAGTCGTACCAAAGTCCCACGGGAAAGAGGGGTGATAAGTGAGCCGGGAAAAGTCAATGGTTGCCCTTAGGGATCTCTGTCCGGTTGTAATGGTGACTCTCTCTGAATTACATGACATGATTTTGTAATCTCCCGCATGTAAATTGCCAATGATCATTTGTAAGAAGTTGCTCATGTTATGCCTTGCCTTCTGTCATGGTTTTATTGTTTAAGCTCATGTTGTGGTTAGTTACCTTCCTCAAGTCTCGCGTTGTGTCTTGCCTTATATCATGACTGTTTGTTGTTATAGCATGTTTACTTGGCCTACAGATCTTATGATTGATTGGAAGCATGAACCATATGATATTAACCTGCATGATCGTTATTTCCTCCTGGATTAGGTTAATGATAGTGTGATCTAACCCTCCCTGTATGAATGCTTGTACATGATCACCTTAGCATGATTGATGTTGACGTGTCAATGCTTATTACTCCCTTGTGACAAGAATATGTAGCATCCCCATCTATTTTGTATTCGTTAAGTTGACTATTATTGATGATCTTGCAAGTTAATATTGTTGTATGATTACGTGCTTTGGATGGAGAGTATGTGGTATAATTTAGTCTTGGTGAATGCATGTTTCATCCTAGTATGTGTTGATCTGCACTCATGCCCTGTATTATAATCGTATTACCCATTACTTAGACTCATATTATGCATCATTTAACTTTTCTCATGCTTCTATATCGTGGAATATGATTGAGTGATTTCTTACGCATCATCATGATTAGTTGCATGCATGTATCGTACGTTATATTGAGCTTTTAGCATCATGTAGGATCCTCGGTTGTGACTTGTGCGAACTTATATCTTGCCTAGGTTGTTTGCTGATTTTCTCTTGAGCTAGGTCCCTGATAGTGTGATTCTCCTCTTTCATATCATCTTAGGTGTTTTAGTCATTATTAGACTGATGTTGAATTCGATGAGCGACTTGCTTTTCGTGATGGTTATCTTAGCATGCTCACATGTTACCTCTTGGTAGTGTTTCCCTATTACTCGGTTTTATCATCTCGCACTTGCATGAATGTAAGACTTGGCACATCGAATGATCACACACCACGCTATACCATGATTTTACATACGCATAACACTTGCATGTTAGGATGAAACTAATCGCATTATCTTGATTAATTGTATCCATGTTCGATATGTGTCGGTAGTGTCCTGTAGGGCTTATGATCCCCAATACGACTCGCTAAATGATGATTTGCCATACTTATTTTATTACGTGAACATGCTTGTCCCATAATGTGATGATAGTCGTTATACCGTTTTATGTGCACTGTGACAGTTGTTCCTCGCATGGTTATAATATATCACTGGTAATGTCCTCTTGGTTACTCTCTGTAATGATGCCTCATGCTTTATGAATATTATGTTGAACTCTTTTAAATGACTCCTGACTATGATCTTTGTTGGTAGATGTGATAATTGCCATGCCGCTTTTATGTATCCTCCTATGACGCTTGGTTTGATTGTTATAATGTACCTCGTCATGCTATATTTGACCTAATTTGTTGACGTGTATACCATGCTCGTTCATTGTTCATATACTTGATACTTGCCATCCTCGTTAAACCCCGCACGACCATTACTAGCTCCGCATAATTTGCTTGAATTTACTGGGCATATCTGCTTTCATGGAGTAATATATTGTTAGCTCGTCTCACATGCATCAGTGTAGGACTTGATTGTGTCTTTTGGAATGAATACGCATGTTGTTCTCCTTGAGATAGGTACATGTTAGTGTGGGTTAGTGTATTTGATATTAATATGATGAATTCGTGTTACTTGTCGCGATTATAACCTAATAGACCTCCATAAGAGCATCGTTGCCATTCTCGGGTCGGAGTCTAGTTTCTAGTCTTGTCTTTAGTCTTGTCGTTCTTATCCTTGGTTCGTGTTTAGTTCCGAAAGGAATTTGGGTTGTCCACTATTGTCACTCCCCTATCTCCACTAACTTGGACTCTGGCGCGATACATTAGACGAGCGACCGCATGGGAAAACAGAATGAGGAGTTGGATAGCGATTAAACAGCGCAACGAAAGTGTGGGCCCATAACCCACGGGCCTCAGGATCAATGATGTCGACGGAACGGGCTCGCATCAAGAATTACGATTACTGAGTAAGATATGACTTGCAAGCGAGAGTGTTCTCCATTCGAATTGCTAACCCTTTTGAACTTGCGACAATGATATTGCACTAACTTGACGAGGAGATTTACGTGTTGATGTGCTGACTTGATGATGATTATTGCCTGTCGTCTATAATGATATGATGTGATGCCTTATAGATCTAATGTACCATGATGTCTTGACGTGTTTCTACTCTAAGTTGCTAAGCATGATTTGAATTCCTTTGCCTGTAAAATGTGAACTACATATGCTAAGAGACCTGAATTGTATCTGATAAGGTTATAATGCAACATGCTAGCTTGACTTGATTACGTTCATATATGATGTTTGCAATGATTACTGAGCATGATGGTAAATTGAGACTTGTTGAACCCATGATGCTATGTTTATAAATGCTGGTTGACCTGATGTAGATCTTATGTCTGATGATTCCATGATTGTTTCTCCTTTAAACCTGTGGGTGAGATCATTTGGTAGTGTGGTTGGAGAATGGTGAAAGAATTTGAGCGATTAGGATGACCGATGGTTTATTAGGCAAATCACGAGAGAGAAATGTTGGCAGGGTAGGATGCTTGTGATGTCTTGAGTAGTATGAGAAGTGTATGGAATGACTTTTGAGAGTATTGAGGACATAGTATGAGAGGGTGCCCAGGTGTGAAGTTAGGGATAAGAGTTGGGTTCTTAGAGGTGGATGGTGTGTGGTAGTGCTTGATGGAATGAGGGGTGAGATTGGAGTATCAAAATAAATTGAGATTTCATTGGGGGAACTTTTGTCCGAGTTGACGTTGGCGAGTCTAGAAGAGGATTAGTATTGGCTTGAGAGTGGAGATGGGCGAGTGGGGATTGTGTTTTATTTTGACTAGTATGATGTGTGGATTTTTTTGATTATGTGATTTATTAAAATGTATTGACATGATGTTATATAGCAACCATGATGAACCAGATATAGATTGATATTCCATGTTTTTATGCAAATACTGAAATCTAATTGGTAGTGATTAGTGTTATCATGATATGCATTACTACCCTGTTATGCGTTTTAGAAGCATGTTACGATGTGTTATATAAATCATGAGATAATGACATGTTGCTATGTGAAAACATGATATTATATTATGGGGGTGATAAAGCATGATGTTATGTTATATGATTGTTAAGCATCATTGTGGATATGTTAAATGATGAATATGACTTTGAGGATGAATATGATTTGTATATATGAGATAATGATACCCGATTTCTAAATGATCGTTATATGGCATTGCGATGAGTTAAGATGATGTTTGGTGAATATGCTTACATTCGATGATTGATATATTGTTTGACCTCCCCTTTCGCGGAATCTTAATAACATGACTTGTTGTGTTGATGTGTTGACAATGAGGTTGATTCGTTGACTTTATGATGAGGATGTACCTATTATGACCTTGGTGTGATATCGATATGTGTGTTATGATTTTGGCATAGATGACATATTATGACCCTTAGTATGATGTGAAGACGTTGATGTGATCTTGTGGAATTGTGCTGGCATATGTTTGAGACTTGTCATATGATGTACTCGTTGAGGATCGATTGGTTATGTGGTTATGCATTGCTTATGGCTTGTGAATCTTGCTTAAATTGAGACTGATAGATTGATTTGATTATGGAAACTAGGAAGAGAATATGGGATTAACCCTTAGAGGTGGATGATTCCACCTCCCAGCTTCTGAATTTGATTTTTTGGTATGCGAGAAATTGATCTGGTGGTTGGAAGATTTTGACGAAATCTTGATTTGAAAGGATTTGACTTGTTTTGGTGTAAGGTTGCTTGATTAGACGTTGGATTTGAAGATTTTGAACGATTCTGAAAAAGGACCAACTTGGATTGTAAAAGAATGAACGATACCGAGAATTTCAATGATTTTGAGGTTAATCTTTATTTTCAATTATGGGATCCCTTTAGAAACTTTTCAAACCCGGGCAACTCTATGATACTTCACGAAGTGGATACATGAACTTTATGGGGGCGCCTATAGGGTGTTTGCTAAGACCTAGTGATGATATTGCAGAACTTTTAGAGTTGTGGTACTTCCAAAAAGTCGAAGCGATAATGTGATAGGGGCGCTTATTGCATACTTGTCAAGAGACTAATTGGAGATGCCACGACCGTGACTAGGATGTTGCGAGAATCTCGGAAGACGCAACCGAGATGATTACAAGATCCTTGGACATGGTCCTTGGACTCATCAATTTCAAACTTCATCCCCTATTTTGTCTTGGTTTTAGTCTCGGGGACGAGACTTGTTTTTAGAGGTGGATGATGTAAAGGCCCGGATTTTCAAATCTTAATTTTCGGAAAGAAGAAATTAAAAATGAATTTAAATCGGGTTATTTAAGAACTCTTAAAGCGAATTCCGGCTAAATTTTTAACTTTTGAAGATCGATATCGTCTTTTCACCTTGGGATTTGAAATAAACTTTGGGATGTCGATATCTTTGTAATTTTGAAGCGTTATTTCGATCAAGTCGGGATGAGATTTATAGAGAGAGCGGGTTTCGAGATTTAATTTCGGGTAATTCAAAGTTGATTTTTGGGACCACTTGATTTGTCTTATTCCCCTTCCCATTGCTTTCTTTCGGGTCAAACAAGCCATATCCCTCTCCCCATTTTGAACCTACAAGATAATAACCTCACCTGCTCCCTTCTTTCCCTTGTACAAGACAACAGGTTCAGCTTCCCTGCCCCTTTTTACCCAACAGGCTCCACGCCTACTCTCTCCCTGACAAGCTATGAAGGGCCTCACTCATCCCCTCCCCTCTTTTCTTTCTTCAAACCCAATTTGCAAACACCCATCTCCCCTGTTCATTTTGTTTTAAAGCAAACACTTAACCTTACCTTCTTCCTCTCCTTTCCCTTCCTTTTCGTGAGCTCCCCCAAACCCACAACTTCAAACCCCAAATCCACCTCCTCCTTGTTCGCCGGCACCAGCACCGCACCTTCCAAGCGCCTCCGAGCACCACAGACGCCACCCGAGCACCTCCTCCGAGCGCTCCTCCTCCAAGGTCCGACAAATCCGAACCGCCCGAGACCCAAGGCACAGCCGACGCCAACCTGAGGAAGCTCCGCAGCTCCGACGAAGTTCCGACGAGTCGACGCCCCTCGGTGAGCTTCGACCCTCTCTTCTTCTTTCTCGTGTGTCTTTTCCGATTCCTTGGATATCCGCAGTGGTTAGTGAAGAACGAGAGGGGTTGTGGGTAAGAGCTAGAGGTTTCCGGTGAGCTCGAGTTTCCGGCGAGTTGTGGGTGTGAGCGGAGCGAGCGGGACTAGTATAAAGAGGAGCGAGCGAGAGCGGGTGAGGCGGGAGTCGAGGAAGCCAAAGGGCGTGTGTGCGAGAGCGAGAACCGAGAGGCAGAGGGTGGTCGGAGTGCAACCTAGGGCCGCCTGAGAGCCTTCATTTTCTCTTCCCCTTCTTGCGTTTCCGAGCCCAAATGCGCAGAGGTTGAAGGAGACCTTGAACCCGGTTTTCTTCTTTCCTTTTTTCTTATTTCCTGAACCGGTTCGGTTCTTTTAAAAATCAAAATGGGTTCCTCCTTGGGGTGGATCCGAAAATGAGGAAGGGTTGGGCCTATCTTTGGTTTGGGCTTCTGAGCATTGGTTGGGTTATTTTGTTGTCATGGTTACTATTAACTATTTTACATATATAAATATGCTATGTTTGTTATTTTGTAATATTATATATTTTCCGGATTGTGGAAATTTTATGTTTAGAAATTTATATATATTTTTTAGTTGTTTAGTGTTGTTGCAAGAGGATGGTCAAGTATGAAAGAAATATAAAATAAAGTTCAGACTGACTTCCCTGTCTCAGCAAATAAATACAAGACTTCCTCCCGTTGTAGTAGATGGTTGTCAGGATCGAATCCACGAGGAAGCACGTCAGCAGTTCTTAGGTAGCAACAAATTCTCACAGACAAGCAGCAGAAAGACAGAAATAAAAGCAGAAAAGACAAAGCAAAACAGAAACAAAAGCAAAGACAGAAAATAACCAAAGAAAGTAAAGAACAAAAGCAAACGAAAGTAAAGAACAAAGCAAGGCAGAAGTGTACTCGATCTCGAAAAGCAGTAACCCGAGATCGACAAACTGTAAAAATAGAAACTTTCAACTCGACGACAGAAGAAAAAACTCAACTCGACCTAGACAAGACTCTACTCGATGTCGACTAGGGTCCTACTTGAGATCGACAAGGCTCTCCTCTGTATCGACAAGAAAGACAGAAACTTTAAATTGCAAATTCGAACACAGAACTCAAATTTTTGATAGAAATAAATCAATATAATAAAAGACTTGCAAGGCCAGGGTATCAACACCACAACGATAACCATGCAAAGTAACACATAAAGGCATAAAAGATCATGCTTTCCATCAAACAACTTTCATTGTTAACAAATAGGCATATAGAGGCTTTCGTATAAACCCTAATTGTTACTATCCCTTTTCACATAATTAATCCAAGTTGCATTAAGATCACTTTCGCTTCAATAATACAAACAAGGATCACCTTCAACTCTCGCAAAAGAATCATGCTCATAGGGATAGAAGACGAATTGCATAAAAAGATCTGACCTTTACTGCATCATCTCACATGGCCACCGTCGGGCTCACCCCAGCCCCAGAAGTGGGTGGACTACTCGCTCTTCATCATCAAGAAAGACATCAAATAACAAAAGAAGCTAACTTGCATTGAATTAAATAAAGAGAGCTTACAACCCACAAGACAAATCCGCTTTCGCCTTTCCACCTTGCTTGCTACAAACTCCCTCTCTCTACTCCTACTTACTTCTCTCTGAATTTGAATTTTTTGATGGAATATATGAAAAACCAGCCCCTAGGGCTTTATTTATAGCCTTCTATTCCTTGCTAATCAAGGATAGAATATCTATATCTATATCTAAAACTATATCTAAAATGCTTAATGATAAATAAAAGCGATAAAGAAATTAAATCTAAATATATCTAAATTGTCTCAAGTGGATAAAACTCTCTTCCATGATAGATGTAGATAAAATCGGATAGATTTTGGTCTTCTCGGCTTCCAAGGAATCCCAACTCTACTCGGACTGCTCACGTCGACGCGATTCCAGAAGCTGTTATACTCGACTTCGACAAGGGCTCGTCGATGTCGACTAGGATTCGTCGTCGACTGGACTCCTCGGGTGACTCTACTCAACAAGGCTCAGACAAGGCTCCTGGGCGTCGTCTACCTCGACAAGGTTCATCGACATCGAGTTGGGTTCTTCCTTTCCGCTTCCGCGAGTTGCCTCTTCCGCTGCAGCGAGGTCGTCGATCCGCAGGTGCGAGAGCCCCCTTCCGCTGGAGCGAGTTGGCTTCTCTGTCGGCTTGGTGCATCCCGCTGGCAGCGAGTTTTTTTCCGCGGCAGCGAGCAGTCCGCCGCAGCGAGTCGAGTCGCTGGCAGCGAGTGCCGCCTGGTCGTCCTCGTCCTCGTCCTCGGCTTGTCGACCAACTCTTCTTCTCGTCAACCCCGGGCGTGGCGCTGAGGTGTCGTCGATCTCGACTAGTGGTCCTCGAGATCGAGTAGGGCTCCGGAGCTGGGTTGGTCTGGCTCTCGACATTGCTCCTAGTCGACAATGCATGTGCTCAGACATGCTCGTCTAGATCGAGTAAGGTCTACTCAAGATCGAGTAGCCTGGGCTCTCGTTTTGATTCGATTGGTTCCGCTGCTTCTTTGATCTTGGACTTCTGTAGTGGTTTTTCGAGCTTTTCTGACCTTCCTTAGAGTTGCTGTAAAACGTCTCGAATTCTGCGAATTTAAACAGAAACTGGTGTAGATTTCAAAATTTGGCAAATAAACATAAACTACATAGATTCTGTACTAGCTAACCCAAATGTATGCAAAGTATGCAGAAAACGATATTAAAGTTACTGTAAAATATGGCAAATTCAGCTCACAACAAACACCCCATACTTAAGCTTGCTTGTCCTCAAGCAATACTTTTATTTGTCATTCAGGGGAAAAAATCAAAAACTCTCAACATATCAGATTCATTCTTATATAACCCAACAGTCAATTACCATCCTCGAAAAGGTACTAGTGTCACAAATCCATGCATGTGCAATTTAAAGAGCAACATCTACTCACAAAAGGAGGGTTATGCAAAAAACATTCATAAGTGACAAAGCATTGATAATCAAGAGGACTTCAATTTAAGCTCAAATAAGGAGTAGATTTGGTAAAAGGCTAAAAGGTGGGCAGTTTCTGGCAATGTGGTGCTAATGATCCGGGGAAATGGAGTATTTCCAAACTTGAATTTCCACATTCCTTTTCATAAAATTCATCACCTTTCATAATGCTTTTATCAATAATAATGCTTTTACCTCTCTGACCTCAGCACTGCCTTCTCGTGAGTCACAAACATGGGTGTCATGAATGTCCCCGGATACTTAGTGTTTTGGACTCCTCACAATGTGTCCCATCTCTCCAAACTATTATCTCAGAGAGCAGGGTCAATCTACCTTTATCTCCTGAGGTGATTGGATTTTCTTTCACTCATTAAATTTTCCATATTCCAAACAATTTCCTTCCAAACTCCAAATACAACACAAACACCATATGATAATCTCCATAATGTAACATCATTCTCAACATAATCCCCGGATAAGGTAAAGAATGGCAAATAGTTAGGTCACGTGGAGCGATAATTGAAATAAGGCATATTATGGCTTTTGTGATGCATAAGCATAGGTATGGCTAGGATTTCAAACAATGAGCATTATATGGAAATATAAAGTCCTCCATCATCTTATCATGCAACATGTCAAAAGCAACTTCAAATTTTACCTCCTTCTATGGTTTTCATAAAAATATGCACTTCATTATGACTTCCCTTTACTAGGCAATTTTCATGCTATATCTCTGATGAATCTAATTTGGCATCGTCGAGTTCAATATAAGCTTCCTTGACATTATTCGAAATTTTCAATGGGGGTCATTTTTCAAACTTTTGGAAATCATGCATATAAGCACATAGGTAAATAATGCATTCCAAAATAGACATGTAGCAATCCAAAGAAATAAATTCTAAATATGCACAAATAATGTCAAATATGGCAAATATGCACAAAGTAAGCCTTTCCCCCACCCCATACTTAAACATTACAGTGTCCTCACTGTATAAAAACAAGGGTAAAGAAAGAAACTCACTAGACTAATGTGCAGGGCCTATAAATTTCGAATGGAAGCACCTCCTGGGCTGAGTATGAATGTTGATATAGATTGCCTCTATCCATGGTCCTAAAAAGTGTAGAAGACATATACCCACAATAGCAAAACTAAAAGTGTTTCAAACCAAAAACAAAGTCTCAAAAAGTCCTAAAAAGTCTATGTACAAGCTCTAGATTTTATAGTCGCTAGGCCGACTTTCCATTTAGCTCAAGGTGGCATTTGCAGGGCCCACGTAGCCCGGGCCTCAAATAAGACTCCATTCTTGTCCATCAGCTGTAATCCTCCAGAATGGATCTTGTTCACCACGAAAGGTCCCATCCGCTTCTTGTTGAATTTGTTAGGGAACCAATGATCCTTTGATTTAGAGACATAGAGCTTGTCTCCAACTTCATACTCCTTGGGCTCATCATTGGATATCCTACATAAGCGCACATACCAAGGCAAACCTCTCCTATGTATACATAGATCTTTAATGGAAATAGGAGAAGAGAGATCCATACCTTGGCTTACCTTTGCAGCGACGGAATCGGGGACCATAGTGTTTGGCCGATCTCGACTAGGGTTAGTCGATCTCGACGAGTCCGCAGGTTCTGGTGGTGGGCTGCTCGAGAATGCAGGAGCTGGTGAAGTCGAGGGCTTGTCGACATCGAGTGGCCTACTCGATGTCGAGTAGGGTTCTGCTCCTGGTGGCTGCAGCGTCGAGGAAGCAGGAGCTGGTGGAGCCTGGTGGTGGTCGATCTCGACAAGCCTAGTCGATGTCGGGTAGCCCTCAGCTTCTGTGTTGCTGCTCGATGACGCTGGTGCTGGTGGAGGCTTCTGTGTCTTGTTGAGATCGACTAGGGTCTTCGATGTCGAGGAGTCTTGGTCGATCTTGACCCCATACTTAGTTCCTGTCAAGGCATGCGAAAAATAATTAATCCATAACGACGTACCTTCATTTGTGTCGATTGGATTTTCTGCGTCCTCCTTTAGGATTGCCATGATCTCCTCCACCTGGGCCTCCATGTCCCTCTTTTCCAGCTCCTCAAGGGTCATATTTCTGACCTTGGGTTCCCCGCAGGTGATGTAGCCAGCTGAGATAGATTTTACCTCTTCCATTGGACCTGTATGCCTTTCAGTTTTATTAAAGGAATACTCAATTACCTCATCGCTGATGTTGAAGGTGAGCACTCCTTTCCTTACGCTTATGTTGGCATCCACCATTGCCAAGAAGGGTCGCCCTAGAATAATTGGACAAGCAGGATCTTCTTGCATATCAATAACTAAGAAATCAGCAGGGACAAAGAATTTACCTACTTGTACTGGCACATTGTCCACCATGCCTGATGGAATGACCACCGTGTTGTTGGCCATATAAAGTCTAGCATCCACAGGCTCTAGGGCACCTATCTTAATCTTGGACCAAATTGTTAAAGGCATTATACTCACACTAGCTCCAAGATCACATAAAGCATTAATTTTATATGGACCAAATCCAATGGTTATAGCAAACTTACCTGGATCCGGCCTCTTCTCCAATATGTCCAAATGGCTGCATTCCTCTGTAATTTCAGCCATTGATCACTTTTTGCTCAGTATCTCCTTTAGGAACTTGACATAGGATGGCATTTCATTGAGAGCTTCTGTGAAGGGGATGGTGACGTTGAGTTTCTGAAGCATCTTGATGAAGCACTGAAATTTCTTTTCTGTCGGGTCCTTTGGAGATTTTGTGGGGAAAGGCAGCCTCTTTTTCGGATTTGGAACAGACGTCGGAGGGGCTGCAGCTTTGTCGACTTCGACTAGGGGCTCCTCGACATCGACTAGGTCCTTGTCGATCTCGACTAGATTGGGCGTTGTCGAGTTGCTGTTTAGTGCAGACGAAGGTTTCTGAAGTTTCTCCTCTACGTCGACTAGGCCCTCCTCGATGTCGACTACAGTGTTGTCGATGTCGACTTGCTGTTCTTCGTCGTTCTGCTGCTTTCCGACCTCTGGCTCTTGCAGTTGATGTCCGCTTCTAAGTTTTACAGCAGCGATGTGCCTAGTCTTTCCCTTAGGATTTGGTTCTGAAGACCCAGGGAGCGCACCAGACTGTCTAGGGATTCCTGCTGCCAGCTGACCAATATGTGTATCAACTGACTTTCGCCATATATCAATCTCTCCAAGCCTAGAGTTGACCCATTGCATCTGAGTGTAGACGGAGTTGAAGGAATGCCTAGTTTCTGAGTGATTCCTCCGTATTTCCTCCAGGACTGTCTGTATATCATCCTTTTTCTGGTCTCTTTCCGGATGTCCTAGAGCTCTATAGGGCGGGGGGTTCCTAGGGACACCTTGGTTCCATTGTGGTTGCTGAAACCTTTGGTCCCCTATGTAGCGATTGGGACCCCCTGCGTAAGCTACCTCCTCGTGGTGTTCTGCCATCCTGACTTGCTCTGTGTGTGGGCACTCAGGAGTGGTGTGCCGCTGCGATCCGCATTCAATGCAAGGCTGGTTGTCAGAAAGATACTTTACTTGCTTTATGAGCTTCTTGTTCTGATCTCTGTAGTACTGTTCCCTTACATCCGGATCAATTTCCTTAGGAGGCTCATAGAGGGGCATGGAAGGTGCTGACCTGGCGTATGGGTTCTCTTCATAAGTTGCAGTAGACCCATACTTATTGTCGTAGTTGGTGAGCTTCTCTAGCACACCCCATGCGTCACTTGGCGGCATTGTCAGATACTCATAGCGAGTATAGTGGTTGAATCTGTCCTTAGTGACTTGATCAAGAGAGTTGAAGAAGATCTCCTGAATGACGTAGGGTGGCTGTCCATGAGTAGGGCAAGATCGCAGAAGTTCCTTGTAGCGCTCCCATGCTTTTGCCAGCGGTTCCCCTTACTTCTGTTTGAAGGCGGTGATTTTCTGGCGGAGATGTGCTGTTTTGGCGGGTGGGAAGAATTTGTTCAGAAACTCTTGCTCTACTTGGGCCCATGTTGTCAGTGATCTTGGTTTCAGCCTTTCAAGCCACTTCAGTGCAGGTCCAGCCAGCGACCAGCGGAAAGACTTCATCTTGACATATTCCAGAGTTGTACCTTCAGCAAGAGTACGGCACATGTCAGAAAAGTTCGTAATATGTTCAAGAGGACACTCATTAAATCTACCAAAAAAGGCATTATTTTTAAGCTCTATAAGAAATTGAGTGCGAATTTCAAAGGAGTTTTCAGGGATAAGAATCGCTGATTCAAGCACGACGAGGGTTGGATGCATATAATCCTCAATCGTAGTTGGATATTGGGCAAGCTCAGCTTCTGCTTGCCTTGCGCGCTCAACTTCTTGTTCCCTCGCTGCCCTTTCATTGGCTATAGTGGTATCCTTTGCGGCTAGCTCCCTTGTAAGCCTGGCAATCAGCTGTTCTTGTGTTTCAGCGGCCGCCATGATCCTTTTGAGTTTAGAGTAGATGTGTAGGTAACGCTCTGGTTCGTCTAAGCTGTCAAACTCGGGTGGTAGACCAGAACGGCGCATACACCTGATAAGTAACTCAAAGTAGACGTGAGATTTAACTACTTAAGGCGCGAATGATTGCGTCCCCGGCAACGGCGCCAATTTGTTGTTGCAGGAGGATGGCTTCCTCCCGTTGTAGTAGAAGGTTGTCAGGATCGAATCCACGAGGAAGCACGTCAGCAGTTCTTAGGTAGCAACAGATTCTCACAGACAAGCAGCAGAAAGAAAGAAATAAAAGCAGAAAAGACAAAGCAAAACAGAAACAAAAGCAAAGACAGAAAATAACGAAAGAAAGTAAAGAACAAAAGCAAACGAAAGTAAAGAACAAAGCAAGGCAGAAGCGTACTCGATCTCGACAAGCAGTAACTCGAGATCGACAAACTGTAAAAACAGAAACTTTCAAATCGACGACAAAAGAAAAAACTCAACTCGACCTAGACAAGACTCTACTCGATTTCGACTAGGGTCCTACTCGAGATCGACAAGGCTCTCCTCTGTATCGACAAGAAAGACAAAAACTTTAAATTGCAAATTCGAACACAGAACTCAGATTTTTGACAAAAATAAATCAATATAATAAAAGACTTTCAAGGCTAGGGTATCAACACAACAACGATAACCATGCAAAGTAACACATAAAGGCATAAAAGATCATGCTTTACATCAAACAACTTTCATTGTTAACAAATAGGCATATAGAGGCTTTCGCATAAACCCTAATTGTTACTATCCCTTTTCACATAATTAATCCAAGTTGCATTAAGATCACTTTCGCTTCAATAATACAAACAAGGATCACCTTCAACTCTCGCAAAAGAATCATGCTCATAGGGATAGAAGACGAATTGCATAAAAAGATCTGACCTTTACTGCGTCATCTCACATGGCCACCGTCGGGCTCACCCCAGCCCCAGAAGTGGGTGGAATACTCGCTCTTCATCATCAAGAAAGACATCAAATAACAAAAGAAACTAACTTGCATTGAATTAAATAAAGAGAGCTTACAACCCACAAGACAAATCCGCTTTCGCCTTTCCACCTTGCTTGCTACAAACTCCCTCTCTCTACTCCTACTTACTTCTCTCTAAATTTGAATTTTTTGATGGAATATATGAAAAACCAGCCCCTAGGGCTTTATTTATAGCCTTCTATTCCTTGCTAATCAAGGATAGATAATCTATCTCTATATCTAAAACTATATCTAAAATGCTTAATGATAAATAAAAGAGATAAAGAAATTAAATCTAAATATATCTAAATTGCCTCAAGTGGATAAAACTCTCTTCCATGATAGATGTAGATAAAATCGGATAGATTTTGGTCTTCTCGGCTTCCAAGGAATCCCAACTCTACTCGGACTGCTCACGTCGACGCGATTCCAGAAGTTGTTCTACTCGACTTCGACAAGGGCTCGTCGATGTTGACTAGGATTCGTCGTCGACTGGACACCTCGGGTGACTCTGCTCGACAAGGCTCGGATAAGGCTCCTGGGCGTCGTCGACCTCGACAAGGCTCATCGACATCGAGTTGGGTTCTTCCTTTCCGCTTTCGCGAGTTGCCTCTTCCGCTGCAGCGAGGTCGTCGATCCGCAGGTGCGAGAGCCCCATTTCGCTGGAGCGAGTTGGCTTCTCCGTCGGCTTGGTGCATCCCGCTGGCAGCGAGTTTTTTTCCGCGGCAGCGAGCGGTCCGCTGCAGCGAGTCGAGTCGCTGGCAGCGAGTGTCGCCTGGTCATCCTCGTCCTCGTCCTCGGCTTGTCGACCAGCTCTTCTTCTCATCAACCCCGGGCGTGGCGCTGATGTGTCGTCGATCTCGACTAGTGGTCCTCGAGATCGAGTAGGGCTCCGGAGCTAGGTTGGTCTGGCTCTCGACATTGCTCCTAGTCGATAATGCCTGTGCTCGGACATGCTCGTCTAGATCGAGTAAGGTCTACTCGAGATCGAGTAGCCTGGGCTCTCGTCTTGATTCGACTGGTTCCGCTGTTTCTTTGATCTTAGACTTCTGTAGTGCTTTTCCGAGCTTTTCTGACCTTCCTTAGAGTTGCTGTAAAACGTCTCGAATTCTGCGAATTTAAACAGAAACTAGTGTAGATTTCAAAATTTGGCAAATAAACATAAACTACATAGATTATGTACTAGCTAACCCAAATGTATGCAAAGTATGCAGAAAACGATATTAAAGTTACTGTAAAATATGGCAAATTCAGCTCACAACATTTAGAAATAGTATTATTTGGAAAATGTTGTTATAGGATGTTAAAAGGTGGCTTTGGAAATTTTGAAAAGATTTCTTAATAAATATAATTGATGATTATGCTAACTATATATTGATGATAATTATTTAAGAAGATATTTTCAAGTCTTTGAAATTATCTCCTTAAGGATTTATGTTGGAAAACCAAATGCCGGAATTATTTCTATAATATGATTTTGAGAGATTGGTTCTATGGTTTAAATGTTTAATGTCAGGATTTGGCTAAGTATGACTTTAAAAGAATTTTTGATTTTCTAAGTGATTTAACTGATATTTAAGAATTGGAATGTTTTGGGAAGAATGATTTTGGTTGATGTGGATAGTTGATAGGCGATATATTCTATAGCGCATTTAGTAGTTTTTGTCATCATTTACATGTCATTGTGAGAGGTATTTGTGTGAATTTGGTGATTCGGAACCTGTTGAAGAAGTTGAAGAAATCAGGCAAGTTACAGAAGAGCTGAAGTGAAGAAGTTCGGAAGTAGCTGGAAGGCTGGTGAGACTGGCGCGCCCGCGCGGCACTCGACGCGCCCGCGCTGCTACCCGGCGCACCCACGCTGCTAGGAGGAAGTGGCCGCGTCGATTCACCAGACAAGAAGCAAGTCAAAGGCTGGCGCGCCCGCGCTGCTACTGACGCGCCCGCGTCAGTCCCTGAAGACGGATTCTTATCCGATTTTCCCTATCTTATTAGTTTTAATATTATATTTTATATTTTTACGGGATGTTAAACCCGATTTTATTAGGTTATATATTATGGCCGAGAAGGCAGGAGAGACCAGGAGGTTATTTTGGAGAGACGTAGTTTCCTTTTTCTTCATCTCACAAACCCTATGGAGAACTAACTCTCTGTTGTTACACTTGGTTCTTTGAAGCCTTCGATTGATTTGGTTGTGAGTATTCTACTCTTGTTCGTCCTTTGTTAATTGTTTCGATCTCCTGAGTTTATTGCTTGATTGCTTATTATTGGTTAATCTGGATTGATCACCTAGGTTTATTGATACTAGTCATATTGCTAGGGTTTCCAATTCCAGGTTTGGGGTTGTAGATTCACTGTAGCAAACACAATCACCATACGCGGGTTGCTTGTGGTAGATTGTGAAGGAGATTCGATTACAGGCTATTTTAACGGGTTGTTAGAGTCCCTTGTATCTCATTATAATTCATGTTTGAATGCTATCGCTTTATTATTCGGTGAAGGTTTTCCCTTGTAATTTGGTGATAAGTGCTTTTAGGACTGGTAGGACTAAAAGCTATTACACGATCTGAATTGAGAACAATTACTGGACATTAGAACTTGAGATTCATAGAATGCGATGATGAACCATCTCACTTGTTGTGCGGATAATTACCTGGTGTGATACTTTTCCATCATATATTCGCAACCTCTTATTTCAACTTGTTCTGTCACCATTTGCTTACACACAAAACCCCCCTTGAATTGGTTACTTTTGGGTAATAATACTTGCTCTTACAATTGATTCTGTTTCCCTGTGGGTTCGACCCTAACTTACCTACTATACTTGTTATAGTTTGCATCTTAGCAATTTACTTTGATTAGGCATAACGACCTTAGGCCTGTCAATAGTATCGGAAAGGTTTTGGAAAATGGTTTTACTATCGGTTGGTTTGAAATATGTTGAGAACTTGGGTTTCGTGCGTATGAATGTTGGTCCGGTAGCTTATGAAAAAGGCTTGATGATAGGTATGTTTGCTCTTGAATTGCGTTGGACTTGCATTTGGGCTCTTGCTTGTATTATTCTGTTGTTCTGCATCTTCAGGTAAGTTCCCTAGGGGGCTTACTCAGGTTGGAAATTCATGCCTGTTGTTGCATTTTATGTTAGGTATTGCATATGCATAAAAACATGCCATGTAGTATCCTGTTTAGGTTGCACTAATTGAATGAGCATCTGCTTACTTTATGCGTTTCAAACAGAACGGCCGTTATCTGTGATAGTCCTAGAGTCTTTGCTAGGGTTATATGGTAGCCCAACCTCATCGGGTACCCTGAGTCAATCGAGTCATGAACTTCCTTATATTATGAGATGTCTGCAGGCTTTATTGTGGAGCGGGTTAGGCATGTGTGCCGCCCGATTATGATGGAATGCATTCACGAGCTGGCCAGTCTCCGCCCTATCGGAAGGGGGTAGAGGTAGGAGAGGGATATGCCACTTGGCATTGTCTTAGGCCCTTTACAGTATTTTTACACATGATTATGACTAGGAGCATGCTAGTGTGTTTGACTTTGGTACTGCATTTAGAGCATCTTTATTAGGTATAGCACATACTATGTGGCCTCAGCGAGGACTGCCGGTCCCGCATGAGTGGCTCGATCTGACTCCTTTCCCCGTTCTTTTTTTAAGGTATTTTCTGCAGTTTTTGAGTACTCAATGTCTATATGATGGGGTTCCCTTTTGGCGAATCGAAGAACCTGGCTAATTCTCTAACTTGGTGTAAATGGTAATAATTCGCTTATGTTTTGGTTTTGACCCGGCTCTGCCGTGACGCTTTGTATCTTAACTTTGCTTCCGCTTTACTTCCATTTGAATTAAATTTCGCGACATAGTCTTAAGACAGGTTAAGGGTACCCAGCGACCCTTCGTGACTCTTAGGGTTTGAAATCCCTCTTTCTACTAATCATAAAATGAGTTTGAAACCTCGACCCGTACCTGGATTGCAAGATCCGAACAAGGGGTTTCATCTCTTGAAACGTAACCGGGAAATTATTATTCTGGGCCGTTACCCGCTCTCGCTTTCTCCAACTCCACTCGGCTCCAAGTCTCTCTCTCGTACTCGCTATCTCTCTCTCTATGTGTTCTCTTGTGGCTTGGCTTGGATTGGTTGATGATTGAATGATTCTCAAATCCAGGCCCTAAAGCCTTATTTATATTGTTCCATGTAGCTAATCTAGGAAGGAACAACTATATCTATATCTAAAACTTTCTATCTAAAACCAAAGATAAAACTTAATTGATAAAGGAAAGTGGACATGCGTTGCTCCAATTGAAACGCACTGTCCTGAGTCCTCGTTTGTCCGATTGACGCATATGAGCATGCATTGGAAAGCTCTTTTCGAGGGCTACATGATACGGGGTTAGCCATAGGATGACCCGATCTTCAACAATTAACAACAAACTCAAGAATGGAAGCAAAGACTCAAGAAATAGAAAACGACACAACAAGCAAATGACTCGATTTGACTGAAGTTAGACTCGATATCGACTAAATAACAAGGAAAAGAACTCGACAAGAACAAGAGTGAAAGACTCGAAAATTCAAGGACTTGACTCGACAAAAACAATAAATAGACCGATAGAATTGGCGATTCAAACTAAGACAGAACGAGATAAAGAGCCCAAGCCTCCTAAGAGGGTAGGAACCAAGTATCAACGACTACAAAGCCTGCCTCTACAACCTTACACAACCAAGCAGACAACTTGGAGGCACAAGAAGGGGTCTTGTGATTACCAGGTTCACCAAGCTCTTACAAGGTTGATGAACTCAAAGAAAACCAAGTAGGATCTATAACCAATTGTACAATTAATGAGCAACGCTACGAATCGATTGAATTTAGAACGCTCAATGTGTTTATCACGAGAGAAACTTTCATAAAAATTCTACCAGTTCTTCTACAATGGGAGTATGCCGATCTTATAACCCTAACAAAGAGATTGGCCGAAAATAATAATAAAAATAATAATTTAAAGAAATTAATAAAATAACCCTAAAATTTTCCTAAAATAGCTTAAGTAGGAAAGTTGCTAAAATAGGAAATAAAACAAGGTTCAAGACTTATGAATTTCGGCTCCAACATGTGAGTAGGATGGTTCGACAAACTTGACTCCAATGCACATGTAGGTCTTCAATGTAGGCTCGGGGAGTTGAACCGTGGTTGAGAACAAGGCGTGACTCACAAACATGAAGAAGTCGCGTGAAGCTTCTTAGCTCGGGCTCGAGTCATTGGTCCGTCTCCTAAGATGATTGGCGTGTCCGGAGGTGTAGAAGATGGTCCCACATCAACCTCCCCTTCCTGGAAAGGATTCGACCACGAATCCAAGTCCTTGTCCACGACAAGATATGGAATAAGATCCGCGACGTTGAAGGTAGCACTCACGCCATAATTTCCAGGAAGCTCCAGCAGCTAGTAGGCATTGTCACCCACCTTCTGTAGAACCTTGAAAGGTCCATCTGCTCGTGGTGCAAGCTTGCTCTTCCTCTCATTGGGAAACCTCTCATTCCTCAAGTGCACACACACTAGATCCTCGGGATGGACCGTCACCAATCTGCGCCCCTTGTTTTGGCGTTGTACTCAGCCTTCCGCATAAGTTGTTGACGCGTCTATTTATGTAGCTCCTTGACGAACTCAACATGCTTACCCGCGTCAAAAGACTCATTCTCCCTCATAGGATATGGAGTAAGATCAAAAGGCGTTGGTGGATTAACACCATATACACATTGAAATGGAGTGATTTTAGTTGAGGAATACAATGTCCTATTGTAAGCAAACTCCACATGAGGTAAGACTTCTTCCCAAAGCTTCAAATTTTTCCTTAAAATGGATCTAAGGATAGTGGTTAAAGTTCTATTGGTCACCTCAATTTGGCCATCAGTTTGGGGGTGACTAGAGGTAGAGAATAACAATCTAGTTCCCAATTTGTTCCATAAAGTACGCCAAAAATGACTAAGAAACTTATGATCCCTATCACTCACAATGGTCTTAGGTACTCCATGCAACCTAATTACCTCTCTAAAGAACAAATTAGCGACATTGGTAGCATCATCAGTCTTATGGCATGCTATAAAGTGAGCCATCTTAGAAAATCTATCCACCACCATAAAGATAGAATCCCTCCCCTTCTTAGTTCTAGGCAATCCCATAATAAAGTCCATAGAAATATCTTCCCAAGGCACTAAGAGTATAGGGAGTAGTGTGTACAATCGATGGGGCATAAGCTTATACTTGGCCTTTAAACAGTCAATACATCTCTTAAGGCAATGTTCTACATCCCTAAGCATATGTGGCCAATAAAAGTGCAACTTAAGTGTATGATAGGTCTTATCTCTCACAAAATGACCCATTAAACCTCCACTATGGGCTTCATTCACCAATAATAACCGAAGAGAACACCTAGGTATACACACTTGGTCTTTCCTAAAAAAGAATCCATCAAAGATATAAAATTGGTCGGTAGGACCCTTATCTAGGCACTTTCGAAAAACTTCCCCAAAATTAGCATCATTAGCATACAATTCCTTAATGTATATACAAAGCCTAAGACTCTAGAATCCAAAGTGGTCAAAAGGAGATGTCTCCTAGACAAAGCATCAGCAACCACATTGTCTTTCCCTTTCTTATACTTTATAACATAATGAAATGTTTCTATGAATTCCATCCATCTACCATGTCTCTTATCATGTTTATGTTGGCTCTTAAAATGTTTTAAGGATTCATTATTAGTCCTAAGTATAAACTCTCTAGGCTAAAGGTAATGGGACCATGTCTTAAGGACTCTAAACAATGCATATAATTCCTTGTCATAAGTAGAGTAATTAAAACATGCACCTTTCAACTTTTCAAAAAAGAAGGCTATAGGTTTACCTTCTTGCATGAGGACTCCGCCAATACCGACTCACCTAGCATCACATTCAACCTCGAAAGGTGGAGTGAAATCAGGCAGAGCAAGCAATGGAGCTTGCGTCAACTTCTCCTTAAGTTGTTGAAATGCTTCCTCCTGAGCTGGACCCCACTTGAACTCGCACCTCTTCTTCGTGAGTTCCGTGAGAGGGGCTGTGATGGAGCTGATGTCACGCACAAATCTCCGATAGAAGCTCGTCAAGCCTTGGAAACTCTTCACATGGCCGATGTTAGTAGGAGTCGGCCAGTCTTGGATTGCTTTGATCTTAGCTTCGTCGACTCGCAATCCACTTGAGCTCACTACAAAACCAAGAAAAGACACTTGATTATTACATATTTCACATTTCTTAAGATTGACATACAAGTGTTCTAATCTTAGAGTAGAAAGTACTTCCCTTAAATGTGCTTCATGTTCCTCAGGCGATTTACTATAGATAAGAATGTCATCAAAATACACAACAACAAATTTACCTATGAAATTTCTAAGCAAATGATTCATTAATCTCATGAAAGTACTAGGAGCGTTAGTCAAGCCAAAAAGCATAACCAACCATTCATAGAGTCCAAATTTAGTTTTGAAGGCTGTTTTCCATTCATCGTTTTCCTTCAACCTAATCTGATGGTAACCGCTTTTTAAATCAATTTTTGAAAAGATAGAAGAACCATGCAACTCATCTAACATGTCATCTAAGCGGGGTATAGGATGGCGATATCAATATTTTACAGTAATGTTGTTAATGGCCCTACAATCTACACACATTCTCCAAGATTCATCTTTCTTAGGGACTAAAAACACAGGCACAACACATGGACTCAAACTTTTCCTAATGTATCCCTTGTCCAACAGTTCCTGGCCTTGGGATTGAACCTCTTGGGTTTCAGTGCGATTCATTCTGTCAGCAGGCCTATTAGACAAAGAAGCCCCTAGAATGAGATCAATTTGATGCTCAATTCCTCTAACAGGGGGTAGACCTGCTGCTATGTCCTCGGGGAAAACATCCTTATACTCTTCAATAAGAGATAGATAGTGAGGAGGGAGGGTAGCTCTAAGCTCTTCACTCAACATGTTCAACCCTTTGCATATGAGCATGGGGGTTGTTTCCCCATCCGCAAACTCATCTAAAAATGTACTATTGGAAGCCAAGCATACCTCTCTAGGCCGAGTAGGGGTAGACACATGGATCGACTTAGCCTCCTTATCTAACTCATCTTTACTTACCTTCCGCTTCTCAATCTCATCAGCCACCTGTGTTGGCGTCATAGGCTTTAGAACTACATTCTTGCCCTGAAAAGTAAAGGATACTTGTTAGTAAAGCAATCATGCAAGACCTTACGATCAAATTGCCAAGGACGTCCTAATAAAATATGACAGGCTTGCATAGGCCGAGTGGGTGCATTTGCGGAATCTTATGTGACCTTGGATTCGAGTTCGAATCCTTTTCAAGAAAGGGAGATTGATGCAGGACCATCCTAGACACCTTCGGACACATCTATACTTGGGGATGGACCTATGATTCGATCTCGTGATAATGAAGTCATCCTCAAGAGGAAGAAGAAAGCTCCACCATGGGAGAAGATCCAAAGGTGCAAATGACGTTTTAGACTCGTTCAGAATATATGACAGCTTTTTGATGTCTTAGTAAAATGGGACGTTCGGAGTCCTTATTTATCGGATTAAGGCGTGCCATACCTTGTTGGAACGAAGAAGAAAAGATTTACAAAATGTCTGTTGAAGGTTGTTCCAGATTCGGCATGAAGCTTGGCCGAAAATCACCAACTTTGCAAGCTATCACTGTTATGACGGGAATTTGTTAAGTGTTGGAACACTTTCTTTATTGCTATTTTTAGAGACCTTATTTACTTAAGTTATTTTAGGAAATTTAGAGGTTATTTTAATTATTTCTTTTATATATTATTTCTTTAAGAAATCAGTCTCCTTAGGGTTATAAGAGGCCGATTCAGCCATTATAGAACAAACGTTGAAAATTATGAAAGTCTCTCTTTTTGTGTGAAACACATGAGTGCAAAGTCAATCATTTCGAAGCAAGGATCATCGATTGCAACAATTGGTATTGATCTTGCTTGGTTTTCTTTGAGTTCATCAACCTCGCGAGAGCTTGGTGATCCTGGTAATTACAAGTCTCTTCCTTGTGCCTCCAAATTGTCCGCTTGGTTATGGAAGGATGTAGAGGCGGGCTTTATAGTCGTTGATATTTGGCTCCTACCCTCTTAGGAGGCCTAGGGTCTTTATCTCGTTCTATTTTAGTTCGAATCACCAATCAATCGGTCTTTATTTTATTATTTTGTCGAGTCTTTGTTCTTTTCTTGATCGAGTTCTAGTTCTTGGTTCTTAGTCGATTTCGAGTCTGGTTTTGTTCAAGTCGAGTGGCTGCATTTATTTTATTCTTGTCGATATCGAGCAAGTTGCTTGGTGTTCTTGAGTCTTTTGCTTTTGTTCTCTTCTTTGAGTCTTGATTGTCGAAGATCCAGCCATCCTACGGCTAACCCCGTATCACTACAACTCTCATGAAGACTCATAACTTGATTCAGAATGATGAGTGGCGAAAAGTGGGCTTTCCTCCGGCTGCACCATCCTTGGCTTCTTCATGACTTTCCTTTAAGATCCAAAGTGCGTCCGATTTCTGCGAAATTAAACAAAAACTATTATAGATCCATAATTTGGCAAATAAATATAAACTAAACAGATTCTATATTATTTTGACCCATATGTATGAAATGCATGCAGAAATCGTTGTAAAAGTCAATATAAAACATGGCAAATTAGGCTCACAACATGATGCACTCGATGTCTTGTGAAATCCACTCGACATCTAGTAGAGTGATGTTGAATTTGGCAAAGTGTTGGATGAAGCAAGCTATTGTATTTCCACTCGACTTCTACCGAAGTTCACTCGACATCTAGTGAAGATTTGCCACACATAGAGCAGAAGAGGAAAAAAGCATTCAATATCCACTACCTCGCTCGAGAACAAGTGGAGTACTCGACGTCGACTGGATCTCAGTCGATGTCGAATGAAACCCTAGCCCGCCAGGACGCGTTTTGATGAATCCGAGTTAAAGGAAGATTGCGTAAATGCGAAGAGAAGATATATTGTTTACCTTATAAAATCCTATCCTTATGGGTAAAAGTCCTTTTACCATAGGGAATTTTATTAGTTTCTGTTCTTTTATTTTGAAAACTGTTATCTTTAGCAATTAGATAGATATTTCTCTCCTTGGCTAACAAGGATTAGTTTACTTTAAATAATGATATTAGGTCTAGGTTTTAATCATTCAATATTGCACTTGAGCAATCAAGTTAGTTCATTTAGAGAGAGAGAGAGAGAGAGAGAGAGAGAGAGACATCGAGTGGTGGAGAGAGAGAGATTGAAGGTTTTAGTGTACTCTTTCGTTAGTTTCAATTCAACATTTATTTCTTTATCTATATGATGATGTCCAAGATAATGAAGCATGAGTAGTCGTCCTTCTTATAGGGTCGAGGTGAGCCCAACGATAGTCATGTAGATATGCTTGAGTTTATGGTTCTTGTGTGATTTTCATCTTCTATCTTGTGCTTAAATCCGCTGCGAGAGTAGTGGACGATTCCTTATGTATGATTTTGAAGCCAAAGTGGATCTATTATGAATTTGGATAGTAATTAGGTTTTTCTTACGAGAGTCAGTTAACCCTAATTATTAAAAGGATAGAAATAACTAAGATTTTATAAGAGAGCCTCTATATTCCTATTTGTTGATGATGAGAGTTGTCTATTTGATGAAAGAGATATATCTTTCATTATTGTCGTGATAATGCTTTGCCTTGTAAGTCTTTTATATTATTGTTGCCAAAATCTCTTTTTAATATTTTTGTCCATCTTTCACATCCATTCTTACATTCTTCGACCTTCTTTGCCAACACCTAGATTATTGACTTGAGATCAACTGGACTTTCAGTCGACATCGAGTGGACTGACCCGACATCGGCCATTCTTTAGTCGATGTCGTTTGCTTGCTATTGGTTTGCAGGGGAAACTGATAGCCATAACCGATATCGGCTGGATCTCAGTCGACGTCGGCCATTCTTGAAATCCGTTCTCTGTATCGACTTTTGGTCGATACAGAGAACGGATTTCAAGACTATTTAGGCGAGCGTTGACACGCTTCCTCGTGGATCGATTCTAATTTCCTATTACTACATCGGGCGGGAGTCTTGTATTTTATTTGCATGGATAGGGAGTTGGTTAAGTTTATATTCTTATTTATTCGACAAATTTTCCTCCCCTTGACAAAGGTCCACCCTTGGTCGAAAACCCTAGGAGGCAAAAGGTACCTCTTTTCTTCATCAAATCATCACCCTCACTCATCCAAAGCACCATCTCTCCTCTCCCCTCGTCATCTTCCTCCATTAGAGCCAAAACTGAGCCCCTTCCGAGCTCCCTTTCTTGTTTCAAGAGCACCACCCAATCCCTTCTCATCCAATCACTTCGAGCAGCTAACCATGACTTCTCCAGCATCTCCTTGACAACCTCCAAGTAGAAGAATGAGCCTAGTAGCCTGGAGAAGCTCCCAAGGAAAGCATTGAAGGCCATTGAAGACCACCTCCCTAGCTTTTGGTTGTAGGAGCAGTGAGTGCTTGTTCTTCACTCCTTTCACCTCCCACTAGCATTAAGGTCCACCTTTAACACTTCCCATCGATCCTAGGCGTAACACCCCCTTCTGTAAATGAGGGAATGTTGTAGCGCCAGTGATTACTCAGACTTTAATGTCTTCGTGACCACCTTACACTTATAGGGACATGCAACCATGCTCCCATAAACAAGATGATAACATGCATTAAAATAAATACAGCGGAAGACTTTTACCAAAAGGAAATTATGTTTTTAAATAATATTTACAATCGTTTAACTGGTACATCAGAAGACTTTTAAATACACCGGATAAATAGTTAACCAAATTGAAAACATTTGGAATTACCCTTTTTGTTTCAAAACATTTAAAATGACCCTTGATGTTCTCCAACGCCTTCGGAACTTCTTCACTACGATCTCTATACCTGCAACTTAGGTCTTATGCATCGTATACAAATGAGAGGCACCAGCCACCACAATCCATAGGCCGGTTAGTTCAATTAAGAAGAAGCAAGTGACAACACAAAATAAAAGACAACTTTACACTAAAGATTCATTAACCATCAAACGGTATGAACCAAATAGTCCAAATGAGAGTAATATAGATTATTTAAATGTGAATTATGAAATACAAAATAGACACTTGACTCAACTTGAAGATGATTTAAGTTAGGAAGAATAATGGATGTGAGTGATAAATCACTCTAGAAAATTATATTTTGAAATGAGACTGATATATAATTAAACGCTGAAATTATGACCAACTTATTTATTTACCATCACCGCCTTATATATTATCTTATAACTTTAAACTTACAACTAGTATTTGATTTGTAATAAACTATAATAATAAGATGTATATATTTAATCTGCACTAAACAGGTCCGCTTAGATTTTATTTTAATATCAAACATACCGAACGGGTCCGCTCGGATTTTCTTTTAGTATCAAGTGTACCAAACGAGTCCGCTCTGATTTTCTTATCGATCAAATTCACTGAACGGGTCCGCTCAGTGGATCATTTCCGGGTCCGGAAACGTAGCTTTATGAAACTGGGTAGGAAGCGCTCATCTTCCTGATTTATAATAATATGTATTTTATATAACTTGGAAGCGCTCATCTTCCTCATTTAATTTAGATTATCGTTTATATACTTTACTTTAATTTATAATATTGACATTATATAATATGCTAAACTACAATTCCAAAATTGATAACTTAACCATATATATTTTATAAGGACTAGGATCAAAAGTTAACCAAAGTCCACATCGAACTAGTAAGCAAACAAGTCCGGAAATGAATTCAATAAACGACCATTATGGATATGAAAACAGATATATCACATAATTAAACATAGCATGAAGATAAAATAATAAAGCATGCGTTCTGGAAATATGGGCACATAATGTCATTTTTCTAACTTAAATAATCTATAAAAATAACATTACCCATTTAACATGCCAAAATAGATTATCAACTTAATAAATCACACAAACTGATGGATTGTAATTTATTTAATGCAATTTGGCATGATTCAACTGTAGAAAATAACTTGACACGAAAGTATGCAATTGAGCATAGAAAGCTCGGAATATCACTTGCCTCTTTTGACGTTCCTGAATCGCGAGAAAAATATGACACGGAGTTTGGTGAATACGAACAATTCTACATGCAACCACATCACACATGAAAGAAGTTTGTTAATTTGTTTTTTATACGCGTAAATGACTTATTTAATTCGAACAGAAAATCGAATTAATAAAAAGTCGGAATTCAATACCAACACGAACCTCTTGAATTTCTTGCGACGATGTGAGCGCGTAAGGGTTGCCTAAGACGGTTGCGATTCGAGAGAATATGCGCATTAGATAATGATTTAAACCCAAATAAGAACTCTGGGTTATAATCTGTAATTCTTACAATTGGAAAAAGGCAACTTTTGTAGGAATGAAAATATGGGGATGGCTTGTGTAATTTGGTCTTCTTCCTCCCTCCTCCCGTTGTAACTGTACATGCTACACGACCAGCAACTCCATCGAGTAGAACCTGCACGTTTTAATGTTATCATTTTGTTAGCTCCTTGTCCAGATACTAGATCTCCACTGTCTAACATCTCCTCAAGTTCTTTTCTATGAGATGCTTCTAGTTGTGTGTTGCGTTTAGGAGATGACTTGACAATGTTAATAACATTGTCCAAGGAAGAAAAAAAATTCCAAATTGGATCACACTTCTTTGCAGCAACAACTAATGTCAATTGCAATCTATGAGCAAAACAATGGACGAAGTATGCATATTGACAATCTCAGAGAAACAATGCCTTCAGTCCATTAAATTGTCCCGACATGTTACTAGCACCATCATACCCCTGACCTCTCAATTTACCAACTTGAAGATAGTAAGTGGAATGGACATTACATATCTCTTCATAAAGTGTTTCTGAAGAAGTCTCATACACGGCTTTGATAGCAAAGACACGTTCAGCTAAGATACCAGCAAGGTTCACAAACCTCAAGATGATAGCCATTTGCTCCCGTCCAGATTCATCTTGTACTTCATCAACAAGAATACAAAAGCAAGCATCTCCAACTTCCTCTCGAATCATAAAACGAACTTTGTTGGCCATGATTGCCAAAATCTATTTCTAGATGTCGGGAGAAATATATTTGGCATTCCCTGGTGCATTGTTCAGTACAACATCATTGACCGAAGGTACCCAACTTGCTAAAAAGCCCACCCATTCAATCACATTCCCACGATTTAAAGAAAATTCAGACTCATCATGGCCTCTGAAGGCAGAACCTTGTAATGCCAATCGGTGAACAACACCAATTGTTGCTTTAAGCCTCAATCGGTGAACAACACCATATCAATATGACCAGATGGCTTCATCAAAACTTCGGCTAATACAACACACTTATGATGAGGAGATTACACTTTACCGACATGTTTCAGGAAGACACATTCGCTTCCTTGATGAACTATCTTCCAATTATTGAAGCCAAAATTCACTAAAGATGAAGAAGAACTTGTGTTGTCCCCAAACAGAAAGCATAGAAAGCAATAAGACATGTGTGTACTCGGTGAATACTCTAACCAATTGAATTCCTTAAACCAGTGGTATTGAAAACGACGAGACTCCCTATTGACTTCAAACTTTATATTCTTCGATTGATAAGGCCCATACATCAAATATTCCCTCCTAATTTCATCTCTTTTCTCAAGAGGCCAATCACATATTCTTCTTCTTTTTCCAGGATCTCGATCTAGTTGAGAAGATGAGTCGGACATCGATTGATCGATTTCATTCGGAGTGGAAGAATGATGATTTTGATCAATTGGAGATGACGATGGTTAATTTACCTGATTATCAACTGGAGAAGGTTGTTGATTTTGAGTTCGTTGAGTTGATTCTTTCGAGCCAAAGAAAGAAAGCAATGTCTTTTTTTTGTGAAGCCATATCGGGAAATAGAGAAAGACCCTATATATGCAAACATAAAGTCTATATAAGAAATACCGAACAACTATAAAAACTAACCGAAATCAGCAACTAGATAAAGCAACAGCAGGTAAAAAATTCAATATCAGGAGATAAAAACTAACAATGAGCATAAAGCCACAACAACAAACACTGAAAAATCAGCAACTACATAAACAAAGCAGCAGAAGAATATAAAAACAGCAGAAGAATATAAAGTAACTACATAAACCAAGCAGCAGAAAAATATAAAGGCAGCAGAAGCATAAGCATAAGCATATAAAAACCAGCAAATACAAATAAAAAATTCAGCAAATAAAAGCCAGTAAAACAGTAGAATAATAAGCATAAAAAGACCAGCAAATACAAATCTAAAAATCAGCCGATAAAAGCCATTAGCGCAGAAGCGCTTTTTGCTTGATGCCTTGATCACCAGACCAATAAACCGAGCAGCAGAAGCATCAACCGAGCAGGTATATGTACACGAATCACACGAGAAGAAGAAAACAGGTAGAGATTCTCTAGAATTTGGGCGTAGAGAAGCAAGAAGCATCGGATCAGGCCAATATTCACCAACAAAAACACCGATTAGAGTGCAAAATTCGTGAATTTTGGATGCAGAAACCACGAAGAAGCATAAGTGATCGATGAATGAATCGAATGATTACCTATTTCAAGTAGAGTTTGCCCCTTTAATTCTTCGATTCTTCTTTTCAACCAGTTAGGGTTCAAGCGCCAAATTGGATTGGTCGCGGGATGGGAATCAGAAACGTCGATCTGTAGTGTCAAACACGCTACCAAGCCTAACATTAAAAATATGAATTTTTTTTTTGGGGTGGGCTGGGGCCCATACCAGCCCACCCCTCAACCCACCAGTGTCGGCAACGGCACAACAACTTCAACTGATGGTGGTTGTGCTCTCAACAAAAGGCGGCGAACCCCAGGCGGCACAGGCGACGGTGGCGGCGGCGTTATGGTGGTCCGGCGTTGGGAAGGGTTGAGGTGAAGTTGGGGGTTTTTTATTCCGGTTGATTTGGGATAAAATGTTTGAGGGAGAATGCTTCTGAGAGGATTTAGAACCCATATCAATAGGTTTGAGAGCTCAATTTCTCTGGAATGGTGACTTATCCTCGAACAAAACTGAAAACCTCTTTTCTAGAGTCGGGTGAACCGTTTTAACATATTGAATACATTATTGACACCTTCTTGATGACAGAAATGATTTCTAGCATTCAATTGAATCGAATTCAATGTGAATTAGACCGAATTTGATCGACAACGGATAAGAATTGAGAATATTATTTAGAATAAAATTCAATGTGATTCTTCCAATTAAATATATAGATATGTTTGAATTGAATTGTGAATGGGATTACTACTCGTGATGTGTCGAATTAAATTCGAACTTGAAGGATAACCATTGAAGACAACAAAGGTGTAGGTAGAGCTAGAGGAGGAAGAAGAAGGTGGAAACCCGGTTCCGACCCGGTTTCATATACCCCAAACCGGTTTAGTTCTAGGATTTTGATCTGCTTATTTATCTTACCTGATTTTATTTTTATAAGGAAAAATGGTCAAAAATAATACCAAGTATCAACTTTTGGCCAAAAATAATACCAGCTTTGAAATTGACCTTTTCATATACGAACTATCTCCCTATTAACCGAAAATAATACATATGTGTATTCCAGTGAACTTTCCGATCAAATACGCCATATAGACATTGGAAAACACACGTGGCATCCATTTTTTCCACCTCACCAAACTTTGAAGGGTGACATCTCATAAAAAAATTATCAATTTTTTTTTAAAAAAAGAACATGAAAGAAATATCTACAGTGACTTCTCAAACGAAACTTGGAGGGAGATTTCAGAACACAAAGTTGCAGAGAAGTAAACTGTCGAAAGTTCTTTGTTCTCTACAATCTCCCTCCAAGTTTCACAAACCTCAAGATCAGAGCCATTTGCTCGCGTCCAGATTCATCTTGTGCTTCATCAACAAGAATACAAAAGCAAGCATCTTCAACTTCCTCTCGAATCATAAAACAAACATTGTTGGCCATGATTGCCAAAATCTCTTTCTGGATGTCGGGAGAAATATAGTTGGCATTTCCTGGTGCATTGTTCAGTACAACATCATTGACGAAGGTACCGAACTTGCTAAAAAGCCCACCCATTCAATCACATTCCCATCATTTAAAGAAAATTCAGACTCATCATGGCCTCTGAAGGCAAAACCTTGTAATGCCAATCAGTGAACAACATCAATTGCTTCTTTAAGCTTCAATCTATTTCTTAAGACATCTTCTTTGGTTGCTCTCTGCATTACCATATCAATATGACCAGATGGCTTCATCAAAGCTTCGGCTAATACAACACACTTATGACGAGGAGATGACACTTTACCGACATGTTTCAGGAAGACACATTCGCTTCCTTGATGAACTCTCTTCCAATTATTGAAGCCACCATTCACTAAAGATGAAGAAGAACTTGTGTTGTCCCCAAACAGAAAGCATGGAAAGCAATAACACATGTGTGTACTCAGTGAATACTCTAACCAATTGAATTCCTCAAACAAGTGGTATTGAAAACGACGAGGCTCCCTATTGACTTCAAACTTTATATGCTTCGGTTGATAAGGCCCTTACATCAAATATTTCCTCCTAATTTCATCTCTTTTCTCAAGAGGCCAATCACATATTCTTCTTCTTTTCCCAGGATCTCGAACTAGTTCAGAAGGTGAGTCGGACATAGATTGATCGATTTCATTCAGAGTGGAAGAATGCAGATTTTGATCAATAGGAGATGACGGTGGTGAATTTACCTGATTATCAACTGGAGAAGGTTGTTGATTTTGAGTTCGTTGAGTTGATTCTTTCGAGCCAAAGAAAGAATGCAATGTCTTTATTTTTTTTTTGGAGGTTCTTGTGAATCCATATCGGGAAATAGAGAAAGACCCTATATATACAAACATAAAGTCTATATAAGAAATACCGAACAACTATAAAAACTAACCAAAATCAGCCACTACATAAAGCAAAAACAGGTAAAAAATTCAATATCAGGAGATAAAAACTAAAAGTGAGCATAAAGCCACAACAACAAACACTGAAAAATCAGCAACTACATAAACCAAGCAGCAGAAGAATATAATGCAACTACATAAACCGAGTAGCAGAAAAATATAAAAACAGTAGAAGCATAAGCATATAAAAACTAGTAAACACAAATCACAAAATCAGCAAATAAAAGCCAATAAACAGCAGAAGCATAAGCATAAAAAAACCAGCAAATACAAATCTAAAAATCAGCAGATAAAAGCCAGTAGCGCAGCAGCGCTTTTTGCTTGATGCCTTGATCACCAAACCCATAAACCGAGCAACAGAAGCACAAACCGAGCATCTATATGTACACGAATCACACGAGAAGTCAATGTAGATATTTCTTTCATTTTCCTTTTTTTATTACATGGCACACTTCAAAGTTTGGTGAGGTGGAAAAAATGGATGTCACGTGTTTTTTCCGACGTTTATGTGGCGTATTTTGTCCGAAAGTTCACCGGAATACACATATGTATTATTTTCGGTTAATGGAGAGATAGTTCGTATATGAAACTATCAATTTCAAAGTTGGTATCATTTTTGGCCAAAAGTTGATACTTGGTATTATTTTTGACCATTTTTCCTTTTTATAAAGGATGGAGGAGTTTTTAATGTTAGTCAAAATACCTCTTGAATAAATAAAATATTACAATTTGAATAAATAAAATATTTATCTTAGTCAAAATAAATAAAATATTTATCTTAGTCAAAATACCTTTAATGTTTATTTAAATAATTACATATAATAATACATTTTATAAATGTATACCACATATAAACTATATTTTATCATCCCCTTGCACATTTTAAATAATTATTAATTCATTCAAAATAACCTTTGAAGCTTTGAAACCCAATATTATGATAATAAAATCATCCTTAAACTTTTATTGATAATTAAAGTTAATATAAAAAGTGGAGTTATAAATCATAATATCTTTTATAAAAACGATATAAAAAAGAACATATAAATAATTTAATCAAAACGATTTTCACATAAGATATTAAAGAATAAAATAATAAACTCACATCAACTTTTATCTTCAAAACAAAATCCATGCTCTATTTTAATTATAATAAGTTTCGCTCTTAATTATAACGATTTTCACATAAGATATTAAATAATAATAACCAAATAATAATATATATTTCATAAAGAATTGTATAAATTCTTTTATATCCAAATTATAACCTTATTTTTATTTAAATCAAAACAGAAATACCCAAAAATACTTTGGGGTATTTCATTAGGCACTTTACTTCGAAGATCCAGCCCAGAATCAGCCCGGACGAGCCATTGGAGCGCTTTTCGTGGAAGAAGACAAGTGGGTGAGCCAGATCTTCATTCCCTCAAACTTTTGCCTTCCTTTTTGTTTTAACATGAGTGTTGATGTTGGAGGAGAGTTTGGGGGGCTAAAAATAACAAATGCGGCGCCCATGAGCTCAAAACCAGAGCCCAGGAGCATGTTTTGCCGCGGAGAACAAGATATCATCGCCATGAACGTGAGCTAGCCTCTAGGGAGAGGGTTTCGCCACGGCAAAAGGCATGAGAGTAGCCCTGGCCTTGGAGGTTACTCCAGAGTGCCTTGGTGTCCAGTCTTGCCGCGACGAGTATGAACCCCATCTAGGGTGTAAGGAGACAAGCTCCGCCACGGCGAAACTGGTTTTTGCCGCCACTGCAGAGCAAGTTTCGCCGCAACGAAATTGGCCTTAGCCAAATTGTGAGGATTCCTTGTTGACGTTTGAGATGGATTTTGAAACATGTTTTCAATAGCGTTTTGGAATGGGTTTTGAAATGCGTGTTTTGGCGGATGAACTTGATTTTCAAGAGTGTTTTGGAAAACGCTTTTAAGAGTTGAAAAGTCATTTTACTCGTTAAAAAGGATTTTGAAAAATGATTTGAACTGACTCAAGGTTTGATTTGCTTTGACCCGCTGACTAACTTGGTGAACCTTGACTGATAGTATGATATGTGAGATATTATGTGCAAGCATAATGTTGTGTGACTAATAGCAGGTTAATGTGATGATATTGACCTGAGATGATATATGTTGATTATACATGTGAAGTAGGACTTGTGATATATGACATGTGATCTTACCCTAATTATTATAGGCTAAAAATGATGGCATGAACCTAAATATATTTATAAATGCTACTTGACCATTGTTGGGATATTTAGATGGTGAGATATGAGAATTTCGATATGAGATACGAGATGAATAGTCAATGATGAGTTGGAAACTATGGATGATGAGATGCATGTTATCTATTTACTTGTATGTGTGTGATATTATGTGCTTAGTGTGGCTATAAAAGTAAACTCATGATGTTATTTTTATATGCATATTAGGTGACCATCTGTGATGAACTTGATCAGTGTCTACACTATCATGAATGAGTGCATAGGTAGGAGAGAGATATGTCGCTTGACATTCTGTGTAGAATCCTAATTTTCCGCTTTCTGCATATATAAACTTCTAAGCATGCTTCAGTGTTAATATTCCTGTCCCGCATTAGAGCAATATTAGGTATAGCGTATAGTATATGATTGTAGTGGGAATGAGTCCCATGTGTTGGGTTCAGTCTGATCCCATTCACTATATTTTTTTAGTTATAGATGCATTATGATCTTCCTTATGTTATCTTGATTCCTGCTCAGTGTTGTTGTGACGTAGGACTTTTTTTTTTTGCCTTGGACGACTTAGGGAGATACTGACTCTTCACAACTTACTCGACACTTATGCTTTTTATACCTATGTTTTGAGATTGATGGGCGAGAGTTTCCGACTGATCTAGGCACGCATCACAACCGTCCTCGGCCGCCATATGTCTTCGCTTACATTCCACGTTGGTAAGGACCACTCCTCTGATCACCAACCATACGAAATGCCGCTCCCTCTCGGGAACTTTAAGCTCCCACATAGTCTTGTACACCTGCATATCCACATCACAATATTCTACGGATCCAGTAATGCGATTATAAGAAGTGCTAATATAAAATGGACCGTCCAGAGAGTCTTTCCAACAAAGCGTGTCCTGTACAGACCCATCCTCCACTGGCGCCACCATGGATAATTTCACGAGCACACCCGCCGAAAGGATTGGTTAGAGAGCATCCCAATTCCAACCCACCCCGTCCGTCCAGTAGCTCCTGACCGTAGTGCTCTCCAACTCATCGACGACTCCCACTTGGATATGCTCGAAAAGCCTACCGATGCCTAGCCAATCGTAGCTCCAGAAGCGGATAGAGACCCCATCACCCAGCATCCACCGGGCTCCATCCATGACAATCAAGTTGAGTCCCTTAAAAAAACTCGACCAAACCGCGGAGTGTTCTTTTCCCGACGAGTTCTGATTGCGCACGTATTTAGCATGCAGGATAGAGCTCCACACATCAGTACTTTTACTAGATAAGAATCTCCAAGCCAACTTACCCGAATTTTCCAAGTTGAGCTTGCTCATCGATCTTAAACCATGGCCACCAACACGCTTCGACTTACACAAATCCTCCTAGGCTACACAGTGGATTTTCCTTTGATTATCTCCGTCTCCCCACACGAATCCCCTACGCAAGCTATCGATTTTATCGCAGGTGGACTTAGACAGAGCAGGAGTCGCCATTGAGTAGATTGGTATGGCAGACAAGACATACTTGATGAGGGTAACCCTTCCTGCAAAGCTCAACCGCTTGTATTTCCACCCCGCCAACTTGCTCTTAACTCTATCAAACACATGGGAGAAGGTATCCCCGTTGATCCTATTGTGTAAAATTGGCAAACCAAGATAGCTTCCCAGATTTGCAATAACTTCAAATCCGCTCTAAATTTGCAGCTCCTCTACCGTACGAGTATCAATGTTAGGAGAGATGAAGAGCTTCGTTTTGGTCACGTTCACATTTTGTTCGGAAGCCAAGCAAAAGCGATCTAAAATCCCCTTTATAACTCTGATTTGTTCAACCGAAGCTTCCGCGACAAGAACCAGATCATTGGCAAACATAGCGTGTGATATCACCGGCCCAGCCCTCGACATCCTAATGCCTTTCCAGTCACCACAATCCACTGCTCCCTGAATTAGGTGGCTAAGTCATTCGATGCACAAAATAAAAAGGTAAAGGGAGATGGGGTCGCCCTGACGAATACCCCTACTAGGGAAAAATGCATAAGTAAGCTCTTCATTGATCAGCACCCTCCTCCAAGCCGTGCCTATGCATTACGTCAGCCATCTGATCCAACAATTTGGGAAACCTGCATCCTTAAGGGTGTCTGTTATGAAGTCCACCGAAGCCTATCATAGGCCTTCTCGATATCGATTTTGAGTAACATGCACCCCTTTTGCCTTTCTTCATTCTCATTGTGTGAACTATTTCCTGCAAGATGACAACGTTGTCCGAAATAAGTCTCCCGGGGAGAAAACTGCCTTGCATCAGATCGATGAGAGTTGAGAGCAAAGGCCTTATCAGGTTAACTATAACTTTAGTGATAACTTTGTATAACACGTTGCACAGGCTAATGGGACGATATTGGGAGATCGTTTCGGGCTTGGCCACTTTCGCAAGAAGCACTATAAGAGTGTCATTGATGCCCAATCCTAACGATTTAGAGTTGAAGAAATTGCGAATAAACGCCTTCACGGAGACTCCGACGATGCTCCAACATTTCTGAAAGAACACAGGTTGGTTCCCATCGATGTGAGGCGATTTAAACGCGCCCATCTTCTTAATAGCCGAGCTAATTTCCATGTCTGAGACAAGCCTAGAGACAACCTCCCAGTCTTCTAGAGAGAGCCGAGGAAAGCCTCCTCTCTCTAGGGTCTGCTACTGCAACTCGTTAGGTGGGACCGTATAAAGCTCTTGGAACAAATCCGCCACAAGTTGCTCAATAACTTTCCCATCCTGAACAAACTCACCATCAGCCCCTTTAATCCAATCATTAATCCTATTCCGCTTTCTTCTTATGAAAGTAGATAAATGGAAGAATGAAGTATTTCAGTTCCCTGCTTTAAGCCATTGTTCCCTCGACTTCTGGAACCATATGATCTCCTCTTGTTCAACTGTAGCACAAAGTTGGTCTTGGCCGGAGCTCCTTTTCCTTATTAATAAGCTCCGCAGTAACTCCTCTTTCCATAGCAGATTGAACAACCCTGATCTCCGCGGTAACTCCTTTTTCCCTCGACTTCTGGAACCATATGATCTCCGCGATAACTCCTTTTCCTTATTCGGTCTTTGCGTTAAAAAATATTCCAAAAAACCTCCCCATTCCACTTGAGAAGGCAGCCCCGGAGGTGATTAAGCGCCATCGGCGTCTCGCATGCACCATCCTATGACTCCCTCATAAACTCAAGAAATTCAGGATACGTCATCCAGGCGGCTTGGAACTGGAAGGGGCGACGTTTCCTATCAAGTTGAATCTTGGGGTTGATAGTCAAAACAAGAGGCATGTGGTCGAAGCCAAATTTTTTAAGGTGGCGAACTGAGGCCTCAGGCCAATCGAGCCAAGCAGTGGTGTTAACCATGACCCTATCAAGCCTCTTAGCAACATAAGTCTGAGGGTCCTCAAAGTGCAATACAAACCGCAAGCGGGTGGTTAGAGAGAGAAAATCTCAAAGGAGGAAAACCCTTCTTGCCTTCCCCTAGCTCCCGCGAGCTCCTTCCCCCCTGATTCTAGTTATCGACGGCCCCTAGGCCTAGTGGAAACTCATCGGAAACACCCAGCGCAAGACAACATGACCACCGGTCTGCATCATGATTAAAATAAGGGATGATGGCTAAGTAAAGTTAATCCCAACCACATTTATTTCTCCACCAACCTCTACTGTCGCCACCTACCGCATTCATCACTCCCACCTGTGAAGTGGTCTCCCCCAACCTTTTCATTGTACATGTACGTAGACCCAACAATCTCTGTGTGAAGACGAATTCAGGCGCCCTCCTCTGCCTTAGGCGACGGGCCTGGCCGTCGGAACACCAGAAGACAATGAGCGTCACCTTCCTCACCCAGCTTTCTCTCTCCCCCCTCTGTCTGAAACTACCAATTGGAAAGCATAACGGTCGGTTTATTTTTGAATTTTTCAAATTATCTGACTGTTATCACCCGTTGACCAGAGTTGACCAAATCTAGAAGTGAACTACGTCCCCCGACGGCCTTCTCCACTGACTGGAACCCTCCCCGCTTCCTCTTCTGCTCTTCTTCCACATCCCAATACCTTCCCTCTCCCTCCCCTTCTTCCTTTGCCTCTTTCCCCGAACCACAAATGGACATTCTGAAGGTGAACAGTAAAGCGACACTGAAACACGATCCGGGGGTTCCCACCTTAGCTTCTTCTACCAAATTGACACCATACCTAGCCTTCCTTCAACCTTCTGAACTTTCAGCCTTACAAAATAAAGATTTAGTGGTGTGTGCCCAAAACCCCTCTTTCCTAGGGTTACTCATCTTGGAGAATCCTTTGAGAGACTGACCTAACGTCCACCCTTGCACAAATTGACCACACCACACTTCCCACCCTACCTCCACCTCCACTTACCCTTACAAACTCCCTCTTTGGTTCCCTTTGGAATAAAGCTCCATTCACGACCTTTCCCCTTTGTAACCCTAGAAGTGAATGAATTGGTAATATGTTCAAGGGGTTGCCGATACTTGACCGTTGCTAAAATTGATCACTTTTCTAGACTTCCACAACTCCAGACGAACCTCAGCCTTGCGAATTCTAGAATTGGGGGTTATCTATGGAAATTCCTAAATTCTAGGGTTTCAGGATGATAGACAATAGCTATTCTCCTACCCAGGGGAAGAGAGCGAGTCTACTTACTCCTAGCCTGATTGTTGAAGCACCTAAGGATGGATTCAAGTTGAAAATGACGGTGCTAGGTACGATTCCGAAGTCGCCTCCCACAATCTCTCAACACCAGCAGCAAAGGAAGCAAGCGACGGTACAAAACTCAAAACCACCTAGTAATATAACTTCCGATGAAGCTCAAGTTTGCTCCTCTTCCTCCCTTCCACCGGATCAATCTGGGTCCTCTAGGATAGCTTGTGATGCCCAGAAGATCCCAAAGGAGGGACACTTGCATGTTCAAAAGATCCCAATTGAGGGACGATTTCATTCCTCTAACACTTGCTTTCAGAAAATCCCAATGGAGGGACAATTACCTTTTTCAAATTTTCTCGGTTCCCCCAATGACAAAACCCCTAAACTGCTAGAAGCTGAAGCTACCTCCCTTAACGCCTCTACACACGACACTGCCACTAGGTTAGAGACTAATGGAACTGCTAATAGTCAACCCGCTAGCAAGATTTTGAACAGTGATTTGAATATTGAGGGACCTGGATAGAATACGGATTTGATTCTTGGATCGGCTACACCAGCTAATACCTCTGATCTGGCTAATTCTGAAGGCACCCTTACCAACCCTAATGCTCTTGATCCTATCCTTAATGCTACTCCTCAATCCACAAACCCCTCACCAGTACAACCTACACATGAACCCACCCATGTTGAAGCCTACAATAGAACCACTACCCACACAACCACTCCCTCACCCTCTTTACTACCCTCTAATAGCACAACTTCTCTTCAGGGTGCCTGCACCCTTAACCACAACCTGACTGCACTTCACAGAAAATAAAGAGGGTTTAAACTGGAATATGAAGCTTCTGGAACATCTGATACTGTTGAAGCATCCAGGAATGATTGTATGTCATTGCAAGATGCTTGGGGTTACTCTCTTGTTGGATACGTTGTTCGTAGATTCCCAGGGCTGCATGCCATTGGTAAAATCAAGGAAAACTGGCCTAAACACCTTTTCAACAATCAGGGTGGGTGGCTTATGTTCAAATTTTACACATAAGAGGATAGAAATTCAATCCTAATGAAAGGGCCAGTAATTGGACCTGGCTACACATTACTTCTAAAGTGTGTTCCAGAAAGGTTCACCTTTGACAAAGCCCTATTCTCTAAGCTGCCTATATGGATTAGAATACATAAATTACCGATGTCCACTAAAATAGCCATGTTTTTATGCACATTTTAGCTCCTTATTCTATATACTTTACATATTTCGGGCTGGGAATATGTTGAATTTATGTAATATATGCTTATTTGCAAGAAATAGAGGTCTACATAAGTTTTAGTTTAATATTAAATAATTTGGAGCCATTCCGGGATGAAACCAAGAAGAGAAGACGGAAGCTAAGAGTTACTCGATTTCGAGGAAACTTCCTCGATATCGACCAAAAATGTGAGCAGATCCTGGTCGAGGAAAGCCAGATCGAGAAGCTGAGAAGAAGAAGACAACTCAAGCCAAATTTTACTCGATGTCGACATTTTTGCTCGACATCGACCAAACCCAGCAGCTACCCGAGTTCGAGGATCCGAGGAGAAGCTGCTCGAGAAAGCCATGCGAAGCCGATGTCCGAATCTATCAAGTCTATCAAGATTTATCCAAGGAGAGAAGATTATTCATTAATGTGAAGAGATATTTAGATATTGAGATATTTCCTTTTAGATTTATGCTTTATCTTTATTTAGTTTTATATTTAGAAAGTACATATAGATTGCTTTCCTTGATTAGCAAGGATTAAGCCTTGTAAATAAAGCCCTTGGGGCTGATTTGCTATTCATTCAATTTCAGATAAGTAGTTCCACATATAGTTTAGGAGTTCAAAGGTTTTAGGGATTTGGCATTCTATGAAAGTTTGAGTGCCAGGATTGCAAAGACTTTGAATTTAGTTTATGCAAGTTATTTCTTTTCATTCAATGATGTCGATTGCTATGATGCGGCGCGAGTAGTCCACCTACTTCTAGGGTTGGGGTGAGCCCAACGAGAGCCATGTTGGTGGATTAGCGATTGCAAAAGGAGGTATTTTATCGTTATCTTATTCTATTCAATGTGCTTCATCTTTGATTGAGAAATTGAAGAACTCATGTTGTGAAACTTGGGTAGTAATTAGGATTTCTATTCGGATGTTTATAAATTTTAATTATGAAAAGGAATATATACAATTAGGGTTATTTATCACGAGATTTATATTCCTACTTGTCGGATTAGGTGAAAGCCTTCTCCTTTATTGATAAAGTCACCACCTTTTATTATTTATAATCCGCTTTCATGGTTATTGTTATTGCGAACCCCAATCTTGGAAGTTCTATTTCATCCATCGTTTAGATTCGAAGTTTGCATTCGTTTTTTACTATATGTCACTGCTCGATTTCGACCAAACTCGTCGATGTCGACTTCTCACTTTCGATCAAGCAAGATCGCCGCCGTTTCTGTCTCTGTATGAACTCGATCTCGACCACAGTTCCTCGATTTCGACCAATCTGCTCGATATCGAGTAAACTACTCGAGATCGACCAACATCAGTAGCTTCCGCTTGCTCAGTTTTGACTTGCATGGCCCCTGTCGACTAACCCTAGTCGAGGTCGAGCACCCTGAAGTCGATTTCTGCTCGTGAGATTCCTCCTCTGCCTAGGATCCGCTGACCAGCTTCCTCGAGGATCGAACCTTACTTCCTTTTCTACATCAGGAGGGAGTCTTGAACATTATTTGCTGGGATCTAATCGGTTTTCTTTACTTTACTTATATTCTATTTGCAATCTCGATTTCCTCCTATAACTAATTTCATACCTTTGAGTTGAAACAGGGGGAAGAAATTTGTAATTAGAGAGAACTAAGGGTTGTTATGTTGGTTATATATGGAAATAGCTATATTTGATTGGCTGATTTTTTTTATCTAAATGATGCTTATACTTAGTCCATATATATTGTCAAAGAAATTCATGAAATTTGATATCTATTACATGATATATTTGGAAATTTCTTGAGTTTGGGGCTTTATTTAAATTCATATATATGATGCACTTCTTGTATCATTATATGAGTTGCTACATGATTTGATGATATGAACTTCCTTATGCTTATTTATTATTTCTTGTAGCATAGTTTATGAACTAAATATGGGGTTGTTAAATTTGTTAGATATTATCTTATAAAGGGTACTTTATTTTGCAGTTTATGTTTAGAACAAAATATCCAGAAATGGATCATTTGAGAATTGAAGATGAGGAGACATGATAACGAGCTCTGGATCTAGCAAAGCGGACTGAGAATGCCCATTGGTATCACCAGTCGAGCATGGAAGAGCACGGCATGCACTTTTGGATGATTCAGGGGTTTGGCTGGATAGATGCTGAGCAACTTATTCAGCCACTTGACCACCATTACCTAACGCTGATAGGAGAGTTCCTAACGACTCTGCGTATTCCGAATTCTCCCGCATCCCACCGTCAGGTCCACTTCCAGCTGGCCAACAGGTGGATCACCATGACTTTGGAGGAGTTGAGCGCCGCCTTCGACTTCCGTTACACCACCAACGCCTTCCACATACAAGACACAAATGTGATGTGGCGTTACCTGTCCGTCGTGCTGGCGCCTACCCTTGATACCACTCACACCAGCAACATCGCCAGTCCTATTTTCTTTACTATTCTGAGGATTCTGGGCAACACGATTTGGGTCCGCCCCGAGCTGCGGCGGCCCAATCAGCCAGAGCTAGAGTGTGTGCGGTGGATGCTTTTCGAGTCTGACCCCCTGCCGCTCGCCTTCGCATGGCTACAACATTGCATTACACGCCGGAACCTCCCGTGAGTAGCCATCTATGACGATTGTATGGTGGCTATCCTAGCCGTCCACCTCCATGTCCCCGTCCACCACTACACTGCGTGGAATGTGATGCGGATTGATCTAACGTCCCTACAGAAGGGACATATTATAGCACGTCGCGACGGGAGATTGGTCCATTATAGGTCAGAGATACCTATTCGCCAAGATCTGATGGACCTACATCATGTTCGCGACTAGTACACCACATGGACAGGGATGGATTACCACCCTACCATCAACCCATCCGATGACCCTACACTGCGGGACCATCCTCTCATCTACAACCACCCTGACTCTGCCCCTATGGCCGTAGACTCCCAGCCAGCTCCTACAGATGGTGAGGATGAAGGGGATGACGACCAAGAGGAGGCTTACATCCCACAAGCCTCTCACCACTCTTACCATTCCCCACAACAGATCCCCTCTCACCACTCTTACCACTCCCCCCAGCAGATCCCCTCTCACCATACCCAGCAAGCTCACCATGCTGGGGGGTATCCAGATGAGTTGGTGGCTGAGATACGCCAGATGCGGATGTTACAGGAGGCCATGTTTGACCGGATGACCTCATTGACACTCAGAATTGACACCATCGACAACCGCAAGAAGCAGTTCTATTCAGCTTCTATGGATCACTATTCCATGGTCAAAGATCGCTTCAACGGCATGGATCAGCACCTCTGGGGCCGCCCATCACAGTTCCAGCAGCAGGGGAGCACTCATGACCCTGGGGGATGTTCTTCACAACAGCCTGGTAGCTCTTACCATGGAGGAGCTCCTGACTACCAGGTCGGATTCCAACTCCCCTACTATAGTCCACCATCCCACCAGTGAGCAGCTCTGTAAGTCTTTTCCCTCCCTTTCGTTATATTTCTTGGACAGTGAGGACGCTGTCGATTTTAAGTACGGGGTGGGAGTAAAGACCGTGTCTATGTTTATGACTTTATTGTTTTTATGTGCTTTAAGGACTGTATTTTAAGTTTCATTGCATGGTTTGTATCGGATTATTTAGGACATGGCACAACTCTGTATCGAGATTAGTTGCATATTATTTATCGTATTTGCATGGTTAAATTCTACATTATTCGAAATATGCATTTTTAAAGAAGAGTTGTAAGGATATCGCCCAAACTTGCGAAAAGTTCAAAAAAGGAGAGTCATGGAAGCCAAGACAACACTCGACGATGCAAATGATGGATTCGTTAGAGATATTGCACAAGATTTCTTAGAAAATGGAAGTCTCAATGACGTGCGATTTTTTTCTGGTAAAACCACAAAAGTGAGGTAAATTGATGTTACTTTTGACATTATGCACAATAAGAGGATGGAGGATTTTAATTTTCCATATATGCTCATTTTCATCCTTCTACCCATACCTTTTTACCCAATTGCATCATAAAAGCCATATTATAAGCCTTATTTGCCTTGATATCATTATTACTCCACATATGCCTTATATTGCCCATGTTTACCTTATACCCTATCCGAGGATTATGTTCCAAATGAAAGTAATTTTATGGAGATATTATATGGTTGGTTGTGTTGTTATGTCATTATTGGAGTTTGGCAAGAAAATTTCAAATTTATCGAAATTTAATGAGTGAGAAAAAATCCAATCACCTCAGGAGATAAAGGTAGATCGACCCTGCTTACTGAGATAATAGTTCAGTGAGATGGGACACACATGTGAGGAGTCCAAAGCACTAAGTATCTGGGGCCATTCATGACACCCATGTTTGCGACTCACGAGAAGGCAATGCCAAGGTTAGAGAGTTAAAAGCATTATTATTGACAAAAACATTATGAAAGGTGAGAAATCTTATGAAGAAGGGATGTGGTTGAGAAAGTTTGGAAATAATGCATTTCCCCGGATTTAACACCACATGGCCAAAAATTACCTACCTTTAGCCTTTTACCTATCTACTCCTTTTTTAGCTTAAATAAAATCCTCTTGATTATTGTTGCTTTGTCGCATAAAATTATTTTTTGTAGAAACCTCGTTTTGTTTGCAGAAATTGCTTTTCATTCACAGGCACAGATTTGTAGGCACTAAGTACCTTTTCAAGGATGGCAATTGAGTATTGGGTAATATTACAATGAATCCATTATGTTGAGTGTCTTTGCACGTTTTCCCTGAATGACCATCCAAGTTATTGCTTGGGGACAAGCAAGCTTAAGTATGGGGTGATTTGATGTCCACTAAAATACCATGTTTTTATGCACATTTTAGCTCTTTATTCTATATAGTTTACATATTTTGGGCTGGGAATATGTTGAATTTATGTAATATATGCTTATTTGCAAGAAATAGAGGTCTACATAAGTTTTGGTTTAATATTACAGAATTTGGAGCCATTCCGGGACGAAAATAAGAAGAGAAGACGAAGCTAAGAGTAACTTGACTTCGAGGAAACTTCCTCGATATCGACCAAAAATGTGAGTAGATCCTAGTCGAGGAAAGCCAGATCGAGAAGCCGAGAAGAAAAAGACAACTCAAGCCAAATTTTACTCGATGTCGACATGTGATGTCTCTAAAGTAGCCATGTTTTTATGCACATTTTAGTTCCATATTCTAGACACTTTGCATATTTCGGGTTGGGAATATGTCGAATTTATGTAGTATATGCTTATTTGTCAGAAATGGAGATCTACATAAGTTTCTGTTTAATATTGCAGAATATGGAGCCATTTCGGGAGAAACCCAAGAAGCAAGGACGGGAGCCCAAAGTTACTCGATATCGACTTTGTTTCCTCGATATCGACAAAAGAGGCCGGACACACTTGGATCGAGGAGCACCATGTCGAGAAGCCGAGAGACGAAGAACCCGACTCCAGCCCTTTACTCGATATCGAGTTCCCTACTCGATGTCGACAAAGCCCTGAAGACCATTCCCGGAGTCGAGGAGAGCCCTCCCGAGGATGCCGAGGAAAACTACCCAACCTGGCCAGACTCCAGGACACAGAGCAACACCACTCCTCGATATCGAGGAGAGTCCTCGATATCGACAAAGCCGAGAGCTCCTGTCCGAGCATGTCGAGAAGAGTTGCTCGACAACACCAGAAAGCCAAGACGATGAGCCACCTTTACTCGAGATCGAGTTATTTCCTCGAGATCGAGAACACCCCAGGAGCCAGAGTCCAAGCCAGTTCGAGGAAGAGAAACCTGATACGCTGAGCCACTGAAGTCGATGACCACTCAACTCAAGATCGAGGAAATCTTCCGGAGACGTGTAACGCGGTTTGAGCTATCCTACTCGGATTGGGATTCCTTGGGGCCGAAGATTGCCGAGTCTATCTGATTTTATCAAGATCTATCATGAAGGAGAAGAGTTATCCACTTGAAGACTTTTAGATATAATTCCCTTTTTAGATTTATTATTGTTATTCCATTTATTTATCTTTAAAAGTTTTAGATATAGATTTAGATATAGATAGAGATATTCTATTCTTGAATAGCAAGGAGTAGAAGGCTATAAATAAAGCCCATGGGGCTGATTTTAGGAATCATTCAATTCACAAGGAGAGAAGTAGTTCACAGAGAAGTTTTAGGAGTTCAGAGGTTTTAGGGTTTTGGCATTCAACGAGAGTTGGATTGCCGAGATTGTAAAGGCTTTGAATTTAGTTTAATGCAAGTTATTTCTTTTCATACATCAATGTCTGAGGTTGCAATGAAGCGCGAGTAGTCCTCCCATTTCTAGGGTTGGGGCGAGCCCGACGATAACCATGCGCGTTTGAGGTAAAGATCCGACTTTTATCATTATTTGAGCATCTACTACTTGTTATGTGTTTATTACCCATCTAATGGAGGTCCATGCTAACAACTTGGATTGTAAACATAAAAATAGTAGAGACAATTAGGGTTTCTTGAAAGAGTTGTCTAATTGTTGGAAAAGGTGAAAGCTTGATCCTTTGATTTGATTCACATGATTATCTATTTTATTCTTGCCTTATTCATGCTTGGTATTTGTTATTGTAAACCCCAATCTTGGAAGTCTTTTACATACAGTTTAGTTCGAAACCCAAAGCATTTGTTCTTTACTCTATTTCATTTTACTTTCTTTCTTCCTCGATATCGAATAGAACTCCTCGATATCGAGTACTAATTCTCGATCCAGATCGTCGTAGCTTTTCCTGTGCAGGTGATCGAGAAAGCCAACTCGACCGAGACGATTCTACTCGATCTTGAGTAAGACTAGTTGAGATCGACTAAGGCGTGTGACTGCTGCTGTGTGAATCGACTTGTCCGATCTTCTGTCGAGTAAGTGTACTCGAGATCTAGGATACATGTTGTTGACCACTTCTGTGAGATTTCTCCGCTGCCTAGGATCCGCTGACACGCTTCCTCGTGGATCGATCCTGACTTTCCGCTGCTACATCAGGAGGAGGTCTTGTAATTATTTGCGTGGGCAGAATCTAGTTTGATTTATATTTTATATTTTAAACTCGATTTCCTTCTATCAACAAATTAGCGTCGTTGCCGGGGAAGCTATCATTCGCGCCTTTGGTAGTTAAATCTCACGTCTACTTTGAGTAACTTTACTGGTGTATGCGCCGTTCTGGTCAACCACCTGAGTTTGACGACTTAGAGGAACTGGAACGCCTTCTACACATCAGAGCTAAACTACAAAGAGCCATGGCGGCTGTAGAAACACAAGAGCAGCTGATTGAGAGGCTGGCAAGGGAACTAGCCACAAGGGATGTTACTATCGCCGCTGAGAGAGCAGGAAAGGAACAAGAAGCTGAGCGCGCGAGGCAAGCAGAGGCTGAGCTTGCCCAATTCCCAACCCCTACAGAGGATTATATGCATCCAACTCTCGTCGTGCCTGAATCGGCGATTCTAATCCCTGATAACTCTTTTGAAATTCGTACTCAATTTCTTATAGAGCTTAAAAATAATGCTTTTTATGACAAATTTAATGAGTGTCCTCTTGAACATATTACCAATTTTTCTAACATGTGTCGTACTCTCGCTGAAGGTACAACTCTGGAATATGTCAAGATGAAGGCTTTTCGCTGGTCTCTCGCCGGACCTGCACTAAAGTGGCTTGAAGGGCTGAAACCAACATCACTCACAACATGGGCCCAAGTAGAGCAATAGTTTCTGAACAAATTCTTCCCTCCCGCCAAAACAGCACTCCTCCGCCAGAAGATCACGGCCTTCAAACAGAAGCCTGGGGAGCAGCTAGCAAAGGCATGGGAACACTACAAAGAGTTGCTATGATCTTGCCCTACTCATGGACAACCACCCTACGTCATTCAGGAGATCTTTTTCAACTCTCTTGACCAAGTTACTAAGGACAGAATCAACCAGTATACTCGCTATGAGTATCTGACGATGCCACCAATTGACGCATGGGGTGTGCTCGAAAAGGTCACTAACTATCACCAAAAATATGGGTCTACTGCAAACTATGACGAGAACTCCTATGCTAGGCCAGCACCATCTATGCCCCTTTATGAGCCTGCCAAGGAAATTGACCCTGATGTTAGGGAGCAGTTCTCCAGAGACCAGAATCGCAAGCTCCTCAAGCATGTCAAATATCTCTCTGTCAACTAGCCTTGCATTGAATGCGGATCACAGCGGCACACCACTACTGAGTGCCCACACACTGAGCAAGTGAGGATGGCAGAGACGCATGAAGAGGTAGCCTAAGCTGGGGGTCCCAATCGCTATATGGGAGATCAAAGGTTCTATCAACCACAGTGGAATCAAGGTCCTCTTAGGAACCCCCCACCCTACAGAGCTCCAGGACATCCAGAAAGGAATCAAAAGAAGGATGATCTAAAGCTTATCCTTGATGAGATGTGCCGAAATCATGCACAGAACTTGCAGGATACAAACAACATCAACAATCAGCTCCAGAATTTCAACACAAAATTTGGAGAGCTAGACATCTGGAAGAAAGGCATAGAGACTCCGATGGGACAATTCACTGCACAGATCCCACGATCATCCGGACAACTGCCTAGCCAAACAGAACCAAATCCTAAGGGGCAGACCGGACACGTCGCAGCTATCAAACTCAGGAGTGGGCACCAATTAAACGAGCCAGAGGTCGGGAAGCGCCAAGACAAAGCAGAGCAGCAACTCAACAACGAGCAAAGGCAACTCGAGATCGAGGAGCCTGTACTCGATCTTGACAAACATCTTCTCGACCATGCCCAGAAGCCCAGCTCGGACTCCACTGCGCAACCCAACAAATCGAGGTCGATAACCCAAGTCGAGATCGATGACCCTCTTGTCGAGATCGAGGAGAAGTTGGCCGACGTCGAGGACTCTGCAACACCTTCCGGCGTCTGATCTGGCTCCAAAGTAGGAAAAGCCACTGTCTTTCCCTTCCAAAGCACAGAAAGATCCCACTGTAGGTAGGTTTAACCGTTTTGTTAATATGCTGCAAGAACTGAACGTCTCTATTTCTTTTACAGAAGACCTGCAAGATATGCCTGGATATGTCACATTTCTGAAGGAAATCCTGAGCAAGAAGCGATCCATCTCAGAGATCGCAGGCGAATGCAAAGTACACCACTTCCCTGAAAAGAGACCTGACCCTGGTAAGTTTTCTATTACTGTGGGTTTTGGACAATTTAAATATGAGTCTCTGTGTGATTTAGGAGCAAGTCTGAGCATCATGCCCTTATCAATCTGGCGGAAGGTAAAGATAGGATGCATAGAGCCTGTGGATGCCAAGCTATACATGGCTAACAATACAGTGGTCATCCCTACAGGTATAGTTGAGAATGTCCCCGTCCAGGTTGGTAAATTCTTTGTTCCAGCAGATTTCCTTATTATAGACTTTGCTGAAGATCCTACTAGCCCTATTATTCTTGGTAGGCCATTCTTAGCTACTACAGATGCCAAGATTAGTGTCAAAAATCGATCGCTCACCTTCACCATAGGCGACGAGGTCTTAGATTTCTCTTTTGCCCCTGCAAAAGAGGAAATTTCATGGCTGGAGGTGAAAAGCATCAACAACCACGGGACCAGGCAATCAACGGAGGAAGGCACCAGCACTGTACTCGAGATCGACAACGGTCCCTCGATCTCGACTAACCCTCTACTCGATCTCGACCAAAGCTCATCGACATCGACTTCCTCTATTGAGCCACAGACTTGCCTAGAGCCTAAGTATGGGGTCCCTGTACTCGATATCGACCAGCCGTACTCGATATCGACTATCCCCAAGCCCAAAGATTTTTGTTTTGGACCAAAAAAGGTAAGTTTAGGTATGAATCCTACTCATCCTCAGTCCATTAAGAAAATTATCAATAATTTAAGGGGAGGTAAGGCCCCGTGGCCAGAGAATCTGCGAAAGCTGCGAGCTGGAAAGAAAAAGATGGGAGCCAAGGGAGACCATGCAAGGAACCACCTGGCAGCTGAGCTTGCATACTACAACCAGAACTTAGATGATCCAAGAGAAGAGCCAAGTGCAAGCGGGCCCCATATTAATGATCCTTGAGCGCAAACGGAGAAGTCGGCCTAGCGAATCTAAAATCTAGAGCATGTATATAAGACTTTATGAATTTTGGGACTTTGGAACTTTTGATTTTGGTTTTTGGTTTTTTAGAATGCTTCATGTGGAAAGTCTTGTTTTTGTGTGCAATCTAACACTTTTAGGTCGGCAAGTAAATAAGGATCGCGAAAGGTGGAAAGAAGAAATCCCTGAAAAACAGTCAGAATCGACGAAGGCCAAGTCGACAACGACAAAGAGGAGCAGCCCACACACTCCTCGATATCGAGTAGGCCAACTTGATATCGACCAAGCCCAGAAGCTCCTCGACTTCAGAAATCTACTGGACACGGACAAGCCTCCTCGATATCGAGTACTGTACGCAAAAGATTCTACTCGATGCATTATTCACTGATCTGTCTTCCTCGATGCATTATTCACTGATCTGTCTTCCTCGATGCATTATTCGGTGAGTTCCTTCCTTTACTCTTGTTTTTATTTGATTTTATACAATGGGGACACTGTATATTTTAAGTATGGGGTGGGGGAAGGGCTCATTATCATTATTATATGTTTTAGTCTTGCTTTTGGTTTTACATGGTGAAATTTTAATTTTAATTTTTATGTTATGCATTCATGTTTAAATTTTATGCATTTTAGTCATTTGTCATACTTTAGTCTTATTTTTAGTTGCATAAAATAAGAAAAAAAATATTAGAAAATGCATGTTTAAATTTTTGCATTGTCTTAGTTTTTATACCCTAACATAGATGTCCTATGATGATGAATAATGATTGACTTGATCATGTAAATCCTATGGCATGTTTGGAAGGTTTAGCCTAAGTCCTCGAATTTGTTTTTATGTGGATTGTGAACTTGTGATGAAATTGAGCACATATGATCATAAGCTAAAGGTTAAAATCCAACAAAAATTGTCCCAATGAGAATTTTGGCCTTATAGGGAGAACATTAAAAATCCCTCTGCTTTCTTGAGTGTATTTACTCTTTCTATGCATCTCTAAATGCTGTGATAGTTATTCAAAGCCAATGCATTTATATGTTTATGTGAATGAGAATTAAATGATGGAGACACATTTTAAGCCAATTTTATCCTCTCTTTACCTACCCTGCATTATCCCTGCTTGAAGCCAGAACATTAGCCAGAGACTTTTTATAAACTCCACAAAATTATCCTTAGCCAAATTGAGCCTGACCCCCATTTGGGAATTAAGACTTAGAATTCTTTGAAATAATGGTTTGTGGAAGAAATAAGCTTATGTTTCATTTCAAGTGAGGAGGATTTTTGAACTTATTGAGATATAGGTTGGTTTTATATTTTTGTCTTGCTATGCATATTATGTAAAATTATTTTTGGCTCACCCTATAAATGCACTAGTTATTTTCGTTTCAAAAAAAAAGAGAAGGAAAAGTTTATGTATATATGTTTGTGAATAAAGTCCATGAGTCAAATCTACCTTATTTTTTTCATTTAAGCAAGATTCATACTTTTGAGAGGTTAAGTTTGAAAGGTTACATACTTTATTGAGATAAGTTGAAGAGTTTGGTTGATGCCTATGATTGAGAGTTATGGTTTGGTTGTGTTGGAGATTTAGGAGTCTTGATTCCCGAATTATATTAAGCACCACATGGCCAAATAATTCCATGCCCTTTTATTTCCTACCAAGCCCCATTACAACCCTGCCGAATGGAATCTTCTTTGAAGACTTCTATTAAGCGAAGTCCTCCTGATAATTCTTGTTGCATTTGCATAATTGGTTGCGAAGTGGATTCATATTTAAATTGCAATATTTATGAGATTATATATGGAATTGAGTTGAGAGTTGATCTGCATAGCCTAAACACATTGAGAGTTGAGTGTAAACACATTATCCCTGTGAGGTTGGATTTATATTGCATATGCCTATGGATCGCTCATATATGTGTGATGACGTTAAATTCACTTGTCTTACATTGATACTACTTGAGATGTTGCTTTTGACAAAAGGCGAAGACTTGAAGGATGTGTTGTAGGTCTTGGTTATTGTTTGGTTATTGCTTGAGGACAAGCAAGTCTAAGTATGGGGTGATTTGATGTCTCTAAAGTAGCCATGTTTTTACGCACATTTTAGTTCCATATTCTATACACTTTGCATATTTCGGGTTGGGAATATGTCGAATTTATGTAGTATATGCTTATTTGTCAGAAATGGAGATCTACATAAGTTTCTGTTTAATATTGCAGAATATGGAGCCATTTCAGGAGAAACCCAAGAAGCAAGGACGGGAACCCAAAGTTACTCGATATCGACTTTGTTTCCTCGATATCGACAAAAGAGCCCGGACACACTAGGATCGAGGAGCACCATGTCGAGAAGCCGAGAGACGAAGAACCCGACTCCAGCCCTTTACTCGATATCGAGTTTCCTACTCGATGTCGACAAAGCTCCGAAGACCATGCCCGGAGTTGAGGAGATCCCTCCCGAGGATGCCGAGGAGAAACTATCCGAACTGGCCAGACTCCCGGACACAGAGCAACACCACTCCTCTGTATCAAGGAGAGTCCTCGATATCGACAAAGTCGAGAGCTCCTGTCTGAGCATGTCGAGAAGAGTTGCTCGACAACACCAGAAAGACAAGACGATGAGCCACCTTTACTCGAGATCGAGTTATTTCCTCGAGATCGAGGACACCCCAGGAGCCAGAGTCCAAGCCAGTTCGAGGAAGAGCAACCCGATACGCCGAGCCACTTAAGTCGATGACCACTCAACTCGAGATTGAGGAAACTCCTCGAGATCGAGGAAATCTTCCGGAGACGCGTAACGCGGTTTGAGCTGTCCTACTCAGATTGGGATTCCTTGGGGCCGATGATTGTCGAGTCTATCCGATTTTATCAGGATCTATCATGAAGGAGAAGAGTTATCCACTTGACGACTTTTAGATATAATTCCCTTTTTAGATTTATTATTGTTATTCCATATTTTTATCTTTAAAAGTTTTAGATATAGATTTAGATAGAGATAGAGATATTCTATCCTTGAATAGTAAGGAGTAGAAGGCTATAAATAAAGCCCATGGGGCTGATTTTAGGAATCATTCAATTCAAAAGGAGAGAAGTAGTTCACAGAGAAGATTTAGGAGTTTAGAGGTTTTAGGGTTTTGGCATTCAAAGAGAGTTGGATTGCCGAGATTGTAAAGGTTTTGAATTTAGTTTAATGCAAGTTATTTCTTTTGATACATCAATGTCTGAGGTTGCAATGAAGCGCGAGTAGTCCTCCCACTTCTAGGGTTGGGGCGAACCCGACGATAACCATGCGCGTTTGAGGTAAAGATCCGACTTTTATCATGATTTGAGCATCTACTACTTGTTATGTGTTTATTACCCATCTAATGGAGGTCCATGCTAACAACTTGGATTGTAAACATAAAATCAGTAGAGACAATTAGGGTTTCTTGAAAGAGTTGTCTAATTGTTGGAAAAGGCGAAAGCTTGATCCTTTGATGCGATTCACATGATTATCTGTTTTATTCTTGCCTTATGCATGCTTGGTTATCGTTGTTGCAAACCCCAATCTTGGAATTCTTTTACATACAGTTTAGTTCGAAACCCAAAGCATTTGTTCTTTACTCTATTTCATTTTACTTTCTGTCTTCCTTGATATCGAATAACACTTCTCAATATCGAGTACTAATTCTCGATCCAGATCGTCGTAGCTTTTCCTGTGCAGGTGATCGAGAAAGCCAACTCGACCGAGACGATTCTACTCGATCTCGAGTAAGACTAGTCGAGATCGACTAAGGCCTGTGACTGCTGCTGCGTGAATCGACTTGTCCGATCTTCTATCGAGTAACTGTACTCGAGATCTAGGACACTTGTTGTCGACCACTTCTGTGAGCTTTCTCCGCTGCCTAGGATCCGCTGACATGCTTCCTCGTGGATCGATCCTGACTTCCCGCTGCTACATCAGGAGGAGGTCTTGTAATTATTTGCGTGGGCAGAATCTAGTTTGATTTATATTTTATAATTTAAACTCGATTTCCTCCTATCAACAACATGTTTGCTCGACATTGACCAAACCCAGCAGCTACCCGAGTTCGAGGATCCGAGGAGAAGCTACTCGACAAAGCCAAGCGAAGCCAATGTCGACATGTTAACTCGACATCGACCAAATTGGTCAAAATCGACCAAAAGTATTTCTGGGCCGCGAGACTATTGGGCTTGTCCGAAGTCGACTTGGGTTGCTTGGATGTGATGGAAGTCCGAATCTATCAAGTCTATCAAGATTTATCCAAGGAGAGAAGATTATTCATTAATGTCAAGAGATATTTAGATATTTCCTTATAGATTTATGCTTTATCTTTATTTAGTTTTATCTTTAGAAAGTTGATATAGATTGCTTTCCTTGATTAGCAAGAATTAAGCCTTATAAATAAAGCTCTTGGGGCTGATTTTCTATTCATTCAATTTCAGAGTACTAGTTCCACATATAGTTTAGGAGTTCAAAGGTTTTAGGGTTTTGACATTCTACGAAAGTTTGAGTTTCGAGATTGTAAAGACTTTGAATTTAGTTTATGCAAGTTATTTCTTTTCATTCAATGATGTCGATTGCTATGATGGGGCGCGAGTAGTCCACCTACTTCTAGGGTTGGGGTGATCCCAACGAGAGCCATGTTGGTGGATTAGCGATTGTAAAAGGAGATATTTTTATCGTTATCTTATTCTATTCCATGTTGAAGGTTCGATAAAGTAAAACAAGTTAATATAGAAATACTCTAGAAGGGCGGTTGAATAGAGTATGCCGGTTTTTCGCAGATAATCTCAAGACTTTTGAATCTTTTGCAAAACCCTTTGAGATTAATCGTAATACTTCCTTCTAGCAAACCTGAATCACAATATAGTTAAACAATTCGAAACAAGTGCGGAAATATGATAAAGCAGTAAGTAAAGGACGCAAATAATTATTTACGAGGTTCGGCACGAACTTGGCCTACGTCCCCGCCTAGGGTTCTTCCACAACCCTATGATTCAACCGACTTTTATTGATTCACAAGATTTAGGATCCTAATAGCTCACCGAGAAGCCTATCTCCTATACAATTGCAATATAGTCAACTCACGTTCCCTTGGAGTTCTAGACCAATCTAGAAGAGCCCCACCTCTCTCAGTTATCTAGTACAATCCTCTTACACTTAGTGAATCAAACGCCTAGTGTTCACTTCCTGAGTTACAAAACTCTCGAGTATAATACTCACTCGAAATATATCCTATAAGCTCACTATGCAACTCTTAAATGCTTTGAAATGAAATAACAGACTCTAAAGAACTAGCAGAGAGCACACAAAGAAGACAGATTTCACTTGTAGGCTTGAGTGTGAATGAGAGCTCGTGTTCAATGAATATCTCTCTGTCTTCTCTTCTTCCTTTCCTTTATAAAGAACAAATCGGCCCCACCAACAAAGAAGAATCTTCTCTTCAACGACTAGGCTGAGCATGGCTATCTTCATGATCTTCTATACTTGGAAACTTTGAAGCCATGATCTCCGATTGTGTCCTTCTCAACTTCAAGCTTTAAGGAAGGAGATAATATTTGGAAGACTTCCTGAAAAGTTAGTATAAAATATCTGGAAGCATATAATAGCATATAATAATATTCGGACATATTATAATAAAGTACAGGTTTTGTGTTTCATCAACACAGCTGTTGCTTCAAGACCTTTGACACAAACTGTTTGTCAAAGACTTTGAAACTAATTCCGATTTTCATCAAGGGAATGGAGTTATCACATGTGCCTCATCTTTGATTGAGAAATTGAAGAACTCATGTTGTGAAACTTGGGTAGTAATTAGGATTTTTATTCGGAAGTTTATAAATTTTAATTATGAAAAGGAATAGATACAATTACGGTTATTTATCGCGAGATTTATATTCCTACTTGTCGGATTAGGTGAAAGCCTTCTCCTTTATTGATAAAGTCACCACGTTTTATGATTTATAATCCGCTTTCATGGTAATTGTTGTTGCAAACCCCAATCTTGGAAAGTTCTCTTTCATCCATCGTTTAGATTCGACCAAACTGGTCGATGTCGACTTCCTACTTTCGATCAAGCAAGATCGCCGCCACTTCTGTATCTGCAGGAACTCGATCTCGGCCACAGTTCTTCGATTTCGACCAATTTGCTCGATATCGAGTAAACTACTCGAGATCGACCAACATCAGTAGCTGCCGGTTGCTCAGTTTCGACTTGCCTGACCCCTCTCGACTAATCCTAGTCGAGGTCGAGCACCCTGAAGTCGATTTTTTCCCGTGAGATTCCTCCGCTGCCTAGGATCCGCTGACCAACTTCCTCGAGGATCGAACCTGACTTTCTTTTGCTACATCGAGAGGGAGTATTAAACATTATTTGTTGGGATCTAATCGGTTTGCTTTACTTTACTTATATTCTATTTGCAATCTCGATTTCCTCTTACAAAAGTTACCCACTAAGTTATGGGCTCAAACCATGCTTCAAAGGATTGCAACCAAGATTGGTGATCCCCTTATGACAGACACTTATACAGAGCACAGAACTAAGCAGCTGTATGCCCGTGTGTTGGTAGAAATGGACTGCTCACAAGAACATAAAAGAGCTATACACATTGAGTTTGATGATGCACTCGACCACACTTGCTTCATTGAATATGAAAATCTACCTCCCAAGTGTAATAATTGCACAACTTATGGCCATAAGACCAATAAGTGCCCTGCTGCTATGAATACAACACAACCAAAAGGAAGACAAGGGAACCAGGAAAAAAGGTCAACATTCCCTCATCAACCTCCTCCCCCTCCTCCTCCTACTACTAATACCACCCCCTTCTCAACCTTTGTTTATGACCCCCCCCCCTTTCTTGTAACTCCTCTCCTATCCTAACCATACAAATAGATGGGTCATCCCCTTCTGCTACTGCCAACCACCCCATCTCCTTATCCATTATCCCCGCTCATATGGGACCACATCAACCTGACCACCCAACAAGATCCAGATCTCAACCTCCTCTTTTGCCCACACCTACACATGGCCTTCCTCCTGTTATTACACTTCCCCCCCCCCCCCCCCCCTCTAACTCACCAATCCACTCCTCCCAGAAATCCCCACCTCTTGTTTCACAATCTACAAAAGCTATTGTCAAATCCTCTCTCTTTTCCTCCATTAACAGGATTAACAAAGCCCGCCAATAGAAAAAGCCCCTTCCCCTTCCCCTCTTAAGGTTGTAAATCTCCATGAAACTCAAACAGTGTACAGAGAAGCATCTTCCGGATTGGAAAAAGAGATACAATGGATTGAGAATAACAAGACGGTTAAAAATGTTGTGGAAGAGTATCTCAGAAAAGAGTTAGCTTTGTAGATCAGAATACCTACCACGTCTTAGGAAACTTGGATTCCACTCAACCACTCCCAACTGAGATAAGTGTTTCTGTAGAGCACAGATGTAGAACTGAAATTGACACAAGTTCGAGCTCCTCACAAAAAGGAAGTAACCAAGAGTAGGGCCAACAAGGATAGCTTAAACTGACATGGCACCTTGTAGGAAAAGTCAGAACGAGTAGCAGATTGAACAAGAATGAAGCAAATACTCCACTTAGTACACAGACAGAGCATGAATCAGAAGGAAGTGCCTTGGAAATGGAGGACAACTCAAATGGCACAAAAAAGAGGAATATGGTACTAGGGATTAATTATTGGCCTGTACAGGACCTACCAAGAGAAAATGCTAATGATAAAGAGCCTAGCACCCCTCCAAAGCAGTCTGAATGATAATTGCCTCATGGAATGTAAGGGGTTGGAACAACACCCCTAAACAAAGATCTGTTAGAGACTTCCTTAGAGAAAGAAACATTGTCCTCTTAGGAATTCTGGAAACAAAACTAAATGTGGAGAAACTGGAAAGTATAATTAGTAAATGACTCAGGCAATCGAATTTTCTGCATAATTTTGAGCATAGTTTGGCAGGAAGAATTGTTGTAATATGGTCTACACACAATAGTTAAAAGAAGAGGGTTGTGGAATGATTTGAGAACATAGATGAATAGCAGACCAGACCCATGGGTTGTAAAAGGAGATTTCAATGCTATTATGAGATCTTGTGAGAGGAAAAATATTGCCACGGTCACAGCTTACGAAATATCTGATCTTTGGGACGTTTGTACGGAGCTTGATCTACATGATGCTATAAGTCAAGGATTGGAGCATACCTGGTTTCAAGGTAGGAAGTCTTTAAAAATTGAGAGAGTCTTAATAAATGGTTTATGGGACTCTATGAACGTGTACTGTAAGGCTAACTTCCTACTCCCTAAACCATCATTTGACCATGTCCAAGTAATTGTGGAAGTTTTGGATCAGCATGTTCACAAAAAGGGCCTTTCAAATATTTTAACAAGTGGAGCTAGGCTGAAAACTTCCATCAGATCATCCAACAAAACTGAAGCTTTCAAGGGAGAGGATCTAAACAATACCTACTATGCAAACTTCTCTAGGGATTAAATAAGCCTCTAAAATTACTGAATAGGTCACAATTTTCTAATATCAAAGCCAGAGCTCCAGAGGCTGAAAAAGAGTATGAAAATGCTCTCTTGGCAGTTAGGAATGACCCTACCTTTGAAGACCTTCTCCTAGTAATGAAGCTAGCAAAGAAAACATCTATAAGACTTACAGGGGCAGAGTTCAAATTCAACTCCCACTTAGCTTAGGCCCGACATTCCTTTGAAGGAGACAGATGTACTACTTATTTCCATGGGTTGATGAAAAAGAACATGAAGAGAAATCATGAAAGTTCATTGAACAAAGAGGATGGAACTCAGACCCAGTCTTTGGAAGAAGTTGCTCAACAGTTTGAATCCTTCTATAACAGCTTACTAAGAGATGAAAAAATGACTGAGGATGTTGTCAAAAGGTACATTGTTGATGGTGGTGCACTACTTAGCAATGATAAGCATGAAGAGTTGCTGAGACCAATTACAACTGAGGAAATTAAGAGCACACTCTGGAGTATTAGGGATGATAAGTTACCAGGACCGGATGGTTTCACATCCAAATTTTTTAAAGATTCCTGGAATATTAGTGGACCACTGCTTACCAAGGTAGTTCTGGAATTCTTCTCTTCTGGCAGCCTATTAAAACAAACAAATCATACCTCTATTGCCCCAATTGCAAAAACTGAAAATGCGAATTGTGTGAAGGACTTTAGGCCTATCTCATGCTGTAATGTCTTTTATAAAATTATCACCAAACTGTTGAGTAGTAGACTTGGCCCTGTGCTTAAATATATAAAAAATGAATCCCCATTATTAAACAACAGGGAAGTGTCTGGAATTGGCAAGTTCACACAAAAAATGACTCCCCTCTTATAAAAAAATTCTTGTTATTAGGGATTCAATACTAACCAATGCAGGTTCTACGGAAGAGGCCAACCACACAATAAAGAGATGGTGCCACGGTGGAAAATTTATCATAGATGCAGCCTATAACTACCTCATAAGGAAGGCCCCTAAACCTCCTTGGAGCTCAGTGGTATGGAACAGATCAATCCTCCCCAAACATGCATTCATCATGTGGTTGGCAGCAAGGAGAAGGCTTGCAATAAATAACAAGATTAAAATAAAGGAAGTAAATCTTAATTGCCACTTATGTAACCGTGCCATTGAATCACATGAACATATTTTCTTCGCTTGTGAGCTTTCTTTTTCCGTTTGGTCACAGGTAAAGAACTGGCTCGGCATTTGGCGCAGGAGGAGCACCCTCAGGAGTGGACTCAAGTGGCTAAAGAAAGAAGCTAGGGGAAAAGGATGACGCTCCAAGTCCAGAAGAGTGGCCCTTGCAGCTACCATCTACCAGATCTAGAAAGCAAGAAACAATAAGGCCTTTGAGAACATAACTACAAATGCTGTAGAAATTGTTCGCCTAGTCAAATTACATGTATACAAGATGTTCTATGCACTTCTCTTCCTCAACTACTCTGGTCCAAGATCACATCTATCCGGAAGAAGAACACACACCAAGCTGAGCAAAGCCTATAACTTGCAGCGAAGGAAATCGGGTCAAGACCTTGATCATAGAATATATTGAATTCAAAGGCACACCCCTTTTTGTCCTGCCTTTGAATTATTTGGTCCAGGTTGTAATATGTAGCCTCGGCTATGTTGTAATAGCTACATCAGAACCTTTAATTTTGGCTGAGTTCATGGTGTGCTAAAGTTGTGTGAGTGTAATTCTCTTGATGGATGAGCCGAAGGGAGAATTATATTTACACAACTTTAGGGTGCGGGTCCGACCTCTGATAGCTTTGGCTTGAAGAAACAGGAGTTGCATCGAACCTTGTGTTCACCACACCACATAGATTGGAACAACTTTATGTTGATTCCATGATTTTGGTATGAAGCCTTCATAGCCTACGGGCAAGGCTATCCCCCCACCCTACTATGTACATATCCATTTCCTTACATTTCAATACAATTAACCTTTAAAATAAAAATAAAAACATAAGTCTGAGGGGTATTGCCTCTACACCAAGTAAAGGTTGTCCCCAACAACCCAAGATCAATCAGTTCTGCCCTATTAACCCAGTCCTGGAAGAGGTCAGAATCCGAGGACAGCTTCCCAGAGTCACCATCAGCTCCCAGCTTTGCAAGGTGATGTTGAAGTCGCCTCCAACAAATAGGGGATCAGCCCCCAACTTTGCAAGGTGATGTTGAAGTCGCCTCCATCAGCTCCCAGCGTTACCCAGGATCTCCCAAAATGCACGTCTCTCATAATCATTAGGATAGACGTAGATCACCAGAAGATGAAAGCTCTTGTGGCCTACCCCCACCTTAGCGAGGATGAAGCGATCACGAGAGCTCACAATCGTGATCTTAACCTTATCCTTGTCCCAATGCAACCAGACCCCACCACGGAAATCGTTGGCTTCAACAATAAAATTATCGGAGAAGTCCATTCCATCACTGACGTCTTTCGCTCTAGCCCTCGAGATTTTGGGTTCAAAGATAGTGAGAACATTAATCTTGTTGTGTTTAATCATGTAATAGATAGATCTGCGGAAACCAACCCTGCCAGCACCGCAGTAGTTCCATAGAAGGCAATTCATGATGAACCGGAGGAGGAAAGAGACCGCCCAACCCCACCTACAGACTCTCGTTTTGAACACCCCCCATGGGGGTGTCTGTAATTGGCTTCGATCTGTCATCAGTCGTATTCGACAACATCTCTTCATCAGTCGTCTCCTTGCATAGAACTGGCTTCCTCACACGATGATTTGGCGCCGCCTTTCTCTGTGATTATCATAAGGGAATGATCAATTGTGCCCTGCATCAAACCATAAGAAAGATTTGGGTTAGTTTCTGAGTTACCCGGAGTGGTAGTCACAATACGGGCATTTGGCCCATTACTTGAGTCCACCGATGTATTTAAAGCTTCAAAAGAATAATGTAAAACGGTTTTAAAAGTGAGAGGTGGATCCTCATTCCTAGCCTTCTTCTTAGGCCCAGGTTTGGCTTCATGGCCTAATCCAATCCCTTTAATCGCTTTTTTTCTTCTTCTGCACATTTTTCTGGCCTTTTTCACCAACTCTTCCTCCGTTCTTCATAACCCCATGTTAAATGCGAGATTTCTTGGGATCTTCTTCTTGCTACTTGTAGCATTGCCGCCGTTATTTCTAGAACCCTATGCCTGCCCAGCCTTCTTCGGATTAAATCCCTTTTTCTTTTCCGAGATAGTCCTCATAGTTGTATCCTCCACCAACGGCTTTTTGCTCTTGGAACCCTGGATCGGTTCCTCTCTAACTCCGGTGAAACTCCTAACGCCGGCGCCGGAGTTTTGACCTGCATCGATGTTTTTCTTGTTGCCTGCCAGGGTTTGTGAGTTGTTCCTCGGAACCTCCTTGTTCTCTTTGTATTTGTTTTTCTGTTTGGATTTTCGGCGGGCGACTTCCATCTAGGGGCTATGAGTACCATTTCCAATCATGGATGCCTCCTCCGGCTTGCTAGGCTCCTCCGTTTCCATGTTACCCTTCTGGCCATCTTCCATCTCTCTCGTTATTTCCTCTGTTAGGTTGGGGGATTACTGTCTTGCCCCCAAAGAGCACATCTAGGTGGTGTGGCCATAACGCCCACACTTAAAGAAAATTAGACGGAGACCCTCATACTCTAGAAACAGTTTCTGGCCATTGATTGTGATCATACCCTTGAGCGGCTTCGTGAGGTCCAACTCCACGCACACTCTGGCGAACCTACACCGGTTGGAGAAAAGGGTCTTGGTATCGACTTTAATCGGTCTCCCAAACCCCTCAACAATTTTCATGAGAACATTCTCTTCATAATACATGGTTGGTAACCCAGAGATCATAACCTAAGCCGGGGATGTTGTGATCTCATCCGTTTCCGGATTAAAGTTGGGTGACCAATCTTTGATGATTAAGTAGTGGCCAAAAATGGTCCATGGGCCTCCGGTGAGGCCGCAGATGTAATCGTGGTCGTTTTCGAAGTGAACGATGTAGTATCCATTGGGCAGATCAGCAAGCATCATCTTTCCGATAGGTTTCCAGAGTTCCCGTATTTTCTTGTCCATCACATGGTAGTGGATGAATCCTCCAAGCGGCTTCACAATCAGCGAGGGCCTCCAAACAGAGGCTAGAGCATGCATGACTTTAGCGTCAATGGCGACCACCGGGTCCCCATTCCCTTTGTTAGGGTAGGAGATAGTTATTTTTCCTTCGATGAATTTCGGCTCCAACACCGGTCTGCCAGCGCCGGAATCCCCAACCACCATTTTCTTCCATCCCGAGGGTCTCCCGTTAAGGGCTGGAAATTACCCACGGGTAACCGCTCCACCCACTCCACCCGCATTAATTTTGCAGGTGAAAACCCGCAAAATAACGGGTGACGGGTGGAGCGGGTGCAGGTGAAGTGGGTGATGGATGGATTATGGGTGATGATTTTTCACCCATCACCCGCCCCAATAGTCCACCTATTAACCCGCACCGCATACCCGCATAAAGCCCTAAAAATATATCTATACGTGGGTGTGATTTTACTATTTTACCCTTCCAATTGAAAATGTAATTTATTTTTCTCTAATTGTAATTGTCTATCTTATTTTTTTACATGTTTAGTAAAGAACATATAATTTTACTTGCTCATGTGCATGCTAGGATATTGTGGTGGATCGACTTAATTATGGAAACGCGAAAGTATAACACATATTTTAATTCCACGAAAGCATTTATAAATTAAAATTTAAGTTTTTATTTATTTTTCAAGGTTACTTAAAAAATCATCACTACACTCATTGGGTACCTACATCACCCGCGCGGGGCGGATGACGTTGAAGGAGTTTGCGGTGATTGGTGGAGCCGGTGAGATTATTTACCCGCAGTGCGGGTGATGGAGTGGCTTCATCGACCCATAATCCGCCTCATTTCCACCCCTACCCCGTGTGGCCACACGGGGTGACCGGCGTAGGAGGCACCATCGTCGCCGACGATTTGTCGGCGAGTGCCTAGGGCAATCGATGAAAGGCGTTTTTAGAGATCGTTGTTTTATGGTTATACCTATATATTGTTTTTGTAGCCTCCCAAATCCCAATCCTAACCAACTAGGGCATCCTTTTCCTCTCTATTCTTATTCAATTCAACGGTATAAATAGAGGAGGTGTACCCGTTGATTCCACAACTCACAAACAGAGCGTCTCCAGTTCATCTTCCTCCTCTCTCGAATTGATCGGGAACAACTAGCGTCCGGAACTCCGCAGTCCACCACCGTCGATTGCAACTATCGGACCTCCGCAGTCCACCACCGCCGATTGCAACTATCAGCCTAGCACATAATCCGAGTGAGGTTCCATTTTAAAACCAATTTGCGATAAAAGGAGTAGCCCACCGACTCATATACTAGGGCTTGATTTGTTCAACTTTCCGATGTGGGACACTTTGGTCTCATTCACATCTCTAACAGCAACGACTACAGTCACAAGTCTCCCCGCCTCTCAAAATCACCGTCACCCATCACCATCGCCTTCTCTTCCGTGCGCCCCAGCAGCCCCGTCCTCCTTCGTCGTCGATTACTGCCCAAGCAGCCGGCGACCTGAGCCACCAGGACCGCAGCCGCTGCTTGGACCTCGCCGGAAGCATGCCTAGGACAGCAGGTCGAGCCCTCGCTTCATCCGCCTCCGACCTTCGCTGCAGTACCGTTGCCATCACCGTCGTTACCCTTCGCGCTGCCTTCGATCACTACCGTCAGCACCGCCCGTTTTTCGCCGCCCATCGCCGCAGGGCCTCCGCCTAGAACCCTTCGAATTGCCCCCTCCCGGGATCCATCGCCGCCGGGGAGCTTCGTCAGGTTTTTCCTTTGTCCCTGTACGTGAGTTCGAAGAAGATAGAAAACGGGGACTACAATTTCTTTTATAGAAATTACAGAAACTTCCCTATTATTTTGTCTATCCCCGTTTTGACCCTAAGTTAATTATTTATTAAGTTAAGCGGTCAGTATTTCTAAACTATTCAATTCTCGCCCGTTTCAGCGACAACAAGAAATCTCGAAGCACCCACGCCTGATCACACTCCCCGAGGAATTCATATTGTTATAGATTTTAAACTTTATAGAATTAAATGAATTTCAAATTGAGTTAAGTGAAGTTAATTGTATAAAATATCAATATTAAATAATTTTTTTTCCGTTGGATTCAATAAGTGTTAAAATCTCACCTTGTTGTCGTCAACCGATCATCAAAGTTTAAGGCAAGTGATTTCGTTCAACGCTCTTTCCGTGTTTCTTGATTCTTTTGACGTGCCTTTTTAATTCTTCCGTGTCCAATGCGGCCCTATGGCTAATTTCCGGCCCTGTGGCTAATTTCCTTCCCAGTTTCGATAAATTGCATATTCTTCTACTTATTTAATTTATCTTCTTACTCATAAATTTGCATGAGTATAAATTAATGGGCAATTGTTAAATTAATTATAGTGATATGTGTATTAAATACGTTGTTTGTTTATAACTCGAGATAAGTATAAATTGCCCATTTTCATGTTCCGAACTGCATGAATTTCTGCTTGTTTCTTTCATGCAAATTAATAGCATGTGATATTAAGATCCTTTGAAATATCCGTGTTTGTACGTCTTTGTTGGTTTAATGTCGTTATTATGATCACCTAGTATTAAATATTAAAGATGTTATAATTAAAATGTGCATCTCACGTGGTGCGGATGGATTGAAACTCAGTTGCGAGGGCTATCTCGCAGGTTGGGAATAGTGTAAAGCCCGATCTAAAAGGTTTCATGGAATATTTAGATTTCAAACATTCTCAGGTCACAGTCCTAGTTGAGTCTGGACCCGCGGTACGATTAGACTTCAAAGTCTCAAGTCGCAGTCCTATTTGAGTCTGGACCCATGTCACTACGTTTATATTGTGTTATTTACATATATACATTATTTTTATTATCAAAATTATTGATAGGTGATCCATTCAGTTATATTATACTTTACTCTTATTCGAGTTATAATTCTTTTTTTTATCTTATAATCAATAATTATTATCATCCGAGTCATGTGTGAATTTTTACCTTCTTATCCAGTTTCCACTTTAAATATTCGTGTCTTTCCCTTAACCTATGAAATACCGTTTTATGGTCACTGTAGTCTTAACATTTTCCCTATCATTTGCTACTCTTAATTGTACTAACCATCCTATTTATTGGATGACTGATGTCCTTCGTTCTCACGAAACACCAAACCATATTCCACAGGTCTAGTGCAAGCATCAAAGCAGGAGAGAGTTGAAGAGAGGACTATCATAATTGGATTTTTAAACTAAAATTTCAAACCCTTAAAGTTTCCGCAACGCTACGCTGGTTTTTAGCCACTTTGTAATTTATTTACAGTTTATGGTTTTCGGGATTTCCAACTATGTTGTTGAGATTGGTTATTTTAAAATATGATATTTAATTGACTTCCGCATTATTTTATTCAACTGCTTGAAGTACGGTCGTGTTTATGTGAGCATGGTTGCATGCCCTTATAAGCCTCAGGTGAATGCAAAGACATTAGAGTCTGTGGATTCACCGGCTCTGCAACACTCCCTTGGGATTTAAAAGGGGGTGTTACACCGATCTCCCCCGAGCCGGAGACCAATAGATCGAGTCAAACCCGACCTTTCTCCAAACCGCATCTAGGGGTTGCACTTCCGTTTTAGTCTCTAGAAGTGCCATGATTTGAATGTTTTCAATTTTAAAGAAAAGGTCAATTTATGTCCAAAGATTTTTTTTCCCGATTCACAACAATTCCATGAGCTTATCTTCATTTTGGATTATGGAGTGTTTTGTTTATCATTTCATATTTTCTGTTTTCGAAAGGTTTGCAATTGTTGTGGAGTTTTCCAGTTTTTTGGCAGCAAGGGCACCATATATCAGTACTTCGCACCCAATGGTAGGTTGCAAATAGGGTGGGGAAAAATTACCATGAAAACCAAACCAACATGTACCAACCGAACCAACGTAATTGGTAATCAATTATATTGGTTACCAATATAATTGGTTCAGTATAGCGAACCAAGTTCCAAACCTTGGTACGGTAACAGTAATGAGAATGAAAAAGTTGGTATTACAATTACCAACCAATTCGAAATTGGTTGATACGGTAATACCAACCAATTCCTACCAAGCCAAGTATACCTAGTTTTATTTTTATTTCTTTATTTTATTTTGAGATTTTATGTTTTGTTTTTAATTTTTTTTTAACTTTTTTTCCATCAGAAAATGTTTTTAATCAAGGGAGGAATACTAATTAACTTTTCCATATACTTATTTTTTAAAACTTTTTCCTACCAAACCATGTGTTCTTATTAGGAAGAGACATTGTTTGCTTGGGTTTTTGCTTACCTCTGAAAGGAGAAAAGGATTATTGAGTGGGTAGCTAGATCGTTTGGTATAATTGTTGTTATTGTTCATATACTCAACTTTACAAATAGGTTCAGTTTGCCATTATAAGCTGTAAATAACTTCGCTAGAGTAAATCATGGAAAGGTGCATAGACAAATTAGAGTATAATGACAAGGAAGGGACACATCTAGTGTCAGGCGGTCCAATATGCCAATCATTTATGTTGTTGTCTCTCTTTCCAGTTGCTCTTTGTTTTCGGATACGACTTTTCATGTCCTGGTTGTGTCTAGAGGAGGAGCCTGACCCCAAGACTTGCTTCATTATCGTCGATACTTTCCTCAGAATCTAGTGTTCAAGCCACCAGTCAGTCTTTAGGCCTTCTCTGATCAATATAAATCATCTACAGTCAAAATAAAGTTCACAAAGGGAACTGGAATCAAGAGTAGTCAATCTGGGATGCAAAGGATGCATCTTTTTTAGCGTGAGTTCACATGATCCAATCAGCTCCAAGTCAAGATGGGCAACAATCACAACAACCTGGAACTTGAGTCGAGAGTGCGACAACAGGAAACAGAACTGAAAAGATTGGGTGCCCACCCTCAAAAGTTTCATAGGCTCAATAGTTTTCATCCTTTGTCTCATTTGGGTAATTTTTTCAATTGGGTCAATGGTAGTTTTCTTTTCAAAGCATGTGGGTTCTTTGAGGTTGTTCATCTCTTTTCCTTTGTGCATAGTATAGGGACAACAAAGACTGTGAGTGTCCCAAAACACAAGTGCATACTTGGGTGTATAGAACATCAATGGGATTATTGGGATAATAGTAAAGCAAACATAGGGGATCATCATCCATATCCGAATACAATGACATTTGGTCGAAATGGAATTGTAGAGAGAAGGAATAGAGTACCTATGTTCAATAGTATTCTTCCAGTACATGATGGACGGTTTTTAGTCGCGTAAACCGTATCAAAATAAAACTCAAACCTACAACCTAGTATAGCAAGCAAGTAAGAGGTCGATCCCACAGAGAATCAAGTATTCATTTGCAATGTGTATTTACCAATTAGTGAAAGGGGGGATTTTTGGGTGATTGAAATAAGAAAGAAAACAAAATAAACTATAAACAAGTTGATGCAAAACAATTTAGAGAAAACCGATCTACCTACAACTATCCGTTTTATTTGGTTGAATTGATCCTTGTAACTTCTTCTCGTCCTATTAAGTTTCCTATGAATGCCCTTGTCCCGACCTAATATAGTTACTAGTCCAACCAGTCCTAGCAACCCTTATCAATCGAACAGTCCCTAAAGAAGGATTTAACCCAATTGATAGCTTTAAGTTCAGAGATTAGCCAAGGTATTTACAGTTCCTAAAAAAGGATTTAACAACACATTCAACTTCCTACTCATTCAATTAGTTCAACCAGCCCTAAAGGAATAAGTTTGCCACTTAGGTTAAGGTTCACAACCAGGAATCTACAAAACCTTAGCGATTGAATTGATCTAACAAGTTGGCCAGACAAGATAGAACAAATCAATAATCAATCAAGCACAAAGAAGTTGAAGCATTCACAAATAGGAAACAAGGAGCGAGAATTAGAAACTCACAATCAATCAAAATAAAGCTTCAATTTGCAAGTAGAACGAAGAGAGTTTAGTCGCCCATGGCGAACATCGCTCTCTCTCTAATTGTCTGATGAAAAGTAGAATAGAATAGAAGTCCTAGAAAAATAACTAAAATTGGCCTTATAAACAATCCCAAGTCGGCCATGAAACAAAACAAAAGCATCTAGGGTTTATTTAATCAAAACGCAGCGTTATGTGCTGACGGCAGATGCGGCGGCCGCCGCATGTATGCTGCGGCCGCAGCATCAGTATTCTTTTTGCAACGTCCCTGGCGGCGGCCGCTGCAAACCATGCGGCGTCCGCTGCATTGGTCTTTCACGGAAAATCCATTTTGAAATAGCTCTCGACGTCAACATGAAAGTTGTAGCTATCTGAAAGAGCTTTCCAACGCATGGTCATAATAGTCCATCAGACAACCGAGGCCTCCAGAAAGTGCAAAACAAGTTCAGCATGTCTGGCGACAACTTTTGCAGACTTGTTCTTCGTTTAGGCTCGCTTCTTCTTCTCAGGACCTCTTGAGATCTGCATGTAAGCTTCTTCGATCAACTAGACATTCTCATCCAATGCGTTATCAACCCATGTCTCCTCCTCGGATCTACCATTACCTGAAATAATCAATAAAAGCATGTAGATTCCGACTCCACCAACATAGAAAGCAAATATGCAAATTCTACTTAAATCATGCATGATATGCATCTTAACTAAGCTAAATGCAACCTATTATGCCTTCCTAAATGCATGCTATCAAACTCCCCCACACTTAAGCTTTTGCTTGTCCCCAAGCAATGAAAAACAAATATAGAATTAATCATCCCACAAATAAGATCTTCATGCTATTGTTTTAGAAAAGCAACATCAAGCAATAGGAGTCATGAATAAAAGAACAAATATCCTAGCAAATATATGAGCGATCCAATAGTAAAAGCAAATTTAATCCAACCTCACCAGTATGATGTGTTTCACTCAAACTCCCATGTGTTTAGTCTTTAAAGTCCAACTCTCAACTCAATCCAAAATGCTCTATACACCGTGAAAGTTATCACTTGCAAACAACATCATGAGGACTTTTATAAGGTTGTAATGGGGCTTTGGTAGGAACACAAGATATGAGAAACATTTGGGCTTGTGGTGCTAAAAATCCGGGAAAAAGGAACAACAACCAACCAGAACAACACCAAAACTTCCATACTTCACAAACCATTCCAATAACATAAACTCCAATACACATCAATAAGCACTCTTCGATTTCAATAGCCATACAACTCATGCATTTTTTCCCATTATGATGACTTCTTTTCTTTTCTTTTATGCTTACTTTTGCCCCTAGGTGAATTTTATCCTCCCTAGGTCCAAGCTTACTAGACTTTTACTCCTAAGTGAATTTTATCCTCCTTAGGCCCCTAGTAACAAGTCATCTCTATTATGAACAAGGGTTACCTTATTTTGGCTATGCCTCTCGCAATGCACAACCATACATATATCATCTCCACTCAAAGCAACTCCAACATAAAGATTTTTCACCAATTCTCCTCCTAATTCCCCGATAGGGTCAGGCTAATCATTGGCTATGATATGTTTTTGTGGAGCTATAAAAAAGAATAGGCTTTAAGGCTCAGATGGGCTTCAAGCAGAGGATAATGCAAATGGTAAATAAGGTATAATACGACTAAAGAAAACATGCCTCAATCATTTGAAATTCACAAGCACCAAACATGTGCAATACGGTATAGAAATAAGAAGCATATGGAGAGTATAATGACACAATAAAAGCAAAAGGGAATAATATGTAAAGTCCCTATAAGGCCAAAACAAACTCCCAAAGGTTATGTTTTTTTTTTTTTATTTCAATTAAACCTCAACTATGAATCATACTTGCTCAATTATATTCTCAAATCATTCTCCAATATCATTTTCAAGCAATTCAATCAAATCATGGGATTTATCCAATTAAGATCATAAAAATAAATTAGAGGACAAACTAAACCAAGATGGGTATCTTTAATAACACCTAAATGCAATGCATGATATTTTTGTGATTTTTTTTTTCCAAATGTGATATATGAGTAAAAATAAATATGACAACATAAATAAACATGATAACATAAGTAAACATGATATGCAAACTCTATCTATATGCAATGCAATCTCTCCCCCACACTTAAACCTTTCATTGTCCTCAATGAAACATAAAAGACAACAAAAATAAAAACATAGAGGAAGAGATGAATGAAATACTCACAATATGGTGGATGGGTCTCTTTAGGTCGGATCTGAGGATTTCAATGGCCTTTCCTGAAAGCTTAGTCTATCCCAAACCAAAAACAACTATCTAATGCCTAATGGAAAACCTAATTTATTGAAAAGAAAACTAGCTAACTAGGAATTGAAATAACTAAATTAGAAAACTTACCTCGGGTTGCCTCCCGAGAAGCGCCTTTCTTTAATGTCATTGACCTGACTTATTTTCAATCTCAAGATCTTAGCTATCAGACATCGTCAAAGCCCGCAGTAGCGTATCATATTCCTGTGCACACATCTTACAAAGAACATCATAGCACAATAAATTGAAAGCATAAAATGTGAAACTCAAGAACCCTTTCAATCTATCAAAGAGTCTAGCACGACTCTCTGCATAAGGAATATGATACCACCAGTACAGTTCCGCTTGTGGCTTTTCAAAATAGCAATCAAAAGGATCAACACAATCATCATTACCTTCCAAATTGCAAATGTTTACCTTTATTACCTCTTGCGCCTCAGCTGATGGCTCTAGACCTTGTTCATCAATGGGCGAGCTCAGAATGGATGTTGCAGATAGAGTAGGAGATACATCACATGTAACCTCATGCGTCGACTCATGAGATTCAAAGTCAGGAAGCACTAGAACCTTTTCTCCATCATCGAAGAAGCTATCGTTGTCATCAAATAATTCATCCTCTTCTTCTTCGAGGCTCCTTTCTTTCTCACCTTTTGCACTTAATATTTGAATGAGTTGGCTCATCTGATTCTCCAAGTTTTCACAGCGGCTCATTTGTTCCTCCAATTTTTCAAGCCGACTCATTTTTTCTTTTTCCAGCTGCTGCAACACTTGTGTGAGAGTTCGGATTGATACTTCCCGCTCAACCTGTCGACTCATGTTGCAGAAAAAATCCCAAATCTCAAAGAGTACCATATCCAATAAGCCTCCATTACTCATGGACTCAACAAGATTCCGTGTTTCGACATTCATCCCATCAATATATGCAAACACACATCTCCCGTACACCATATTGATAACCCCACGAACCAAGGTCGTTAACATACTCATGCAATCTAGTGAAATATTGATGAAAGTTCTCACCTTCAAATTGCGCTAATCTCAACATCTTGAAAAAGTTAGTAGCAAGGGTGTTGTGAACCGTAAGATAGGTTCACAACAAAGTTAGATATATAAACAAAAATTAATAAATACACAAAACAAAGAAATAAACTTGATTCCCCGGCAACGGCGCCAATTTGATGGACGGTTTTTAGTCGCGTAAACCGTATCAAAATAAAACTCAAACCTACAACCTAGTATAGCAAGCAAGTAAGAGGTCGATCCCATAGAGAATCAAGTATTCATTTGCAATGTGTATTTACCAATTAGTGAAAAGGGGGATTTTTGGGTGATTGAAATAAGAAAGAAAACAAAATAAACTATAAACAAGTTGATGCAAAACAATTTAGAGAAAACCGATCTACCTACAACTATCCGCTTTATTTGGTTGAATTGATCCTTGTAACTTCTTCTCGTCCTATTAAGTTTCCTATGAATGCCCTTGTCCCGACCTAATACAGTTACTAGTCCAACCAGTCCTAGCAACCCTTATCAATCGAACAGTCCCTAAAGAAGGATTTAACCCAATTGATAGCTTTAAGTTCAGAGATTAGCCAAGGTATTTGCAGTCCCTAAAAAAGGATTTAACAACACATTCAACTTCCTACTCATTCAATTAGTTCAACCAGCCCTAAAGGAATAAGTTTGCCACTTAGGTTAAGGTTCACAACCAGGAATCTACAAAACCTTAGCGATTGAATTGATCTAACAAGTTGGCCAGACAAGATAGAACAAATCAATAATCAATCAAGCACAAAGAAGTTGAAGCATTCACAAATAGGAAACAAGGAGCGAGAATTAGAAACTCACAATCAATCAAAATAAAGCTTCAATTTGCAAGTAGAACGAAGAGAGTTTAGTCGCCCATGGCGAACATCGCTCTCTCTCTAATTGTCTGATGAAAAGTAGAATAGAATAGAAGTCCTAGAAAAATAACTAAAATTGGCCTTATAAACAATCCCAAGTCGGCCATGAAACAAAACAAAAGCATCTAGGGTTTATTTAATCAAAACGCAGCGTTATACGCTGACGGCAGATGCGGCGGCCGCCGCATGTATGCTGCGGCCGCAGCATCAGTATTCTTTTTGCAACGTCCTTGGCGGCGGCCGCTGCAAACCATGCGGCGTCCGCTGCATTGGTCTTTCACGGAAAATCCGTCTTGAATTAGCTCTCGACGTCAACAAGAAAGTTGTAGCTCTCTGAAAGAGCTTTCCAACGCATGGTCATAATAGTCAATCAGACAACCGAGGCCTCCAGAAAGTGCAAAACAAATTCAGCATGTCTGGCGACAACTTTTGCAGACTTGTTCTTCGTTTAGGCTCGCTTCTTCTTCTCAGGACCTCTTGAGATCTGCGTGTAAGCTTCTTCGATCAACTAGACATTCTCATCCAATGCGTTATCAACCCATGTCTCCTCCTCGGATCTACCATTACCTGAAATAATCAATAAAAGCATGTAGATTCCGACTCCACCAACATAGAAAGCAAATATGCAAATTCTACTTAAATCATGCATGATATGCATCTTAACTAAGCTAAATGCAACCTATTATGCCTTCCTAAATGCATGCTATCAGTACACCACAAGGGAGGGGGCGCAGCAGGCAAGCCAAGGAGGCCGCCTACCGACCGCAGCCCTGAGGCGCCACCAGAGGTAGGCCAAACGCCATCGACATACCCCGATTTTTCTTGTCTTCGTTGTCCGTCTCTCTTTGCAATTACAATTTATTTTACGGGAACCAGTAGACGGAGAGACATCACACTCCAACCACAACAACTACCAGACACCAACAGCCCAGTCGTGCCGTTGAAGCCGAGTGGGACGCCACCACCCGACCTCTTTTTTCCTCTTCTTCTTCTTGTTTTTTTTTTTCCAGATCCATTTCTTTTGATTGCGATTATAGTTCTTTATTCCCCATAACTCGAATTTGGACGTTTTTTAGCCTTGTAGGGGTTGATTAAGGGTACGAATTTCATGTTTTGGTGGTTTACAATCCCATTCGTGATTGATGCGGGATCCACTTTCATACTAGGTTGGGGTTTGTTTTGTAGGGTTTATGTTTATGGCTTTCTTGTTGCGATTTTGAGTGAACTGAGGCTCGGTCGGGCTATTTCGTTAATCACGGGGGGTGGCAGTACCTGGGTGCCGGTGGTGTCTAGGGTTCTTTTGGTGAAAGGGTGCACTTTCTCTCTCTATCGCTTTCTCCTTCATCTTTTTACAAGGCAATGATGTGATGGAAAATATACTGAAAATTTATTTTTAGGGTGACCCAAACCTGTGCATGTTGAAAGGGTTACCCAAATATTTGTAAAACAAGCATCCCCCTCTCACTCTTGCAAATTTTCCACTACCAGTGCTAGTTTTGCAAACTCTCAATATTTTTGGTATAGTTATGCCAATTTGCCTTTTTGTTTCTAGTTATCAACTATTTCATTTAAAAATGTCATATTTAAGTTTGAATTATACATTAAACTTTTTCTTTCAATATTATTTTAAAAGTAATTATACCTGATTTTTTTCTATTTTTTTCTTTATTACTCTCAACTATTAAAATACAAAAAAAATTCACGATTTTAGTGTTTTTGAATAATTTTTTAAAAAATCTTTTTAATATGTATACAGGAAAAAAAAATCATGAAATTTTTTTGGCACCCTTACCGATTTTCTGGTTCCTGTATAAACCACATAAACGAATGGAGTATAAACTATTCTCAACCGATGCACTATATGAGAATCAATCAATTTATATGATGACAAAGTACATGAAAATAAATACGTAGATGAGATCCATATTAAAATGGACCAACAACGGTATTAAATAAGGAGCTAGTATCCCGTCATCAAGGTTCATAAATTAGGTCAAATTGATTGGTAAGGAACTTTAATGTAATTATTTTGGGGACCATGTTATAATTTTCAACCTTTATGGGCTGATTTATTTTACAGTACGTACGTTATAGTTGGTAAGACCTGCTTAATCTGAGAAATCAAATCTCTGACCGACTCAAATCCATATTCAATCTTGATAGATTACATAGGTCTTAATATTGTATAGTGGGCTAAAAGCCCATTAAGGCTCAATACCTTTGTAATATATATATATATATATATATATATATATATATATATATATATATATATATATATATATATATATATATATATATATATATGTTATATTAATGAATGGAAACCCTGAGGAGGACTTTACATCAATTCTATGATCCTACATGGTATCACATCCTTTTCTTACTCACGGAACCCTAGTTTGATCCTCCCGCCCCACCCCTCCTATTACCGTCGCCGGCGTCGTCTCCTCGCCGCCTCTCTCTCTCCCCTCGCCTCACGGCTCCTCCTCGCCGCCGTCCTACCTCCCCCCCTCGCTCTCGCTCTCGAGCCCGACTCTCTCCCTCTCGCCGCCTCTCGCTCTCGCTTCCTTCCGCAAAAAAAAAAAAAAAATTAAAATAAAAATGTCCGACCTTTTCTGCTTCGCCCGCGGCCGCGCCCGCGGCATCCACATCCGCAGCGGCCACCGCGTCACTCGCGGCCCTCCTCCTTTGACCGCCGCCCCTCGATGGTCCCCGGTGCCTGGCTTCAACCCTCATTGGCTACACTCCGGCTCTCCTGCCCCGTGACCTCGGGCCTATCTGACATCGTCTGATCATCGCGTTGTTCCGCCGGATGGGCATCACGCCTTCTCCTCCCACATGACGACACCTTCAGACTCTTCTTGGTACATGGACACTGGTGCCACCTCCCACATGACGAATTTCTCAGGTAACCTCTCATCTCTTTCTTTTAAGGGTCATGCACACTCTATTATCGTCGGAAATGGTGGTCGTCTTGCTACTTCGGGGATTGGTCACGCCACATTACAGACCCCAACCCACCCACTACACCTTAACGATGTCCTCATTGCCCCAAAGATTGTCAAAAACCTTATCTCTGTCCGTCGGTTCACGACAACAACGTTTCCCTTACGTTTGATCCCTATGGTTTCTCTGTGAACGATCTTACTACGGGGGTTACTCGAATGAGATGCAACAACACCGGGGAGCTCTACCCTGTCACACCACCTCCCGCGTCCAGTCAGTCGTGTCCGGTCGCCCTCTCGGCATCATCATCCAGCCTTTGGCATGCACGCCTTGGTCATCCCAGTCTTGCAGTTTTAGATTTACTTCGTTATAAGAGTCTTGTCCAATGTCATAAAGAGCATCGCTCTGGTTTATGTTCATCTTTTCAGTTAGGCAAGCATACCAGACTTCCTTTTCAGCGTTCTTTAAACACTACTTTTGCACCTTTTGATATTATTCATAGTGATATTTGGACATCTCATGTGCCTAGCAAGGAGGGTCATAAGTATTACCTTTGTTTCTGGATGATTATACACATTTCTTATGGGTTTTCCCTTTGCACTTTAAATCTCAAGTGTTTCCTATCTTTGCCAAATTCCACGCTTACATCAAAAAACAGTTTCACACCTCTATCAAGTGCTTTCAATGTGACAATGGCCGCGAATTTGACAACAAAGATTTTCACACTTTCTTCAATACCAATGGGATCTCCTATCGCTTGTCCTGCCCCTACACCTCCCAACAAAATGGCAAGGCCGAAAGAATCATCCGAACCATTACTAATATGATGCGCACTCTCCTCTTCCACGCATCCATTCCCCCTCACTTTTGGCCTTATGCCTTAGCCACCACGTGCTACCTCCTAAACATTCTACCTTCCACCACCCTCCACCATCGCTCACCATTTCAGGCACTGTATTTCACTTTACCCAGGTATGATCACCTTCGTACCTTTGGATGCTTGTGTTTTCCAAATCAATCATCCACCGCCCCTCACAAGCTTCACCCACGCTCCACTCCTTGTGTCTTTCTTGGCTACCCGTCTGATCATCGCGGTTACATCTGCCTCGATATCAAGACCCACAGGATCATTTTCTTTTTCAGAGTCTCCCACACCCACCGTGTCTCCGTCAGAGTCTGAGTCACCATTCCCGTATTTTCTTCTTCCCCAGAGCTCTCCCGGTGCTCCTGCCCCTCTCCCCCTCCCCCCCCCCCCCACCACCACCCCCCACCAGACCACACACCCGCAGCGTCTCTGGTGTCTTCCGACCCCGTCAAATCGTCTCGATGACCACCACACATCACCCCGCCTCTCAACACCATGCCTACATCCCTCCGTCGGATCGCCATATTGTAATGCTGCGCCCGCCGCAAAATGCGGCGCCCGCAGCCAATCAACTAAATCATCCTTACCCTCCGTCCCACACACTGGCGGCGCTCGCAGGACACCTTGCGGCGCCCGTAGCACCCCTTGCGACGCCCGCCGCCAATCAACTAAACCATCCTTACCCTCCGTCCGACAAATATGCGGCGCCCGCCGCAAATCAACCCCGCTCCGCCCCCCTTGCCCCCGTCCCTCCCGACTCCCACTCAACCCCTTCCTCCACCTCGACCTCCCAGTTCCCCATCCCCACCTCCCACAAAACAACCCTCCTCGACCCGAATTGGCAGGCGGCTATGCTCGACGAATACAGGGCCCTTACAAAGAATGGTACTTGGGTTCTTGTCCCTTGCCCTCCAGCGGCGAATGTCGTTCGCTGTATGTGGCTCTTTCGTCACAAGTTCCGCTCTGATGGGACGTTGGAGCGCTATAAAGCACGTCTTGTCGTCAACGGTCGATCTCAGCAGGTAGGTATTGATTGTGATGAGACCTTCAGCCCCGTGGTCAAGCTTGCCACTATCCGAGTGGTATTGAGCTTAGCTCTGTCGCGCAAATGGGCCATTCATCACCTGGATGTCAAGAACGCTTTTCTGCATGGTCACCTGAATGAGACAGTCTACATGTTTCACCCGCCGGGATTTACTGATGCTGATCGTCCCAAGCACGTCTGTCTCCTGAAGCGCTCTCTGTATGGTCTGAAATAGGCTCCGCGAGCTTGGTTCCAGCGCTTTGCTTCTCATCTGCTCCGCTTGGGTTTCATTGGCAGCCGCTCGGATTCGTCCCTGTTTATCTATCGCAGAGGCTCTAACATGGCATTTCTGTTACTGTATGTTGACGACATCATTCTCACCGCCTCTTCTGATGCTCTTCGGACGTCGATTATTTCACAGCTGAGTGCTGAATTCGCTATGTTAGATTTGGGTCAGTTGTCTTACTTCTTAGGAGTTGCTGTTCAGCGGCATGCGTCTGGGCTATTCCTCTCACAGAGTAAGTATGCTGCTGAGATTGTTGCTCGGGCTAAGATGAGTAACTGCAATCCTGTCGCCACCCCTGTCGATACATCCAACAAGCTCAGCGCTCACTCTGGTCCTTTGGTTGATGATCCGACATTGTACAGGAGCCTTGCTGGTGCTCTTCAGTACCTCACCTTCACCAGACCTGATATCAGTTACGCCGTTCAGCAGATATGCTTGTTCATGCATGCACCCAAGGAACGCCAGTTTCATGCCTTAAAGCAGATCATTCGGTACATCAGCGGCACACTCGAGCTCGGCACCACGATCACTCCTTCCTCTAAGCTTGACCTTGTTGCTTACACTGATGCGGATTGGGGTGGTTGTCCTGACACACGTCGCTCCACGTCTGGTTACTGTGTCTTCCTCAACGACACCCTTGTGTCGTGGTCGGCCAAGCGTCAGTCTGTCGTGTCTCGCTCCAGCGCTGAGGCCGAATACAGGGGCGCTGCCAACGTTGTCTCCGAGTGCTCTTGGCTCCGCAATCTCCTGCTTGAGCTCTGTTGCCCTCTTATGAAGGCCACTCTGGTCTACACTGATAACATCTCTGCCGTCTATCTGGCTAGCAACCCGGTTCAGCATCAACGCACGAAGCACATTGAGCTTGATCTCCACTTCGTCAGGGACAAGGTTGCCATAGGACATGTCCGTGTTCTACATGTCCCGTCCTCGTATCAGTACGCTGATATATTCACCAAGGGTTTACCTAGATAGTTGTTCATTGATTTTCGCTCTAGTCTCACTGTACGACCCCCTTTAGTTTCGACTGCGGGGGTTTGATAGATTACATAGTTCTTAATATTGTATAGTGGGCTAAAAGCCCATTAAGGCCCAATACCTTTGTAATCTATATATATATATGTTATATCAATGAATGGAAACCCTGAGGAGGACTTTACATCAATTTTATAATCCTACAAATCTAACTCAAGTAAATTCTAAACTTATTACCAAGTATAAATGAATAAGATTAAGGTCGATTCCATAGTTTGGATTGTACAGTTATCGATTAGACAATATAAAGATGAGATTAAATGAAAGTACAGGTAAAACGGTAAATAAAATAATGCAACGAATATATATGTTGTGACCTAAATTTACCATATTTTACAGTAACTTTAATATCGTTTTTTGCATACTTTACATACATTTGGGCTAGCTAGTACAGAATCTATGTAGTTTATGTTTATTTGCCAAATTATGGAATCTACACCAGTTTCTGTTTAAATTTGCAGAATTCGAGACATTTTACAGCAACTCTAAGGAAGGTCAGAAAAGCTCGGAAAACCAATACAGAAGTCCAAGGTCAAAGAAGCAGCGGAACCAAGAGAATCAAGCTGAAAGTCAGGCTACTCGATCTCGAGTAGGCCCTACTCGATCTAGACGAGCATGTCCGAGCACAGGCCTTGTCGACTAGGAGCCAGACCAACCCAGCTCTGGAGCCCTACTCGATCTCGACAAGCCCTAGTCGAGATCAACGACGCCTCAGCACCACACCCGGAGTCGACGAGGAGAGGAGGCAAGCCGAGGACGAGGACGACCAGGCAGCACTCGCTGCCAGCGACTCGACTCGTTGCAGCGGACCGCTCATTGCCGCGGAAATCTTCGCTGCCAGCGGGATGCACCAAGACAAGGGAGCTCGCCAACTCGCTCCAGCGGAGGGGGGCTCTCGCACCTGCGGATCGACGACCTCGCTGTAGCGGAAGGGGAAACTCACGGAAGCGGAAGGGAAGACCCAACTCGATGTCGACGAGCCCTTGTCGAGGTCGACGAGACCCGTGAGCCAAGTCCGAGCCACATCGAGCACCAGCTAACCGAGACGACGAAGCCGAGCCAGTCGACAACACTCCTACTCGATGTCGAGGAGACCCTAGTCGACATCGACGACGAATCCAGAGCTGTGTGACGTGGCTTGACGAATCCTACTCAGAGTTGGAGTCCTTGGAAGCCGAGAAGGCCAAAATCTATCCGATTTTATCTACATCTATCATGGAAGAGAGTTTTATCCACTTGAGACAATTTAGATATATTTAGATTTAATTTCTTTATCGCTTTTATTTATCATTAAGCATTTTAGATATAGATATAGATATTCTATCCTTGATTAGTAAGGAATAGAAGGCTATAAATAAAGCCCTAGGGGTTGGTTTTTCAGATTCCATCACAATACAATCTTAGAGGGGGAGAAGTAGTTCCACAGAGACAGTTTAGGAGTTCTAAAGTTTTTAGGGTTTTGGCTTTTTGCGAAAGTTGATTGCCGGGATTATAAAGGCTTTTGAATATAGTTTAATGCAAGTTTCTTTTCATCAATCAATGTCTGCGATTGCAATGAGGCGTGAGTAGTCCACTCACTTCTGGGGCTGGGGTGAGCCCGACGGTGGCCATGTGAGATGATGCAGTAAAGGTCCGATCTTTTTATGCAATTCGTCTCCTATCCCTTTGAGCATGATTCTTTTGCGAGAGTTGAAGGTGATCCTTGTTTGTATTATTGATGCGAAAGTGATCTTAATGCAACTTGGATTAATTATGTGAAAAGGGTTAGTAACAATTAGGGTTTATGCGAAAGCCTCTATATGCCTATTTGTTAACAATGAAAGTTGTTTGATGGAAAGCATGATCTTTTATGCCTTTATGTGTTACTTTCCATGGTTATCGTTGTGGTGTTGATACCCTGGCCATGGAAGTCTTTTATTATATTGATTTATTTCTATCAAAAATCTGAGTTCTGTGTTCGAATTTGCAATTTAAAGTTTCTGTCTTTCCTGTCGATACAGAGGAGAGCCTTGTCGATCTCGAGTAGGACCCTAGTTGACATCGAATAGAGTCTTGTCTAGGTCGAGTTGAGTTTTTGCTTCTGTCGTCGAGTTGAAAGTTTCTGTTTTTACAGTTTGTCGATCTCGAGTTACTGCTTGTCGAGATCGAGTACGCTTCTGCCTTGATTTGTTCTTTACTTTCGTTTGCTTTTGTTCTTTACTTTCTTTCGTTATTTTCTGTCTTTGCTTTTGTTTCTGTTTTGCTTTGTCTTTTTTGCTTTTATTTCTGTCTTTCTGCTGCTTGTCTGTGAGAATCTGTTGCTACCTAAGAACTGCTGACGTGCTTCCTCGTGGATTCGATCCTGACAACCTTCTACTACAACTGGAGGAAGTCTTGTATTTATTTGATGAGACAGGGAAGTCAGTCTGAACTTTATTTTATATTTATTTCATACTTGACCATCCTCTGCAACAACAATCTGGCGCCGTTGCCGGGGAGGCAATCATTCGCGCCTTAGGTAGTTAAATCTCACGTTTACTTTGAGTTACTTTTCAGGTGTATGCGCCGTTCTGGTCTACCACCCGAGTTTGACAGCTTAGACGAACCAGAGCGTTACCTACACATCCACTCTAAACTCAAAAGGATCATGGCGGCCGCTGAAACACAAGAACAGCTGATTGCCAGGCTTACAAGAGAGCTAGCCGCAAAGGATACCACTATAGCCAATGAAAGGGCAGCGAGGGAACAAGAAGCTGAGCGCGCAAGGCAAGCAGAAGCTGAGCTTGCCCAATATCCAACTACTGCTGAGGATTATATGCATCCAACCCTCGTCGTGCCTGAATCGACGATTCTTATCCCTGAAAACTCTTTTGAAATTCGCACTCAATTTCTTATAGAGCTTAAAAATAACGCCTTTTTTGGTAGATTTAATGAGTGTCATCTTGAACATATTACGAACTTTTCTGACATATGCCGTACTCTTGCTGAAGGTACAACTCTGGAATATGTCAAGATGAAGTCTTTTCGCTGGTCACTGGCTAGACCTGCACTGAAGTGGCTTGAAGGGCTGAAACCAAGATCACTGACAACATGGGCCCAAGTAGAGCAAGAGTTTCTGAACAAATTCTTCCCACCCGCCAAAACAGCACATCTCCGCCAGAAAATCACCGCCTTCAAACAGAAGCAAGGGGAACCACTGGCAAAAGCATGGGAGCGCTACAAGGAACTTCTGCGATCTTGCCCTACTCACGGACAGCCACCCTACGTCATTCAAGAGATCTTCTTCAACTCTCTTGATCAAGTCACTAAGGATAGAATCAACCACTATACTCGCTATGAGTATCTGACAATGCCGCCGAGTGACGCATGGGGTGTGCTAGAGAAGCTCACCAACTACGACAACAAGTATGGGTCTACTGCAACTTATGAAGAGAACCCATACGCCAGGCCAGCACCTTCCATGCCCCTCTATGAGCCTCCTAAGGAAATTGATCCGGATGTAAGGGAACAGTACTACAGAGATCAGAACAAGAAGCTCATAAAGCAAGTAAAGTATCTTTCTATCAACCAGCCTTGCATTGAATGCGGATCGCAGCGGCACACCACTCCTGAGTGCCCACACACAGAGCAAGTCAGGATGGCAGAACACCACGAGGAGGTAGCTTACGCAGGGGGTCCAAATCGCTCCATAGGGGACCAAAGGTTTCAGCAACCACAATGGAACCAAGGTGTCCCTAGGAACCCCCCGCCCTATAGAGCTCCAGGACATCCGGAAAGAGACCAGAAAAAGGATGATATACAGACAGTCCTAGAGGAAATACGGAGGAATCACTCAGAAACTAGGCATTCCTTCAACTCCGTCTACACTCAGATGCAAGGGGTCAACTCTAGGCTTGGGGAGATTGATATATGGCGAAAATCAGTTGATACACAGATTGGTCAGCTGGCAGCAGGAATCCCCAGACAGTCGGGTGCGCTCCCTGGGTCTTCAGAACCAAATCCTAAGGGAAAGACTGGGCACATCACTGCTGTAAAACTCAGAAGCGGACATCAACTGCAAGAGCCAGAGGTCGGAAAGCAGCAGAACGACGAAGAACAACAAGTCGACATCGACAACACTGTAGTCGACATCGAGGAGGGCCCAGTCGACGTAGAGGAGAAACTTCAGAAACCTTCGTCTGCACTAAACAACAACTCGACAACGCCCAATCTAGTCGAGATCGACAAAGACCTAGTCGATGTCGAGGAGCCCCTAGTCGAAGTCGACAAAGCTGCAGCCCCTCCGACGTCTGTTCCAAATCCGAAAAAGAGGTTGCCTTTCCCCACAAAATCTCCAAAGGACCCGGCAGAAAAGAAATTTCAGCGCTTCATCAAGATGCTTCAGAAACTCAACGTCACCATCCCCTTCACAGAAGCTCTCAATGAAATGCCATCCTATGTCAAGTTCCTAAAGGAGATACTGAGCAAAAAGCGATCAATGGCTGAAATTACAGAGGAATGCAGCCATTTGGACATACTGGAGAAGAGGCCGGATCCAGGTAAGTTTGCTATAACCATTGGATTTGGTCCATACAAAATTAATGCTTTATGTGATCTTGGAGCTAGTGTGAGTATAATGCCTTTAACAATTTGGTCCAAGATTAAGATAGGTGCCCTAGAGCCTGTGGATGCTAGACTATATATGGCCAACAACACGGTGGTCATTCCAACAGGCATGGTGGACAATGTGCCAGTACAAGTAGGTAAATTCTTTGTCCCTGCTGATTTCCTAGTTATTGATATGCAAGAAGATCCTGCTTGTCCAATTATTCTAGGGAGACCCTTCTTGGCGACGGTGGATGCCAACATAAGCGTAAGGAAAGGAGTGCTCACCTTCAACATCAGCGATGAGGTAATTGAGTATTCCTTTAATAAAACTGAAAGGCATACAGGTCCAATAGAAGAGGTGAAATCTATCTCAGCTGGCTACATCACCTGCGGGGAACCCAAGGTCAGAAATATGACCCCTGAGGAGCTGGAAAGGAGGGACATGGAGGCCCAGGTGGAGGAGATCATGGCAATCCTAAAGGAGGAGGCAGAAAATCCAATCGACACAAATGAAGGTACGTCGTTATGGATTAATTATTTTTCGGATGCTTTGACAGGAACTAAGTATGGGGTCAAGATCGACCAAGACTCCTCGACATCGAGGACCCTAGTCGATCTCGACAAGACACAGAAGCCTTCACCAGCACCAGCGTCATCGAGCAGCAACACAGAAGCTGAAGGCTACTCAACATCGACTAGGCTTGTCGAGATCGACCACCACCAGGCTCCATAAGCTCCTGCTTCCTCGACGCTGCAGCCACCAGGAGCAGAACCCTACTTGACATCGAGTAGGCCACTCGATGACGACAAGCCCTCGACTTCACCAGCTCCTGCATCCTCGAGCAGCCCACCACCAGAACCTGCCGACTCGTCGAGATCGACTAACCCTAGTCGAGATCGACCAAACACTGTGGTCCCCGATTCCGTCGCTGCAAAGGTAAGCCAAGGTATGGACCTCTCTTCTCCTATTTCCATTAAAGATCTATCTATACATGGGAGAGGTTCGCCTTGGTATGTGCGCTTATGTAGGATATCCAATGATGAGCCCAAGGAGTATGAAGTTGGAGACAAGCTCTATGTCTCTAAATCAAAGGATCATTGGTTCCCTAACAAATTCAACAAGAAGCGGATGGGACCTTTCGTGGTGAACAAGATCCATTCTGGAGGATTACAGCTGATGGACAAGAATGGAGTCTTATTTGAGGCCCGGGCTACATGGGCCCTGCAAATGCCACCTTGAGCTAAATGGAAAGTCGGCCTAGCGACTATAAAATCTAGAGCTTGTACATAGACTTTTTAGGACTTTTTGAGACTTTGTTTTTGGTTTGAAACACTTTTAGTTTTGCTATTGTGGGTATATGTCTTCTACACTTTTCAGGTCCATGGATAGAGGCAAGCTATATCAACATTCATACTCAGCCCAGGAGGTGCTTCCATTCGAAATTTAGAGGCCCTGCACATCAGTCTAGTGAGTTTCTTTCTTTACCCTTGTTTTTATACAGTGAGGACACTGTAATGTTTAAGTATGGGGTGGGGGAAGGGCTTACGTTGTGCATATTTGCCATATTTGACATTATTTGTGCATATTTAGAATTTATTTCTTTGGATTGCTACATGTCTATTTTGGAATGCATTATTTATCTATGTGCTTATATGCATGATTTCCAAAAGTTTGAAAAATGACCCCAATTGAAAATTTTGGTTAATGTCATGGAAGCTTATATTGGACTCGACGATGCAAAATTGGATTCATTAGAGATATAGCATGAAATTGCCTAGTAAAGGGAAGTCATAATGAAGTGCATATTTTTATGAAAACCATAGAAGGAGATAAAATTTGAAGTTGCTTTTGACATGTTGCATGATAAGATGATGGAGGACTTTATATTTCCATATAATGCTCATTGTTTGAAATCCTAGCCTTACCTATGCTTATGCATCACAAAAGCCATAATATGCCTTATTTCAATTATCGCTCCACATGACCTAAATATTTGCCATTCTTTACCTTATCCGGGGATTATGTTGAGAATGATGTTACATTATGGAGATTATCATATGGTGTTTGTGTTGTGATTATTATCATTATTGGAGTTTGGAAGGAAATTGTTTGAAATATATGGAAAATTTAATGAGTGAAAGAAAATCCAATCACCTCAGGAGATAAAGGTAGATTGACCCTGTTCTCTGAGATAATAGTTTAGAGAGATGGGACACATTGTGAGGAGTCCAAAGCACTAAGTATCCGGGGCCATTCATGACACCCATGTTTGTGACTCGCGAGAAGGCAGTGCTGAGGTCAGAGAGGTAAAAACATTATTATTGATAAAAGCATTATGAAAGGTGATGAATTTTATGAAAAGGAATGTGGAAATTCAAGTTTGGAAATACTCCATTTCCCCGGATCATTAGCACCACATTGCCAAAACTTGCCCACTTTTAGCCTTTTACCAAATCTACTCCTAGTTTGAGCTTAAATTGAAGTCCTCTTGATTATCAATGCTTTGTCACTTATGAATGTTTTTTGTATAGCCCTCCTTTTGTGAGTAGATGTTGCTCTTTAAATTGCACATGCATGGATTTGTGACACTAGTACCTTTTCGAGGATGGTAATTGATTGTTGGGTTATATAAGAATGAATCTGATATGTTGAGAGTTTTTTGATTTCTTCCCCTGGATGACAGATAAAAGTATTGCTTGAGGACAAGCAAGCTTAAGTATGGGGTATTTGTTGTGAGCTAAATTTACCATATTTTACAGTAACTTTAATATCGTTTTTTGCATACTTTACATACATTTGGGCTAGCTAGTACAGAATCTATGTAGTTTATGTTTATTTGCCAAATTATGGAATCTACACCAGTTTCTGTTTAAATTTGCAGAATTCGAGACATTTTACAGCAACTCTAAGGAAGGTCAGAAAAGCTCGGAAAACCAATACAGAAGTCCAAGGTCAAAGAAGCAGCGGAACCAAGAGAATCAAGCTGAAAGCCCAGGCTACTCGATCTCGAAGAGGCCCTACTCGATCTAGACGAGCATGTCCGAGCACAGGCTTTGTCGACTAGGAGCCAGACCAACCCAGCTCCGGAGCCCTACTCGATCTCGACAAGCCCTAGTTGAGATCGACGACGCCTCAGCACCACACCCGGAGTCTACGAGGAGAGGAGGCAAGCCGAGGACGAGGACGACCAGGCAGCACTCGCTGCCAGCGACTCGACTCGCTGCAGCGGACCGCTCGCTGCCGCGAAAATCTTCGCTGCCAGCGGGACGCACCAAGACGAGGGAGCTCGCCAACTCGCTCCAGCGGAGGGGGGCTCTCGCACCTGCGGATCGATGACCTCGCTGCAGAGGAAGGGGCAACTCGCGAAAGCGGAAGGGAAGACCCAACTCGATGTCGACGAGCCCTTGTCGAGGTCGACGAGACACGTGAGCCAAGTCCGAGCCACATCGAGCACCAGCTAACCGAGACGACGAAGCCGAGCCAGTCGACAACACTCCTACTCGATGTCGAGGAGACCCTAGTCAACATCGACGACGAATCCAGAGCTGTGTGACGTGGCTTGACGAATCCTACTCGGAGTTGGAGTCCTTGGAAGCCGAGAAGGCCAAAATCTATCCGATTTTATCTACATCTATCATGGAAGAGAGTTTTATCCACTTGAGACAATTTAGATATATTTAGATTTAATTTCTTTATCGCTTTTATTTATCATTAAGCATTTTAGATATAGATATAGATATTCTATCCTTGATTAGCAAGGAATAGAAGGCTATAAATAAAGCCCTAGGAGAAGTAGTTCCACAGAGACAGTTTAGGTGTTCTAAAGTTTTTAGGGTTTTGGCTTTCTGCGAAAGTTGATTGTTGGGATTGTAAAGGCTTTTGAATATAGTTTAATGCAAGTTTCTTTTCATCAATCAATGTCTGCGATTGCAATGAGGCGTGAGTAGTCCACCCACTTCTGGGGCTGGGGTGAGCCCGACAGTGGCCATGTGAGATGATGCAGTAAAGGTCAGATCTTTTTATGCAATTCGTCTTCTATCCCTATGAGCATGATTCTTTTGCGAGAGTTGAAGGTGATCCTTGTTTGTATTATTGAAGCGAAAGTGATCTTAATGCAACTTGGATTAATTATGTGAAAAGGGTTAGTAACAATTAGGGTTTATGCGAAAGCCTCTATATGCCTATTTGTTAACAATGAAAGTTGTTTGATGGAAAGCATGATCTTTTATGCCTTTATGTGTTACTTTGCATGGTTATCGTTGTGGTGTTGATACCCTGGCCTTGGAAGTCTTTTAGTATATTGATTTATTTCTGTCAAAAATCTGAGTTCAGTGTTCGAATTTGCAATTTAAAGTTTCTGTCTTTCCTATCGATACAGAGGAGAGCCTTGTCGATCTCGAGTAGGACCCTAGTCGACATCGAATAGAGTCTTGTCTAGGTCGAGTTGAGTTTTTGCTTCTGTCGTCGAGTTGAAAGTTTCTGTTTTTACAGTTTGTCGATCTCGAGTTACTGCTTGTCGAGATCGAGTACGCTTCTGCCTTGCTTTGTTCTTTACTTTCGTTTGCTTTTGTTCTTTACTTTCTTTCATTATTTTCTGTCTTTGCTTTTGTTTCTGTTTTGCTTTGTCTTTTCTGCTTTTATTTCTGTCTTTCTGCTGCTTGTCTGTGAGAATCTGTTGCTACCTAAGAACTGCTGACGTGCTTCCTCGTGGATTCGATCCTGACAACCTTCTACTAAAACGGGAGGAAGTCTTGTATTTATTTGCTGAGACAGGGAAGTCAGTCTGAACTTTATTTTATATTTATTTCATACTTGACCATCCTCCTGCAACAACAATATACTGAAGCGCTTTGAAAGATAGAATTGTATTTCACCATCGAGTTCACAACAACATCAGTTTCCTCGCTCATAGAATGTACTTCTAATCGATGGGTTTCTATTTAGTTACTCTAGGGTCGGTTTGTGCACAAAATTAGATAGGACGGACTTGTCGATCACCATTTAACTTCCTAAACCTATAGCATGGGGGCGAGTAACATTAGGTCCCTAACATGTAGCACATAAATGTCATCTCTTCCGTCCCGTCGACTTCCCATCTGCTTTTAGCCTAACCATCGTTTCCACGACAAGAGACAGTCTTTACATGCCAATCCTCATACAACATCAAGATTCTGGAAACATTATTACAAGATGTGCTGACTAATTATGGATTAAGGCCTGCAATAGTGGAATGAATGCATAACCCTAGCGCAATGTGACATTATCAAGGTAGCTAATTATGATATATCAACAACATAACAATTGTAGAACAAGGAGAATTGAAATACCCATAGAAAAGAACTAGATATCTAAACTCACGACTCAACTTGGCATGTCTTGAACTAAAGAGTGGAACTAAAGATAATTAGCAATTCATGAACTACTAACCTCTAAACTTCCTCCTTCCGAATGCTTCATAAAACTAAGAACCTGTAGAGAAGAGAATGATGAATGGAGTTTGTTGTGATGTACGAAAAATCTTAGTTGGCCAAATAAAGATAGAATGAAATATTCTAAAAGATAAAATTATTCTTCAAATAAATAGTATAAAATCCTAAAATAATCCTAAAGAGATAATTGCTTATAAATATAACAATAGGATCTGTTTTAGAGTGGATAATGCAAGCATTGGATGGATAAATTCGACACTTGAAGTTAGAATTTTGTTTTTGGGAATCAATCAATGAATCGACGCAGAAACCCTAGGATCAGCGGGCACCGCTCTCAGCTAGTGCCATTCTTCTAGCCACACACGTTGATTTCTTCTGAGTGTATGAAGACGTAGAGCTCGTCGAGATCTTTCCAAGTCATAATAGTCGATCGGACATCCAAAACCCTAGAAAATTGCGTTTCAAGTTCAACTCACCGCACGGACATATTTTGCGGTTTGCTATAGTTTAAGCTCTTAGACCTTGATTTCGTGCTCTTCTCCTCCTTGGCTTACTCCACACTCTTCAAGACTCCTTTCTTAAGCTCTCCTTACCTCCATTGCTCCACCATTCGAGCTCGGATTTATAATCTTCAAATAAGCACTAAAACGCATAGATTCCGACCCGAATACCAAAATAATATAATATGGAAATAACACTAAAACATAAAATATGCACATCTAATCTAAGCTAATATCGCCTATACAAAATACGAGTTATCAAATCCCCCATACATAACCTTTGCTTGTACAAGAAAATCAAAATAAATGCAATGACCCGAATATAGATACCTAGGTTCCGTTTCGAAGCTCGGATAGCTTCGTTCAGATCTTGCAATCCAGGTATGGGTCGAGGTTTCAAACCTCTTAAACATTAGTATTTAAAGAGGGGATTTCAAACCCCAAAACGAGTGTAGGTTCGTTGGGTACCCTTAACCTGTCCTAAGGTCTAAGTCGTAGAAATTCGTTTAAGCAAAACGGGACAAAAAGAGAAAATAAACGACAACTTGCTACGGCGGATCCGGGTCAAAACCGACATCATAATCAAATAATAGTTAAGCAAGATTTGCGGGTCAGTCCATTCTTGCCTTTCGCCCAAGAGGATCCCACGCCATAGAAATACAGAGCAACAAAAGGTTGGGTACCTAAGTCTAATGATGTCCATGATTTGTGCCATGTTTTTATGCTTATTTCAGCTCCTTATTCTATCATCATATGTATTTTGGTTTGGGAACATAGTGAATTTGTGTAGTTTATGCTTATATGCGAAATTATGGAGTCTACACTAGTTTTTGTTTAATTTTGCAGAAATCGGACGCACTTTGGAGCTTAAAGGAAAGTCATGAAGAAGGTAATAAAGGATGGTGCAGCCGGAGAAAATCCCACTTTTTGACATCTATCGTTCTGAATCAAGCTTTGATGTCCTCATGAGAGTTGTAACCCTGAAATAGAGCTTTCCAACACATACTCATATGCATCAATCTGATGAACGAGGACTCAGGAAAGTGCGTTTCAAGAATAGAGCAAAATGCTGAGAGCTCGACTGTCCTCGACGTCGAGTAGACTTCCTCGACGTCGACCAGAAATCCTACTCGAGTCCGACGAAGAGAGCAGCCCTCGAAGAACAAGAACTCTCCTCTACATCCAGTACACCTCCTTGACATCGACCACACCTGGAACCCTATCCGAGCTGTGAAGAGAAGCCAAGATCGACGAGTCTCCTCGATGTCGACCAAACCTCCTCGACATCGACCAGACTATTTTTGGGACGTGAGTCCGTTAGGCCAATCCGAGCACGTGATGAACACTTGGACACGAAGCAAGGCCGGATTCATCCAATTCTATTAAGATATATCTATTGAAGGAAGGATTTATCCACCACATGAAGATTTAGATATTTTCCTTTTTAGATAAATGTTTCTTTTATTATGTTATACCTTTAGAAATAGATAGAATTTGCTTGCCTTGACTAGCAAGAATTAAAGACTATAAATATAGCCTATTGGGCTAGTTTTTATTCATTCGAAGCTAGAGAGGAGAGGAGATATCGAGTAGGAGAGAGAGAGTGGAGGCCAAGAGTGGTTTTGTCCTGCGAGAGCGGATTTGGCTCCAATCGGTTGTAAGCTCTATTTTAGTTTATTAATGCAATTTATTTCCTGTTTGTTATTGATGAGTTTTGTTATGATGAAGAGTGAGTAGTCCACCAACTTCTAGGGTCGGGGTGAGCCCGACAATAGCCAAACGTGTTTGAGGTAAAGATTCAACCTTTATTATGTTTTGATCATCCACTGCCTTTTATATGTTTATTACCTATTTGAAAATATAGCGATTCATGTTAACCACTTGGATTATAAACATAAAATTGTTAGATACAATTAGGGTTTCTTAAGAGAGTTGTCTAATTGTTGGAAAAGGGGAAAGTTTAATCCTTTGATGTGATTGCATGATTATTTCTCTTTATCTTGCCTTATACATGTTTGGTTACCGTTGTTGCAAACCCCGATCTTGGAAGTTTTCTTTTACATTTTTTATTTCGAAATCTGTAATTAGTTTCGTTACTGTTTTCTCCTCAACGTCGACCACATCTTTTCGACGTCGAGGAGATGTGGTCGACGTCGACCAATTAGAGTAAGATCGCTCTCGCTTTTGTCTCTGCAGGTACTCGAGATCGACCAGCCTTACTTGACATCGAAGACTTCTACTCGACGTCGACTACCACCAGTGACACTTTTTGCTCGAATTCGATTGTGCCTGACCCCTGTCAACCACCCTTGGTCGAGGTCGAGTACTCTGGAGTCGACTTCTGCCCATGAGATCCTTTCGCTACCCGAGATCCGCTGACCAGCTTCCTCGAGGATCGAACCTGACTTTCTGCTGCTACAACGGGATAGAGTCTTGAACATTATTTGCTAGGAACAGAATTGGTTTGCCTATTTTATTTACATTCTATTTGTAATCTCAATTTCCTCCTAAAACAAATTGGCGCCGTTGCCGGGGAAGCAATCATTCGCCCCTTAGGTAGTTAGATCTCACTTTTCCTTTGAGTTACTTTGTAGGTGTATGCGATTTTCTGGTCAACGGCTTGAATTGAATGCTTTAGACGATCCAGAATGCAAGTCGCATATGATATGGAGGCCAAGATAGTGGAGCTCCGCCAACGGATAGCGGAGATAAAACAAGAGAAGGCGGAACTAACCCGTCGCGCGGATGTCGATGCCGCCGAAAGCCGTCGACTAAAGGAACAATTGGATGCTTGGCATATATGGGAACATCTTACCGAATCGCCCATACCGACGATGAAAAGTTTGTTTAACAACATCCCCTTCTATGAGCCAATCGACATGGACTACATGGACTCGATATATACACATTCTAGAGGAACTGATCCAGAAACACCAGTCGAAATCGACTGTAACACAGAAATCCAGGTATGTCCTTCCTCTATTTTGATTTCTACTTCGCTATCTATCTTTGAAAAATCTTTTGAAGGATCCGAAGAAGAAGAAGAGCTACCAATACAAAATCCGAATGTCGTTGCACATGGTGTTTCAAAGTCGTTTTTACCTTACAAGGTGAAGGTAATCCCCGACGATTTTGGGCAACCAATGTTTATGTTCAAGTATGGAGTCCTCGCAAAGTGTCACAATGTTCCGCATGATGAGGTGGAAGTATCTCTTCCCACTCCACCGGTTTCTTGTGGTGGATATACACAACCAAATCAAACTTTGAAGCGTAACGGATACGATGATGAGGTATGCGAATGTTCTATATGTCTTCCCTTATGCAGGCTAGCTGGAGCCCAGGAAGATGAATGGATGGAGCCATGGAGCGTTCACTCGGGGAGATTTAAACTTCACCATATGATGCCCCCGGATGACATTCCACGCTTCTCACCACAGGAGGAACCACCAGACCTGCCTATACCTCCGGATAACTATGACACAGGAGAAGGCCCAAGCACAAGAGGGCCCAACATTGAGGGTACCTAAACACAAGCGGAGAAGTCGGCCTAGTGACTCTAAAATCTAGAGCATGTACAATAAACTTTTTAAACTTTCTTTTAGGACTTTGAAACTTTTGGTTTTGGTTTTTGGTTTTGAATGCTTCATGTGGAAAGCCTTATCTTTGGGCAACTACTAACAATTTTCAAGTCGAGAAGCATAAAGGATCGCGAAGAGGGAAAGGTGATGTCCCTGACAAGACAATCGAAATCGACGAAAGCCAAGTCGAGATCGACCACGAGGAAGATCGAGCAGACGGATCTACTCGACGTCGAGTAGGCCACTCGACGTCGACCAACAAGGAGCTTCCTAGACTTCAACTTTCACTCGACGCAGCAGATTTGTACTCGACGTCGAGGACATCCACTCGGCGTCGACTACTTTATTTTACTCGACGACCCCTGTTTTGACTCCTCGACGTGTTATTCGGTGAGTTGCTTCCTTTACCTTTGTTATATTTTATTTTATACAATGGGTACACTATCTATTCTAAGTATGGGGCGGGGGAAATGCTCATTATCATTATTTTATATTTTATTCTTGTTTTTGGTTTTACATCGTGAATTTTGAGTGATTTTTTAATTTTTGTGCTTAATTGCCAAACCCAAAGTTTATGAGATATCTCCCAAATCTTCTAAATTGTCTAAAGAAATAGTTTCATGGAAGCTTTTATTGAACTCGACGATGCAAAATTGGATTCGTTAGAGATATAGTATGAAACTGCCTAGTAAAGGGAAGTCACAATGAAGTGCATTATTTTCTTGAAAACCATGAAAGGAGGTAAATTTTGATATTGCTTTTGACATGTTACAAGATAAGAGGATGGAGGACTTTATATTTCCATATAATACTCATGTTTATATTCTTTAGTCATACCTATGCTTATGCATCACAAAAGTCATACTATGCCTTATTTCATATTATGCTCCACATGTTCTAAATATTGCCATTCTTTACCTTATTTCATATCCGGGATTATGTTGAGAATTATGTTACATTATGGAGATTACTATATGGTTGCTATGGTGTTATTATTATTATGGGAGTTTGGCAGGAAATTGAAAATTTCATGGAAAATTTAATGAGTGAAAGAAAATCCGATCACCTCAAGAGATAAAGGTAGACCGACCCTGCTCGCTGAGACAATAGTTCGACGAGATGGGACACACATGTGAGGAGTCCAAAGCACTAAGTATCTAGGGCCATTCATGACTCCCATGCTTGCGACTCACGAGAAGGCAGTGCTGAGGTTGGAGAGGTAAAAACATATAAGTGAAAAAAGCAAAGTGTGAATGATTGATGTGGAAATTATTAAAAGAAGAAAGTGCATCAAAACAAAGTTTGAAGAAAATCTCCCCTGGATTTAGCACCACATTTCCCAAATATAGCCCACCACTTTACCTTTTACCTTTTCTTCACCATGAGCTTAAATTAAAGTCCTCTTTATTATTGTTGCTTTGCCACTTATGAATTGTTTTGCATAACCCTCCTTTTTGTGAGTAAATGTTGCTTTTATTGTACATGTATGGATTTGTGGCATTAATACCTTTTCGATGATAGTAATTGATTGTAGGGTCATATAAGAATGAATCTAAGATGATGAGAGTTTTGAATTCTTCCAATGAATGACAATCCAAGTTATTGCTTGGGAACAAGCAAGCTTAAGTATGGGGTGATTTGATGTCCAAGATTTGTGCCATGTTTTTATCCTTATTTCAGCTCCTTATTCTATCGTCATATGTATTATGGGATGGGAATATAGTGAATTTGTGTAGTTTATGCTTATATGCCAAATTATTTACTCTACAAGAGTTTCTGTTTAATTTCGCAGAAATCGGACGCACTTTGGAGCTTAAAGGTAAGTCATGAAAAAGCTAATTAAGGATGGTGCAGCCGGAGAAAAGCCCACTTTTCGGCATCCATCATTCTGAATGAAGCTTTGATGTCTGCATGAGAGTTGTATCCCTCGAAGAGAGCTTTCCAACGCATACTCATAGGCGTCAATCGGAAGAACGAGGAGTCGGGAAAGTGTGTTTCAAGAATAGAGCAGAATCCTGAGAGCTCGACTGTCCTCGACGTCGAGTAGACTTCCCCGACGTCGACCAGAAATCCTACTCGAGTCCGACAAAGAGAGCAGCCCTCTAAGAAAAAGAACTCTCCTCGACGTCGAGTACACCTCCTCGACGTTGACCACACCTGGAACCTTACCCGAGCTGCGAAGAGAAGCTGAGATCGCGAGTCCGTTAGGCCAATCCGAGCACATGATGAAGACTTAGACACAAAGCAAGGCCGGATTCATCCAATTCTATCAAGATCTATCTATTGAAGGAAGGATTTATCCACCACATGAAGATTTAGATATTTTCCTTTTTAGATAAATGTTTCTTTTATTAAGTTTTATCTTTAGAAATAGATAGAATTTGCTTGTCTTGACTAGCAAGGATTAAAGCCTATAAATAAAGCCTATGAGCTAGTTTTTATTCATTCGAAGCTAGAGAAGAGAAGAGATAGCGAGTAAGAGAGAGAGAGTGGAGGCCGAGAGTGGTTTTGTCCTACGAGAGCGGATTTGGCTCCAATCGGTTGTAAGCTCTATTTTAGTTTATTAATGCAATTTATTTCCCTTTTATTATTGATGAGTTTTATTTTGATGAAGAGCGAGTAGTCCACGTACTTCTAGGGTAGGGGTGAGCCCGACGATAGCCAAGCGTGTTTGAGGTAAAGATTCGACCTTTATTATGTTTTGATCATCCACTGCCTTTTATATGTTTATTACCTATTTGAAAGAATAGAGATTCATGTTAACCACTTGGATTATAACCATAAAATTGGTAGATATAATTAGGATTTCTTGAGATAGTTGTCTAATTGTTGGAAAAGGTGAAAGCGTAATCCTTTGATGTGATTGCATGATTATTTCTCTTTATCTTTCCTTCTACATGTTTGCTTATCGTTGTTGCAAACCCCGATCTTGGTAGTTTTCTTTTACATTGTTTATTTCGAAATCTACAATTCGTTTCGTTACTGTTTGCTCCTCAACGTCGACCACATCTCCTCGACGTTGACCACATCTCCTTGATGTCAACCGGATCTAGTGAACGTCGACCACTAATATTCGATCAAGAAAGGTCGCTCTCTTTTTTTCTCTGCATGTACTCGAGATCGACCAGCCTTACTCGACATCGATGACTTCTACTCGACGTCGAGGACACTTGGTCGACGTCGACGTCGACCACCACCAATGACACTTTTTGCTTGAATTTGACAGTGCCTGACCCCTGTCGACCACCCTTGGTCGAGGTCGAGTACTCTGGAGTCGACTTCGGCCTGTGAGATCCTTCCACTACCCGAGATCCACTGACTAGCTTCCTCGAGGATCGAACCTGACTTCCTGCTACTACAACGGGAGGGAGTCTTGAACATTATTTTCTCAGAATGAAATTGGTTTGCCTATTTTATTTACATTCTATTTGCAATCTCGATTTCCTTCTACAACATCTAACCACGAAGTGAGGCCCAGAGACGCATGCAAGCCCTAAAGACCTCGCTGAGGACATATAATACGCCTATACCTAGAATAAATGATGTTCTAATGCAGTACGAAACTTAATCACGCAAGTCATACCAAGTATCAACTTTTGGCCAAAAATAATATGAACTTTGAAATTGACCGTTTCATTTATGAAATATCGCCTTATTAACCGAAAATAATACATATGTGTATTCTGGTGAACTTTCCGACCAAATACTCCATGTAGTCGCTGGAAAACACACATGGCATAAATTTTTGCCACGTCACCAAACTTGTAAGTTATGCCATGTCATAGATTTTTTTTTCATTTTTTTAAAAAAAATTAGACAAATAGGCTAATAGCTACAATACCTTTCGAAACAATGGAGGAGAGAACAAGCAGATAACGTTGAGAAGAAAATGAAGATGCCCACCCTCGATTCCATTGTTTCGAAAGGTATTGTAGCTATTTGCCTATTTGTTTATTTTTTTAAAAAATGAAAAATAAATTTATGACATGGCATAACTTAAAAGTTTGGTGACTTGGCAAAAAATTTTGTCATGTGTGTTTTCCGGCGTCCACGTGGCGTATTTGGTCGGAAAGTTCACCAGAATACACATATGTTTTATTTTCGGTTAATAGGGCGATAGTTCATTTATTAAATGCTCAATTTCAAAGTTCGTATTATTTTTGGCCAAAAGTTGATACTTGTTATTATTTTTGTCTGTTTTTCCTAAATAAAACAACCCAACCCAATACCCAGAAGCCCAAAATCTTGGTGGAATTAAGCCCAACCCGCATGCTCCCTCTAACACACAAGAGCGACCCGAAAAACCGACCTGAACCTCTGCCCTCTCTTCACTAGAGACTCATACACCCTTAAATGATATAACCCGGAACCTTAGACCCGGATCCGACCCACACCCAGGCCCAAGAAAAGGGGAAATGAATCCCGTCTCCCTCACAAATTGAACAGAGCTCTCTGCAGTCATGGACGGAGAAACGACGAAGGTGAATAGGAGAACCCAGGTCCCTTCCGGCGGCCTTTCGTCATGAGATTCCCCCACTTCAACTGAACTCTGATTTTGACCCCACCCAGATAAACATAACGAAACGAGGCAAGGGAGGAGGGAGAGAGAGAAGGATTATCGTTTGTGTGAAACTCCGACGTCGGGATGGTTCAAGGGCGGCTTCGACTGCAACGACGATGGGGGAGAGTCCCTATGAGCCTAGGAAGCGTAAAAGATGAGTACAAGCGCACTTAGAGGAGATCTGAGTTGAAAGGAAATGGAAAACAGACCTTCACATGAAACAGGGCGCGAGGGTTCTACGTCGGTGGCTCCGGCATCTATCGAGCTCATCGAGGATGTACGGAGCTCCGAAAACCCTGGGGTGAAGAAGTCGTTTGGTGAAGGTGGAATTTATGCGATTTAAGGAGGGAAGGAAACAAGGAGGGCCTTACCGAGCTTCACTCGAGGAAACAGAGGAAGAGTGAAGAGTCAAGCCACTCAAGCGAGTGCTCGGCGCCGGTGGCTGGGGTTCGTACTCGGGTATGCCTCCTTAGAACTTGGAGAAGGAGACGCAAGCTGCTGCTTCTCATATCCAGAAACAAAAGCAAGATGGAGCTTGTGATTGCGATGGTGGTTTTGGGATTCCTCTGAATTCTGGAAATTGCAAAATGGAAAGTGCGGAGAGGAGTGAAATTGTGGGTTTCGGTGGAAATGTGTGTGGAATCAAACAAATTGATGAAGACCACCAGTGAACTTGGTGATGAAGAAAGAGGGAAAACTGAAAAACCTCTCTTTCTATATTTGTTGTATTGTATATTATGCATATTACAAATGTATGAGTTGTATGATATACATTGAGAATGAATGGGCCTAAATTAAAATAAACCGAACTAAGCCCAATACAGAGAAACAAGCCCAAATGTTAGCTAGAACTCTCACACCCCTCTTCAAGCTGGAGGGAGCTCGCTCACGCCGAGCTTGTTCAGAACCACCAGAAAACTGCTTCCAGGTAGTGGTTTTGTGAGAGCATCCGCAAATTGTGCGTTGGTTGAGACATGACGAAGCTCAATCAACCCTTCGAGAACCTTTTCTCTAACAAAATGGCAATCCAGCTCCACATGCTTTGTCCTCTCATGGAAGATGGGGTTCTTCGCGATGTGGATTACTGCCTGGTTATCGCATCTAACTAGAACAGGAATGATGCTTGAAACACTCAATTCGGACAAAAATCGAGTCAACCAGGCGATTTCAGTACACACCCTTCTTATGGACCTGTATTCTGCTTCTGTAGAGGAGAGGGAAACGGTCACTTGCTTCTTTGATTTCCATGCTATGAGGTTGCCTCCCAAGAACACCACAAATCCACTCACTGATCGACGTGTGAGAGGGCATGAAGCCCAATCTGCGTCGCAATACGCATGTAGCTCAAATCCAGGAGTGCGATTTAGGAACAAGGATTTGTGCAGAGTACCTTTGAGATACCTCAGGGTCCTTATTGCTGCATCAAAATGGTGTTGTCGGGGAGCTTTCATGAACTGAATCAGGAATTGCATGGCAAAACTGATGTTTGGTCGTGTATGCGTCATGAAATTTAGTTTGCCAACGAGTTTCCTGTATTCTGTTGGCATCTTCATCAAGTCTCCTCCATACACAACCATCTTTGTGTCAGTTGTTAATGGACTCGAAGCATCTCTTGCATTCTCACACTTGAACCCCTTGAGAGTGTCTTGAATGAAGCGCTTCTGACTTACATAGATTTCCTCTTAAGTATGCACAAACTCCGATCCATTCCCAGAATCAGACTCAGCTGGCCAAGATCCTTGATTTTGAACTCAGAATCAAAAAAGGCTCGAATACTATCCATTTCACCCAGGTCACTTCCTGTGATCAGGATGTCATCCACATAGACAGCCAAGTAAGTCACCAAATCACCATTCGATTTAACAAAGAGAGAGTAGTCATTTAGGGACTAAGAATAGTCTTCGAACTGCAAGGCATGGGACAGTTTGGCATACCACTGTCTCGAGGTTTGCTTGAAGCCATAAATAGATTTTTTAAGTAGGCAAACATGTCCTGAGGGTGCTGTCATAACAGGAGGTATAGTCATGAACACCTTTTCATGAAGATCTCCATGCAAGAAGGCGTTGTTGACGTCTAGCTGCTGCAATGACCACCCTTTCTTAGCATCTACATCCACTAAGGCATGGACTATGGTCATTTTAACCACTGGAGAGAACGTCTCAGTGTAGTCAATCCCTTCTCGTTGTGTGAAACCTTTCACCACTAGCCTAGCCTTGTACCTCTCAATTGACCCATCAGCTTTCCTTTTGAATTTATAGACCCATTTGCAACCAATAGGTCTAGCACCTCTAGACAAAGGCACCACTTCCCATGTCTTATTGACCTCCAAAGCATGGAATTCATCCAACATAGCTTTTTCCCATACCTCAAATTGACAAGCTTCCTTGTAATTAAAAGGTTCAACCTCTGGCTTTACTGAAGACAAATGAACCTTGCCAAGCTTGACATCACTGGTGACTAATGCCATCAAGATGGACCCTATGTGGGCCAAGGCAGTTCGAGGACCCGATCATCCCGAGAAAGAAGAAGGCGCCACCATGGATTCAAGCTTGTTGAAGGGTCGACATCGAGGGTCTTGGGGTCGGCGCTAAGGGTTCTGTAGGGCTGGTCGGTTTTTGCTTGGACAATTATCCTATCTATTTAAATTATTATTATTTAATTATTTAAGGAAAATAATAGTGAGGAGATATTTATCTCCTTGCTCATTAAGGAACTATTTCTATTTAATTTTAGTCATTTTAGATAGATAAAATAAGCAGTATTTATCTTAGGTTTTTATTTATTTCTTTTAGATAAAAGTGAGATGTCTAGGGTTTCTTTGCAAGAAACCAATCTCACCATCAACGCCTTATTTAAGTTGTATTCGTTATCTTTTATTCGGAGGCTGAAATTAAAAGAGAAGCACTTGGCTAAGTGCTTTCTCTTCGTCAACCCTAATTCTGTCGTACCCATCTTACGTTCATCGTTCCACATTCTTCTGATCAAAACTAATTTTGATTCAACCCAATTCAGACTCCTTTCAGATTCGTCCGATCAAAATTAATACCGATTAGTAATTGTAGGTCAGCCGTAATTGTTGACTTACGTGGCCAATTCCAATTTCATTCGGAGTCGATCGACCACTTACGTTCAATTTGTCAAGGAACTTGCTATCGTTGGACTTGGTAAATTAATTGTTGGTAATTAATTAATTCAAGCCATATATGAGAGATTGATCGAGAGTCCGATTAGGATTTCGGGGTTAATCACGTGACGATCAATTGTAAGATCGGGGGATTCTTTTAGCAATTTGCACGACTAGCCAATTGCTATACATCAACTGGTATCAGATTCAGGTTTCGCAATTTCTTTTTGGCTTTTGGTTCTATTAATGTTTTGATTCATGACTTGGGAGATATGGGGAGATGGGGATGATGATCCCGAACTCTTGAGGTATTGGCAGCGAAAACGGGAGGCTCAAAGGCATCGCCTTTGGTTTCAACTTCATGCGGAGATTGAGGAGGAAAAGAGACGACAATAGCGACGACGAGAGGATGAGGCATGGCTTCAAGCTGGGCTTGATGTCATTGCGGCCAAGATGAAGGAGGAATTCGTTGTCCAATGTGGCCAGAAAACAGCACCGCGCGACGATTTTATTTTGAAGATTCCCGTTGATTCCAACCTCAGAATTGCCTCATCTCAGATTCCCTGCGTAGATAACTTGGAGATCATTCCAACGGTGTGTCATACTCAACCAGACACTCCCGGAAAGGCCTCCGAATCTGATCTGCAAGGTTACTGCAATTCTGCGCAGGAAATGCTTACCATGTCCGTCGATGTTCATGAGGTTTTGTTCGCTGATGTTAAGCCTAAGGAGGAGGTCATTGATGTTGAGAAAAGTATGACCGAGGAGCCAATTCAGATCATTGATGTTGATTGCTCCAAGGCCATCATGGACGCAACTCTTTTTGAGGTTTCTCGACCTCGAAATCTTCTAGTAGTTGTCCGCTATAGTCCTCTTTTTGTTCAAGACAAGGCTGCTGCTCCCCTAGTGCCCAACAACGAGTCGATTCGAGGACGAATCGAAGCTAAGCGGGAGAGAATGATGCCATCAAGATGGACCCTCTGTGGGCCAAGGCAGTTCGAGGACCCGATCATCCCGAGAAAGAAGAAGGCGCCACCATGGATTCAAGCTTGTTGAAGGGTTGACATCGAGGGTCTTGGGGTCGGCGCTAATGATTCTGTAGGGCTGGTCGGTTTTTGCTTGGAAAATTATCCTATCTATTTTAATTATTATTATTTAATTATTTAAGGAAAATAATAGTGAGGAGATATTTATCTCCTTGCTCATTAAGAAACTATTTCTATTTAATTTTAGTCATATTAGATAGATAAAATAAGTAGTATTTATCTTAGGTTTTTATTTATTTATTTTAGATAAAAGTGAGATGGCTAGGGTTTCTTTGCAAGAAACCAATCTCACCATCAACGCCTTATTTAAGTTGTATTCGTTATCTTTTATTCGGAGGTTGAAATTAAAAGAGAAGCACTTGGCTAAGTGCTTTCTCTTCGTCAACCCTAATCGCCCTCGCCTCTCTTACGTTCTTCATTTTTCACGTTCTTGACCATCATCATCTACGTTCTTCATCCCTCATCAATACAAGTCCTTTGATTCCTTGTTCACATTCACCACTCAAAAGAAAATCAACCGCACTTCTTGACCGATTGGTAATTGTTGGCCAATTTGTGAAATCAGCCTTTGTTGACCACGCCAAATAGCCAATTCCTAATTAATTGGACTCCAACTACTATATACTCACGCCGACAATTCATTGATCGGGTGCGAGAGTGGTGCATCCATTCACGAAATACAAGAGCATACGCAATATCGGGCGTTTCTTTTAGCAATTGGCTTGCCGAGCCAATTGCTATGTATCAATGACTGTGTGACAACACAGCTTAGCTGCACAGTCATGATCAATAGTTGCAGCATGATGACATACATAGTCCTGGAGATAGCTAGGTGGAGCAGCATTCCTAGTTGACCTCCGAACATCAGGTATATAGTATATTAGTTGGCATCTGAGAGGCAATGAGAGCAGGTGAGGAGGTTTGATGAGGCTGGTGTGGTGGCTCTACTATATGATCATCATCAAAACTTTGAAGATGAACTGGGAGTGTGGGGAACATGCTGCCAGAAGATGGTGATGATGGTTCAAACTTATCCTTATATGGGAAGTGTTCTTCATGAAACACCACATCCCTAGATACCAGGACCTTATGAGTTTCCAGGTCCAGCACCTTATATCCCTTAGTTCCTATGGGATATCCTAGGAAAACACAAGAATTAGCTCTAGGCATAAACTTGTGTCTTCCTTGTTTGAGAGTGAAGCTAAAACATAAGCAACCAAAGCTCCTCAACTCATCATACTTGGGTTTCCTCCCATAGAGTACCTTAAAAGGACTCTTACCAAGCAATGATGTATTGGGCACTCTATTAATGATGTGAGTGGCTGTCAACACTGCTTCGCCGCAGTACTTAAGATGCAATCTGGATTGAAACATCAGGGCTCTTGCAACCTCTAGTATGTGTTTGTGCTTCCTCTCCACCACCCCATCCTGCTGAGGTGTGGCAACACATGAGGTGTGATGCAGAATTCCCTTGGATTTGAAATACTCAGAAGAGTCATGGCTAAGGCCAAGCTCTTGAGCATTATCAGTTCTTATTATTTGAACACAACAATCAAACTGAGTCTGTGCCAACTCAACAAACATCTTGATCACAGACAAAGCTCCTTCTTTGGAGTTTAACAAACTCACCCAGGTAGTTCTACTAAAGTCATCAACAACTGTTAGAAAATACCTGAAACCATTATAGGTTTGAACATTAAATGGTCCCCATTCATCCATATAAAATAACTGAAAAGGTCTAACACTGGTGATCTCACTCTTGAGGAATGAGAGCCTCTGCTGCCTTGCCTTGGCACACACCACACAGGGCGATACCTTGGCCTTATTAGCAACTAAAGGCAATAAACCATGCAACTTTGGAAATGCTAAATGCTCGAACCTAACATGCCATGTTTGAGGGCTTATTGCAGCAAAGCTTACTAAGCAATCAGTAGTACCAAGCAAAGGCAAAGATTTCTTCAATTCAACAACCCTGTCCTCCAACAAGCACAAGCTTCTGCTACATCTTCCAAGAAGAAGATCCTTCCTCAGTTGTGTACCCTGCATAATGCACACTTTAGGAGTAAAGAGAATAGAACATCCAGTGTCCTTGACCAATCTCCCAATTGAAAGGAGGTTACACTTGAAGTAAGGCACATACAACACTTGCTTTAGAGTCAAACCTCCCAACAACTTAACACTGGCCATTGTATCCATAATCATAGTGAATCCAGTAGGCAACATTATAGAGATAGGATTTCTAATAGAAACACAATCCACAAGCAAGGATTTGTCTGTAAACATGTGGCTAATTGCACCTGTGTCCAGGATCCAAACTTGCTTCTGAGCAACACGATCTGAGGAGTTACCTGCATAGCCGTCAAAGCGCTTACTAGTGCCTGCCATTGCATCTCTTGTGCTGGAGTCCCTAACATTTAAGAGATCGAGGGGTTGTGCATACTGAGCAGGTGTCAGTTCAGGAGCTCCACTGCTTGGTGCCTTCTCATTCACCTGGGCTGCTACCTTCTTTCCTTTCCCATTCTTCTTCGAGAATCCATGGACAAAGTAACACTTATCCACCTCGTGGTTGGTCTTCTTGCAATGAGTGCAGAAGAGACCAGACTTCTTGTTTGACGCCTGGTTCTACACATCTCCCTTTCTCATATAAACGTTGAAGAAAGTGGTGAGATATGTGTTCACGCGGAGCTGAGATTTGAGATCATGTTGAGTCTCTTCTTGAGAGATCATGGGGAAAGCAACACTAACAGATGGAAGTGGTTGCATCATCAAAACAGTCCCCCTAGCAGCAGTGTATTTGTCGTCTATTCCCATAAGGAATTGCAATAATTTCTGTTCTTCGACAAGCTTAAGATTCTCCTTCGCAACTCCACACGTACAAGGATGTACCTTTCTTAGACTACCTATTTCATCCCAGAGTGATTTTAGCTTAGTAAAATAGGCAGAGATAGTGAGTGAACCTTGTGTAAGCGAGAACATTTGCACACCATTGACCGTGCCATATCTCGCTTCAATTTCTTCCAAAATCTCTTTGGCAGTGTTGGCGTAGATGACACTGCTACGTATTTCTGAGCTGATTGAGTTCACAATCCAGGAGATCACCATGTCGTTGCATCTATCCCAGATCTGAGCCCTAGGTTCATCGTCTTCTAGTTTTGAAAGCTTTCCATTAACAAAGCCGAACTTATTCTTGGTGTTGAGAGCAATTTTCACACACCTCTTCCATTCTCCAAAATTCTTGCCATCGAACACTCCAGACACTATTGCAAGGCCAGGATGATCGCTAGAATGGAGAAACAAAGCATTAGTTGGCTCAATCATAAGCTTAGGAACTGTATTCACCACCATAGCTGGTCAATCGAACAGTGAAATTCAGTGAGAAGCTAAACACACAGATCTGAGTGAAGAAAACACAGATCTAAGAGGAAATCAGTGCTTAAGCTCTGATACCATGTGCGGAATCAAACAAATTGATGAAGAACACTAGTGAACTTGGTGAGGAAGAAAGAGGGAAAACTGAAAAACCTCTCTTTCTGTATTTGTTGTATTGTGTATTATGCGTATTACAAATGTATGAGCTGTATGATATACATTGAGAATGAATGGGCCTAAATTCAACTAAACCGGACTAAGCCGAACACAGAGAAACAAGCCCAAATGTTAGCTCGAACTCTCACAAAATGTTGGTGGATGAGGAAGTGCTGAGAGGAGGGAGTGGTTAAATATATACAAAAAGGACAATGTCAATTTGATGAGCTGGGAATTTGAGGAAGAGGGTAATATTTCTCACAGGTTCTGAAAAAGAAAGAGAATAAAGAAAAAGGAATTTAGAAATGGTCCCCGATTATACCAATTTAAAATCCCGACACTCGATTCCAATCCCGCTCGATAAACGAATCCCGACACTATAAAATGAAAACTGAATTTTTGAATCAATTTCAAGATGATCGGAATTAAATTATTTTTTAGCAAACTCGGACCTCAAAAGGGGAATCAAAACCCGTTAAAATCCAAATTCTAAAATGATGCAAGAAAGATTTTAAAATCGAAACTTGTGCTCGAGGACGAGTTTTATTCCACTTTTACAAATCGAATAAAATAGTAATATATTTAATTAAAATAATATAAAAATATATTCAGTCTTTACCTTCATCCACCTCTAACAACAAGTGTCATTCCCGAGACTAAAATCATTCAAAAGCAATGGGAATAAGTTGGAAATCGGTGAGTCCGAGGATCATGCCATTGACCCCGTAAGCACCTCATAAGGGCCCATATTAGATTCTCACATTATCCTCAACGTGAACATGATATCCCCAATTGGTCGTAGCAAGTATGTGATAGGGGGCCTTCTCACATCATTACCCCAACTTGTCGATTATATCAAAACTCAAAAGCATTATAGTGTCCCAACTAGATCTTAGCAGACAGTCTATAAGTGCCCCTATAAATGCTTGCATTCAATGCATGAGGCGTCATAATGTGAATCCATTTTTGAATAGTTTCAAAGCGTTTTGTTCATGGAAAGATTGACCTCAAAATAATTGAAACTCTCGATAGCGTTTATTTTTTTAAAATCCAAGTTGGTCCTTTTCAAAACAGTTCAAAATCTTCAAATCCACCGTAATCACATAATTTAAAATCATGAGAGGCGAAATCATCCACCTCTAAGGGCTAATCCCATATTATCTTCCTAGTTTCCAGAATCAATTCAATCTATCAATCTTAATTCAAGCAAGATTTGTAAGCCATAAGAAACGCATAACCATATAAACCAACCGATCTCCAACTAGTACATCATACAACAAGTCTCAAAACACATATCAACACAGTGCCACAAGGTCACATCCAAGATCTCCACATCATACTACATGCCATAATACGCATCTCACCAACATACCAAATATCATAACAAACGACTCGACATCACACCAGAAGTCATAAAAAGTATTTCCTCATCATAGAGTCAAAAAACCAAAACCCATTGTCAACACATCAAAACAACAAGACCATGCTATTAAGATTCATAAAAGGAGGAGGTCAAGCAGTATATCAATCATCAAAACATCAGCATACTCACAAAACATTATCTCAACTCATTACAATGCCATATAACGATCATTTAGCAATCATTCACCTTTATCTCATATATATAAGTCATATTCATGCTTTCACATAGCAACACATCATTATTTCATGATTCATACAACACATCCGAACATGCTTCTACAACAACATAACAGAATAAAAATGCATCAATATATCATGATAACACTAGTCACTTACCAATTAGATTTTCAATATTGCATATCAACATGTAATATCTTTCCGTATCAGGTTCATCATGGTTGATATCTATTATCATGCCAATACATATTAATAAATCACATAATCAAGAAGATCCTCACATCATCATCAACCAAATACAACCAATCCCCACTCGCTCGATTCCAATTCCCAAATAAAAACCAGCCTCATCTAGATTCACCAATATCAGCTCAGATAACATCCTCTAAAAGAACTCCCAATTCATTCCAATACTCTAATCTCGCCCCTCGTTCCACCAGACACTCTCACTTGCAATCCAACACTAAAAACCCTCTTATGAGCCTAAATTTCCATGTTCTACTCAACGTCGAGTACTTTAGTCGATGTCGAGTACATCCAGTCGAATCCACCTAGTCGAGCATGAGCAGCAAGTCACCCGATAGCAGAACTCTACTTGATATCGAGTAAACTACTCGAAGTCGAGTACCCATGTCAAGTCCAGAAGTTAGCCGAGCTCGAGCGTAATCCGAGGAGAAGAAGACTATACTCGATGTCGAGTACTTTACTCGACGTCGAGTACTCACCAGAATCATTCCGATTTGAGATCGAGTGGAGTCCAAGCATTGTGGATTACTTGCAAGCAAAGTCACGTGAATTCTATCAATATGAAGTGAAGATCTGTCAAGATGGAAGATATTTATCCACTTTTGACATATTTCCCTTAGAGATTTATTTCCTTTATTTATCATGTTTTATCTTAAGATTTTAGATATATAGTTTTAGATAAAGATAGATTGTTCATTTATAGAATAGCTAGGATTGGAGCCTATAAATAAAGCCCAGGGTGGCTGATTTTCATTAATTCAAGCGAAGTCGTCTTTGGGTGTAAGGGGAGAGGAGAGAGAGAGGAGCCGAGTGGGAGAAGAGGAGGAACGTTCGGATGGTTTTGTAAGTTTTAGTTTATTTTATGATAAAGTTAGTTTCTTTTAATATGTTTTGTTTATAACTCCCTCTTCTAGGGTTGGGATGAACCCAACGTAGATATGTGTGTTTGATTTATGAATTCATGGTTTTACATGTCTTTATTGTCATCTACCTATGTGCTTAATCCTTTGCAACAGTCGAGGACAATTCCTTATTTGTGATATTGAAGCGAAGACGATCTTATTATGAATTTGGATAGTAATTAGGCTTTCCTTGCGAAAGTTGGTTGATCCTAATTAAGAAAAGGTAGAAAAAATTAGGTTTTTATGCGAAAGCCTCTATTACGTAAATTGTTGGAATTTGAGAGAGTTGATTCTTTGATTATAAAGCATGCTCTTTTATGTTTATGATCTACACATATGTTTATTGTTGCGGTAATCCCTAATCTTTGATGTTTTTTATTTTATTATTCTATTTTCGTTATTTAATAGGTTTTACAGCCACTTGACATCAAACCACCATTACGTCTCCATCCCTCAACACCGACCAACTCTCATCCGACATCGACAACAACCCTCTCCACTTTCTCTAGGTATTCCTGAACCCCAAAACCAACTAAACCTAGAACCGCTGACTTCTTTCCAGAGGACGAACCTGACTCCACTATCCTATAGCGGGGTTTTGACTATAAATTTATTTGGTCGAGAAACCCGTTCTTCATATTGGCGCCATTATATTGAACTTGACGATGCAAAATTAGATTCATTAGAGATAATGCATGAAATTGCCTAGTAAAGGTAAGTCACAATGAGGTGCATATTTTTATTGAAAACCATGAAAGGAGATAAATTTTGATATTGTTTTTAACATATTGCATGACATCTTATGGAGGACTTTATAATTTCCATATAATGCTCATGTTTTGATATCATTAGCCATACCTATGCTTATGCATCGTAAAAAGCCATATTATGAGCCTTTCCTATTTGCATATCATTATTGGTCCACATATGCCTTACATATTGCCCATTTTCTACCTTTTTTCCTTGTTCGGTTATTATGTTGAGAATGGAACACTACAGAAACAAATTAAATTTGCAATGCTTTCTAGCTTCGGCCGGAGTGTTGCGTGACAATTGATACCCTTTTGCCACGGGAGGCATTGTATCTCCAAAAAAACCAAATTTTTAGCTTCACGATGTAGTAGCCGTGGCTAACACAAAAAAAAATTAGGAATTTTCCACGCATCGTAGCAACGACAAGAGTCTTCCGTAGCGAATGGGTACACTTTTAGATATGGCTTAGCGGTGGCAAGGGCATGCCGTAGCAAACCTCCGTAGCAAAAAAAAAAAAGAAATTTACTTAAAAGGGGAATAAAATTGAAAGTCGGACCCAAATTGAAAGTCGGTACACATTTCATCGCTCTCAACCCTCGCCCCTCATCCCTCATTAATAACCCAAACCCTAACCCTCAAATCCTTAGGAGACCTTGCTCCGGCGGCCCATAGCTAGTGAGCTACTGTGAAGGGCAGACGGTGTTGCCAGCCTACCTAGGCCTCTATTCCGTGTGTCCATCGTTGCCAGCCAAGGTAAGCTTTTCATTGCTAGTTCTCACCAATAATCGAACCCTAACCTCCAATCCCTAGCCAGGTCGAGCAGACGCATTCTCCCCCATCATTTCCCTCGAAGAAGCTGACCGACGCAAGAACTAAAGAGAGAAGGTCGCCGGTGCCAAAACTCGTAGATCCAGGTCATCGGAGACCCACATACAGGTGATTTTGGGTAAAATCTCTCTCCCTTATTTCTCAGATCTAGAGTTGTCGAATTTGTTCGATTTTGATGTAGATTTGAGAATGGAGGTATTGAATGAGTTAGTGCTTGATACCCGTTTAGTGTTTGGGTTTAATTTAGGGAAATTTGTCGGGTTTAGTAGAATATTTAGGGTTTTTTCTTCTTCTGAAAAGAGTACGCTGGAATTTATTCCGAATTTGTGCCAAAGTATTTAGAGTTTTTGTGATTTCACTCTCCTTGATTTGTGAGAGTATTGTTACTCAATTTTTTTTTATGATTCTCCCATGTGTGTTTGGATATAGATTTGACAATGGAGGTGGTGAATGACTTAGAGTTTGAGTGTAAAAAGCTTTTGCTAAGCTTGATTGGATTTTGATTTTGATTTTGATGTAGGGCGCTTCGATTCGACTATGAAATGAACTCTGAGAAATCAAGGTAAGAGCTGCATAGCTGTAGACGGTAAGATCCGACTTTCGGCTCCTGAAACAATTTGATTCTCTCTGTCTTCTCCTGCTCAATAAACTTGACTATGAAATGAACTCTTGACACCAAAATGTTATCCACTGCAACCATGGATCCTCCATACATTGCAGTTGTGTTGCCTTCATTTTTTGTCATAGATGAATAATTTATTAAGAGATTGCAGTAAAACAAGAAAGAGATTGTATATGGCATATAACTAACTGAAATGCGGATTCATTTATTTCGATGTCAATTGTAAGTGAATGTTTGTTTGATATATCCTTATGGATGACTTGTTAAGTTGAGTAAATTAAGATTTTGTCTTCAAAGTTGGTAGCTTTCTGTTATAAGGTTGCTATTATTGATGTCTTATAGTGTCGATTGTTACTAAATGTAGTTATTTATACATAAAATATAATTATCTGAATGTATTAATGTCTTATAGTGTCATCTGAGTACATTTCTCATGCTCATCTTTGTTTTTGTCATCAAGGGGAGTCCACTTTAGTTCTTGGGTGTAACGTGAAGAGATTTATATTATTTTAACCCGGGTGGCTCGTGAGGTAGCCTTTTCATTACAATCTTTGTTTTATTTGATTCTCGTTGTTGTAGGTTTACGATCTTGTGAATATATTTCATCTCAATGGTTTGCCATCAGAGGACAATCCTTATATATTCAATGTTGATTTTGTGGATAGGGGTGCATATTTAGTGGTGGGCATCTTCACCTTGTTTGCATTCAAGTGCATGTGCCCATCAGGTAAATCATTTTCCGCTTTTGTGGGTTGGTTGCTTTTCTTCTTTAGTCTATAACTGGATTGTTAGAAACTCTTCTTTGAGCTTTCATCTGAATTGGCAATGCTGCTAAAATCAGTAATTAAGAGAGAGAATCAAGATTAAAACAATCACAAAACCAACAAGCTCTCCTGGAATTCAACTTGAATCCAGGAAGAGATCTTCAATTACTCAAAAAACTCTCAAATGAGACACAACCCTATTTTAGAGGTGGAAAATGATTCACTAGAAAAAGTGACCTAACACATAATAAGATGGAAAATACCTCATTTCTTTGACTTGGTAAAAATGCCTTATTTTCTTCATGAAAAAAAATGAAAATAACTTTTACTAACTTTAGGCTTGTGTAAGGGATTCATTCATTCTTCTTCTTTTAACTACCAGTATATGCAACCTCATTCTTCTTCTTTTTATTTGTTCATAAAACATAACAATTTGAGGATGAAATGCCATTATAACTTGATGACCTTATTTTCACACAGAGTGGGGTGATATGCTGTTGAGTCTTACTTGGAGCAGATTCTTTCCCATGGCGCCATGCAAGCCTGTAAGTGTTTCACTGATTTCAATATCCTGTCTATTTGCATCTGTTATATATTGTATGGTCAACAATTCACATCTAGAAGATGGTGTCAATTTTTGTAACACAAAAACTTCTACAGACACAACCTTATCTATATCCGATATTCAGATAAGACATGACACTTTCAGATGAAAGCAAGCAATATTTAGTGCAATATTTTCAGTTCAGATCAGGTCTAGACTATTTAGTGCAATATTGACTTCTTAAGCAAGCAATATTGCACTAAATAGTCCAATTAAGACATGACTCTCTTTCTTTAGATTTTCAGTTAAGATCTAGACAATTTAGTGCAATATTTTGTTCCATGTTAAAGGTTACTGTTAATTGTTATTAACATCTTAATTTTATTGGTATAGTTAGGACAAAGGGATAAGTTTAAGAAGTGAATAATTGTTAAAGAATAAATGCACAAATACATAATCAAAGAGAAGCAAGGGGATCAAAACATTAGGTAGTAGCTGAACTAAGCACAAAAAGAGTGTATAAGATAAGATCACCAATAAAATTCCTTAAGAAAACTACCTAACACACAAGTTGTTATACCAATAAAATTTCAAGTATTAATTAATGGTCATGTCTTCCCATCACAAGTGTAAACTCAAAGAAGGTGATTTGAAAACATTAAAACCATTTTTTTAAGAAACCGACAATCTATCTGCCATAATCCAACATTAATAGATCACCATTAACCAAACATTCAGTAGCACAATACCATAGGATTACACAAAAATGACATAGATTTAAAACCCTCCAACATACAAGGAAGTCCATAAAACATAGTACGAATAAACCAACACAACACATTCAAATAAAAGTCTATCGTAGGAGGTAACGAAAATGGGGTTGCGTGGACCATCTGGTTCCATTCCACTCGAAATGTGGGCGCATCTCACGGGCACCATAATCATGTGTATCCCTAGTCAATGGGAAGTGCACCTTGTAAGTTGGAATATTCCCAAACCATTGACCCTGCTCAACTACCTGACCTGTCCAATACCCATCGAGGGCGCGGCAATCGACGGGGTCATCGATCGTGTAGACAAGCTGATACCTAACCCTAGGAGGTCGTGGACATAGTCGTCCAGCCTGCACTACTTCCACAAGTGGCTCATGGTCTTCGGTTGTGAGGGTGACATACTCCACTTCATAGTGGCTTGTATCCACTCTCCTTAGAACGGTCGCCTCGTACAATGATCCTAGCAGCCCGCCTTCTGCTCCTACGACCTCCACTCTTTGATTTGGCCGTATAGCCCTGACATTGGTGTTGGATACAAAATAAACAAAAGCTAATTTAGGGATACATGTAAAAAAAATGAATGCTAAACCGATAAAATCATTGACTAACCTATGCAAGGTTCTAAATATCGCGTATCGGGGTCGTATCGGTTAGGAGTAAAAATGATATATCGGGGATATATCGAGATAGAACGGATTTATCGGTTTCCCTAATTTTTAATTATAAGTACTCTATTTATACTTCAAAATGTAAAAATATACATGAAAAAAATAATACTTAAATTGCAAAATTACCAAATAAACTTGATAAAATAAAAACAACTTCATTCATAAAGGCTAAAGTTAACTTAACAAAGTTGGCAGTTCTAAATATCTCTGATATATCGCCGATGTTGGCCCAATATATCGGCGTTGACCCGATATATGGAGTTGATCGATATTTTTCACCCGATATGCCGATATCGTAGTGGATTCTAAATATCCTCGATATATCGGCCGATATATCCGATATTTAGAACACGGAACCTATGTAATCATACCCTTCGTCCGAGCTGTCGGGCAATATAATGATGGGCACGGGGCGGGGAGGGAGGCCAGATGAGGAGTCGTGGTGGTATGAAGAGTATTCCATATCGTTGAAGGGGAAAGGTTTTGGGGAGATATGCTTCAATTGCAAGGATGAAGGGGTGGCATTCTGCAGGGGAGAGGTTAAAAATTGGTAGCATATCAATACATTGAAAAATTATGGTTTTTCCAAAAAATTTAATTATGGTTTTGCCCAATGTTCAGCATGTGACTTTGTTGTTGCTTTTTTTATGCTTTGTAGTTGCTTTTTATAGTATGTGAGCAGCTTTTTTGCTCATGTCTGCTATTCAGCAGCTTTGAAGTTAGTGAAAAAAGCAGTAGCATTGACCATAGTAAAAAACAATAGTAAAAAAAATACGAAAAACCACATAGCATTGACCATAGTAAAAAAAACAGTAGCATTGATTAAAGTAGAAAAAACAGTTGCATTGATTAATGTGCAAAAATCAATAGCATAAAAAACAGTAGTAATGAAACTCGAATAACATCAGCCTCAAAAACAGTAAGTTTGCGAGTCTAGTAAAAAACAGAAGGCTAAAAAACCGAATCCTCGAAAATAGTAACTTTGTGAAAACAGTTACTTTGTGAAGGAGAAAAAAGTCAAATAAACACTATCATGGAACTTTGTGGAAAAACAGTAGCGTTCAAGGAGCTTTGGGAAAACAGTTGCATTGATGAAAAAAGATGCATTAAAGAAGCTTTTGGAAAAAAGTTGCATACTTTGAAAATATCAGATTTTTTTAAAATACAGTAGCATTGAAAAAACAAACATTAGAAATAAAAATTTACAAACAAACATTAAAAAAACAAAACATTCCAAGGACAAACATTTCAGGAAAACTTCATGGAAATAACATAGAGATGAAAACAAAAAAAGTACCATGAGAAATAAAAAAAAACATTAGAAATAAATCAGTAGCATTGATGTTTCTACCGTTTCCTGCAGGCAGTTCCTTGAGGTTGTCGCTTGATTCAAAGGCATTGACATCCACCAACTGAGCAATAAGTTGTACTACAACTTATTTGGTTTGTGTCCTTCTCTATCTTCTCTGTCTGTTTGTGTTCAAAGTTTGTCTTTTACTCTCTCTGACTACTCACTTGGTGAGTTAGACAATTATAATAGAATTGTTATAAGGTTGCATGTCTTTCACTACTCATGTGTGTAGGTTATTTGCGTTAACTGTAAAGTAGAAAGGCCACCAAAAAAATTAATTAAGTTCAAAGTCTCAAAACTTTTAATTAAGAAAGGGAAACTAATTTCCTACCTACATAACAAAAATAAAGTTCAAAGTCTCATAATATAGTTTCACTCTATTGTGATACATATGTTGTGAGCTGAATCTGCCATGTTTTACAGTAACTTTTATATCGTTTTCTACATACATTTCATGCATTTGGAATAGAATAGTACAGAATCTATGTAGTTTATGTTTATTTGCCAATTTTGGAATCTACACCAGTTTTTGTTTAAATTCGCAGAATTCAAGGTAATTTACAGCAGTTCTAAGAAAGGACGAAAAACTCGGAAATCAACTACAGAAGTCCAAGGTCGAAGGGCGACTTAACCGGGACGAATCATGCTGGAGCCAAGAGTTACTCGATATCGAGTACATTTATTCGATATCGATAAAAGATGTCCGAGCAGTGCTGGTCGAGTAGGAGCTGATCGAGGAAATCTGAAGACGAAGCCAACCAGACTCCGGAGCTCTACTCGATATCGAGTAGTTTACTCGATATCGACAACACCTTGAAGCGACACCGAGCAGCATCTACTCGATATCGAGTAGCTTACTTGATATCGACAACCTCAGCAGCGCTTGTCTGAGCCGGATCGAGGACCTGCTACTCGACAACACCAGGCCAAACGTAGTCGACGACACAAGTTACTCGATATCGAGTAATTTATTCGATATCGAGGAGATCTATCCGGAGCCGCGTAACGCTGTGAGCTGTCCGATGCGGTTTTGGATTGCTTGGAGCCGAAGATTGTTCGATTCTATCCGGGATCTATCAAGTTCTATCTATGGAGAAGATCTACCCACACATAGAAGATTTACCTTTTTGGATTTAATTTCTTTATTCCATTTATTTATCTTTAAGCTTTTAGATAAAGAGATTTAGATATAGATATAGTTGTTCTTTCCTTGATTATCGGGGTTTGAGCACTATAAATAAAGCCTTAGGGGCTCAGTTTTATTCATTCCATCACACATTCAATTCAAGTAAGTAGTTATAGAGAGAGAGAGTTTGTGGCGAGCAAGGTGGAGAGGCGAAAGCGGACTTGGCTTGTTCGGTTGTAACCTTTCTTTGGTTTATTTTAATGCAAGTTAGTTTCTTTTATTTAATAATGAGTTTCTTGATAATGAAGAGCGAGTAGTCCACCCACTTCTAGGGTCGGGGTGAGCCCGACGGTGGGCATGTAAGGTGATGCGGTAAAGGTACAATCTTTTTATGCAATTCGTCTTCTATCCCTATGAGCATGATTCTTTTGCGAGAGTTGAAGGTGATCCTTGTTTGTGTTATTGAAGCGAAAGTGATCTTAATACAACTTGGGTTAATTATGTGAAAAAAGGTTAGTAACAATTAGGGTTTATGCGAAAGCCTCTATATTCTTATTTGTTAATAACGAAAGTTATTTGAGGGAAAGCATGATCTTTTATGCCTTTATGTGTTATTCTGCATGATTATCGTTGTGGTATTGATACCCTGGCCTTTGAAGTCTTTTAGTTTATTGAGTTTATTCACCAAAATCTGCGTTCTGTGTTCGAAGTTTGCACCTTTAAGTTTTTGCTGTTTGTCGATCTCGGGGAGTTCTAGTCAATATCGAGTAGCACTTTGTTGATATCGAGTAAGGGTTTATCGATATCGAGTTGCTGTGACTGGTCTTTGCTTCTGTTGGTCGATTTGAGTTTCTGTTGTCAACATCTGTAGTCGATATCGAGGACCACTTTGTCGATATCGACCAGTTTATGTGTTTGCTTTATTTTCTGATTTGCTTTGCTATTTGTGTCTTCCTTTATGTCTTTCTGTTTGCTATTCTGTTTGTGAGATTTACAACTACCTGAGATCCGCTGACACGCTTGCTCGTGGATCGATCCTGACTTCCCAGTGCTGCATAGGGAGGGAGTCTTGTAATCATTTGCAAGGGACGAAATCTGGTTTGCTTTGATTTATTTATATTTTATTGCAAGTCTCAATTTCCTCCTACAACAAATTGGCACCGTTGCCGGGGAGGCAATCATTCGCGCCTTAGGTAGTCAGATCTCACTTTTATTTTGAGTTACTTCGCACGTATATGCGCCGTTCTGGTCAAACACAGGAGTTCGACGCCTTAGACGAACCAGAGCGCCTTATACACATCCAAGCTAAACTAAAAAGAGCCATGACGGCCACAGAGACACAAGAACAATTGGTTGAGAGGCTTCAGAGGGAACTAGCTGCTCAAGATACTGCCCTCACCGCTGAGAGAGCACGCATTACACAGGAGGTTGCGCGAAGGAGGCAATTGGAAGATGAGCTTGCCCAGTACCCTACCACTGCAGAGGATTACATGCACCCGACTCTCATCGTGCCTGAATCGGCCATTCTAATCCCTGAAAATAACAATGAAATTCGCACTCCTTTCCTTATTGAAATTAAAATTAATGCTTTCTTTGGTAGATTTAATGAATGCCCTCTTCAGCATATTACCAATTTTAATGATATGTGTCCTACTCTTGCTGAAGGTACCACCTTGGAGTACATCTTGATGAAGGCCTTTCGTTGGTCCCTATCTGGTCCAACATTGAAGTGGCTTGAAGGGCAGAAACCGCGATCCCTCACGACATGGGCTGAAGTAAAGCAGGAATTCCTCAACAAGTTCTTCCCTAATGCCAAGACAGCACTCCTCCTCCAGAAGATCACAGCTTTCAAAGAGAAGCCTGGGGAACCGCTGGCAAAGGCTTGGGAAAGATATAAAGATCTGCTGCGATCATGTCCTACACATGGACAGCAACCCTGCGTAGTTCAAGAGATCTTCTTCAATTCTCTGGACTTGGCTGCAAAGGATAGGATGAACACATATACTCACTATGAGTATCTGACAATGCCGCCAACTAAGAGGAGAATGCCTACGCCAGGCCAGCCCCATCCATGCCCCTCTATGAGCCCTCTAAGGAGATTGACCCAAATGTCAAGGAGCAATACTACAGAGTGCAGAATCGCAAGCTCCTCAAGCAAGTCAAGTATCTATCTGTCAACCAGGCCTGCATCGAATGTAGATCACAGAGGCACACCACTACTGAGTGCCCACACACGGAATAAGTCACGTTGGCAGAATACCAAGAGGCAGCTTACGCAGAGTGTCCCAATCGCTATATGGGGGACCAAACGTTCCAGCAACCACAATGGAACCAAGGTGCCCCTAGGAACCCCCCACCCTACAGAGCTCCAGGACATCCAGAAAGGGACCAGAAGAGGGATGATCTACAGACCATCCTAGAGGAAATACGGAGAAATCATTCAGACACCAAGTAATCCTTCAACTCAATCTACACTCAGATACAAGGTGTCAACTCTAGGCTTGGGAAGATCGATGTATGGAGAAAATCAATTGATACACAGATTGGCCAGCTAGCAGCAGGAGTCCCCAAACAGTCAGGTTCATTCCCTGGATCTTCAGAACCAAATTCTAAGGGGAAGACTGGACACATCGCTGCTGTAAAACTTAGAAGCGGCCATCAACTACAAGAGCCAGAGGTTGGAAAGGAGCAGGACGAAGGAGAACATTAACTCGATATCGACCAGACCTTGGACGATATCGAGAAGAGGCAACTTGATATCGAGGAAGGACAACTCGATATCGATGACAGAGTGGACCATCCTTCGTCTGCAGAGCACGGCAATTCGACATCGAAGAATCTGGTCAATATCGAGAAGACTGTGGTCGATATCGAGGAAGATCAAGTCAACATCGAGAAAGCTGCAGCACCTCCGACATCTGTTCTGGCTCCGAATCAGAAAAAGAAGTTGCCCTTCCCAACAAAATCTCCAAAGGACCCAGCAGAGAAGAAATTTCAGTGTTCATCAAGATGCTTCAGAAGCTCAATGTCACCATACCCTTCATAGAAGCTCTCAATGAAATGCCATCCTACGTCAAATTTCTCAAGGAAATTTTAAGCAAGAAGCGGTCAATGGCTGAGATTACAATAGAGTGCAGCCATATGGACATACTTGAGAAGAGGTCAGATCCAGGTAAGTTTTCTATAACCAATGGATTTGGTCCATATAAAATTAATGTTTTATGTGATCTTGGAGCTAGTGTGAGTGTAATGCCTTTAACGATATGGTCCAAGATTAAGATAGGTGCCCTAGAGCCTGTTGATGCTAGGCTTTATATGGCCAACAACACGGTGGTCATTCCAACAGTCATGGTGGACAATGTGCCAGTACAAGTAGGTAAGTTCTTTGTCCTTACTGATTTCTTAGTTGTTGATATGGCGGAGGACCTTGCTTGTCCAATTATTCTAGGAAGGCCCTTTTTGGCGACGGTGGATACCAACATAAGTGTAAGGAAGGGAGTACTCACTTTCAACATCAGCGATGAGGTAATTGAATATTCCTTTAATAAAACTGAAAGGCATACAGGTCCAATGGAAGAGGTAAAATCTATCTCAGCTGGTTACATAACTTGTGGGAAGCCTAAGGTAAGAAATATGACTCCTGAAGAGCTGGAAAAGAGGGATATGGAAGCCCAGGTGGAGAAGATCATGGCCATCCTGAACGAAAACACATAAAATCCACTCGACACAAACCAAGGTACGTCGATTTGGACTAACTATTTTTCGGATGCCTTGACAGGATGCAAGTATGTGGTTGAAGTAGGACAAAATTCCTCAACATCGAGTAATTTAGTCGACATCGACCAAATTCAGCCTCCTCCACCAGCAGCAGCGTTGTCGAGCAGCCAACCTGAAGCTCAGCACTCCTCGATATCGAGTAAGCTACTCTATATTGACCAAAACCCGGCCGAATTGACTTCACCTTCCTGGACCAGCAACTCACTGGTAGCTAATGGCAACTCGATATCGACAATCTTAGTCGATATCGACCAAAACCCATCTTCCTCGATTCCTGCATCCCCGAGCAGCAGGCCACCAGAAGCTGAAAACTTGTCGATATCGAGTATTGTTCCTTGAGATCGACCAAATACTGAGGCCCCCGAATCCGTTTCTGCGAAGGTAAGCCAAGGTATGGATCTTTCTTCTTCTATTTCAATTAAAGATCTATCTATACATGGGCGAGGTTTGCCTTGGTATGTGCGCTTATGTAGGATTTCCAATGATGAGCCCAAAGAATATGAAGTTGGAGACAAACTCTATGTTTCCAAGTCAAAAGATCATTGGTTTCCTAACAAATTCAACAAGAAGAGGATGGGACCATTCGTGGTGAACAAGGTCCATTCTAGACGTCTACAGCTGATGAACAAGAATGGAGTTCTATTTGAAGCCCAAGCTACATGGGCCCTGCAAATCCCACATTGAGCTTAATGGAGAAAGTCGGCCTAGCGACTATAAAATCTAGAGCTATTAAATAGACATTTATTTTGGGACTTTTGGACATTGTTGCTTTTTGTTTTTTGGTTTTAAATTTTAGTTTTTCTATTGTGGGTATATGTCTTCAATATTTTTCAGGTCCATGGGATAGAAGCAAGCTATATTCGGACTCGCCCCAGGCATTAGCACTCGACATTTTGAAGCCTTGCAAACTTGTCTTGTGAGTTTCATTCCTTAGCCTTGTTTATATAAAGTGAGAACATTGTAATATTTAAGTATGGGGTGGGGGAAGGGCTTACTTTGTGCACATTTTCCATATTAGACATTATTTGTGCATTATTTCTTGAATTTCTTATACATGGCTATTTTTTAATTCATTATTAATTTATGTGCTTATATGCATGTTTTCGAAAGTTTGTGAAAAATGACCCCCATTGAAATTTTTTGAATAATGTCATGGAAGCTTATATTGAACTCGACGATGCAAAATTGGATTCATTAGAGATATAGCATGAAATTGCCTAGTAAAGGGAAGTCACAATGAAGTGCATTATTTTCTTGAAAACCATGAAATGAGGTAAAATTTGAAGTTGCTTTTGACATGTTGCATGATAAGAGGATGGAGGACTTTATATTTCCATATAATGCTCATGTTTATATTCCTAGCCTTACCTGTACTTATGCATCACAAAAGCCATAATATACCTTATTTCATATATGCTCCAAATGATCTAAATATTGCCATTCTTTACCTTATCCGGGGATTATGTTGAGAATGATGTTACATTATGGAGATGTTATATGGTTGTTGTGTTGTTATTATCATTATTGGAGTTTGGTGGGAAATTGTTTAAAAAATATATGGAAAATTTAACGAGTGAAAGAAAATCCAATCACCTTAGGAGATAAAGGTGGATCGACCCTGCTTACTGAGATAATAGTTCAGTGAGATGGGACACTAAGGTGAGGAGTCCAAAGCAGTAAGTATCTGGGGCCAATCATGACACCCATGTTTGCGACTCGCGAGAAAGCAGTGTTGAGGTTAGAGAGGTAAAATCATTATTATTGAAAAAAAAGCATTATGAAAGGTGATGAAACTTATGGAAAAGGAATGTGGAAATTCAGTTTGGAAAATACTCCATTTGCTCGGATCATGAGCACCACATTTTCAAAAATTGCCCACCTTTAGCCTTTTACCAATCTACTTCTTATTTGAGCTTATATTAAAGTCCTCTTGATTATTAATGCTTTGTCAACGAATGAATATTCTTGCATAACCCTCCTTTTGTGAGTACAAGTTGCTTTTTAAATTTGCCCATACATGGATTTGTGACACTAGTACCTTTTCGAGGATGGTAATTGATTGCAGGGACATATATGGAAATGAATCTAAGATGTTGAGAGTTTTGATTTCTTCCCCTGAATGACAAACGAGTAACTTTTATATCGTTTTATGCATACATTTCATGCATTTGAGCTAGAATAGTACAGAATCTATGTAGTTTATGTTTATTTGCCAAATTATGGAATCTACACCAGTTTCTGTTTAAATTCGCAGAATTCAAGGTAATTTACAACAGTTCTAAGAAAGGACGAAAAACACAGAAATAAACTACAGAAGTCCAAGGTCGAACAGCAGCGGAACCAGGACGAATCAAGCTGGGGCCAAGAGTTATTCGATATCGAGTACATTTACTCGATATCGACAAAAGATGTTCGAGCAGTGCTGGTCGAGTAGGAGCTGATCGAGGAAAGTCAAAGACGAAGCCAACCCGACTCCGGAGCTCTACTCGATATCGAGTAGTTTACTCGATATCAAAAACACCCTGAAGCCATGCCCTGAGTCGAGGAGCCATGCCAAGTCGAAAAGCCGAAGGCCTGCAGACGCCGAGCAGCATCTACTCGATATCGAGTAGCTTACTCGATATCGACAACCTCAACAGCACCTGTCCGAGCCGGATCGAGGACCTGCTACTCGACAACACCAGGCCAGCCGTAGTCGACGACACAAGTTACTCGATATCAAGTAATTTACTCGATATCGAGGAGATCTATCCGGAGCCGCGTAACGCGGTGAGCTGTCCGACACGGTTTTGGATTGCTTGGAGCCGAAGATTGTCCGATTCTATCAGGGATCTATCAAGTTCTATCTATGGAGAAGATCTACCCACACATATAAGATTTACCTTTTTGGATTTAATTTCTTTATTCCATTTATTTATCTTTAAGCTTTTAGATAAAGAGATTTAGATATAGATATAATTGTTCCTTCCATGATTAGCGGGGTTTGAGCACTATAAATAAAGCCTTAGGGGCTCAGTTTTATTCATTCCATCATACATTCAATTCAAGTAAGTAGTTACAGAGAGAGAGAGAGTTTGTGGCGAGCAAGGTGGAGAGGCAAAAGCGGATTTGGCTTGTTCGGTTGTAAGCTTTCTTTGGTTTATTTTAATGCAAGTTAGTTTCTTTTATTTGTTAATGAGTTTCTTGATAATGAAGAGCGAGTAGTCCACCCACTTCTAAGGTCGGGGTGAGCCCGACGGTAGCCGTGTAAGGTGATGCGGTAAAGGTACAATCTTTTTATGCAATTCTTCTTCTATCCCTATGAGCATGATTCTTTTGCGAGAGTTGAAGGTGATCCTTGTTTGTGTTATTGAAGCGAAAGTGATCTTAATACAACTTGGGTTAATTATGTGAAAAAGGGTTAGTAACAATTAGGGTTTATGCGAAAGCCTCTATATTCTTATTTGTTAATAACGAAAGTTATTTGATGGAAAGTATGATCTTTTATGCCTTTATGTGTTATTCTGCATGATTATCGTTGTGGTATTGATACCCTGTCTTTGGAATTCTTTTAGTTAGTTGAGTTTATTCACCAAAATCTGCGTTCTGTGTTTGAAGTTTGCACCTTTAAGTTTCTGATGTTTGTCAATCTCGGGGAGTTCTAGTCAGTATCGAGTAGCACTTTGTCGATATCGAGTAAGGCTTTGTCGAGATCGAGTTGTTGTGTCTGGTCTTTGCTTCTGTTGGTCGATTTGAGTTTCTGTTGTCGACATCTGTAGTCGATATCGAGGATCACTTTGTCGATATCGACCAGTTTCTGTGTTTGCTTTATTTTCTTCTTTGCTTTGTTATTTCTGTCTTCCTTTCTGTCTTTCTGTTTGCTTTTCTGTTTGTGAGATTTACAGCTACCTGAGATCCGCTGACACACTTCCTCATGGATCGATCCTGACTTCCCACTGCTGTATAGGGAGGGAGTCTTGTAATCATTTTCAAGGGATGAAATCTGGTTTGCTTTGATTTAAATTTACTGCAAGTCTCAATTTCCTCCTACAACAACATACTTATAACATTTCTATTTTCTGTCAAATAGGACATGCCAATCCATGTAGATAAGTCATGTATTGATTGGGGTACTAGAGTATCCGATGCATATTATGCAAAGCTAGATGAATTTCCAGACTTAGCATATGCCAACAAGGATGATAGGACTCGCATATACTGTCCTTGTAGGAAATGTAAGAATAGGGGAATGTTTGATAGAGAAGTTGTACAGAAGCATCTTCGGGGAAACGGTTTTTCTATTAGTTAAAAGGTATGGACTTAACATGGTGAGACGATTCATGATCTGATTGAGGAGCCGCAACTGAGGGGTGATGTGCTAGCTGAGCCATGTGGTTTCATGGATGTGGATATGACGAGATTGGTGGAAGATGCACTTGGTAGGACCGACGTTCCTGAAACGGATATTCTGGAAGATGACGGTGTTCATGAGGGTGCTACTACTACGCAAACAGAGTGTACTCACGAGTTCTTAAAGCTAATGGAAGTTGCCAACTTGCCTTTGTATCTGGGATCTAAGAAGCACATTGCTTTGTCCTTTGCTGTGCATCTGTTATAAGCAAAGAGTTTACACGGTTGGACAGATCACTCATTCAAGGAGCTGCTAGAGATCTTTTTCGAGACTTTTCCTGAACGGGTCAACCTCCCTACATCTTATTATCAAGCCCAGAAGTTAGTGGACGATTTAGGATTCACCTTCACCACTGTAGACGCATGTCCTAATATTTGCTTGCTCTTCCGAAATGAAAATGCAAACCTAGATCAATGTCCAGTCTGCAATGAATCACGATGGAGGCAAACTGTTGATGGTTTTGAATCAGGGACGAGAAAAGCTGCAAAACAAGCTTGACATTTTCCGTTGACGCCCCGGCTCCAAAGGTTGTTTGCGACAGCCGAGTCTGCCACCCTAATGAAATGGCATTGCTTGAAATGTGTTGATGACGGTGTGTACTGACATCATGCGGACTCCCCTTCTTGGAAGCATCGCTAAACACCCGAGTTTTGGATCTGAGATGAGGAATGTACGCCTTGGGATTGCTTCTGATGGATTGAAAATGTGAATCATAGTATATGGCATGTTGTCATTGTTCCGTACAACTTACCAGCTATCTCTATCGTGAAGCAACCGTATGTATACCTTTCTGTGCTGATTGATGGACCAAAAGGACCTGAAGATAAGATAGATGTATATTTTGAGCCTTTGATAGAAGAGCTGAAAGAATTATGGGAAGTGGGCGTACCCACATTTGATGCTTCCATGAATGAAGTGTTTTGAATGCGGGCTGCCATACTTTGGACCATCAACGACTTTCCAGCCTACGCGAATTTGTCTGGATGGAGTACTAAAGGTGAGTATGCCTGTCCAAATTGCAACATCAAGCCAGGGTTATCGTACTTAAAAGCTAGCCACAAGTGGTCGTACGGGAGGAGTAGGAGGTTCTTGCCCTATGATCACAAGTATCGACGGGACTCTAAGTCATTTTATGATGGACGAGAATTTGATCATGCACCTCCTCGACTGATTGCGGCTGATCACCTCTCCTAGCTTGAAGCTAACAAAGTGCTTACTTGTTATAAAAAGGAGGACATGATATTGCAAAGGAGATGGGACCAGATAGGCCACAAAGGGATCCGGCATAAAAAAAAGCCATTATTGGAAGAAGAAGACCATCTTGTTTGAGCTACCGTATTGGAAAGACATTTTGTTGCCATACAGCATAGATGCGATGCACTATGAGAAGAACTTCGTCGAAAATGTTCTAAACACAATCATGGGAGTAAAAGGTAGAACAAAAGACAATGTCTCTGCCCGTCACGACCTTGAGACTCTTGGGATTCGCAAGGAATACCAATTGAAGGTCACAAAATCAGGTCGTCAGGTGTACGAGAGAGATGAATTTGAGATGGACAACGCCGAGAAGGATAAGTTCTTGTTAGCATTATCTAAGGCAAGAATGTCGGATGGTTCATGTTCTAGTATTTCCCAGAAGGTTAACTTAAAGGATCAAACCATTGGGGGCCTGAAAAGCCAAGATTACCCCATCCTTTTACAACAACGAATTCTGCTCTGTGTACGGAGTTCATTGCCTCTGAATGTGGTTTCCATTTTGATTGAAGTAGGAAAGCTCTTCAAGGTATTGAGCTCGAATGTTAATACAAGCGCTTCATTGGAAGAGGCACGTTCTCGGATCACCCTAACCTAATGTGAGATTGAGAAGATATTTCTGCCATCTTTCATGGATGTAATGGAGCATTTACCTGTGCATCTCGCGGATGAAGCCTTAATCGGTGGACCTATACAATTTCGTTGGATGTACCCTATCGAGAGGTTCTTGCTAACTTTGAAGAATTATGTACGCGAACAAGCTTGGCCAGAAGCATCACTAGCCAAAGGTTACATTATGGAAGAGTGCATGAAGTTTTGCTCTCAATATTTAGAAGATGTGGAGAGCAAGGCGCAGAGACCACCAAAAAGAAAAGATGATGCCGATAAAAAGGGAAAGGGATTCATTCTACCAGAAGTGACACGTTCCCAAATTCACCGATGGGTGTTGTTCCATTCAACTGTAATTACACCGTATCTAGAGTAAGTCATGTTCAACGTAGCTTCAATTTGGGTTGCATGGTTATGTAAACATGATGGCTCCTTGGTAACAATTTCTGCATTCTTAACATTGAAGGGAACATTTGGCGTCCCTTAAACATCAAAATCCCACGGCAAATGATACGTCATTGGCATTAACCCAGTTCAGCACGTTCCCGGAATGGTTTAAGTTACATGTGAGTCTATACTCCTAGATTTCCGAGTCAAAATATTGTGCTTTATCTATTTCGCTACTATGTGAAGCAAAATGGTTGTCCCACCTACATTCTCAGGTCGCAATGTTGCGCCGGGCAGGGGATGTGGCATTAAGAGATGAAGTCATGGCATTGTCGACCCTCCCTTCTCCGGTGGCTTCACAGCTGACCTAATACACCTCCAATGGCTATTTCTTTCGTGTCAAAAGTACTGACATGAAAAGAACTAGACATAATTGTGGGGTGTATTTGCATGGAGATATTGTACCCTATTAGGGGAGATTAATAGATATTATAAGGCTTACATATGCCTTAAATATCGAGTATATATTATTTAGGTGTGAGTGGGCACATCCTTCAACCGGGGTTAAGCTGGACCCTATTAAATTACCTTTAGTGAACTTCGGAAAGTTACTATACCCACACGATCGTTTGGAGGATGAGCCTTTTATCTGAGCATCACAAGCACAACAAGTTTGGTACAATGCAGATCCTTCTGGACATGGGTGGCTAAATGTTGGGGAAGTTGAATCTAAAGTGTATGCCATGTGGATGATTACGGTGTGGATGATGACAATGTGGATGATGACTATGTCGACGATGAGTTGTGAATATATCTCATTACTAAAGCGTATACCCTTTTGTATAGAAATCCTTTTGTTGTGATACCTTTTCCATCGGCATGTTATATGTCAGGTATCAATCAATGATATTGTCTAGTCTAATTACCCTTTTGATTTCTTTGAATTTTCCTTTTGTAATTGTCTGGCATCCCATTGATTGCATATTTTATCTTTTTAATAAAGTGTAGCTATAGGTATAAAATGTATCTTCGAGTGTGTATTAAATCCCCTTTTTCTAAAATGCTAAGCATCTTTTTTTTTGCTGACCAATTTAACTTATTCATAGGCATTCATGGCAAAACGAAAGGGTGCACCCTTCCAGACCGCGAACCGTGAGTGAATTCTTAGCGTCTGCTGACTCACATGACTCTCAGACTAGCTCGGCATCGTCCATAGTAGCAATTGGAACACTTCCGCTCATAGCTCCACAACCAGCTCAACCATCGAACCCGCTTCCGGATGCAATACCACCACTAGGTCCGCTTCCGACTATAGCTGCGGCGAAGTTATGTTGGCAAGATCCAGTCGAATTCAATAGAGTAAGATACGTGTTTTTTATTTGTTTTTATCTTGGCACTAAAGATTTTCATATTCGTATCGACACCCTTGAAGAAACGCAAGGTTGGAGCAGACAAACCGCGAAAAATATCTGATTTTCTACAGCCTACAAGCTCGACATCCTCCCAGCAATGTGGGTCCTCACGACCTACATTAGGAGCACTCCCTCTAACTGATCCAACATCAAATGCAGTTGCTGCTCCAGTCCCCACACAACCACAACCTTAGCTTCCTGCAACTAAAGCCGCTACTGAAGTCCCCCAGAGACACAGCCTTCGCTTCCCCCACAACCACATGCTTCACTTCCTGCAACTGAAGCCGCAACTCCAGTTTTCGCTTCTGTACCCAGTACTCCGCATCCAGAGTAAGCATCTACATCGGCACTGATGGCAGCATATGCTTTAGAGATGGCCGACCATCCAGCTGGTAAGGCAATCATTGCATCCTTTTATACACTAGTGTATTATTCTGATTATGCACATGTGTTCATTAATTATTAAATATTTGTTGTGTCAAGAAGAAGAGCCACTTGTAGTTATTCGTAGAGGTCACAATCAGGGTGTGCTGGGTTGGAACACCGGAGCTAAGTATGAAGTCGAATTCAATGAAGTGTTTGTTCCAGTTGGGGTTAACGTCAAACATCTCAGATCGCAGATGGAAATATTAGTGCATGATGGGCAACGACTTCCGCTGACTGTACTCGAGTGGGCAGCTTTTGGAGAAGATGTGATGGATGATATATGGGAAGAAGTGAAGGTATTTTATGTAGCATAAAACCTCCTATTTCTTTCATACTGAAAAAAATAGGTTCATTCATTTGAAGAGGAAAAAACACTAGGTAATTATTAAGAGTAAAACAATAACATACAACCTCTTTCTTTACCTTATTAAGTGAAGGTGTTTTATTTTGATGTAGAGAAATTTATTGAATTCTCCCGACGAGTTCAAAGAGGTTTATTTGCACATGTGCAACCTCATGTGGAAAGACTACAAGTAAAAAAAAAGGCCAAATATTTTACTGCGGTCATGAATAAGCCTAATCTAGAGAACTTCCCTCCTCCGAATGTCCTTCCGTCTGATTGGGTTCTGCTCATTGCATATTGGAGAAGTGAATATGCTCAGGTATTCTTTATTTACTTCTCATGTTCAATGGTCCAAACGCAAAAAAATGTGCAGCCTCTTTGTAAAGTCTTGTTCTGTACAGAATCAATCTGAGCAGAACTCAAAGAATCGAGATAAGCATGGATCGACGCATATCACTGGGCAAAAGTCATTCGCTGAAGTAAGACATGAGGTTCGTATGGTTTATGTTGCATGATTCTATGCATTTCTTATGTTTTTAATGACTGAACTTTTGAGTAATTGCATGGATCAAATCCATGAGGTTCGTATTTAATCTGACTTGGATTTGTTTCATTTAAATAGAGGCTTAAATCCAACCAACCAACGTATAAGATGAGCTTGTGGATTTCATCCCAAAATACAGATGATCCTGATGTTATTGAGACCATTGTAAGGTTCTTCAACCTTTTCCTTTTCTCAATGATATATGTACTGAATTTTCGCAGCTTGGTTGCCATTGTTGAGCTTCAAATATTGACCTCCTTTGATAATGTAGCAAGACTACAAAGCTCTCTTAGAACTGGAACCTGAGGATCAGCGAGGACTTGACTCTGTGAAAGATAGGATATTCCATGAGATCATTGGACCTGATGGTCACGGATACTGCCACACATATGGTGCTAGTGCCCCTCCGCGTTTGGTCTATAACTATTTATCAAACACAGGTCAAATCAGTGTTAGAGAGATGCAGGAGATTGCCCAACAGCTGGAAGATAACCTAAAAAACCACATAGTGACGAGACTTCAAGACTTCAGAACTGAATGGATGGCGAGTTGTCGGTGCCACAACGAGAGAGACCCACGTTCACACGGACAAGTAAGTCAGGACTTGTTTTAAATGAGTGCCAAGGAAAGTGCGTGGCTGATGCATTACTGATTTTTTGTTCACTTCATTCCTTCTATTATCAAACTCAAAATTGCACTTTTCAAACTTAGCTCTTTTGGATGGTTGTTGTTGCCATCTTTATAATGTTATTTTGCTTATTCCGATACCTAACTTGTTCTCATCTTCTTGTGGATTGTTGATATGGGATTATTTTAGTTATTTGGTTCATTTCAGTTTGTCCTAGGTTAGGGACTTAGGGGAAACTTTGTGTATTTGATTTTATGTTCTTTCCAGTTTTTCAAAAAGAACTCGTAGAGCTAGTTGGTTTGATTTCAGATTGGTTGAATGATATTTATGTCTTTCTCTTAAGTAATGCATTTAGGGGAATGACTTCCATTTTTCAGACGACTTAGAAAGGTTAGACCATACAATGATTTTTTGTTTGCAAAGATCGGGACTTACGTTTCAATTATGAGCTAAGGTTGTTAGCTTTGATTTAAGTCAATTTTGTGCTTTTCAATTGTAGGCAAGTGTTCATCAGACAATTCTGAGGGTGTCGATTGGAGATGGAACTCCTCTGCTATCCAACATTGAGCAAGTTGATGTTAACACCTCAACTGAACCAGAAGAAGACACCGAACAATCTGCCCATGGTGTGAATGACGGAGGTGTTGTGTGACATGGTGAATATGAAGCAGTTTACTATCAGGTTCTAAGTACATTTTGTTTGTCTGTAAGGCTATATGCATGGTTAGGTCATTTGAATTTACAGCTTCAAGTACATTTTAGGATTTCGCAGTCTTTGTTATCGATATCGACAAGACCTGAAGACCAGCCCGGAGTTGAGGAAGACCACCTGATCGAGAAGCCGAAGATGAAGAAATGTCGAGCAGCCCTTCCTCGATATCGAGTAAAGAGCTCGATATCGACAAGACCAGAGAACATGTCCGAGAAGATCGAGGAAATGTTACTCGAGCAAGCCAGTGAAGCCAAGTCGACGACACAGTTACTCGATATCGAGGAGTTGTACTCGATATCGAGGAGATCTTTCCTGGGCCGCGTTACGTGGTTTGGCTGTCCGACGCGGTTTGGGCTTTCTTGGGAGTGAAGGAGTCCGAGATCTATCAAGTCTATCAAGATCCATCCATGAAGAGAAGATTTATCCACACATGAAGATATTTAGCCTTTTAGATATATTTCCCCTTAAGATAAATATTCCCTTTATTAAAGTTTTATCTTTAGATATAGATAGAGATTTCTATCCTTGATTAGAAAGGGTTGGAAGCCTATAATTAAAGCCCTAGGGGTTGGATTTTATTCATTCAATTCCACACACAATTAGTTACATAGAGGTAGAGAGAGAGACAGTGAGTGGCCAAGAGGAGTTTCTGAAGCGAGAGCGGAATTGGCTTCCTTTGGTTGTAAGCTCTGTTTGGTTTATTAATGCAAGTAGTTTCTTTTCCATCAATGATGCCTGAAATCGCAATGAAGAGCGAGTAGTCCACCCACTTCTATGGTTGGGGCGAGCCCGACGATAGCCCTGCGTGTTTGAGGTAAAGATCCGACTTTTATCTTGTTTTGAGCATCTACTACTTGTTATATGTTTATTATCTATCTAATGGAGGTCCATGCTAACAACTTGGATTGTAAACATAAAATCGGTAGATACAATTAGGGTTTCTTGAAAGAGTTGTCTAATTGATGGAAAAGGCGAAAGCTTGGTCCTTCGATGCAATTTACATGATTATCTGTTTTATTCCTGCCTTATGCATGCTTGGTTATTGTTGTTGCAAACCCCGATCTTGGAAGTTGTCTTTCATACATAGTTTATTTCGAATCCCAAAAGAATTGTACTTTATTTTGTTTCGGGTACTTTCTGTTCTTCCTCGATATCGACTACATCTGGTCGATATCGAGTACTAATATTCGATCGACGAAGATCGATGTAGCTTCTCCTGTGCAGGTACCCGAGATCGACAAGAGGCTTCCTCGATATCGAGGAGTTTTACTCGATATCGAGTAACCACCGAGAGCTTCTGCTGCTTCGTTCGACTTGTCTAATCTTCTGTCGACTAACCCTAGTCGAGATCGAGCAACCTGTGGTCGACTTCTGCCGTGAGATTCATCCGCTGCCTAGGATCCGCTGACACGCTTCCTCGTGGATCGATCCTGACTTCCCACTGCTACATCGGAAGGGAGTCTTGTAATTATTTACACGGGACGGAATCTGGTTTGCTTTGATTTATTTATATTTTAAATTGCAAGTCTCGATTTCCTCCTTACAGCAATTACTATCAATCTAGTGAATGATTACTACAACCTAGCGAATAGTTGCAAAACTGAACAACCATTTTTCTAATATTTAAACGATAACTCCTCGTTAAACACGAATAATAACTATAAGTTAGCGAATATTTAATATCACTTTATCGAATTGTTCACAGGATGCACCGCATAAAAAAATAGCCTGGTGAATAATTACTATCGACTTAGCGAATAATTACTATCAACCTGGTGAATAGTTACAAAATTGACCAACCCTTTTGTTATTAACTAAACGATAACGCCTCTTTACAAACGAATAATAACGATCAATTTACTGAATACATACTGGCAAAAAATGTGTAATAAGGTATTACGGTTAAAAAAAAAGAATCAAAGAAGAAAAAAAAAATACAACGCACGCGCTTAAATATTGCAATGCACGGTTAAACAACAAATTAGCAATGGGACCCACGCTTTTTAAAATAAAATAAATAAGGAAAAATTGGATTAATCTCAGCTCTCCATTTCATCACAATAAAGGGTCCAGATTTGTTAACACAAAACACATTAAGGGTTGTTAACACTAGACCTAACCCCCTCTCTCTCTCTCTCTCTCTGTGTATATATATATGTATATATGTATATACAGGTGGACTTGGAGCAACGACTCCTAGCCATGGCAAGCATATTACAAATATTTGCATTTAATAAAAAAAAAACTAGCCACGGGGTCTAGCCGTCGCAAGATTGTTATACGAACTTATGTAGTAGCTTCGGCTAAAAGCCATGGCAAACTCGTAGCCACGACAATTTTGGTGCGAAAACTCTTCCTCCAAAATTTGGGCGCCAAAAGTTTCGTCACACCAACTACCGTGGCAAGACAAGAATATGGCGCAAAAAATTTCCCGCCTTCAATTTCACTAGCGACGGCATACAACCGTCGCATATTGGTCGTCATTTTGAGCAGGGGTCGCTTGCCGTCGCTTTTGTCGTGGCTAATATACTTGCCACGACTAGTACCCGACGCTAGGATAATTTTCCACCGCTCGGTTCGCAACCCCCCCCACCCCCCCATTTGCCATCGTTGTGCCGAAGCTAGACCCCTTTTGCCACCAAAAACAGCCCTTTTGCCACGGCATATTTCCGATGCAAATTTAATTTATATTTTTTTGTAGTGGAATTTACATTATGTAGATTATCATATGATGGTTGTGTTGTTACATATCATTATTAGAGTTTGGCAGGAGAATCATGTTATGGAAAATTTAATGAGAGAAAGAAAATCTGGTCATCTATGGAGATAAAGGTAGATCGACCCTGCTCGTTGAGATGTTAGTTCAGCGAGATGGGACACCAAGGTGACGAGTCCAAAGCAATAAGTATACAGGACCATTCATTACACCCATGTTTGCGACTCGCGAGAAGGCAGTATGGAGGTTAGAGAGGTAAAAGAATTATTATTTAAAAAAGCAATGAGAGAATGAGAGAAAGGTGAGAAACCAAATGAAGAAGGAATGTGGGATGAAAGTTTGGAAACCACTCCATTTCCTCGGATCATTAGCATCACATGGCCAAATATATCCCACCTTAAGCCTTTTACCAATCAACTCCTAATTGAGCTTAATTAAAGTCCTCTTGATTATTATTAATTTGTCACATAAAAATTGTTTTTGCATAACTCTCCTTTTGTGTGTAGATGTTGCTTTTATTCATATGCTTGAATTAGTGACATTAGTACCTTTTCGAGACTGGTAATTGATTGCATGAACATATGACAATGAATCTAAGATGTTGAGAGTTTTGATTTCTTCCCCTGAATGGCCATTAAAAGTATTGCTTGAGGACTAGCAAGCTTAAGTATAGGGTGTTTGTTGTGAGCCTATATTGCCATTTTTTACATTGACTTTTGTATCGATTTCTGCATATATTTCATATCATTGTGTTAGAATAGTGGAGAAACTATATATTTTATGCTTATTTATCAATTATGGAGCTCTACACTAGTTTTTGTTTAATTTCGCAGAAATCGGACGCACTTTGGAGCTTAAAGGAAAGTCATGAAGAAGTTAAGGATGGTGCATCGGGAGAAAATCCAACCTTTCGCCATTAGTCTTTCTAAATTAAGTTATGTTGTCTTCATGGAAGTTGTAGCCCTCGAAAAGAGCTTTCCAACACATACTCATATGCGTCAATCAGACAAACAAGGACTCGGGAAAGTGCGATTCAATAACAGAGAAGAATGCTGAAAGCTGACAATTCTAGTCGATGTCGAGTACTTTAGTCCATGTTGAGTACGTCCAATCGAATTCAGCAAGTTAAGCATGAGCAGCCAGTAACCCGAGAGCAGAACTCTACTCGACGCAGAGTAAACTACTCGACGTCAAGTTAGCAACTCAAAGTCAAGTACCCATGTCGAGTCAAGAAGATAGCCGAGCTCGATTGCAATCCGAGGAGAAGAAGACCGTACTCGATGTCGAGTACTCACCAGAGCCATTCCGAGTCGAGATTGAGTGGAGTCCGAGAATTTTGGATTACTTGCGAGTAAAGTCACATGAATTCCATCAACATCAAGTGAAGATCTGTCAAGATGGAAGATATTTATCGAGTTTAGACATATTTCCCTTAGAGATTGATTTCCTTTATTTATCAAGTTTTATCGTAAGATTTTAGATAGATAGTTTTAGATAGAGATAGATTGTTCCTACCTAAAATAGCTAGGATTGGAGCCTATAAATAAATCCCTAGGGGGCTGATTTTCATTAATTCAAGCCAATTCATCTTCGGGCGCAAGGAGATAATGGATCAAAGCTAATTCCATCGTCATATCAGTGCAATATCATGATCAATTAATTCAGAGAGGATTAGCAATTCGAATGGAGGACACTCCCGCTCACAAGTTATATCGTACTCAGTAACCACCATCCTCGAAACGTGTTTGTCCAGCCGACATCATTGATCCTGAGGCCCATGGATTATGGGCCTACACTTCCACTACGCTGCTCTATCACTATCCAACTTCCTTTCCCTTTTCTCTGGGGTCTCTCATCCAATGTATCGCGCAGGAGTCCAAGTTAGCGAAGATAGTGGAGTGACAAGAGCGGACAACCCAATGTTCCTTCCGAGACAAACATGGATCAAAGCTAAGATTGACAAGAATATAGACTAGACTCCGACCCGGGAATAGAAACGATACCCTTATGGAAGACTATTAGATTCCAATTGTGAAAAGCAAACACGAATTCATTTTAGAGTATATAAATCACATAACTCCATACTAACATGTACCCATTTCAAAGAGAACGACATACATATTCATTCCATAAGACACCATCGAGTCCTACATTGATACATGTGAGAGAAGCCAATAGTCTTTTACTCCATGAAAGCAGATATGTCTAACAGTTTAAACAAGTTATGTAGGACCAGTAATGATCACGCGGGGTTCAAGGTCATGCTGGATTTAACGAGGATGACAAGTATCATATATGTGAATAATGCGCCAGCATGGTATACACATCAACAAATGAGGTCAAATATAGCATGGCAAGGTACATCATAACAACCAGATCAAGTGTCATACGAGAACACATAAGAGCAACATGGTAATTATCACATCCAACAATCATGATCATATAATAGGTTAAGAATGGGATGTAATCATACGACGAGATACATTTAGAAGCATAGGTCATCCACAATGCTAGCGATACATGATAAGGCATAGGCATATTCAAGAGTCATTTAAGTGAGGTCAACATAATGTTCATGAAAGAAAGAGAGATCACAACAAAGTAACAAGGAGAGCATCACGGGCGATAGATTATAATCATACTAGGAACGATTTGTCATAGTGCACATAAAACAGTACAATAACTATCACATTATCGGACAAGCATATTCACATAATAGAACAAGTATGACAGGTCACCATTTAAGGAGTCATATAAAAAATCATAAGCCCTTCAGGATACTACTAGCACATCTCGAAACATAAATACAATCAAGGCAATTCGACTAGATTCATTCTATCATTAATGGGTCATGCGTGTGGGAAATCATGATATAGTGTGATGTGTGATCATGCAAGATGTCAAGTCATACGTTGATGCCGGCACAAGAAGATATCATATAGTAACAGAGGAATACCACAGAGCGAAAACATGTAAACATGCTAGAATTAACCATCACAGAAAGCAAATCGATCTTTGTACTCAACATCAATCTAATCAGGACGAGTGAAACATGTTAGGAGAACAAAAAGAAGGAAGAACCACACTATCAATGACTTAGCTCAAGAGAGAATTAACAATAATGTAGGGAAGGTATAAATTCGCATAAGTCACATCCAAGGGTCGTATATGGTACGTACTAATGGTTCAACCTAACATACGATACATACATGCACTTAATTGGTTAATACGATGATATGCAAGGAAATTAATCAATCATATTCTAACGATACAGAAACATGGAAGAAAATGTAAAGATGTATAATACAAGTCTAAGTAACAAGGCAATATGCCTAGAATACGGGGACATGAGTTCAAATCAACATTGACGATGCAATAGAAAATGAGCCTATTAATAAACAAGGGTATAACGTCATAAATAGGCCACCCAATGCAAAAGAATGCTGGCCCCACTACTAGATTCATTGCAAGTAAGGTACTCGGTCAAGCCCTAACCAAACCCAACACCCTCAAAATCCTCGGTCCATATTTCCTCGCAACTAAGATCTTAGTTTGAGCTCATTTAGAAGCCAGGATCCTAACAAGCAGCTCGCTGGCTCAAGCACCTCACCTATAATAGCACCACGTGTATTGCCTAGGTACCTAGTGTGAGGGCATGCGTTACACGTGTTCTATGTTAAACCACGAAGTCGCCAGCAAGTTGCTCGCTTAGTTTTCATATAAATACCCTCCTCTGACCCCAAAGACAAGGATCCGATTCAAGAGAGAAAGTAGAAGAGCTCTGATTATCTCCCGGACCTAAAACCCCCGAAGTTGAGTTCTTAAGGTCTTTTATCGGAGAAGAACGTTCTTGGAATAAAAACATCGCCTTAATTTCTCTCAAGACGACGACTAAACAACTCAAATCCTTGTGAGCCAAACATACCACCCTTATCGCTTGGACTAATAAACAAATAATCTTATCATCACCCCTCACGGTTAAAGCTTGTAGGTATTTGAAGACATTTTGTCGTCATAATGAGGTAATAAATACAGCCGAAATTCCATGATCGCGTAATTGGCGCCGTCTGTGGAAACCTTTCACGGCGAGAGGTCTCGCGTAGCGATACACTTCTTTACACTACGTTCCTACAATTTACTTTTATTCCATTCTTTTTTTCATCTTTACTCTGTTCACTCTTCATAGATCCTATCTAAAATAATTAATAGTAGAGCTAGCTTATTTCCCTTTTAAATGCTGATGAGTTTTGCAGGAATCATGAATTTTACACTATTCGGGGAGTTCGGAAATCACCATCATGATGCCGAGGAAACCAATTGTCTCAACCTCAATGTTTCCCCCAACAAGGAAGTTCCACACAATGGAAACGAGAACGTACCTCAACAACCTCCCTAGGACACTACGCAGCCTCCTCCATTTGCTCCATATGGAATGTGGGGTGGTTACCCCCGTATCAATTCTTCACGGGGAGTTACCCAGAGAGTACATACTTCAATCAACAAGCGAACGTAATGCCATTCCAGCACGACTACCTAGTCTACTACAAACAACAAGGTCTTGTGCCTACAATGGTCAATCACTTCCCCAACCCTGCTGGTGGCCTTCTTAACCCCGGTCCGGAGCTCAACGAGAACGCCAACAAGATTTCCCGTGTTTTCAATGCCAGGGACGTATCATCACGTTCATATTCCCCCGAGGCACCTAGAAAACTCGCAAAGGTGAACAAACTTTCCCATCCTCTTTTTGTAGAGAAATACGCGAGGCGTCCTTTCCCAAAAGATGGAGAGCTATCTCCATCACCAAGTATATAAGGGATATACTAATCCCAATTATCACCTCAACTAATTTACAATGGCGATGATAATGAACGAGGACAACGATGCTATGTATTGTCGCTCGTTTCCATGTACACTTAGTGGGGTAGCATTGACGTGGTTCACCATTTTGGCTCAATCCTCCATCAACAACTTCGCACAGCTATCAGGCACATTCGTCACGCATTTCGGTAGCGCTCGCACAAAGAAAAGAACCATATTGGACCTCAACTCTATCAAGCAAGGGGCAACTGAGTCGCTGGAAAAATTCTTCAGCAGATTCACCAACATGGTAGTACAAATCCCGGGATTCAATCACGAGTCCGCAAGCACATTATTAATGGGCAACGTGGCCGAGGGAGCCTTCAAGATCTTCCTATTCCGAAAAGAGCCTGAAAACTACAATGTTCTGCGACAGCTCATAACCAAGCAGATCCACGTCATGGAGGTTGCAAGCTCTAGCTCACGACCCATCGAATATAGACCACCGTCCTATAACCGAGCCCCTAACTAGCACTAAGAAAGAGAAAATTTGGGGGACGAACACATCGTAATCCTCTCTGGCAATACCTAGTCGTCCCACCACGACCTCAAGTTCAGGAAGTCCACTACAACCAAATGACGTGACCAGGTCCACTTGGTGCCCCAAAGAATGTGATGATGGCTCATTCTGACCAGGTGTCGCCTCTTATTTATGGGATTCTGCATGCCCTCCCTAAAAAAGAGGCGCCCCTTTAGATTTGCACCTCACCAACAAATCCCAGTCATTGAAGCACGAAACTACAATAACACCATCCTCTTGTGGTTCACCACGACCCTACAATCCCCAATATGCAGCTAGAGGAAGAGGCAGGGAAACTTACCCTATGAGTAGAGGAGGAAGAAATGGAAAAAGGGGAGAAGGATACCGACCTCCCTTGAAGCCCATGAAGCCAGGTCGTCGTCCGATCGACTAGAGCGTTCCAACCAGGATCGCCAGAAACCTCCTTCTCCAGATGAATGCATTAACACCACCGTGGGGGGACCCACGACATCTGGCACTAGTAAGCAGGAGAGAAAGAACTATGAGAAAGAAGTCAGACGCCCCCATCCAAAGCCAGTGTCAAGCAAGCATCCACTGCGCACGCAATACTGATTTTTTATGTTTTTGACACTCGGGACGCTCGCGACCTTAGGATGCCACACTCGGATCCTATATTCATCCATGTGCAGATAGGAACCAAAACGGTGAAGCGAGTGATGATAGATACAGGTTCATCAGTGGACGTCCTTTACTGGGACGCCTTTGAGCAACTCGGGATCATTGAAAGCGCTTTGCGTCGTTACTCAAAAAAGCTAGTCTCCTTCTCTGGAGACGAGGTTGAGTTGGCTTGAACAATCGAATTAGACCTAACGTTAGGGACCACACCAAACACAAGAACCCACATGATTGACAGTGGTTCGACTGCCATCCATCTACAACGCTATCATGGGCCAACGGAAAGGTGGGCGAAGCATGAGGAGAACAAGTAGAAAGTAGAATTTGCTACTTATCCTTACTGAAAAAGGGCCACAACCGAATATTCGCGATTAAGGGAAGTGGTCAAGGGTCTTTAGAAGAAGAAACAGCCGATGAGAACGAGCAAGAGGCGACATCCGAACAACAATAGGCGGAGCTGGAAGTTCGACCCGAAACGGTAGCTGAGAAAATTGTGGAGGAAAAGGTCAGTTTTTTTCCCTTCCCAAACAAGACCGAAGCCCTATACCACGGTCACAGTTTGACTGACACCGCTTTAGAGCGCCTCAAGAATATGTTGAGAGAATCATGTGATGTCTTTGCATGGTCTCTACAAGACTTGAAAGGGCCCCCACGAGAAACTGCAGAACATTCCTTGAGACTCAATCGAAAGACAAAACCAGTATGCCAAAGAAAGAGGAAGATGGCTGCCGAAAAGTCAGAAGCAGCAAAGCAAGAGGTACACAAACTTCTGCAAGCCAGATTTCTTCGCGAGATTAATGATTCAACTTGGTTATCAAATGAGGTGCTTGTTAGAAAGAGCAATGGCAAGTGGAGAATGTGTGTGGACTTCAAAGATCTGAACAAAGCTTGCCCAAAAGATAGCTACCATTTGCCATATATCGACGAGCTAGCAGACACCACAACATGGCACACCACGCTAAGCTTTTTGGATGCCTATTCCGGCTACAATCAGATCAAAATGAGCCATCGGGATGAGAAGAGCATTGCCTTCATCACCAACCAGGGAACTTTTTGTTATAAGATAATGCAATTTGGGCTCAAGAACGAGGGTGTCGCCTTCCAACGAATGCTAGAGAGAGTGTTTGTGTCACAGATCGGAAGAAATGTTGCAGTTTACGTCGATGATATCGTGATCAAAATCCTTTCAAAGGAGGACCACTGCAACGATCTACAAGAAACCATCGACACTCGAAGGAGGAATCGTGTTTGCCTGAATCCAGAAAAGTGTGTTTTTGGAGTAGATTCCGGAAAATTCCTGGGTTTCATGATAAGCCACCGCGAGATAGACGTGAACCATTCAAAAGTACAGACCATCATCGGCATGGCTCCTCCAAAGACGCTGAACGACATTCAAAAATTGAACGGGTCGGTCAACTACTTCAGGAGATTCTGTTCGCGATTAGCTAATCACTCCCTGCCCTTATTCGAGCAGCTAAAAAAGAAAGGTCCAGTCGATTGGACTGCCACTTTGGATAAAGCTTTCAAAAGTATGAAGGAATATTTGGCCACCTTGCCCACTCTTCATTTTCCACGCGAGCACGAAGCTCTACAGCTATACCTCGTTGTCGGGTCGACAACTATCAGCACGGTGCTTACTACGGAATCTCAGCTCCCTATCTATTTCGCTAGCAGGGTCTTGCAGTCAGCTGAATCCAGATACACCCCAATTGAAAAAATGGCTCTATATGTGGTTTTTGCTGCACGAATATTGATGCATATTTTGCAGGCTCACACCAACAAAGTGCTTTCTGACCTACCCCTCCATCAGATCCAACACTCACCATCCCTTTCAGGGAGAATGGTTAAATGTGTATTGGAGCTTTCCGAATTTGATGTCCATTTTAAACCCATAAAATCCCGTCTGCACAAGCCTTCGCCGATTTTGTGACAGAAGTTGTCTTTTCGTATTCTCAGGATCACGACAGGGAGGACTGGGTTATTAATGTCGACGGAGCAGTATCAGCGGGAGGATGTGGAGTCGGGGTTACCATCACAAGCCCAAGTGGGGAAATAACCGATCTATCTTTCCAGCTATTGTTCGAAGCTACCAAGAATGAAGCAGAGTATGAAGCTTTAATCACGGGTATTGAGAAGGCACTGATAAACGGGACTCGACATGTCCATATTTTCACGGATTCAAAGGTTGTCACTATACAAGTTAAAGTAGAATACGAAGCAAAGACGGGAATGCTCCTTGAATATTTGGCACGCATACAAACACTCACTGTTGCCTTCGGAAAGTGTTCCATTTCGTCCATTCCTTGCAATCAAAATGAGCGCACCGATACCTTGGCCGAAATGGCGGCCACCTTGTCCCCAGGGTTGAGCGATCGCGTGGTGATTGAATAGAAGCATGCCCGAGGAATCAACTAGGGGGTCTTCAGAATATGTAACCTCGGAGATTGGTGAGTACCTCTCCTAGAGTACATAACTGAAGGGGCCTTAGCAGGTGAGTTAAAAGACACTCAGAGCTTCAGAAGAAGAGCGGCCCGCTTTTGCGTTAAAGATGGCCGATTATACAAAAGGGGTTTTATCTTTCCGGAGCTCCTCTATGTCTCGGACCAAGAGGGCATTGATCTCGTCCAAGAGCTGCACGCGGTCCTCTGTGGCAACCACCAACGGTGGAGGGCCGTGAAATCTAAAACCACACATCTGGGTTACTGCTGGCCCTCTCTCAGAGCAGATGCGAAAATGATTATTCACATATGTGACCCTTGCCAGCGGCATGCATCACTCAATCTTCGCCTCCCTCATTCTTTGAAGTGCATATCTGCACCATTTCCATTCGCGATGTGGAGAATAGATATTTTGGTACCTTTCCCAACAACATAGGCCAGTTGCGCTTCATCAACGTAATAGTCGATTACTTTACGAAGTGAGTAGAAGTCGAAATCATGACCACCATCACGGCAGAAAAAGTGCTAAAATTCTTCGGGAAAAAACATGATTTACCTGTTCGAGGTCCCCCTATTGTGAGCCTAATTAGCCATGTTTTATACCTACTTTTATATCGATTTCTGCATGCATTTCATACATTTGGGCTAGAATAGTTCAGAATCTATGTAGTTTATGCTTATTTGCCAAACTATGGAATCTACACCAGTTTTTGTTTAATTTCGCATAAATCGGGGCAATTTACAACAATTCAGAGAAAGGAGGAAAAGCTCGAAGTCAACTACAAAAAGTCCGAGGTTATGGAGTAGAAGAACCAGGACAAATCGAGCTAGGAACAAAAAAATTGAGTCGACACCAGCCGGCCGATATCGACCACACTTGGTCGATGTCGAGGAAGCCAATCGATTTCCAACTGAAGAGCCAGAATTGAGTGAAGAAGAAGAGAGTTGGTCAATATCGATCACACTTGGTCAATATCGAGTTGACCAGATCGAGCCGAAGATCCAGGAATCGACTAGAAGCTGGAGCAGAGGAAAATGCAGGTCGATATCGACCTAAGCTGGTTGATATCGAGTCACAGTTGGTCGATTTTCATCCTGGGAGCCGAGATCGAGTATCTGAAGTGAAGTTGGGAAGATGAGCTCGATATCGACCTACGTTGGTCGATGTCGACCTGACTAACAATGGTCGATTTCGAGCATATCCGAGCTCTAATCCAATATCTATCCAAAGTCCAATGGAGATATCCACAAGAAGAGATTTATCAAGTTCTATCAAGATGGAAGAGATATTTATCTACTTTAGATATAGTGCCCTTTTAGATTTATTTCTTTTATTTCCATAATTTATTAGATAGATTTAGATATAGATATAGTTGTTATTTCCTAATTATCTAGCGAATAAACACTATAAATAAGGCATTAGGGGCTGGATTTTATTCATTCAATCAATCCAAGCTACAAGCCAAATAGAGAGAGAAAGTCGAGTAGGAGTAGAGAGAGTCTTGGAGCCGAGTTGAGTTTGTGAAGCGATAGCGGAGTTGACTTTATTCGGTTGTAAGTCTTATTAAGTTTATTTAATGAAATTTATTTTCTTGAAATCTTTGATGAGTTTATTCATCATGAAGAGCGAGTAGTCACCCAACTTCTAGGGTCGAGGTGAGCCCAACGGTAGCCATGTGAGGTGATGCGGTAAAGGTACAATCTTTGGATGCAATTCATCTTCTATCCCTATGAGCATGATTGTTTTGCAAAAGTTGAAGGTGATTCTTCTTTGTGTTATTGAAGCAAAATTGATCTTAATACAACTTGGATTAATTATGTGAAAAAGGGTTCGTAAAAATTAGGGTTAATGCGAAAGCCTCTATTTTCCTATTTGTTAATAACGAAACTTATTTGATGAAAAGCATGACCTTTTATGCCTTTATGTGTTATTTTACATGGTTATTGTTGTGGTGTTGGAACCCTGATCTTGGAAGTCTTTTATTTTACTGATTTATTTCACAAATTTTGAGTTTTAAGTTTATGTTCTAGTCGATATTGAGTTTCTGTGGTCGATATTCCAAGTCGATATCGAGTGCATTGGGTCGATATCGACCAAGTTTATGTTTTTTTGTTCTATTTTCTGCTTTTCTCGGTTATTTCTGTTTTCTATCGACGTAGTGGTCGATATCGACTAGGTAAGGTCAATATCGAGTGCATTTTCTGGTCGATTTTCTGCTGAGTTTGGAACTGAAAAGGTTGGCGCTAACACGCTTTCTCGAGGATCGATCCTGACTACCTTCTACTACAGCGGGAGAAAGTCTTGTAATTAATTTGCAGAGATCGGGGAGTCGAATTTGAGATTTATATTTCATACTTGATTTTCCTCCTAACACCCCCAAGCTATCATCACCGATCATGGTCCTCAGTTTATCTTCAAGGGGATTCATGAATTCTACGTCGGTCGTCACATAGAATTATGTATCTCGTCGGTAGCTTACCCACAATCCAATGGACAAGCTGAAACGACGAATCACCAAATTCGGAATGCCCTTAAGAAAAGGTTAGGGCCAGAAAAACAAAAGGAGAATGGGCTGAGATCTTGCCTCTGGTGCTATAGTCATATAGGACCTCAACTAAGAGCCCCACGGGAGAAACTCCTTTCGCGATGGCATTTGGAGTCGATCCAATCATCTTAGTGGAATTACTAATTCCCTCGGCTAGAATTGTCGATTTCAACAAAGATACCAACGACGAACCCCATGAGTTGGAACTCCACTTGCACGAAGAAAGAAGGGACGCCGCTTGCCTCAAAGCGAATGAATATCAACGTTGACTAGCTGAAGGATCCAACAAACGTGTGGTCCTCTGACAAGCAACAACAGGGGGAAAACTTGAACCCAAGTGGGAAGGTCCGTATGTCATCCAAAAAGAAGTGGACAGGGGTTCCTTCAAGCTTCAAACTTCAGAAGGCGCGATTCTCGCAAAGTCTTGGAACGCCAGGAATCCCAAGGCTTATTTTGCTTAAAGGTTAGGCATATTAGAAGTCTGCTGACTTAGATTTTCCATGTATAGGGGTCACAAGGGTTCCCTATTGGGTATAACACTTCATACATATAAATGAAAGTTCCAAATACACAAAATTTAACAATCGCGCGTCTTTTGAACACGGATGTACAAGTAAGCCTCCTAGGAGAATAAATTTAGCAATCGCGTGTCTTTTGAACACGGATGTGCAAGTAACCTTCCAAGGAGAATAAATTAATCAATCACGTGTCTTTCGAACACGGATGTGCAAGTAAGCCTCCAAGGAGAATAAATTTAGCAATCGTGTGTCTTTCGAACACGGATGTGCAAGTATGCCTCCAAGGAGAATAAATTTAGCAAATCGCGTGTCTTTCGAACACGGATGTGCAAGTAAGCCTCCAAGAAGAATAAATTTAGCAATCGCGTGTTTTTCCAACATGGATGTGAAAGTAAGCCTCCAAGTAGAATAAATTTAGCAATCGCATGTGTTTCGAATACGGATGTGCAAGTAAGTCTCAAAGAAAAATAAATTTAGTAATCGCGTGTCTTTCGAACCCAGATGTGCAACTAAGCCTCCAAGTAGAATAAATTTAGCAATCGCGTAAATTTAGCAATCGCGTGTCTTTTGAACACGAATGTGCAAGTAAGCCTCCAAGGAGAATAAATTTAGCAATCGCGTGTCTTTCGAACACGGATGTGCAAGTAAGCCTCCAAGAAGAATAAATTTAGCAATTGTGTGCACTTCGAACACGGATGTTAAAGTAAGCCTCCAAGGAGAATAAACCCAGCAATCATTATGCTTTTCAAGCACGGATTTATAAATAAACTTCCATGTTATCTGGAAAACTAGTGAAAGCAATATATCTTACTCTACTCCTTCTTGCTTGTTCTGTTGTGATATTATGATTTTTGAATTCCCATCAATCACGATCAAATGGTTATTAAGAATATGGCCCACTTAGATAAGCCGTACAAATTCGCCAACACGCAATTTTCAAAACCAACATACAAACAGAACCCCAAAAATATACGTGACACGATTACTATAAATGATTCCAAAGCAAGGTACATAAGCGTTTAACGAAACAGGGTTCACACAACAAACGAGGGAATGGTAAGCAAGGGAGTAGTAAATAACCAAATTTCAGCCCAACATCATGAACTCACTCATTCGGTTCAAGAACTATTATGGTAAAGCGACTACTCCCCTTATATTTGAAAATAATAAGAAACCCCCCAACATGGAAGCCACTATCAACGGCGAAAGCACACTAGCCTTCAGTAAGGATATAATGGTTCTGACTATTTTGGAACACCCTCACTCGAAATTCTCGCCCAGTGGGAGAAACCAAGCAAACATGAATCAATCCTTCGCGACCATACTGAGCACCAAAAGACTCAGGAAAAAGCTGCAAAACACCAAAGCAAAAAATTAACCAAGAAAAACAAGAATTACGAGGGAAGGGTCAAAAAAGCTACCATGTAATCCACTTTCTCTTAAGAATCAATGAAACGAAAAAAGTCACGATGCCGAGGATGGGGGGAAGTCATGATTCCTCACATTGAAATTATCAAAATAGAAGCAATACGCAAGAAAAATTGCCTAGGCTTATTCTAGACATCTGGTATTTATCAGTAAATAAGGCAAATCGTATATCGTATTGTCACGTCATAAATAAAAGTCTGTATCCGTGCAAAGCGATCTTTTCAGAATCAGCTGCATGCCAAACAAGTGGCAAGATCTCAGAGCATATCTCTGCAACCCAAAACACCTGTGTCACATCAAGACAGGTCACATCCGGGTCAGACATAGACAGAACGCCAGTTCTGAAGCCATGTTTTAAAATCATTAAAGAAAAACATCATTACAGGAACCCTCGTGATTAAACAAAATAAATTGCATAAATTAGGATTAACAAAAGCAGGACACAAAAGTAGTTATCCGATTACATCATCATCGCAACACCATAAAGCCCTACTCATCCTCAAGAATAAGAATCTTAAAGCGATGCCCTCCCACGTACTGAAAAAACACCGTCGATGCTCCAACTCGAACACCATTATTGGTTGCTAATCTTCCCCAACCTTCAGACAACCACCAACGATTTAAGCAGTCCTTGGAAACCCCAACACGAAAGTTTTAACCAGTTGCGGAGACTAAACAAACATGGTCGGATACAACATAACCATACATCATTTCGAAAACACAAGGGAGAGGCTGCAAAGAAAAGAGCATTACTTCATAAGAATTCAAACCCAAACAAAATTTAAAGTATAACAAACAGGGATATCTTACCAAGCGATGGAGCCTTCCCTCTACATCAACACAACGATAAAAATCTCGCATCTCAGAGTTAGGGGGCACCATCTCTCTACCAAGCAATAGTAGTAAACAACGAATAGATAAACAAATTGTTGTAAACACCATCCCTTTTATATAGGGAACAAAGCTGTGCAAACCGTGAAAATCAGCAAAGGCATTTATTGCATGCGTTGAACCAGGAGGGAAGTGTGAAATCGAGATTTCCCAGGATATTCTGCATGGACTACACCTGGCAAGAATATCTTCAAAACCCGACCAAGTTCAATAAAGCCTTTCAAATCCGGAAAGATTAATTCATCACAAGAATATTCGGACTAGACCGCCCACTACCACTATAAAAGGGCATTTCCTAGGGATAAAAGACACTGCCTCATCTACAAAAAACAAACACTTGTAAAACAAGAGACATGACAAGCAGTACCTTGGATCAAAATCCAAACAATCCCCTTGTTACCTAGTAGGGGTCGAGCAATACATACGCATGATGTTATCCTACTGCTTCGGTGAACACTTCCAACCCCAAGTACCCGAGGAAATCCTCTTATCCACCCGCATCGTCAATGATTTCCCTGTTCATATCACGAGGGGCAGTTACGGATCTCACTGGGTGGCACGTGGATGGATAGACTTTGTCAAAACACACGACCTCAAGTTGGAAACGTCAATAGTTTTCACACACCTTGGCGTAGCAAGGTTTGAAGTCCATATTCTAGACAAGGAGGGCTATTACATCGAGGAAGAAATCTATGATGTTGGATATGATGCCCCATCATCAAATAGTTTCCACTAAGTCCCAACGATAGTTTGATAAACAATGTTTTTACTTTATGCTTTTAAATGTAGCTCAAGCTAACAATAAAGAACCCTTTCCTAGGTTCATATTGCCATTGTTCCCTTTATGATGATATTGACAAATAAGTCCTTGGCGTCCGAAGACGTTGGAGATTGTTTAATTAAGTAGGTCTCTCCTCCACGAATAGTGCGTTGGAGATTGCCTAATTCTCGGTTTAATCCTCTTTGCGTCCGAAAGTGCTAGAGATTGTTTATTAAGTAGGTCTCTCCGTCGTGTCAAAGACAGTGGAGATTGACTTTTAAAAGGTCCCTCATTCACTTAGCATACACTAGAGATTACCTAATCCCCAACCCGATCCCCTTAAAACGTCTAATAACACTGGAGATTGTTTAGTAATTGGTTTCTCCTTCGCGTAGACTATGATGGATATTACTTAATTCTCAATTCGATCCCCTTCGCATACAAAGCGCTAGAGATTGCCTTAAGTAAGACGCTTATTTGCGGGAAAAAGCCAAGGATTACCAAGCACTCGATTTCAAATTCCCTTGTTTGCCAACACACTAGAGATTTTATTCAATAGCCACCTTTAGCTAGCAGACATGAGTATCAATAACCAAAATACTAAAAATCTATTAGTATACTCTTCGTGACAAATCCAAACAATCAGCGTTGCATAAACATGTTGGTTTATTTATTATACACCAGACAAAACCATCCAACAAAAGTAGCGATTTAACCGCACAAAAGGTCGCAAGAGTGGAAAATTAAGACCAGGACCGTGATTCATAGCAACAACATCAAAACAAGAGTGCCCGTCATACTCAAAGATCAATCGTGTCCCAATTCGAAGTTCATTCGAAACGACGAATTCAGGCCACCCAGAAGGAAACCTATAGTTATTAGGCCCCAAGGGTTCCACCCTCACCACGAGTTCCTCGTTATCTCGCGTCCATAAATTCACGAAGGCAAGTGCATCGTAACCATAATCACGGTATACGGATGGTAAAGGCTGCAACAACAACAAGTAGATCAGAGAAGCTCGAAAATGTCATCAAGAAATAAATGACATGATAGAAATTACCAGCCTATATAAATGCCTATCCACGACAATATCCCGGATAAAACCCCTAACAAGAGGAACATTTGCACCTGGAATATCAACTGGCGTTGTGGGCATCATCGTCAAAAATAAATTGCAATAACAACCTTGGAATTTCTTACCTTTTTATATTAATCTCTACAAAGAAAAACAACAAACAGCACCGCAAACCACCCAAGTCTACAACGAGGTCAACAAATATCAAATAGCACCATAAGGAATACCTGATAAGTACAACCTCCCTCCATGTAGAAAAGAAGGTTACAAACAAACTTGATACACCGAGCTGCACGAAAAACAGGCTAATGACACGCACTTCCCTGCTTCAGAATGATTCAAAGATAACTCTGCGGAACAACATTCATATCTACAATGCACAGAACTAGTATAAATAAAGAAAACACTGAGAACAAGTAATGCATGAACATAACTATTTAAAGCATAATGCCAAGTTTTGACATGGCTTCAAGAGAAATCTCTCTAGGAGAAATTCCTCCACCAACCTTCATCATAAATACTATGCTTTTCCCATATCCTAAATTCATTAGGATAATCCTTAGGAAAAGCCAACTACACATGCTCGCCTTACCATACATCTTTGTAGAATTTTGGGACGAGATACTAGACCAAATCATTCTATGCTCTCCCTTGAACCAAGAATTCATGGTACTAGTCGAAAGAGACGAAGGGGATTGGTTCTCTCTTTCAGAAGGTTGGAGATCTTTCGCGAGCACTAACAACCTCATAATAGGGAGTTGCCTTAGCTTCGAATACCATTGAGAATCTCACTTTGATGTGACAATAGAGCAACCATGCCCAGAAGAAAATGGAGATGTTTTGCCCACCTACCTGTGTTACGAAGAAATATAACTATAGAAGACGCAATCGCCCTCTACTTTATTTCATCGCTAATAAATGGCCACTTTATAAATTTGTCACTAGAATAACATATAATGCATTCGCGAACCCTACTTTTTCTCATCTCATGATTCATTTCATGAAACGCTCAATGAAAGGAGATGGATAAGGGTGTCCCAAACATACCTTTCAAGCAACAATATTAACAATAGCAGGTTAAACTCCAAGTCACAAGAAGACAAGAGTAATAAATGACAGATCAAACTCTTAAGAAAAATAATCAAAGAGCGTAAACAGAATTATATTACGACAAAAAGTTGAAATATTAACAAAACATCAAAACACCATGACAAGGCACCGCTTGTCATGGGCAGAAATGTTTTCCATCCCAAAAAATAATGTATGAACCGCAGCAGAGCATAAAGCTCTCACCATGGGCAAAAATGTTTTTCAACTTACTTCCCAATACAAAGACGATTTGATTTGATAAAGAGTGGAAAGGTGGGTTGTTAAGTATCGACAGGAGGATTGTTGTTGTCACGAGCAGGCTCAGGGGTGTTATCACCAACAGAAGAAGGAGCGAGAGCTGCAACATCATAGATGGGGGCATTGAGTAGATGAGGCAGGCCACATTGAGGATCATTGGGCTTCATATCCCCAATGTCGTAACTGGGAGGAAACATCCTCACATCATCCCTGAGATAAGCGAAATGGTTGACGCTCTGGGCAATCCCACCATCCACTCCTTCCATAAAGGCATTGACTATCTTGTCATATATGACATCCTGCCCATCTGTCCCGATGTAACGACCTAACCAACCTCGACTATCCTCCCCCATGCAGTTGGATAACCACCCTTGGCCCTCATTGCTAAACATAAACTCACGAAGCGTACTCTTGGTAAGATTGACGTCTGACGAGAGGGTTTCTCGACCAAATAAATTTGTAGTCAAGACCTCGTTATAGGATAGTGGAGTAAGGTTCGTCCTCAGGAGAGAAGTCCGCGGTTCTAGGTTTAGTGTGTTTTGGGGTTCAGGGATAGCGGGAAGAGGTGATGTGGGTGGTTGTCGACAAAGAATAGAGGGGTCGATGTCGAGGGATGGAGAGAGAATGGTGATTTGATATCGAGTAGAATATGTACAAACTTCCAAGGTTAGGGATCATCGCAACAATAAACATATGTGTAGATCATAAATCACATAAAGATGCATGTTTTATATCAAAGATTCAACTTTCGCAAATTCCAACAATATAGGTGATAGAGGCTCTCGCATAAAAACCTAATTTGTTTCTACCTTTTCTTAATTGGGATTAGTCGGCTCTCGCAAATAAACCCTAATTACTATCCAATTCATAATAAGATCACTTTCGCTTCAATATCATGAATAAGGAATTTCCTCAACTCTCGCAAAGGATTAAGCACATAGGTAGATGATGATAAAGGCATATATATTCATGGATTTATAAATCAAACACGCATATCTATGTTGGGATCACCCCAACCCTAGAAGAAGTAAATTTGAAACAAAACATAATAAAATAAAATAATTTTAACATTCAAAATAAAACTTAAACTTACAAAACCTTCCAAACGTTCCTCCTTCTTCTCTCTCCTCTCTCTCTCTCTCTCTCTCTCTCTCTCTCTCTGTTTCTCTCCTTGCGCCCGAAGACGGCTTTGCTTGAATGTATGAAAATCAGCCCCACAGGTACCATTGAAGAAAGTTCTCTGTATCAGAGATGTGTTACTAACCTCCACAGGTACCATTGAAGAAGCTTCAAGAATAATCCAAAGTTGGAGTCATGGAGACCATTTCAAAATCGAGGAAGCCTACAATGTTCTGAGAAGGAAGATGCCTAAGCCACCATGGTCTACTGTTGTATGGGATAGGCACATACTTCCTAAACATTCATTCATCCTCTGGTTGGCTGCTAAGAGAAGACTGGCAACAAAAGATCTTATAAAAACAAGAGAAGTACCACTAAACTGCCCCCTGTGCAACCTAACTTCTGAATCCCATGCACATCTGTTTTTTGCTTGTAAGTTTTCCCTGCAAATTTGGACACAGATTAAAGATTGGCTGGGAATCTGGCGTGGAATGAATACACTCAAAAGTGGGCTCAAATGGATGAAGAAAGAAGCAAGAGGGAAGAGCTGGATATCCAAAGCCAAGAGAGCAGCCTTTACAGCTACAATATATCAAATCTGGAGGGCAAGAAATGAGAAGATTTTTGAAAACAAGTGCAAGAGTGCTGCTGAAATCACTCATATTATCAAGTCTCATGTCTACAAGATACTGCACCATGATTTTTCCATACACTTCTCCTCGTGAAGAAGCTTACAAATGGGTGCCATACTAGGAAATGAAGCTCCTAATGACATAGAAATCTTTCAAGGAAGGCTGCCTGGATGAAGATTAGAAGCAAAGATCTCATAAATCAGTGGCCACCACTTTTTGTCTTGTCACTGGTTTTTCATCATCGAGCTACAGATTGGCATAGGAAACCACTCCTTTCTTTGTAATGCCTTTGATATAATGGGCTTAGTGTAGTGTATAGCCTCGGCTACTCTTGTAATAGCTACATTAGAACTTGATTTTGGGTCCTTAGTGTGCTAAAGTTGCGTGAGTGTAATTCTCTTGATGGCCGAGCCGAAGGGAGAATTATATTCACACAACTTTAGGGTGTGGGTCCGACCTCTGATAGCTTTGGCTTGAAGAAACAGGAGTTGCACCGAACCTAGTGTTCAACACACCACATGGATTGGAACAACTTATGTTGATTCCATGATTTTGGTTAGAGGCCTTTATAGCCTACGGGCAAGGCCAACCTCTCTATGTACATATTCTCATCGTTTTCTTAATACAATTAACCTTTAAAATAAATAAAAAATGAATATAAGCCCCATAGGGCTTTATTTATAGGCTTCCAATCCTTGCTAATCAAGGAAGGAAATCTCTATCTATATCTAAAGATAAAACTTTAATAAAGGGAATATTTATCTTAAAAGGAAATATATCTAAAAAGCTAAATCTCTTCATGTGTGGATAAATCTTCTTCTCCATGGGTAGATCTTGATATACTTGATAGATCTCGGACTCCTTCGCTCCCAAGAAATCCCAAACCGCGTCGGACAGCCCAACCGCGTAACGCGGCCCAGGAAAGATCTCCTCGATATCGGGTAAACTCCTCGATATCAAGTAAGGACGTCGTCGATTTCGGCTTGGCCGGTCTTCTCGCGTAAGTGCACTCGATCTAGCTCGGACATAATCTTCTGATCTTTGTCGATATCGAGCAAAGTACTCGGTATCGAGTAAATGCTGCTTGGCCTTGTCTTCGTCTCGGCTTCTCGATCAGGTGGTCTTCCTCGACTTCAGGCTGGTCTTCAGGTCTTGTTGATATCGAGTAAAGTTCTCGATATCGAGTGACTTTCTGAACTCGAGTTGGCTCTGTCTCTCAGTTCCTCGATCTACTTGTCCTCGATCATGCTGTGCCCGGACTTCTTTAGCCGATATCGAGGAAAAGAAGTCGATATCGATTAAGGCTCGGCTTCCATCTTTGCTTCTTGGTTTTGTCCCAGAATGACTCCAAATTCTGTAATATTAAACCAAAATTTATGTAGATCTCAATTTCTTGCAAATAAGCACATATTACATAAATTCAACATATTCTCATCCCGAAATATGCAAAGTGTATAGAATATGGAGCTAAAATGTGCATTTCAACATGGCTATTTTAGTAGACATCAACGTCCTCACCAGATGTAAAACGCTCTAATTGTTCTCTTACACCAATAAGCTCTCTACGGGACGTTTTCAACTCATGCTCAAGATCCGTGATCCCACCCCTCAAGCATGTGATCTCTAATTCACGCTGGCCCCCTATCTCTTGGATCTTCAAAAGCTCAACTCGCGACACGTCTAGTTCTTTCTTCGCCACCTCCATTTCTTTCTGGGATCTTTCTAAGGCATTTGCAAACAGTTGATGGTCACCTTTTGAAGCTCCGCATCCTTTAAATTGATCACTTTTGCTTTTAGAGTTTTGTTCATTTCCCAAAGGTCCCTCACCTTATCGTTATAGTCCCTTAAACGCCCAACCACCTCAAACCATTGCAGGTTACCCTGCGACAATATACGAAAAACAATAAACATGCGTGCAAAGTAGAATAAATAAAAAAGAGTAAATCGCAGAGAACGATACCCAACCCCTAATCATTAGACCCTGCTCCAGCAACTTTTCATCCGTTCAATTATGAAGATAATTCCTCTCAGGCATGCAACTCCTTCCAGGAATCCCCACTTTTTTAATATCAATCGGATCGAACCCAGGTTCTCGATACACAATCATAGAAATCCCCGCTGGGGTTATGAGCTCAGCACTCAAAAGTTTTGTAGTTCCCTTTTCCACCTTGGGCCTTTTTTCTTGCGTTGAGCCAAGGGTATATTCTTTGACGATACGATCTCCTGGTCTTTGATAGGCACTTTCCCTTTCATGCTTTTTGTCGTGAGGGGGGAGTCGCGGGAAACATTCTGTTGACTATCACCCACTTGTAGACCAACAACAGGAGCAGGCCTGATTGCGCCCCTAGCAACACTTTTCTTCTTTGCCAAAGCGGAGATATTCGCCTTATCAACCAATATATATGCGAAAGAATTGGGAAAATGTTTAAAATCTGAGAAAATCATGATCAAAATACTAGAAATCTTAAAACGCCTGGACAGCGACCCGGACGGTGCAGAAGACTAAGATCGGCCATCTCTAGAGGAACCAAAGTTACGAATTTTCTATAACTCCGTGTCGTCGCGACCCCCTCCCTGAACGCAACCCTCGATCTTTCCATCGGGATATTTTTACCTTTAGGAGGAACAAACTTGCCGGATCGGGTCATAAAATTCAGAAAGGTCTTTCTTGAATCACAAACAAGGAACCATTTCTTTCTCCATCTCGAGTTTCTAGAGAACCTCTCCACTATTTTCCCAGATAGGGAAACGGACAGCAGTCCCTCGCTACGTCTCAAGGAAAGAACGGAAAAGAGATGGTCCAAGGACGACGTCTTCTTGACAGAAGCACACTGCATGATATAGACCGCGAGGTACATCCACACATTAAAAGCGAGCCAGGCCGGACATTGGTCTATGGGTGTTAAAAATTCCGAATAAATTCGAGGAAGAGGGAGGCGGAACCCCTGAAGCAAACTTCCCAGGTGGACGACGACGTGATCTTTGTACCCATTAAAGCTTCCCCCATTTTTAGTAGCCAAACCTATTTTTATCCCAGCCGGCCATGGATAAAACTTATCCACCTTCTCCAAGTGCTTAACCTCGAGAATTGATTCTTCTCTTAGTGTTTTAGTTACGGTCAGAGCTACGCGTTCCGTAAAAATCTTCGTGAAGGGAGGAAGCATAGCAGGGGCATAGCCTTTGTAGAAGCTACAATTGCCTACTTTACTTATTTATAGAGAAGGGGAGAGAGAAACAGAGAGAGAGAGAGGTCGATAGGAGTTGTGAAGCGAGAGCGATTATGGCTTTGTTCGGTATGTACTCTTTCGTTTTAATTTCTACTCAAGTAGTTCTCCTTATGATTATGATGTTTGTTATGATGATGAAGAGTTATTCGTCACCCTATTTCTAGTTTCAGGGTGAGGCCGATGACAGCCATGTGAGTTTTGCTTAAAAGTATGATTTTTATTGTGATTTCATCTTCTATCCATCTTTTGAGTTGATATCGAGTGATCTGCTAGCCGATGTTAAGGGTTGTTTTCAAGGAATTATTTAGGCGAGCGCTGACACGCTTCCTCGTGGATCGATCCTAATTCCTTACCACTACAGCGTAAGGGTTTCTTGTATTTTATTTGCGTGGTGCAGAGATTCGGTTTGCTTTTATATCTTTATATTTGCGTACTTGATTTCCCTCCTAAAACGATCTAAAATAAAATTTTAAAAACTAACTTTACATGGCGACATCCTTCCTCGGAATTTCAAAAATTCTAATTGATCGAGAGAGCGGAAATTGGGAAACTAACCTTGGAAAACTAACATTGGGAACTAATTATCGGGGATAACCTCAACATTCGAGCTAACAGCTCTGGACTGAAGACTCTCTCCCTCGCTCTCTTTATTCCCAGCTGAATCACACTATCATAACCCTACCCAAAATTCCCACCAAAACTTGTTGCTTTCCCTCGACCTCCGAGCTACCTGCCATCGCCACCACAAGAGATTTAGTAGGTTCCCTTTTTCCTCACTAGTGATTTTATCTTAAAGTTTGTTGTCTTTATTTGATTTTCATTTAAGGATGATGAAATGTTTATGTGTGAGGGAAAAGTTGCATTCTTAGATTCATGCATTCATGTTTATGTTCTATTGCTTTGTTTGCAATTGCATTCATGTTTATGTTTTGTTATTGCATTGTCATATATTCATACATTCATGTTTACTTTTCCGTTATCTTATTGCATTAAAAAAATGAAAAAATGTCCAAAATTCAAAGATATCATGCATTGTATAAATATGTGTTATTCAACCGCCTATCTTGTCATGTTTGTCCTCTAAAGCATTCCTGTGATTTGATTTGATTGCTTGAAATGAATTTTGATTGGAGCATGATTAGAGAATATAATTGAGCATATATGATCCTAAGGTTAATTGAAATCCTATTGAATATTCCTATGTTTTTCTTATGTAATTACCATCCATCTGTTCTTCCTCTTTCGATTGACTGATTTCTCTATTTTCAAGACCACATTATACATGTTTGTTATTTGTGAGTTACATATGATTAAGGCATGTTTTTTTAGCCAATTGTTACCTTATCCACCCTGTATATATATCCTCTACTTGAAGCCCTTTCAGCCTAATAGACAATTTTTCTTAATAGCTCCACAAAACATATCTTAGTCAATGATTAGCCTGACCCTATCTGAGAATTAGGAGGATAATTAGTGAAAAATCTATATATTGGAGTTGCTTGGAGTTGAGTTGATGTATCTATGGTTACGCATAGCAAGAGGCATAGCCGAAATAAGGTAACTCTTCTTACGTAATTGAGATGACAAATTAATAGGGGCCTAGGGAGAATAAAATTCACTTAAGAATAAAAGTCTAGTAACTTAAGACCTAAGGAGGCTAAAATTCACTTAGGGGCAAAAGTCAAGTAACTTAGACATGGGGAGGATAAGATTCACCAATGGGCAAAAGTAAGCTTAAAAGAGAAAAAAAAAATGTTGAAACAAAAATAAAGGCATCATCATTTTCATTGAATAAAGAAGTTGTATTTGGCAATTGAAAGATGGAGAGCTTATTGTTGTGTGTTGGAGTTTTTGCCATTGGAATTGCTTGCGAAGTATGAGGTTTTGGTGTTATATATAACTAACCATTTTCCCGGATCCAAAGCACCACAAGCCCAAATGTTTCCCATGCCTTATGTTCCAACCATAGCCCCATTACAACCTATAAAAGTCATCAGGATGTCCTTGCAAGTAATGACATTCATGGTTGAGATTTGGTATATGGCTTTCAATTTCTTTGTAGCATAGGGTATATTGGATTGAGTGGGCGAATATTGATAAACTTGAAATACATGAAATTTAAGGTTGGATTAAATTGCCTTGGATGATCGCTCAAATATGTGCTAGGACGTTTGTTCTCTTGTTCAGGTCTTCTATTGCTTGATGTTGCTTTGATAAAATTGTAGCATGAAAATCTTATTTGTGGGATGTTTGGTTATTGCTATGTATTTCATTTCTTGAGGACATGAAAAGGCTTACACGTGGGGGAGTTGGTGATATGTTTGGGATACGTTTGGATTAGCCACGTATCAGTTGGAGTTATGATAATTTGTTTGATTCTTTCATGTTTAATTTGCACTTGTTATGGTATTAAAAAAAAATTGTTTAGACATGAAGGAGTCTCTATTTCTATGCTCTACTCTATGTTGGCTTGAGGACTACCAAAGATTAAGCATGGGGGAGTTTGATAAGGCATATTTTAGTAGGAATTATAGGATCATTTTATATGCATTCCATTGTAATATAATCATGTTTTATGGTTAATTGCATATTATGCACTTTTAGTGATAAAGTTCGGAAACTACGCTATTTTATTGGATTTATGCAGATTCGTAGTGCCGACATGGGAAGAGACCAAAAAGGAGAGCATGGAACAATCCATGGAGGATCCAAGACAAGCCGAGGAGCAATGGAGCAAGGAATCAAAGCTAAGGAGCACAAGAACATGAGCGAAAACGAAAAACGTGGACAAATCGTCTCTTTGAGCATCTAACAATTTCGATTCAACTTCTGACATCTTCATGAAAGTTATATTCCTTGATGAGAGATTTCAAACGCATATTCATATGCGTCAATTAAACAAACAACGAATCCGGAAAGTGCATTACAAGTTTGATCTGCAGAAGCTGTCAGCTCCAATCGCGGCTGCGACACTTCAAAGTCGCCACCATGCCTCGTCTCACCCTGGTGACATGCCCGCGAGATCCCATGATGAAACATCAATATTGGTGGCCACGAGTCTCATTTCGGGGCTGCAAAGTTGTCCACAGAAAAGTCGGTTTAAAGCCAAATCTTATCTTTTCGAAAGGAAACTCGATCAAATCTCAATGGTTATCCATTCTTTAGGGTTTAAGAACGTCATATTAAGACTTAGTTATCTATTAATTTAAGTTTTAATATTTTCAGGATATTTTCTACATTATCTTTTAATATTCTCTACATAGTGGAAGCCCACGAAATTCCTAAGGTATCTAACATCATTCTAAGATTCATATTCGCATTCGGTTTCTCTCTTTCAATTGATTAGTTTAGGTTTTGTTTTCCATTGAAGAGAAGGAATTTAGGTAACTCATGCTTGGCTAAATCTCCGTTGTTTTCATCTACACTTTTGAGACTTGATTGGTTGTTTACGAGTTTCTAATGAATGATTATTTCTCTCTTTAATATCTTTCAATTTCCCTTGCGATTATTGTTGATATTATTATGATTGATCACCATGATAGTATCTTGCTAAGTATTTGTTCTTTCGTCATTGAATGAATTCCGCAGTAGCATGCTTACAATTATGAGAACCTTCGTTTGATCATGACTAAGTAGAGATTTCGACATATGTCTTAAACATCGGTTACCTTGCATATTTGGTGTTATTAATATGCCTAGATTCTTAGGAATTTGTGCTATCATACATGGGGATGGACCTATTCAAATTAAGATGAGAGGAATTCATAGAGAACACTTTAATTGGATTTAACGACCAATAAACCAATCAATGTGGAGAATTTATGGATGGAAACATCTCTTTTATCTATCATTTGCATTTGCTTAGATTAGATTCTTTCATTTACTTTTATTCCCATATTTTGCCTTTCAATCAATAATTGTACAATTATTGGAAATACTTGTTTCTATGTTGGATCGGCCCCTTACTTGCATCTTGTACTAGTATGTTTGTTTGAGAATTATTTTGATAAGGAAAATCAACGACTATCTTAAATAAATCTCTAAATTACCTAAAATAACTTGAGTAAAGTAGAGCATAAAGGAATCTTTTACACTTGAAGAAATTCGGCCCCTATGTTTACTAAGAGGAATGAATCTCGCTTGAGAAACATAAATAAATCTTGAATGGCTCCTCTTGAAGTTGCACCTCGCTTGAGAAAAGAGCATGACTCACGAAGATGAATGAATCTCGTTGAAGCTTCTTAGCACGAGCTCGAGTCATAGGTCCATCCCCATGTATGATAGGTGTATCCGAAAAGCTGTCTTAGATGGTCTGGCATTAGAACCCAATTCTTGGCGCCGTTGTCGGGGAAGAAAATAGTTTGCTTTTCCTTATTTCTATTATTGATTCCTTTTTGTTTTTGTTTTCCTTTGAGTCTTTTGTGTCCTTGTATGGTTCAAACTCGTTCTTCTAATTCATTACCTTTGTCTTTTGATCCCGATATTGAAAGATCTCTTAAGCTGAAAATGAGGCTTGAATTTGACACACATAAGGAGATGGGAGACAAAGTTGATAATCCGCCAAGAAGGACCCTAAGAAACCAAAAAGAACATAATTTGAGTGCTCAACCACTTCCAATTAGCATTCATAATCTCTTGGATGGTTCAAGATTTGAGTAAAAGTCGATTTGGTCTACTATTTTACCCTACATTCATGGATTTCCTAGGAAGAAATCAAACAAACACCTTGCAACCTTTGTGAGTGTGTGATAGACTTATACCCTGAGGCGTTACTGATGACCAATTGATGTTGAGACTGTTCTCCTTTACCTTGAAAGATTCGGCCAGTGATTGGCTTTCTTACCTACCCCCAAAAGCATTACTACTTGGGTTGAATTGAAGAAAGCTTTACTACTTCAGAAGTACTTTCCTCCTACTCGCCTCAACAAAATCAAGAATGAGATATCTAGTATTGAGGAATCACCTACGAAGAGTCATTATGAGTGTGTTGAGTGGTTCAAGAAGCTTAAGGGTAGTTGTCCACAACATGGTATACCCGAGGATGATCTAGTGCTATATCTTTATGAGGGCTTGCTTGATACCGACATGAGTTTCATTAATGGTACACCTCAGGAAGCAATGCAGATTTTCGAAGCGTTGGCTAATGCATCGCACAATATGGGAAAAACCAAAGAGTTAGAGGAGTGCATAAGTTGGATAGTTCTTCAAATGGTCGCAAGGATGACTTAGATAGGCTTACTGAACTAGTGAACAAGATAGTTTCGTAGATGAATCCACCTCAACAGCCTAGACCTTGTGGTGTCTGTGGAGATCCAACTCATCCGAATGATAAGTGTAATTTGATTCAAGAGGATGTCGCTGATTTGAGTGATATGGATTATGGACCTCGCCGCAACTTTGGTAACAATGTCTACAATTAGGGCTACAATTCAAATTATCAAAGTGGATTCAACGACATGGGTCAGTAGGAACAAGTTCCTTATCAAGAAAGAGGACAATTTGACAATCGCCAGAGAAACACTTAACAGGAGGATAGAGATGATGCATTGAGGTTATAATTGGAAAAGATGGGTGTTCAGGAGAAATTGTTGATTCAAATGGCTAAGGAGATTATAAAATTGAAAGCGAAGGATTCGGGGAAGTTCCGTGATCTTTAGATGAGGAGAATGTTAGTGACATGATCCTTAGATGAGGAAAAGAAGTGAATACACCCACTTGGAATCTTGAAGAGAGACATAAGGATGTGATTGATGTGGGTGAGGAACACAAAAAAGGCTTGGAATCATCGTATGTTGATGACAACGCCCGTCGTTCCTACCGGTGGGAAGATGAACAAATCCTTTATGACATCTTTGCTCATTATGAGGTTAATATTCCACTTTTCAATTTAATTAAAAATGTGCCTTGCTATGCGATGTTTTTGAAAGAACTATGCACTATGAAATGCAAGCAAATAATGAGAAAAAAGGAAAAGGTAAGTTTGAATGAAAATGTTTATGCTTCGCTACAAAAAAGATTGCCTGAAAAATGTGGAGATCCCGTTATGTTTACCATCCCATGTAAAATAGGTAATGCTAATTTCAAAAAACCTATGCAGGATTTAGGAGCTTCAATCAATGCAATGTCATATAACTTGTACATGTTTTTGGGTGTCAATGCTTTGTTTGAAACTGGTCTTACAATACAACTCGCTGATCGTTTTAGTATTAAGCTTAGAGGAGTTGTTGAAGATGTTTTGGTTAAGGTTAATGATTTGATATTTGCAGCTGATTTCTGTATATTAGATACGAAAAAAGGTATGCTTTGAAACCCCAAATTATCTTGGGAAGTTGATTCTTGCGAACGGCGAAGACTAAGATTGATTGTTTTAAAGGTTCGTTAATTATATCATCATATTCTACATGTTATAGGAAATAGTTTATAGTCGTTTTTATGTCATTTTTATATGTTTTGCATGTCTTTTATATAGGTTTTGGTTTAGTTTATAGAATAGTTGTCTACAATCGTGTTTTTATTTGTTTTCAGGTGATTTAGAGCTTGTTCGATGTCAATTTAAAGGCACGATGGAGTAAGATTCATTGAAGGCATGTTTGACATGTTCATGGACGCCGAAATAGCCTTACATAGAGGTCTCAAGTGCTAGAAATCAAGATAAGAAGAGCCTATTGCTGAATCGACGTTTTTCGGATAAATCCCATTTGGTGACATCTCAGTAAAATGAGTTGTTTGAGCTCCTAAAAATTCAGATCGAGAAGTTCTATAGCTTGTTGGAAAGCCGATTCAAAGACCTGCAACTTTTATGTTGATCACTTTTGCAAATTCGGCCAATAAAATGGAGAAATCCGGCCAAGAAGCTGATGTTGAGTCAAAGTATCGACCCGGAACCAACGGGTATCGAGTCGGTATCCAAACCTCTCGAGTCGATAGAACGAGAAGAGAGGAAAACACGACATATCGACTCGGTACCCACATGTATCGAGTCGATACCTTCACCTTCCGAGTGAGAAGAAGCTTTACAGTAGCCAAGTACCGAGTCGATACCCTAAAGTATCGAGTCGATACTTTACTTTCCGCGTTGCTACTTCAGGATTTTTATCCGTTTTTAGGTATTGTTGGACGACTTTTTGGTATATTTTATTATTATTTTAGGATTATTTGGAGACTTTATTTAGGAATATAGATAGAGAATTAGGGTTAGATTAGAAGGGGTTTAATTTTTCACTTCAGAAACGCTAGTTGCAGACATTGAGAGTACGTTTTAGGCTTTTTCAGAGATTTCCTCTTGAAGGTTTATTTTGCTGGATTCAAGAATACGTTTTGTTAATCTAGTCTTATATTCTTTCATCATGAGTTCTTTGATTGTGTCTGAATCCATGTTTGGCTAGTTTTCTTGTTCTGGGGTTGGGGTGATCCCAACGATGCTGAGATAGACATGTGCGTGACGATTGCCTGAATGAATTCTATTGTTTGTTTGATTTGATCCAGGAGTGCTTAATCCGATCAATTCTATGATTGATTGGAATCCTTTTGATGTTCAACATGCGCCAGCTGCGAATTGAGATTGGATATATAAACAAAGTTATTAATTTATTGGACAAAATGGATTGAACTTGAGAATTGTTTATGAGCAATCTATTTAATTCTCTTGAGGATAATAAACTATCATAGACAACCTAATTTTGAATTGATTATGCGTATCGCGCATGCGATTGTTTGATCGATTTGCTCGCTAGGGTCTAAAAGCTTAATGAGTCCAATTTGATTGATTAATCTGCAACATGCGCAAGCTAAGTGGTAATTGATTGAAATGAACATAGTTATTGTAACATGTGTAGGCTGAGCGATAACGACTTTAGATAGTTTACCTTTAAATATCTCTTTTCAATTTGTTCAGGCATGAAAAGTATGTAGTCTATCGAAGATGCATTGTTGTGGTGAACCTTGACTCTTGAATCTTTAGCCTCCTACATTCACAAAACTTGCAATTTGTTATTTTTCCTCTTCTTATTTCCTCATTACGTCAAAAATCACTTCCTTTAATTATTTGGCTTAGTAAACTAGTAGAGGTTCCGCAATTGGTATTCACATAGTCCCTGATATTCGACACTCGATTACTACAATTGACAACGTACGCTTGTAGGGTGTTGGTTTTAAACCGATCACCTAACTATGGAGTTCGACAATAGAAAGATTGAATTTTCTATATTTGAGCGTATTACTCTTTCTTCAATTTATTATGTGGATGTTCTTGACTCTAATGATATTGATCACTAGAATGAATCGAATAAGTTGTTAGAAGCTTCTACTGAGAATGAATAATTGATTATTGAGTCTTCTAACAAAGAGAAAATTGAGCTAAGGAAAGATGAAATTGTAAGAAAAATTGAAAATTTGTTTAAAACACATAAGAATGTGTCTATTTCAAATAATTCTATTGTTTTCCCTATGAGAAATTGATTCCTAACAATATTGGGGTTTTTGCAATTTCAGCGCAACCTTCCGGAGAAACTCATTTCAATAAAAAATTGATTGGTGCAAAGGATGAATACATTGGAGAAATTCCTAAGGTTCTGCCACTTGTCATTAAAAAGACAAGTGTGGAGGATCTTAATGGGATAACTTGATCAAGAAATGCATCAAGTCTAGCCAAAGAGGTGAAACAAAGGCACTTCTTGGGAGGCAACTCAAGGTAGATTAGGTAATATTGTTTCAATTTTGCATTTAGTTTTCAATTCAATAAAGTATGACAAGTCTTTTTGCTGTACATTAGAGTAGTGGTATGTTAGAACCTTTTTGGTTGCCAAATTTTGCTTGATCGAATGAAAGATTGGCGTTTGTTGTGAGCCTAATTCGCCATGTTTTACATTAACTTTTATATCGATTTCTGCGTTCATTTCATATCACTGGGTTAGAATTATACTAAATCTATGAAGTTTATGCTTTTTTCCAAATTATGGAGTCTACACCAGTTTCTGTTTAATTTCGCAGAAATCATAACATTTTACAACAATTCAGAGAAGGGACAAAAACATGGAAGAGCTCAAGATTAAATACAGGAAGTCCAACATTGAGGAGCTGTTGAACCAGAGCAAGTCGAGCAGAAAACAAGGAAGAAAGCACTCGACAACACTAGTCGACGTCGACCAGAAGTGGTCGATGTCGAATACCTTGCTCGACTTCTGCTTCATCACACGATATCGAGAAAGAGATGAGAACAGAACCACTCGAGGAATACAAATCTGCTTGACGTCAAGGACCCTGGTCGATGTCGAGTACTCCCTGGTGCCATTCCGAGTCGAAATCGAGGGTAATCCGAGTGATAGTGACTACTTGCAAGCTAAGTCACATAAAATTCTATCAAGACATGTGAAGATATATCAAGAGTTAAAGAGATTTTATCCACTATTAAATATTTCCCTTAAGGATTTATTTCTTTTATTTCCAAGTTTTATCATTAAGCGATAGATAGATAATTTTAGATATAGATAGATTATTCTTTCCTTGAATAGCGAGGATTGAATAATATAAATAAGGTCTTAAGGGCTGAGTTTAGAAATCATCTAAGCCACAAGAAATTGTGTTTTACCCACGTATAGCGAGTAGAGAGAGATTAGAGGAGCTTTGAGCCGATTGGGGTGGAGATTTGCGAAAGCAGATTTGATTTCGATTGGTTGTATGTTTCTGTTTAATTTAATAAAATTTATTTTCATTAAATTATTGATGTGTGTTTTGATGATGAAGAGTAGTGTAGTTACTTCTCTGGTGGTGAACTCCTCAATTCGTAGTCGCGGTTTCTCAAGCTCCTGCACTAGTGTGAGTTGGACCTCTATCTTATTGTTATTGCTAGTTTGCGACATCCTCCTTAACCTCTTTCGAAGGTGGAAGAAGCGTTCAGGCTCGATAATCAGATCGATTGGTGTGTGATGAGTTCTTCCCATGCACCTGAAAAACAAAAAGAAAGAGAAAAAGAGATTAAAAAGGAACTAAAAAGGGCGCGATTGATTGTTTCCCCGACAACGGCGCCCATATTTGATGCAGAGGGAAATCAAGTATGAAAATAATTATAAAATATAAAATAAAACTAACTCCCCATCCCAACAAATAAAATACAAGAAACTCTCCTGCCGTAGTAGTAGGGTGTTCAGGATCGTATCCACGAGGAAGCTTTGCAGCGCTTGCCTTTCTCGTCCCAGAAAACTCTCAAATTCGACCAGAAGGTTACTTGATCTCGACCAAAGTTGTCGATCTTGACTAAACCTGTCGACAGAAACTGCAAAACAAACCAATAGAAGATGAAAATGAAGCAAAGTTGAGTACAGTAGTCCTCGACGTCAACCAAACTCCTCGACATCGAGTGGACTTATTGAAATGGAGTACTGCAGAATGTAAAAACGTAACCTTTCACATACAGAAATAACGCAGAATCAACGTGAAATTGTGGAAAATTCAATAAACTAAAAGACTTCCACAATCAGGGTATGAATGCCACAAAGATAACCATATAAAATAACGAAAAATGTATAAAAGATCATGATTTTCCATCAAATAATTGTCGTCATTAACAAGTAGGAAAATAGAGGCTTTTGCATAAACCATAATTGTTACTAACCATTTTCACATAATTAATCAAAGTTGTATTAAGATCACTTTCGCTACAATAACACAAACAAGAATCACCTTCGGTTGTTGCAAAAAAATCATGCTCGTAGGGATAGAAGATGAAATCGCATCAAAAGATTGTACCTTTGTCGCATTACCTTACATGGCTACTATCGGCCTCACCCCGGCCCTAGAAGTTGGGTGACTACTCGCTCTTCATCATCAAGAAACTCATCAACAATAAAAGGCCACTAAATTTCATTAATGAAATAAAATAAATCTTACAATCGACCGAAGCCAATTCCGCTCTCGCCAAACAAAACCTCTCTCGGCTCCAAACTCTCTCAAAATTCTCCCTCTAACTATGGTGGAACACAATGCTTGTGCCTTGGATGATTCCTAAAATTAACCCCTGAATACTTATTTATAGTATTCAATCTCCGCTATCCAATGAAAGAATAATCTATCTATATCTAAATTTATCTATCTAAAGACTTAGCATAAAACTTGGTAAATAAATCTCTAAAATAAACAATGGAAATATCTAATGTGGATAAATCTCTCTTGGACTTGATAAATCTTCACTTGAATGGATATAATATCTCGTGCCTTTTCTTGCAAGTAACCCACAATGCTCGGACTCCATTCGTTCTCGACTCGGATTGGCCTAGAAAAGTAGTCGACGTGGACCAGGTTACTCGACATCGAGTACGGTCTTCTTATCCTCGTGACGCACTCAAGCTCGGCTACATGGTGGACTCGACATGGGTACTCCACATCGAGTAGTCTCCTCGATGTCGACTAGAATTATGCTCTCGAGTGTCTTGCTCATCGTCTCGTGTGCTCGACTTGGTGGAATTCGACTAGTGTACTCGATATTGACCAGTGTAGTCGATATCGACTAGTCTGTGTCAAGTGCTTCTTTCCTTGCTTCCTGCTCGATTTATCCTGGTTCAGCTACTGTTTTTTCTTGTACTCTTTGTATTGGACCTCGAACTTTTCCATTATTTTCTTCCTTTCTCCAAATTGTTATAAACTGCTTCAATTTCTGCGAAATTAAACAGAAACTAGTGTAGACTCTATAATTTGGCAAATAAGCATAAATTACATAGATTATGTACTATTCTAACCCAAATTCATGAAATGTATATAGAAATTGATAGAAAAGTTGATGTCTCCAAAAGTAGTCATGTTTTTATGCATATTTTAGTTCCATATTCTTTACATTTTGCATATTTCGGGTTGGGAATATGTCGAATTTATGTAGTATATGCTTATTTGTCAAAAATGGAGGTATACATAAGTTTCTGTTTAAAATTGCAGAATATGGAAACATTTCGGGAGAAAACCAAGAAGTAAAGACGGAAGCAGCAAGTTACTCGATATTGATAGAGCCTTAGCCGATATCGACGAATCATGCCCGGACACCCTCTAATCAGATACTATGTCGAGAAGCCAAGGAGCAGAGCAACCCGACTCCCACACCGTCCTCGAGATCGAGTAGGCCCTACTCGATGTCGACAACGCCCTGAAGACCCACCCGGAGTCGAAGAGAAGTTACCCGACCTGACCAATAAGCCGGCCAAGTCGATGATCCACCCCAACTCGAGATCGACAAGACTGTCGTCGAGATCGAGAAACCCTAAGAACCTGTGTCCGAGCATGTCGACAAGAGGCTACCCGATACACCAAGCCGGCCAAGTCGATGATCCACCCCTACTCGAGATTGAGGAGCTCTCCTCAAGATCGACGAACGCCAGGAGCCATGACCGAGGCACATCGAGGACCTGCTAGCCGAGACGCCGAGCCAAGCCCAGTCGACAACACTCCTACTTGAGATCGAGTAAGCTTTACTCGAGATCGACGAAGGTTCCAGAAGCCGCGTAACGTGTTGATGCAGTCCTACTCGAAGTTGGAGTCCTTGGAGCCGAGGATAGCCGAGTCTATCCGAATTATCAACATCTATCATGAAGAAGAGAGTTCTATCCACTTGAGTTATTTTAGATATTATTTCCTATTTAGATTTAATTCCTTTGTTTCTTTTATTTATCATTTAGCCTTTTAGATATAATTTTAGATATAGATAGATGTTTCTATCCTTGAGTAGCAAGGTTTAGAAGCCTATAAATAAAGCCCTTGGGGCTGATTTCTAGTCATTCAATTTCAGAGATACAATTACACATAGAGGTTTTAGGAGTTCAAAGGTTTTAGGGTTTTGGCATTCTACGAAAGTTGAGTGCCGGGATTGTAAAGGCTTTGAATATTAGTTTATTGCAAGTTATTTCTTTCAAATCAATGTCTGCGATTGCGATGAGGCGCGAGTAGTCCACCTACTTCTGGGGTTAGGGTGAGCCAAACAAGAGCCATGTCGGTGGATTAGCAATTGCAAAAGGAAGTATTTTGTCGTTATCTTAAACTATTCCATATGTGCTTCATCTTTAATTGAGAAATTGAAGAACTCATGTTGTGAAACTTGGGTAGTAATTAGGATTTCTATTCGAAAGATTATAAATGCTAATTATGAAAAGGAATAGATGCAATTAGGGTTATTTATCGCGAGATTTATATTCCTACTTGTCAGATTAGGTGAAAGCCTTATCCTTTATCGATAAAGTTACTGCCTTTTGTGATTGATACTCCGCTTGCATGGTGATCGTTGTCGCAAACCCTAATCTTGGAAGTTCTCTTTAATTCATAAAGTCACAAAACCAAATTTGCATTGTTTTTTACTTTCTGCCCTCGTCGATCTTGACCAAGCCTGGTCGATCTCGACTACTAATTCCCGATCCCAGATCGTCGTAGCTTATTTGTGCAGGAACTCGACAAGCCCAACCCGAAGTCGACAAGGACTGTACTCGATCTCGAGTAGCCCTTTGTCGAGATCGAGTAGCCATTGCTTGCGACTGCCATGCTGTTCGACTAGCCTGATCTCCTGTCGACTAACCCTAGTCGAGATCTAGCACCTGTTCTCGACTTTTGTCTGTGAGATTCCGTCGCTGCCTAGGATCCGCTGACCAGCTTCCTCGAGGATTCGAACCTGAATTTCTTTTACTACATTGGAGGGAGTCTTGAACATTATTTGCTGGGATTCGATCGGTTTGCTTTACTTTATTTGCTTACTGTTTTGCATTCTCGATTTCCAATTTCAACAAATTGGCGTTGTTGCCGGGGATGCTATCATTCACGCCTTAGGTAGTTAAATCTCACATCTGCTTTGAGTTACTATACAGGTGTATGCGCCGTTCTGGTCTACCACATGAGTTTGACAGCTTAGACGAACCAAAGCGTTTCCTACACATCCACTCTAAACTCAAAAGGATCATGGCGGACGCTGAAACACAAGAACAACTAATTTCCAGGCTTACCAGGGAACTAGCCACTAAAGATGCTGCTATCACCACAGAGAAAGCAGCAAGGAAACAAGCAAAAGCTGAGCTTGCCCAATACCCAACCACAACAGAGGATTATATGCACCCGACTCTCGTCGTGCCTGAATCGGCTATTCTAATCCCTGACAATACTTTTGAAATTCGCACTCACTTCCTTATAGAACTTAAAAATAATGCATTTCATGGAAGATTTAATGAATGCCCGCTTGAACATATTACCAATTTTTCTTACATGTGCCGAACTCTTGCTGAAGGTACAACTCTGGAATATGTCAAGATGAAGGCTTTTCGCTGGTCTCTCGCTGGACCTGCACTGAAGTGGCTAGAAGGACTGAAACCAAGATCTCTCACAACATGGGCACAAGTAGAGCAAGAGTTTCTCAATAAATTCTTCCCTCCTGCCAAGACAGCACTCCTCCGCCAAAAGATCACAGCTTTCAAACAGAAGCCTGGGGAGCCGCTAGCAAAAGCATGGGAAAGGTACAAGGAACTACTGCGATCTTGCCCTACTCATGGACAGCCACCCTACGTCATTCAGGAGATCTTCTTCAACTCTCTTGACCAAGTCACTAAGGACAGGATCAATCAGTACACTCGATATGAATACTTGACGATGCCACCAGTGGACGCATGGGGTGTGCTAGACAAGCTCACAAATTATGACAACAAGTATGGGGCTCCTACAAACTATGATGAGAACGCCTATGCCAGACCAGCCCCATCCATGCCTCTCTATGAGCCGTCTAAGGAGATAGACCCTGATGTCAAGGAGCAGTACTACAGAGATCAGAATCGCAAGCTCCTCGAACAAGTCAAGTATCTCTCTGTCAACCAACCCTGCATTGAATGTGGTTCACAACGGCACACCACTATTGAGTCCCCGCATACAGAGCAAGTCAGGATGGCAAAAATTCATGAAGAGGCAGCTTACGCAGGGGGTCCCAATCGCTATATGGGAGACCAAAGGTTCTATCAACCTCAACGGAACCAAGGTCCTCCTAGGAACCCCCAACCTTACAGAGCTCCGGGACATCCAGAAAGGGATCATAAAAAGGATGATTTACAGCTCATCCTTGAGGAGATGCGCTGGAATCAAGGCACCATCAACAATCAGTTCCAGAATATCAGTGCAAAATTTGGGGAGCTAGACATTTGGAAGAGGAACATCGAGACTCAGATGGGTCACTTCGCGGCGCAGATTCCACAACCATCCGGGCAGCTCCCAGGACATACAGAACCGAATCCCAAGGGGCAGCACGGACATGTAGCTGCGATAAAGTTGCGGAGCGGTCACAAACTGCACGAGCCAGAGGACGGAGAAGGAAAGGGCAAAACTGTCATCGACATCGACAAAAGCCTAGTCGACATCGGCAAAGCTCTTCTCGACACAGAGGAGAAGAGGAGCTCTGACGCATCTGCACAGCCAGGCAAGCCGAGATCGACTACCCAACTCGAGACCGACGAGATCGTTCTCGAGATCGACGAGAACGTTGTCGAAATCGAGAAGGAGCAGGCCAAGGTCGATGAGTCCTCACCACCTCCGGAAGCTGTTCTAACTCAGAAAACTAAAAATACGCTCCCATTCCCTTCCAAAAACCAAAGAGATCCAACAGAAGGTGTGTTTCAGCGTTTTGTGAAATTGCTTCAGAGTCTGAATGTTACTATTCCTTTTACAGAAGCACTTCACGAAATGCCTGCCTACGTCAAGTTCCTCAAGGAGATTCTCAGCAACAAGCGATCGATGACTGAGATTGCTAAGGAGTGCAAGAAGATGGATTTCCCTGAGAAGCGACTTGACCCAGGTAAGTTTGCTATCATTGTTGTACTTGGTCGTCATAGATTTAAAGCATTGTGTGACCTAGGAGCAAGTGTCAGCATCATGCCCCTATCCATCTGGTCAAAGGTAAAGATAGGTGCCCTTGAACCAATTGATGCCAAGCTCTACATGGCCAACAACACCGTGGTAATTCCTACAGGTATTGTTGATAATGTTCCTGTTAAAGTTGGTAGATTCTTTGTCCCTACAGATTTTCTTGTAGTAGAAATGGCAGAGGTTCCAGCTTGCCCCATCATCCTAGGGCGACCTTTCCTAGCAACTGCTAATGCCAACATTGGAGTGAAAAGGGGAATCCTTACTTTCACCATCGGAGATGAGATTATTGAATACTTCTTCAATCCATACACAGAAGAGGTAATGGAAATTAAAGCTATCTATTCAAAATTCAATTTTATCTCTTGCAATGAGCCTGCAGGGCAACTCTTGATCCAAGAAGAAGGTAAGGCAGAATCTATACTAGCAGAGGAGGAACTGACTACAGCAGAATCAAGCGAGGAGGAAATCTTCGACGATGCATTATCGGCAGAGCTGAACGACTCACCCGACGCCGAGCAGATCAAGTCGACCTCCACTGAGCTCCTCGATCTCGATGAACCATGCTCGAGATCGACAAGCACCATCCCTCCAGAAACTGTAAGTCTTCTGAACCTACTCGATATCGAGCAGTCACCCTCGATATCGACTACCTTGCTCCCTGCAGACGCACCAGAAGTCGACGAAGCCGACTCGACGATTCTCCTCGAGATCGAGGAGCCCAACTCGAGATCGACCAGCCCTATATTCAAAGTAAGTTCTGATTTTTTGGTCGATTTTGATCTTTCTAACCCAATGTCGAGTAGCTTCTTGTAGCAGTACAGTCCTATGTCCAATTCAGCGTTGTCATCGATGTATGCCTGGTCGACACCAACTCCTGTAGCTGATTTGGATGCTTCTTCTATGAGGATTGAGACGGATTACCTAGGGGAGATCATGAAGACGGAGGAAGTTGAGCCTATCTTGATTCCACAGGGCCCTTCCCCTGTGCTGAAACCCTTACCTGACACCCTTAGGTATGAATTTCTTGGTCCTAACTCTACTTTTCCTGTAATCATAAATGCTTCATTAAACCCACAGGAAGTAGACAGGCTAGTAGATGTCCTCCGCACTCATAGGAAGGCCATTGGCTATTCTCTAGAGGACATAAAAGGTATTTCACCCATTACTTGTATGCATAGAATTCTTTTGGAAGATGATCACAGGGCAACAATTGAGCATCAAAGGAAGCTTAACCCCAACATGAAGGAGGTTGTCAAGAAGGAGATCCATCGCATGCTGGATGCAGGAATCATTTATCCAATCTCCGATAGCAAGTGGGTTAGCCCTGTTCATGTTGTTCCTAAAAAGGGTGGAATGACCGTTGAGGAGAATGAGAAGGGAGAGCTTGTTCATAAAAGGATCACTACCAGCTGGCAGATGTGCATAGACTACAGAAAGCTCAACACCGCCACCAGGAAGGATCATTTTCCACTCCCCTTCATTGACCAGGTACTCGAAAGGTTAGCTGAACATGATTACTTTTGTTACCTGGATGGATATTAGGACCAATGACGCGAAGGTAGTTTCAAAGTTTGTTAAAACTAACATATTTCCTCACTTGGTATTCCTAGAGTTCTTATTTCAGATGGTGGCTCACATTTCATCGAGAGAGGATTTGAGGCCCTTTTGGCTAAGTATGGGGTGACGCATAGGGTGGCAACACCTTATCATCCCCAAACTAGTGGTCAAGTAGAAGTCTCTAATCGTCAAATCAAGGCCATCTTGGAGAAAACAGTCTCTCGATCTAGGAAGGATTGGTCATCTAAGCTTGATGATGCGCTATGGGCTTATAGGATGGCTTACAAAACACCGCTGAGAACAACTCCTTACCACTTGGTTTATGGCAAGTCTTGCCATTTACCTATCGAACTGGAGCATAAGGCAATGTGGGCTCTCAAGGAGCTCAACATGGATCTTGATGAGGCAGGTAAGAAACGCTTTATTGATTTACAGGAGTTAGAGGAGTTGAGATTGAAAGCCTATGAGAATGCTGAGATCTACAAGGAGCACACCAAGAGATGGCACGATAAGAAACTAGTGCCAAAAACATATGAGGTAGGTGACAAAGTGCTTTTATATAATTCTAGACTGCGTCTATTTCCAGGAAAGCTAAGGGCAAGATGGACTGGACCTTTCTTGGTTCACCACATATACCCTCATGGAGCATTAGAGTTAATTGGCACTGACGGCACCACATATACCCTTTAAGGTAAATGGGCACAGGGTCAAGAAATACTATGACAAAGAAGACCCGGAAGAGGAGATTCGCGCCACCCTGGCGTTAGTCAAAGCCTAAAACAGGGAAGTGGGTCGAGCTAATGACTTAAACCTTAGCGCTTACGGGAGGCAACCCGCTTTACTTACTCTTTCCTATTTCTTTTATTTTCTTTTCTATTTTCATTTTCTTAAAACTCGTGCTTAATCTCTTCTCATGGTTACATTCAGGCATTCAAGAGGGATCTATATCAGTCAGGTTCGTCTAAATCGAGTAAGCTACGCAGGTTAATGGGAGGTTGCAGGTAAGTTTTCCTTCTTTCTAAAATAAGAATACAATAAAAAATGTATATAATAAAAAAAAACAGGTAATTTTTCAGATTTTAGATTTTCTAGATTTTTAATTTTCGGAATTTCTATTTAATTTTTACTTTAAATTTTCGGAATTTTATTTAAATAAAACCCCTTACCTAGGAGCCTTCCCCTCCCTCCTGCTTTACCCGACCTCGACAAAGAAACCCTAGCCGACACACTTGTCCGCATCCTTCATCCCCTTCCTCTCGCTTCCTCGCTCCCTGCCCTCGCTTCTTGCCCAGAAACCACAGATCCGGACTTCCCACACAAGATCCTCCCTCCTTGGCCTCGCCTCGCCCTTCGCCGAACCACCACACCAAGAAGCTGTCCGCTTTCTCCGCCCACAGTCCGAGCACCAGGCCGCCATTGTTCCCAGCCTCTCTCCTCGAGCTTCGCTTTTGCCCAGAACCTCCACCATTGTTTCCGGCCTCCCTAAACAGATCCAAGCCAGATTCCTCTGCCCACAGCCCTCGACGAGCCGGATCCCACAACAACCAAGTCTCGCCAAACCCAGTTCCGACCACCCAGCAACACTGTCGACAAACCTCGCTCCCTCTCCTTTCTTGTTGCTGCCAAGATCCGCTCTCGCCGAACCCAGATCCGATCCCCCAGTGCTTAACCGCCGCCACCAGTAGCTTTCTTGGACAAATCCGAGAACCATACCCCTTAATTTTACTCTATTTACAGTTTCTACCCTATATTTTAACTCTAAGGTATGATTTCTCCCCCTTTTCTCTCTAAATTTCAAATCTATATATTTTTGAAAACCTAGGTAGAGATTGGATCTTGAGTTATGTGTTGAGTGTTTAGGGTAGGAAATTTGTGTGGAAAATTGTTATTTATGTTTAGGGTGGTTTATTTTTGGAAATATTCATTTATGATGGGCTGATTTTATATATGTTTCCATATTTTCCATACTTAGTTCATTTATATTATGAATTTATGAAATTTATAGACCAATAACATGCTATATGTGGAAATTTCATGAATTTTGTGGCTTTTATTTAAATTCATATATATGTCACTTTATTGTTTCTTTATATGAATTATTTGATGATTTGATAATATAAGCTTCCATATACGTATTTGATACATTTTTAGGATAGTTCATGAACTAAGTATGGGGTTATTTTATTTGAAGAGGTTATCTTATAAGGGGAATTTATATATTGCAGGAATGGACCCCTTATTTATTCAGGAGGATGACAGGTTAGCATTGGCTTGGGATATTGCAGCACGGGCTGAAAATGCCCGTTGGCATGACCGCCCCTTCATGGAGCAGCTTGCTATGCAGCACTGGCTGGATCAGGCATTTGGATGGATTGAGGCAGACCGCCTATTAGCGCCCTTAGATTTCCATTACCCAGTCCTGACTGGCGATTTTTTGGCCACTCTCCGACGGGTACCTGACTCGCCTGCCTCAGAACAGCGAGTCCACTTTCAGCTCGGCAATATTCGCCGCACCTACACTTTACAGCAGATCAGCGAGGCTTTCTCTTTTGCCACCACCACCGCACCATTCCACATCCGCGACACAGTGGAGATGTGGCGCTATTTGACTGGGGTTCTACATCCGATTAGGGAAACCACCCGCACCTCCTGCATCGCCAACCCACTCTTTGCTACCATCTTTAGGATTCTGGGTAGCCCTATATGGGCACGGCCAGAGTCGAGCCAACCTGTCCATCCTGAGATCGAGTGCCTCAGACGGATGCTATTCCAGTCTGACCCTCTACCGCTCGCCCACGCTTGGCTTCGGCACTGCATCACCCGCAAGAAAGACCTCACATGAGCCATCTATGATGGGTGTATGGTGGCTATCCTGGCCCGCGACCTAGATGTCCCAGTCGGGGCCTACACTTCATGGCCAGTGATGAGGATCGACTGCGGGTCCCTACAGAGGGGATGTATCATCGCTCGCCGCAACAACACCTGGGTCCACTACACCCACCAGACAGCTATTCGGCAGGAGCTGATGAATCCTTACAGAATCCGCAACTGGTACACCACCTGGACAGGGGTGGAGTATCACCCCACTACTGACCCAACTGCCGACCCGACACTGAGGGATGAGCCAATTTACACTGCAGATATGGACGAGGATGATGACGACGACGAGGCAGACAGTGTCCAAGCCTTCCACCACTCTCACCCCTCCCATCATTCTTACCAGTCCCCACAACAGCTCCATTCCCAACACTCCTATCACTCCCAGCGGCGGCACCTTTCCAGCGGACCATCTGATGTAGTGCTCACAGAGTTAGCATTCCTCCGGGAACAGATGACCAACCTATCATTGAGCCATGACGCGATGAGGACAGAAATGAGGGAAGGCTTCGACAGATTGAACCAGCGGGCCTGGCCGTACCCACATCAATATTTCCAGCAGGGGCCCAACTATCAGCATGGCGGTCCTTCACAGCAACAGCCTGGTAACTCTTCCCACGGAGGAGCTTCTGACTATCAGGATGGCTCTCATCTTCCCCACTTTGGTCCACTGCCAGATCCCTACCAGTGACAGCTCTGTGAGTCTCTTTTTCCTTCCCTTTGATTTTATTTAATAGTGAGGACACGGTATGTTTTAAATATGGGGTGGGAGAAAAGAATGTACATGGGACTTTATGTGGTTATATGTTGCCATTACTTTATGTGTATCTGTTAAAGTCTTGTTTCATGGTTTGTAATGAATTTCTAGGACATGGCACAACTTTGGTATTAAAGTTATTAGTTGCATTTTATTTTTTGCTTTTTGCATGTTTAAAGTTTTATGCATACGTTAGTCTTGTCTTTTGAATTACATAAAAAAAATAAAAAAAATAAAAAAATAGAAAATGTCGAAAAATGAAAAAAAAATGTATGTTTAAATTTTTGCATTGTTTTAGTTTTTATACCCTAACTTAGATGTCCTATGATGATAAATAATGACTGACTTGATCATATAAATCCTATGGCGTGTTTGGAAGGTTTAGCCTAAGTCCTCAAAATGGTTTTTATGTGGATTGTGAACTTGTGATGAAATTGAGCACATATGATCCTAAGCTAAAAGTTAAAATCCAACAAAAATTGTCCCAGTGAGAATTTCGGCCTTATAGGGAGAACATTAAAAATCCCTCTGCTTTCTTGAGTGTATTTACTCGCATCTCTAAATGTTGTGATAGTTATTCAAAGTCAATCTATAATACATGAAAAGTTGTGTTCATGCACCATTTATTGCTCATTTACCTCCATGTTTTAACCAACTCAATTGACTCATTTCAATCCCATTTTATAACAAATTAGATGCTTTAGCTCAATGGTTAAAATGTACATATTATTGCATGAGGTCTCAAGTTCAAATGTCAATTACAACTTTTTTTATTTGTATTTTTGAAGAGGCTTCTAACTTGAATTATATGGCAAATTATTATATGACAATTAATGGCGTCAATTATATGGCTAATTTGATAATTTGTTACACCATATCCATAATATCTTTTGTTATTATTTATATTCAACTAATTACAAAATTATTTTTACCTTAATTATTTTAATTAAAATTTTGTTTATATTCCCTTAATTTCATTCTTTGCTTTGTGATATTTTCTAACTAATTTTTATGAACTAAATAATTACATACAATTTTTTAAACTGATTATTATAGTATGATCATTTGTTTTTAATCACACTTTTCATGTTGTAACGATCATGCATTAATACTCATACTAATTTGAATAATCAAAATTAAACCCTCTATTTTCAATGCTTGGCTTTTGGTATTTCGTAACATACACAATTAATATTTCAAGTAATTAATTAATTTAAATGACATTATTCCTTCGGACAGTTACAACATTGTTAATTCTCTTATAAATAGAACTGGATGATCCTTACATTTTATTTTACGAGGAACCTTCTCTCTGGAGCCTCCAAGATTGGTGGTCGGCCGGTGATCAGTTAGTCCCATAGTGTAGTTAATTATTATTCTAATAAGGTATTTTCCCCCTCCAAAATTAAGCATTGCAGTCTATTTTATTTCATGTTTACAACGTTTGATTATTTATTTATTATAAGTTATCTTCCCCTATCATGGCACATAATTTGTAGAAATTCATATTGTATTTATTAAAATTTTTAGATTTCTATTTATAATATGATCACATTTAATATATTTATATAAATTACAATTTTTTTAATAAGTTATTATATTTAATTTTTTTTTTTTTGAACAGGAAATAATTCGAAGTTCCAGATTTCAACCGAAACCTGGGACAACGAGAGGCCGAAAAACGGCAGACGGACTAACCGTCATGATACAACCAAAAAAACAAAAAACAACAAAAAAAACCCGGATACAAAAGATCATAGCGAAGAAGGCCAGCGGAGAGGCAGATGTAGGACACTGGATGGAGGCAGCGAATGCCGAGAACATGGGAAAGTCGAAGGACGAACATGACGTCTCGACGCCGGGGAGACAGATGCAGAAACCCAATAGCGGAAAGGACGTCTCCTGGGGAAATGTGGATCAACGACGTTCCCCCCACCTAGATGAGGGATCTTCGAGAATCACGAACACTTCCACGGTAAACTCGAACAACAGGGCGTCCGAGACTGCAATTTCATCCGGAAAATAAACGAAGCCACACCCAATAAAACGACTCTACTCACCTGGACAAAAACACAAGATCAAAGAAAATGGGTAAAAAGGTAGAAGCGATTGAGTCAGGATAAGCTTTGGTTTAAGGCCCAACCAAAGAAAGAAATGAGGGCTTTCATCCCTGGGTTGCAAGCACCCAGGAGTTGTGCAAGCCTGAAGCCTAGCTTGTATTTTATTTTATTTTGATTTTATTTATATTAACAAAATATATTATTTTATTGTTGTGGTGTGGGGTAGTGTAGGAAGCTTCAACCGAAGCTTGAGAGGCAGAAGAGAGGATCTGCAGTTGTTCTGAGAGAGGGATGACGAACACAATGGGCAATCGAGACCATTTCCGTAAAGAAGCCCATCACCCCGAGAAGGATAGCGGAAGGAGATCGGAGATTCTGGGTTTGGGGTTCCAAGTCGGTGGTAAATCATCTCGTAGATAACCCAAAACGAGGACCAAAGTGGGCGGATCTAGAGGAAAATGACGCCGGCAACGAGAGCGGACGGCAAGGACGGATGGAAGGTGGTTGAATCTAGAAGGTAAGAGGGTGGATGGATTTGATTATTTGTTTATTTTGACAGTAGCCTTGATTTGATACTCCCTCCGTTCCAAAATACATGGGTTTTTAGTTTTCGGCACGCTTTTTAAAAAGCGAAAAACTCTATGAAATATTATTTTTTTAATTAAAATTTTTATATAATTTGATACTTATTAGTAATAACTATCAAATTATATAAAAAATTTAATTAAAAAAATAATATTTCATAGAGTTTTTCGCTCCTTAAAAAACGTGTCAAAAAAAGAAAAGCCCATGTATTATGGAACGGAGGTAGTATTTTTTTTTGGTTAAATTGAGAAGGATGCTTCAATTGATGCCGAACGGAGGACGGCGGACGGCGATGGAAGACCACCGAGTCAAAGGCGGACCACCAAAAAGCCACCTCCAGATCAACAAAAACACGGTTCGAAATCACTAATTCGGGAGGTTTCCTCATAATCTGTTCAAGAGATTTGTTGGGGGTTACCCATAATTTGTTCGAGAGTTTTGTTGGGGGTTACCCACGATTTGTTTTGTTCAAGAGCTTCGTTTGGGGTGATCTGCTCAATATCTTTGTTGGAAGGGAAGAAGAAACTCCCCATAAAAACAAATTTTTTTGTAGCACACCCATAAAAACAATTGTTGAAGACAGAGAAGAGAAGGAAACAGACAGAAGGCCAGTAGCCCTCAGCCCGCCACCCCCCGACTCCGATTTGAGATGATGAGGCCTATCACCCACAAAAAGAAACAACTTCTCATAGAATTAAGCAATAGGCCGGTGGATCTTCGTTTGTTGAAATCAACGCCTATTCCCAAGCCAAAGATCTCCAGAAGATTTTGGATAAGGGTTAGGGTTGTGAGAGAGATTGGAAAATTTTGGGGGTTTTGGGGAGTCACCCCTTGTTTTCCATTGTTGATATTGTTTGGAGGTTGTCCAGATATTAATTTTTGATTTGGGGTTGAGAGATTAACTCTCGATTGTTCCCCAATTGTTGGTATTGTAGTTTGATTTGGGGTTGAGAGATTAACTCTCTATTGTTCCCCAATTGTAAATTGATTTGGGGTTGAGAGATTAACTCTCGGTTGTTCCCCATTGTTGTGATGGTTGTTGTTGTTGTTGTTGGTGGCAACGGTGGTGGCGGCGGGGGCGGCGGTGGAGGCGACAGTGACGGTGCTGTTGCGTTGGTGGTGGCGCTAATGCGATGGTGGTGACCTGTAGGGATGAAGTGGTGTTGTAGAATAACCTGAATATGGGTGGTGATAAGAATCATTTTGGGTTTTGGGTTTTTGCTCAAAAGAGAGCGTTTTCCCACGAGAAGGTTGTTTAAGCATCAAATGAAGTTATTATATTTATGAAATAGGTAGAGAGATTTATAATAATCCATATATATTTTGCTTTTTGGAAAAGCAAATTATATAAACAACAGATCGTTTTTAATGCAATTGATTATTTTTATCGAGAATGAGATGATAACTTGGCTTCGACTTACATGTAATTTTTTTAAGCAAATTCAACTCACAAGTTATGCATGTAATTGATGAGATGTGCATGAAAGAAGGTATCAAATGAAAAAAAAAATCTTTCTATACATATTAAAGTTTTTACATTTAGGTACGCTCCACCATTTATCAAATCAAATTGTAGATTTTTTAATTAAAAAACCAGAAAATGTCTTTATTTTAATGGTTGCTATATTAATATCATTATGCTCATTTATTTAATTATTCATATTTTATATTTTTTTATTGTTTCATAGCTCAATGATTAATAGAGGTGTTTGGTAGGAATAAAGTATTGAGTTCGAATCCTATTAGTTACACATTGACCATATTTGGCAATTTTTTTATTTCTAAATCATAAAAAATCAATCAAATAACTTTAGAGAAATAGAGGTATAAATATATATCTTCAAACATTATATCGTATATAATAGCACGAAATTAAATATGAATGATTTTTTATTTTGCTTTTTGAAAGGGTAATCAAAAAATTAATAAAGTTTTTTAAAGATAATGCACATTTATAATCTAGAATTTGAAAGGGTGATCATAAAATTAATTGAGATAATTTGAAAGGGTGAGATAACTAATGAATTGAATTTGAACCGTATTTTATTTATTTTTTTTGCAAGAAAGTCATCTTTAATTTTGAGCAATCTTAAATACAAAGTGATCTATGATTGTATGAATCAATAATAGCATAGATCAACATGAACCATTTTTCATTTTACAATTTGAGATCGAGGTGATCATGCATATTTTATAGCATGCTTATGCTATTTATATAAAGACACACCACATCTTTTAGATAATCATAACCAATACACCAACTCGACTCTTTGTCTTTCTTATACTCATATTATGTCAAAATAGTTTTTTGATATACTATATATTTTCTATGATCATAATCTATTATTTGTTTGTTGATATTAGTTTCACAACTTTCATACTAATGTCTTCTTTTTGTTTGTTGTCTCTTTTATAGTATCATTGATGAAAAATAAGAAGCACATATTGAGAAATAAAACTTAAGGTAAGTTGTTGTAATACAATCATTTACTTGAACTTTTATTTCCTTTAAGTCATTTGATCAAGCATATATAGCAGTGAATAATATGTATGCATCTTTACCTTCTTTTTATATTGTTTTTTTCCACAATTTTTAATTATATTATGACTATTTTTATTTGTTACTCTAATTTATATTCCATTTATTTAATTTACAGATTTAAAAAAGTTTATAATCGAAAATTTTAATTGGTCACCACATGCAAAAAAAATCTAATGAAAAAAGTGCGTATAATTTGATTTGGTTAGTATAATTTTTTTTATTGATTCTTTTCATGTTATAAAAAATTATAACATTATCAAATACATGAATTTTTTTTTCATCTTTAAATTTCTCTCAAATTTGATCTTTTCACTCATAGGTCTAGATTAATTTTGTTTTTGTTATATATGTAGTAGTAGATATTGTTTTATTTTTTTTGTTTGAATAATAATGTTTTAATTTAATTTTTGTTTGTAAAAACTACACTATGTGCTATTATTCTATTTTTTTTAAAAATATCTATAACGTGCACGTTAGTTTTTTCTTTATTTACCAAGTCTGATCTCACTATAATTTTTGAAATAAAATCATAGGTCCCGGGCGTAGCACGGGTCTGCCTACCTAGTACATTGATATGTTTATGTTGATGAGAATTAAATGATGGAGGCACATTTTAAGCCAATTTTGTCCTCTCTTTACCTACCCTGCATTATCCCTGCTTGAAGCCAGAACATTAGCCTGAGACTTTTATTGTGAACTCCACAAAAATATCCTTAGCCAAATTGAGCCTGACCCCCATTTGGGAATTAAGACTTGGTGTTGGTTGGAATGATGATTTGTGGAAAGAATAAGCTTATGTTGCATTTCAAGTAGGAAGGATTGTTGAAATTATTGAAACATAGGTTGGTTTTACATTTTTATCTTGCGATGCATACTATGTAAAAGGATTTTTGGCTCACCTTATAAATGCACCATTAGTTTTATTTTATTTTCGTTTCAAAAAAAAAATTAAAAAAAAGAGAAAAGCAAAAGAGAAAAAAAATATAGTTTGCAATTGTGAATAAAGTGCATGAGCCAAATTTACCTTACTTCTTTCATTATTTGCAAGATACATACTTTGGAGAGGTTGAGAAAGTTTGAAAGGTTACATACTTCATTGAGATAAATTGGAGAGTTTGGTTGATGCATATGATTGAGAAGTTATGGTTTGGTTGTGTTGGAGATTTAGGAGCCTTGATTCCCGAATTTTATTAAACACCACATGGCCAAATAATTCCATTCCTTATTATTTCTTACCAAGCCCCATCACAACCCCGCCGAATAGAATCTTCTTTGAAGACTTCTATTGAGCGAAGTCCTCCTGATAATTCTTGTTGCATTTTCATAATTGGTTGCGAAGTGGATTTATGTTTAAATTGCAATATTTATGAGATTGTGTATGGCATTGAGTTGAGAGTTGATCTTCATAGCCTAAACACATTTGAGAGTTGAGTGTAAACACATTATCCCTATGAGGTTGGATTTATACTGCCTATGCCTATGGATCGCTCATATATGTGTGATGACTTTAAATTCACTTGTCTTACATTGCTACTACTAGAGATGTTGCTTTTGACAAATGCGAAAACTTGAAGGATGTGTTGTAGGTTTTGGTTATTGTTTGGTTATTGCTCGAGGACAAGCAAGTCTAAGTATTGGGTGATTTGATGTCTCCAAAAGTAGCCATGTTTTTATGCATATTTTAGTTCCATATTCTTTACATTTTGCATATTTCGGGTTGGGAATATGTCGAATTTATGTAGTATATGCTTATTTGTCAGAAATGGAGATCTACATAAGTTTCTATTTAATATTGCAGAATATGGAAACATTTCGGGAGAAAATCAAGAAGCAAAGACGGAAGCAGCAAGTTACTCGATGATCCACCCCTACTCGAGATCGACAAGACTATCGTCGAGATCGAGGAACCCTAGGAACCTGTGTCCGAGCATGTCGACAAGAGGCTACCCGATACACCAAGCCGGCCAAGTCGATGATCCACCCCTACCCGAGATCGAGGAGCTCTCATCGATATCGACAAACGCCAGGAGCCATGACCGAGGCACATCGAGGACCTGCTAGCCGAGACGCCGAGCCAAGCCCAGTCGACAACACTCCTACTCGAGATCGAGTAAGCTTTACTCGAGATCGACGAAGGTTCTAGAAGCCGCGTAATGCGTTGATGCAGTCCTACTCGGAGTTGGAGTCCTTGGAGGCGAGGATAGCCGAGTCTATCCGAATTATCAACATCTATCATGAAGAAGAGAGTTCTATCCACTTGAGTTATTTTAGATATTATTTCCTATTTAGATTTAATTCCTTTGTTGCTTTTATTTATCATTTAGCCTTTTAGATATAATTTTAGATATAGATAGATGTTTCTATCCTTGAGTAGCAAGGTTTAGAAGCCTATAAATAAAGCCCTTGGGGCTAATTTCTAGTCACTCAATTTCAGATATAAAATTACACATAGGGGTTTTAGGAGTTCAAAGGTTTTAGGGTTTTGGAATTCTACGAAAGATGAGTGCCGGGATTGTAAAGGCTTTCAATATTAGTTTATTGCAAGTTATTTCTTTCAAATCAATGTCTGCGATTGCGATGAGGCGCGAGTAGTCCACCTACTTCTGGGGTTGGGGTGAGCCCAACAAGAGCCATGTCGGTGGATTAGCAATTGCAAAAGGAGGTATTTTGTCGTTATCTTAAACTATTCCCTATGTGCTTCATCTTTAATTGAGAAATTGAAGAACTCATGTTGTGAAACTTGGGTAGTAATTAGGATTTCTATTCGAAAGATTATAACTGCTAATTCTGAAAAGGAATAGATGTAATTAGGGTTATTTATCGCGAGATTTATATTCCTACTTGTCGGATTAGGTGAAACCCTTATCCTTTATCGATAAAGTTACTGCCTTTTGTGATTGATATTCCACTTGCATGGTGATCGTTGTCGCAAACCCTAATCTTGGAAGTTCTCTTTAATTCATAAAGTCACAAAACCAAATTTGCATTGTTTTTTACTTTCTGCCCTTGTCGATCTCGACCAAGCCTGGTAGATCTCGACTACTAATTCCCGATCCTAGACCGTCGTAGCTTATTTGTGCAGGAACTCGACAAGCCCAACCCGAAGTCGACAAGGACTGTACTCGATCTCGAGTAGCCCTTTGTCGAGATCGAGTAGCCCTTTGTCGAGATCGAGTAGCCATTGCCTGCGACTGCCACGCTATTCGACTAGCCTGATCTCCTGTCGACTAACCCTAGTCGAGATCTAGCACCTGTTGTCGACTTCTGTCCGTGAGATTCCGTCGCTGCCTAGGATCCGCTGACCAGCTTCCTCGAGGATTCGAACCTGACTTTCTCTTACTACATTGGAGGGAGTCTTGAACATTATTTGTTGGGATTCGATCGGTTTGCTTTACTTTATTTGCTTACTGTTTTGCATTCTCGATTTCCTCTTACAACAAAAGTCAATGTAAAAACATGGCAATTTAGGCTCACATCAAACACCCCATGCTTTTAATGGTCAATCAGGGGAAGAATTTAACACTCTCAACATCTTTGATTCATTGTCATATGTCCCTGCAATCAATTACCATCCTTGAAAAGGTACTAATGTCACAAATCAATGGATGTGAATAAAAGCAACTTCACGCAAAAAAGGAGGGTTATGCAAACAATTCATTCGTGAAAAAGCATTTGGTAATCAAGAGGACTTTAATTTAATCTCATGGTGAAGAAAAGTTAAAAGGTAAAATGGTGGGCTAATTTTGGGCAATGTAGTGCTAAATTCGGGGAGAATTCTTCAAACTTTCTTTCTTTGCTTTGATGCACTTTCTCCTTTCATAATTTCCACATCACTCATCCTCTCATAATTTACTCTTTCCTTTTTTTAACTTATATGCTTTTACCTCTCTAACCTCAGCACTGCCTTCTCGCGAGTCACAAACACGGGTGTCAGGAATGGCCCCGTATATTTAGTGCTTTGGACACCTCACGTTGGTGTCCTATCCTGCGGAACTAACATCTCAACGCATGCAGGGTCGATCTACCTGCCAAAATCAAACACCATATTTCTTTCACTCATTAAATTTTCCATAATATATGAATTTCTTGCCAAAATCAAACACCATATAATAATCTTTATAATGTAACTTTCATTCTCAACATAATCCCCGGATAGGAAACAATGTGAAGAATAGACAATATTTGGTTCATGTGGAGCAATAATATGAAATAAGCATAATGTGGCTTGTGTGATAATAAGCATAGGTATGACTAGGGAATATAAACATATGAGTATTATATGGAAAGTATAAAGTCCTCCATCCTTTTATCATGCAACATGTCAAAAGAAATTTTGAATTTTACCTCCTTTAGTGATTTTTATAAAATATTGTACTTTATTGTGACTTCCCTTTACTAGGCAATTTCATGATATATCTCCAATGAATCCAATTTTGCATAGTTGAGTTCTATATAAGCTTCCATGACACTATTTCAAAAATTTTGATGAGGGTGATAAAAATAGACTTTGGAAAACAACTTGTAAACGCATAGATAAATAATAAAATCCAAACATGCCATGCATAAGCAATTCGAGAAATAACATAAAAATATGCACACATATGGTAAAATAAAGTCAACTATGCATGAAGTAAGCCCTTTCCCCACCCCATAAGCAATCCATCAATTCCATCCACACTCAGCTTCACAGCATCAACTCGAGAGTTGGGGAAATTGACATATGGCGGAAGACTATGAATACCTAGATTGGTTAATTGGCTACATCAATCCCCAAGCAATCAGGCACGCTCCTTGGATCCTTTGAAACTAATCCCAAAAATAAATCTACAAGACATGTAGCTTCCATGAACCTTAGGAGTGGGCATCAAATGAAAAAGCCCGAGCAAAACACGGAAGAAGCTACAGAGAAGTACTCGACATCGACTAGTCTACTCGACGTTGACCAGAATTGGGTCGATGTCGGGCAGAACACGGAGCGTGCTTAGAAGTTGACTACTGTACTCGACGTCGACCAACCTCCAGTCGATATCGACTACCCTTCTGACAATGTCACTTACACTCCCGCACCTCCGAAGAAGAAAACACTTCCATTCCCAACCAAATCTTTGAAGGACCCAAAAGAGAAGAAGATTCAGCGGTTTGTGAAGATCTTTTAAAGGCTCAATATCACCATACCTTTAACAGAAGCTCTTCAGGAGATGCCTTCATATGTAAAGTTCCTCAAAGAGATCCTAAGCAAAAAGAAATCGGTGGCTGAGATCGCAGAGGAGTGCAGCAAAATGGACCTACCAAAGAAAAGGCCAGATCTAGGTAAGTTTTCTATAACTATTGGATTGGTCAATATAAATTTAATGCTTTATGTGAATTAGGAGCTAGTGTTAGTAGCATGCCTTTATCAATCTGGTCCAATGTCAAGATAGGTAATTTGGAGCCTGTGGATGCCCGACTCTATATGGCAAACAACACAGTAGTCATCCCAACAAGGGTTGTAGATGACGTGCCGATACAGGTATGTGAGTTCTTTGTCTTTGCTGATTTCTTAGTGATTGATATGGCAGAGGACCCTGGTTGTCCAATTGTTCTAAGAAGACCCTTCTTAGTGACGGTGGATGCCAACATAAGCGTAAGGAAGGGAGTACTCACTTTCAACATTACCGATGAGGTAATTGAGTATTTTTTTAATAAAATTGAAAGGCATACAGGTCCTGTGGAAGAGGTCAAGTCAATCTCAGCCAGGTACATCCACTAGTACAAAAATGGTTTTAGACAACACCTTATAGACAACGGTTTTTAAAATAATGTTGTCTATATTGACAGAAATTAGAGTTTTTTGGGACGCACAACGGTTATTAGATATAACCGTTGTCTTTGTAAAAAACGCATATAGAAAGAACCGTTGTCATACATATAGAAGTCATCTCAAAGAATACGGTTGACAAAACCGTTATCTATTCCCAATTAAAACCGTTGTCTTTGTAATTGCAAAAACAGCGAATATACATAGAACCGGTGTCATATATATAGAAGATATCTTAAAAAACACGGTTGACAAAACCGTTGTCTATGCCTAATTGAAACCATTGTCTTTGTAATTATAAAGACAACGAATATATAAAGAACCGTTGTCATAGATATATAGGACATCTCAAAGAATACGATTGACATAACCGTTGTCTATGCCTAATTGAAACTGTTGTCTTTATAATTGCAAAGACAACAAATATATAAAGAACCGTTGTCATACATATAGAAGACATCTCAAAAAACACGGTTGACAAACCGTTGTCTTTGTCAAATTAAAATCGTTTTGTTTGTAGTTGTAAAGACAATAAATATATAAAGAGCCATTGTCATACATATGGAAGACATCTCAAAAAACACGATTGACTGAACCGTATTCTATGCCAAATTAAAACCGTTGTTTTTGTAATTACAAAGACAACGGATATATAAAGAACCGTTGTTGTAGATATATAGGACATCTCAAAGAATACGATTGTTAGAACCGTTGTCTATGCCCTATTAAAGTCGTTGTCTTTGTAATTAGAAAGACAATGAATATATAAAAAACTCTTGTATGCTAGTTGTAAGACCCGTATAAGAAAATCTTCATTTTTTTTTATTTAATAAACCATTTAAAATAAAAAATTTTTTTTGTCAGAACCATTCAAAATTTAATAATTGATTATATCAAAAAAAAAAAAAGAATCTGGGAAGGGAAGAAAATCTTCATAAAAAAAAAGAAAAGAAAATCTTCATTCCTTTTATATTCGATGGTTTTTTTTACACTTTACTGGTTTTTTCTCTCTCATCAAACAGATCGAAGAGAAGAACGTCAGAGCGATTTCGATTTGGCGTAGAGCGAACTGTTCATCCCGCACGCAGTGGCCCACTCTGCTCCGGCGCTCAGTGGCTGGCTGTGGCGGCGAAGGCACCTCCGCTCACGGCTGCTGGCCTGTGATGGCGAAGGCGCACGCAGTGGCTGGCTATGGCAGCAAAGGCGCACGCAGTGGCTGGCTGTGGCGGCGAAGGCGCCTCCGTTCCGGCACTCAGTGGCTGGTTGTGGCGGAGACGACGCCTCTACTCATGGTTGCTGGCCTGCGACGAGTGCCCTAGTCCTCACTCAGTCCGATCTGAGTCCCCGCTGGAACAATCGTTAACCTTCTTCCCAAATTCGATTGAAAACGTTAGTTTTTTGCACCGACTTATAGTTTGTCAATTTCTGCTCTAAATTTGTTTTGAGATTCAATTTATAGGTAGGAGATAAGAATTTGTTTAGGGTTTGGTTTTTGAAACCAATTTTGTGGAATTTTGATTAGGGTTAGTGATTTTGACAATCAATTTTGTGCATTTTTTAATTTAATTTTGTGGCTGTTAATTGAATTTGTGAATGCTAAATGTCTCTTCCAGTTTTCTTGTTTGAGTTCTTGAAAACTTTCCACCGAGTGCTTCAACTTCTTGTGTATTACTACTGCAGGATAATGTCAGAAGTTGGTAATGCTGATGATAGCCGAGACTCGCTTGATCGAAGACATTTTATATAAAAACTAGTTCTCCTTAATTGATTGTTGTTGCATTCCACAAGTTCACATAGAAGTTGTACGTTGCAAGTGCTTCTGCTGGAAGGAATTATGGCTATACTAGTAGAAGACATAGATGTTAGTAGTTGAATTTTGAGTGTTAGGAGATTTTTAGTGGTAAAATTTATGCTGTTTGAATCCCCATGCTACTTGTTTATGCTATTTATTTGAGTTGCTTGAAAGCTTGCCATCGAGTGTAATAGCGTATGAGTAATTAATAAAATGCTTCTAAACTTAGCAGAGTAAATTCAGCTTCTTGTGTATTATTATTGCGGGATAATGTATTGAAGTTGGTGATGCTGATGATAACCGAGACTCGCTTTATCTGAACCTTATAAACTTGTTCTTCTTGATTGTTGTTTCGGTCTTGTACATTCCACATGTTCAAGGACACAGGAGCTGTTGCAAGTGCTTCTGCTGTCGGGAATTATGGCTTAACTATACTAGCAGAAGACATACAGGTTAGTAGTTGAATTTTGAGTGTTAGTCGTAAAATTTACGTTATTTCAATCCCCATGCTATTTGTTTGAGTGACTTGAAAACTTGTCATCGAGTGTAGTATTGTATGATTAATTAATAAAATGCTTCTAATTTAGCAAATTAAATGGGCATTTTCTGTCTTTTGGCTTCTTGTTGTTTTTGGTTCAATTACAAGTTAGATTTCGGCTTCTAACATGTATTTTTTTTCTCACAGAAATACAATAAGATGCGTGAATGAGGACATGTATGTTTGATTGGAATCACTTGGTGGAACAGTCATAAAAAGAGATGTACTTTCCATATTCAAGTTGTCTATTGAAAGGAGTTGTAGAGCCAAGCTTGCGTAATCTGATGCGTTCATACAATCTTTCCTTGGATCCTTGTTTACAGAATTGGTTACCTTGGATTGTATGAACGCATGGTAGTTCCTTGGATCCATGGTAGTTCTTTTACCGAAGGAAAGCTCTTTTGTTGGGCATTGTATAGTGATTTAAAAGGTTTTTTACTTAGACAATAATTAGATTGTATATAGACAACAATTCAATTGTATTTAGACAACGGCTATACTGTTAAATGGTATATACACAACGGTTATGGTGTACCTAGACAATAATGAGATTGTATATAGACATCGATTTAATTGTATATAGACAATGGTTAAAACAAAATTTAGACAACGAAGATATGGGACATAAACAACGGTTACATGACACATAGACAATGGTTGTGGTGTACCTAGACAACAGTTAGACTGTACATAAACAACAGTTATATGACACATAATCAACTGTTATATGACAGATAAATAGCGGTTATATGACACATAAACAACGGTTAAAGTCGTTTAATATAGATCGTTCCAAATTTTGGAGTCACATGGCCAACGGTTATGGAACATCTTTGGCAACGGTTATAACCGTTGTCTTAAAGAACCGTTGTCATAGGTCCAACCGTTGTTTTTACCTAATAGCGCACTGACATAGACAACAGTGCAATAACCGTTGTCTATGTTGATAAATAACCGTTGTCTAAGACCTTTTTTGTACTAGTGCTCACTTGCGGGGAGGCAAAGATAAGAAATATGACTCCCGAGGAACTAGAGAAAAGAGATATGGATGCACAGATGGAGGATATTATGGCAATTCTGAACGAGGATTCCTGACATATACTCGACATCAAACAAGGTAAGTCGATGTCGTCTAATTTTTATTCAGAATCTTTGACATGGCTTAAGTATGGGGTCGATATAGACAAGAAGAACTCGACGTCGACTACTCTAGTCGATGTCGAACACTCCCAGGAGGCCCCATACAGTACCACTTCATCGAGCAACACATCCGATCCAGAAAAGTACTCGACGTCGAGTATTGTACTCGACGTCGACCAGATCTACGAACACTCGACTTCTCCATCCTCGACTCGAAAGCCACCAGACGTACAAACGTACTTGGCATTGAGTACCTTTAATCGACGTCGAGTAGATTCAGAGGTCCCGAATTGCGATTCTACGAAGGTAAGCCAAGGTAAAGACATCTCTTCTCCTATTTCCATCAAAGATTTATCTATACATGAGAGATGTTTGCCTTAGTATGTGCTATTATAGAAGGTTTCCAATGACGAGCCAAAAGAATATGAATTAGGAGACAAGGTCTATGTCTCCAAATCCAAGAATCATTGGTTGAGGAAGGTTAAGCCAAGGTACGGACATCTCTTCTCACTGAGGTGTTTAGATTCGGATGTGAGGCTCGCCGGAGATGCTCGGAGCTTTGTTCGGCTGCGACAGGGCCGATTCTCACCAGAATCTGTCTATTAGAGGATGAGGAAGGTTAAAGGTGAGGCCTTTACAAGGTTTGAAGTGGAAATCTAGAACAAGGAGGAAAAACGACCTTCGAGATGCGAGACAGGGGAGACTGGTGCTGACGCGGCTTCATCGGGCTCGTCGGCGTCGAGGAAGATGATGGAGATTTGGTGGCTGCTGCTCAACGAGAAGGGGGAGAAATGAGGCTGATGTTCAGTCTAAACAAGGAGGAGGAGAGTGTTGGGAGGCCTCGGTCTCGAATAGGATAGGGGTGCTCGACGGGTGGAGTGGTGGCCAGAGGTGATGGTGTGGTGGAGGTGTGCTTAGGAGGGTGCTCAAGGTCGCTCGGGTGCGCTCAAGAGCTTTATTGGGGGTTGTTTCTGCTTGTTGGGAGGTGGAGAGAATGAGGTGCTGCAAGGGAGGGGGTGCTCAACCTCTTGACTTTGAAACATGGGAGGAGTAGTGATGGCGGTGATGGCGCTTGGTGGCGAAAATGAGGGGTGGTGGTGGTGGTACTTGAGGGTATGTTTGGATGAGTGAACTTGTGTGGGATGAAGAAGAGAAGGAGGCAACGGAGAAGGGGATACAACTTTTTGAATCAAAGGAAATCATAGGAGTTTGAGTTTCTAAAGTAATGAAAAGAAAGGAGGGAGGTGTAAGGCTAGCTGTAGCCTGCAAGAATTGGACCAAGAAAGATGGGTTGTTTGACATCTTTGCACAAATTGGGTGTATGAGCATAAAGAGAAGGGAGGCAGGTGCCTACAATTGGATTTTGTGGTCAAGGTAAATTAGCGTGGTCTGTGGGAGCTGCTACTTGAAAAAGGGACAGGGAAAAAGAGCTGGTCAACACATGGATGAAGAGAGAAGGTTTAGAGTGGTCCCAAAACCTCGATTTTAAAATATCCAAAATAATTTTCCTGAAACCCTTTCTCGATCTAATCTCGACTGGTTCAAAATAAATTTTATAATTTTCAATCCGAATGAACATGTTTTCCGTTAAATTCCGCTTTTACATTCATTTTTAATTTCTTTTTCCGAAAAAATTAGGATTTAAAAATCCGAGCATTTACAGTAATTGGTTACTTTATTTGCTTCCTTCAACCCTCTATTTTATTTTCATTGTTCCTTTTTTGTATTAGTTTATGCATTGAGGACAATGCAATATTTAAGGGTGGGGGGAGGAGTGAAGTGAACTGTTAGGTTAGTTCATGTTTATTTTTCTTTCATTTTTCGATTTCTAGTTATTTTATTTATTTTATTTCGAATTTCTTGTAATTCATGCATCATGTTTAGTTATTTGGTATATAAAATGTCATAAATGAATTATTTCTTTGGAAAAATGTCAGAAAAGAAGCTAAAGTGTGAGATCTATTTTGGAGTTGATGGAGAAAAGAAGCTAAAATTTGAGTTGTCTTGGTTTATGGTTTTGAGAACATGTAATATTATGTGCTTAAAGTTCCCTCATTTTTAAGCACTTTTATTCAAGTATTTTGTCTCAATAAAAAAAAGAAAAAAGAAAAAAGGGAAAAAAAGAAGAAGAAAAAAGATAGAATAAAAGACCCAAGTTTTATTCATTTTTCCATAATGTCGGAGGGTAAAGTTTTAGGCCCACACCTAGTTAGCCCAATACTAATGAAAGGCCCACACCTAGTTTTCTTCCCCTTCATGGCTATTCCTTTTCCAGTTTTTCTTGCTCATAGGTGCACTTGCTGTCATACAAAACAAACAAAAAACATTAGCAAGAAGAAGAAGAAATCGCAGAGAAAAAAAGAAGCAGAATTCCTCAAAGGCCAAAACAAAGGGTAGAAATCTATTCTCTTTTCTTTTCTTCATTTTGCATTTGCAGGTACAAATAAGCATTGCAATGGAGAAGACTTGGGCTTGGGTTCATATGCTCTCACCTAGTGTTTGGGCTCGTCATAGGCTTGAAAGTATTTTCTTTTGCCTAGAGACAATCACGTCATAGGTTGAGAGTATCACTCTCATAGTTGAGTGGAAAATATATTCTTTTGCCACTACATTTTATTCTGGTGCAGATCAGTTTATCGGGTCAAAGTGCTACCCAAATTTTGATAGACAAGTTCATAGAGAAGTTTTCTATGGTACTTGTTAAATCCAGGGCAGGCAAAAACAAATTTACAAAGGACCAAAAAAACCAGGACTAACTTGAGACACAAATCCCCCCTAAATGCTACCGCCTTTCGACAAAATTGAAATATAATGATTAGCGATTACATGAGTTTTCCTAAAGTAAATTCAGACACTGAGAATACAAGTTAGTCAATTAAGATGTTTAAAATAAATCAATTTGAGTCGGTATGTGCCTATTAGTTTTAATTGTGTAAAGTCAGTGTGCCGATTGGTCTTAATTATTCGAGTTCTTAATTTCATTCTTTAGTGATATTGAATAAGATGAGTGAATCTCTACAGATCTCTCAAATTTAGTCAAGTAGACCTATGAATATGAATAATTGATAGATCAATCCGAGAACCATGCATGAATTCCAACCATTGTTAGAGAATTACATGTGAAATGTTCTTTCTACTTTGATATCTATTTACTTTGTGATTTACAATCTGATTAATTCCAATCATTGCTTTTCTATAAGAGTGTTTGTTTAGAGTCATTGAATAGGAAATTGCTTCTCCCTATGGGTTCGACACCGGACTTCATCGCTATACTAATAGTTATTTGGTTTATCAAGTGATTGGTTGCTTAACCTATTGGTTGTGTGTTTAAGTTTTGATATTATTACTATTTGGCAAACGGCGAAAGTGTCAACGACCTTCTTTCCGCACCAAATTCTTGTCGTCGTTGCCGGGTAGAAGAAAGAAGTTTGCTTTTCTTTAACTTTTTCAATTTCTCTTTACTTTGAGCCTTTTGTGTCTTTTTATAGTTCAAACTAGATCTTCTAATTCATTGCCTTTGTCTTTTGATCCCGAGATTGAAAGATCTCTTAGGTTGAAGGGAAAGCTTGTGTTTGAGGCAGACGAAGAGATGGCAGCGAACGTTGTTGTTAACCCACTATGAAGAACCCTGAGAAACATAAGGGAACCTTATTTGAGTGCTCAACCACTTGCAATTAGTCTTCTTGATCTCCATGAGGGTTCAAGATTTGAGTACTTGTCGAATTGGTCATCTATTTTTCCCTAATTTTAAGGATTGCGGTGGGAGGAACCAAACAAGCACCTTGCTACTTTTGTGAGCGTGTGTGATAGACTGAGACCCCAATGCCTTTCTGACAACCAATTGATGTTGAGAGTGTTCCCCTTTATTTAGAAAGATGCTGCAAGCGATTGGCTTTACTACCTACCCCCAGAAAGCATTACTACTTGTGTGCAATTGAAGAAAGTTTTCCTACAAAAGTACATTCTTGCGACTCGCCTCAACAAACATAAAAAATAGTTGTCCAGTATTGGGCAACCACCTATGGAGAGTATTTATGAGTATGTTGAGCGGTTCAAGAAGCTTAAGGGTAGTTTTCCACCACACGGTATACCTGAGGATGATCTAGTGTTCTATCTTTATGAAGGCTTGCTTGACACCGATAGGAGTTTCATCAATGCTACTAGCTTAGGAGATATTTTGGATAAAACACCTCAAGAAGCAATGCAGATTTTTGAAGGATTGGATAATGCATCACAACAATATGGGAGGCACCATGGAGTTAGAGGAGTTCATAAGTTGGATAGTTTAAGAGATGAACAGAAGGATGATATAGACAGGCTTATGGAGACAGTGAACAAGATGGCTATGCAAATGAATCAACCCCATCAGCCTAGACCTTGTGGAGTTTGTGGAGATCCAACTCATCCGAATGATAAGTGACCCTTGATTCAGTAGGGCACCGCTGAAGTGAATGCTATGGATTATGGACCTCCCCGCAACTTTGGTAACAATTACAATCAGGGCTACAATTCAAACTACCAAAGTGGATTCAACGGAAGAGGCCAGCAGCAACAAGTTCCTTTTCAGAGAGCACAATTCGAGAATCGTCCTAGAAACACTCAACATAATAATTGAGATGAGACATTGAGGTTGTTTTTGGATAAGATGAGTGTTCAAGAGAAGTTGTTGAGTCAAATGGCTAAGGAGATTGGTGAATTGAAAGGGAAAGATTTGGGTAAGTTGCCATCACAGGTGGTAGTGAATCCGAAAGAGAATGTTAGCGCCATGAACCATAGAGGAGGTAAACAAGTGAATATACCCACTAGGAATATTGAAGAGAGGCCTAGGGAAGAAGTTGATTTGGGAAATAATGAGGAAGAGATGGAATTGGAGACGCATTGCATAGACGGTGCCCGCCGCCCCTCACCACGGCGCCCACAACCACCTCCATCGACGGCTCCGACTTCTGATGTTGTTCAATCCCCAAAGGAAGCTTCTAAAGAGTGGTCTTCTGAGGTTTCAAGACCTGCACCACCCTTTCCTCATGCCTTAAGATCCGATCGTAAGTGGGAAGATGAACATATTCTTTTTGGCACCTTTGCTCATTGTGAGGTAAATATTCCACTTTTTAATTTGATTAAAATTTGGGCCTTTCTTTGCAAAATTCTTGAAAGAGCTATGCACGATGAAGCGCAAGCAAAGGATGAGAAAGAAAGAAAAGGTAAGTTTAAGTGAGAATGTTTCTGCTTTGCTTAAAAAATGATTGCCTGAAAAGTGCGGAAATCCAGGTATGTTTACTATACCATGTGCAATAGGCAATGTTAGCTTCACCAAAGCTATGCTAGACCTAGGTGCTTTAATCAATGTTATGTCTTATAACTTGTACATGTTTTTGGGTCTCAATTCATTTTCTGAAACTGGTGTTACTATTCAACTCGCTAATCGTTCTAGTATTAAGCCTAGAGGAGATGTTGAAGATGTTTTGGTAAAGGTAAATGATTTGATATTTCCAGCTAATTTTTTCATTACAGACATGGTGAAACCCCGATTATCTTTAGAAGGCCATTCTTGTGAACGGCCAAAACTAAGATTGATTGTTTTTAAGGTTCACTAACTATGGAATTTGATGGTAAAAAGATTGAGTTTTCTATATTTGAGCCTATTGTTTCTTCTACCAATGATTTTGTAGATGTTCTTGACTCTAATGAAACTAATCAAAGGAATTAATCAAATGATTTGTTAGATGCTTCTGTTTAAACTAAATCTATGAATCTTGAGTTTTCTAACAAAGATGAAATTGGTTTAGGGAAAGATGACATTGAAAGGAAATTTGAGAATTTGTTTAAATCGCATGAAAATGTGTCTCATTCAAATGATTCTATTGCTATTCCCTATGAGAAATCGATTCCTACCAATGTTAAGGTTTTTGTAATTGCATGACAACCTCCAGGACTAATTCATTTCAAGAAGGAAAGAATAGATGCAATTGATGGATATGTCGGAGAAGGTCCTAAAGTTCCACCTCTTGTTTTGAAAAGAAAAAGTGTGGGGGATCTTGGTGGAATAACTTGATCAAGAGTTAATCACGTCGAGCCAAAGACGTGAAACAAATGCGCTTCTTGGGAGAAAACCCAAGGTAGTTAGGTAGTATTTCTATTTTTGCATTTAGTTTTCAATTCAATAAAGTAGATCAATCGTATCACCGGATTTCGGAAGTTATGGTAAATGCAACCTATGTTGGGATTGAGTCTTGATTGATTTGGAAGAACGGAGCCACGTTCTGTCGAAATGGCGCTCGCCGCCCCAGCCACGGTGCTTGCTGCCTGTGTGTCCGCCTAATGATTTCGAATTTTGGTAAACTTGGAAGGGAAGTTTCTATCTTTTTATTTTTGGTTATTTTCCGGTTTAGGTTAGTTTATTTCTATATATTTTTAGGATTAAATTGTTTTCTATCTGTTTTAGGTTAGATTGTTTTCTATCTATCTTAGGTTAGTATTTTATCTTTTACTTTTTTTCTATTTTATTTTAGGGTTAGATTTTTCTTTTTAGGATTAGTTTCCTTATTTTCAAAGGATTAAAGTTCTATCTTTATCATATCTAGATCTAACATTTTTCCTTTTGTCTTTTTGATAGATTTTCCCCTCCAACTCACCATATATTATTCTCCCTATTTTTGGATCAATCAATCTTGCTAAAGGAATCTACAAGAAAACCAAAAGCCTACTGGAATCCATTCCAACTACCTAAAGCCTTGTGTTTCAATCGATTCTATCCACCAGAACACTTTCCACAATCACCCTACATCCACAAATTCAATCTTTTCCCATTCCATTCCCGTACCTATCACAAAAGAACCCTTTGAAACCAGGTTGTTTGAGAAAGTTTGAAGTTTGGAGGAGTGGACGTCGGTTTTCCAACGTTTTCGCGGTTCTGCGTACACGATGCCCGTCACCCCATCCACGGCTCCCGCCACCTCTACAACAAGCCCATCTTTTGGTCGTTTTTATGGCTTTTTATCGGTTTTTCCTCAAGGTTGCATCATGTCTACTCCTGCTATGAAAATTCCCCAGTTGTTGTCTTGGGAAGAAAAGGATCGTTGTCTCAAGCTTGCAAAGAGATGGTATGAATCCACCATATTCTTTTATCCCCTGACGTTGAAGAAGTTGGGAATATTTGAGGAGGTTTATCGACTCTTGCAAGACGGGGGATTGGATGATTTCCTGGATGTGTCTCTTTATACCTATCCAGCATTAGTGAGAGAGTTCTTGGTTACCCTGGATTATCGCTCTGATATGGAGATTCATTTTCAGTTGAGGAATCGGAAGTTCATGAAAACTAAGGATCTCATTGCACATGCTTTTGGTGTTACCGAGATGTCTGTTGATGCCAGATTTGGGGACAAGTTAGGTGCTCCAAATGTTGATATGTGGAAAGTGGTTGTTTCCAGAGTTCACTTATTATGACGAAGACCGCCATGCATCCATGATTACTCATCCTGCATTGAGGCTGTGTTATTTGGTACTATGTGACTCTTTCATAGGTGTGGAGATTTTATCCATTGTTACAATGAGAGCATGGAGCTATATTTGCTGCTTGACTCCGGGAGGGATGCACATCCCTGACTGGGTTCAGCTATTCTTGGGAAACTGTATAGAGGTGACTAGAGCTACTTATGTGAGGCTGGATTGCATTATTTTTTTTCGAAGGTTTGATATCCATGAATGCTCGTCGAGTAGGTGTCTATCTTGATGGTTTGCAACGCCTCGATGATAAGAATGTTTACAATCTTGCCAGCCTACAATGGTGAAGCATGATTGAGTGGGCCCAACATCCGGATAGAACTTGGTGTTTTAAATGGAAGTCGGGGCTAGGAGAGGAGCATCACAATTATCTACCTGTGGAACTACCATATTGCCCGAGGATGTCAGATTTCAATCTTTATCCCAACAAGTTTGTATTAGATCCTGAGGAGCATAGTTTAGAGAGGGGATGACCTTTTGTTGATGATGAGGCCATCGATGACGAGGCTGCAGATGATGAGGTTATTGATGATATTATTGGTGTTTTGTCTTATGAGATTACAGAAGTTGAGGTTGTCGAAAAAAAAAGAAGTTGTTTAAGAGGACGCCGAGTCCACATATGTCACTTTGATTAATCTTGAGCGTTGATTTGTTGATTTGGAGGCGAGCGCTGCTGACAAGCTCGCTAGTCTTTCGGAGAAGCTCTCGACTCTTCAGAACGCCGTATTGATTTCCCTGGATATCAATCAGCAGTTTGGACCCTAGACCCCACCTTCACAATAATTGGTCAGTCATTTGCTTCTTTCAAACCCTTCATTTTTATATTTTCATTGTTTCCTTTTGTGTTTTTATGCATTGAGGAAAATGCAACATGTAGGGAGGGGCGGAGAATGAAGTGAATTAGTTAGGTTAGTTCATGTTTGAATTTTTGTTTGTTTTTGAATTTTTGTTTTGTTTCATTGTCATTTCCTTTATGTTATATTCTTTTATGTTATAGAAAATGTCAAAAATGAAAAAAATAATTGAAAAATGTCGAAAAATATGAAAAAAAAAGTCTTGTTTTGTTGTTTTGGATATTGTGTTATCAAAGATTTTCATCTAATTTGAGTTTGTCCTGGCATGATCTTATAAATCCAATGGAATTCTCGAATGATTTGATCTTATCCTGAAAATTGGCTTTTATGTGAAATATGATTGAGCATATATAATTGAGCATGTATGATATAAGTTTGGGAATATGCTTAAGTCAAGAAAAATTTGTCCCAGTGAGATATTTTTGGCCTTATAAGGGATACATCTTTATTCCTTTTGCTTTTGTTGTGTGATTTACTCTTTCTATGCATTTATCATTGAGTATTGCCATGGTTATCTATTTTGAAGGCCGATGATATACATGTTCAATGCTTGATAAGTTCAAATGATAGAGGCAACCTTTTTAGCCACATAATTATCCATGTCTACCTTATGTTATATCTTGCTTTGAAGCCAATTTGAGCCTTTAGCCTTTTTATTGTTAGCTTCACAAAATTATTATTTCTAGCCTATGATGAGTCTTACCCTTATTCCAGGGGAATTGAGATTTTGAGTAGATTATGGTATATATTTTGGAGATTGAGGAGAATGAAGCTAAAGTGTGATTTTTTAATTTATGGTTTTGAGAAGATGTAATGTTATGTGCTTATTTAGTCCCTCGTTTTTATGCATTTAATTTCCATGTATTTTGGCTCAAAAAAAATCCGAAAAAAAGAAAGAAAAAAAAGACAATAAAAGAGCCATTTATCGTATGTTTGCATAATGATCAAGAATTGGGATTTAAGTTGGTTATGATATATATTGGTTGGGTGTTGAGATTGCATGATATGTAAGATGATGAGATTTGAGATGATGAGTTATGAGATGATTTTTGGAGTTATTTTGATGATATTGAGAGATGTTGTGCATTTGTGAGTTTGATCTATTGAGTTGGTTTGTGTTATGTTTGGAGTTTTGAAATCTTGTTTTCCTGGAATTTATTGCAACACATGACCAAATACAATTCCTGGAATTTATTGTCCACAATCTCATTTATTGGGTTGTTTAAACATTAATGGGTGGTAATATAGACTTATTACCTGAGGTGTTGAATGTCTTACTAAACAAAACCTTTCTGTTTCGTATTGAGATGAAAGAGTGTTTCATCAAGGTTGGTGATAAGAGACACACTATCAAGAAGATGACAGGTGATGAAGGTGTGATTTAGTGGTTTAAATCAACATATTCATATGTGCAGGTACATATACTTAAACACAGTTTTGATGTTTTTAACCCACAAGTTTGTTTGATATTTAGTTGACTTCCCTTTTGCCTGTCTTGTGTTAGGAAACCCACTCGGATCCATGTGACTCTCATAAACTACTCAATATCAATGAAGATGGTGTTTTCTCTACTCCCCAGAAGCGTCTTCATGTTGTTGTCCAGAGTGATGATGATAATGATGACTCGATGTTTGCCACGAAGCAAAAGGTCATTCTTAAGGTCGAGAAGAACGATGTATAATCTGGTTATTAACGACAATCAGCTCCAACAGTAGCTTTCATATATTTTGAACTTTCAGCTTCTTTTTCAGACCCTTTGCATATCTAATAAGTTGTATGTTTCAAGCTTTAGTATTCAGCGTCTTCAAGCTGTTCAGAATGTTTTGTTGGATTTGAAAGACATATATATTTCCTTGATCTTTATAAAGTGTTATCTATATAATTTAGCGGGTTTTGTTATATTCCGTTTGTATTTTTTTTTGGTTACGTCTATGATAATGTTACCTTTTTTTTATAATCCCCCTCCCCATATTATCTTTCCTCCATCAATCCCCACCCCACTTGGTTGAAATCTCACTCTCTCGACAACCTTCCGTACTGTGAGTTGTTGTTTCGTACCTTTTGAAAATGACATCGTTTCATTATACAGTTTCTATTCTTTTAGTCTATTTATATTACCCATGTGTTCGATCATGAGCCCTAACTCTCATGGAATTCGTCATTTATCTTTATTTTTTTTATTTGCTCAATTGGAGTATGGCTTGCCTTCTTTAAATATTGGTAGGAGTATTGATTTTTTTTAGGGAAAACTAATTAAAATACCCCCACCTTTGGGGGTATGGTAAAAATATATCCTCAACTTTCAAATGTAATAAAAATATCCCGACCTTTTTGGGTAGTGGTAATATATTACCACAAGTTTTTTCATGAGTCAAAAATTCTGACAATGTAGCCTACACGGATTTTTCACAAGGGTTTTCTTGAACAGTGTCCTTAGGAAAAAAATAAAGAGTTGGACCGGGTTCATACCCAACTCCTTTTTCTCCCTCATATCTTCTTCCATAGATCGTGGTCGCCTCTTGAATTGTCTTCCAGGTCTTCTGGGTAGCTCATGGTTCCTCTTCAACACCAGTCTTCCTCCGTCGTGGTCTACTATCTTGACATGTCTCTCTCACATCTTCTTCCCCGTTGATTCGTTCACGGATTTGGGTGGGTAAGTTTATTTTTTCCCTCCTCGTTGTTGTTGTTGTTGGTTTAGTTTTGTTGTCGATTTGGTGTTAGGAATAGTCGTGTTGTGTTAATTTGAAACAATTTTGACCAGATTAGTTGCTTGGTTGAATCAATTTCATTTTTCGGGTTTAATTTGTTATCGTTTTATTTTTTTCCTAAGGAAACTGATCATGAAAACCCGATTTTAGTGCTAATTTGTAAAAAAAGACTTTCACGTATGTTGTCTTGTCAAAAAAAATCCACGTAGGCTATCTTGTCAGCATTTTTGACCCGTGAGAAAACACAGGGTAATATATTACCATCACCCTCAAAGCTGAACAAAACACGTATAGTACTGAAATTCTAACAGGTATCATCCTCTAATATTAAGCATTATATATAAATTTTTTCTTATATGTAGTTTATGTATGTTTCTATTTACCTTTACCTCACATCTAGCTTTTTAGGTTCTCGGATGGAACTAATTTGTATAATCTATATATTCCCAAATTTTTATATTTTTATTTTTTAATCTCTATTTTTTGGCCAAAATGATAGGTTATCATGATATTGGAGACCTAACTTTTATATTTGGTTCGTGTGGGGCTTTGATGTGGTATGAGGAGAGAGGAAACAAGAGTAGACACGAGTCTGTACCAACATTCACTTTGTGTTGCATGAGGGGAGAAGTCCAACTACCTTTGATGAAAGATCCGCCAATTTTATTGATAAACCTTCTGTCTTGTCAAGATTCAAGAAGTCAAAATTCACTTTGTGTTGATCCGCCGATTTTGTTGATCCACCAATTTTATTGATCCGCCGACATTCACTTTGTGTTGCATGATGAAAGATCCGCCGATTCGAGGACACAACAATATGTTCACATTTACATCCATGGGTGGGAGGATTGGCAAATCGATTGAGGGGAAAGGTCCTTATTGCTTTCGTATACAAGGTCAGAACCTACACAAAATAGGCAGCCTATTACCGGTTCAAGGTGACACACCCAAGCTTTGTCAACTCTACATATATGATACAGAAAATGAGGATGAAAATCGCATTCGTGCTGCTAGGTATGTCTTCAACCTATTATATATGCTTTTGTCATTCTTACATTTCAAGTGCTTCTTTATATGAAACTCATTATTAATATGTTCCATCCTTTAATATGCAGTTCGTGTCAATCAAATGATTCATGTGATTTTGATCCTCATATTGTTCATGATTTGAAGAAGATGGTTGATGATCATAACCCATTGGCTAGAGCTTTTTGGATGGCTAGAGATCGATTTATAGAAGGAGAGTGCAAGAGTTTGAAGATAAAATTGGTGGGAAAGAGGGCACGTGATGGATAGAGATACAATCTTCCAACTACGCCTGATGTCGCTGCTATAACTTTTGATGAGCCAGGTGCCCCTATTGGAGAAAGATATAGTGTTCTTGAGACCAGAACTCGTAATCTACAACGGATAACTGAGTTGTACCCCTCATATCTTGCTCATCAATATCCTTTGATATTTCCGTATGGCGAAGATGGATTCACAATTGACATTAAGCATCGTGATGGTGAGGGATCCTCTGAGAGTAAACGGTCAAATTCGACCATCAGAGAGCATTTTGCGTATAGATTTCAGCAAAGGCTTCATGAACATCCATCTTATTTGGATGCTAAAAAGTGTTTCCAACAGCTTGCAGTTGACGGCTATACAATTATTGAATCATCCAGGCTTTCATACTGTCGGTTCAATTAAAAGAGTTTGTGATCGGACACCTACCTGAATCTTTCAGAAGCTGTTGGAGCAGGCAGCACAACCCCTCGTTCAATTGGAAAACGTATCTTGTCGCCCACATCTTTTACCGATGGTCCTAGATACATGGTCCGAAATTACCAAGATGCCATGGCACTATGTAATCATTATGGACATTTAGATTTGTTTATCACTTTTACATGCAATTCAAAGTGGCCAGAGCTTACTCGGTTAGCTACTAAGTTAAAGTTTAGACCTGAGAAAAGATTTGACTTCACTTGCCGACTTTTTGGTGTGAAACTCCATGAATTGATACAAGATTTGAGATGCAATAACTTTTTTGGAGAATGCCAAGCAAGTGCGTTTTCCTACACCTCTGAAGCTAAATCCATGTTTACCTACTGATTGTACTCTCTCTTCGTATTTTGGTTTTGTCTATCATTTCTAATGCATGCACTATGTTTGATTCTTATTTCACTTCGATTTTCTCAAATTTTTAATTCTTTTTTATGAAATTCTCATTATTTACCTCTTCCAATGAAAATATATGGCTCCATTTAATATCATTGTTTATGAAATTTTTCATGTATATACTAATCAATGCACATTTTTTAATGGCAATTTTGACCATACTATTCGGTATTTTTATGTAATACAGTGGCAACTTTGAGTTTTATTGCCCAACAGATTATGTATATTCCAATGCTATTTATTGACGTTTTATTTTTTTCCTTCTCATCGTTACACCCTATTTTATTACTTTTTTATTAATCATACATACTCTTCGTATTTTGTAGTTGTGTACACCATTGAGTTTCAGAAGCGTGGTTTACCAGATGCTCACATTATGTTGTTTCTTGCTCGTGATGATAAGTTGTCTACGGTTGAAGACATAGACAGAGTCATATGTACCTTGTGGGAAATCTAATCATAAATCCTACTTTGTACCACACAGTAACCGACTTCATGATGCATGGACCTTGTGGGAAATCTAATCCTAAATCTCCTTGCATGCAACAAGGGGATTGCTCAAAGTATTTTCCAAAAGGATATGTTGAGAAAATGACTTTTAATGATGACGGGTATCCATTGTATAGAAGAACCAACAATGGACTTACCGTGACTAAAGGGTAAGCATGAGTTAGACAGTAGGTTTGTTGTACCGTACAACCCAAAGCTATTGCTCAAGTATCAAGCACATATCAATTTCAAATGGTGCAACCAGTCTAGGTCAATCAAATATTTGTTCAAGTACATAAGCATGGGGACTGATCGAATCATGGAGACAATATCTAATGACGATGAGAAAGATGAAGATGCTGATGAAATTCAAAGGTTCTATCATGCAAGGTACAACTTTCATTCCATTTTATTTTACAAACGTCATTTTCCATACTACATGTGATTTACATGTCATTTATTCGTTCCTTTATACTATGTTGTTAGGATTAAAAGTTAAAGTTCCTTATATTAATTATTTATACTCCCTCCTATCTTTCTGATTAGGTACATCTCTCCAATTGAAGCAACGTGGAGATTGAAACTTAAAGTTCCTATACACTATAGGGTTCCAAATGTTGATAGATTGAATTTTCATCTGCCTAACCAGCAAAATGTAGTGTTTTCTGATCGTGATGCCATTGATGATGTGGTCAATCGACCAGGGATTCAGAAATCGATGTTCTTGGTTTGGATGGAGGCTAATAAAAAGTATGAACAAGATAGAGGATTTACTTATTCGGAGTTTCCTACAAAATTTGTCTGGAAACAACAATAAAAAGAATAGGCTCCTAGACATTATGGTTTTGCTCTTGGACAGATGTTTCATCTAAATCTTGCTTCCAAAGAGTTGTATTATCTAGGAATATTGATGAATTAAGCTAAAGTTGCTACGTCCTATGAAGATATTCGAACGGTTGATAGTGTGGTGTACTATATTTTTAAAGAAGCATGTTATGCTTTGGGTTTGTTGGACGATGATAAAGAGTACGCAGAGGCTATAGTTGAAGTTGGATTTTCAGCACATCAGGGTTACTTGAGGAGACTTTTTGCTATTCTGTTATTGCCTGACAGTGTCTGTAGATCGGAATTTGTTTGGTCTCAAACATGGCAGCTCCTATCGGATGACATACTTCATCGTGAAAGAAAGATACTTCGTATGAAAGGTTTGTAAATCTTAATTTTTCTTATCTTCCTTTTCCACTCATTAACCTATTGTGGTCATACATTATCAATTGTATATTTTCGTTGCATTTTTTTGCATTAAAAAATCTAGTAGAACATATTTGTCCCATATAAGAAAACACATATAAATCCCATTTAACACGAGGTTAATGCTCTCGCTTATCAACTGTCAGCAAGTATGCTATGGTTTAAAACCTAATCAAATTAACATTTACATGAGTAGAAAGTCTGATATTTCCTTCACTTACTGACTACCCGCTTAACCATTTAATTTTTGATGGGTTGGGTTTTGGTTGGCTTGTGCAGGTATCATGGAGTTGCAGTGCTTGTTGCAGCTGATTAAACACCAACAAAAATAAAAAAAATACACCACAAGAGTGAGTGTAGAGTGATGAGAGTGAGTTACAATTAAGAAAGGGTTAACAATTTACACATTTGACCAACTACAAAACCTTAAGTTATACCCCCCTCATAAAGTTGACCCATCTGCCAACCAACTTCATTTCTACTGAATCCGACATTTATTTACTTTGCCCGCCTTACCCACCTTGCATTTATATATAAATCCCTTTTAGCAATTCAGGATGTTTTGTTGGAATTGAAATATATATATATATTTCCTTCATCTTTATAAAGTGTTATCTATGGAATTTAGCGGGTTTTGTTATATACCATTTGTATTTTTTTTAAAGTGACATCGTTTCATTAAACAGTTTCCATTATTTTAGTCTATCTTCCTTTTTGAGTAAATTATAATTTTTTATGTACTCCGATTTACAGTTGAATGAAAGCCAACTGAAAAACTTAATGGCCATCGTTTCATAACAGAAGGGTGTAATCGACTCATTCAAGATGAACTCCGTTATGATAGAGAGAAGTTATGTATAGAGCATTGTAACTTAATGGCCATCTTTACTGATGAACAAAGGAAAGTTTTTGAAGAGATTATGGAGGTTATTTCGGGAGAAAGAGGTGGTGATTTCTTTGTTTATGGATATGGTGGAATAGGTAAGACGTTCATATAGAGAGCTCTTTCTGCTGGTTTACGTTCTAAAGGGGATATTGCTTCTCCAGTTGCTTCAAGTGGTATTGCCGCTCTTCTTATTCCAGAAGCTAGGACGACTCATTCTCGATTTGCAATACCTATTGACATCGATGAGCATTCAACATGCTATATCAAACCTGAAACTCCATTGGCAGAACTTTTGTGTAAAGCGAAGCTCGTTATTTGGGATGAAGCGTCTGTGATGCAGAGGTTCTGTTTTGAAGCACTGGATCGAACTTTACGAGACGTTCTTATATTCTTAATTAAATCCGCATAGCTTACACCAACCATTTGTGGGGAAGGTAGTTGTGTTGGGTGGTGACTTTAGGCAAATCTTACCAGTCATTACTCGTGGAACTAGATATGATATTGTTTCAAGAACAATAAACTCTTCTTATTTGTGGAAATCATGTAAGGTGCTTACCCTCACCAAAAACATGAGGCTAAATGTTGATTCTGTATGTCCTGATCTCCAATAACAAAGAGATTTTTCTCATTGGATCCTTAATGTGGGAGATGGTACATTGAGAGATCATGGTTCCAGCGAGTCTACCATTTATATACCTCCCGATCTGCTTTTTACCTACACAGGTGACCCTGTTGCGGCAATTGTTGAAAGAGCCATACTATCTCTTACACATGAGTTTGTAGATGTTGTTAATGGCTATCTTCTTTCTATAATCCCTAGTGATGAAAAGGTTTATTTCAATTCTGATAGTATCTGCAAGACCGATGGTTATATACCGAGTGGCCAACCTTTATATTCTACAAATTTTCTGAACGACATAAAAAGTTCTGGCATCCCAAATCATGTTTTGAGACTTAAGGTTGGTGTTCCTATTATTTTAATGAGAAATATAGACCAATTTGTTGGCTTGTGTAATGGAACCAGGTTGATAACCACTCGGTTAGGTAACCACATCATTGAGGCAAAGGTTATCTCAGGCAGAAATGTTGGAGAGCAAGTGTTCATCCCTCGCATGGTCATGTCCCCTTCCAACAAAACTTTACCTTTCAAGTTTCAAAGACGGCAATTTCCGTTGGCGGTTTTTTTTGCAATGACAATAAACAAAAGACAAGGTCAATCTTTGTCTCAAGTTGGGTTGTACCTCAAGGGACCAGTGTTTACTCATGGACAGTTGTATGTTGCAATCTCAAGGGTTAAGAGCAAATCCGGCTTTAAGATTTTGTCATGTGATAAGGAAGGTCAACCATTGAATACTACAACTAATCTCGTCTATAAAGAAGTATTTCAAAATCTGAAATGACTAGGTATTCATTAAAATGTAAATTTGTCTACCATTTGTATTGAAATCTGAAACAAGTGACCTCTCACGGGTGTTCTTTTGTTCATCAATTCAGGTGGATAAGCTTACAAGGTCGTTGACACTTTTCATAATAAGAACACTCTCCCAACTGCAGGTTCTACTATTTTTTTTATCCTTTTGATCTTATAATTTTTTTTAGGCGATGTTAATTAACAATCTGATCGAGCTTACAAAATCTAATTCAACGGTGTCCATTTTTAAAATAGGCAGCGCAACTCCTACAACTTTGTTGTATGATTCCTTGGATCATTTTGATATATGAAGTGCCAAGGTATTCTTCAAAATCTGATTAGCTTATTCGGCTTATACAAGCTAATTTGTAACATGTGGCCATTGTGAATTAATACTGCATTTTCTTCTAAGAATTAATACTGCAGCTTTACTATTTTTTGTTTGGCTAATTTACCGTATTCCTCGTTATGTTACACAACTACTCGAAGCCCACTTAACCCAACTTCTACATTAAGACTCCTATGACGATTATTTCTAATCGTGTGTCTTGCATTTTGTGGATTTCATTTACGATCATCGCTTTTATTGGCATATTGCTCATTTCTCTTCAATTTTATTTTATTTATTGCATTCTTATGCCTTTACAACCCCATTTACATATTTGTTTGTGTTTTTACCTCATATATCAACATGTTTTTCATATTATAAATGAATATATTACGTTTAAAGTTGCTCATATTGTTATATATTTGCATGTCGTTTACTTTATTTTTAAGTTTTATTTTATTCTAATTGTTTATTGTTTTCTGTTGCAGTTGTTCTGAACATATTGGTTGATGTAGCACCATCACCTCTTGTGTTCCCCTTAGCATCAACTTATTCAATTAGACTTTATGATCATTTATCTATTTTTATTCCAACAAGAAACTTCGACTATAGTTTTGCATATCGTTTTTATCCTATACTTTTTCAATTTACACTTACAATTTTAATCTTCGATCTCTTTTTATTTTCAGACGATTCTCCAAGTCGAACTTAGTTATTTCATAATGTCATCATTGTCGCAATGATATATCATATCATCTACCTCCATCTGCAAACTATTATCGCAATGGTATTGTACTAGTTAACTTTCAAACAATGAGAAACCTACACTTAACCAAAAACTATGACTATACACGGAAATCAAAATGCATTCTAAGTAAGATGGCAGAACTTAACCAGCTTATTCATATAGAAAAGTAGAAAACATACAAGAAAATAGAGAAAAAAAACATTGGGTAGCCAACTCAGCTTGTTCAAACCCTTCCCAGCCTTTCTACACTTCTTCACAATCAATCTAAAAAACACAAACGCAACAGAAATTTGAGTGTAACTCGTCTAACAAGAAAATCAACCATGATCAAGAGCATCAAACCCTAAGAAATATGAATAACCTTGCTTCAGACATACAAATGTCCATGATTTTGAAGAAAATGCAAGCCCTACACATCAGAATAGTAATTGCTTACCTTAGCATTGATTCTCGCCCTACCCGTCAGGGGGGGCCTTCTAAACTGTGGGTTGTCCTCAAAGTTATTGAACAAACTATCAATTTTCTAAGAAAGTGTGATATAATGTATAAAACTTTAAGGACATACACTAATAAGCGATAACCAAAACAAAAGAAAGAAAAGTTATAAAAAAATGAAACATGATTCACTTACAATGCCCTTCATGATCCATAAACAATTTGACAATGATATGAACATGAAATTAGCTCAAAATCAACCCAACAACATAACCATATCATCAATTTCAATCATTTTGGCGTTGGGCAAAAATCCCCGAATTCCGCTCCTAAATCAAACCCTAGGTTTTCAATCTCAACCTAAATCATTCAAATAATGTAAATAGTTGTAATAAACAAGTTTAGGGATAGAAATCATACCAACTTTGAGTTGAAACAAGGAGCAAAATCGGGATGTCGAACAACGTTGTTGGCCGGGGAAGATGGGCTCGGTGTGGGCTCGACTGGGCACGAACCAAGGGGGTTCCGGTGTCGGGGGGTGCGCCTGAGTGAGGGGGTTCAAGCGGGTGGGGACTGGTGGCCGGGGGTGGCTCGTGGATGGCGTGCGAGGCCGACGAGAGAACAAGCGACGTAAGCTTCGAATGGTCAGGGTGGGCGCGTCTAGGCTCGGGGGGTGCACACAGGGGTGGGCTCGAGGGCGGCTAGGCGGTGGATGCCGGAGGTGGCTCGAGGTGGTCTGGTGGGTGTGGGCGTGTGGGTGCGGGAGTCTGAGAGCGCGTCTATATATATATATATATATATATATATATATATATATATATATATATATATATATATATATATATATATAATTGTTTTAAATGAAAATGGTTCTTAAAATGAAAATCCCTCTTAAAATGAAAATGGGTCTAACTTGAAGTTAATCGGTCTAATTTAGAGGTAAATGGGCATAATTAAATGAGTAATAGATAAATGGGGCAATTTGCGAAATAGCCACGAAATAGGGACTAATTTGTGAAATGTCCACGTTTTGAGACAAATTTGTGAAATGTCCTAAATATAAACCTCATCCCTTCTCCCATGTGCGTTTCTCTCTCCTTTGGCTCTCCCTCTTCGCACACTCTCTCTTTCTCTCTCGCGAACTACTCAACGGCGATTACAATGATTTAGGGCCGATCATCTCTCCGATATCATCAAAACCACCGATTTCTGCGTCTCTTATACGGAATCAGGTAAGCAAAGTATTCTATTACAAGCTACAACAAGTGGTACGTTGAATTCGTGGAAAATTTTGACGATTCTAAGTTGATTTTCAATTATGCTGAAGAATCCCACAAATTTGCGCCGAAGGCGCAAATTTCCTTCAATTTTTGACTTAAAGAAGACGATTGATTACTGATGTGGATTACTGCTATGGATTACGTCAATTTTTTACTTAAAGAAGATGAGGCGATACGAGTCATTACTGCTATAGATTACGTCAAAATTTGCGCCTTTGGCGCAAATTTCGAATGATTTTTGAAGCATCAATTATTGATTATGCACGTTTTTTTTATATGTGTGTGTTTTTCAAATCTTTAATCGAATCTTAGCTTATTTATGCTATATCTGTATGAAATATAGTTGAATCGAATGATTACTGCTATGGAATGCATCAAAATTTTCGCCAAAGGCGAAAATTTTGATTCATTTTTTTAGCATCAAGTGATTAATGTTATGGAATCACACATACAGTAGAATCAAATGATTATTGTTATGGAATGCGTCAAAATTTGCCCATTGGTGCAAATATTGATTGATTTTGTAAGCATGAATGACTGATTATGATCATTTTTTGCTATATATGTGTAATTTTCAAGTTTCCAATCGAATATTTGCATGCTTATGCTTATTTATGCTTTTTAATATTTTACATTGCTCAAGTCATCACTATGATTGCTTACACTATGATTGTTCAAGTCATCACTACACTTGAATCATAGAAAATTTCATAGGATTTTTTTCATTACAGGTGTATTGTATTCATCTAGTTGATTGAAAGATATAAATTCCACACTTTTGCATCAATTATTGAATTTGGCAATACAATGAAGTATCTATTCCTTATTAGACTTTTTGCTATATATGTGTAATATAATGAATTATCCATTCCTTATTAGACTTTGTAGGATTGTGTTCGTAACTGCTATATTATATTCATATAGTTGATTAGAAAATAAAAATTCCCCACTGTTGTATCCAATATTGTATTTGACAACATATCAAACTCCTAATTCTTTATTGCACTTTGATTGCACCATGTCAGCACTTCATTTGACTAATAGTAAATTTGCACCGGAGGTGCAAACTTTGTTGAATTGTGTTTATAACTGTTGTATTTTTTCATTGTGGAATCAAATATTGCATTTGACAATATAATGAAGTGCCAATTTCTTATTACACTTGGATTGCTCATGTCATCACTAAAGTTGAATTAATGATATGCATTCCTTATTACACTTTGTGTGCATAACTGGTGTATTGTATTCATCTAGTTGAGTTAATGATATGCATTCCTCACTGTTCCATCCATTATTGCATTTAACAATATAATGAACAACACGTTCTTTATTAAAATTGTAGGATTTTGTTCATAATAGGTGTATTCTATTCATCTGGTTGATTTAATGATATAAATTCATAATTGTTGAATCTATTATTGCATTTGAAAATATAATGATGTATCCATTCCTTATTACACTTTGAATGTTTCATGTCAGCACTGGATTTGAATCATAGAAAATTTGCACCGTATGTGCAAATTTTGTAGGATTTTGTTCATAACAAGTGTATTCTAATCATCTAGTTGATTTAATGATATAAATTCTTCACTGTTGCATCTATTATTGCATTTGACAATATAATGAAGTATCTATTCCTTATATACTTTGATTGCTCATGTCATCACCATACTTCAATCATAGAAAATTTGCACCGGATGTGCAAATTTTTTAGGATTGTTTTCATAACTGATGTAGTATATTCATATAATTGATTAGATGATATAAATTCCCCACTGTTGCATCCAATATTGCATTTGACAACATATTGAAATTCCCCATTCCTTATTGCACTTTGATTGCTCATGTCATCATTGCACTTGAATCATAGAAAATTATGGATCTATATAGTTCATTAGATGATATAAATTCTTCGTTGTTGCATCCAATATTGCATTTGACAACATATTGAAATTCCTCATTCCTTATTGCACTTTGATTGCTCATGTCATCATTTCAATCAGATTGTGTTTGTTACTACTGCAATGTAATTATCCTCTTAAATTCATATTCTAGAGATTACAATGACAACCCACATTATTAAAGTTGTATATGATGGGAAATGGTTATGTGATGATTCAGGTCCAACCTTTGTTAGAGACACTACTTCAAAGGTGTTTATACTTGATGACTCAATAACACTATAAGGTTTAACTGAAAAAGTGCACAACATATTCAATGTAGACAGTGCATTTGAATTAGAACTCAATCATTTACACTCTTTCAAATTCTTGAGAGCTCCCCTTAATGTTGAATGTGATGCTGATTTGAAAGAATTTTTAAAGTTGTCTGAACTACAGGATGTTCAATTTGCTGTTGAGTTGTGTGTCAGCATTAAAACAGATAGTGAACAAGAAGATCAACATGAATTCTCAATTGATCGTTTACAGTTGGTGACATACAATCCAAATATAACCGACATTGTCTCAGGGGAAAATAGCATGACATTAATCGGTGACACCAGGATAAAGGGTGTATTGTTAGAAGATATTGGAGATGACATGTATTCTATAAACAGTGATACTGCAAGTGATGAAGATTCTGCAGCTGAAACATGGAGAACACTCTATTCTACATCACACAGGAGAGAAACTACACTAGAAGATTGGGATGCTGATAGCTCTACCGTGCCTAGTCTAAATCTGAATTCAGAAAACTTGATGTGCATAGGAAAAAGCTTTGGATCAAGGAAAGCAGTTAACAATGCTTTAGGAATCTTGTCAATAACTGAGATACTTGGTTTTCGTGTAGCAAAATCAGATACAAAGTATTATAGGGTGCATTGTGTAGATCTTAACTGCAAATGGAAAGTGCGTGTCAAAACTTTTGGTCAAACTTGGCATGAGGTTATAGTATATGTTAACATGCACACCTGCACGTGGGATATCAGAACAAAATACTACAAACAACCTTCATCCCTTGTGGTTGCAAGCATCATCGAACAAGGTGAGTAAATTTTGTAAGAAATAGTATTTATATTTAATCTTGCTTTTTAATATATTATTTATTCTAATTTGAATATAATTACACAGTGTTGACACTGGATACAAAGCAGCACATGTAATGGATAAGATGAGAACAGAAAAAAAGATGACAATTACCTACTGGACAGCATGAAAATCATCAAAAATTGCACACGAAATTGTTAAGGGGACACCAGAATCAAATGATGCAGATTTGCCATCATTTTGCCACATGCTCATGGAGAGAATCAATGGGACTATAGCATTAATTTCAACAGACAAAGAAGACAAGTTTCAGTACTTGTTCCTCTCTTTTGGATAGTGCATCAGAGCATCCCCCTCTTAAAGAAGGTATGTCTTACTCAGTGTCAGTATAAATTCTATTCTCATTGATTTTCATAAATTCAATATGATCATTAATTTCATTTCTTTATCTACCAGGTTGTTGTTATTGATGGCACACTCTTAACTGGACAATATAGAGGCACGTTGCTTGGAGCAGTTGCGCAAGATGCAAACAGACATATTTTTCCACTTTCCTTTGGTATTGTTGACTCCGAAAACAATGGCTGTTGAAGGTTGTGCCTCCCTCAAATGACTTAGTGTTTGTCTCTAATAGACATGCTAGCATTTCAAGGGCTATATCTTTACTTTATCCAACAGCTACACACTGCATATGTATGTGGCACTTGAAACAAAACATCGAAGCAACATTCAAGAAAAATGAACTGGGGAAAATGTTCAAAAAAGCAGCAGAGAGTTGCACTAGCCAACAGTTCAACAACTACCTTGCACAAATAGAAGCAACATGCCCAAAACTATCAGAATATCTAGTGTCAGCAGGTTTTGATAAATGGGCCAGAGCACATGCAAAGTGGAATAGATACAACACGATGACATCTAACAATGCTGAAAGCTTGAACTCCGTCATCAAAGGGAAAAAGGATTATAAAAAAAGTTTGCTAGAGAAAAGCTCACGTCATGGTTCCAAGGGAGAAGAGAGAAAGCACTAGAAAACCATGAAAGAATAACTCCTGAGAGCAAGTTGGGTTATGCACGTTAAGATGATAAGGAAATCACAAGAGCAAGTTGGGTTATGCAGAGTAGAAAGGATGAATGCATCACAATTTGAGATCAAAGGTCACGGAGCTGTAGCTATAGTTGATCTATCAGTAAGGAGATGTACGTGCAGGGTATTTGATGTCGAGAAAATACCGTGTGTACATGCTCTAGCATCCATTACACACATAAAGGCAAATGTGTCTGATTTTGTTGCAAAATTTTACAACAATGATGCTTGGTGTATAGCATATGCAGAAACAATATATCTAGTGTTGGAAGAAGATGAAGGGAACATCACTGATGTGATAAAATCTATCAAATGTTACCCCCCAGTAGTAAGAAAGAGAGCAGGAAGACCACCTTCAAATAGAAAGCTTTCAATGGGAGAGTTTAAGAGGAGGTTAAAGCATTCGAAATAAGGTTGTCAGCAAAATTTCTGTGATCGGTATTATATAAAAGTAATGTTAGGAAATAATAAAGCTTAGACATTATGAATGACATTTATGTTTCAAAATAAACATTAATTCAATATTATAGAATAAAATTTTAGATTTTATCAGGTAATAATACGAGTGTGTATATTCTTTTCCATCTATATCAGCGCAATTTTGCCATCGGTGCTCATTAAATTTCAAATTTATATCATTGTTGTTTACTCAAAAAACAATACAAAGTTTCCAAAGTGTTGTTGTTGTGCAAATATAAACTATTGTTGAACAAAAAAATAATAATGTTGAGCAAGTTTTCACCAATCATACGATGTTGTGCAATTTTATTCTATCGATGAGCAAAAATAAGACCATGTTGAGCAATAATCTATTGAGCAACTATGAAAACATAAATAGAGAAAATAAGATCATGTTGCCAACAAAGTATTGTTGTTGTGCAAATATAAACTATTGTTGAGCAAAAATAAGTAGAAATGAAATGCCCTAAATACGTTTAATGTTTTGTGAAATATTTGATGTTTGGGGAATTGATTTCATGGGGCCTTTCCCTAGCTCCTTTGAGAACCTTTATATATTATTTGCGGTGGATTATGTCTCCAAGTGGGTGGAGGCAAAAGCCACCAAAACTGATGATTCACGAGTTGTTGCAGGGTTCTTGAAGGATCTCTTTTCTAGATTCGGTGTGCCATGATCATTGATAAGCGACAGGGGGACACACTTTTGCAATAAAATGGTGAGTGCTCTACTCAAGAAATACCACGTGACGCAAAAGGTGTCCATCGCCTATCACCCCCAAACCAATGGGAAAACAGAGGTCTCAAATCGCGAAATCAAAGCAATCTTGGAGAAGACGGTTGCCCCTAACCGTAGGGATTGGAGTTTGAGATTGGATGATGCATTTTGGGCCTATCGTACGACATACAAGACCCCAATTGGTATGTCACCATATCGATTGGTGTATGGAAAAATGTGTCATCTTCTGGTCGAGCTCCAACACAAGGCCTATTGGGTGGTGAAGGAGTGTAACATGAGGATCAATGAAGTTGGCGAGTTTCGAAAGCTCGAAATTAAGGAATTGGAGGAATTGAGATGGGATGCTTATGACAACGCCGTCAACTATAAGGACAAAACCAAAGATTGGCACCACAACCACATATTGAGAAAAGATTTCGAGGTGGGGGATAAAGTCCTTCTCTATCAATCCCGCCTTACACTTTTCCCTGGAAACCTTCGCTCTCGTTGTGCAGGCCCTTACACCATCAATCATATCTTCCCACATGGAGCGGTGAACATCAAAGATGAGAAGAGTGGCGCCGTGTTCAAGGTAAATGGTCATAGGCTTAAAATTTACTTTGATTGATTCTCCACAGACATAGAAGAGGAGATGACTCTTCAAGAGCCAGCTAAAGAGGCTCAGTGAGAAGCCACTACGTCGAGCCAACGACAAGTGATGAACGGTTTTTAGTCGCGTAAACCGTATTGATGTCCACTAAAATAGCCATGTTTTTATGCACATTTTAGCTCCTTATTATATATACTTTGCATATTTCAGGCTGGGAATATGTTGAATTTATGTAATATATGCTTATTTGCAAGAAATAGAGGTCTACATAAGTTTTGGTTTAATATTGCAGAATTTGGAGCCATTCCGGGACAAAACCAAGAAGAAAAGATGGAAGCAGAATTTTACTCGTTTTCGAGGAACTTTCCTGATATCGACAAAAAAATGTGAAGCAGAGCCTGCTCAAGCAAAGCCTGATCGAGAATCTGAGGAGAGAAGACAACTCGAGTAACAATTCTCCTCGATGTCGAGTAAATTCATCGAAATCGACCAAACAAGAAACACCTATCCGAGCCGAGGAAGGAAGAAGCTACTCGAGAAGGTCCAGTGAAGCCAAACAGTCCGAGTCTATCAAGTTCTATCAAGGTTTATCCAAGGAGAGAAGATTATTCATTAAAGATAAGAGATATTTTGATATTTAGATATTTCCATTTAGATTTAATGCTTTATCTTTATTTAATTTTATCTTTAGAAAGTAGATATAGATTGCTTTCCTTGATTAGCAAGGATTAAGCCTTATAAATAAAGCCCATGGGGCTGAATTTCTAGTCATTCAATTTCAGAGAGAAGTAGTTCCACATAGAGTTTTAGGAGTTCAAAGGTTTTAGGGTTTTGGCATTCTACAAAAGTTTGAGTGTCGGGATTGTAAAGACTTTGAATTTAGTTTATTGCAAGTTATTTTTTTTCAATCAATGTCTGCGATTACGATGAGGCGCGAGTAGTCCACCTACTTTTAAGGTTGGGGTGAGCCCAACGAGAGCCATGTTGGTGGATTAGCGATTGCAAAAGGAGGTATTGTGTCGTTATCTTATTCTATTCTATGTGCTTCATGTTTGATTGAGAAATTAAAGAACTTATGTTGTGAAACTTGGGTAGTAATTAGGATTTCTATTCGGAAGTTTATAAATTCTAATTATGAAAACGAATAGATACAATTAGGGTTATTTATCATGAGATTTATATTCCTACTTGTCGGATTGGGTGAAAGCCTTCTCCTTTATCGATAAAGTCACCGCATTTTATGATTTATATTCCGCTTTCATGGTAATCGTTGTTGCGAACCCTAATCCTGGAAGTTCTCTTTAATCCATCGGTTTAGATTTGAATTTTGCTTTGTTTATACTTTCTGTCTTCCACGATTTCGACCAAACTGGTCGACATCGACTTATCACTTTCGATCAACAAAGATCCCCGTAGCTTTTGGTTTTTGCAGGTACTCGATCTCGACAAAAAGTTCCTCGACGTCGACAAATTTACTCGATATCGAGTAAATCTCCTCGATATCGAGTAAATCTCCTCGATATCGACCAAGAGCTATGACTGCCTCCGGCTTGTTTCGACTTGTCCGATCTTCTATCGACTAACCCTAGTCGAGGTCGGGTAATATGTAGTCGACTTCTGCTCGTGAGATTCCTCCGCTGACCAGCTTCCTCGAGGATCGAACCTGACTTCCTTTTGCTGCATCGGGAGGGAGTCTTGAACATTATTTGTTGGGATCCAATCGGTTTGCTTTACTTTATTAATATTTTATTTGTACTCTCGATTTCCTCCTACAACAGGTATCAAAGTAAAACTCAAACCTACAAACTAGTATAGCAAGTAAGTAAGAGGTCGATCCCACAGAGAATCAAGTAGTTCTCCGCAATGTATATTTACCAATTAGTAGAAATGGGGGTTTTGGTGATTGAAACAAGAAAGAAAGCAAAATAAATTATAAACAGATTGATGCAAAACAATTTAGAGAAGATCGATCTACCTACAACTATCCACTTTCTTTGGCTGGATTGATATTGTAACTTCCTCTTGTCCTTTTAGTCTTCCCATGAATGCCCTTGTCCCGACCTAATATAGTTACTAGTCCAATCAATCATAGAAACCCTTATCAATCGAACAGTCCCTAAAGAAGGATTTAACTCAATTGATAGCTTTAAGTTCAGAGATTAACCAAGGTATTTTCAGTCCCTAAAGAGGGATTTAACAACACATCCATCTTTCTACCCATCCAATTAGGTCAATCAGCCCTAAAGGGATAAGTTTGCTACTTGGGTTAAGGTTCGCAATCAGGAATCTACAAAACCCTAGCAATTAAATTGATCTAACTAGTTGGCCAGACAAGATAGAACAAAACAATAAACAATCAAGCACAAAGAAGTTGAATCATTCAATATAGGCGAACATCGCTCTCTCTCCAATTGTCTGATAGAACGTAGAATAGAATAGAAGTCATTTAAAAGAACATAAACTCGGCCTTATAATAACTCCAAGTCGAACGTAGAATAGAATAACAACTAGGGTTTTCTTAAAACAAAACGCAGCGTCTAGCGCTGACGACCAATGCTACGACCGCGGCATCAGCAACTTTCTCCATGCCCGCAGCGTCCTCACTGGCGGCGGCCGCGGCATACATGTTGCGGCCTCTGCATTGAATTTTCACGGAACATTAGTCTCGAATTTGATCTTGTTGTCAACAAGAAAGTTGTAGCTCTCTGAAAAAGCTTTCCAACGCATGGTCATAATAGTCAATCGAACAACCAAGGTATCCAGAAAGTGCAAAACAAGTTCAGCATGTCTGGCGACAACTTTTGCAAACTTGTTCTTCGTTTAGGCTCGCTTCTTCTTCTCAATACCTCTTTAGATCTTCATTTAAGCTTCTTCGATCAACTATACATCCTCATATAATGCATCATCGACCCATATCTCATCCTCGGATCTACAGTTACCTGAACTAATCAATAAAAACGTGTAGATTTCGACTCCACCAACATAGAGAGCAAATATGCAAACTGTACTTAATCCATGCATGATATGCATCTTAACTAAGCGAAATGCAACCTATTATGACCCTCTAAATGCATGCTATCAACAAGAAACAAAGGCGCTACTCGGGAGGCAACCCGAGGTAAGTAGACTATACGCTTTCTTTTCTTTATTAGATTTTCATTTTTCTTAGAATAATTAGAACCGTCGTAGATTTTAGGAAGTTGTTTTCTGCCATGGTAGACTAACCTTTCAGGGGGAAGAACGAAGAAGGTCGGAAAGGAAATGTTTCGGAAAGGCAGCGGCCGCGGTAAATCTAGGCAACAACACAGAAACCGCACCCGCGGCCTACGGGGTCAAAAAAAAAATGGAATGAAAAAGCTGACACACATGGGCCCCACTTACCTCCTTTTTTGACTTCCTCTCCCGAACTTTTTTTTTCGAAGCAAAATAAGAGTTAGGGAGGCTCCCGACAAGCCGAGATCAACCAGTAGGTGGTCCGACGAGGAGCTATCCTCGGTAGGGTATCCGTAAGCGAGACGAGCAATCCTGTCTGCCACACCATTTGAATCCCTGAAGATATGACGAATAACAACATTAGTGAAGTATGATAAATCAACCCTCGTATCTGATTGTAGCAGCTCAATGTTCCAGGGACAGGACCAGTCACCCAGGAGAGCTTTAACAACCGTCAGACAATCCCCTTCAATTAGAAGGTTGTCAATATGGAGTTGCTTAGCTTTCAGAACACCCAACTGAAGGGCCAAAGCTTCAGCGTAGATAGCCGAAGAATTGTTGCAGGGGTCGTTGCCGAAGAAAACAATATCACCGCAATCATTCCTAATAACAAACCCAAAAGAACCCGATCCATTTGATTTGTAAGAACCATCGAAATTTAGTTTATAAAAAGACGTAGGCGGTTTTTTCCATAAGGAAGGCCTTGGTGAATTAACCGAACGAGAACCGGTAAAACAGAAGGACTGGAAAGCGATCGTTGTTGACTGCCCGTAGAACCGTCAACCCACAAAGCATCTTTCGTTGCAGACCAAGTATAATGTGTAGTAGAGATGAAAACTGAGATGTCGGTAACTCAAAGTTTAAAATTAGGATCAAATACAATATTGGTAATATGGTTGAGAGATAAAAGACATGTGAGGTCATTTTGTAGTTTCGAAAGATTCCACGAACTATTGGAGTCAATAAATCGTCCCACTTTCCAAGACAGATTTAGGCTGGTAGGGGGCATCAGTGCTGTACCAACAAGAGGGACCTCACAAATCCAATTATCGGTCCAAAAATCTATGTCCGTGCCATCACCCACATACCAACGCATACCTGGTTTGAACAAGTGTTTGATTGACATAAGCTTGGACCACTGCCAGGACGTATTACCCTTTCGAGTGTACTTGATCAAAGAAGTACCCTTTAGGTACTTAAGTGAAATGATGTGAACCCACTGATTATCAGGCTACGCAATGATCTTCCACAAAAGTTTCATTTGAAGAGCGATATTCATGGTTTCAGCTTTGTATAAGCCCAAACCTCCATTTAGAGTATCAGCACAGATCTTATCCCATCTAATTAAAGGTGTACTCTTTTCCGGTTTATTCCAGAAAAACTGACGGTATAATTTATCTAGTTCTTGTAAGATAGAAGTTGTAGGAGGAAATCAAGACCTGCCATTCAAAATATAAGTAAAGTAAAGCAAACCAGATTCCGTCCCTTGCAAATGATTACAAGACTCCGTCCCTATGCAGTAGTGGGAAGTCAGGATCGATCCACGAGGAAGCGTGTCAGCGGATCTCAGGTAGCTGTAAATCTCACAGGCAGAAATGCAAATAGAAAGACAGAAAGAAAGACAGAAATAACAAACAAAAGCAGAAAATAAAGCAAGGACACATAAGCTACTCGATATTGAGCAACAGTCCTCAATATCGACTACAGCAAGTCGACAACAAACAACAAACTTAGATACAGAAACTCGATCTCGACAAACCCTTACTCGATATCGACAAGGCGCTACTCGATATCGACTAACAACTCCCTGAGATCGACAAAGAAAGAAACTTTAAAGATGCAAACTTCGAACACAGAACTCAGATTTCGGTGAATAAACTCAATAAACTTAAAGACTTCCAAAGCCAGGGTATCAACACCACAACGATAACCATGCAAAATAACACACAAAGGCATAAAAGATCATAATTGTTACTAATAATACAAACAAGGATCACCTTCAACTTTCGTATAGAGGCTTTCGCATAAACCCTAATTGTTACTAACCCTTTTTCACTTAATTAATCCAAGTTGTATTAAGATCACTTTCGCTTTAATAATACAAACAAGGATCACCTTCAACTTTCGCAAAAGAATCATGCTTATTGGGATAGAAGAAGAACCGCATAGAAAGATCAAACCTTTACCGCGTCATCTTACATGGCCACCGTCGGGCTCACCCCGACCCTAGAAGTGGGTGGACTACTCGCTCTTCATTATCAAGAAACTCATCAATAAACAAAAGAAACCAACTTGCATTAAAATAAACCAAAGAAAGCTTACAATCGAACATGACAAATCCGCTTTTGCCTTTCCACCTTGCTCGCCACAAACTCTCTCTTTCTCTATGTAACTACTTACTTGTTCTCTATGAAATTGAATGAATAAAAAACAGCCCCTAAGGCTTTATTTATAGGCTTCCAACCCTTGCTAATCAAGGTAAGAAAGTCTATCTATATCTATATCTAAATATCTAAAGGCTTAAAGAGAAATAAATGGAATAAAGGAATTAAATCCACACTTATATCCAATGTGGATAAAATATCTTCTCCCTTGACTTGATAGCTCTTGATAGATGTGGATAGAATTTGGTCTCGAAAATATCACCATCGGCTTCGGGATAGAAACTTAACAAGATATTCGGATAGCTCGGAATCCGCCACTAAGATGTCCTCGATATCGAGTAGGAGTCCTCGATATCGACTAGCATTTTCTTCGTCTTGTGCTCAACAACTCCATGTCGGCCAACAGAACAAATGTCAACTTGGGTTGTCCTCGATATCGAGTAGCTTACTCGATATCGACTAACTTCTGCTAGGCTCCCCAGTGCTCAGCTTCGTCGATCTCGGTTCTGGACATGGAAATCGACCAAGTGTTTCCCAGATATCGAGTAATTCTTGTCGATATCGACTAACCTGCTCCTGCTCCCAGCTTTTCTGGTCGATTTCTGGGGTCTTTACTCGATATCGAGTAAAACAACCCGATATCGAGTAAAACAACTCGATATCGAGTAAGTCTCATCTTTCTGCTCTGTTCTTGAAACGCACTTTCCCGAGTCCTCGTTCGTCGGATTGACGCATATGACCATGCGTTGGAAAGCACTTTCCGAGGGCTACAACTCTTATGAAGACATCAAAACTTGATTTAGAACGAAAAATGGTTAAAAATGGCTTTTTCTCCAGCTGCGCCATTCTTAGCTTCTCCATGAGTTTCCTTTAAGCTCCAAAGTGCGTCCGATTTCTGCGAAATATAACAAAAACTTATTTAGACCTCCATATATTGCAAATATGTGTAAACTACATAGATTTTGTATTATTCGAACCCAAATGTATGAAATGTATGCAGAAATCGATATAAAAGTAACTGTAAAACATGGTGAATTAGGCTCACAACAAACACCTCATACTTAAGCTTGCTTGTCCTCATCAAGCAATACTTTTATTTGTCATACATGGGAAGAAATCAAAACTCTCAACATATTAGATTCATTCTCATATATCCCTGCAGTCAATTACCATCCCCGAAAAGGTACTAGTGTCACTAATCCATGTATTTGCAAATATAAAAGCAACATCTACTCATAAAAGGAGGTTTATGCAAAACATTCATAAGTGATAAAGCATTAATAATCAAGAGGAATTTAATTTAAGATCAAATAAGGAGTAGATTGGTAAAAGGCTAAAGGTGGGCAATTTTTGGCAATGTGGTGCTAATGATCCGGGGAAATGGAGTATTTCCAAACTTTTCATACCACACTCTTTTTTCATATGATTCATCACCTTTCATAATGCTTTTATCAATAATAATGATTTTACCTCTCTAACCTCAGCACTGCCTTCCCGCGAGTCACAAACATGGGTGTCATGAATGGCCCCGGATACTTAGTGCTTTGGACTCCTCACATTGTGTCCCATCTTGCGGAACTATTATCTCAACACAGGCAGGGTCGATCTACCTTTATCTCCTGAGGTGATCGGATTTTCTTTCACTCATTAAATTTTCCATATATTTCAAACAATTTCCTTCCAAACTCCAATAATGATAATAACAACACAAACACCATATAATAACTCCATAATGTAACATCATTCTCAACATAATCCCCGGATAGGAAATAAGTTAAAGAATGGCAATATTTAGATCATGTGGAGCAATATATGAAATAAGGCTCAATATGGCTTTTGTGATGCATAAGCATAGGTAAGGCTAGGATATAAACATATGAGCATTATATGGAAATATAAAGTCCTCCATCCTCTTATTATGTAACATGTCAAAATCAACTTCAAAATTTACCTCCTTTCATGGTTTTCAAGAAATAATGCACTTCATTGTGACTTCCCTTTACTAGGCAATTTCATGCTATATCTCTAATGAATCCAATTTTGCATCATCGAGTTCAATAAAGCTTCCATGACATCAATTAAAAATTTCAATGGGGGTCATTTTTCAAACTTTGGCAGTCATGCATATAAGCCCATAAATCAATATGAATTCCAAAATAGCCATGTATAAGCAATTCAAGAAATAAACTTTAAAAATGCACACAAAATGTCAAATATATCAAATATGCACAAAGTAAGCCCTTCCTCCACCCCATACTTAAACATTATAGTGTCCTCACTGTATAAAAACAAGGGTAAAGAAAGAAACTCACTAGACAGATGTGCAGGGCTTCAAAATGTCGAGTGCTAATGCCTGGGGCGAAGTAAGCCCTTCCTCTATCCCATGGACCTGAAAAATATAGAAGACATATACCCACAATAGAAAAACTAAAAAACCAAAAACAAACAAAAAACAACAATGTTCATAAAGTCCAAAAAATAAATGTCTATTTACAAGCTCTAGATTTTATAGTCGCTAGGCCGACTTTCTCCATTAAGCTCAATGTGGCATTTGTAGGGCCCATGTAGCTTGGGCTTCAAATAGGACTCCATTCTTGTCCATCAGATGCAATCCTCCGGAATGGATCTTATTCACCACGAAAGGTCCCATCTTCTTCTTGTTGAATTTGTTGGGAAATCAATGATCTTTGGGCTCATCTTTGGAAATCCTACATAAGCGCACATACCAAAACAAACCTCTCCCATGTATAGATAAATCCTTAATGGAAATAGGAGAAGAAAGATCCATACCTTGGCTTACCTTTGCAGAAACGGATTCGGTGACCACTATGTTTGGTCGATATCGACGAACAGTACTCGATATTGTTGTGAGCCTAATTTGCCATGTTTTACACTTACTTTTATATCGATTTCTGCATACATTGCATACATTTGGGTTAGAATAATACAGAATCTGTGTAGTTTACACTTATTTGCAATATATGGAGGTCTACACAAGTTTTGGTTATATTTCGCAGAAATCGGACGCACTTTGAAGCTTAAAGGAAACTCATGGAGAAGCTAAGAATGGTGCAGCTGGAGAAAAGGTCATTTTTCACCATTTTTCGTTCTGAACCAAGCTTTGATGTCTTAATGAGAGTTGTAGCCCTCGGAAAGAGCTTTCCAATGCATGATCATATGCGTCAATCCGACGAACGAGGACTCAGGAAAGTGCGTTTTAAGAACAGAGCAGAAAGGTGAGAGATTTACTCGATATCGAGTAGAGTTACTCGAGATCGACCAAAATTGCCTGGTCGAGGACAGAGCTGATCGAGAAGCCGAAGACGAAGACATGCCGGGTTACACTCTACTCGAGATCGAGTAAACCTACTCGAGATCGAGGAACCCGGAAACCGACACCCGAGCATGTCGAGAAGATCTACCCGACGCTGCCGAGAAGACCTAGTCGACGAGCCAACTTTACTCGAGATCGAGTAAGGGCACTCGAGATCGATGACGACCAGGAGCCATGTCCGAGCCTGTCGAGCACCAGCTAGCTGAGACGCCGAGCCAGCCCAGTCGACGACGAATTCTACTCGATGTCGAGGAGCCCTCCTCGAGATCGAGGAGCCGTGTCCGGGAGCGCGTTACGCGGTTTGACTATCCTACTCGGTTTGGGAATCCTTGGAGCCGAAGGAAGCTAAGTCTATCCGATTTCATCAAGATCTACCTATGGAAGACAAGATCTATCAACATTAGAAGACTTACCTATTTAGATTTATTTTTCCCTTTTAGATTTAATTCCAAAAGTGCATTTATTTATCTTTTAAGCCTTTTAGATATAGATAGATAGATTCTATCCTTGATTAGCAAGGAATAGAAGGCTATAAATAAAGCCTTAGAGGCTAGTTTTTCATATATTCAATTACACATTCAATTCCATTCAAGTAAGTAGGAGTAGAAAGAGAGAGTTTGTAGCAAGCAAGGTGGAAAGGCGAAAGCGGATTTGTCTTGTTGGTTGTAAGCTTTCTTTATTTAATTCAATGCAAGTTAGTTTCTTTTGTTATTTAATGTCTTTCTTGATGATGAAGAGCGAGTAGTCCACCCACTTCTGGGGCTGGGGTGAGCCCGACGGTGGCCATGTGAGGTGATGCGGTAAAGGTCAAATCTTGTTATGCAATTCGTCTTCTATCCCTATGAGCATGATTCTTTTACGAGAGTTGAAGGTGATCCTTGTTTGTATTATTGAAGCGAAAGTGATCTTAATGCAACTTGGGTTAATTATGTGAAAAGGGTTAGTAACAATTAGGGTTTATGCGAAAGCCTCTATATGCCTATTTGTTAGTAAAGAAAGTTATTTTGATGGAAAGCATGATCTTTTATGCCTTTATGTGTTACTTTGCATGGTTATCGTTGTGGTGTTGATACCATGGCTTTGGAAGTTTTTCATATATTGAGTTTATTTCTGTCAAATTCTTCAAATCTGTGTTCGAATCTGCAAGTTTACAGTTTCAGAGTTTTAGTCGAGACAGAGGAGGGGCTTGTCGAGATCGAGTAGACCTTAGTCGATCTCGAGTTGGCTCTTGTCTACATCGAGTTGAGTTTCTGTTTCTGTTTTCGATTCTGCAATTTCTTTTTTTACTATTTGTCGTCGATCTCGAGTTAGGTGTTGTCGAGATCGAGTTGCCCTTGCCGGGTTTGCTGTCTGCTGTGATTTCAGAGTTTCTGTCGTCCAGTTCTGTTCGTCGATCTCGAGTTACTGCTGGTCGAGATCGAGTTAGCTTATGTCTTTACTTTATTTCTTGCTTTCGTTGGCTATTTCTTGCTTTCGTGAGACTTACAGCTACCTAGGATTCGCTGACACGCTTCTTCGTGGATTCGATCCTGACTTGCTCTTACTGCATTGGAGGGAGTCTTGTAATTATTTCTGTGGGCCTAAATCTGGTTTGATCTATTTTGTTATATTTCATGCTTGATTTCCTCCTCACAACAAATTGGCGTCGTTGCCGGGGAAGCTATCATTCGCGCCTCAGGTAGTCAGTTCTCACTTCTTCTTTGAGTTACTTTACAGGTGTATGCGCCGTTCTGGTCAACCCCTTGAGTTTGACGGCTTAGACGAACCAGAGCACCTTTTACACATCAGAGCTAAACTACAAAGAGCCATGGCAGCTGTGGAGACACAGGAACAGCTGATCGAGAGACTCACAAGGGATCTAGCCGCCAGAGATGCTGCTCTCGCCGCTGAGAGAGCAGGAAGGGAACAAGAAGCTGAACGTGCGAGGCAGCTGGCAAATGAGCTTGCCCTCTACCCAACCACTTCAGAGGATTATATGCACCCGAATCTCGTCGTGCCTGAATCAGCCATTCTAATCCCTGATAACAACTATGAAATTCGCATTCAATTCCTTATTGAAATTGAAAATCATGCATTTCATGGTAGATTTAATGAATGCCCGTTGCGCCATATTACCATCTTTACTGACATGTGTCGTACTCTTTCTGAAGGTACCACCCTAGAGTACATCCTGATGAAAGCTTTTCGTTGGTCTCTGGCTGGGCCTGCACTGAAATGGTTGGAAGGGCTGAAACCACGATCTCTCACGACATGGGCTCAGGTGAAGCAGGAATTTCTGAACAAGTTCTTTCCTCTTGCCAAGACAGCAATCCTGCGCCAAAAGATCACATCTTTCAAACAGCAGCCTGGGGAACCGCTGGCAAAGGCATGGGAACGCTACAAGGAACTACTGCGATCTTGCCCTACACATGGACAGCAACCCTGCATGGTTCAAGAGATCTTCTTCAACTCTCTGGACTTGGCTGCAAAGGACAGAATCAACACATATACTCACTATGAGTATCTGACAATGACGCCTCCTGACGCATGGGCTGCTCTAGACAAGCTGACCAACTATGATAACAAGTATGGGACTCCAGTCAACTATGAAGAGAACCCCTATGCCAGGCCAGCACCATCCATGCCCCTATATGAGCCCCCTAAGGAGACTGATCCAGATGTTAGGGAGCAGTACTACAAAGACCTGAACAAGAAGCTCCTCAAACAAGTAAAGTACCTCTCTGTCAACCAGCCTTGTATTGAATGCGGATCGCAGAGGCACACCACTACTGAGTGCCCACACACTGAGCAAGTCGGCTGGCAAAATATCATGAAGAGGCAGCTTTTGCAGGGGGTCCCAATCGCTACATGGGGGACCAAAGGTTTCAGCAACCACAATGGAACCAAGGTGCCCCTAGGAACCCCCCGCCCTACAGAGCTCCAGGACATCCGAAAAGGGACCAGAAAAAGGATGATCTACAGACTGTCTTGGAGGAAATAAGAAGGAATCATACAGAAACCAGGCAATCCTTCAACTCAGTCTATACTCAGATTCAGGGCGTCAACTCAAGGCTTGGGGAGATTGATATATGGAGGAAAACGGTTGATACACAGATTGGTCAGCTAGCAGCAGGAATCCCCAAACAGACAGGGTCACTCCCAGGATCTTCAGAACCAAATCCCAAGGGAAAGACTAGACACATCGCTGTTGTAAAACTCCGAAGCGGCCATCAACTGCAAGAGCCAGAAGTCAGAAAGCAGCAGCAAGTCAACCAACAGCAAGTCGACGTCGACCAGAGCTTGGTCGATCTCGAGGAGAAACTTCAAAAACCATCGTCTGCACTGCAGAGCAACTCGACATCACCCACCCTAGTCGAGATCGACCAAACTTCATGTTCTGCATACATTGCATACATTTGGGTTAGAATAATACAGAATCTGTGTAGTTTACACTTATTTGCAATATATGGAGGTCTACACAAGTTTTTGTTATATTTGGCAGAAATCGGACGCACTTTGGAGCTTAAAGGAAACTCATGGAGAGGCTAAGAATGGTGCAGCTGGAGAAAAGACCATTTTTCACCATTCTTTATTCTGAATCAAGCTTTGATGTCTTCATGAGAGTTGTAGCCCTCGAAAATAGCTTTCCAACCATGGTCATATGCGTCAATCCGACGAACGAGGACTCGGGAAAGTGCGTTTTAAGAACAGAGCAGAAAGCTGAGAAATCTTTACTCGAGATCGAGTACACTCTACTCGAGATCGAAGAGAGCCTGGTCGAGAAAGAGCTGATCGAGAAGCCGAGGACGAAGACGCAGACCACCTCTACTCGATCTCGAGGAGGCTTAGTCGAGATCGAGGAGCCCGGAGCCAAGGTCCGAGCATGTCGAGTAGATCCACCCGACCAAGCCAGCCAGATGACAAATCCTACTAGATACAGAGTAGGGCTACTCGATATCGACGACGCCCAGGAACCCAAATCCGAGCCATGTCGTGCAGAGTCACCCGAGAAGTCCAGTCGACGACGAATCCTAGTCGATGTCGACGAGCCCTTGTTGATGTCGAGTAGACCAGTATTTGGAAACGCGTCGACGTGAGCAGTCCGAGTAGAGTTGGGATTCCTTGGGCACGAAGGAAGTCAAGAAGGCCGAGAATCTATCCAATCTATCAAGATACATCATGGAAGAAAGAGATCTATCCACTTTAAGACATTTAGATATATTTAGATTTAATTTCCTTTATTGCTTTTATTTATCATTAAGCCTTTTAGATATAATTTTAGATATAGATAGGAGATTCTATACTTGATTAGCAAGGATTAGAAGGCTATAAATAAAGCCCATGCGGCTCAGTTTTATTCATTCAATTTGAGAAGTAGAGAAGTAGTTCCACATAGACAGTTTAAGGAGTTCAGAGGTTTTAGGGTTTTGGCGTTCAACGAGAGTTGGATCGCCGGGATTGTAAAGTCTTTTGAATATAGTTAATGCAAGTTTCTTTTCATCAATCAATGTCTAAGTTTGCAATGAGGCGTGAGTAGTCCACCCACTTCTAGGGTTGGGGCGAGCCCAGTGATAGCCATGCGTGTTTGAGGTAAAGATCTGACTTTTATCATGTTTTGAACATTTTCCTACTTGTTTATGTGTTTATTACCCGTCTAATGGAGATCCATGTTAACAACTTGGATTGTAAACATAAAATTAGTAGAGACAATTAGGGTTTCTTGAAAGAGTTGTCTAATTGTTGGAAACGGCGAAAGCTTAGTCCTTTGATGCGATTTACATGATAATTTGTTTTGTTCTGCCTTATGCATGCTTGGTTATCGTTGTTGCAAACCCCAATCCTGGAAGGCTTTTTACATTAAGTTTAGTTCGAAATCCCAAAGCCTTTGCATTTATTTTATTTCGTTTTAATTTCTGTCTTACTCGAGATCGAATAGCACTCGTCGATCTCGACTACTGATCTTTGACCCAAAGTCGCTGTAGCTTCTGTGTGCAGGTACTCGACGAGACGAAGCGAAGTCGACGAAGACATATACTCGACATCGAGTAGGCCTTGTCGATATCGACGAGCCCCTGTCACTGCTGCTGCGCTGTGTTCGACTGTGCCTGACCCCTGTCGACTAACCCTTAGTTGAGGTCGAGTACCACTGCTGTCGACGTTCGTGAGATTTCTTCGCTGCCTAGGATCCGCTGACACGCTTCCTCGTGGATCGATCCTGACTTCCCGCTGCTGCATCAGGAGTAGGTCTTGTAAATATTTGCAAGGGACGGAATCTGGTTTGCTGTGATTTATTTACATTTTATATTTGCATTCTCGATTTTCTCCTAACAACAAATTGGCGCCCTTGCCGGGGAAGCAATCATTCGCGCCTTAGGTAGTTAAATCTCATGTTTCTTTTGAGTTACTTTGTAGGTGTATGCGTCGTTCTGGTCTACCACCTGAGTTTGACACCTTAGATGATCCGGAACATGTCCTACACATCCATTCTGAACTGAAAAGAGCCATGGAGGCCGCATAAACACAGGAATAACTTATACAGAGGCTTACAAGGGAACTGGCCGCAAAAGATGCTGCTATCGCCGCTGAGAAAGCAGCAAGGGAACGGGCAGAAGCTAAGCTTGTGTTGCGTAGATGGGAACATTACGCTAAATCGCCCAATTCAACAATGACAAGTTGGTTCGACAATGTCCCCTTCTATGAGCCAGTCAACATCGACTACCTGGACTCGACATATACACATTCTGGAGGAACTGATCCAGAAACACTAGCCGAAATCGTTTGTACTACAGAAACCCAGGTATGTCCTTCCTCTATTTCAATTTCGCTATCTATCTTTGAAGAATCTTTGGAAGGATCCCAAGAAGAAGAAGAGACACCAACGCAAAATCCGGACGTCTTGCCCATGGTGCTTCAAGGTCGCTTTTACCCTATAAGGTGAAGGCCATTCCTGACAATTTTGAGCAATCGATGTTCATATTCAAGTATGGGGTCCTCGCAAAGTGCCATGAAGCTCCACAAGATGAAGTGGAAATATCTCTTCCCACTCCACCGTTTTGTTGTGGTGGAGACGCGCAAACAAATCAACCAATGGAGCGAAAGAGGTATGATTATGAGGTATGATTTCCTTTATGCATGCCAGCTGGAGCCCAGGAAGATGGATGGGCGGAGCCATGGAGCGTCCACTCGGGGAGGTTCAAGCTTCTTCACATGATGCCCCCAGACGACATCCCACGCTTCCCACCACCGGAGGAACCACCAGATCCACCTATACCTCCGGACAAAGATGAGCCAGGCTAATGCTTAATGGAGAAAGTCGGCCTAGCGACTATTAAATCTTGAGCTTGTAAATAGACATTTATTTTTGGGACATTTGGACATTGTTTCTTTTACTTGTTTTTGGTTTTGAACAATTTTTTTTTTTGTTGTTTTCTGTTTTTTTCTTTTGTGGGTATATGTCTTCCATACTTTTCAGGTCCATGGATAGAACCAATCAATATTCATACACGGCCCAGGAGGTGCTTCCATTCGAAATTTAGAGGCCCTGCACACCAGTCTAGTGAGTTTCTTTCTCTACCCTTGTTTTTATACAGTGAGGACACTGTAATGTTTAAGTATGGGGTGGGGGAAGGGCTTACATTATGCATATTTACTTTATGTGACATTATATGTGCATTATTTCTTTGAATTGCTACATGACTATTTTGGAATGCATTATTGATTTATGTGCTTATATGCATGTTTTCCAAAAAGTTTGACAAAAATGACCCCCATTAATTTTGGTTAATGTCATGGAAGCTTATATTGGACTCAACGATGCAAAATTGGATTCATTAGAGATATAGCATGAAATTGCCTAGTAAAGGAAAGTCATAATGAAGTGCATATTTATTAAAAACCATGAAAGGAGGGAAATTTTGAAGTTGTTTTTGACATGTTGCATGATAAGATGATGGAGGACTTTATATTTCCATATAATTCTCATATTGTTTGAATTCCTAGCCATACCTATGCTTATGCATCACAAAAGCCATATTATGCCTTATTTCAAATATTGCTCCACATGATCTAAAGACTTGCCATTCTTTACCTTATCCGGGGATTATGTTGAGAATGATGTTATATTTTGGAGATTATCATATGGTGTTCGTGATTATTATCATTATTGGAGTTTGGAAGGAAATTGTTTGAAATATATGGAAAATTTAATGAGTGAAAGAAAATCCAATCACCTCAGGAGATAAAGGTAGATTGACCCTGCTCTCTAAGATAATAGTTTGGAGAGATTGGACACATTGTGAGGAGTCCAAGGCACTAAGTATCCGGGGCCATTCATGACACCCATGTTTGCGACCCGCGGGAAGGCAGTGCTGAGGTCAGAGAGGTGAAAGCATTATTATTGAGAAAAAGCATTATGAAAAGTGATGAATCTTATGAGAAAGAATGTGGTATGAAATTCAGTTTGGAAATACTCCATTTCCCCAGATCATTAGCACCACATTGCCAAAAATTGCCCACCTTTTAGCCTTTTACCGATCTACTCTTTATTTGAGCTAAATTTAAGTCTTCTTGATTATTAATGCTTTGTCACGAATAAATGTTTTGCATAACCCTCCTTTTGTGAGTAGATGTTGCTTTTGTATAATCGCACATGCATGGATTTGTGACACTAGTACCTTTTCGAGGATGGTAATTGATTGCAGGGACATATGAGAATGAATCTAATATGTTGAGAGTTTTGATTTCTTCCCCTGAATGACAAATAAAGGTATTGCTTGAGGACAAGCAAGCTTAAGTATGGGGTGTTTGTTGTGAGCCTAATTTGCCATGTTTAACAGTAACTTTTATAACGATTTCTGCATACATTGCATACATTTGGGTTAGAATAACACAGAATCTGTGTAATTTACACTTATTTGCAATATATGGAGGTCTACACAAGTTTTTGTTATATTTGGCAGAAATCGGACGCACTTTGGAGCTTAAAGGAAACTCATGGAGAGGCTAAGAATGGTGCAGCCGGAGAAAAGACCATTTTACACCATTCTTTATTCTGAATCAAGCTTTGATGTCTTCATGAGAGTTGTAGCCCTCGAAAAGAGCTTTCCAACGCATTGTCATATGCGTCAATCCGACGAACGAGGACTCGGGAAAGTGCGATTTAAGAACATAGCAGAAAGCTGAGAAATCTTTACTCGAGATCGAGTACACTCTACTCGAGATCGAAGAGAGCCTGGTCGAGAAAGAGCTGATCGAGAAGCCAAGGACGAAGACGCAGACCACCTCTACTCGATCTCGAGGAGGCTTAGTCGAGATCGAGGAGCCCGAAGCCAAGGTCCGAGCATGTCGGGTAGATCCACCCGACCAAGCCAGCCAGACGACGAATCCTACTCGATACAGAGTAGGGCTACTCGATATCGACGACGCCCAGGAACCCAGATCCGAGCCATGTCGAGCGGAGTCACCCGAGAAGTCCAGTCGACGACGAATCCTTGTCGATGTCGACGAGCCCTTGTTGATGTCGAGTAGACCAGTATCTGGAAACGTGTCGACGTGAGCAGTCCGAGTAGGGTTGGGATTCCTTGGGCACGAAGGAAGTCGAGAAGGCCGAGAATCTATCCAATCTATCAAGATACATCATGGAAGAAAGAGATCTATCCACTTTAAGACATTTACATATATTTAGATTTAATTTCCTTTATTGCTTTTATTTATCATTAAGCCTTTTAGATATAATTTTATATATAGATAGGAGATTCTATCCTTGATTAGCAAGGATTAGAAGGCTATAAATAAAGCCCATGGGGCTCGGTTTTATTCATTCAATTTGAGAAGTAGAGAAGTAGTTCCACATAGACAGTTTAGGGAGTTCAGAGGTTTTAGGGTTTTGGCGTTCAACGAGAGTTGGATCGCCGGGATTGTAAAGTCTTTTGAATATAGTTAATGCAAGTTTCTTTTCATCAATCAATGTCTGAGTTTGCAATGAGGCGTGAGTAGTCCACCCACTTCTAGGGTAGGGGCGAGCCCAGCGATAGCCATGCGTGTTTGAGGTAAAGATCTAACTTTTATCATGTTTTGAACATTTTCCTACTTGTTTATGTGTTTATTACCCGTCTAATGGAGATCCATGTTAACAACTTGGATTGGAAACATAAAATTAGTAGAGACAATTAGGGTTTCTTGAAAGAGTTGCCTAATTGTTGGAAAAGGCGAAAGCTTAGTCCTTTGATGCGATTTACATGATAATTTGTTTGGTTCTGCCTTATGCATGCTTGGTTATCGTTGTTGCGAACCCCAATCCTGGAAGCCTTTTTACATTAAGTTTAGTTCGAAATCCCAAAGCCTTTGCATTTATTTTATTTCGTTTTAATTTCTGTCTTACTCGAGATCGAATAGCACTCGTCGATCTCGACTACTGATCTTCGACCCAAAGTCGCTGTAGCTTCTATGTGCAGGTACTCGACGAGACGAAGCGAAGTCGACGAAGTCCTATACTCGACATCGAGTAGGCCTTGTCGATATCGACGAGCCCCTGTCACTGCTGCTGCGCTGTGTTCGACTGTGCCTGACCCCTGTCGACTAACCCTTAGTCGAGGTCGAGTACCACTGTTGTCGACGTTCGTGAGATTTCTTCGCTGCCTAGGATCCACTGACACGCTTCCTCGTGGATCGATCCTGACTTCCAGCTACTGCATCAGGAGGAGGTCTTGTAATTATTTGCAAGGGACGGAATCTGGTTTTCTTTGATTTATTTACATTTTATATTTGCATTCTCGATTTCCTCCTAACAACAAATTGGCGCCGTTGCTGGGGAAGCAATCATTCGCGCCTTAGGTAGTTAAATCTCACGTTTCTTTTGAGTTACTTCGCAGGTGTATGCGTCGTTCTGGTCTACCACTTGAGTTTGACACCTTAGATGATCCGGAACATGTCCTACATATCCATTCTGAACTGAAAAGAGCCATGGAGGCCGCATAAACACCGGAACTACTTATACAGAGGCTTACAAGAGAACTGGCCGCAAAAGATGCTGCTATCGCCGCTGAGAAAGCAGCAAGGGAACGGGCAGAAGCTAAGCTTGTGTTGCGTAGATGGGAACATTACGCTAAATCGCCCAATTCAACAATGACAAGTTGGTTCGACAATGTCCCCTTCTATGAGCCAGTCAACATCGACTACCTGGACTCGACATATACACATTCTGGAGGAACTGATCCAGAAACACTAGCCGAAATCGTTTGTACTACAGAAACCCAGGTATGTCCCAAGAAGAAGAAGAGACACCAACGCAAAATCCGAACGTCGTTGCCCATGGTGCTTCAAGGTCGCTTTTACCCTATAAGGTGAAGGCCATTCCTGACAATTTTGAGCAACCGATGTTCATATTCAAGTATGGGGTCCTCGCAAAGTGGCATGAAGCTCCACAAGATGAAGTGGAAATATCTCTTCCCACTCCACCGTTTTGTTGTGGTGGAGACGCGCAAACAAATCAACCAATGGAGCGAAAGAGGTATGATTATGAGGTATGCAGATTTCCTTTATATATTCCTTTATATATTCCTTTATGCATGCCAGCTGGAGCCTAGGAAGATGGATGGGCGGAGCCATGGAGCGTCCACTCGGGGAGGTTCAAGCTTCTTCACATGATGCCCCCAGATGACATCCCACACTTCCCACCACCGGAGGAACCACCAGATCCACCTATACCTCCGGACAAAGATGTGCCAGGCTAATGCTTAATGGAGAAAGTCGGCCTAGCGACTATAAAATCTTGAGCTTGTAAATAGATATTTATTTTTGGGACTTTTGGACATTGTTTCTTTTGTTTGTTTTTGGTTTTGAACATTTTTTTTTTTTTGTTTTCTGTTTTTTTTCTTTTGTGGGTATATGTCTTCCATACTTTTCAGGTCCATGGATAGAACCAATCAGTATTCATACACGGCCCAGGAGGTGCTTCCATTCGAAATTTAGAGGCCCTGCACACCAATCTAGTGAGTTTCTTTCTCTACCCTTGTTTTTATACAGTGAGGACACTGTAATGTTTAAGTATGGGGTGGGGGAAGGGCTTTCATTATGCATATTTACTTTATTTGACATTATATGTGCATTATTTCTCTGAATTGCTACATGACTATTTTGGAATGCATTATTGATTTATGTGCTTATATGCATGTTTTTCAAAAAGTTTGACAAAAATGACCCCCATTAATTTTGGTTAATGTCATGGAAGCTTATATTGGACTCAACGATGCAAAATTGGATTCATTAGAGATATAGCATGAAATTGCCTAGTAAAGGGAAGTCATAATGAAGTGCATATTTATTAAAAACCATGAAAGGAGGAAAATTTTGAAGTTGTTTTTGACATGTTGCATGATAAGATGATGGAGGACTTTATATTTCCATATAATTCTCATATTGTTTGAATTCCTAGCCATACCTATGCTTATGCATCACAAAAGCCATATTATGCCTTATTTCAAATATTGCTCCACATGATCTAAATACTTGCCATTCTTTACCTTATCCGGGGATTATGTTTAGAATGATGTTATATTTTGGAGATTATCATATGGTGTTTGTGATTGACCCTGCTTTCTAAGGTAATAGTTTGGAGAGATGGGACACATTGTGAGGAGTCCAAGGCACTAAGTATCCGGGGCCATTCATGACACCCATGTTTGCGACTCGCGGGAAGGCAGTGCTGAGGTCAGAGAGGTGAAAGCATTATTATTGAGAAAAAGCATTATGAAAAGTGATGAATCTTATGAGAAAGAATGTGGTATGAAATTCAGTTTGGAAATACTCCATTTCCCCGGATCATTAGCACCACATTGCCAAAAATTGCCCACCTTTTAGCCTTTTACCGATCTACTCTTTATTTGAGCTAAATTTAAGTCTTCTCGATTATTAATGCTTTGTCACGAATGAATGTTTTGCATAACCCTCCTTTTGTGAGTAGATGTTGCTTTTGTATAATCGCACATGCATGGATTTGTGACACTAGTACCTTTTCGAGGATGGTAATTGATTGCAGGGACATATGAGAATGAATCTAATATGTTGAGAGTTTTGATTTCTTCCCCTGAATGACAAATAAAGGTATTGCTTGAGGACAAGCAAGCTTAAGTATGGGGTGTTTGTTGTGAGCCTAATTTGCCATGTTTAACAGTAACTTTTATATCGATTTCTGCATACATTGCATGCATTTGGGTTAGAATAATACAGAATCTGTGTAATTTACACTTATTTGCAATATATGGAGGTCTACACAAGTTTTTGTTATATTTGGCAGAAATCGGACGCACTTTAGAGCTTAAAGGAAACTCATGGAGAGGCTAAGCATGGTGCAGCTGGAGAAAAAGCCATTTTTCACCATTCTTTATTCTGAATCAAGCTTTGATGTCTTCATAAGAGTTGTAGCCCTCGAAAAGAGCTTTCCAACGCATGGTCATATGTGTCAATCCGACGAACGAGGACTCAGGAAAGTGCATTTTAAGAACATAGCAGAAAGCTGAGAAATCTTTACTCGAGATCGAGTACACTCTACTCGAGATCAAAGAGAGCCTGGTCGAGAAAGAGCTGATCGAGAAGCCGAGGACGAAGACGCAGACCACCTCTACTCGATCTCGAGGTGGCTTAGTCGAGATCGAGGAGCCCGGAGCCAAGGTCCGAGCATGTCGAGTAGATCCACCCGACCAAGCCAGCCAGACGACGAATCCTACTCGATACAGAGTAGGGCTACTCGATATCGACGATGCCCAGGAACCCAGATCCGAGCCATGTCGAGCGGAGTCACCCGAGAAGTCCAGTCGACGACGAATCCTAGTCGATGTCGACGAGCCCTTGTTGATGTCGAGTAGACCAGTATTTGGAAACGTGTCGACGTGAGCAGTCCGAGTAGGGTTGGGATTCCTTGGGCACGAAGGAAGTCGAGAAGGCCGAGAATCTATCCAATCTATCAAGATACATCATGGAAGAAAGAGATCTATCCACTTTAAGACATATAGATATATTTAGATTTAATTTCCTTTATTGCTTTTATTTATCATTAAGCCTTTTAGATATAATTTTATATATAGATAGGAGATTCTATCCTTGATTAGCAAGGATTAGAAGGCTATAAATAAAGCCCATAGGGCTCAGTTTTATTCATTCAATTTGAGAAGTAGAGAAGTAGTTCCACATAGACAGTTTAGGGAGTTCAGAGGTTTTAGGGTTTTGGCGTTCAACGAGAGTTGGATCGCCGGGATTGTAAAGTCTTTTGAATATAGTTAATGCAAGTTTCTTTTCATCAATCAATGTCTGAGTTTGCAATGAGGCGTGAGTAGTCCACCCAGTTCTAGGGTTGGGGCGATCCCAGCGATAGCCATGCGTGTTTGAGGTAAAGATCTGACTTTTATCATGTTTTGAACATTTTCCTACTTGTTTATGTGTTTATTATCCGTCTAATGGAGATCCATGTTAACAACTTGGATTGTAAACATAAAATTATTAGAGACAATTAGGGTTTCTTGAAAGAGTTGTCTAATTGTTGGAAAAGGCGAAAGCTTAGTCCTTAGATGCGATTTACATGATAATTTGTTTGGTTCTGCCTTATGCATGCTTGGTTATCGTTGTTGCAAACCCCAATGCTGGAAGCCTTTTTACATTAAGTTTAGTTCGAAATCCCGAAGCCTTTGCATTTATTTTATTTCGTTTTAATTTCTGTCTTACTCGAGATCGAATAGCACTCGTCGATCTCGACTACTGATCTTCGACCCAAAGTCGTTGTAGCTTCTGTGTGCAGGTACTCGACGAGACGAAGCGAAGTCGACGAAGACCTATACTCGACAACGAGTAGGCCTTGTCGATATCGACGAGCCCCTGTCACTGCTGCTGCGCTGTGTTCGATTGTGCCTGACCCCTGTCGACTAACCCTTATTCGAGGTCGAGTATCACTATTGTCGACGTTCGTGAGATTTCTTCGCTGCCTAGGATCCGCTGACACGCTTCCTCGTGGATCGATCCTGACTTCCCGCTGCTGCATCAGGAGGAGGTCTTGTAATTATTTGCAAGGGACGGAATCTGGTTTGCTGTGATTTATTTACATTTTATAAGTGCATTCTCGATTTCCTCCTAACAACAAATTGGCGTCGTTGCCGGGGAAGCAATCATTCGCGCCTTAGGTAGTTAAATCTCACGTTTCTTTTGAGTTACTTTGCAGGTGTATGCGTCGTTCTGGTCTATCACCTGAATTTAACACCTTAGATGATCCGGAACATGTTCTACACAACCATTCTGAACTGAAAAGAGCCATGGAGGCCGCATAAACACCGGAACAACTTATACAGAGGCTTACAAGGGAACTGGCCGCAAAAGATGCTGCTATCGCCGCTAAGAAAGCAGCAAGGGAACGGGCAGAATCTAAGCTTGTGTTGCGTAGATGGGAACATTACGCTAAATCGCCCAATTTAACAATGACAAGTTGGTTCGACAATGTCCCCTTCTATGAGCCAGTCAACAACGACTACCTAGACTCGACATATACACATTCTGGAGGAACCGATCCAGAAACACTAGCCGAAATCGTTTGTACTACAGAAACCCAGGTATGTCCTTCCTCTATTTCAATTTCGCTATCTATCTTTGAAGAATCTTTGGAAGGATCCCAAGAAGAAGAAGAGACACGAACGCAAAATTCGGACGTCGTTGCTTATGGTGCTTCAAGATCGCTTTTACCCTATAAGGTGAAGGCCATTCCTGACAATTTTGAGCAACCGATGTTCATATTCAAGTATGGGGTCCTCGCAAAGTGGCATGAAGCTCCACAAGATGAAGTGGAAATATCTCTTCCCACTCCACCGTTTTGTTGTGGTGGAGACGCGCAAACAAATCAACCAATGGAGCGAAAGAGGTATGATTATGAGGTATGCAGATTTCCTTTATATATTCCTTTATGCATGCCAGCAGGAGCCCAGGAAGATGGATGGGCGGAGCCATGGAGCGTCCACTCGAGGAGGTTCAAGCTTCTTCACATGATGCACCCAGACGACATCCCACGCTTCCCACCACCGGAGGAACCACTAGATCCACCTATACCTCCGGACAAAGATGAGCCAGGCTAATGCTTAATGGAGAAAGTCGGCCTAGCGTCTATAAAATCTAGAGCTTGTAAATAGACATTTATTTTTGGGACTTTTGGACATTGTTTCATTTGTTTGTTTTTGGTTTTGAACATTTTTTTTTTTTTTCTGTTTTTTTCTTTTGTGGGTATATGTCTTCCATACTTTTCAGGTCCATGGATAGAACCAATCAATATTCATACTCGGCCCAGGAGGTGCTTCCATTCGAAATTTAGAGGCCCTGCACACCAGTCTAGTGAGTTTCTTTCTCTACCCTTGTTTTTATATAGTGAGGACACTGTAATGTTTAAGTCTGGGGTGGGGGAAGGGCTTACATTATGCATATTTACTTTATTTGACATTATATGTGCATTATTTCTTTGAATTGCTACATGACTATTTTGGAATGCATTATTGATTTATGTGCTTATATGCATGTTTTCCAAAAAGTTTGACAAAAATGACCCCCATTAATTTTGGTTAATGTCATGGAAGCTTATATTGGACGCAACGATGCAAAATTGGATTCATTAGAGATATAGCATGAAATTGCCTAGTAAAGGGAAGTCATAATGAAGTGCATATTTATTAAAAACCATGAAAGGAGGAAAATTTTGAAGTTGTTTTTGACATGTTGCATGATAAGATGATGGAGGACTTTATATTTCCATATAATTCTCATATTGTTTGAATTCCTAGCCATACCTATCCTTATGCATCACAAAAGCCATATTATGCCTTATTTCAAATATTGCTCCACATGATCTAAATACTTGCCATTCTTTACCTTATCCGGGGATTATGTTGAGAATGATGTTATATTTTGGAGATTATCATATGGTGTTTGTGATTATTATCATTATTGGAGTTTTGGAAGGAAATTGTTTGAAATATATGGAAAATTTAATGAGTGAAAGAAAATCCAATCACCTCAGGAGATAAAGGTAGATTGACCCTGCTCTCTAACATAATAGTTTGGAGAGATGGGACACATTGTGAGGAGTCCAAGGCACTATGTATCCGGGGCCATTCATGACACCCATGTTTGCGACTCGCGGGAAGGCAGTGCTGAGGTCAGAGAGGTGAAAGCATTATTATTGAGAAAAAGCATTATGAAAAGTGATGAATCTTATGAGAAAGAATGTGTTATGAAATTCAGTTGTGAAATACTCCATTTCCCCGGATCATTAGCACCACATTGCCAAAAATTGCCTACCTTTTAGCCTTTTACCGATCTACTCTTTATTTGAGCTAAATTTAAGTCTTCTTGATAATTAATGCTTTGTCACGAATGAATGTTTTGCATAACCCTCCTTTTGTGAGTAGATGTTGCTTTTGTATAATCGCACATGCATGGATTTGTGACACTAGTACCTTTTCGAGGATGATAATTGATTGCAGGGACATATGAGAATGAATCTAATATGTTGAGAGTTTTGATTTCTTCCCCTGAATGACAAATAAAGGTATTGCTTGAGAACAAGCAAGCTTAAGTATGGGGTGTTTGTTGTGAGCCTAATTTGCCATGTTTAACAGTAACTTTTATATCGATTTCTGCATACATTGCATACATTTGGGTTAGAATAATACAGAATCTGTGTAATTTACACTTATTTGCAATATATGGAGGTCTACACAAGTTTTTGTTATATTTGGCAGAAATCGGACGCACTTTGGAGCTTAAAGGAAACTCATGGAGAGGCTAAGAATGGTGCAGCTGGAGAAAATGCCATTTTTCACCATTCTTTATTCTGAATCATGCTTTGATGTCTTCATGAGAGTTGTAGCCCTCGAAAAGAGCTTTCCAACGCATGGTCATATGCGTCAATCCGACGAACGAGGACTCGGGAAAGTGCGTTTTAAGAACATAGCAGAAAGATGAGAAATCTTTACTCGAGATTGAGTACACTCTACTCGAGATCGAAGAGAGCCTGGTCGGGAAAGAGCTGATCGAGAAGCCGAGGACGAATACGCAGACCACCTCTACTCGATCTCGTGGAGGATTAGTCGAGATCGAGGAGCCCAGAGCCAAGGTCCGAGCATGTCGAGTAGATCCACCCGACCAAGCCAGCCAGACGACGAATCCTACTCGATACAGAGTAGGGCTACTCGATATCGACGACGCCCAGGAACCCAGATTCGAGCCATGTCGAGCAGAGTCACCCGAGAAGTCCAGTCGACGACGAATCCTAGTCGATGTCGACGAGCCCTTGTTGATGTCGAGTAGACCAGTATCTGGAAACGCGTCGACGTGAGCAGTCCGAGTAGAGTTGGTATTCCTTGGGCACGAAGGAAGTCGAGAAGGCCGAGAATCTATCTAATCTATCAAGATACATCATGGAAGAAAGAGATCTATCCACTTTAAGACATTTAGATATATTTAGATTTAATTTCCTTTATTGCTTATATTTATCATTAAGCCTTTTAGATATAATTTTGGATATAGATAGGAGATTCTATCCTTGATTAGCAAGGATTAGAAGGCTATAAATAAAGCCCATGGGGCTCAGTTTTATTCATTCAATTTGAGAAGTAGAGAAGTAGTTCCACATAGACAGTTTAGGGAGTTTAGAGGTTTTAGGGTTTTGGCGTTTAACGATAGTTGGATCGCCGGGATTGTAAAGTCTTTTGAATATAGTTAATGCAAGTTTCTTTTCATCAATCAATGTATGAGTTTGCAATGAGGTGTGAGTTGTCCACCCACTTCTAGGGTTGGGGCGAGCCCAGCGAAAGCCATGCGTGTTTGAGGTAAAGATCTGACTTTTATCATGTTTTGAACATTTTCCTACTTGTTTATGTGTTTATTACCCGTCTAATGGAGATCCATGTTAACAACTTGGATTGTAAACATAAAATTAGTAGAGACAATTAGGGTTTCTTGAAAGAGTTGTCTAATTGTTGGAAAAGGCGAAAGCTTAGTCCTTTGATGCGATTTACATGATAATTTGTTTGGTTCTGCCTTATGCATGCTTGGTTATCGTTGTTGCAAACCCCAATCCTGGAATCCTTTTTACATTAAGTTTAGTTCGAAATCCCAAAGCCGTTGCATTTATTTTATTTCGTTTTAATTTCTGTCTTACTCGAGATCGAATAGCACTCGTCGATCTCGACTACTAATCTTCGACCCAAAGTCGTTGTAGCTTCTGTGTGCAGGTACTCGACGAGACGAAGCGAAGTCGACGAAGACCTATACTCGACATCGAGTAGGCCTTGTCGATATCGACGAGCCCCTGTCACTGCGGCTGCGCTGTGTTCGACTGTGCCTGACCCCTGTCGACTAACCCTTAGTCGAGGTCGAGTACCACTGTTGTCGACGTTCGTGAGATATCTTCGCTGCATAGGATCCGCTGACACGCTTCCTCGTGGATCGATCTTGACTTCCCGCTGCTGCATCAGGAGGAGGTCTTGTAATTATTTGCAAGGGACGGAATCTGGTTTGCTGTGATTTATTTACATTTTATATTTGCATTCTCGATTTCCTCCTAACAACAAATTGGCTCTGTTGCCGGGGAAGCAATTATTCGCGCCTTAGGTAGTTAAATCTCACGTTTCTTTTGAGTTACTTCGCAGGTGTATGCGTCGTTCTGGTCTACCACCTGAGTTTGACACCTTAGATGATCCGGAACATGTCCAACACATCCATTCTGAACTGAAGAGAGCCATGGAGGCCGCATAAACACCGGAACAACTTATACAGAGGCTTACAAGGGAACTGGCCGCAAAAGATGCTGCTATCGCCGCTGAGAAAGCAGCAAGGGAACGGGCAGAAGCTAAGCTTGTGATGGGTAGAGGGGAACATTACGCTAAATCGCCCAATTCAACAATGACAAGTTGGTTCGACAATGTCCCCTTCTATGAGCCAGTCAACATCGACTACCTGGACTCGACATATACACATTCTGGAGGAACTGATCCAGAAACACTAGCCGAAATCGTTTGTACTGTAGAAACCCAGGTATGTCCTTCCTCTATTTCAATTCCGCTATCTATCTTTGAAGAATCTTTGGAAGGATCCCAAGAAGAAGAAGAGACACTAACGCAAAATCCGGACGTCGTTGCCCATGGTGCTTCAAGGTCACTTTTACCCTATAAGGTGAAGGCCATTCCTTACAATTTTGAGCAACCGATGTTCATATTCAAGTATGGGGTCCTCGCAAAGTGGCATGAAGCTCCACAAGATGAAGTGGAAATATCTCTTCCCACTCCACCGTTTTGTTGTGGTGGAGACGCGCAAACAAATCAACCAATGGAGCGAAAGAGGTATGATTATGAGGTATGCAGATTTCCTTTATATATTCCTTTATGCATGCCAGCTGGAGCCCAGGAAGATGGATGGGCGGAGTCATGGAGCGTCCACTCGGGGAGGTTCAAGCTTCTTCACATGATGCCCCCAGACGACATCCCACGCTTCCCACCACCGGAGGAACCACCAGATCCACCTATACCTCCGGAATAAGATGATCCAGACTAATGCTTAATGGAGAAAGTCGGCCTAGCGACTATAAAATCTAGAGCTTGTAAATAGACATTTATTTTTGGCACTTTTGGACATTGTTTCTTTTGTTTGTTTTTGGTTTTGAACATTTTTTTTTTGTTGTTTTCTGTTTTTTTCTTTTATGGGTATATATGTCTTCCATACTTTTCAGGTCCATGGATAGAACCAATCAATATTCATACTCGGCCCAGGAGGTGCTTCCATTCGAAATTTAGAGGCCCTGCACACCAGTCTAGTGAGTTTCTTTCTCTACCCTTGTTTTTATGAAGTGAGGACACTGTAATGTTTAAGTATGGGGTGGGGGAAGGGCTTACATTATGCATATTTACTTTATTTGACATTATATGTGCATTATTTCTTTGAATTGCTACATGGCTATTTTGGAATGCATTATTGGTTTATGTGCTTATATGCATGTTTTCCAAAAGGTTTGACAAAAATGACCCCCATTAATTTTGGTTAATGTCATGGAAGCTTATATTGAACTCAACGATGCAAAATTGGATTCATTAGAGATATAGCATGAAATTGCCTAGTAAAGGGAAGTCATAATGAAGTGCATATTTATTAAAAACCATGAAAGGAGGAAAATTTTGAAGTTGTTTTTGACATGTTGCATGATAAGATGATGGAGGACTTTATATTTCCATATAATTCTCATATTGTTTGAATTCCTAGCCATACCTATGCTTATGCATCACAAAAGCCATATTATGCCGTATTTCAAATATTGCTCCACATGATTAAAATACTTGCCATTCTTTACCTTATCCGGGGATTATGTTGAGAATGATGTTATATTTTGGAGATTATCATATGGTGTTTGTGATTATTATCATTATTGGAGTTTGGAAGGAAATTGTTTGAAATATATGGAAAATTTAATGAGTGAAAAAAAATCCAATCACCTCAGGAGATAAAGGTAGATTGACCATGCTCTCTAAGATAATAGTTTGGAGAGATGGGACACATTGTGAGGAGTCCAAGGCACTAAGTATCCGGGGCCATTCATGACACCCATGTTTGCGACTCGCGGGAAGGAAGTGCTGAGGTCAGAGAGGTGAAAGCATTATTATTGAGAAAAAGCATTATGAAAAGTGATGAATCTTATGAGAAAGAATGTGGTATGAAATTCAGTTTGGAAATACTCCATTTCCCCGGATCATTAGCACCACATTGCCAAAAATTGCCCACCTTTTAGCCTTTTACCGATCTACTCTATATTTGAGCAAAATTTAAGTCTTCTTGATTATTAATGCTTTGTCACGAATGAATGTTTTGCATAACCCTCCTTTTGTGAGTAGATATTGCTTTTGTATAATCGCACATGCATGGATTTGTGACACTAGTACCTTTTCGAGGATGGTAATTGATTGCAGGGACATATGAGAATGAATCTAATATCTTGAGAGTTTTGATTTCTTCCCCTGAATGACAAATAAAGGTATTGCTTGAGGACAAGCAAGCTTAAGTATGAGGTGTTTGTTGTGACCCTAATTTGTCATGTTTAACAGTAACTTTTATATCGATTTCTGCATACATTGCATACATTTGGGTTAGAATAATACAGAATATGTGTATTATACACTTATTTGCAATATGTGGAGGTCTACACAAGTTTTTGTTATATTTAGCAGAAATCGGACGCACTTTGGAGCTTAAAGGAAACTCATGGAAAGGCTAAGAATGGTGCAGCTGGAGAAAATGCCATTTTTCACCATTCTTTATTCTGAATCAAGCTTTGATGTCTTCATGAGAGTTGTAGCCCTCGAAAAGAGCTTTCCAACGCATGGTCATATGCGTCAATCCGACGAACGAGGAGTCGGGAAAGAGCGTTTTAAGAACAGAGCAGAAAGCTGAGAAATCTTTACTCGAGATCAAGTACACTCTACTCGAGATCGAAGAGAGCCTGGTCGAGAAAGAGCTGATCGAGAAGCCGAGGACGAAGACGCAGACCACCTCTACTCGATCTCGAGGAGGCTTAGTCGAGATCGAGGAGCCCGGAGCCAAGGTCCGAGCATGTCGAGTAGATCCACCCGACCAAGCCAGCCAGACGACGAATCCTACTCGATACAGAGTAGGGCTACTCGATATCGACGACGCCCAGGAACCCAGATCCGAGCCATGTCGAGCGGAGTCACCCGAGAAGTCCAGTCGACGACGAATCCTAGTCGATGTCGACGAGCCCTTGTTGATGTCGAGTAGACCAGTATCTGGAAACGCGTCGACGTGAGCAGTCCGAGTAGAGTTGGGATTCCTTGGGCACGAAGGAAGTCGAGAAGGCCGAGAATCTATCCAATCTATCAAGATACATCATGGAAGAAAGAGATCTATCCATTTTAAGACATTTAGATATATTTAGATTTAATTTCCTTTATTGCTTTTATTTATCATTAAGCCTTTTAGATATAATTTTAGATATAGATAGGAGATTCTATCCTTGATTAGAAAGGATTAGAAGGCTATAAATAAAGCCCATGGGGCTCAGTTTTATTCATTTAATTTGAGAAGTAGAGAAGTAGTTCCACATAGACAGTTTATGGAGTTCAGAGGTTTTAGGGTTTTGGCGTTAAACGAGAGTTGGATCGCCGAGATTGTAAAGTCTTTTGAATATAGTTAATGAAAGTTTCTTTTCATCAATCAATGTCTGAGTTTGCAATGAGGCGTGAGTATTCCACCCGCTTCTAGGGTTGGGGCGAGCCCAGCGATAGCCATGCGTGTTTGAGGTAAAGATCTGGCTTTTATCATGTTTTGAACATTTTCCTACTTGTTTATGTGTTTATTACCCGTCTAATGGAGATCCATGTTAACAACTTGGATTGTAAACATAAAATTAGTAGAGACAATTAGGGTTTCTTGAAAGAGTTGTCTAATTGTTGGAAACGGCGAAAGCTTAGTCCTTTAATGCGATTTACATTATAATTTGTTTGGTTCTGCCTTATGCATGCTTGGTTATCGTAGTTGCAAACCCCAATCCTGGAACCCTTTTTACATTAAGTTTAGTTCGAAATCCCAAAGCCTTTGCATTTATTTTATTTCGTTTTAATTTCTGTCTTACTCGAGATCGAATAGCACTCGTCGATCTCGACTACTGATCTTCGACCCAAATTCGTTGTAGCTTCTGTGTGCAGGTACTCGACGAGACGAAGCGAAGTCGACGAAGACCTATACTCGACATCGAGTAGGCCTTGTCGATATCGACGAGCCCCTGTCACTGCTGCTGCGCTGTGTTCGTCTGTGCCTGACCCCTGTCGACTAACCCTTAGTCGAGGTCGAGTACCACTGTTTTCGACGTTCGTGAGATTTCTTCGCTGCCTAGGATCCGCTGACACGCTTCCTCGTGGATCGATCCTGACTTCCCGCTGCTGCATCAGGAGGAGGTCTTGTAATTATTTGCAAGGGACGGAATCTGGTTTGCTGTGATTTATTTACATTTTATATTTGCATTCTCGATTTCCTCCTAACAACAAATTGGCGCCATTGCCGGGGAAGCAATCATTCGCGCCTTAGGTAGTTAAATCTCACGTTTCTTTTGAGTTACTTCGCAGGTGTATGCGTCGTTCTGGTCTACCACCTGAGTTTGACACCTTAGATGATCTGGAACATGTCCTACACATCCATTCTGAACTAAAAAGAGCCATGGAGGCCGCATAAACACTGGAACAACTTATACAGAGGCTTACAAGGGAACAGGCCGCAAAAGATGCTGCTATCGCCGCTGAGAAAGCAGCAAGGGAACGGGCAGAAGCTAAGCTTGTGTTGCGTAGATGGGAACATTACGCTAAATCGCCCAATTCAACAATGACAAGTTGGTTCGACAATGTTTCCTTCTATGAGTCAGTCAACATCGACTACCTGGACTCGACATATACACATTCTGGAGGAACTGATCCAGAAACATTAGCCGAAATCGTTTGTACTACAGAAACCCAGGTATGTCCTTCCTCTATTTCAATTTCGCTATCTATCTTTGAAGAATCGTTGGAAGGATCCCAAGAAGAAGACGAGACACCAACGCAAAATCCGGACGTCGTTGCCCATGGTGCTTCAAGGTCGCTTTTACCCTATAAGGTGAAGGCCATTCCTGACAATTTTGAGCAACCGATGTTCATATTCAAGTATGGGGTCCTCGCAAAGTGGCATGAAGCTCCACAAGATGAAGTGGAAATATCTCTTTCCACTCCACCGTTTTGTTGTGGTGGAGACGCGCAAACAAATCAACCAATTGAGCGAAAGAGGTATGATTATGAGGTATGCAGATTTCCTTTATATATTCCTTTATGCATGCCAGCTGGAGCCCAGGAAGATGGATGGGCGGAGCCATGGAGCGTCCACTCAGGGAGGTTCAAGCTTCTTCACATGATGCCCCAGACGACATCCCACGCTTCCCACCACCGGAGGAACCACCAGATCCACCTATACCTCCGGACAAAGATGATCCAGACTAATGCTTAATGGAGAAAGTCGGCCTAGCTACTATAAAATCTAGAGCTTGTAAATAGACATTTATTTTTGGGACTTTTGGACATTGTTTCTTTTGTTTGTTTTTGGTTTTGAACATTTTCTTTTTTGTTGTTTTCTGTTTTTTTCTTTTGTGAATATATGTCTTCCATACTTTTCAGATCCATGGATAGAACCAATCAATATTCATACTCGGCCCAGGAGGTGCTTCCATTCGAAATTTAGAGGCCCTGCACACCAGTCTAGTGAGTTTCTTTCTCTACCCTTGTTTTTATGAAGTGAGGACACTGTAATGTTTAAGTATGGGGTGGGGGAAGGGCTTACATTATGCATATTTACTTTATTTGACATTATATGTGCATTATTTCTTTGAATTGCTACATGACTATTTTGGAATGCATTATTGATTTATGTGCTTATATGCATGTTTTCCAAAAAGTTTGACAAAAATGACCCCCATTAATTTTGGTTAATGTCATGGAAGCTTATATTGGACGCAACGATGCAAAATTGGATTTATTAGAGATATAGCATGAAATTGCATAGTAAAGGGAAGTCATAATGAAGTGCATATTTATTAAAAACCATGAAAGGAGGAAAATTTTGAAGTTGTTTTTGACATGTTGCATGATAAGATGATGGAGGACTTTATATTTCCATATAATTCTCATATTGTTTGAATTTCTAGCCATACCTATGCTTATGCATCACAAAAGCCATATTATGCGTTATTTCAAATATTGCTCCACATGATCTAAATACTTGCCATTCTTTACCTTATCCGGGGATTATGTTGAGAATGATGTTATATTTTGGAGATTATCATATGGTGTTTGTGATTATTATCATTATTGGAGTTTGGAAGGAAATTGTTTGAAATATATGGAAAATTTAATGAGTGAAAAAAAATCCAATCACCTCAGGAGATAAAGGTAGATTGACCCTGCTCTCTAACATAATAGTTTGGAGAGATGGGACACATTGTGAGGAGTCCAAGGCACTAAGTATCCGGGGCCATTCATGACACCCATGTTTGCGACTCGCGGGAAGGCAGTGCTGAGGTCAGAGAGGTGAAAGCATTATTATTGAGAAAAAGCATTATGAAAAGTGATGAATCTTATGAGAAAGAATGTGGTGTGAAATTCAGTTTGGAAATACTTCATTTCCCTGGATCATTAGCACCACATTGCCAAAAATTGACCACCTTTTAGCCTTTTACCGATCTACTCTTTATTTGAGCTAAATTTAAGTCTTCTTGATAATTAATGCTTTGTCACGAATGAATGTTTTGCATAACCCTCCTTTTGTGAGTAGATGTTGCTTTTGTATAATCGCACATGCATGGATTTGTGACACTAGTACCTTTTCGAGGATGGTAATTGATTGCAAGGACATATGAGAATGAATCTAATATGTTGAGAGTTTTGATTTCTTCCCCTGAATGACAAATAAAGGTATTGCTTGAGGACAAGCAAGCTTAAGTATGGGGTGTTTGTTGTGAGCCTAATTTGCCATGTTTAACAGTAACTTTTATATCGATTTCTGCATACATTGCATACATTTGGGTTAGAATAATACAGAATCTGTGTAGTTTACACTTATTTGCAATAAATGGAGGTCTACACAAGTTTTTGTTATATTTGGCAGAAATCGGACGCACTTTGGAGCTTAAAGGAAACTCATGGAGAGGCTAAGAATGGTGCAGCTGGAGAAAAGGCCATTTTTCACCATTCTTTATTCTGAATCAAGCTTTGATGTCTTCATGAGAGTTGTAGCCCTTGAAAAGAGTTTTCCAACGCATGGTCATATGCGTCAATCCGACGAACGAGGACTCGGGAAAGTGCGTTTTAAGAACAGAGCAGAAAGCTGAGAAATCTTTACTCGAGATCGAGTACACTCTACTGGAGATCGAGGAGAGCCTGGTCGAGAAAGAGCTGATCGAGAAGCCGAGGACGAAGACGCAGACCACCTCTACTCGATCTCGAGGAGGCTTAGTCGAGATCGAGGAGCCCGGAGCAAAGGTCCGAGCATGTCGAGTAGATCCACCCGACCAAGCCAGCCAGACGACGAATCCTACTCGATACAGAGTAGGGCTACTCGATATCGACGACGCTCAGGAACCCAGATCCGAGCCAAGTCGAGCGGAGTCACCCGAGAAATCCAGTCGACGACGAATCCTAGTCGATATCGACGAGCCCTTGCCGATGTCGAGTAGACCAGTATCTGGAAACGCGTCGACGTGAGCAGTCCGAGTAGAGTTGGGATTCCTTGGGCACGAAGGAAGTCGAGAAGGCCGAGAATCTATCCAATCTATCAAGATACATCATGGAAGAAAGAGATCTATCCACTTTAAGACATTTAGATATATTTAGATTTAATTTCCTTTATTGCTTTTATTTATCATTAAGCCTTTTAGATATAATTTTAGATATAGATAGGAGATTCTATCCTTGATTAGCAAGGATTAGATGGCTATAAATAAAGCCCATGGGGCTCAGTTTTATTCATTCAATTTGAGAAGTAGAGAAGTAGTTCCACATAGACAGTGTAGGGAGTTCACAGGTTTTAGGGTTTTGGCGTTCAACGAGAGTTGGATCGCCGGGATTGTAAAGTCTTTTGAATATAGTTAATGCAAGTTTCTTTTCATCAATCAATGTCTGAGTTTGCAATGAGGCGTGAGTAATCCACCCACTTCTAGGGTTGGGGCGAGCCCAGCGATAGCCATGCGTGTTTGAGGTAAAGATACGACTTTTATCATGTTTTGAACATTTTCCTACTTGTTTATGTGTTTATTACCCGTCTAATGGAGATCCATGTTAACAACTTGGATTGTAAACATAAAATTAGTGGAGACAATTAGGGTTTCTTGAAAGAGTTGTCTAATTGTTGGAAAAGGCGAAAGCTTAGTCCTTTGATGCGATTTACATGATAATTTGTTTGGTTCTGCCTTATGCATGCTTGGTTATCATTGTTGCAAACCCCAATCCTGGAAGCCTTTTTACATTAAGTTTAGTTCGAAATCCCAAAGCCTTTGCATTTATTTTATTTCGTTTTAATTTCTGTCTTACTCGAGATCGAATAGCACTCGTCGATCTCGACTACTGATCTTTGACCCAAAGTCGCTGTAGCTTCTGTGTGCAGGTACTCGACGAGGCGAAGCGAAGTCGACGAAGACCTATACTCGACATCGAGTAGGCCTTGTCGATATCGACGAGCCCCTGTCACTGCTGTTGCGCTGTGTTCGACTGTGCCAGACCCCTGTCGACTAACCCTTAGTCGAGGTCGAGTACCACTGTTGTCGACGTTCATGAGATTTCTTCGCTGCCTAGGATCCGCTGACAAGCTTCCTCGTGGATCGATCCTGACTTCCCGCTGCTGCATCAGGAGGAGGTCTTTTAATTATTTGCAAGGGACGGAATCTGGTTTGCTGTGATTTATTTACATTTTATATTTGCATTCTCGATTTCCTCCTAACAACAAATTGGCGTCGTTGCCGGGGAAGCAATCATTCGCGCCTTAGGTAGTTAAATCTCACGTTTCTTTTGAGTTACTTCGCAGGTGTATGCGTCGTTCTGGTCTACCACCTGAGTTTGACACCTTAGATGATCCGGAACATATCCTACACATCCATTCTGAACTGAAAAGAGCCATGGAGGCCGCATAAACACCGGAACAACTTATACAGAGGCTTACAAGGGAACTGGCCGCAAAAGATGCTGCTATCGCCGCTGAGAAAGAAGCAAGGAAACGGGCAGAAGCTAAGCTTGTGTTGCGTAGATGGGAACATTACGCTAAATCGCCCAATTCAACAATGAAAAGTTGGTTCGACAATGTCCCCTTCTATGAGCCAGTCAACATCGACTACCTGGACTCGACATATACACATTCTGCAGGAATTGATCCAGAAACAATAGCCGAAATCGTTTGTACTACAGAAACCCAGGTATGTCCTTCCTCTATTTCAATTTCGCTATCTATCTTTGAAGAATCTTTGGAAGAATCCCAAGAAGAAGAAGAGACACCAACAAAAAATCCGGACGTCGTTGCCCATGGTGCTTCAAGGTCGCTTTTACCCTATAAGGTGAAGGCCATTCCTGACAATTTTGAGCAACCGATGTTCATATTCAAGTATGGGGTCCTCGCAAAGTGGCATGAAGCTCCACAAGATGAAGTGGAAATATCTCTTCCCACTCCACCGTTTTGTTGTGGTGGAGACGCGCAAACAAATCAACCAATGGAGCGAAAGAGGTATGATTATGAGGTATGCAGATTTCCTTTATATATTCCTTTATGCATGCCAGCTGGAGCCCAGGAAGATGGATGGGCGGAGCCTGGAGCGTCCACTCGGGGAGGTTTAAGCTTCTTCACATGATGCCCCCAGACGACATCCCACGCTTCCCACCACCGGAGGAACCACCAGATCCACCTATACCTCCGGACAAAGATGAGCCAGGCTAATGCTTAGTGGAGAATGTCGGCCTAGCGACTATAAAATCTAGAGCTTGTAAATAGACATTTATTTTTGGGACTTTTGGACATTGTTTCTTTTGTTTGTTTTTGGTTTTGAACAATTTTTTTTTTGTTTTTTGTTTTTTTCTTTTGTGGGTATATGTCTTCCATACTTTTCAGGTCCATGGATAGAACCAATCAATATTCATACTCGGCCCAGGAGGTGCTTCCATTCGAAATTTAGAGGCCCTGCACACCAGTCTAGTGAGTTTCTTTCTCTACCCTTGTTTTTATACAGTGAGGACACTGTAATGTTTAAGTATGGGGTGGGGGAAGGGCTTAGATTATGCATATTTACTTTATTTGACATTATATGTGCATTATTTCTTTGAATTGCTACATGGCTATTTTGGAATGCATTATTGATTTATGTGCTTATATGCATGTTTTCCAAAAAGTTTGACAAAAATGACCCCCATTAATTTTGGTTAATGTCATGGAAGCTTATATTGGACTCAACGATGCAAAATTGGATTCATTAGAGATATAGCATGAAATTGCCTAGTAAAGGGAAGTCATAATGAAGTGCATATTTATTAAAAACCATGAAAAGAGGAAAATTTTGAAGTTGTTTTTGACATGTTGCATGATAAGATGATGGAGGACTTTAAATTTCCATATAATTCTCATATTGTTTGAATTCCTAGCCATACCTATGCTTATGCATCACAAAAGCCATATTATGCCTTATTTCAAATATTGCTCCACATGATCTAAATATTTGTTATTCTTTACCTTATCCGGGGATTATGTTGAGAATGATGTTATATTTTGGAGATTATCATATGGTGTTTGTGATTATTATCATTATTGGAGTTTGGAAGGAAATTGTTTGAAATATATGGAAAACTTAATGAGTGAAAGAAAATCCAATCACCTCAGGAGATAAAAGTAGATTGACCCTGCTCTCTAAGATAATAGTTTTGAGATATGGGACACATTGTGAGGAGTCCAAGGCACTAAGTATCCGGGGCCATTCATGACACCCATGTTTGCGACTCGCGAGAAGGCAGTGCTGAGGTCAGAGAGGTGAAAGCATTATTATTGAGAAAAAGCATTATGAAAAGTGATGAATCTTCTGAGAAAGAATGTGGTATGAAATTTAGTTTGGAAATACTCCATTTCCCCAGATCATTAGCACCACATTGCCAAAAATTGTCCACCTTTTAGCCTTTTACTGATCTACTCTTTATTTGAGCTAAATTTAAGTCTTCTTGATTATTAATGCTTTGTCACGAATGAATGTTTTGCATACCCCTCCTTTTGTGAGTAGATGTTGCTTTTGTATAATCGCACATGCATGGATTTGTGACACTAGTACCTTTTCGAGGATGGTAATTGATTGCAGGGACATATGAGAATGAATCTAATATGTTGAGAGTTTTGATTTCTTCCCCTGTATGACAAATAAAGGTATTGCTTGAGGACAAGCAAGCTTAAGTATGGGGTGTTTGTTGTGAGCCTAATTTGCCATGTTTAACAGTAACTTTTATATCGATTTCTGCATACATTGCATACATTTGGGTTAGAATAATACAGAATCTGTGTAGTTTGCACTTATTTGCAATATATGGAGGTCTACACAAGTTTTTGTTATGTTTGGCAGAAATCGGACGCACTTTGGAGCTTAAAGGAAACTCATGGAGAGGCTAAGAATGGTGCAGCTGGAGAAAAGGCCACTTTTCACCATTCGTTATTCTGAATCAAGCTTTGATGTCTTCATGAGAGTTGTAGACCTCGAAAAGTGCTTTCCAACGCATGGTCATATGCGTCAATCCGACGAACGAGGACTCGGGAGAGTGCGTTTTAAGAACAGAGCCGAAAGCTGAGAAATCTTTACTCGAGATCGAGTACACCCTACTCGAGATCGAGGAGAGCCTGGTCGAGAAAGAGCTGATCGAGAAGCCGAGGACGAAGATGCAGACCACCTCTACTGGATCTCGAGGAGGCTTAGTCGAGATCGAGGAGCCCGGAGCCAAGGTCCGAGCATGTCGACTAGATCCACCCGACCAGGCCAGCCAGACGACGAATCCTACACGATACAGAGTAGGGCTACTCGATATCTACGACGCCCAGGAACCCAGATCCGAGCCATGTCGAGCGGAGTCACCCGAGAAGTCCAGTCGACGACGAATGCTAGTCGATGTCGACGAGCCCTTGTCGATGTCGAGTAGACCAGTATCTGGAAACGCGTCGACGTGAGCAGTCCGAGTAGAGTTGGGATTCCTTGGGCACGAAGGAAGTCGAGAAGGCCGAGAATCTATCCAATCTATCAAGATACATCATGGAAGAAAGAGATCTATCCACTTTAAGACATTTAGATATATTTAGATTTAATTTCCTTTATTGCTTTTATTTATCATTAAGCCTTTTAGATATAATTTTAGATATAGATAGGAGATTCTATCCTTGATTAGCAAGGATTAGAAGGCTATAAATAAAGCTCATGGGGCTCAGTTTTATTCATTCAATTTGAGAAGTAGAGAAGTAGTTCCACATAGACAGTTTAGGGAGTTCACACGTTTTAGGGTTTTGGCGTTCAACGAGAGTTGGATCGCCGGGATTGTAAAGTCTTTTGAATATAGTTAATGCAAGTTTCTTTTCATCAATCAATGTCTGAGTTTGCAATGAGGCGTGAGTAGTCCACCCACTTCTAGGGTTGGGGGGAGCCCAGCTATAGCCATGCGTGTTTGAGGTAAAGATATGACTTTTATCATGTTTTGAACATTTTCCTACTTGTTTATGTGTTTATTACCCGTCTAATGGAGATCCATGTTAACAACTTGGATTGTAAACATAAAATTAGTAGAGACAATTAGGGTTTCTTGAAAGAGTTGTCTAATTGTTGGAAAAGGCGAAAGCTTAGTCCTTTGATGCTATTTACATGATAATTTGTTTGGTTCTGCCTTATGCATGCTTGGTTATCGTTGTTGCAAACCCCAATCCTGGAAGCCTTTTTACATTAAGTTTAGTTCGAAATCCCAAAGCCTTTGCATTTATTTTATTTCGTTTTAATTTCTGTCTTACTCGACATAGAATAGCACTCGTCGATCTCGACTACTGATATTCGACCCAAAGTCGTTGTAGCTTCTGTGTGCAGGTACTCGACGAGACGAAGCGAAGTCGACGAAGACCTATAATTGACATCGAGTAGGCCTTATCGATATCGATGAGCCCCTGTCACTGCTGTTGCGCTGTCTTCGACTGTGCCTGACCCCTGTCGACTAACCCTTAGTCGAGGTCGAGTACCACTGTTGTCGACGTTCGTGAGATTTCTTCGCTGCCTAGGATCCGCTGACACGCTTCCTCGTGGATCGATCCTGACTTATTGCTGCTGCATCAGGAGGAGGTCTTGTAATTATTTGCAAGGGACGGAATCTGGTTTGCTGTGATTTATTTACATTTTATATTTGCATTCTCGATTTCCTCCTAACAACACTTCACTAGCTCCAGCCTCCTCGACGCTGACTTCACCAGACGGCCAAGGCTCCTCGAGATCGACCACCCTAGTCGATATCGACCACCACCTTGCTGGCCCAACTCCTTCTTCCTCGACACTGAAGCCACCAGACGCTAAAGCCTGCTCGAGATCGAGTAGATCACTCGATGTTGACCAGCCCTCCCCTCCACCAGCTCCTGCATCCTCGAGAAGCTCACCACCAGAATCTGAATCCTACTCGAGATCGAGTACCCCTACTCGAGATCGACCAAACACTGTAGTCCCCGATTCCGTCTCCGCGAAGGTAAGCCAAGGTATGGATCTTTCTTCTCCTATTTCCATTAAAGATCTATCTATACATGGGAGAGGTTTGCCTTTGTATGTCCGCTTATGTAGGATATGCAATGATGAGCCCAAAGAGTATGAAATTGGAGACAAGCTCTATGTCTCTAAATCAAAAGATCATTGGTTTCCTAACAAATTCAACAAGAAGCGAATGGGGCCTTTCGTGGTGAACAAGATCCATTCTGGAGGACTACAGCTGATGGACAAGAATGGAGTCTTATTTGAGGCCCAAGCTACATGGGCCCTGCAGATGCCACCTTGAGCTAAATGGAAAGTCGACCTAGCGACTATAAAATCTAGAGCTTGTACATAGACATTTATTTTTGGACTTTGGAGACTTTGTTGCTTTTGTTTGTTTTTGGTTTTGAACACTTTTAGTTTTTCTATTATGGGTATATGTCTTCTGCACTTTTTAGGTCCTTGGATGAGCCATATTCATACTCGGCCCAGACGATTCTTTCATTCGACATTTTGAGGCCCTAGACACTTGTCTAGTGAGTTTCTTTCTCTACCCTTGTTTTTATACAGTGAGGACACTGTAATGTTTAAGTATGGGGTGGGGGAAGGGCTTACTTTATGCATATTTTCCATACTTGACACTATGTGTGCATTATTTCTTTGAATTGCTACATGGCTATTTTGGAATTCATTATTGATTTATGTGCTTATATAGTTACATGCATGTTTTCAAAAGTTTATAAAAATGAACCCCATTGAAAAATTTTGAATAATGTCATGGAAGCTTATATTGAAATCGACGATGCAAAATTGGATTCATTAGAGATATAACATGAAATTGCCTAGTAAAAGGAAGTCACAATGAAGTGCATTATTTTCTTGAAAACCATGAAAGGAGGTAAAATTTGAAGTTGCTTTTGACATGTTGCATGATAAGACGATGGAGGACTTTATATTTCCATATAATGCTCATATTGTTTATATCTTAGCCTTACCTATGCTTATGCATCACAAAAGTCATATTATGTCTTATTTCAATTATTGCTCCACATGATCTAAATATTGCCATTCTTTACTTTATCCGGGGATTATGTTGAGAATGATGTTACATTATGGAAATGTTATATGGTGTTTGTGTTGTGTTTATCATTATTGGAGTTTGGAAGGAAAATATTTGAAATATATGGAAAATTTAATGAGTGAATGAAAATCCAATCACCTCAGCATATAAAGGTAGATTGACCCTGCTCCCTGAGATAATAGTTTGGCGAGATGGGACACATTGTGAGGAGTCCAAAGCACTAAGTATCCGGGGCCATTCATGACACCCATGTTTGCTACTCGCGAGAAGGCAGTGCTGAGGTTAGAGAGGTAAAAGCATTATTATTGAGAAAAGCAATATGAAAGGTGATGAATCTTATGAAAAGGAATGTGGAAACTCAAAGTTTGGAAATACTCCATTTCCCCGGATCATTAGCGCCACATTGCCAAAAATTGCCCACCTTTTAGCCTTTTACCAATTCTACTCCTTATTTGAGCTTACATTAAAGTCCTCTTGATTATTAATGCTTTGTCACTTATGATTGTTTTGGCATAACCCTCCTTTAATGAGTAGATGTTGCTTTTATTTGCACATGCATGGATATGTGACACTAGTACCTTTTCGAGGATGGTAGTTGATTGCAGGGGACATATGAAAATTAATCTAAGATGTTGAGAGTTTGAATTCTTCCCCTAAATGACAATTAAAAGTATTGTTTGAGGACAAACAAGCTTAAGTATGGGGTGTTTGTTGTGAGCCTAATTTGTCATGTTTTACACTTACTTTTATATCGATTTCTGCATACATTGCATACATTTGGGTTAGAATAATACAGAATCTGTGTAGTTTACACTTATTTGCAATATATGGAGGTCTACACAAGTTTTGGTTATATTTCGCAGAAATCGGACGCACTTTGAAGCTTAAAGGAAACTCATGGAGAAGCTAAGAATGGTGCAGTTGGAGAAAACGCCATTTTTCACCATTTTTCGTTGTGAATTAAACTTTGATGTCTTCATGAGAGTTCTAGCGCTCGGAAAGAGCTTTCCAACGCATGATCATATGCGTTAATCCGACGAACGAGGACTCGGGAAAGTGCGTTTTAAGAACAGAGAGCAGAAAGCTGAGAGATTTACTCGATATCGAGTAGAGTTACTCGAGATCGACCAAAAGTGCCTGGTCGAGGACAGAGCTGATCAAGAAGCCGAAGATGAAGACATGCCAGGTTACACTCTACTCGAGATCAAGTAAACCTACTCGAGATCGGGGAACCCGGAAACCGGCACCCGAGCATGTTGACTTGAGTCTTCCTCGATATCGATATCGAGTAGAATTCCTCGATATCGAGTAGCACATTCTCCGTCTTCCGCTCAGTAACTCGATTCCGGCTTCTGGACGCAAAGTCGACTTGAGTTTTCCTCGATATCCAGTAATTTCCTCGATATCGAGTGGCATGTTCTTTGTCTTCAGCCTCTTCGTCGATCTCGGCTCCCAGGATGCTTGTCGACTTGATTTGTACTCGATATCGAGTAGCTTTACTCTATATCGAGTTGAAGATTCTTGGCTCAGCATCCTTTTTGATTTCTGGGATCTTTACTCGAGTTGGGATTGGTCGATATCGACTAAAATTACTCGATATCGAGTAAATCTCTCATCTTTTTGCTCTGTTCTTGAAACGCACTTTTCCGAGTCCTCGTTCGTTGGATTGACGCATATAACCATGCGTTGGAAAACTCTTTTTGAGGGCTACAACTCTCATGAAGATATCTAAGCATGATTCAGAATGATGAATACCGAAAAATGGCTTTTTATCTAGCTGCACCATTCTTAACTTCTCCATGACTTTCTTTTAAGCTCCAAAATGTGTCCGATTTCTGCGAAATATAACAAAAACGTGTGTAGACCTCCATATATTGCAAATAAACATATACTACACATATTTTATATTATTTTAACCCAAATGCATGCATGTGCAAAATAAAAAGCAATATCTACTCACAAAAGGAGGGTTATGCAAAACATTAATGTGACAAAGCATTAATAATCAAGAGGACTTTAATTGAAGCTCAAATAAGGAGTAGATTGGGTGTCATGAATGGCCCTGGATACTTAGTGCTTTGGACTTCTCACCTGTGTGTCCCATCTCACTGAACTATTATCTCACTCATTAAATTTTCCATAATTTTCAAACTTTCCTACCAAACTCCAATAACAACACAACTACCATATGATAATCTCCATAATATAACATCATTCTCAAAATAATCCCCGGATAGGAAATAAGGTAAAGAATGGGCAATATTTAGATCGTGTGGAGCAATATATGAAATAAGGCATCTTATGGCTTTTGTGATGCATAAGCATAGGTAAGGCTAGAATATAACAATATGAGCATTATATGGAAATATAAAGTCCTCCATCATCTTATCATGCAACATGTCAAAAGCAATATCAAATTTTACATCCTTTCATGGTTTTCAATAAAATATGCACTTCATTGTGACTTCGCTTTACTAGGTAATTTCATGCTATATCTCTAATGAATCCAATTTTGCATCGTCGAGTTCAATTAAAGCTTCCATGACATTAATCAAAAATTTTCAATGGGGGTCATTTTTTCAAACTTTTGGAAAAGATGCATATAAGCCCATAAATCAATAATGAATTCCAAAATAGCCATGTATAAGCAATTCAAGAAATAAATCTTAAAATGCACATATATGTCAAATATATCAAATATGCATGAATTAAGCCCTTCCCCCACCCCATACTTGAACATTACAGTGTTCTCAGAGTATAAAAACAAGGGTAGATAAAGAAACTCACTAGACAGGTGTGCAGGGCTTCAAAAACTCGATTGAACATGCCTGGGCCGAGTCCGAATATAGCTTGCTTCTATCCCATAGACCTCAGAAATATAGAAGACATATACCCACAATAGAAAAACTAAAAGTTCAAAACCAAAAACAAACAAAAGCAACAATGTCCAAAAGTCCCAAAAAGTAAATGTCTATTTACAAGCTCTAGATTTTATAGTCCCTAGGCCGACTTCTTCATTAAGCATTAGCCAGCTCATTTTTGTCCAGAGGTATAGGTGGATCTGGTGGTTCCTCCGGTGGTGGGAAGCGTGGGATGTCATCCGGGGGCATCGTATGAAGAAGCTTAAACCTCCCCGGGTGAATGCTCCATGGCTTCACCCATTCATCTTCCTGGGCTCCAGCTGGCATGCATAAAAGAAGATATAAAGAAAATATACATACCTCATCATCATACCTTTTCCGCTTCATATGTTGATTTGTTTGCGCGTCTCCACCACAGCTAATCGGTGGAGCGGGGAGAGATATTTTCACCTCATCATGCGGAGCTTCGTGCCACTTTGCTAGGACCCTATACTTGAATATGAACATCGGTTGCTCAAAATCATCGGGGATATCCTTCACCTTGTAAGGTAAAAGCAATATTGGAATGCTCTGGTCAACAATGTCCAACTTCTTCTCTTCTAGTACTATTTCGCCTTGGGATCCTTCATATGATTCATCAATGCGGAGCTTCATGCCACTTTGCTAGGACCCTATACTTGAATATGAACATCGGTTGCTCAAAATCATCTTGGATAGCCTTCACCTTGTAAGGTAAAAGCGATATTGGAATGCTCTGGTCAACAATGTCCAACTTCTTCTCTTCTAGTACTATTTCGCCTTGGGATCCTTCATATGATTCATCAACAATAGGTAGCAAAGTAGGAATGAATTTCGAGGAAGGAAATACCTGGTTGTCGAAATCGAGTGGGTCAATTGGCTCGTCGAGAGGAGGTCAGGGTCCTTTCGACTGAATGGAAGCCTCAAGCCTTCGGATTTCGTCTTCCAGCCGAGCTATTTCCCTTAATCGTGACTCCTCCACTGCGATCCTATTTCTCCGTATCAAATCTTGAACCCAATCTTCCCATGCAGGATTCCCTTCGACAAAGTCTTCCATCTTTGTACCCAAGCTTTGAAATCACAATCAAGAACACAAATTAGTGGCAAAAGCTTGGCACCCAATTGGTACCGGTGAGGTAGGTTGTGGTATGGTATGTGATAGGGTAAGAAAAAGGGATGGGCTTTTCTGAACCTTAAACACAATTAAACTAGGCGCGATTGATATCTCCCCGGCAACGGCGCCAATTTGACGAGAGGGTTTCTCGACCAAATAAATTTATAGTCAAGACCCCCGCTATAGTATAGGGGAGTCAGGTTCGTCCTCAGGAGAGAAGTCAGCGGTTCTAGGTTTAGTGTGTTTTGGGGTTCAGGGATAACGGGAAAAGGTGGGAGGTTGCTGTCGAATTCGAGTAAGACTTGGTCGATGCCGATGGATGGAGGGAGAATGATGGTTTGATATTGAGTAGAATATGTGCCGAATAAAAATAATAAAATAAAACAAATAAAGATGCAAACTTCCAAAGTAAGGGATCACCGCAACGATAATCAAACACACAAAAGATAAGATAGAATAGTTATGTAATCACATCAAAGGAGTAAGCTTTCGCCTTTTCCAACAATTAGATAACCCTTTCAAGTAACCCTAATTGTATCTACCAATTTTATGTTTATAATTCAAGTTATAAACAGATAAAAGGCAATGGATGATCAAAACATAATAAATATCAAAACTTTACCTCAAGTGTGCATGACTATCGTCGGGCTCACCCCGACCCTAGAAGAAGGAAATTAGAAAGCAAACATCATAAAAGAAACTAACTTTAACATTAAAAATAAAACTTAAACTTACAAAACCTTCCAAACGTTCCTCTCTCTCTCTCTCTCTCTCTCTCTCTCTGTCTCTCTCTCCTCTCTCGCCTTCTCTCTCTCTCCTCCTCCTCTCCTTGCGCCGTAAGACGACTTGGCTTGAATAAATGAAAATCAGCCCTCTAGGGCTTTATTTATAGGCTTCCTTCCAAGTTAATCAAGGAAAGAATATCCTATCTATATCTATATCTATCTATCTAATTACTTTAAGATAAAACATGGAAATAAATAATTATATCAACTAGGAGATATATCTAATTTGTGGATAAATCCTCCATGGAGTTGATAGATCTTGATAGGTCTTGATGGAATTTGATAGAATTTGATCTCGAAAATATCTCCATCGGCTTCAGGATAGAACCTTAACAAGATCCCCGGACTGCTCGACGTCGGCCACTGGGACTTCCTCGATATCGAGTAGAATTCTTCGATATCGAGTAGCACTTTCTCCGTCTTCCGCTCAGCAAATCGATTCCGGCTTCTGGACGCAAAGTCGACTTGGGTTTTCCTCGATATCCAATAATTTCCTCGATATCGAGTAACATGTTCTTCGTCTTCAGCCTCTTCGTCGATCTCGGCTCCCAGGATGCTTGTCGACTTGATTTGTACTCGATATCGAGTAGATTTACTCGATATCGACTTGAAGGTTCTTGGCTCAGCATCCTTGTCGATTTCTGGGATCTTTACTCGATTTGGGTTTGGTCGATATCGACTAAAATTACTCGATATGTAGTACATCACTCAGCTTTATGCTCTTTTCTTGAAATGAAATTTCCCGAGTCCTCATTCGTCGGATTGACGCATATGACCATGCGTTGGAAAACTCTTTTTGTAGGCTACAACTCTCATGAAGACATCAAAGCTTGATTCAGAATGATGAATACCGAAAAATGGTCATTTCTCCAGCTGCACCATTTTTAGCTTCTCCATGACTTTCCTTTAAACTCCAAAATGTGTCCGATTTCTGCGAAATATAACAAAAACTTGTGTAGACCTCCATATATTGCAAATAAACATATACTACACATATTTTATATTATTTTAACCCAAATGCATGAAATGCATGCAGAAATCGATATAAAAGTAGATGTAAAACATAGCGAATTAGGCTCACAACAAACACCCCATACTTAAGCTTGCTTGTCCTAAAAAAATACTTTTAATTGTCATTCAGGGGAAGAATTCAAAACTCTCAACATATTAGATTCATTCTCATATGTCCCTGCAATTAATTATCATCCTCAAAAAGGTACTAGTGTCACAAATCCATGCATGTGCAAAATAAAAAGCAACATTTACTCACAAAAGGAGGGTTATGCAAAACATTCATGTGACAAAGCATTAATAATCAAGAGGACTTTAATTTAAGCTCAAATAAGGAGTAGATTGGTAAAAGGCTAAAGTTGGGCAATTTTTGGCAATGTGGTACTAATGATCCGGGGAAATGGAGTATTTCCAAATTGAACTTTCACATTCCTTCTTCATAAGATTCATCATCTTTCATAATGCTTTTATCAATAATAATGCTTTTACTTCTCTAACCTCAGCACTGCCTTCTCGCGAGTAGCAAACATGGGTGTCATGAATGACCCCAGATACTTAGTGCTTCAGACTCCTCACCTGTGTGTCCCATCTCACTGAACTATTATCTCAGCGAGCAGGGTCTATCTACCTTTATCTCCTGAGGTGATCAGATTTTTTCTCACTCATTAAATTTTCCATAATTTTCAAACTTTCCTACCAAACTCCAATAACAACACAACTACCATATGATAATCTCCATGATGTAACATTATTCTCAACATAATCCCCAGATAGGAAATAAGGTAAAGAATGGGCAATATTTAGATCGTGTGGAGCAATATATGAAATAAGGCATCTTATGGCTTTTGTGATGCATAAGCATAGGTAAGGCTAGGATATAACAATATGAGCATTATATGGAAATATAAAGTCCTCCATCATCTTATCATGCAACATGTCAAAAGCAATATCAAATTTTACATCCTTTCATGGTTTTCAATAAAATATGCACTTCATTGTGACTTCCCTTTACTAGGAAATTTCATGTTATATCTCTAATGAATCCAATTTTGCATCGTCGAGTGCAATTAAAGCTTCCATGACATTAATAAAAAAATTTCAATGGGGGTCATTTTTTCAATCTTTTGGAAAACATGCATACAAGCCCATAAATCAATAATGAATTTCAAAATAGCCATGTATAAGCAATTCAAGAAATAAACCTTAAAATGCACATATATGTCAAATATATATGAAGTAAGCCCTTCCTCCACATCATACTTGAACATTACAGTGTCCTCACTGTATAAAAACAAGGGTAGATAAAGAAACTCACTAGACAGGTGTGCAGGGCTTCAAAAACTCGATTGAACATGCCTGGGCTGAGTCCGAATATAGCTTGCTTCTATCCCATAGACCTGAAAAATATAGAAGACATATACCCACAAAAGAAAAACTAAAAGTCCAAAACCAAAAACAAACAAAAGCAACAATGTCCAAAAGTCCCAAAAAGTAAATGTCTATTTACAAGCTCTAGATTTTATAGTCCCTAGGCCGACTTCTTCATTAAGCATTAGTCTGGCTCATCTTTGTCCAGAGGTATAGGTGGATCTGGTGGTTCCTCTGGTGGTGGGAAGCGTGGGATGTCATCCGGGGGCATCGTATGAAGAAGCTTAAACCTCCTCGGGTGAATGCTCCATGGCTTCACCCATTCATCTTCCTGGGCTCCAGCTGGCATGCATAAAGGAAGATATAAAGAAAATATACATACCTCATCATCATACCTCTTCCGCTTCATATGTTGATTTGTTTGCGCGTCTCCACCACAGCTAATTGGTGGAGCGGAGAGAGATATTTTCACCTCATCATGCGGAGCTTCATGCCACTTTGCTAGGACCCCATACTTCAATATGAACATCGGTTGCTCAAAATCATCGGGGATAGCCTTCACCTTGTAACGTAACAGCGATATTGGAATGCTCTGGTCAACAATGTCCAACTTCTTCTCTTCTAGTACTATTTCGCCTTGGGATCCTCCATATGATTCGTCGAGAGGAGGGAATGGTCCTTTCGACTGAAGGGAAGCCTCAAGCCTTCGGATTTCGTCTTCCAGCCGAGCTATTTCCCTTAGTCGTGACTCCCCCACTGCGATCCTATTTCTCCGTCTCAAATCTTGAACCCATTCTTCCCATGCAGGATTCCCTTCGACAAAGTCTTCCATCTTTGTGTTGATAGGAGGAAATCGAGACTTGCAATAATAAAATATAAATAAATCACAGCAAACCAGATTCCGTCCCTTGCAAATAATTACAAGACCTCCTCCTGATGCAGCGGATCCTAGGCAGTGATGGAATCTCACAAACGTCGACAACAGTGGTACTCGACCTCGACTAAGGGTTAGTCGACAGGGGTCAGGCACAGTCGAACACAGCGCAACAGCAGTTACAGGGGCTAGTTGATATCGACAAGGACTACTCGATATCGAGTACAGTCTTCGTCGACTTCGCTTCGTCTCGTCGAGTACCTGCACACAGAAGCTACAGCGATGCTAGATCGAGAATCAGTACTCGATATCGACGAGTGCTATTCGATATCGAGGAGACAGAGAATAAAACGAAAGTAAAAGAAAGTAAAAACAATTGCTTTGGGATTTCGAACTAAACTTAATATAAAAGGCTTCCAAGATTGGGATTTGCAACAATGATAACCAAGCATGCATAAGGTAGAACCAAACAAATAATCATGTAAATCACATCAAAGGACTAAGCTTTCGCCTTTTCCAACAATTAGACAACTCTTTCAAGAAACCCTAATTGTCTCTACTAATTTTATGTTTATAATCCAAGTTGTTAGCATGGATCTCCATTAGACGGGTAATAAACACATAAACAAGTAGGAAAATGCTCAAAACATGATAAAGATCGGATCTTTACCTCAAGCACGCATGGCTATCGTTGCGCTCGCCCCAACCCTAGAAGTGGGTGGACTACTCACACCTCATAGCAAAGTCAGATATTGATTGAAAGGAAATAACTTGCATTAACTAAATTCAAAGCCTTTACAATCCCGGCAATCCAACTCTCGTTGAACTGCCAAAACCTTAAAACCTCTGAACTCCCTAAACCGTCTCTGTGGAACTACTTCTCTGAAATTGAATGAATAAAACTGAGCCCCATGGGCTTTATTTATAGCCTTCTATTCCTTGCTAATCAAGGATAGAATATCTATATCTATATCTAAAATTATATCTAAAAGCATAATGATAAATAAAAGCAACAAAGGAATTAAATCTAAAAGGAAAATAAATCTAAAATAGGTAAGATGTCTTCCATGTCTTCTCCATAGATAGAACTTGATAGATGTTGATAGATCTCGGCCTTCTCGACTTCCTTCGTGCCCAAGGAATCCCAGCTCGACTCGGACTGCTCACGGCGATGCATTTCCAGAACCTGGTCTACTCGACATCGACAAGGGCTCGTCGACATCGACTAGGATTCGTCGTCGACTGATCTTCTCGGGTGACTCTGCTCGACAAGGCTCGGACATAGCTCGGAGGTCTAGTCGACATCGAGTAGCCCTACTCTGTATCGAGTAGGATTCGTCGTCTGGCTGGCTTGGTCGGGTGGATCTACTCGACATGCTCGGACCTTGGCTCCGGGCTCCTCGATCTCGACTAAGCCTCCTCGAGATCGAGTAGAGGGGGTCTGCGTCTTCTTCCTCGGCTTCTCGATCAGCTCTTTCTCGACCAGGCTCTCCTCGATCTCGAGTAGAGTGTACTCGATCTCGAGTAAAGATTTCTCAGCTTTCTGCTCTGTTCTTAAAACGCACTTGACCGAGTCCTCGTTCATCGGATTGATGCATATGACCATGCGTTGGAAAGCTTTTTCCGAGGGCGACAACTCTCATGAAGACATCAAAGATTGATTCAGAATAAAGAATGGTGAAAAATGGCTTTTTCTCCAGCTGCACCATTCTTAGCCTCTCCATGAGTTTCCTTTAAGCTCCAAAGTGCGTCCGATTTCTGCCAAATATAACAAAAACTTGTGTAGACCTCCATATATTGCAAATAAGTGTAAACTACACAGATTCTGTATTATTCTAACCCAAATGTATGCAATGTATGCAGAAATCGATATAAAAGTTACTGTTAAACATGGCAAATTAGGCTCACAACACTTTGTACCTAAGCTTTGAAATCACAATCAAGAACACAAATTAATGGCAAAAGCTTGGCACCCAGTTGGTACCAGTGAGGTAGGTGGTGGTAGGGTATGTGATAGGGTAAGAAAAAGGGATGGGCTTTTCTGAACCTTAAACAGAATTAAACTAGGCGCGATTGATAGTCAAGACCCCCGCTATAGTATAGGGGAGTCAGGTTCGTCCTCAAGAGAGAAGTGAGCGGTTGATAGAGTCTATTTTAGTCATGTTTTTAGTATAGATTTGCATATTAATTTAGATCATCTTTATATGTTTTATAGCTTATTTGTTATTATTTAGTTTTCGGAGTCTACACTAGTGTTTTTATATATTTCAGGCGTTTTTGAGTTGGATCGTATGAATTCAGAGATCGTGGGATTATTTCGCAAATTGGAAGGAGTTGGCCGGCTTGAATCACAATACTTCGGCTGATGAATTGGAGTGCGGCGCCGATTTACACTGAGCTTCGTTATTTATGTGCTTCGTTTTATTTATATGATATTAGACATATATTGATAGATTAGTAAAATAGAATTAGATTTACTAGATATTTTATATTATTATATATTTAGTTTACTATAGATAGAATTGGAACACAACTATATATATACATTCTTTCATTCGGAAGGGGAGGCCAAACATAAGAGGCCGAACATAGGTACGGGAGGCCGAAGGTGAAAGAGGTCTCGGCCGACTGATTTTGGTACTCTTAACCCTAATTGTCTTTTGTTTTATTTTTATGGAGACCTAAACTCTCCTGTTCTGTCTACAATTTGAAGCTTTGTTTGGATTGATTTGTGAGTTTCTAATTCTTGTTCCTTATTTCCTATATTGAATGTTTCGACTTCTTTGTGCTTGAATGTTTTATTGTTTTATTCTATCTCGACTGATCAACTTGGTAGAATCAATTCAATTGCTAGGGTTCTGTAGATTCCTGATTGTGAACCTTAACCCAAGTGCCAAACTTATCCCTTTAGGGCTGATTGAACTAATTGGATGGGTAGGAAGTTGGATGTGTTGTTAAATCCTTCTTTAGGGACTGCAAATACCTTGGTTAATCTCTGGTCTTAAAGCTATCAATTGGGTTAAATCCTTCTTTAGGGACTGTTCGATTGATAAGGGTTTCTAGGACTGATTGGACTAGTAACTATATTAGGTCGGGACAAGGGCATTCATAGGAATCATAAAAGGACAAGAGGAAGTTACAATATCAATTCAACCAAATAAAGTGGATAGTTGTAGGTAGAACGATTTTCTCTAAATTGCTTTGCATTTATTTGTTTATAGTTTATTTTATTTTCTTTCTTATTTACACCATTCAAAACACCCTTTTTATATTAATTGGTAAATAAGCTTAACTTAGGAATAACTTGATTCTCTGTGGGATCGACTCGTGCTTACCACACTACATTAGTTAGGTAGGTTCGAATTTATTTTGATACGGTTTACGAGACTAAAAACCGCTCATCAAATTGGCGCCGTTGCCGGGGAATCAAAGTTTATTTCTTTGTTTTGTGTGTTTGCCGATTATTGTATAAACTTAACTTTGTTGTGAACCTATCTTACGGTTCACAACACTCTTGCTACTAACACTTTAAGATGAGATTAGTGCAGTGTCAAGGGGAAAATTTTCACTATTATTTCACAAGAGTGCATAATTTATTGGACGTCCGTTATGCACGGGGTTACCAAGATAGTTTGCAAGATATGGTTGTTTGTGTACTTGAGGGCATGACTCCTGAGACCAAAGAACTTGCCGAGTCTATGAGTAACGGAGGCTTTGCGAGTTTTAATTTATCAGAGATGTGGGATTTTTTCTGCTACATGGGTCACCAGGTGGAGCAGGAAGAAATTTTCACACGCCAGGTTATGTTGGAGCAGGTGCTTAAAAGGATGGAGCGAATTGAGGAACAATTGAACCAACTTAATCAACCGGTGAGTGAGTTGGTAGTAGAGCAATGCTTTATTCCTCAAGTTGATGAAAGTCAAGACACACACAATGATGGTTTGATCGATGAGAGCCCGATGCTCCCTTACATGGAGTCTCATGAGTGCACGCATGGGGATCCATGTGTTTAGGCTCCTATTTCATCTGAAGAAATCATTCCTGACTTGCCTATCAAGGAACCATGTACCAAGCCGATTGTTGTGGCTCCCGAGCAAGGTATTGATATTTCGTACTCTTTTGTGGATTTTGGTGAATATGCAGACCCTTGGGAACATTACTTTGAGAAGCCACCAGCGGAACTGTGTTGGTGGTATTACATACCCTCTGCAAGGAGTCATGCTCGCATATTTGATAAGTTGAAACGGTTTTTATCTATAATATTATTTAGTTTCGATTTATCATTATATTATATATGCTTAATTGATATGTGTGCACAAGAGTTTGAAAATTGCTGAGGGCGTTAACAATGTCTAATCTTAGGTTGGAAAGAAACCCAAGGTATGTTTTTTTTTTCCTATTCGTTTTATTTTATGTTATGATTAATTTTTATATTTCTTTATTTATTTTCTTCTTAAAAAAAATAAAATAAAATAAAAAAACCCTCCTCCCGTAGTCCCGTGACCCCGTCTCCCTCTTCCTTCCCTGCTGAGCGCCGCCCTCTTTCGCCTCCGCCGTCCTCTCTGTTCACATCCCTCCACCGCCTCTTCTCTCTCCTGTCACCTCGATCGCCGTCGGCCCAGCCACCATCTCCGACATCGCACCTTCTCTCCTTCCCCCGCCCTTCGCGACTGTCACCAGAATTCCCCACCTCCGCCTCGTCTCTCTCTTGCTTGCCTCCTCCTTCGATGCACGCGAGGCCGCCGTCGGGCCAGCCACCATCTCCGACATCGCCATCCCCAGTCCCCTCCGGCTTCCTCTCCTTCCCTCGCCCACCGCTGCATCGCTTTCCCGAGGCCATCCTCGTCGCCTGCGTTGTGCCAAACGCCGCCCCAGTCGCCGCCTCTCCTCCTCTCCTTTTCTGTTCACCGGCGCCGCGCCAGTAGCCCACCAGCGCAGCAATAGCCTCCTTCCGACCACCACAGGTTTTCCAGACCGCCGACGCATCACCACTCCGCCTCCGTCCCCGATATCGCCGTTCGAGATCAACAATCCGCCATCGCCGCTGTTGCTCCTTGTGGCTGCGATTCCTGGGCGCCCTTCCCAAATTCCGAGCACATTCTGAACAGGTATGTACAGCGGTTCCAAATTCCCGTCAATCTCCGCCCGGTATGTACAGGTTCGAAATTGATTTCCCTTGTCACTTGTAATCACATTCTGAACTGAATTTTGTGAACGTGTTTCTGAATTAGTGGCAGGAATGTGTTTGTGTTGTGGATTGTTAGTGGTTAAGTGTTATTTGATATGGGTTAAGGGATTGGTGATGCTTTGATATGATGTGCAAAATTTGGTTGAGAGTTTGTTTAATTTGATCAGACCTCTCCTGATTACTTGATGGTTGAATAAGCCTGTATGAGTTTGAATCCTGGTATATGTGGTATCGAATGCTTATTATTGCTTTTAATTCTTGTGTGTTTCATGCTCCCTGAAGTCACTTGTTTTCATTGATGTTTATTGTGTATGAATGAGCATGATTGCAAGAGTTAGAATTGGTTTTACTCGTGATTATGAGGCTAAATGTTTGCTATTGAGCATGATCTTTACTTTCAAAATAGGGACGAGCATTATCTATAGGGCTGATTTTTCTTCAACTGCTTAGTTGTTGCTTGAGTTAGCTCTTGTCATACTTGATTTTAATGAATTCTTGGATATGGCTTATTACTCTGATTTCTAATTGCTATTATCGAGACAAGCCTAATTACTTTGAGATGGTGCCCATGTTTCAATTTTATTATGCTTGGATGGTTGGAATGTGTTTGGTTGTTGTGTGCTTTCTTTGCTTTTTGTTTTGGCAAGAACCAATTGCAAAGGAGTCTGCCTATATTTTTCCGATTCCAAGATGATTCACAAGGTCAGTTGCATCCAAGGGTTGCTGGAAGTTTCTGCTGAGCACCCAGGACCGTAATTTCTACTCTTTTGTCATATTTTAAGGGTGTTAGTACTTAGGAATAGCCACCTATCTTCCTGAATTTTCTATTTTGATATTCCTTTGTACTAAATTGAATCTGGTGCTGATTTCTATTCTAGTTTTGCTTGTTTTTGCTGCTGTTTGTGGTGTTGGGCAGGTCCTATAACTATGAGAAGTGCTGAATTTTATGGTCTGATCAGAGGCAACACCACTACTTCCGTTTGAGCTAAATGGTTTTTCGAATGCCTGATTACTTTGTGAGTTTCCTCCACCTTTCTTTCTTTCTTTTTATTTACTTTGAAGACAAAGTAAGATTTTAAGCATGGGGTGGGGAATTCAAGTGTAGACCCATCTTTATATATATATGTTAGTTTTTTTTCAATTTTTGTTATGCATTTCATTGCATTTAGGTGTTATTAAAGATACCCATATTGGTTTAGTTTGTCCTCTAATTTATTTTTATGATCTTAATTGCATAAATCCCATGATTTGATTGAATTGCTTGAGAATGATTTTTGGAGCATGATTTGAGAATATAATTGAGCAAGTATGGTTCGTAGTTGAGGTTAAATTAAAATCTAGCAAAAACATAACCTTTGTGAGTTTGTTTTGGCCTTATAGGGACTATTCATAATTAATTCCCTTTTGTTTTTATTGTGTGATTATACTCCCCATATGCTTCTTATTTCAATACCGTATTGCACATGTTGTTGCTTGTGAATTTCAAATGATTGAGGCATGTTTTCTTTAGCCATATTATACCCTATCTACCTTACATATTATCCTTTGCTTGAAGCCCATCTGAGCCTTAAAGCCTATTTTTTTGATAGCTCCACAAAAATATATCCTAGCCAATGATTAGCCTGACCCTATCCGGGAATTATGAGAAAAATTGGTGAAAAAAAATCTTTATGTTGGAGTTGCTTTGAGTGGAGATGATGTATGTATTGTTGTGCATTGCGAGAGGCATAGCCAAAATAAGGTAACCATCTTGCATAATAGAAATGGCTTATTACTAGGGACCTAAGGAGGATAAAATTCACTTAGGAGTAAAAGTCTAGTAAGCTTGGACCTAAGGAGGATAAAATTCACTTAGGGGCAAAAGTAAGCATAAAAGAAAAGAAAAAAAGTCATCATCCAAATGAAAAAAAATGCATAATTTGTATGGCTATTGGAATCGAAGAGCTTATTGATGTGTATTGGAGTTAATGTTATTGGAATGGTTTGCGAAGTATGGATGTTTTAGTGTTGTTCTGGTTGGTTGTTGTTCCTTTTTCCCGGATTTTTAGCACCACAAGCCTACATATTTCCCATGCCTTATGTTCCTACCAAAGCCCCATTGCAACCCTATAAAAGTCCTCATGATGTTATTTGCATGTAATGACTTTCACGGTGTATAGAGCATTTTTGGATCGAGTTGAGAGTTGGATTTTAAAGCCTAAACACATGAGAGCTTGAGTGAAACACATTATCCCGGTGAGGTTGGATTGAATTTGCCTTTTCTATTGGATCGCTCATATACTTGTTAGGATGTTTGTTCTCTTGTTCATGGCTCCTACTACGCGATGTTGCTTTTCTAAATTATAGCATGAAAATCTTATTTGTGGGATAATTAATTCTATATTTGTTTTTCATTGCTTGAGGACAAGCAAAAGTCTAAGCATGGGGTAGTTTGATAGAGTCTATTTTAGTCATGTTTTTAGTATAGATTTGCATATTAATTTAGATCATCTTTATATGTTTTATAGCTTATTTGTTATTATTTAGTTTTCGGAGTCTACACTAGTGTTTTTATATATTTCAGGCATTTTTTAGTTGGATCGTATGAATTCGGAGATCGTGGGATTATTTCGCAAATTGGAAGGAGTTGGCCGGCTTGAATCACAATACTTGGGCTGATGAATTGGAGTGCGGCGCCGATTTACACTGAGCTTCGTTTGGATTGATTTGTGAGTTTCTAATTCTTGTTCCTTATTTCCTATATTGAATGTTTCGACTTCTTTGTGCTTGAATGTTTTATTGTTTTATTCTATCTCGACTGATCAACTTGGTAGAATCAATTCAATTGCTAGGGTTCTGTAAATTCCTGATTGTGAACCTTAACCCAAGTGCCAAACTTATCCCTTTAGGGCTGATTGAACTAATTGGATGGGTAGGAAGTTGGATGTGTTGTTAAATCCTTCTTTAGGGACTGCAAATACCTTGGTTAATCTCTGGTCTTAAAGCTATCAATTGGGTTAAATCCTTCTTTAGGGACTGTTCGATTGATAAGGGTTTCTAGGACTGATTGGACTAGTAACTATATTAGGTCGGGACAAGGGCATTCATAGGAATCATAAAAGGACAAGAGGAAGTTACAATATCAATTCAACCAAATAAAGTGGATAGTTGTAGGTAGAACGATTTTCTCTAAATTGCTTTGCATTTATTTGCTTATAGTTTATTTTATTTTCTTTCTTATTTACACCACTCAAACACACAAAAGATAAGATAGAATAGTTATGTAATCATATGAAAGGAGTAAACTTTCGCCTTTTCCAACAATTAGATAACCCTTTCAAATAACCCTAATTGTATCTACCAATTTTATGTTTATAATTCAAGTTGTTAACATGAATCTCTATTCTTTTGAGTAGGCAATAAACATATAAAAGGCAGTGGATGATCAAAACATAATAAATATTAAAACTTTACCTCAAGTGTGCATGACTATCGTCGGGCTCACCCCGACCCTAGAAGAAGGAAATTAGAAAGCAAACATCATAAAAGAAACTAACTTTAACATTAAAAATAAAACTTCAACTTACAAAACCTTCCAATCGTTCCTCCTCTCTCTCTCTCTCTCTCTTTCTCTCTCTCTCTCTCTCTCCTCTCTCGCCTTCTCTCTCTCTCCTCCTCCTCTCCTTGCGCCGTAAGACGACTTGACTTGAATGAATGAAAATCAGCCCCCTAGGGCTTTATTTATAGGCTTCCTTCCAAGCTAATCAAGGAAAGAATGTCCTATCTATATCTATATCTATCTATCTAATTATTTTAAGATAAAACATGGAAATAAATAATTATATCAACTAGGAATTATATCTAATTTGTGGATAAATCCTCCATGGAGTTGATAGATCTTGATAGGTCTTGATGGAATTTGATAGAATTTGATCTCGAAAATATCTCCATCGGCTTCGGGATAGAACCTTAACAAGATTCACGGACTGCTCGACGTCGGCCACTGGGACTTCCTCGATATCGGGTAGAATTCCTCGATATCGAGTAGCGCTTTCTCCGTCTTCCGCTCAGCAACTCGATTCCGGCTTCTGGATGCAAAGTCGACTTGGATTTTCCTTGATATCCAGTAATTTCCTCGATATCGAGTAACATGTTCTTCGTCTTCAGCCTCTTCGTCGATCTCGGCTCCCAGGATGCTTGTCGACTTGATTTGTACTCGATATCGAGTAGATTTACTCGATATCGACTTGAAGGTTCTTGGCTCAGTATCCTTGTCAATTTCTGGGATCTTTACTCGATTTGGGCTTGGTCGATATCGACTAAAATTACTCGATATGTAGTAATCTCTCAGCTTTCTGCTCTGCTCTTGAAGCGCACTTTCCCGAGTCCTCGTTCGTCGGATTGACGCATATGACCATGTGTTGGAAAGCTCTTTTCGAGGGATACAACTCTCATGAAGACATCAAATCTTGATTCAGAATGATGAATACCGAAAAATGGCCTTTTCTCCAGCTGCACCATTCTTAGCTTCTCCGTGACTTTCCTTTAAGCTCCAAAATGCGTCCGATTTCTGCGAAGTATAACAAAAAACTTGTGTAGACCTCCATATATTGAAAATAAACATATACTACACATATTTTATATTATTTTAACCCAAATGCATGAAATGCATGCAGAAATCGATATAAAAGTAGATGTAAAACATGGCGAATTAGGCTCACAACACTTCCCCGGCAACGACGCCAATTTGTTGTAGGGGGAAATCGAGACTTGAAATTCAAAATATAAGTAAAATAAAGCAAACCAGATTCCGTCCCTTGCAAAAGATTACAAGACTCCCTCCCTATGCAGTAGTGAGAAGTCAGGATCGATCCACGAGGAAGCGTATCAGCGGATCTCAGGTACCTGTAAATCTCACAGGCAGAAAGGCAAACAGAAAGACAGAAAGAAAGACAAAAATAACAAACAAAAGCAGAAAATAAAGCAAGGACACAGAAGCTACTCGATATCGAGCAACAGTCCTCGATATCGACTACAGCAAGTCGACAACAGACATCAAACTTAGACACAGAAACTCGATCTCGACAAACCTTTACTCGATATCGACAAGGCACTACTCGATATCGACTAACAACTCCCCGAGATCGACAAAGACAGAAACTTTAAAGATGCAATCTTGGAACACAAAACTCAGATTTCGGTGAAAAACTTTCGTTATTAACAAATAGGAATATAGAGGCTTTCGCATAAACCCTAATTGTTACTAACCCTTTTTCACATAATTAATCCAAGTTGCATTAAGATCACTTTCGCTTCAATAATACAAACAAGGTTCACCTTCAACTTTCGCAAAATAATCATGCTTATAGGGATAGAAGAAGAATCGCATAGAAAGATCAAACCTACCGCGTCATCATACATGGCCACTGTCGGAGTCACCTCGACCCTAGAAGTGGGTGGACTACTCGCTCTTCATTATCAAGAAACTCATCAATAAACAAAAGAAACTAACTTGCATTAAAATAAACCAAAGAAAGCTTACAACCGAACAGGCCAAATCCGCTTTCGCCTTTCCACCTTGCTCGCCACAAACTCTCTCTTTCTATATGTAACTACTTACTTGTTCTCTCTGAAATTGAATGAATAAAAACCAGCCCCTAAGACTTTATTTATAGGCTTCCAACCCTTGCTAATCAAGGTAAGAAAGTCTATCTATATTTATATCTAAATATCTAAAGGCTTAAAGATAAATAAATGGAATAAAGGAATTAAATCCATAATTATATCTAATGTGGATAAAATATCTTCTCCTGTGACTTGATAGCTCTTGATAGATGTGGATAGAATTTGGTCTCGAAAATATCACCATCGGCTTCGGGATAGAAACTTAACAAGATGTCCGGATAGTTGGGAATCCGCCAGTGAGACGTCCTCGATATCGAGTAGGAGTCCTCGATATCGACTAGCATTTTCTCCATATCGACTTGGGTTGTCCTCAGCAACTCCATGTCGGCCAACAGAACACATGTCGACTTGGGTTGTCCTCAATATCGAGTAGCTTACTTGATATCGACTAACTTCTGCTCGGCTCCCCAGTGCTCAGCTTCGTCGATCTCGGTTCTGGACATGGAAATCGACCAAGTGTTTCCTCCATATCGACTAATTCTTGTCAATATCGACTAACCTACTCCTGCTCCCAGCTTCTCTGGTCGATTTCTGGGGTCTTTACTCAATCTGGGTTACTCGATATCGAGTAAAACAACTCGATATCGAGTAAGTCTCTCAGCTTTCTGCTCTGTTCTTGAAACGCACTTTCCCGAGTCCTCGTTCGTCGGATTGACGCATATGACCATGCATTGGAAAGCTCTTTCCGAGGGCTACAACTCTTATGAAGATATCAAAGCTTGATTCAGAACGAAGAATGGTGAAAAATGGCCTTTTCTCCAGCTGCACCATTTTTAGCTTCTCCATGAGTTTCCTTTAAGCTCCAAAGTTCGTCCGATTTCTGCGAAATATAACAAAAACTTGTGTAGAACTCCATATATTGCAAATAAGTGTAAACTACATAGATTCTGTATTATTCTAAACCAAATGTATGAAATGTATGCAGAAATCGATATAAAAGTAACTGTAAAATATGGGGAATTAGGCTCACAACAATAGACGTTGGTAGCAAAAAGGATTGCATGAGAAAAATTGGTTTAGCACTCAGATTATATTTGATAAGAACTTTCCTCCCTTCTACAGATACAGAGGATACAAAGAAAGTTTCCCTGTTAACCCGACCATTAATGATTGGGCAACCCAGATACTTCTCTACGTTATTAGATTGGGGGATACCAAGGGAGTTCGTAATTATGTTGATAGTAGTAGAGGATGTATTTGGAGACACTTGAAAGCTCGATTTTTGAAGATTGACCTTCTTACCCGAGACGAGACATAATCTTTGTATAATGGAATTAACTTTGAAACATGTCGTTTGTGAACTTTTGGTAAAGATAATGATATCGTTAGCAAATGCAAGGAGGGGGAAAGATACTTTCCCCCTCCCAAATGGGAATCCCAATTCCTTGTTTATAGTTGACTCACGTTGCAAGGTACGTGCCAAGACTTCTGCTGTTAGAATAAATAGGAATGGAGACAAAGGGTCACCTTGCCTGAGACCCCTTGAAGGGGTGAAAGGAATAGATGGTTCATCATTGATGAATATAGGGTAGGATACTGTGGTAACGCATTCGTGGATCCACCTAATAAATCCAGAAGCAAAACCAAAATTGTTTAAAACCTGAAAAAGGAAAGACCACGCACTCCGTTCGTCATTCTGACCACAAAGCACCCACCTTTCATTCCACCACCCAACACTACAAGCCACCATCATCCTCCACCACTCTCCATCACAAATCAGCCAAAATCCACCCACATTGTGGCATTCAGAGTGTTTATAATCATACAAGGGGCAAATGTCGCTCTTTTCGGTAAAGATTCTCGAGTTTCGATGCTTCGACACCGCCGTCGGAGCAACTTGAGCCAAGTCGGAGCAACCCGGAGGAAGATCGTAGTTGCCCAGCAAAACAACACCTGCAGCAGCACCCGCGGCCGCACCCGCTACCAAAACAGTAGCTCTTGAATTTCGAGCAGAAACCGCGGTTCTCAAAACCGCATCCACGACCACCCCCTTCGGCCTCCTTTTCCATTTTTTTCGACGCTTGGATCATCTTAAGTGCCCTTTCTCCGCTCTTTCCAGTCCATTATTGATAGAATAGTATGGCGAGACCCCATGGTTTGTCTAGTGAACAAAGGAAGAAATGGGATGACTTTGAGGGTCGGGAAATATTGTCGACAAAATTCATCCATTTGCCCACTCTGAGAATACTTAGGATGGAACAAATAGTGCGTCAATTGTTAGAAAAATGGGGTTTGAGAGAATTTGTTACAAAGAATGCCCCGACTTATCCAAGCTTAGTTTGTGAATTCTTGAGTACGTTGAGGGAAAACCGGGATGGTGGCATTGATTTTACGCTAAGGGGAAGGGCTTATCATTCAGATAGGAGACGATTTGCTAGGGCTTTTGAAGTATCCGCCCAACCCACTAACGATTGGTACAAAATCCCTAGGCCTACCACCACCACCTTCTGGCAGAGAGCGATTGGGCGTATCATAAGGCCCAAGGTGGGAGAATATAACTACAAAATCCTCCACCCACCCTTACGGCTTTATCACAAGGTGTTGAATAACACCTTCCTTGGGCAAGCAGAGATCAACAAGGTGTCCTTGAGTCCTTTGGCTTTCCTATGGTGCTTGACTCGGAAGGCGAACACAATCCGGATTGCGTAGGTTTGTTTTTAGAGCACTGCAAGGAGGTAATAAAGAAGACATCGCCTATCGGTTTTGGGGGTCTTATCACTTTGATAGCTTTCGAGCATGGGGTTGACACTTCAGACCTTCAGGATTCGATGAGTGATCTTTATCTCTTAGACTTGTCGGCGTTAAAGAGGGAAAATCATTTGGTGGGAGAGGGTCCCTCCTTCATCTAGCAGGCAGGGAAGAACAACGTCCATCGAATTCAGCTACCTAGGCATTTTCCCTTTGGACCGACGGCTGAGGATTTCTACATTCCTCACGATGATCCCCAAGCGCTCCTTGCTTTGGGATTTGTACCGGCTGATGATGAAGCGGGGGGAATGAGACAGAGGGAAATAAGGACGATGAAGAGGATGTTCAGCCTAGTGTGCCCATGGACTTCCAGCCTGGGCCATCTCATGGGGGCGCTGGCTCTTCTGGCACTTCGAGAGGAGATGAGCCCTCCTTATGGGCACTTCAGCGGCAGATGGAGTCCTTGAGAGTTGAGTAGCACAACTTATGGGAGAACCAGCAGGACCTACACCAGGAGTTCTCCTACATTCGTGAGGATGTCCAGGGCCTATCCGTGGACCTTACCACGATTCGAGAGTCACATACCCAGCTTCCTCAGCAACAGGCTGAGTGTGATCGTCGCCAGGAGGACTTTAACCATTTCCAGATTGAGGGTCATAGGGTTCAGATGGAGGCTATTGAGCGCTTGCATCAGCGCCAGGAAGAGTTTTTTCACTTTGCCTATCCGACGTTCCTGTCGTACCAGCCTCCACCTCCACTTCATGAATTTAGAGCTTTCGGAATTCGCCAACTTCATTGATCCTCATGTTACACTCCTTCACCGCCCAATAGGCCTTGTGTTGGAGCTCGACCGGAAGATGATACACTTTTCCATACACCAATCGATATGGTGACATACCAATTGGGGTCTTTTATGCCGTACGATAGGCCCACAATGCATCATCCAATCTCAAACTCCAATCCTTATGATTAGGGGAAACCGTCTTCTCCAAGATTGCTTTGATTTCGCGATTTGAGACCTCGGCTAGCCCATTGATTTTTGGATGATAGGCGGTGGACACCTTTTGCGTCACATGGTATTTCTTGAGTAGAGCACTCACCGTTTTATTGCAAAAGTGTATCCCCCTGTCGCTTATCAATGCTCGTGGTACACCGAATCTAGAAAAGAGATCCTTCAAGAACCCTGCAACAACTCGTGAATCATCAATTTTGGTTACTTTTGTCTCCACCCACTTGGAGACATAATCCATCACAAGTAATGTATAAAGGTTCCCAAAGGAGCTAGGGAAAGGCCCCATGAAATCAATTTCCCAAACATCAAATATTTCACAAAACATTAAACGCATTTGGGGCATTACAATAAGTGCGAGCATCACGAAAAATATGAGGCCAAAAGAATCCTGAATCGAGCACTTTCTTAGCGGTTTTTCGTGGTCCGAAATGACCACCACAAGCATGTGAATGAAAAAACTCAAGGACAGAAAGTACCTCGTCGTCGGGAAGACATCGACGAATTACCTCCGCACAATGCTTCCATAGGAAAGCTAGGGTCATCCCACACATAGTACCTTGCATCATGACGGATCTTGTCCTTCTTGGCCTTTGGAAAGTTTGGTGGGAACACTGCCATCACAATAAAATTCACGATATCCGCATACCAGGGTTTAGGAGTGTGTGCCGCCATCAACGACATCATCGGAAAGTCAAAAGAGTCGGTTGTAGGGTTGGCCGCAGGTGCGGCCCCCTGGGATGCGGGTGCTGCCATTCCAGAACTCTCCCCACGGCTATGAGCCCTTTTTCCGTCGTTGTGTAGTTCCGTTGAGCTACGTTTAACATAATGGATGCATAGTAAATCACATGCGAAGCTTGTTCAATCTTCTGCCCAAGCACAGCTCCCACCGCATAGTCACTTGCATCGCACATCAACTCAAACGGCTTGGACCAATCTGGAGCTTGGATGATAGGTGCACTTGTAAGCCTCTTCCTCAACTCATTGAATGCCTCCATATATTTTGTCATCAAATTCAAATGTTGTCTCCTTCTTCAGAAGTTCACATAAGGGTGCGGTAATCTTCGAAAAATCCTTGATGAACCTACGATAGAAGCATGCATGACCAAGAAAAGAGCGAATTTCTCGCACATTAGTAGGATAAGGCAAGGATTGAATGATATCAATCTTTGCCTTATCAACTTCAATTCCCTTTCGGGAGACAATGTGGCCCAGAACGATTCCCTCCTCAACCATGAAGTGACATTTTTCAGAATTTAGGACTAGATTGGTCTCTACACATCTCTTAAGTACCAATGTTAGATGGTCCAAGCAAGAATCAAAATCATTTCCATGGATGGTGAAATCATCCATGAAAACCTCTATAAAGTGCTCAATATACTCAGAAAATATGCTTACCATACACCTTTGGAAAGTACCAAGTGCGTTACACAATCCAAATGGCATTCTGCGGTATGCGAATGTGCCTAAAGGACATGTAAATGTCGTTTTTTCTTGGTCCTCTGGTGCAATGGCAATCTGGAAATACCTTGAGTAGCCATCTAAGAAACAATAAAAGGGCTGCCTAGCAAGACGCTCAAGCATCTGATCAATGAATGGAGGGGGAAGTGATCCTTATGAGTCACCGCATTCAACTTGCGGTAATCAATACATACTCTCCAGCCCGTTTGGACTCGTGTAGGAACTAGCTCACCCTCTATGTTCTCTACCACTGCGACGCCTCCTTTCTTAGGCATCACTTGTGTTGGACTTACCTAGTTGCTATCCGAAATGGGGTAAATCATGTTGGCTTGAAGGGGTTTCATCACTTCCTTCTTCACCACCTCCATCATCGGTGGGTTGAGCCTCCTTTGTGGTTGTCGTTATGGATTGGCTCCATCCTCTAGCAGAATCCGGTGCATACACATGGCAGGACTAATCCCTTTGATATTCGCTATTGTCCACCTCAAGGTTGTCTTGTTCTCCTATAGCACCGCAACTAACCTCTCCTCTTGACTTTTGTTGAGCTTGTTAGATATGACGGGCAACGTATCACCATCCCCTAAGAATGCGTACTTGAGGTGATCCAGCAAAGGTTTGAGCTCAACTTCAGGTGCCTGCAAAATAGAAGGAAGAAGCTTTTCCTTCGGGAGAGTTAGTTCATAAGGTCCCCCATTATAGGGGGAAGTATAAGCCGGTTGAGCTATTAGCTTCATCAGAGTCTCCTGCAGGTTAGTAGGAATAGCATAATAGCAAGCTCATCCAGAGGAGCCTCTAAAATCACCTGCAGATCATCATCATTACTAATCTCAAGAATATCTTCAATACATGGCTCTATAACATCAAGAAACCATAAGGAATGATCGTTTGAAGGAAATTTAATGGCATCAAAAATACTATACTCTACGTTCACACAATAAAAATCCATAGTAAGAGAGCCAGCATGAACATCAATTTTCGTTCTGGCGGTCTTCAAGAAAGGCCTACCCAAGAGGATAGGTGCATCAGGAGAGCCGTGTTCCACATCCAAAACGAAAAAATCAGCAGGAAAGATCAAAGAATCAAACATCACAAGAACATCCTCAACAAAGCCTCTAGGATATATATGAGAGCGATCCACTAGTTGAATCACTACTCCTGTTTCATGCAAAGTACCAAGTCCTAGAGTTTTATAGAGAGAGTAATGTATAACATTGATAGATGCTCCTAAGTGTAACATAGCTCTTTCAAACTTAGTCTCACCTATCGTACAAGGAATAGTGAACATACCTGGATCGCTACACTTCTCGGGCAATCGTTGTCGAAACATAGCGGATACATGCTCACTCACCTGTACTTTTTGCTTCCCCTTCAACTTTTGGTTCCTCTTTATCGTGTATAGTTCCTTCAAAAACTTAGCGTATCGAGGAATACTTTTAATGAGCTTGAGAAAAGGGATATTTACCTCACATTTGCTAAATGCTCCGACAATCTCTTTGCCACTCTCCGGTCTCCTAACTTCCTTCAAAGCATCCGGGAAGGGCGGAATAGGTTGATAGAGGTTGAGATATGGAGTTTTGGATGAAGATTCATCCAAAGACAAATGGACACGGGTGCTGCCTTCATTGGCCGCGGGTGCTGCTATTACAGACTCACCCCCAGAATTGGCCACAGGTGCGGTTTTTGTGGCCGCGGGTGCGGTTTTCTAGTGACGATCTTCCATCTCGGATTTCTCCTAATCCTCGATTTGGGAACCTCCATCCTTCTTGTTTTCATCCTCTTTTCCACCCAGAGGAGTGCCACTCCTAAGGGTGATGGCGATGACGTTCTTCTTGGGGTTCACCACCGTTTGCGACGGTAGCTTCCCAGAGTCTCGAGCTTGTAGTTCGCCCACCATTTGAGCCAATTGGCTCACTTGTTTCTTTGTTGTCTTCAGCGCTTGTGCCAGTTGAGTATTCTGTTCTAGGATAGCTTTGAGAGTATCCTCAATTAATGAGTCTCCTTGTTGAGGACCCTTCTGTCTGTTATCAAACTATTGGCAGTATTGGGGTCCTCCTTGCTGATTGAACGGAGGTTTTTGTTGATTGTTCTTCACACCATAGCCCTGTTGGTAACTTGCATTATAGTTATTGGAATTGAAATTGTTAGCAAAATTACCATACCTTTGCCCTCGTGGAACAAAATCTCCCATTGCATTCAACTCCATATCTTGCTCCTGCAACATGGGACAAGCATCCATGGGATGACTTGGGTCAGAACAGAGCACACACGCCTTGAGTTGTTGTGGGGTTCCTTTAAACATCATCCGTTTCATCATCTCCGTCATCTCCGCCATATCGCTCTACAGAGTAGAGTTTGAGTCAATTGCTAGCACCCCACGCGCATGTCCACTTTTGCTGATTTGTCTAGATCCCTCAGAAAGGTATGAAAACACCTTTCAAGCAGCATTGGGTGTTTTGTTCAAGAGATTGCCTCCACAGGCGGAATTCACCATCTTGCGCTCTTCGTCAAGCAACCCATTGAATAGAAAAAGCATCAAATCTTTCTTTGAAAACCCATGGTAAGGGCAGCTAGAGCAAAGCTTTTTGAAACGCTCAAAGTACTCATAAATGGTTTCTGTAGCCTGTTGTTCACTGCTGCTGATATCCTTTTTTATGCTATTTAGCTTTATCCCAGGAAAGTACTTATCTAGAAAGAGACGCTTCAATGTAGTCCATGCGGTTACACTACCCGGGGGAAAATAGTAGAACCACTCATTAGCGGTATCCTTGATCGAGAATGGGAATGCCCTCAATTTGATTTGCTCCTCCGTGACATTGCCTGGCTTCATCCCCACCACGAGAGTATGAAATTCCGACAAGTGCTTGTGGGGGTCATCACCACTCAACCCATGAAATTTGGGTAAGAGATAGATCACCCTAGACTTCAGCTCAAAGTTCACACCTTGCCCAAGTTGGGGGAATTGCACCGCCAACGGTTGTTTGGCCAAGTCCGGTGTCGTAATCTCCTTAAGAGTTCAGTTATCTTCATTAGCCATCTCTATACTTTCTTCTTCTCCTTGGTCAAAAGGTAGCTCGCGAAAGCGATCACGAGCTTCTCGCCTCAATGTAGAGAGAGTCTTCTCGATCTCTGAATCAAAAGACAATAAAGATAAGTTAGTAGAACGAGTGCGGACCATATACGTGGTCCACACCTAAGTTAGTAATCAAACACACAAAGTGAACAATAATAATTCCCCGGCAACGGCGCCAAATTTTGACATGACAAAATCGTCGGATTCCTATCAAAAGAATATCCAAACTAACCAACTAGTATAGCTAGTAAGTCCAGAGTCGATCCATATAGAACTACCGTTACTTTAAGAGTTATAATCACCAACAAGAGTAAACAAGGGGGGTTGTAGAGATGTAAAGATGCAAAGAATTGAATAAGTAAATAATGGTAATTGTTGTAAACAATGATGAATGAGATGTTTCACCTACGATTCTGAACTTTGGTTCGTCTCCTTGATCATAGTTCTTTCTTCTAGTTGTATATTTTCTATATCCACTCTTATCTTCATTTAAATAGATTATTAGTCCTATGAGTCATAATAATCCCTTATTCCTAGGCAATCTTAACACAGATTAAGGTTTAATCCTAGGAATAGCACTAAGTCTCAAGATATATTAAGCTTATAAGCAATATTAATTCCCTAAAGAACTAACATTTAACCTATAGTCAATTTCTTTTACAATCAAGCTTTTCTATGAGCAAACAAGTAAACTAACCCTTTAAAGTACAATATTTACATCTAAATGACCCTAAAACTAATCTATAATACCTATCTAAATATGCATTATCAATGATGTTGAGCAAGTTTTCACCAATCATACAATGTTGTGCAATTTTATTCGATCGATGAGGAAAAATAAGACCATGTTGAGCAGCAATATATTGAGCAACTATGAAAACATAAATAGAGAAAATAAGATCATGTTGCCAACAAAGTGTTGTTGTTGTGCAAATATAAACTATTGTTGAGCAAAAATAAGATGATGTTGAGCAAGTTTTCACCAATCATACGATGTTGTGCAATTTTATTCGATCGATGAGCAAAAATAAGACCATGTTGAGCAATAATCTATTGAGCAACTATGAAAACATAAATAAAGCAAGTAAGATCATGTTGCTAACAAATTCACAAGTGTCGATTGTTGTGCAAATATAAACTATTGTTGAGCAAAAATAAAATGATGTTGAGAAAATTTTCCCCTATTACCCTTCAATGTTGTGCAATTTTATACGATTGATGAGCAAAAATATTACGATGTTGAGCAAATATAATATGTTTTTGAGCAAATATCTACCAATAAACCATGTTGTGCAATTATATTCTATTAAAAAGTAAAGAATCATATTGTGAAAAAATAAATTTAAGGTATGGAATTATAAGCTAAATAATAAGAAATAAATAAGGTATTACACAATTTCCGATTTTATACAAAAAAAAAACGGTTTTCCTAAAACAAATATAAAAAGCAACCATTGGAAATGTCTAGAACACTTTTCTCATTCTAGAAGTTCTCCATCACCTTCGTTTTGTTTCATCCTCCAGCTAAATCTACTCTCTCTTTCTCTGCGAGATTTCTTCACGCTTGATTATAGGCTTGTGGAGACGAAATCTATCATATACATCAGCATGTCATCAGATCCGAAAGGTTTGATTTCGTGTATTCCGTATATTATAGTTTAAATTAGAACGAATTGTGTTTAGGGTTTAGTTTTCATGAAAATCAGGAAATTGCGCTTATTCAAGAGGTTTGAATGTTTATAATCAAGCAGGTATTCAGCCTTCCAAGAGCTACCGTTGCTAATTAAATTACTTGCACCTTATAATTTGTAGTTAATGTGATGGATTTATCATTCAATAATTTTGAATTTTATACGGTATAAAATGCCTTCTATTACAATGTGATTACTTCCAATATTTGTAGAAATTGATTGTAAGTGTTCATTCTATAGGTAAACATCCCCAGAGTTTAAGTGATTCACATGTTCTACAATGTCCAAATCGAATTTCCAAGAGATAAAAAAGATCTAGAGTTAAACCTCCAGTAGTTGATTTATATAGAGATTCACCTCCCTTCAAAGATGAACTCTTTGATGATAATGAGCCTGGTAAAGCCTATGAAGTAGGGGATGGTTGTCGGTCATACTTGAATCCAAAGATTGTCAACCACTTGTTCGAAAAAACAGTAAGAAAGAAGTTCCCTCTGTGACTGCTCTTCCTGTTAGCACTGTTGGTGTGGAAACCGTTGAAATTGCAAGGTTGGATAACCATTCACCTAATGAGACAGTTGTTCAACATGTAAACCCAACTGTGCATATCATCATGTTGTGAGCTAAATTTACCATATTTTACAGTAACTTTAATATCGTTTTTTGCATACTTTACATACATTTGGGCTAGCTAGTACAGAATCTATGTAGTTTATGTTTATTTGCCAAATTATGGAATCTACACCAGTTTCTGTTTAAATTTGCAGAATTCGAGACATTTTACAGCAACTCTAAGGAAGGTCAGAAAAGCTCGGAAAACCAATACAGAAGTCCAAGGTCAAAGAAGCAGCGGAACCAAGAGAATCAAGCTGAAAGCCCAGGCTACTCGATCTCGAGTAGGCCCTACTCGATCTAGACGAGCATGTCCGAGCACAGGCCTTGTCGACTAGGAGCCAGACCAACCCAACTCCGGAGCCCTACTCGATCTCGACAAGCCCTAGTCGAGATCGACGACGCCTCAGCACCACACCCGGAGTCGACGAGGAGAGGAGGCAAGCCGAGGATGAGGACGACCAGGCAGCACTCGCTGCCAGCGACTCGACTCGCTGCAGCAGACCGCTCGCTGCCGCGGAAATCTTCGCTGCCAGCAGGACGCACCAAGACGAGGGAGCTCGCCAACTCGCTCCAGCGGAGGGGGGCTCTCGCACCTGCGGATCGACGACCTCGCTGCAGCAGAAGGGGCAACTCGCGGAAGCGGAAGGGAAGACCCAACTCGATGTCGACGAGCCCTTGTCGAGGTCGACGAGACCCGTGAGCCAAGTCCGAGCGACATCGAGCACCAGCTAACCGAGACGACGAAGCCGAGCCAGTCGACAACACTCCTACTCGATGTCGAGGAGACCCTAGTCGACATCGACGACGAATCCAGAAGCTATTGACGTGGCTTGACGAATCCTACTCGGAGTTGGAGTCCTTGGAAGCCGAGAAGACCAAAATCTATTCGATTTTATCTACATCTATCATGGAAGAGAGTTTTATCCACTTGAGACAATTTAGATATATTTAGATTTAATTTCTTTATCACTTTTATTTATCATTAAGCATTTTAGATATAGTTTTAGATATAGATATAGATATTATATCCTTGATCAGCAAGGGTTAGAAGGCTATAAATAAAGCCCTAGGGGCTAGTTTTTCAGAGAGACAATCACATAATACAATCTGAGGGGGAGAGAAGTAGTTCCACAGAGACAGTTTAGGGGTTCTAAGGTTTTTAGGGTTTTGGCTTTCTGCGAAAGTTGATTGCCGGGATTGTAAAGGCTTTTGAATATAGTTTAAATGCAAGTTTCTTTTCATCAATCAATGTCTGCAATTGCAATGAGGCGTGAGTAGTCCACCCACTTCTGGGGCTGGGGTGAGCCCGACGGTGGCCATGTGAGATGATGCAGTAAAGGTCAGATCTTTTTATGCAATTCGTCTTCTAACCCTATGAGCATGATTCTTTTGCGAGAGTTGATGGTGATCCTTGTTTGTATTATTGAAGCGAAAGTGATCTTAATGCAACTTGGATTAATTATGTGAAAATGGTTAGTAACAATTAGGGTTTATGCGAAAGCCTCTATATGCCTATTTGTTAACAATGAAAGTTGTTTGATGGAAAGCATGATCTTTTATGCCTTTATGTGTTACTTTGCATGATTATCGTTGTGGTGTTGATACCCTAGCCTTGGAAGTCTTTAATTATATTGATTTATTTCTGTCGAAAATCTGAGTTCTTTGTTCGAATTTAAAGTTTCTGTCTTTCTTGTCGATACAGAGGAGAGCCTTGTCGATCTCGAGTAGGACCCTAGTCGACATCGAGTAGAGTCTTGTCTAGGTCGAGTTGAGATTTCTTCTGTTGTCGTCGATTTTTAGTTTCTGTTTTCGATTTTTGACTTACTGTTGTCGATTTCGACTAGCCTTGTCGAGATCGAGTAAGCTTCTGCCTTGCTTTGTTCTTTACTTTCGTTTGCTTTTGTTCTTTACTTTCTTTCGCTATTTTCTGTCTTTGCTTTGTCTTTTCTGCTTTTATTTCTGTCTTTCTGCTGCTTTTCTGTGAGAATCTGTTGCTACCTAAGAACTGCTGACGTGCTTCCTCGTGGATTCGATCCTGACAACCTTCTACTACAACTAGAGGAAGTCTTGTATTTATTTGCTGAGACAGGGAAGTCAGTCTGAACTTTATTTTATATTTATTTCATACTTGACCATCCTCCTGCAACAACACATCACATCTGATGAACAAACGGATACTACACACACACACAACCTAAAACAGAAAACAGGCTGATGATTGTGGGGAATGAGAGGAACACAAGACAAAAAAATCTCCCTTCATTGAAGGCACGTTCAAGCCCACGCTTGCTGGTGTCATCATTGAAAAAAATGAATGACAAGAAGAAGAAATTCATTCATGATATTGGGTTTGGATTTTTGTTCAACTTGGATATTGTTACCCTACTACTGCATCTTTCATATTGGTTAGTGGATCAGTTTGATTCTAAAAAGTGTTGCTTGGTGCTGGGTAATGGAGGAGAACTTGAAATTGCATAAATAGATGTGCATATCACAATGGGTTTCCCCATGGGGAAGGTGGTTTTAGTTGGAAGAAAAACAGCTAAAGAGAATTTCAATCTTGTGCAAGATTAGAGAAGCACATTTGAGGTCCAGAATAATATAAAAACAGCTATGGTGATGGATAAATTGATAGTTGACACTGACTGTGGTGATCAATTCCTTGTGAACTTTATTATTATATTAGACTCTATCGTGGTTGATACTCTATGAAACGGGCATGCCAACCACAGTTTAATAAGAGTAGTTCCTGAATTGGGTGACATGAAAGACCTAAATTGGTGTGGTGTCGTGTTGGAAAGTTTGGTTGACGGAAAGAAAAGCTAGGAAAAGAACAAGAATGGCCATTTCAGAGGGCCTCTATTATTCTTGGTTGTATGTATTTTTTTTAAACCTTTCCTCTGATGTTAACTTAATTTCTTTACAATGTAGGTAGTACCCATGTCAGCACTGCCTACTTTTACCACGATATCTACAATATTCTTCATGTCAGCATTCCCCGCTCCATCATAATACTGACATATGTTTATCACCTTGGTGTGTCAATTGTTTTATATGCATAGGGTGAAACTATTCACAAGCACTGCACTCAGAAGAATGAGTCGTTCTTTCCCAGTGTTTGTTGGCATGAATTACAAAATTTTGCGCAAACGAGAAACTGATGATATTAGTACCGGAGGCTTTGGTCGTGGCTTAGTCCAGGCTCGCCAAATTGTTCATCCCCATCAAGACATACCGTCTACATCTTGTTTGCGCACTACTACATAAAACGATGAAGGCACCAGTCACCCAGCTGATCCAAAAAAACAACCACTCCCAGTAGAGGTTTATATGAATTCTTTAAACCAATTCAATCTAATATTGGTGCAATGTAGCATGTTCTGATATTTACTGGTTATTTTTTATTCTTGTTTTTTATGTGTTGTTATCTTCTAGAGTTGGATAATGTTTTTTGTTCAAAAAACTTATGTGCTTGCATTTGCTATATCCGATTTTTTTGAGTGGTCTACAAATGTACCGCCTGAACTACAACATGATGACAAGGTGTAAAGACTTCTACATGGGGCAAACCAATTTCTAGGGATGGAAGATGTAACCCCTGAGCCTGCTACAGATGTTGTTGACATGTCTTATATGAATGACTCTCCAAACACAAATTTTAACGACTCCCAAGAAAAATTTTGGTCAGACCTTGCTTTCTTAGATTGCATTACTCAGATTGAAATGGCGTATTAGAATAAGCAACAATTGAAATCAAATATAAAAGTAGATGGGGAATTTTCCTTTGATATATTTCTAAACGATCCTGTTTTTAAGAAAGATAAAGGGACATCACAGAACACTGGAGATGCAAACAACAATACTAATGAACCAAACCAAGCTCCTCAAGATGGCCATGGTCATCTGCCAATACACCGGGATGTTCATGCTAAAACTGCAGACACATTATGCACAACTCCAAATCCCCTACCCACTCAATGGAGGATTTACTTACTTTAGATAAGGAGATATAGATATAGATAGATATTTCCTTCCTTGATTAGAAAGGAATGGAAGCCTATAAATAAAGCCTTAGGGGCTGGATTTTATTCATTCAATTTTCAGACACAATTAGTTACACATAGAGAGAGTAGAGGAGAGAGCTTGTGGCGAGAGAAGTTGGAAAGGCGAAAGCATATTTGGCTTCAATTCGTTGTAAGCTTTCTTTAGTTTATTTAATGCAAGTTATTTCCTTTTGTTATTTGATGTCTTTCTTGATAATGAAGAGCGAGTAGTCCACCCACTCCTAGGGTCGGGGTGAGCCCGGCGATAGCCATGTAAGGTGATGCGGTAAAGGTTTGATCTTTTTATGCAATTCGTCTTCTATCCCTATGAGCATGATTCTTTTGCGAGAGTTGAAGGTGATCCTTGTTTGTGTTATTGAAGCGAAAGTGATCTTAATACAACTTGGGTTAATTATGTGAAAAAGGGTTACTAAGAATTAGGGTTTATGCGAAAGCCTCTATATTCCTATTTGTTAATAACAAAAGTTATTTGATGAAAAACATGATATTTTATGCCTTTATATGTTATTTTGCATGGTTATCGTTGTGGTGTTGATACCCTGGCTTTGGAAGTATTTTAGTTTATTGAATTTATTTCATTGAAAATCTGCGTTCTGTGTTCGAGAGTTTCCATCTTTATGTTTCTGCTGTTTTTCGACATCGAGCAGGTTTTTGTCGATATCGAGTTGATCTACTCGATATCGAGGAGAGTTTTACTCGACATTGGTCTCTTCTGCTGGTCTTCGTTTATGTTGTCGATATTGAGTCTCTATTGTCGATTTGCTTTAGTTGATATCGAGGACTGTTAGTCGATATCGAGTAGTTCTGTTGCTTTGCTTTCTTTTCTGCTTTTATTTGTTATTTTTGTCTTTCTTTGTGTCTTTCTGTCTGTGAGATTTACAGCTACCTGAGATCCACTGACACGCTTCCTCGTGGATCGATCCTGACTTTCCACTGCTGCATCGGGAGGAAGTCTTGCTATTATTTGCGTGGGCACGAATCTGGTTTGATTTATATTTCATTATATTTTAAACTTGATTTCCTCCTACAACAAGTGTCTCCAAAATTGGATTACAATTCGATCCATTTGTCCACTTTGTCGATCACCTCTTTAGCCATAGGTCTATTGTATATCCGTTGTGAGAAGACAGTGTAGTTGCAACTATTTATGGGGGGGGGGTTAATTTAAGGAAATGTAGGATATGAATGGAATTTTGTGTTTGACAATATTTGTATATGATTTCCATTCAAATCATACCAGTGTATTTTGTAACATTTTGGGGTACTTGGTGTATGTAAATGCATAATATTAATGAAATTTGTGTACTGTTATATTTGTTTGTGATTTCTGTTATATCATATTTGTCTTGATGGTTGAGTATGACATTGTGTTTTATTTGACGGAAAAAGACCATCTCAACCTTGATGAATTTGCTCATATATCCTGTGTGGATTTGAAATAAATATAAAACATATTTTTCCCAAAATCATGCACGGTTGTGCATCCTAAAATAGTGCTGACACTAATATAAGTTAGAAGTAGTGGTGACACTGGCCTTGTATTTTTTTTATTTTGATGTGTATGTGGTAGGAAGCGTTTTTTAATGCCCAAAGTATTGTTCACATTTTTGTCATATTAGTTTGAAGTAATGTTGACACCATACTTGGATTTTTTTATTTTGTAGTGTATGTGGTGACACTATGTGGTTGTTGTCCAAAGTACAGCTGACAGTGATATCAGTTACAATTAGTGGTGACACTGACCTTGTATTTTTTTGATTTTGAAGTGTATGTGGTGGCAATAGGTGTTTAATGCCCATAGTATTGTTGACATTGTTGGATACATTAGTTTGAAGTAGTGGTGTCACCAGTTTGGTGGTTTCTGATATTGAAGTTTATGTGGTGACACTAGGTGGTTGAGACCCAAACTAGTGCTGACACTGATACCAGTTACAAATAGTGGTGACACCAGACTTGTATTTTTTTATTTTGTAGTGTATGTGGTGATACTATGTGGTTGAGGTCCAATGTAGTGGTGACACTGATATTAGTTACAAGTAGTGGTGACACTGACCTTGTATTTTTTGATTTTGAAGTTTATGTGGTGGCAAGAGGTGTTTAATTCCCATAGTATTGTTGACATTGTTGGTTATATTAGTTTGAAGTAGTGGTGTCACAAGTTTGGTGGTTTTTGATATTGAAGTTTATGTGGTGACACTAGGTGGTTGAGACCCAAAGCATTGATGACAGTGATATCAGTTACAATTAGCGGTGGCACTAACCTTGTCTATTTTCATTTTGAAGTGTATGTGGTGGCAAGAGGTGTTTAATTCACATAGTATTGTTGACATTGTTGGTTAGATTAGTTTGAAGTAGTGGTGTCACCAGTTGGATGTTTTCTGATATTGTACTGCTGACACTGATATTAGTTACAACTACTGGTGATATCAGTCTTGTATTTTTTGATTTTGAAGTGTATGTTGTGACATTTATATTTGCCCAATAATAGATTGTATTTGCACAATAATCGAGGGTTGAGAAACTTGTGCTCATATAATAAAATTGCACATAGGGGGCTTAGTCGAAATTTGCTCAACATCATCTTATTTTTGCTCAGCAATAGGTTATTTTTGCATCACACTTGAGACTTGTGAAATTTTGCCCAATATGATTCTATTTTGTTTCTCAATATAATTTTATACTTTCTCAATAGAGTATTACACACCATGGTCTTATTTTTCTCATTAATAGAATAAAATTACACAACATATGGGGGGATTGGTGTAAATTTGCTCAACATCACCTTATTTTTGCTCAATAGTAATTTTATAGCTGCACAACAATCGAGGCTTTTGAAATATTCTCATCATGATTTTATTTTTTATCGATATAATTTAATACTTTTACAATAATTTTTTTGCCCAACATGACCTTAATTTTTCTCATCATCGGATCAAAATAGCACAACACCGGCGATTGGTGAAAATTTGTTAAACATGATCTTATTTTTGCTTAACAATAGTATATTTTTGCACAAATATTCAGACGTTTGAAATTTTCTTCAACATATCTGTTGGCCTTAGTTTAGAGAGGCTCGACCCATTTCCCTTGTATTTATACATTGTTTGAACGTACTTCAGATTATTTGCAAGTCTTTTCATCTCCCTCCAGTTGTTCATCTTCCTCTACTCTCTTTCCCATTAAGATTTTCTCTTCTTAAGGTGCGATTCGGGCTCTGGTATTTATCTCTTTCTGTTTCCTTCCTCTGAAAAAAATGGTGATCGGGTATTTTGATGGATTGTTTCAGCAAATTTTTTATTGTTGTATTTTGCGATTTTCGTTTATCTTTCCATTACCTTTCAGTCTAGTAAACGCATATATTGTTGTTTGTTTTGCTTAGTTCGTATTACATTATTTCTGTGGGTGTTGTTTCTTTCTTAATGTAAATAAAAGTTATCAGTTAGGGTTGATCCAGTTTTTTCAGAAATTTTATTTTTCTTTGTGTTTCTGAAATGTTTAATTCCTATTAACATTCCTGTAATGTTTTATTTTTAAGTGATTCTCTAATATATGAGTGTATCTTTATTTTGTATGTGTAGGTTTTCTCTCTTTCAATGGCATTTCCAACTTTTACTAAATTAGATTATGACTACAGTGTTGGTACGTATGAAGTGGAAATATCAGCAACTGAGTCATATTGGTATGGACCGAGTAAACTCGACGTGTCCATCCATTCTGATAGCGTTCCTTTAACATTTTATCATGGTTCTGCTTGGAATGATATGCCAATGAGTTTATCTCGCTGCAATGAAGTGTTACATGATGTAGGAGTCACTAGTGTGGTTAGAAGTTAGGTAGCCAATCGGCTTTTAATGGAATATACTAGACGTTGGTTGCCGGTCGACGCTGATTTGATGAGTATGGTCGATATAAAAGTAGATGTAAAACATGGCGAATTAGGCTCACAACAAACACCCCATACTTAAGCTTGCTTGTCCTCAAGCAATACTTTTAATTTTCATTCAGGGGAAGAATTCAAAACTCTCAACATATTAGATTCATTCTCATATGTCCCTGCAATTAATTACCATCCTCGAAAAGGTACTAGTGTCACAAATCCATGCATGTGACATAAAAAGCAACATCTACTCACAAAAGGATGGTTATGTAAAAACAATTTGAAGGTTCGATAATGTAAAACAAAGTAATGTAAAGATACTCTAGAAGGGGGGTTGAATAGAGTATGCCGGTTTTTCGTAGATAGTCTCAAGACTTTTGAAGCTCGTGCAAAACCCTTTGAGATTAGACTTAGTCTTTTCTCTGAAAACCTGAATCACAAAGTTAAACAATACGAACCAAGTGCGTAAATAAGGTAAAGCAGTAAATAAACGAATCGATGAATTGTTTACGAGGTTCGGCACGAACTTGGCCTATGTCCCCGCCTAGGGTTCTTCCACAACCCTAGGATTCAACCGACTTTTATTGATTCACAAGACTTAGGATCCTAATAGCTCACCGAGAAGCCTCTCTCCTATACAATTGCAATCTAGTCAACTCACGTTCCCTTGGAGTCCTAGATCAATCTAGAAGAGCTCCACCTCTCTATGCTATCTAGTACAATCCTCTTACACTTAGTGAATCAATCGTCTGGTGTCCACTTCCTGAGTTACAAACTCTCGAGTATAACACTATCACGAAATATATCCTATAAGCTCACTGTGTAACTCTCAAATGCTTTGAAACAAAATATAAGACTCTTAAGAATAAGCAGAGAGAGAACACGAAGAAGAGAGAAGTATGCTTGAAGACTGAGTGCGATGTAGAGCGTTGATGTGTAAGAGTTCTTCAGTCTTCCTTCTCTTCTTTATCTCCTTTATATAGTGAAGTTCATCGGCGCCACTTAAGGAAGGAATCTTCTCCAATGGTTGGGCTGATCAAGGCTATCTACAAAATCTTCTATTCATGGAAACTCTGAAGCCATGATCTCTGATTTTATTCTCCACGTTATTCAGCTCAAGGAAGGAGATATAATTTCGAAAAGATTCCTGAAATGTTAGTGCATATATAATAATATCTGGAAGCATATAATAACATATAATAATATTCGAACATAATATAATAAAGTACATGTTTTGTGTTTCATCAACACAGCTGTAGCTTCAAGACCTTTGACACAAACTGACTGTCAAAGCCTTTGAAACTTATTCCGATTTTCATCAAGGGAGGGAGTTATCAATCTCCCCCTTGATGAAAGACAAAACATGTGCATCCCTGCAACTTAGTCAAACATAAATAAGACAAGTAAAATCAGATTAAGTACCTGCATGGGTTAGACAAATGTTGGATCATAAGTTTACAAAGTCAACAGGAAACATCCAACAAGGCAAAACAAAACAAGGTCTTCCAAGACCCTTGGTTCACAGCAGTTTTAAAGTCTAAACCATCAAACCATCTCCCCTTTTTTGTCTTTCAACAAAGGGAGGAGCGTAAAAATAGTCACCAAAATCAGACTTACCAAAATAATTCAAAATTCAAAAAAATCCTTTCAAATCTTAAAGGCAAGAAAAGATTTATCCGATTTTGAAATAATTTCCACAAATAAACTATACTCAGATAAAATAAAATCGGTAACAAATAAAGAAGGTTAAAAATCCATTAAAGTCTAAAATCGGTGACAAATGTTGGATCATAAGTTTACAAAGTCAACAAGAAACATCAAACAAGGCAAAACAAAACAAGGTCTTCCAAGACCCTTGGTTCACAACAGTTTTAAAGTCTAAACCATCAAACCATCTCCCCCTTTTTGTCTTTCAACAAAGGGAGGAGCGTAAAAATAGTCACCAAAATCAGACTTACCAAAATAATTCAAAATTCAAAAAAATCCTTTCAAATCTTAAAGGCAAGAAAAGATTTATCCGATTTTGAAATAATTTCCACAAATAAACTATACTCGGATAAAATAAAATCGGTAACAAATAAAGAAGGTTAAAAATCCATTAAAACTAGATTTGATCAAATATCTAAAAAGATATTAACCAACTATATGATCCGTTATATGTGCTCTAGTGTGCAGTTCACAACCATTGAAATGAGGTTCAAGGATCTTGACAATGAGTAGAAGTTTTCTTTCGTAAAGGGAAAGCTCCTCCTACGAAAGTGCATCCATGTTAAGCATCCCAATCTCACGTCTAATAAAGGTGAACCTGTCCTCTGCCAAAGGCTTAGTGAAAATGTCAGCCCATTGATAATCAGTAGAAATAAAAGATATAGACACATCACCTTTATATGTGCTCTAATGAAGTGATGCCTTACATCAATATGTTTTGTCCTTGAATGCTGAACAAGATTCTTTGTAATTGATATGGCACTTGTATTGTCACACTTAATGGGAATACCTCTAAGGTTGATGCCAAGATCTCTCATTTGTTGAGCTAACCAAAGGATTTGGGAGCAACAAGCTCTAGCTGCTATGTATTCGGCTTCGGCGGTGGATAGAGCAACTGAGTTTTGTTTCTTTGAATGTCAACTGATCAAGGATGCTCCTAAGAATTGGCAACATCCTGATGTGCTCTTCCTATCCACCTTATAGCGTGCAAAATCTGCATCAGAATACCCGATTAATATAAAGTCTTTTTGCTATGGGTACCAAAAGCCCAGCTCCTTAGTGCTATTGAGATATCGACAGATCCATTTCACAGCTACGAGGTGAGATTCTTTAGGATCAACTTGAAACCTAGCACACATGCAAACACTAAACATGATGTCAGGTCTACTAACTGTAAGATATATTAAAGATCCAATCATTCCTCGATACTCCTTTTGATCTAGAGATAATGTTGAGCTCATGGGTTTCTTGGCTGCTTTGAATTGATCCATCTTGAATTTCTTCAAGAGATCCTTAGTGTACTTTCTTTGGTTGACAAAGATCCCTTTCTTAGATTGATGAACTTGTAATCCCAAAAAGAAGTTGAGTTCACCCATCAAGCTCATCTCAAATTCCCTGCACATAATGTCAGAAAATTCATTGCACAAAGATGTGTTAGTAGCACCAAACAAAATATCATCAACATAAATTTGAATAACCAAAATGTCATTTCCTTTGGTCTTGATAAAAAGAGTATTGTCGATCAACCCCCTTTTAAAATCATTTTCTAAAAGATATTTTGACAAACGCTCATACCAAGCTCTTGGGGCTTGTTTCAAACCATAAAGCACTTTTTCTAGTTTATAAACATGATTGGGAAATTCCGAACATTCAAAACCTGGGGGTTGAGCCACATAAACTTCTTCTTCTAAGAAACCATTAAGAAAAGCACACTTGACATCCATTTGATATAACTTTATGCTCATAAAAGATGCAAATGCTAATAAAATGTGAATGGCTTCAAGCCTGGCTACGGGAGCAAAGGTCTCCTTGTAATCAATACCTTCCTCTTGATTGTAGACTTGAGCAACAAGCCTTTCTTTGTTCCTCACGATCTTACCATTCTCATCTAGCTTGTTTCGAAATACCCATCGTGTGCCAATGACTGATTGATGCTTTGGCCTAGGCTTCAAGGTCCAGACTTTGTTCCTTTCAAATTCGTTAAGCTCACTTTGCATAGCAATGATCCAGTCTGGCTCTTGAAGGGCCTCATCTACCTTCTTTGGTTCAATAAGAGAAACAAACGCGTGAAAAGCACAAAGATCTTTAAGTTTAGAACGAGTTTGAACACTAGATGTAGGGTCAGAAATGATATCCTTTAATGAGTGTGATGAGGAGTATTTGAATTTTCTTTTGCTGGTCTCAGCTCCTTGATTCGTCGCACCATCAGGATTGATTTGTGGTACATCTGACGTCGTGGTCCTGTTAGGTTCAGTTAAAGCAGTTTCTGACGTTTCAACATTGTTGGATTGGACACCAAGGGCTTTGGACGAATCTTCAACACCTTGGGCCAATTCTTCAGTGTTGAGAATATGTTCCTGCATATTCCTCTTTTCCGTGTTCTTGGTAGCAGCATCATCACCTTCCTTGTTCTCTGCATGGATGTTAAGATCTATATCTGCAACACTTTCACTCAAAGAACCATCATTGCATTCATCAAATATGACAACAAGCATGTACTTTTTACCATTGGGAGATTTGACTCGCATAGGACCACATAAATCCATATGTAAAAGTTCAAGGGGTCTAGAAGAACTTACAACCTTTTTGGGTTTGAAAGAGCTACGTGTTTGTTTACCTCGTGTGGATGCATTGCACATATCAATACCTTTGAATTCCATCTCAGGTAGCCCTCTTACAAGCCCTTTGGACACAAGCTTCTGTAGTGTATGTGGACTCACATACCGAGTCTTCTGTGCCAGAGCTTTGGATCGTCCGTCAAAGCCTTTAGACAGGTTAAGCTTCCTTGTGCCACTTGCTTAGCATTTACAGCATATATATTGTTGTAACGATATGCAGTCAGAACAACTTCACCTGTATCTTCTCTGTATACTAGACATCTTTTCTTGTTAAATCTGACATCATTGCCACTATCACATAATTGAGATACACTAAAAAAATTATACTTCAAACCATTAATAAGATAAACATTTCAAATGCTATGGTTAGGATCACTCCCAACACTACCAATACCAACGATGTCACAGTTTCCTTTGTCACCAAGAGTGATTGTTCCAGTGGATTGCTTCTTTAGATCATGAAACAGAGAACTCCTTCCACTCATATGCCTCGAGCAACCACTATTAATAATCCATTTTTGCTCCTTCACCTTGGTGATCTCCTGCAAGACAAAAATCAACCTTTGTGGCTAGACCAGTGAGCAAATTTAGATCCTTTTTTAGGATAAACCATATTTGGTAAAATAGTGTCTTTGGGGACCCAAACTTGCGTTATCCGTTCTTTTCTCAAGTGAATAGGAAATGTATTGCGAATAATGTGAGGATCCTTTTTTCTATAGGGGCAGGTCTCTTTTACATGTCCCTTTCTAGCACAGTGGTGACATATAGGAAAGGTTCTGCTTCCTTTTGCCTTTACAAAGGTGGTAATGTGCCGCTTCTTTAAAAAATTTGGATTGTAACCAATACCACTTTTGTTTAGAGAACTTTGTTGCTCACCCAACATCCTATCAAGAGTGCCTTTGGATTTGGTAAAACTTATGAGGGCTGTCTTTTGGTCTTGAATCTTATTATTCAGGGAGATCTTTACGTTCTCTAAGTCATGATGTTCACTTCTCAGAGATGAGAGATCTTGCTTGAGTTCAGATTTCTCTGAGTCAAAAGTCTTGACTTTAATGTCAAGACCTGTATAAGAAGCTTCAAGACTTTTGACCCGCCTAGACAGTTCCTCAATAGTTCTTTCTTGGTCCACGGTTTTCCTGATAAGAGTGTTAGTTTGGGAAATAAGTTTCTCTTCATTGGCAATCATGTTAAAAAGGAATTCTGATAGTACCTCTTTTGGACTTGCCATGAGCTCTCTTACAATTACCTCGAGTTGCTCATCATGGGATTCATCTCATGTGGCCATGAGACAAAGGTTGGCCTTTTCATCATCGGAATTTGAGTTACCTGAGTCGGAATCACTCCAAGCTGCCACCATGGCTTTCTTTTTCCATCTATCACCTTTCTTGAACTGGCTCTTCGTCCTTTGAGGGAAATCTTTCACTAGATGGTCTGTTTCACCACATTCAAAACAAGACAAAGATTTAGTCTTCTTGTCATATTTGTTGTATTGAGACTTACCTCGAAATTTAGAAGACTCTGATCCATCTTTGTTGTTGAATTGCTTATTCATCTTGAGGATTCGAGAAAGACCCCTTGTAATGAGATCAAAGGGATCATCCTCATCATCGTCCTCATCATCTGAATCAAACACATCTTTGGGCTCATCCTTCTTAGACTGAAGCGCCAAGTTCTTAGTGCTTGCTGGGAGTTCTCCATCGTCTTCATTGAGAATCATCTCATGTGTGATCAGCTTCCCAAGCAAGTCATCAAGGGGCAGAGTGGTGAGTTCTTGGGCTTCCTCTATGGCTGTCACTTTCGGGCCCCATTTGTCTTTTGGGAGGCACCTCAATATCTTCCTCACTTTCTCAACATTCTCAAAGGTCTTGCCGAGAGAGTCAAGGTTGTCCGTGATTTCCGTGAACCGTGTGAACATGGCCTGAATGGACTCATCGGACTTCATTTTGAAAAGCTCATACTTTCGAAAGAAAATACTGATCTTGGTGTCCTTTACTTGGCTGGTTCCTTCATAGGTGACGACCAGCTTGTCCCAAATCTCTTTAGCTGACCTACAAGATGAAATACGATTAAACTGATCAGTGCTAAGACCACAATAAAGTAAGTTAATATCCCTTTAGTTTTTGGAGACAAGTTCAAGATCCGCTTGGATGTATTCAGACTCATTCTTCGCAATTTTGGTTCCATTTGGTCCGTCTTTCTCTGGAACCTTCGGACCATTCTCTATAATGTTCCAAATTTCCAGATCTTGATCTATAATGAACATCTTCATCAATGATTTCCAGTTGACAAAGTTGTTTCCTACAAAGAGTGTTGATCTGCTGGTAGACCTTCGTTGAGCAAATCCTCCGCTTGCCTCACCCGACATGATAAAAAACTCACAGGATTGTTAGATCAAAAGCAGTAAGTAAAGCTCTTATAGCAATTGAAGTTTCGATAATGTAAAACAAAGTAATGTAAAGATACTCTAGAAGGGGGGTTGAATAGAGTATGCCGGTTTTTTGCTCGTGCAAAACTGTTTGAGATTAGACTTAGCCTTTTCTCTCAAAACCTAAATCACAAAGTTAAACAATACGAACCAAGTGCGGAAATAAGGTAAAGCAGTAAATAAAGGACTCGATGAATTGTTTACGAGGTTCGACACGAACTTGGCCTACGTCCCCATCTAGGGTTCTTCCACAACCCTAGGATTCAACCGGCTTTTATTGATTCACAAGACTTAGGATCCTAATAGCTCACCGAGAAGCCTCTCTCCTATACAATTGCAATCTAGTCAACTCACGTTCCCTTGGAGTCCTAGACCAATCTAGAAGAGCCCCACCTCTCTATGCTATCTAGTACAATCCTCTTACACTTATTGAATCAATCGCCTAGTGTCCACTTCCTGAGTTACAAACTCTCGAGTATAACACTATCACAAAATATATCCTATAAGCTCACTTTGTAACTCTCAAATGCTTTGAAACAAAATATAAGACTCTTAAGAACAAGCAGAGAGAGAACACGAAGATTAGAGAAGTATGCTTGAAGACTGAGTGCGATGTAGAGCGTTGATTTGTAAGAGTTCGTCAGTCTTCCTTCTCTTCTTTATCTCCTTTATATAGTGAAGATCATCGGCGCCACTTAAGGAAGAAATCTTCTCCAATGGCTGGGCTGATCAAGGCTATCTACACTATCTTCTATTCATGGAAACTTTGAAGCCATGATCTCCGATTTTATTCTCCACGTTATTCAGCTTAAGGAATGAGATATAATTTTGAAAAGAATCCTGAAATGTTAGTGCATATATAATAATATCTGGAAGCATGTAATAACATATAATAATATTCGAACATAATATAATAAAGTACAGGTTTTGTGTTTCATCAACACAGTTGTAGCTTCAAGACCTTTGACACAAACTGACTGTCAAAGCCTTTGAAACTTATTCCGATTTTCATCAAGGGAGGGAGTTATCAATCTCCCCCTTGATGAAAGACAAAACATGTGCATCCCTACAACTTAGTCAAACATAAATAATACAAGTAAAATCGGACTAAGTACCTGCATGGGTGATACCAGCGAGAGACCAACGGAAAGCCTTCATCAAGATGTACTCCAAGGTGGTACCTTCAGCAAGAGTACGACACATGTTAGTAAAGTTGGTAATATGTTTAAGAAGGCATTCATTAAATCTACCATGAAAAGCATTATTTTTAATTTCTATTAAGAAAGAAGTGCGAATTTCATAGTTATTCCGAGGGATTAGAATAGCCGATTCAGGCACGACGAGAGTCGGGTGCATGTAATCCTCTGCAGTGGTAGGATATTGGGACATCTCATCTTCTGCTTGCCTCGCACGCTCAGCTTCCTGTTCTCTTCCTGCTCTCTCAGTGGCGAGAGCAGCATCCTTAGCGGCTAGTTCTCTCCGATGCCTCTCAATTAGTTGTTCTTGTGTTTCTGCGGCCGCCATGGCTCTTTTTAGTTTAGCGTGGACGTGTAAGAGGCGTTTCGGTTCGTCTAAGCCGTCAAACTCAGGTGGTTGGCCAGAATAGCGCATACACTTGCGAAGTAACACAAAGGAAAAGTGAGATCTGACCACCTAAGGCGCAAATGATTGCTTCCCCGGCAACGGCGCCAATTTTTTGTAGGAGGAAATCGAGTTTAAAATATAATGAAATATAAATCAAACCAGATTCGTGCCCACGCAAATAATTACAAGACTTCCTCCCGATGCAGAAGTGGGAAGTAAGGATCGATCCACGAGGAAGCGTGTCAGCGGATCTCAAGTAGCTGTAAATCTCACAGACAGAAAGACAGAAAGAAAGACAGAAATAACAAATAAAAGCAGAAAAGAAAGCGAAGCAACAGAACTACTCGATATCGACTAATAGTCCTCGATATCGACTAAAGCAAATCGACAATATAGGCTCAATATCGACAACAGAAACGAAGACCAGCAGAAGAGACCAATGTCGAGTAAAACTCCCCTCGATATCGAGTATATCAACTCAATGTCGACAAGAACCTGCTCGAAGTCGACAAACAGCAGAAACGTAAAGATGCAAACATTCGAACACAGAACGCAGATTTTCAACGAAATAAATTCAATAAACTAAAATACTTCCAAAGCGAGGGTATCAACACCACAACGATAACCATGCAAAATAACATATAAAGGCATAAAATATCATGCTTTTCATCAAATAACTTTCGTTATTAACAAATAGGAATATAGAGGATTTCGCATAAACCCTAATTTTCACTAACCCTTTTTCAAATAATTAACCCAAGTTGTATTAAGATCACTTTCGCTTCAAAAACACAAACAAGGATCACCTTCAACTCTCGCAAAAGAATCATGATCATAGGCATAGACGACGAATTGCATAAAAATATCAAACCTTTACCGCATCACCTTACATGGCTACCGTCGGGCTCACCCCGACCGTAGAAGTGGGTGGACTACTCGCTCTTCATCATCAAGAAAGATATCAAATAACAAAAGGGAATAACTTGCATTAAAAAAACTAAAGAAAGCTTACAACCAATCGAAGCCAAATCTGCTTTCGCCATTCCAACTTCTCTCGCCACAAGCTCTCTCCTCTACTCTCTCTAGGTGTAACTAATTGTGTCTGGAAATTGAATGAATAAAATCCAGCTCCTAAGGCTTTATTTATAGGCTTCCATTCCTTGCTAATCAAGGAAGAAAATATCTATCTATATCTATATCTCTTTATCTACTTGTTTAAAAATTAAATAATGGAATAAAAGAATTAAATCCAAAAAGAAAATATATCTACAGTAGGTAAATCCTCCATGGAGTTGATAGATCTTGATAGAATTTGATCTCGAAAATATCTTCATCGGATTCGGGATAGAAACTTAATAAGACCCGGACTGCTCGACGTCGGCCATTGGGTTTCTTCGATATCGAGTAGAACTGCTCGATATCGACTAGCATTTTCTCCGTCTTCTGCTCAGCAACTCGATTCCTGCTTCTGGACGGCACATCGACTAAGTCTTCCTCGATATCGAATAGATTTCCTCGATATAGAGTAGATTTCCTCGATATCGAGTTGTATGTTCAGCTCCCAGTTTCCTTGTCGACTTCTGTAACTCAGCTCAATTTCGGGTTTACTCGATATCGAATAAAACAACTCGATATCGACTAAGTCTCTCAGCTTTCTGCTCTCTTCTTGAAACGCACTTTCCCGAGTCCTCGTTTGTCGGATTGACGCATATGACCATGTGTTGTAAAGCTCTTTTCGAGGGCTACAACTCTTATGAAGACATCAAAGTTTCATTCAGAATGACGAATACCGAAAAATGGCCTCTTCTCTTGCTGCACCATCCTTAGCTTCTTCATGGGTTTCCTTTAAGCTCCAAAGTGCGTCCAATTTCTGCGAAATATAACAAAAACTTGTGTAGACCTCCATATATTGCAAATAAACATATACTACACATATTTTATATTATTTTAACCCAAATGCATGAAATGCATGCAGAAATCGATATAAAAGTAGATGTAAAACATGGCGAATTAGGCTCACAACAACACTCTGGGTGGCAAGGACAGGCATCGATGGCAAGGACAGACATCGATGGCAACTTTAGATCAAGACATATTGTGCATTTATCCCTATCCCGTTGAAGATGATATATCTCTTGTAACATGTCATTGTGTTCTGCATTTGCTGGATAAGCTGGGTGGTCCACATCCATGTCAGAGTCGGAGCTCATATCAAATTCAGAGCTTGAATCAGAGCTTATCTCAGATTCAGGGTCGTCAATGAAACGGACATCCACAATGAGGTATGGGAAGAGATCATATTCAATGAACTCAGCATCACCCAGAAACCAACTGCGAGTATATTCCATTAACAGCTGGTTAGCTACTTGAGTTCGAACCATACTAGTGACCCCTGCTTCACTTAACACATGATCACAGTGTGCAAAATTCATTGGCACACCATTCCAATCAGAGAAATTATCCAGGGGCAAAAGAGGGAGGCTATTAGAATGAATAGACACGTGCAGTTGGCTAGGTCCGAATATAGCTTGCTTCTATCCATGGACCTGAAAAGTGTAGAAGACATATACCCACAATAGAAAAACTAGAAATGTTCAAAGCCAAAAACAAACAATGTCCAAAAAGTCCCAAAAATAAATGTCTATGTACAAGCTCTAGATTTTATTGTCGCTAGGCCGACTTTCTCCATTAGGGTCAAGGTGGCATTTGCAGGGCCCATGTAGCTTGGGCTTCAAATAGGACTCCATTCTTGTCCATCAGCTGCAATCCTCTAGAATGGATCTTGTTCACCACAAAAGGTCCCATCCTCTTCTTGTTGAATTTGTTAGGAAACCAATGATCATTTGAGTTAGAGACATAGAGCTTGTCTCCAACTTCATACTCTTTGGGCTCATCATTGGAAATCCTACATAAGCGCACATACCAAGACAAACCTCTCCCATGTATAGATAGATCTTTAATGGAAATAGGAGAAGAAAGATCCATACCTTGACTTACCTTCGAAGAAACGGAATCGGGGGCCACCGTGTTTGGTCGATCTCGAGTACTATTACTCAATCTCTAGTAACTTTCAGGTTCTGGTGGCTTGCTACTCGAGGTTGCTGGAGTCGAGGAAGGGGGTTGCTCGATCTCGACAAGTTTAGTCGATCTCGAGGAGTTCTGGCCTTCTGGTGGAGTTAGCGTTGAGGAAGGCGAAGTCGAGTCAGCAAGGTGGTTGTCGATCTCGAGTACTGTACTCGAGATCGAGGAGTTCTGATCTTCAGGTTTGCTGCTCGACGATGCTGGTGCTGGTGGAGGCTCCTGGTTTTCGTCGAGATCGACTAGAGTCCTCGATATCGAGGAATCTTGGTCGACTATGACCCCATACTTGGTTCCTGTCAAGGCATCCGAAAAATAGTTAGTCCATAACGACGTACCTTGGTCCGTGTCGAGTGGATTCTCTGTTTTTTCCTTTAGGATGGCCATGATCTCCTCCACCTGGGCCTCCATATCCCACTTTTCCAGCTCCTCAGGGGTCATATTTCATACCTTGTGTTCCCCGCAAGTGATGTAGCCAGCTAAGATAGATTTGACCTCTTCCATTGGAACTGTATGCCTTTCAGTTTTTTTTAATGGAATACTCCATTACCTCATCGCTGATGTTGAAAGTGAGCACTCATTTCCTCACGCTTATGTTGGCATTCACCGTCTCCAAGAAGGGTCTTCCTAGAATAATTGGACAAGCAGGGTCTTCTTTCATATCAACAACTAAGAAATCAGCAGGGACAAAGAATTTACCTACTTGTACTAGCACATTGTCCACCATGCATGTTGGGATGACCACCGTGTTGTTGGCCATATAAAGCGTAGCATCCACAGGCTCTAGTGCACCTATCTTAATCTTGGACCAAATTGTTAAAGGCATTATACTCACACTAGCTCCAAGATCACATAAAGCATTAATTTTATATGGACCAAATCCAATGGATATAGCAAACTTACCTTGATCTGGCCTCTTCTCCAGTATGTCCAAATGGCTGCACTTCTCTGTAATTTCAGCCATTGACCTCTTTTTGCTCAGAATCTCCTTTAGGAACTTGACATAGGATGGTATTTCATTGAGAGCTTCTGTAAAGGGAATGGTGACGTTGAGTTTCTGAAGCATCTTGATGAAGCGCTGAAACTTCTTCTCTGCTGGGTGCTTTGGAGATTTTGTTGGGAAGGGCGGCTTCTTTTTCTGATTCGGCGCCAGAACAGATATCGGAGGTGTAGCAGCCTTCTCGATCTCGACTTGGTCTTCCTCGATATCGACCAAATTCTTCTCGACCTCAACCAGTTTCTATGGTGTCGAGTTGTTGTGTTGTGCAGACGAAGGGTTGCCCAATTGTTCCTCGAGATCGACTACGTGTTTCTTGATATCGACATGCTACTGGTCGACTTGCTGTTCTCTTTCGTTCTGTTGTTTTCCGACCTCTAGCTCTTGCAGTTGATGGCCGCTTCTGAGTTTTACAGCAGCGATGTGTCCAGTCTTTCCCTTGGGTTTTAGTTCTGAAGATCCTATGAGTGAACCTGACTGTCTTGGGATTCCTGCTGCTAGCTGACCAATCTGTGTATCAATTGATTTTCGCCATATATCAATTTCCCCAAGCCTAGAGTTGACACCTTGCATCTGAGTGTAGACGGAGTTGAAGGACTGCTTAGTTTCTGAATGATTCCTCCGTATTTCCTCCAGGGCTGTCTGTAGATCATCCCTTTTCTGTTCCCTTTCCGGATGTCCTGAAGCTCTATAGGGCGGGGGGTTCCTAGGGGCACCTTGGTTCCATTGTGGTTGCTGAAACCTTTGGTCCCCCATGTAGCGATTGGGGCCCCCTGCGTATGGGGTGTTTGTTGTGAGCTGAATTTGCCATATTTTACAGTAACTTTAAATATCGTTTTCTGCATACTTTGCATACATTTGAGTTAGATAGTACAAAATCTATGTAGTTTATGTTTATTTGCCAAATTATGGAATCTACACCAGTTTCTGTTTAAATTCGCAGAATTCGAGACGTTTAACAGCAATTCTAAGGAAAGTCAGAAAAGCTCGGAAAACAACTACAGAAGTCCAGAATCCGAAAGTACAGAACCAGGACAAACCGAGCTAAAGCCAGGGCTACTCTATGTCGAGTACATCTTACTCGATGTCGAGTAGAGAGCCCAGACGGACTTGGTCGACAAAGCCTGGTCGAGAAAGCTGAGCCAGACCAACCCGACTCCCGGAACGCAACTCGATCTCGACAAGCCCTAGTCGAGATCGACGACACCTCAGCGCCACACCCGGAGTCGACGAGAAGAGAAGCTGATCGACAAGCCGAGGACGAAGACGACCAGGCAGCATTTGCTGCCAGCGACTAGACTCGCTGCAGCGAACTACTCGCTTCCGCGGAAATCCTCGCTGCCAGCGGGATGCACCATGACGAAGGAGCTCACCGACTCACTCCAGCAGAAGGGGTCTCTCGCACATGCGGATCGACGAACTCGCTGCAGCGGAAGAAGTGACTCGCGGAAGCGGAAAGGAAGAACCCTAGTCGATGTCAACGAGCACTAGTCGAGATCGACGACGCCCAGGAGCCATGTCCGAGCCTTGTCGAGCAAAGTCACCCGAGAAGTCCAGTCGACGACGAATCCTAGTCGATGTCGACGAGCCCTTGTCGATGTCGAGTAGACCAGCTTCTGGAAACGCGTCGACGTGAGCAGTCCGAGTAGAGTTGGGATTCCTTGGGCACGAAGGAAGTCGAGAAGGCCGAATCTATCATCATCTATCCATGGAAAGGAAGATTTATCATCATGAAGACATATTACCTAGTTTAAGATTTATCTTTTTCTATTTAGATTTAATTTCCTTATTTCTTTTATTTATCCTTAAGCATTTTAGATATAGTTTTAGATATAGATAGGAGATTCTATCCTTGATTAGCAAGGATTAGAAGGCTATAAATAAAGCCCATGGGGCTCAGTTTTAAAAAAATTCAATTTCAGTTAGAGAAGTAGTTCCACAGAGACGGTTTAGGGAGTTCAGAGGTTTTAGGGTTTTGGCATTCAACGAGAGTTAGATCGCCGGGATTGTAAAGTCTTTGAATTTGGTTAATGCAAGTTATTTCTTTCAATTCAATGTCTTCGATTGCGATGAGGCGTGAGTAGTCCACCCACTTCTAGGGTTGGGGCGAGTCCGACGATAGTCATGCGTGTTTGAGGTAAAGATCTTACCTTTATCATGTTTTGAGCATCTCCTACATGTTTATGTGTTTATTACCCGTCTAATGGAGATCCATGCTAACAACTTGGATTATAAACATAAAATCGGTAGAGACAATTAGGGTTTCTTGAAAGAGTTGTCTAATTGTTGGAAAAGGCGAAAGCTTGTCCTTTGATGCAATCCACATGATTATATGTTTATCTCTGCCTTATGCATGCTTGGTTATCGTTGTTGCAAACCCCAATCTTGGAAGCCTTTTATATTAAGTTTAGTTCGAAATCCCAAAGCCTTTGCATTTATTTTATTTCGTTTTATTCTCTGTCTTCTCGATATCGAATAGCACTCGTCGATATCGAGTACTGATTCTCGATCTAGCATCGTTGTAGCTTCTGTGTGCAGGTACTCGACGAGACGAAGCCGAAGTCGACGAGGACCCTACTCGATATCGAGTAGCCTTTAGTCGATATCGACTACACCCGGTGCTTGCTGTTGCGCTGTGTTCGACTGTGCCTGACCCCTGTCGACTAACCCTTAGTCGAGGTCGAGTACCACTATTGTCGACTTCTGACCGTGAGATTCCACCGCTACCTAGGATCCGCTGACACGCTTCCTCGTGGATCGATCCTGACTTCCCGCTGCTGCATCAGGAGGAGGTCTTGTAATTATTTGCAAGGGACGGAATCTGGTTTGCTGCGATTTATTTCTATTTTATTATTGCATACTCGATTTCCTTCTATAACACCAAATTGGCGCCGTTGCCGGGGAAGCAATCATTCGCGCCTTAGGTAGTTAAGTCTCACGTTTCTTTTGAGTTACTTCGCAGGTGTATGCGTCGTTCTGGTCTACCACCTGAGTTTGACGCCTTAGACGAACCGGAGCGCTACCTACACATCCACTCTAAACTCAAAAGGATAATGGCGGCCGTTGAAACACAAGAGCAAATGATCGAAAGGCTTACAAGGGAACTAGCCGCAAAGGATACCACTATCGCCAATGAAAGGGCAGCGAGGGAACAAGAAACTGAGCGCGCAAGGCAAGCGGAAGCTGAGCTTGCCCAATATCCAACTACTGCTGAGGATTATATGCATCCAGCTCTCGTCGTGCCTAAATCGGCGATTCTAATCCCTGATAACTCTTTTGAAATTCGCACTCAATTTTTGATACAACTTAAAAATAATGCTTTTTATGGAAAATTTAATGAGTGCCCTCTTGAACATATTACTAACTTTCATGATATGTGTCGTACTCTTGCTGAAGGTACAACTCCGGAATATGTCAAGATGAAATCTTTTCGCTGGTCTCTCGCTGGACCTGCGCTGAAGTGGCTTGAAGGGCTGAAGCCGAGATCTCTCACCACCTGGGCCCAAGTAGAGCAAGAGTTCTTGAACAAATACTTCCCACCCGCCAAAACAACACTTCTCCGTCAGAAAATCACCGCCTTCAAACAAAAGCAAGGGGAACCGCTGGCAAGGGCATGGGAACGCTACAAAGAACTGCTGTGATCTTGCCCTACTCATGGACAGCCACCCTACGTCATCCAGGAGATCTTCTTCAACTCTCTGGATCAAATTACTAAGGATAGGATCAACCATTATACTCGCTATGAGTATCTGACGATGCCACCAAGCGACGCATGAGGTGTGCTAGAAAAGCTCACTAACTACGACAATAAATATGGGGCTCCAACAAACTATGAGGAGAACTCCTACGCCAGGCCAGCACCATCAATGTCACTCTATGAGCCAACGAAGGAGATTGACCCAGATGTCAGGGAGCAGTTCTACAGACACCAAAATCGCAAGCTCCTCAAGCAAGTCAAATATCTATCTGTCAACCAGCCTTTCATCGAATGCGGATCACAGCGGCACACCACTACTGAGTGCCCACACACTGAGCAAGTCAGGATGGCAGAAACACATGAAGAGGCAGCCTACGCTGGGGGTCCTAATCGACACATGGGAGGTCAAAGGTTCTATCAACCACAGTGGAACCAAGGTCCTCCTAGGAATCTCCCACCCTACAGAGCTCCACAACAGCCAGAAAGGGATCAAAAGAAGGATGATCTACAGCTGATCCTTGAGGAGACGCGTCGGAATCAGGGCACCATCAACAACCAATTCCAGAACATCACTACAAAATTTGGAGAATTGGACATCTGGAAAAGGGGAAACCGGACACGTCGCAGCTATCAAACTCAAGAGTGGACATCAATTACATGAGCCAGAGGTTGGTAAACAGCAAAGCAAGGCAGAGCAGCAACTCGATCTCGAGGAGGGTGTACTCGATGTCGACAAGCCGCTACTCGACATAGACCAGAAGCTGAGCTCGGACTCCGCTGTGCAGACCAGCAACTCCAGGTCGACCACCCTACTCGATGTCGATGAGCCCGTGGTCGAGATCGACGAGCAGCGTCTGGCCGACGTCGACGACTCTGCAGCACCTCCGACAGCTGATCAGGCTCCGAAACTGAAAAAGCCACTGCCTTTCCCTTCAAAAGCACAGAAAGATCCCTCTGCAGGTAGGTTTACCAGATTTGTTAATATGCTGCAAGAACTGAATGTTTCTATTCCTTTTACAGAAGCCCTGCAAGAGATGCCTGGATATGTCAAATTTCTCAAGGAAATCCTAAGCAAGAAGCGATCCATCTCAAAGATCGCAGGCGAATGCAAAGTACTCCGCTTCCCTGAAAAGAAACCTGACCCTGGTAAGTTTTCTGTTACTGTGGGTTTTGGACAATATAAATATGATTCTCTATGCGATTTAGGAGCAAGTGTGAGCATCGTGCCTTTATCAATCTGGCGGAAAGTAAAGATAGGATGCATAGAACCTGTGGATGCCAAGCTATACATGGCAAACAATACAGTAGTCATCCCTACAGGTATAGTTGAGAATGTCCCGGTCCAGGTTGGTAAATTCTTTGTTCCAGCTGATTTCCTTATCATTGACTGTGCTGAAGACCCTACTAGCCCTATTATTCTTGGTAGACCATTCTTAGCTACTGCAGATGCCAAAATAAGTGTCAAGAATAGGTCGCTCACCTTCACCATAGGCGATGAGGTTTTGGATTTCTCTTTTGGCCCAGCAAAAGACGAAATTTCATGGCTGGAGGTGAAAAGCATCAGCAACCACGGGACCAAGCAAGCAGCAGGGGAAGGTGCTGACGCTGTACTCGAGATCGACAAGACCAACTCGATCTCGACAAGGGACGTACTCGATGTCGACAAGCCTTTGTCGATCTCGACAACCACTGCAGAGCCAGAAACTTGCCAAGAGCCTAAGTATGGAGTCCCTGTACTCGAGGTCGACCAGCTGTACTCGATGTCGACTAGCCCCAAGCCCAACGATTCCTGTTTTGGGTCCGAAAAGGTAAGTTCAGGTATGAATCCTACTCCTCCTCAGTCCATAAAGAAAATTATAAATGATTTAAGGGGAGATAAGACACCGTGGCAAGAGAATCTGCGAAAACTGAGAGCTGGAAGGAAGAAGAAGAAGGAGAAGGGAGATGATGCAAGCAACAACCTATCAGTTGAGCTTGCATACTACCATCAGGACCTAGATGATCCAGGAGAAGGGCCAAGCATGAGCGGGCCCCACAATAATGGTCCTTGAGCGCAAACGGAGAAGTCGGCCTAGCGACTCTAAAATCTAGAGCATGTATATAAAACTTTATGATTTTTTGGGACTTTTGAACCTTTTGTTTTTGGTTTTAGGGTTTTATGTCTTTTAGAATGTTTTATGTGGATAGTCTTGTTCTGTGTGCAATCTAACACTTTTAGGTCGGCTAGCATAAAAGGATCGCGAAAAGTGGAATAAGAAGTCCCTGAAAAACAGTCAAAATCGACGAAGGCCAAGTCGACGGCGACAAGGAGGAGCAACCCAGACACTACTCGATCTCGAGTAGGCCAACTCGACATCGACAAGCCCAGACGCTCCTCGACTTCCGAAAACCACTAGACGCAGTCGAGGCTCCTCGAGATCGACTACCCTGTACTCGAGATCGACAAGCCTACCTCTACTCGACATGCACTGATTTGCCTTCCTCGATGTTTTATCCTGTGAGTTCCTTCCTTTACTCTTGTTTCTATTTGATTTTATACAGTGGGGACACTGTAAATTTTAAGTATGGGGTGGGGGAAGGGCTTACATTGTGCATATTTGCCATATTTGACATTATTTGTGCATGTTTAAAATTTATTTCTTTGGATTGCTACATGACTATTTTGGAATGCATTATTGATTTATGTGCTTATATGCATTTTTTCCAAAAGTTTGAAAAATCACCCCTATTGAAAATTTTGAATAATGTCATGGAAGCTTATATTGGACTCGACGATGCAAAATTGGATTCATTAGAAATATAACATGAAATTGCCTAGTAAAGGGAAGTCACAATGAAGTGCATTATTTATTGAAAACCATGAAAGGAGGTAAAATTTGAAGTTGCTATTGACATGTTGCATGATAAGATGATGGAGGACTTTATATTTCCATATAATGCTCATTGTTTCAATTCCTAGCCATACCTATGCTTATGCATCACAAAAGCCATAATATGCCTTATTTCACTTATTGCTCCACATGATCTAAATATTGCCATTCTTTACCTTATCCAGGGATTATGTTGAGAATGATGTTACATTATGGAGATGTTATATGGTGTTTGTGTTGTGATTATTGGAGTTTGGAAGGAAATTGTTTGAAATATATGGAAAATTTAATGAGTGAAAGAAAATCCAATCACCTCAGGAGATAAAGGTAGATTGCCCCTGCTCTCTGAGATAATAGTTTGGAGAGATGGGACACATTGTAAGGAGTCCAAAGCACTAAGTATCCAGGGCCATTCATGACACCCATGTTTGCGACTTGCGAGAAGGCAGTGCTGAGGTCAGAGAGGTAAAAGCATTATTATTGATAAAAGCATTATGAAAGGTGATGAAACTTATGTAAAGGAATGTGGAAATTCAAGTTTGGAAATACTCCATTTCCCCGGATCATTAGCACCACATTGCCAGAAATTGCCCACCTTTTAGTCTTCTACCAAATCTACTCCTTATTTGAGCTTAAATTGAAGTCCTCTTGATTATCAATGCTTTGTCACTTTTGAATGTTTTTGCTTAACCCCCCTTTTATGAGTAGATGTTGCTTTAATATAATTGCACATGCATGGATTTGTGATACTAGTACCTTTTCGAGGATGGAAATTGACTGCTGGGTTATATAAGAATGAATCTGATATGTTGAGAGTTTTGATTTCTTCCCCTGAATGACAGATAAAAGTATTGCTTGAGGACAAGCAAGCTGAGCCAGACCAACCCGGTCGAGAAAGCTGAGCCAGACCAACCCGGTAGAGAGCCCAGGCGGACTTGGTCGACAAAGCCTGGTCAAGAAAGCTGAGCCAGACCAACCCGACTCCCGGAACGCAACTCGATCTCGACAAGCCCTAGTCGAGATCGACGACACCTTAGCGCCATACCCGGAGTCGACGAGAAGAGGAGCTGATCGACAAGCCGAGGACGAAGACGACCAGGCAGCATTCGTTGCCAGCGATTAGACTCGCTGCAGCGAACCACTCGCTGCCGCGGAAATCCTCGCTGCCAGCGGGATGCACCAAGACGACGGAGCTCGCCGACTCGCTCCAGCGGAAGGGGTCTCTCGCACATGCGGATCGACGAACTCGCTGCAGCGGAAGAAGCGACTCGCAGAAGCGGAAAAGAAGAACCCTAGTTGATGTCGACGAGCACTAGTCGAGATCGACGACGCCCAGGAGCCATGTCCGAGCCTTGTCGAGCAGATTCACCCGAGAAGTCCAGTCGACGACGAATCCTAGTCGATGTCGACGAGCCCTTGTTGATGTCGAGTAGACCGGCTTCTGGAAACGCGTCGACGTGAGCAGTCCGAGTAGAGTTGGGATTCCTTGGGCACGAAGAAAGTCGAGAAGGCCGAATCTATCATCATCTATCCATGGAAAGAAAGATTTATCATCATGAAGACATATTACCTAGTTTAAGATTTATCTTTTTCTATTTAGATTTAATTTCCTTATTGCTTTTATTTATCCTTAAACATTTTAGATATAGTTTTAGATATAGATAGGAGATTCTATCCTTGATTAGCAAGGATTAGAAGGCTATAAATAAAGCCCATGGGGCTCAGTTTTAAAAAAATTCAATTTCAGTTAGAGAAGTAGTTCCACAGAGACTGTTTAGGGAATTCAGAGGTTTTAGGGTTTTGGCATTCAACGAGTGTTTGATCGCAGGGATTGTAAAGTCTTTGAATTTAGTTAATGCAAGTTATTTCTTTCAATTCAATGTCTTCGATTGTGATGAGACGTGAGTAGTCCACCCACTTCTAGGGTTGGGGCGAGCCCGACGATAGCCATGCGTGTTTGAGGTAAAGATCTGACCTTTATCATGTTTTGAGCATCTCCTACTTGTTTATGTGTTTATTACCCGTCTAATGGAGATCCATGCTAACAACTTGGATTATAAACATAAAATCGGTAGAGACAATTAGGGTTTCTTGAAAGAGTTGTCTAATTGTTGGAAAAGGCGAAAGCTTGTCCTTTGATGCAATTCACATGATTATCTGTTTATCTCTGCCTTATGCATGCTTGGTTATCGTTGTTGCAAACCCCAATCTTGGAAGCCATTTATATTAAGTTTAGTTCGAAATCCTAAAGCCTTTGCATTTATTTTATTTCGTTTTATTCTCTGTCTTCTCGATATCGAATAGCACTCGTCGATATCAAGTACTGATTCTCGATCTAGCATCGTTGTAGCTTCTGTTTACAGGTACTCGACGAGACGAAGCCGAAGTCGACGAGGACCCTACTCGATATCGAATAGCCTCTAGTCGATATCGACTACACCCGGTGCTTGCTGCTGCGCTGTGTTCGACTGTGCCTGACCCCTGTCGACTAACCCTTAGTCGAGGTCGAGTACCACTGTTGTCGACTTCTGACCGTGAGATTCCACCGCTACCTAGGATCCGCTGACACGCTTCCTCGTGGATCGATCCTGACTTCCCGCTGCTGCATCAGGAGGAGGTCTTGTAATTATTTGCAAGGGACGGAATCTGGTTTGCTGTGATTTATTTCTATTTTATTATTGCATACTTGATTTCCTTCTATAACAACAGTCAGCTTGTCGAGAGCAGCCCATGCATCAGTAGACGGCATTGTCAGATACTCATAGTGAGTATATGTGTTGATTCTGTCCTTTAAAACCAAGTCCATAGAATTGAAGAAGATCTCTTGAACCACGCAGGGTTGTTGTCCATGTTTAGGGCAGGAACGCAGTAGATCCTTATAGCGTTCCCAAGCCTTTGCTAGCGTCTCTCCAGGCTGTTGTTTGAAAGATGTGATCTTTTGGCGCAGGAGAGCTGTTTTGGCAGGCGGAAAGAATTTGTTCAGAAATTCCTGCTTCACTTGAGCCCACGTCGTGAGAGATTGTGGTTTCAACCCTTCCAACCATTTCAATGCAGGACTAGCCAGAGACCAACGGAAAGCTTTCATCAGGATGTACTCCAAGGTGGTACCTTCAGAAAGAGTGAGACACATGTCAGTAAAGTTGTTAATATGGCGCAGAGGGCATTCATTAAATCTACCATGAAAAGCATGATTTTTAATTTCAATAAGGAATTGAGTGCGAATTTCATAGTTATTTTCAGGGATTAGAATGGCCGATTCAGGCACGATGAGAGTCGGGTGCATATAATCCTCTACAGTTGTTGGGTATAGGGCAAGCTCAGCTTCTGCTTGACTCGCACGCTCAACTTCCTGTTGCTTACCTGCTCTCTTAGTGGCGAAAGCAGCATCCCTGGCGGCTAGATCCCTTGTGAGCCTCTCGATCAGCTATTCCTGTGTCTCTGCAGCTGCCATGGCTCTTTGTAGTTTAGCTCTGATGTGTAGAAGGCGCTCTAGTTCGTCTAAGCCGTCAAACTCAGGTGGTTGACCAGAACGGCGCATACACCTGCGAAGTAACTTAAAAAGAAAAGTGAGATCTGACTACCTAAGGCACGAATGATAGCTTCCCCGGCAAAGGCGCCAATTTGTTGTAAGGAGGAAATCAAGTTCAAAATATAATGAAATAATTCAAACCAGATTCGTGCCCCAGCAAATAATTACAAGACTCCCTCCAATGTAGTAAGAGAAAGTCAGGATCGAATCCACGAGGAAGCATGTCAGCGGATCCTAGGTAGTTGTAAATCTCACAGAAAAGCAAACAGAAGACAGAAACAAAGAAACAAAGAAAGAAAGATAGAAATAACAAGCGAAGACTGAAAATAAAAGCAAGGACAAAAATTTACTCGATCTCGACAAAGCTAACTCAAGATCGACAAACAACAGCAAAAACAGAAACTTCAAAATCGACGACAAAAGCATAAACTCAGACACACAACCCGATATAGACAAAAACCCTACTCGAGATCGACAACAGCCTACTCGATCTCGACCAAAACTGCTCTAGATCGACTAAACACACAGAAACTGTAAATTGCAGATTTCGAACACAGAACTCAGATTTCTGACGAAATAAACTCAATATATAAAGAACTTCCAAAGCCAGGGTATCAACGTCACAACGATAACCATGTGTTGATAGGTCTTCTCCATATATAGAACTTGATAGTTGTTGATAGATCTCGGTCAAAATTGGATAGAATCGGATCCAAGGACTCCCAATCCGAGTAGGACAGCAAAACCGCGTAACGCGCTCCGAAACGCGGTTTCCTCGATCTCGACTAAGCTTCCTCGAGATCGAGTAAAATTGGTCGTCGACTTCGCTTCATTGGACGTCTCGGGTTGCTCTTCCTCGACATGCTCGGACAGGTGCGGTGTTGGGTCCTCGAGATCGAAGAGATTCCTCGAGATCGAGTAGACATGTCGACTTCTCTGTGGCCTGGTGTTGTCGAGTACCTCCTCCTCGGCACGGACTCGGACTGGCGCTATGGTGGTCCTCGAGATTGAGTTGTTTACTCGAGATCGAGTACGGTGGGTCTCGACTTCTCCGTCTTCAGCTTCTCGACTTGGCACAGCTTATCGACTACGGACATGGCATCAAGGTTTTGTCGATCTCGACAAATTTCCTCGAGATCGAGTTAGCTTCCGGAGTCGGGTTGTCTCTGACGCTCAACTTCTCGATTAGTGCTTAGTCAACAAGGGTTGTGCTTGGACTCCTTCGTAGAGATCGAGTAGAATGTACTCTAGATCGAGTAAAGCGGGGCTCCTAGCTTGATTTGACTAGTTCTGCTGCTTCTTGACCTTGGACTTCTGTAGTTGATTTCCGTGCTTTTTCGACCTTTCTCAGAACTGCTGTAATTTGCCTCGAATTCTACGAAATTAAACAGAAACTGGTGTAGATTCCATAATTTGGAAAATAAACATAAACTACATAGATTCTGTATTATCCTAGCCCAAATGCATGAAATGTATGCAGAAAACGATATAAAAGTTATTGTAAAACATGGCAGATTCTGCTCACAACATCGACCACAGATGCTCGACCTCGAGTAAGGTTACTCGACAGAAGGTCAGGCAAGTCGAAACAGGCAAGTAGCAGCTCCCGGGTTTTGGTCGATATCGAGGAGAATTTACTCAATATCGAGTAAATCTTTTGTCGACGTCGGGTTCCTGTAAACCAGAAGCTACAGCGATCTAGGCGATCGAAAATCAGTAGTCGATGTCGACCAGTTTTTGTCGATATCGAGTAAAACAGAAACTTTGAAACGAAAGAAAAAAAAAATGAACAAGGCTTTGCGCAATAAACTATGTATGAAAGAAAACTTCCAAGATCGGGGTTTGCAACGATAAAAACCAAGCATGCATAAGGCAAGATAAATAACGATAATCATGCAAATTGCATCGAAGGATCAAGCTTTCACCTTTTCCAACAATTAGACAACTCTTTCAAGAAACCCTAATTGTATCTACCGATTTTATATTTACAATCCAAGTTGTTAGCATGGATCTCCATTGAATGGGTAATAAACACATAAAAGGTAGTAGATGCTCAAAACATGATAAAGGTCGGATCTTTACCTCAAATATGCATGGCTATCGTCGAGCTCGCCTCGACCCTATAAGTGGGTGGACTACTCGCGCCTCATCGCAATCGCAGACATTGATTGAAAAGAAATAAATTGCATTAACTAAATTCAAAGTCTTTACAATCCCGGCACTCCAACTTTCGTTGAACGCCAAAACCCTAAAAACCTTTGAACTCCTAAACTTCTCTGTGGAACTACTTCTCTAGCTTCTGCATTGAATGAATAAAATCCAGCCCTATAGGCTTTATTTATAGGCTTCCAATCCTTTCTAATCAAGGAAATAAAGTATATCTAATTTCTAAAGATAAAACTTTAATAAAGGGAACATTTATCTTAAAAGAAAATATATCTAAAATATCTAAATATCTTCATGTAATTGTTTCTTGTTTACCCGGCCTAAATCTATCTGATTCAACAGTTTATTTCAACAAATTTGAAAGACTGATTTGGAAAGAGTTTAGTTTGTACAATTGGAGATGAACTGTTTTGGTGTTCTTCACTTGGGTTCCTGAGTTGGGAAGTGAGATGTTGTCTGCAATCACCATTTAATTAAATAGCTCATCTTAATGGCTAGTTGATGCTAGAATATACCCATTTTCTTATATAGAAGCTTTTATCTCTACAATTGTTTTAACTATGAAAAATATTAAATCTCTTTTTAAGTCTTTGGAATTATGCTAACTATTTATTTGTATGTTTTTCTAGACCTATGTAAGAAACAAGACTTCAGTCTCTAGCTGTGTTCTTTTGAGCAACATTATAGTTTATAGTTTATAACTCATGCATTTAAAAGAACAAAATGTACGCTCTGATGGTTGTGTTCTTTTGAGCAACATTAAAAATAAAACATCCTTGTTAAACTACATTGTTCTTTTGTTCTATTCCGGTCAAATTTTGTTCTATTTTTCTTCATAGTCATATATCTAGTGCTTCATATGCAGGAGGTGGTATTCTATGAGGATGGTGAGCCCAAGATCCATGGAGAACCAGGGGATCTAAAGGTTAGCATCCCTGCAACATTATCATACAAAACCAACCTAATGATAATAATTAGATTCATTTCTGCTTTGCCATCAACCTTCTGTTCCGTTTATCATTTCATTAAATTATTTTAGTAGATTATCCATATCAGCAGTTCATGTATCATGCCTTCTTTTTGATTAATCATTCTGTTATATATCCGGATCCTTAAGAATGAAGGGATTGTCGAGTGTCTTGCTACGGAGATTGGAATATAGAATGGGAATTTTCTTACTCGATTCATATCATTGTGAATGTTCATTCACTTAACCTCACTTCCATAAACTCGTATAGTTCGACTATTTTTAGAGCTTGTTGTTGATGATATTAGCATTCTATTGCACCTCCTCCTACTGTTAATGTATTAATAATGTATGATTCAGTTCAATAATATGAGTTCAATGCTGGTTGCTATATAGTTTCTAATTTCTTTTACCTTATAGATTGACAACTAGGCGGAGTGTATCACTCTTGACCTTCGGCCTTCAGATGCCATTATTATTGTTGTAAGATACCAGGTATTTATATTTCTGCTTCCACACTGTCTCCCCTCTGTGAATTATTTATGAAAAAATTTGCAGTTCACTGAAATTTGGCACGGTTCATGTGTTCCTTGTACTTACTGTTGTATCTGCTTGATTATTCAAATCATCCCTTGTCCCAGGAACTTCTCTAACACTAACTTCAGTGTTGTAACTACTATCCATGTCAATTGTAATCTCATCTTTCGAACTTTTTGACCAGCTAGTGAATTCTATGTTCCTATCATCATACTTAACAGGAAGAATTGCAATCAGATTCGTTTTTGACAACTAAATCTTGAAATTAGCAAGTTTTAATGATTTTCGTCTATGTTTTTTTCTCTGAAGATCTTTTGAACATGACGGTTCAGGAGTACGCAGGGAATGAAAAGCCTTGTTTGTGGCATGGCATGCATTTGATTTTTCTGATGGAGGGTTGAAGGATGGAGTGTTCTACATTTGATTTGCCTCTATTGAGAATGAGTCTTCCTATCTTCTGTTTGATTTGCCCTGATTCCCTCTTTTTATTGTGATTATTGAAGGTCTTTTTACGCATCTGAATTTGCTCTATGTTAGCATTGCTTTTGGCTTGTCATTCCTTGCCTTTTTTTATGTTGTTTATGATGATTCTCATCAAAAGGGATTAAAAAATGTTCGTATTGAACATAAAAAGATAACTCTTACAGTCATGTAACATTTTGTTACTGTTGAGGGAGGGTTAAAGGTGTTTATGTGATTTTCCTTTTTCTCAATCTAATTGGAAATACTATCCATCTACATTCTGACCATAGCTTGTAACAAATACATTTTGACTTGATAGTTCGAATTTTATGATGCAAATGTAGATTTTAATTGCTATATCAAATTTTTATCATGACAGTGAGAATCTTATTATTTTTTGTTGTGATAAATTTATATTTGGATGATTTATTGGTCTCAAGAGAATAGCCCTGGTGTGAGTGTTCTTTTTATTTTAGTCTACCCTTCTTTCCTAGCTTGGACTTCTGCTCTTAGATGACTATGTAATTATTTTATTGACTCTCTATCTTTAATTTTTATAAGATGTAGTAGGCTTTGAGAGTAACTTGATCTTAGATGGCATACTTGAAATATGCCCTTTTTATTACATTTTCTACTCTGAAGCAATCTTTCTTCTAGTTGTCAAAACCTTTTTCTATCTTGTTTTGTTTTGTTTTGTTGCAGCTAAAGTACAACATTATTAGAGAAACGGCATATAATTTCAGAGGCTAACCTACTTGGTGTGGTGGATTTGGTGCAGTTTACAAGGTAGTTGAAAATCTTAGTAATTCTTCAAATGAATGTTTTCTGAAACATGCACAAGTTAATAAATAATTTTTGCTTTTGTTTCTACAGGGCGTCCTTTCTATTGTGCAACAAATAGTAGGGAAGAGGCTAGCAACCAATTTAAGGCAAGGTGAATATGAATTCAAGAATAAGTTTATGCTGAGTGGCGAAACTTCACCACACGAGTCTCATTAGAATTTTCAGTTTATGTTTAGAAGGCGGATAGAAACTTATGATTTACGATATCTCTAATAGAAACTTAGATTACAATCTCATTTGAGGCATTTATTCATTATTGATATTTGTATACACTCACCTATATGACAAAATTATCTGCATTAATCTATCATTTCTCATTTGAGGTGTGTGTGTATATATATATATATAGAATTTCGGCACTAAAGATTTTGGATGACAAACCATAATCATCAGTAAAGGCTTAGGGCGACCAAAACAGTTGCTTGGCACTGAATGCTTTGGTTGGCGACAACTCAATTTTCGTCATCAAAAGTCTATTAGGGTGACGAATCACTGTTTTCATCGCTATAACTTTGGACGATGCTGCTAGTGTGACAAACTAGTAGCGAAAATATTTTTTGTCACAAATATGTTTAGGCGACGAAATATAGGCTTTGGGCGATGAAACTATTTGTCATTAAATGTTGTTTTTCTTGTATTCACACATAAAGGACTATATTAGCGATGAATTTTATGTCATCGCTAAATACATTTTGCAATTATTATCGATTCCTTCAACATTTTTGTCGATGAAATTAGTAATTTCTTGTGACAAAAATATATGTCACGAAATAATATCGGATCAACTTGACATCATCATTAGCGAAGAAATATACAATTTTGTGAGGAATTAAAGTTTCTCGCCATCTACTTTCTACGACTACTATGAAATCCTTTGACTTTTTTCACGACAAATATAATTGCCTTTTACGATGAATTTAATAGTCACTAAAGACTTACAACGACAAAATTTACTTCATTGCCAAATGTTTTTTTTTGCGACGATTTCATTTTTCTACGTTAGACTCTTTTGTGAGGAGCTTTCCGTGACCATTTAAAAAGGAAGCATATTTCCTTGCTAAATAGCTTTAGCGATGAAATAACAATTTTCAGTGAGGAAGCAATTCCTCGCTAAAACTGACTTCTGTTGTAGTGATAGATTCATTCTAATATAACCATGCAATCAATTACCATCATCGAAAAGGTACTTGTGCCACAAATCCATGCATGTGCAAAATAAAAGCAACATCTACTTACAAAAGGAGGGTTATGCAAAACATTCATTCGTGACAAAGCATTAATAATCAAGAAGACTTTAATTTAAGCTCAATAAGGAGTAGATTGGTAAAAGGCTAAAGGTGGGCAATTCTTTTTTGCAATGTGGTGCTAATGATCCGGGGAAATGGATTGTTTCCAAACTTTCATACCACATCCCTTCTCGTGAGTCGCAAACATGGGTGTCATGAATGGCCCCGGATACTTAGTGTTTTAGACTCCTCACATTGTGTGTCCCATCTCGCCGAACTATTATCTCAGCGAGCAGGGTCGATCTACCTTTATCTCCTGAGGTGATCGGATTTTCTTTCACTCATTAAATTTTCCATATATTCAAACAATTTCCTACCAAACTCCAAATATGATAACAACAACACAACAACCATATGACAATCTCCATAATGTAACATCATTCTCAACATAATCCCCGGATAGGAAATAAGGTAACGAATTGAAAACATTTAGATCAGGTGGAGCAATATGAAAATAAGGCATATTATGGCTTTTGTGATGCATAAGCATAGGTAAAGGCTAGGATATAAACAATGAGCATTATATGGAAATATAAAGTCCTCCATCCTCTTATTATGGAACATGCCAAAAGCAACTTTAAATTTTACTTCCTTTCATGGTTTTCAAGAAAATAATGTACTTCATTGTGACTTCCCTTTACTAGGCAATTTCATGCTATATCTCTAATGAATCCAATTTTGCATCGTCGAGTTCAATTAAAGCTTCCATGACACTATTTCTTTAGAGAATTTACAAGCATTGGGAGATTTCTCATAAAACTTAACTTTGAGTTTAGTAATTAAGCACAAAAATTAAAAATTTACTCAAAATTTACCATGTAAAAGCAAAATAAAAAATAAAATAATCATAATGAGCCCTTCCCCCACCCCATACTTAAAATATACAGTGTCTACACGGTATAAAATCAATATAAAACAAAGGTAAAGGAAGGAGCTCACCGAATAACGCGCTGAGGAGGCAAAACAGAGCCTGTCGAGGAACTGGGTTGGTCGACATCGAGGAATTTAGTCGATGTCGAGTAAACTGTCAACGTCGAGTGGAATGCTGAAGTCGAGGAGCTTTCTGACTTGGTCGATGTCGAGTAGGCCTACTCGATATCGAGTGAAACTGGGCTGCTCCTCTTGGTCGTTCTCGACTGACCTAGTCGATTTTAAATATCTTTCAAGGACTTCTTATTCCACCTTTCGCGATCCTTTTATGCTTGCCGACCTAAAAGTGTTAGATTTCACACGAAGACAAGACTTTCCACATGAAGTATTATAAACTAAAGAACAAAAACCAAAACCAAAATCAAAAGTTCCAAAGTCCCAAAATTCAAAAGTTTTATATACATGCTCTGGATTTTAGAGTCACTAGGCCGACTTATCCGTTTGTGCTCCAGGGCCGTTAATGTAGGGTCCGCTTGTGCTTGGACCTTCTCCTGGATCATCTAGGTCCTGATTGTAGTATGAAAGCTCGGATGATAGGTGGTTGCTTGCATAGTCTCCCTTTTCTCCCTTCCTTTTCATTCCAGCTCTCATTCTCCGCAGGTTCTCTCGCTATGGGGCCTTACCTCCCCTTAAATTATTTATAAATTTCTTAATGTACTGAGGAGGAGTAGAACTCATATCTGAACTTACCTTTTCGGACCCAAAACATAAATCTTCGGGCTTAGGGTTGGTCGATGTCGAGTAAATTTGGTCGACATCGAGTACAGGGACCCCATACTTAGGCTCTTGGCAAGTCTGGTGCTCAGCAGGGGAAGTCGATGTCGAGGAAGATTGGTAGACATCGAGTAACACTTTGGTCGACATCGAGGAGACTTGATCAATGTCGAGTTGCTTTCTAGTGTTTTCCTCAGCTGGTTGCTTGATCCCGTGGTTACTGATGCTCTTCACCTCCAACCATGAAATTTCCTCTTTTGCAGGGCCAAAAGAGAAATCTAAGACCTCATCGCCTATTGTGAAGGTGAGCAATCGTTGTTTGACACTAATCTTGGCATCTGCAGTAGCTAGGAATGGTCTACCAAGAATAATAGGGCTAGTAGGATCTTCAGCACAATCTATAATAAGGAAATCATCGGGAATAAAGAATTTACCAACCTGGACAGGGACATTCTCAACCACACCTGTAGGGATGACCACTGTATTGTTTGCCATGTATAGCTTGACATCCACAGGCTCTATAGACCCTATTTTTACATTTCGCCAGATTGATAAGGGCATGATACTCATTCTTGCTCCTAAATCACACAAGGAATCATATTTATATTATCCAAATCCCACAGTAACAGAAAACTTACCAGGGTCAGGTCTCTTCTCAGGGAAGTGGAGCACTTTGCATTCGCTGGGGATTTCTGATATGGATCGCTTGTTGCTCAGGATCTCTTTGATGAATTTGACATACGCAGGCAGTGTCTTTTTCTGCTTTGGAGCCAGAGCAGATGTTGGAGTTGTTGCAGAGTCCTCGACATCGGCCACTTTTTCCTCGACATCGACAAGGGTTTGCTCAATATCGACAACAGTTGTCGATTTCGAGTTGTTGTGTTGTGCAGTCGAGTTTGGGCTTGGATTCTCCTTCATGTCGAGTTGTTTTTGTCAATATTGACCAAATATTGGTCGACATCGAGTTGCTGCTCTGCTTTGTCCTGTTGCTTTCCAACCTCTGGCTCGCGTAGTTGGTGCCCGCTCCTAAGTTTTACAGCTGCGACGTGTCCGGTCTTTCCTTTAGGATTTGGTTCTGTTTGTACAGGGAGTTGACCCATCTGGGTCTCTATGCTCCTCTTCCATATATCAAGCTCTCTAAATCTTGTGCTGAAATTCTGGAGCTGATTATTGATGGCGCTTGTAGATTGCTGCTGTTGTGCATGATTTCGGCGCATCTCATCAAGGATCATTTGTAGATCATCCTTCCGTTGATCTCTCTCTGGATTTCCTGGAGCTTTGTATGGTGGGGGGTTCATAGGGGCACCTTGGTTCCATTGTGGTTGCTGAAACCTTTGGTCCCTCATATAGGGATTGGGACCCCCTCTGTAAGCTACCTCTTCGTGGTTCTCTGCCATCCTGACTTGCTCTGTGTGTGGCCACTCAGTAGTGGTGTGCTGCTGTGATCCGCATTCGATGCAGGGCTGGTTGACAGAAAGATACTTGACTTGCTTGAGGAGCTTGCAATTCTGATCCCTGTAGTACTGCTCCCTGACATCTGGGTCAATCTCCTTGGAAGGCTCATAGAGGGGCATGGATGGGGCTGGCCTGGCATAGGCATCTTCATCATAGTTTGTTGAAGCCCCATATTTGTTATCGTAATTGGTGAGCTTGTCGAGTACACCCCATGCGTCAGCTAGTGGCATCGTCAGATACTCATATCGAGTATACTGATTTATCCTATCCTTAGTGGTCTGGTCAAGAGAATTAAAGAAGATCTCCTGAATGACATAGGGTGGATGTCCATGAGTAGGGCAAGATCGCAGTAGTTCCATATATCGTTCTCGTGCTTTTGCCAGCGGCTCCCCAAGCTTTTGTTTGAAAGTTGTAATCTTCTGGCGGAGGAGTGCTGTCTTGGCAGGAGGAAAGAATTTGTTGAGAAATTCCTGCTCTACTTGAGCCCACGTTGTGAGGGATCGTGGTTTCAGTCCTTCAAGCCACTTCAATGCAGGACCGTCGAGAGACCAACGAAAAGCCTTCATCTTGACATATTCCAGAGTAGTACCTTCAGCAAGAGTAGGACACATGTCAGAAAAATTGGTAATATGTTCAAGAGGGCATTCATTAAATCTTCCATGAAAACCATTATTTTTAAGTTCAATAAGGAAGTGAGCGCGAATTTCAAAATCATTTTGAGGGATTAGAATAGCCGATTCAGGCACGACGAGAGTCGGGTGCATGCAATCCTCTACAGTGGTAGGGTATTGGGCAAGCTCAGCTTCTGCTTGCCTCCTTCGCTCAGCTTCCTATTCCCTGCCTACTCTCTCAGTGGTGAGAGCAGTATCTTTGGCGGCTAGCTCCCTCTGAAGCCTCTGTATCAGCTATTCTTGTGTTTCTGCGTTCACCATTGCTCTTTTTAGTTTAGCGTGGACGTGTAGAAGGCATTCTGGTTCGTCTAAGCCGTCAAACTCAGGTGGTTGACCAGAACGGCGCATCCACCTGCGAAGTAACTCTAAGCAAACGTGAGATTTAACTACCTAAGGCGCGAATGATAGCTTCCCCGGCAACGGCGCCAATTTGTTGTAAAAGGAAATCGAGACTTGCAATATAAAATACGAATAAAGCAAAGCAACCCAGATTTCGTCCCTTGCAAATGATTACAAGACCTCCTCCTGATGTAGGAGTGGGAAGTCAGGATCGATACACGAGGAAGCGTGTCAGCGGATCCTAGGCAACGGATGAATCTCACGGAAAAAGTCGACTACAAATGCTTGACCTCGAGTAAGGTTACTCGATAGAAGGTCAGGCAAGTCGAAACAGGCAAGCAGCAGCTCCCGGGTTTTGGTCGATATCGAGGAGAATTTACTCGATATCGAGTAAATCTTTTGTCGACGTCGGGTTCCTGCAAACCAGAAGCTACAACGATCTAGGCGATCGAAAATCAGTAGTCGATGTCGACCAGTTTTGGTCGATACCGAGTAAAAAAGAAACATTGAAACGAAAGAAAATAAAGAACAAGGTTTTGCGCAATAAACTATGTATGAAAGAAAACTTCCAATATCGGGGTTTGCAACGACAATAACCAAGCATGCATAAGGCAAGATAAATAACGATAATCATGCAAATTGCATCGAAGGATCAAGCTTTTGCCTTTTCTGACAATTAGACAACTCTTTCAAGAAACCCTAATTGTATCTACCGATTTTATGTTTATAATCCATGTTGTTAGCATGGATCTCCATTGAATGGGTAAAAAACACATAAAAGGTAGTAGATGCTCAAAACATGATAAAGGTCGGATCTTTACCTCAAATACGCATGGCTATCGTCGAGCTCGCCCCGACCCTAGAAATGGGTGGACTACTCGCGCCTCATCGCAATCGCAAACATTGATTGAAAAGAAATAACTTGCATTAACTAAATTCAAAGTCTTTACAATCCCAGCACTCCAACTTTCGTTGAACGTCAAAACCTTAAAAACCTTTGAACTCCTAAACTTCTATAGGCTTTATTTATAGGCTTCCAATCCTTGCTAATCAAGGAAAAAAAGTATATCTAATTTCTAAAGATAAAACTTTAATAAAGGAAATATTTATCTTAAAAGAAAATATATCTAAAATATCTAAATATCTTCATGTGGTGGATAAATCCTCTCTCCATAGATAGATCCTGATAAAACTTGATAGATTCGGACTTGCTTCACATCCAAGTAATCCAGCTAGACTCGGACAGGCCCTACAGCATCGCGGCCCAGGAACTTTTTACTAGACATCGAGGAATTTCCTCGATATCGAGGAGTAATGTCGTCGACTTCGGGTTTGTCGGCTTGCTCGAGTAACTTCTTCTCGGAAGTGGCTCGGACATGTGCTGCTGGTTTACTCGACATCGAGTAATTTTGTCGATATCGAGTAAATGTTGCTCGATGTGTCTTGCTCTTCAGCTTCTCGATCAGATTTCCTTCCTCGAGTCCAGGTGTGGCTTCAAGTCTTGGTCGACATCGAGTAAATTACTCGATATCGAGTAATGCCCTGAACTCGAGTTGGCTTCGTCTTCAGTTCCTTGATTAGCTCCTCCTCGGCCAGGCTTGGGTGAACACTTTTGTCGATATCGAGGAGAACTTCTCGATATCGAGTAACACTCGGCTTCAGCTTTCTCCTCTTGGTTTTGTCCCAGAATGGCTCCAAATTCTGTAATATTAAACAAAAACTTATGTAGACCTCTATTTCTTGCAAATAAGCATATATTACATAAATTCAACATATTCCCAGCCCAAAATATGCAAAGTATATAGAATATGGAGCTAAAATGTGCATAAAAACATGGCTATTTTAGTGGACATCAATAATGTTGAGCAAATTTTCACCAAACGCCCATGTTGTGCAATTTTATTCTAATGATGACCAAAAATAAGACCACATCGTGCAAACAATATATTTAAAAACTATAAAATTATATTGAGGAAAAATAAGATAATTTTGGGCACAAATTCACAAGTCTCAATTGTTGTGCAAATATAAAATATTATTGATCAAAAATAAGATTATTTGGAGCAAATTTTCACCAATCGCCAATGCAGTACAATTTTATTCGAATGATAATCAAAAAATAATTTCATATTGTGCAAATAATCTATTGAAAAAGTATAAAACTATATTGAGAAGAAATAAAATTATGTTAGACACAAATTCGCAAGTCTCAATTGTTGTGCAAATACAAACTCTTGTTGATGAAAAATAAGATCATGTTGAGGACATTGTCACCAATCGCGTATATTGTGCACTTTTATTCTAATGATGACAAAAAATAAGACAATGTTGTGCAATAATTTATTGAGAAAATATAAAAAATATATTGAGAACAAATAATATGATATTGAGCACAATTTCACAAGTCTCAATATTTGTGCAAAAATAATCAATTGTTGAGCAAAAAAAGGATCATGTTGAGCAAATTTTCAATTAATCCCCCATTTCTACAGTAATAGTCAACAAACACAGTTCTAGTGTCACCAATACTTCTAACTACTATAACCACCTCGTGCCACCACATACTGTTGTGAGCCTAATTTGCCATGTTTTATAGTTACTTTTATATCGATTGCTGTATACATTTCAAAATTTTGGGTAAGAATAATACATAATTTGTGTAGTTTATGTTTATTTGCATTATATGGAGGTCTACACAAGTCTTTGTTATATTTCGTAGAAATTGGACGCACTTTTCACCACTCATCATTCTGAATCAAGCTTTGATGTCATCATGAGAGTTGTAGCCTTTGAAAAGAGCTTTCCAACGCATGGTCATATCCGTCAATCCGACAAACGAGGACTCGGGAAAGTACGTTTCAAGAACAGAGCTGGGAGCTGAACATGTTACTCGATGTCGCGGAATTTACTCCATATCGAGGAAACACCTTGTCGATTTTCACTTTCTGGAGCCGAGATCGACGAAGAAGCTGAAGACGGACCAAACCTTGGTCGATATCGAGGAAATTTACTCGATGTCGAGTAAAAACCCAAGGCGACTTTGCTCCTGTTGGCCGGAATCGAGTTGTTGAGTGGAAGATGAAGAAATTGCTAGTCGATATCGAGCAATTCTACTCAATATCGAGGAAATCTCAGAGGTCAACGAGAAGTAATCCGGGTTCTTGTTAAGTTTCTACCCCGAATCCAATGATGATATTTTCGAGATGAAATTCTATCAAGATCTATCAAGTGTCATCAAGTCAAGAGAGAAGATATTTTATTCATATTAGATATAGTCCTAGTTGATTTAATTATTTCTTTTATTCTATTATTTAATGTTTAAGTTAGTAGATAAATAGATATAGATATAGATAGACTTTCTTACCTTGAATAGCAAGGGTTGGAAGCCTACAAATAAAGCCATAGGGCTGATTTCCATTCATTCAATTTCAGAGAGAACACAAGTAGAGAGAGAAGGAGAAGAGATTGTAAGTTTGGTTGAGTTTATTAATGCAAGTTAGTTCTTTTTCATCAAAGATGTCTGCGATTGCGATGAAGAGTGAGTAGTCCACCCACTTCTGAGGTTGGGGAGAGCCCGACGGTAGCCATGTGAGGTTATGCGGTAAAGGTTTGATCTTTTTATACAATTCGTCTTCTATCCCTATGAGCATGATTATTTTGCGAAAGTTGAAGGTGATCATTGTTTGTGTTATTGAAGCGAAAGTGATCTTGATACAACTTAGGTTAATTATGTGAAAATGGTTAGTAACAATTAGGGTTTATGTGAAAGCCTCTATATTCCTATTTGTTAATAATGAAAGTTATTTGATGAAAAGCATGATCTTTTATGCCTTTATGTGTTATTTTGCATGGTTATCATTGTGGTGTTGATACCCTGATCTTGGAAGTCTTTAGTTTATTGATTTATTTCGTCGAAATTCGTGTTCTGTGTTGCAAAAGGTTGCGATTTAAGTTTCTGTTGCTTACTCGATTTCGAAGAATTTTTAGTCGACATCGAGGACTTTTTGTCGATGTCGAGTTGATTTTGTCGAGATCGAGTACTTTCTGTTGGTTTTTCGTTTTCTGTTTCGTTTTGCTTTCGGTTGTACTCGACAGGTTAGTTGATATCGAGTACTTTACTCGATAACGAGGAATCTTCTGGTCGACTTCGCTGAGATCTTTCCGCCACCTGAGATCCGCTAACACGCTTACTCAAGGATCGATCCTGACTTCCCCCTGCTACATTAGGAGGAGGTCTTGTAATCATTTACAAGGGACGTAATCTGGTTTGCTTTACTTTATTTATATTTTGAATTGCAAATCTCGATTTCCTCCCACTAACAAATTAGCGCCGTTGTCAGGGAAGCAATCATTCGCGCCTTAGGTAGTTAGATCTCACGTTTTCCTTGAGTTACTTTGCAGGTGTATGCGTCGTTCTGGTCAAACACCTGAGTTTGACGCCTTAGATGACCCGGAACGCCTTATACACGTTCACGCCAAACTAAAAAAAGACATGGCGGCCGTAGAAACACAAGAACAGCTGATACAGAGGCTTAGGACAGAACTAACCACAAAGGATACTGCTCTCGCCACTGAGAGAGCACAGAGGGAACAGGAGGCAGAGCGAAGAAGGCAAGCGGAAGCTGAGCTTTCCCAATACCCTACCACTGCAGAGGATTACATGCACCCGACTCTCATCGTGCCTGAATCAGTCATTCTAATCCCTGAAAATAACTATGAAATTCGCACTCCTTTCCTGACTGAAATTAAAAATAATGCTTTCTTTAGTAGATTTAATGAATGTCCTCTTTAACATATTACTAACTTTACTAATATGTGTTGTACTCTTGCTGAAGGTACCACTTTGGAATATGTCATGATGAAGGCTTTTCGTTGGTCTCTGGCTGGTCCAACATTGAAGTGGCTTGAAGGTCTCCGTCCACGATCCCTCACAACAAGGGTTGAAGTGAGGCAGGAACTTCTCAACAAATTCTTTCCTATTGCCAAGACAGCACTCCTTCGCCAGAAGATTACAGCTTTCTGACAGAAGCCTGGGGAATCGCTAACAAAAGCATGGAAACGATATAAGGATCTATTGCGATCCTGCCCTACACATGGACAGCAACCCTGCATCGTCCAAGAGATCTTCTTCAATTCTCTTGACCTAGCTGCTAAGGATAGGATCAACACGTATACTCATTATGAGTATCTGACAATGCCGCCAGCTGATGCATGGGCTGCCCTAGACAAGCTGACCAACTACGACAACAAGTATGGGACTCCAATCAACTATGATGAGAATACCTATGCCATGCCAGCCCCATCCATGCCCCTCTATGAGCCCTCTAGGGAGATCGACCCAGATGTCAAGGAGCAATACTACAGAGGTCAAAATCGCAAGCTCCTCAAGCAAGTCAAGTATCTTTCTGTCAACCAGCCCTGCATCGAATGCGGATCACAACGGCACACCACTACTGAGTGCCCACACACTGAGCAAGTCAGGCTGGCAGAACACCACGAAGAGGTAGCTTACGCAGGGGGTCCCAATCGCTATATGGGGGACAAAAGGTTTCAGGAACCACAATGGAACTAAGGTGCCCCTAGGAACCCCCCGCCATACGGAGCTCCAGGACATCCGGAAAGGGACCAGAAGAGGGATGACCTATAGACCATACTAGAGGGAATGCGGAGGAACCATTCAGACACCAAGCAGTCCTTTAACTCAGTCTACACTCTGATAAAGGGTGTCAACTCTAGGCTTGGGGAGATTGATATCTGGAGGAAATCAATTGATACACAGATTGGCCAGCTAGTAGCAGGCGTCCCCAGGCAGTCAGGTACAGAGCTAAACAGCAACTCGATATCGACGAACAACAAGTCGATATTGACCAGAACTTGGTCAATGTAGAGAAAAGGCAACTCGATGTCGAGGAAGAACTTGGCCACGATTTGTCTGCACAGCACACCAACTCGACATCGAGGAATTTGGTCGATATCGAGGAAAATCCGATCGATGTCGAGAAGAATCAAGTCGACATCGAGGACACTGCAACACCTCCGACCTCTGTTCTGGCTCCGACGAAGGAAAAGCTGCCTTTTCCGACAAAATCTCCAAAGGATCTAGCAGAGAAGAAATTTCAGCGCTTCATCAAGATGCTTCAGAGGCTCAATGTCACCATACCCTTCACAGAAGCTCTTAATGAAATGCCATCATATGTCAAATTCCTCAAGGAGATCCTAAGCAAAAAGCGGCCAATGGTTGAGATCACAGAGGAGTGCAGCCAGATGGATGTTCTTGAGAAAAGGCCAGATCCAGGTAAGTTTGCTATAACCATTGGATTTGGTCAATACAAATTTAATGCATTATATGATCTTGGAGCTAGTGTGAGTATAATGTCTTTAACAATATGGTACAAGATTAAGATAGGTGCCCTAGAGCTAGTGGATGCTAAGCTTTATATGGCAAACAACACGATGGTCATCCCAACCGACATGGTGGACAATGTGCCAGTACAAGTAGGTAAGTTCTTTGTCCCTGCTGATTTTCTAGTTATTGATATGGCGGAGAACCCTGCTTGTCCAATTATTCTAGGAAGACCCTTCTTGGCGACGGTGGATGCCAATATAAGCGTAAGGAAGGGAGTACTCACTTTTAACATCAGCGATGAGGTAATTGAGTATTCTTTTAATAAAATTGGAAGGCACACAGGCCCCATGGAAGAGGTAAAGTCTATATCAGCTGGTTACATTACTTGCGGGGAGCCTAAGGTAAGAAATATAACTCCTGAAGAGCTAGAAAAGAGGGATATAGAAGCCCAGGTGGAGAAGATCATGGCCATCCTAAACGACAACACAGAGGATCTGCTCGACATCGACCAAGGTAAGTCAACGTCGACCAACTATTTTTCGGATGCCTTGACAGGATGCAAGTATGGGGTCGAAATCGACCAGAATTCCTTGACACCGAGAAATTTGGTCGACATCGACCAAAATCGGAGCCCTCCACCAGCAGCAGCTTCGTCGAGCAATCCAGTTGAGGTAAAGGACTCCTTGACATCGAGGAAATTGGTCGGCATCGACCAAAATCCTTCTACCTCGACTTCGCCTTCATCGATGAGCAATCCACTGGAAGCCAACAACTCCTCGATATCGACGACTTTGGTCGACATCGACCAAAAATCTTCATCCTCGACTCCACCTTCTTCGACCAGCAGTCCACCAGAAGAGCACAACTCTTCGATATCAAGTACTATTACTCGAAATCGACCAAATACAAGGTCGTCGAATCCAATTCTGCAAAGGTAAGCCAAGGTATGGATCCTTCTTCTCCTATTTCCATTAATGATTTATCTATATATGGGAGAGGTTTGCCTTGGTATGTGCGCTTTTGTAGGATTTCCAATGATGAGCCTAAGGAGTATGAAGTTGGAGACAAGCTCTATGTCTCCAAATCAAAGGATCATTTGTTTCCTAACAAATTCAACAAGAAAAAGATGGGGCCTTCGTGGTGAACAAGATCCATTCAGGCGGACTACAGTTGATGGACAAGAATGGAGTTCTATTTGAAGCACAAGCTACATGGGCCCTGCAAATGTCACCTTGAGCTAAAAGGAGAAGTCGGCCTAGCGACTATAAAATCTAGAGATTGTAAATAGACATTTATTTTTGGCACTTTTGGACATTGTTGCCTTTGTTTGTTTTTTTTGGGTATTGAACTTTTAGTTTTTCTATTGTGGGTATTTCTCTTCCACATTTTTCAGGTCCATGGGGATAGAAGCAGCTAAAATTGGACTTGGCCCAGCAACATAACACTCGATTTTGACATTCTGCACGCCTGTCTAGTGAGTTTCGTTCTTTACCCTTATTTTTTATAAAGTGATGACACTGTAATGTTTAAGTATGGGGTGGGGGAAGGGCTTACTTTATGCATATTTGGTTTTATTTGACATTATGTGTGCATATGTTTTTGTTTATTTCTTGAATTCCTTATACATGGCTATTTTAGAATTCATTATATATTTATGTGCTTAGATGCATGTTTTCCAAAGTTTATAAAATGACCCCCATTGAAAAAAATTTGATAAGTGTCATGGAAGCTTTAATTGAACTCGACGATGCAAAATTGGATTAATTTGAGATATAGCATGAAATTGCCTAATAAAGGGAAGTCACAATGAAGTGCATTATTTTCTTGAAAACCATGAAAGGAGGTAAAATTTGATATTGCTTTTGAAATGTTGCATGATAAAAGGATGGAGGACTTTATATTTCCATATAATGCTCATATTGTTATATCCTAGCCTTACCTATGCTTATGCATCACAAAAAGCCATAATATGCCTTATTTCAATTATTGCTCCACAAGTTCCAAATATTGCCATTCTTTACCTTATTTCCATCCGGGGATTATGTTGAGAATGATGTTACATTATGGAGATTATCATATGGTGTTTGTGTTGTTATTGTTATTTTTGAAGTTTGGTAGGAAATTGTTTGAAATTTATGGAAAATTTAATGAGTGAGAAAAAATCCGATCACCTCAGGAGATAAAGGTAGATCAACCCTGCTCGCTGAGAGAATAGTTCGGCGAGATAGGACACTAAGGTGAGGAGTCCGAAGCATTAAGTATCCGGGGCCATTCATGACACCCATGTTTGCGACTCGCGAGAAGGCAGTGCTGAGGTTAGAGAGGTAAAAGCATTAATATTGAAAAAAGCATTATGGAAGGTGATGAATCTTATGAGAAGGGATGTGGTAAAGAAAATTTTGAAATACTCCATTTCCCGGGATCATTGGCACCACATTGCCAAAAATTGCCCATCTTTAGCCTTTTACCAATCTACTCCTTATTGAGCTTAAATTAAAGTCCTCTTGATTATTAATGCTTTGTCACTGATGAATGTTTTGCATAACCTTCCTTTTATGAGTAGATGTTTCTTTTTAATTGCACATGCATGGATTTTTGACACTAGTACCTTTTCGATGATGGTAATTGACTGCAGGGACATATGAGAATGAATCTAATATGTTGAGAGTTTTGATTTCTTCCCCTTTATGACAAATAAAAGTATTGCTTGAGGACAAGCAAGCTTAAGTATGGGGTGTTTGTTGTGAGCCTAATTTGCCATGTTTTATATTACTTTTATATCGATTTCTGTATACATTTCATACATTTGGGTTAGAATAATACATAATTTGTGTAGTTTATGTTTATTTTCATTATATGTAGGTCTACACAAGTCTGTGTTATATTTCGTAGAAATCGGACGCACTTTAGAGCTTAAAGGAAACTCATGGAGAAGCTAAGTATTGTGCAGCTGGAGAAATGACAACTTTTCACCCCTCATCATTCTGAATCAAGCTTTGATGTCTTCATGAGAGTTGTAGCCGTTGAACAGAGCTTTCCAACGCATGGTCATATGCGTCAATCCGACAAACGAGGACTTGGGAAAGTACGTTTCAAGAACAGAGCTGGGAGCTGAACATTTTACTCGATGTCGAGGAATTTACTCGATATCGAGGAAAGACCTTGTCGATTTTTACTTTCTGGAGCCGAGATCAATGAAGAAGCTGAAGACGGATCAAACCTTGGTCGATATTGAGAAAATTTACTTGATGTTGAGTAAAAACCCAAGTCGACTTTGCTCTTGTTGGCCGGAATCGAGTTGCTGAGCAGAAGATGAAGAAAGTGCTAGTCGATATCGAGTAATTCTACTCGATATCGAGGAAATCTCAGAGGCCGACGAGGAGTAATCCGGGTTCTTGCTAAGTTTCTATCCCGAATCCAATGGTGATATTTTCGAGATGAAATTCTATCAAGATCTATCAAGTGTCATCAAGTAAAGAGAGAAGATATTTTATTCACATTAGATATAGTCCTGGTTGATTTAATTATTTCTTTTATTCCATTATTGAATCTTTAAGTAAGTAGATAAATAGACATAGATATAGATAGACAAGTAGAGAGAACACAAGTAGAGAGAGAAGGAGAAGAGATTGTAAGTTTGGTTGAGTTTATTAATGCAAGTTAATTATTTCTCATCAAAGATATCTGCGATTGCGATGAAGAGCGAGTAGTCCACCCACTTCTGAGGTCGGGGTGAGCCCGACGGTAGCCATTTGAGGTGATGCGGTAAAGGTTTGATCTTTTTATGCAATTCGTCTTCTATCCCTATGAGCATGATTCTTTTGCGAAAATTGAAGGTGATCCTTGTTTGTGTTATTGAAGCGAAAGTGATCTTAATACAACTTGGGCTAATTATGTGAAAAGAGTTAGTAAGAATTAGGGTTTATGTGAAAGCCTCTATATTCCTATTTGTTAATAATAATAGTTATTTGATGAAAAGCATGATCTTTTATGCCTTTATGTGTTATTTTGCATGGTTATCGTTGTGGTGTTATTACCCTGATCTTGGAAGTCTTTAGTTTATTGATTTATTTCATCGAAATTCGTGTTCTGTGTTGCGAAAGGTTGCGATTTAAGTTTCTGTTGGTTACTCGATTTCGAGGAGTTTTTAGTCAACATCGAGGACTTTTTGTCGATGTCGAGTTGATTTTGTCGAGATCGAGTACTTTCTGTTGGTTTTCGTTTTCTGTTTCGTTTTGCTTTCTGTTTTACTCGACAGGTTAGTCGATATCGAGTACTTTACTCGATATCAAGGAATCTTCTGGTCGACTTCGCTGAGATCTTTCCGCTACCTGAGATCCGCTGACACGCTTCCTCGAGGATCGATCCTGACTTCCCGCTGCTACATCAGGAGGAGGTCTTGTAATCATTTGCAAGGGATGGAATCTGGTTTGCCTTACTTTATTTATATTTTGAATTGCAAATCTCGATTTCTTCCTACTAACACATACACTTCAAAATCACCAAATACAATGACAGTGACACCACTACTTGAAACTAATATCAGTGCCACCACTATTTTGGAACTTAGCCTCCTGGTGTCAGCACATAATGTTCAATAACATAAAAAGTCACCACATACACGTCAAAACTAAAAAAAAATACAAGGACATTGTCACCACTACTTCAAATCATTGTCACCACTACTTAGCTATTTGAGCACTTAATTTGTCAAATTACATCCAAACTTCCCCATATACACAACAACAACCTAACTAAACACTTGTTTTAAAATTTAAAACTCCATGTTTCCTTGATCAGATCTGAGCACATTAGTTCTCTAAATCGAAAGATCTTCTCGTTGTTGAAATCTTTAACATCTCCCCCAAATACAGACGCTTCAATCGCTTTTAATGTAAATACACCACATGAACCCCTGTCAACACAAAAAGAAACAATTTAATGTCAGCACATAAATAACAAGTATCTTAAGGTAACCAACAAGCAAAACAAAATAAAAATTACATACTCGGTATAATCATGCATTAACCCAGGAACCATGTTTAGCTGGAAAGGAGAGGAATCAATGTTTTCATATAGCCCAGCCTTTGTCAAATGAATTGGGAGCCAAAAAGCAAACGGTTGCAATTGTTCTTCAAGAACACCATCCCTAACAGCAGGGACATTGCAAGCGTACACGCTGATTACCCTATCCTCAATTTTAATCTCCAACACCACCCAGTGCTTGTTTATCACATTGAAAATTGTGTAGATTTTCTTTACAGATTCTCATGGCTTCCCCTAATCAGCAGGGCACATACCGACAAAATACTCCTCGGTGTTGCCTTCAAAAGGTATGTCTTCCCCATAATTTGAAGCATATTCAGGCAGGTACTTTAGGTAAAATAGCCAATCAAAAACAAGAACATCTCAATATTTGATAGGGTCCTCAGAAATGTGCCTCCTAATGTGAATCAAACCTGCTTCTAGATGCTACACAACGGAGTAAAAAAGTGAAGTCAGCAATAAAATCCAATCCACACACATATATCTACTCCAAAAAACAAGCAGTTATTACCTGACAATCAAGCCACAAATTCTTCGCTAAAATGTTCTGGAAAAACTTTTTGTCCAACCTTGAAATTGGACCAGCAACAGGAAAACTCCTACCCAAAATTACACAAAATGCGTAAAAATATATCTAGCATGAGATATTGAAACTAATACAATGACAACAACATTTAATAAAAAATATTGAACATAAAAATAAACCATACATTTTCTTCTTTAAAAGTCCATAAATAAAGTCATGATCTTCCGAGCTGATCAATGACTTGTTAGGGGCACACTTTGGCATCCTCACTTTCTTTTCACGCTCAGTTGGGCCAAACAAGAAAGTACTGGTTGATGGGAAAAGATTGGAAGCCTTTAATTGTTCAACTTCAATTATAGTTGCAGGATCCTTGGCTACCGAATCCCAATCAACACCTACACCCGTGTTGTCATCATTATCGGAAAGAGAGATATACTTTTCCAAGGATGGATCAACTCTAACTGCTGCAACTTTACCATCAGCACCTTCGCCTTCACACTTTGTAGATTGAGGGACTTCAGCAGAAGTTTATGGAATTCCAACCTCATATCCAATCCTTTTGGCATCATCAACTTCATGCTTCATTAATGAAATATCACATTTCAAATCCTTCACACATTTCACTTCTGCACCTACCACTTTAAATTTAGTGTCAGCAACTATAGGTGGAAACTCCTTATCCACTCCTGGAACCTCATATCTTATTGATGACAAAGACACGTGTACAACGTTAACAGAAGCATGAGATGATTTCAACATTAACTCCTCAGCAGAGAAAGACTGCTGAAGATCAAACACAACATCATTCACAATTTTGTTCACAACTTCATCATCAACCTTCACAGGTGTGCCCTGGGCTTACCACCACTGACATATTCATCATCAACTTTCGCATGAGTGCCCTCGGACTTACCAGCAATGTGCTTATCATCAGGCTTGACAGGATTTGCCTGCAACCTCTCAACTAAAGCCTCATAATTAGCAGCCCTAACCTCAAGTTCATCATACCTCTTCGACATCTCACCAAAAACTTGAAGAATCCCAGTCAACTCCACAATCTTTGTTTCAATTGCATCAACCCTCGTAGACAACAGATCCATAGATTTAGGGACCTCTTCAAGCTTCTCAATCCTCCTAAAAATCTCCTTCACCCAATCAGGATGAGGTGGGAGAGAAGAACCAAAAGCATCAATATGTGTTTTTGGAGGCAACCCACCACTTGAATCATTGTTGGCCTCCGTTTGAGGAGATACATCTTCAGTACCTTCCACTTTCTCTGTGTCGCATTCTATTTTTCCAGATGTTTGACCAAACACAGATCCCCCCATCAAAATAATCATGTGCTTCAACACTCCCCAAAGGTGACCTCTGCACACAAGGAGTCGCTACATCACCCTCTCCCCCACCGTCACCAGAAGGTGTCTCAACTCCTTCAACGTTGTCACCACAATCAAGCACATCTGCAACATCGGCCAAAACGAAAGCCTGGCAGTAAGAAGAGCATCCAATTCATCAGATTAAGAAAGAATGGGTGGCAGTAGTAAAATCATCAACCTTGTCATCACCAACACGGCCTTCACCACCAGAGTTAGAAGAATGAGTGTCAGTAGTAAAATCATCGACCTTGACATCACCAACACTGACTTCACCACCAGATTTAGAGACTGCGACATGAATATCTACGGTCTCCACTTCATGAGCACTCTGATTATCAACAACATGAACTGAAGGAAGAATCGAAGACTTGTCAGCAGTACTATCATATAACGGCCTCCTACTACCTACATCACCTTTCTTCATCTTATACCTTCGCCGAAAGACAATATTCAGCGGGACGTCATCGTCTAATAAATCACATGAATCAATACCAGACCGACCTCTCTTGGAAGGTGAAGCAACCACATCAACCTCCTCATGCAGATCTGTGTCAGCAGTAACTCTCTTCACCGTCTTAGAAGGAACATCTCGAACATCTTTCCTCACCGCTGATGCCTTCTATATAAGCTTCTTTACTTCACTTTTGCCACGACTAGCAGAACGACCCCTCCTCAAAGACACCAATCCCTCAGGAGTATCGCTGGACGCCATCTTCTATTTCTTTTTACAACTCATCCCTTCAGGCGCGGATTTCCTCTTCTTTGAGGTCTCTACAACATCTTCTTTATCCCCCCTCGGGGAAAACTTCAAAAGAAGTATCAAAGGACTTCCCATCTTGTTTCTTTCTAGCAACCTTGCCTCTCTTCACAGGTGTCTTCTTCTTTGAGGTCTCTCCTTCAGCATGTTTCTGCAAGACATTAGCTTCTTCATCATCAACCTGGACATCCTTGTTTGAAAACCTAGCTTCATATGCCCTTTTACGAAGAAGACGACTATCATATAATGTATCATCAACAGGTCCAAAAACTATTTCATCAACTAATGCATGAACTACTTCATCAACTTTTTCATCAGCAAACCCCATCCCTTCAGTGCGTGCAAACTCCCCATAAATAGGGAACAATAGAGTCTGGACAAAATGCATGTATCAGAATAAAAACCCAAATATGCATCAAATAAAAATGTTCATAAAGATGAAAAATATAAAATTATTACCAAATCGCCATGAAAGAACTTCTCAGCCTCAACGTACACATGACTATAATCACATGCCCAGTGCAATGAGTATGGATCTCTATCAGGCATCATAAAATTATAGTCAAACTTAGCAGAGAGACCTGAGAAAGCTTCTAATATCCAAACCTGTTACAAAAGAAAACTCGTTATGACACTACAAAACAACATTAAAAAAAATGCTCACATAAACAATAAAGTTGTGCTGACACAGACAAAAAATGCTGACATAAGACATGCAAACACTAAAACACAATACCTAGAATGCAAGGCAATACCCATAGATTTGATAAGAACCTCTAACTCCATTCTGATCTGCAACACAAGAACTCTTCAATGACTTCAACAAACGGGTGTATGACTCTCTACCCCAAGGATATAGTTCAAACTCCTTCTCATTGCACGCAAGAGATAAGAATTGTGCACTTACAACTTCTGACCTCCTATAAACAATTAACCTCTCAATCAGCAACAACTTTGCCATAATCAACTTCTTCTTAGACTTCGTTCTCTCTGATATGAAACGAGCAGCTAACTCATCATGAGTAATTTTCTTCTGCCCAAAAAATTCAGATATTAACACTTTCTTTGAGATATTACAACCACGGTCTTTGCAAGGAAGGCCGGTAATAACATGGAACTCAGCAATTGAAAAGCGTGCAAGATATCCATCAACTCTAAACCACAACTCATTCTCCTTTTGTGTTTGTACTTGACGCAACACCATTTGATGCATAGGATGAAAATTGGTAGCCATTTTGGTGCCTTGCGTCAGCAACCATCCAACACAACTTTTTTCCAAAATATTGTAGTGAGAAGGAGACAAATGCTCCTTAATCATATCGTAAATAGAAGTATATGAATATATGTTGGATCTACAACGAAATCGCTCAAAAACAGAAATGCAATATTCCAAGCCCTAATCAATCACAGACAAGTACCCAAAAAACTAATTAACATCGGATTAGGAAGAAATTACAACTTGCTCATCAACAAAAGAATTCCATATGGAAAACTAAAATAACTTACATTAGAACCAGTATAAGAGGTGGATGAATCAGAAGATTGAGCTGCTACAAGAAACAAAATACAGAACAATGTAAATATACAATAACAGAATCCATGATCAAGCAAACAACCATAAATAAAAACAATAAAATGTCACCAAGACATAGTAAAAGAACATAAACATCATAAAAACAATAAAAAATACCAAATCCAAGTACACACATTGTTGAAACTATCATAAACTAACACAATCATATATAAAAACAGACAGTGTCAGCCACCATACACATGAACATAACAACAGATAACTACATTATGATCAACACAAACAATACAAGCATGGAAAACAGATTGACCTAAACAAATAACACTAAAAAAGCGCATACAAAGTGCTGCATCACAAAATTGAAGAAAAGAAACAATTAAAATCAACGCATTTACAAATGCAACTTACATAAACTACCTACAACAATAAAAATTGCACATATTTACGCATATCAATCATGGATTTAACCATAGATGGTCAAAATTAAAAGAATAAAACAATAAAATCAACATAAATAAACTTAATCCAAAACCCTAGAACGATACAGTTAGCAAAAATAAGCCAAATCGATACCTGAAGAACTACTGGATGACGACATTGAAGAAACCGACAAACAAAACTCCCTACTTTAGCACAGCAATGAAGAACAATCGGCCAAAAACTCCCTAATTTAGCAAAGATTGAAGGAAGCAGGGCGAACAAAATGGAAAAAAGCAGACAAAGAACCGACGAAGGACGAAGCGCGCAAAGAGAGAGTTCCGGGGAAGAGAGAGTTCGGATTTTCGGGAAACATAAAAAATGTCAGTACAATGAGAAAATAAGTATATATAGTGGACATTTTGCTAATTTGTCCAAAAGAGTGCCTGTTTTGCAAAAAAAAATCTAGATAAATGGCCATAATTGATGTGTGAGTGAGCATAATTTCATGGGGTAATTGGGAAAACGGGTAAATGACCATATTTATGAGGCCAATATCACCACCTCTCCTATACATTCTATTTCTACCAATATTTCTCTTATTTCAATTATAAAAATTACAGATTTTAGCCGGTAATTTTTATTTAAAATAATATTATATAAGGTACAAGTATAAGATTACAAAATGCAACAAAATATGTTACATCACATTTTTTGTCTTTATTTTAAAAAGTGAAAAAATATGAGATTACAGAACAAAGCCAACTCTGCATCTCCCTTCGTCATTACATTGACTCAAAGCGCCACTGAAATATTTAATTTTTTATTGTATAAAACAACCCAAATTGTCGAGGATTTAATGTACGGAGTACTTAACTGTTAGGTGATTTGACTATACCAGAAGTTAAAAAAAAAGGACGAGATGAGATCAAACGACAATTAATTAGTTAAATCATCAAAAACCTCAAAACGACAATTAATATAAAACGGAGGGAGTAGAATGGAAGGAGTATAAATTATTCTGGATTGAGAGCCGTATAGATCTTTAAGTCTGATTTCATTATGCTATAAGTACCAAACAATGTCCATTACTGCCATAATACCATACATGACATTTAAACGAAGTTCAAGTCATGCCAACTAGTTTGGAGAAAAATTCAGCATTCAAGTCATAACAACTTCAATTTTGGTACTCGTAAAAGCTATAGAAATGAAATTGAGTGCATAGCCTATCTCCAGCCTGCAAGGAATGGAATATCCCAGTACCTAAGGATTAAAGAAGCACCCTATTGATAACGGGTTACTATATGACATAAAAACACACAATATAGAAGTAGATGAGAACAGAATTGTGATGCATAAAATCTGCATCATAGTGATTGAAGGAGATCGATCTCAACCATCGGCTTCACCCGAACCGTAACCTGTAAAACAAGAACAAACAAGGTCGGGGCGGAGCTTGTCTCTCCCGGAGGACCCTCCAACGCTCAAGTCAGTCCTTGTTCCTTACAAAGAATTTTCTTCGCGTATTTATATTAGTCGAGCATAAATGAAACGGTTAAAGCAGTTAATTCAAGGAATTTAAATGGTTTTGATATTTGATAAAAGAAATCGTTACCGTATTGATGTCGGTCAAGGCATTAAATATAGGAAACGGTCGAGGCATTTATGTGGGTCATCACAATAGAATAAGCGGTAATTCATAAAAGACGAAACCGGCCCTGGATCGTGATTTCAGAATTTTACCTCTTATAAGAAAATTTTTGCAATTGCCTAGCTCTTGAGCTCCTTTTTTAGAACCTCCATCTCAGTGTCACCCTTTGCGAGTATCCACCATTATCACTCGGAGAAATGCTACCCAGAGTGACGTACGGTAATAACATGGAACTCAGCAATTGAAAAGCGTGCAATATATCCATCAACTCTAAACCACAACTCATTCTCCTTTTGTGTTTGTACTTGACGCAGCACCATTTGATGCATAGGCTGAAAATTGGTAGCCATTTTGGTGTCTTGCGTCAGCACCCATCCAACGCAACTTTTTTCCAAAATATTGTAGTGAGAAGGAGACAAATGCTCCTTAATCATATCGCAAATAGAAGTATATGAATATATGTTGGATCTACAACGAAATCACTCAAAAATAGAAATGCAATATTCCAAGCCCTAATCAATCACAGACAATACCCAAAAAACTAATTAACATCGGATTAGGAAGAAATTACAACTTGCTCATCAACAAAAGAATTCCATATGGAAAACTAAAATAACTTACATTAGAACCAGTATAAGAGGTGGATGAATCAGAAGATTGAGCTGCTACAAGAAACAAAATACAGAAAAATGTAAATATACAATTATAGAATCCATGATGAAGCAAACAGCCATAAATAAAAACAATAAAATGTCAACAAGACATAGTAAAAGAACATAAACATGACAAAGACAACACAAAATACCAAATCCAAGTACACACATTGTTGAAACTATCATAAACTAACACAATCATATATAAAAACAGACAGTGTCAGCCACCATACACATGAACATAACAGCAGATAACTACACTATGATCAACACAAATAGTACAAGCATGGCAAACAGATTGACCTAAACAAATAACACTAAAAAGAACATACAAAGTGTCGCATCACAAAATTGAAGAAAAGAAACAATTAAAATCAACGCATTTACACATGCAACTTACATAAACTACCTACAACACTAAAAATCGCACATATTTACGCATATAAAGCATGGATTTAACCATAGATGGTAAAAATTAAAAGAAGAAAACAATAAAATCAACATAAATAAACTTAATCCAAAACCCTAGCACGATACAGTTAGCAAAAATAAGCGAAATCGATACCTGAAGAACTACTGGATGACGACATTGAAGAAACCGATGAACAAAACTCCCTTATTTAGCACATCAATGAAGAACAATCGGCCGAAAACTACCTACTTTAGCAAAGATTGAAGGAAGCAAGACGAACAAAATGGAAAAAAGCAGACGAAGAACCGACGAAAGACGAAGCACACAAAGAGAGAGTTCCGAGGAAGAGAGAGTTCGGATTTTCGGGAAAGATAAATAAATGTTCGTACAATGAGAAAATAAGTATATATAGTGGGCATTTTGCTAATTTGTACAAAAACGTGGACCTTTTGCAAATTTGTCAAAAAAAAGTGTCTGTTTTGCGAAAAAAATTCTAGATAAATGGCCATAATTGATGTGTGAGTGAGCATAATTTTATGGGGTAATTGGAAAAACGGGTAAATGACCATAATTATGAGGTAAATATCACCACCTCTCCTATACATTCTATTTCTACCAATATTTCCCTTATTTCAATTATAAAAATTACAGATTTTAGCCGATAATTTTTATTTGAAATAATATTATATAAGGTACAACTATAAGATTACAAAATGCAACAAAATATGTTACATCACATTTGTTGTCGTTTTTTAAAAAGTGAAAAAATATGAGATTACATTGACTCAAAGCGCCACTGAAATATTCAATTTTTTATTGTATAAACCAACCCAAATTGTTGAGGATTTAATGTACGAAGTACTTTACTGTCAGGTGATTTGACTATACCAGAAGTTATAAAAAAGGACGAAATGAGATCAAACGACAATTAATTAGTTAAATCTTCAAAAACCTCAAAACGACAATTAATATAAAACGGAGGGAGTAGAACGAAAGGAGTATAAATTATTGTGGATTGAGAGACGTATAGATCTTTAAGTCTGATTTCATTATGCTATAAGTACCAAACAATGTCCATTACTTCCATAATACCATACATGACATTTAAACGAAGTTCAAGTCATGCCAACTAGTTTGGAGAAAAATTCAGCATTCAAGTCATAACAACTTCAGTTTTGGTACTCGTAAAAGCTATAGAAATGAATTTGAGTGCATAGCATATCTTCAGCCTGCAAGGAACGGAATATCCCAGTACCTAAGGATTAAAGAAGCACCCTGTTGATAACGGGTTACTATATGACATAAAAACACACAATATAGAAGTAGATGAGAACAGAATTGTGATGCATAAAATCTGCATCATAGTGATTGAAGGAGATCGGTCTCAACCATCGGCTTCACCCGAACCGTAACCTGTAAAACAAAAACAAACAAGGTCGGGGCGGAGCTTGTCTCTCTCGGAGGACCCTGCGACGCTCAAGTCAGTCCTTATTCCTTATAAAGATTTTTCTTCGCGTATTTATATTAGTCGAGCATAAATGAAACGATTAAAGCATTTAATTCAAGGAATTGAAATTTTTTTGATATTTGATAAAAGAAACCGTTACCGTATTGATGTTGGTCGAGGCATTAAATATAGGAAACGGTCGAGGCATTTATGTGGGTCATCACAATAGAATAAGCGGTAATTAATAAAAGACGAAACCGGCCCTGGATCGTGATTTCGGGATTTTACCTCTTATAAGATTAATTTTGCAATTGCCTAGCTCTTGAGCTCCTTTTTTAGAACCTCCATCTCAGTGTCACCCTTTGCGTGTATCCACCATCATCACTCGGAGAAATGCTACCCACAGTGACGTAAGGGAACATCAATTCCACCATTAACCTAATTGTCCCCATCATCGCATCCTGATAATCGAAATCCAAATCAAAATCAGGGTTATATGCATAGACTTCCAAGTCCGAAATCCACAGACAAACAGGCACCAACAGTGCAACGCTCTTCGAAAAGCCCCAAGAGACAGCGCACTCAGTAAAGCCCCTGAATTGATTCCTCACCAGTTCGATTCGGCCAAGGAAGTTTCTTTCGTACATAAGACAGTCGAACCATGACAGCGCAAACTTGATCCAGAGGGTTTTGAGCGGCGGATCGCTCCGAACGAGGACGAACAGGAAGAATTCGTGTGCGAAGGGAGGGAGATATTATCGCTTTCTCCGAATTCTAGTTCTCTGAATTCGAAGGTAGGCTTGAAACGTCGATCTATTTTATCCAGCGCCATAACTAGACAAATTTCAAGCAATTGAAGAGGGGGCATGGAGAATGGAAGATTGGAGGGAGGAAGCACCAGGGAGAAAGAGCGGAGAACGGAGATACGAAGGAATGACGAAGGGAAAGGATAAAGTAAATTAAAATGCGGGTAGTTTAGGTATTATGAAATTTTTTTGGACAAATACTAAGTTTTTTCTTAGGATATACAAATAGCTAATGAATTTATAAAAATGGATATTGGACCAAATATCTTCTTTATTAGATAGGTTCATGTTTTTATTATGATGTATTTCCTCCATTTAAAGTAGGTTTAAGATTTAGGGCATGTTTGTTTTTATAAAAGAATGGGCCAACAAAGGAATGATAAACGTGTGTATGTTTGGACCTGTTTGTTTAATACAATCCAAAGAATGACTTCTTTTTTGACCCTAATCGGTTCACCCATTTGTTACCCTAAAAAAATCAGGGGTTTACTTGATTCTTTCTCTCTCCCCAGCGCTCTCTCCCGAAACAGCAACACAGATGGCGATCTCCTCTCTCTACGACACAGAAGCTTCTTCTCTCTTGATCGTCCATAGTATTCACTCCAATGACGATCGCGAATTTGAATGGGTGACAAGTACGTTCTTCTTCTACTCCACATCGCAATGTGCTTATTCTCCGTAAGTCCTCTGTCTGTTGTTCCTGCTTTCAATGAATTACAAATTAATAGGGAAGAGTTGGGGAGATATTGTAACAAGTGTTGGGTTTTTTTCTCCTCTCTCCTTTCTTGGATGCAATGAGGCATTAGGTCAGTCTCTACTTTTTTAATTGCATCCTCAACTATATTAGCTCTTAGAATGGCAGCAACCTACCAGTATGTCTTGGAAGCTATGGGTTTGTATTGACAACCTGTTGATTCTTATTGATCTTATTTAATAGAGAAAATTAGATGCATAAAGTAATTTCTCGGCCTTAGAGGTTGGTAAATTAGTATGGTTCAAATAGTGCTAAAGCATCCATAAATATGACACATACTTGTAAGACGCCATAGATAAGTCAGTTGTATTTCACTATTTCACATTGGGTGGTCAAAGAAAGTTATCAAAACTTTGTGATGAAGACCAGTTAAAACTGATATATATTTTTATCAATCCTTAGAATCCTAAACATAAATGTTTACACCATTTTTCCAAGTAAATGAAGAAATTGTTTCAAATTAGAAACTTTTTCTAACTATCATGTTCATCAATAACTTGACAAAGTGTGCTTTTGCCTCTCATAGTATCTTATCTCATGAACGATCTGTATAGCCCTTCACCTGTCAAACATTACCTAGACCATATGTACACTCTATACACACCAAATATTATTCTAGGATATACCTCATAGGCATCGACTTACATTTGCTTAAGTGCTTATTTATTTGAGGTGCACTGCCTTTTCCTCTTGCTTGATTTGCCTAAAATTATTGAACATTTACCATTTAGCCTTGTAATTTTGCTCAAGGGTGAGGAACAAACATGGACTTGATTTCAAAACGGGAACCCACTAATGAAGGTGGAAGGATAGAAGTCGGATGCCAATTTACTGTTTATTAAAAGCTAAAGATAACCTGGATAATAGTAATGAGGACTGTATGTTATTTAATATAATTCAATATGTCGACAGAATCAATTATAGGTGCTTTTGTTTGGAAAACTGGTTTCTTGGTTGCAACTTTTTAGGTGACTTTATCTATTACCTAACAAGAGGGAGTGGAGAGTTGGAGGATGATAAATTCTTATCTTTATCTTTATTCTGCAATGAACTCCCTTTGTTAATGATAATTCTCATTTTCCCTCCACCAATAACGATGATGAAGTATCTAAATTTAGCTGCATAATAATTATCATTCTAATGGAATGCATATGTGATTTTTATCAGATTTTGATTCATCTTAAGCATAGTGTTTCTCATTATTTAGTATGTTTCCATAAGATGGTTGAAAGTTTTGAGTTTCATCCTAATCATAGAGGCATAAATTTTAAAAAGTGTCATCTTCTTTATACTTCTGATCCATCCGTTGTCTTAAACAACTAGTATGAGTCTGATGGAAATAGGCCAGATTATCATTAATGATACAGGTAGTATTGATTCAATGAGTTACATGATAGTAGTCATCAGATTCATCATTGTTGATCTCCATGGATGTTTACTCGGCTGTTTTCATATTGTCCGCTGTCCACGCCTGGCCTTTCCTCTTCATGTAAGTATTTTGTCAGTTATGATCGATTTTTTAACTGTTCACAAGTTTCTTAACAAGAGTGGGCATCTAAAGTTGCAGTTTGCACATACTGTTGCACAAGAATTAACTCAATGCCATTTCCTTTTCAGAATCAGCAGGGGCAAGTCCTGTAGACAAACAGTAGTTTCTTAATAGCACGGCTCATTTCAAACTAATTGACGATAATCTGGCTAAAGGTTCATTTGGTATTGATGGCTAAACAACAACCTAAAATTCAGACTAAACAACAACCTAAAGTTCTGGCAGTGTGAGTAATGTTCTGGCATTTTGAGTAATGTTGTGTGACAAATCTAGAGCATGTCATACAGTTAATGATTTAGGTTGTTGTTTGATCATTTATTGTTCTTACTTGTAATCTCCTGCATTGATTTAGGTTGTTGTTTGATCATTTTTTCTGCATTGATTTATGTTCTGGCAGTGTAACAAAATTTTAGAAGAGGTGTTGAAATTGGATGTTCTTTCCCAATCTCATACATTAGAGGTAACTATAATTGTAATTATTCTATAAGAATTGCTTCATTTAAATAATTTATTTATTTTCCTTAACCAATATACCTTTAAAATATGTAAGTAGCAACGATATTGATGGGAGAGGAACATAAACTCCATATATTCTTTCAGGCCAATAACAGTTTGAGGAAACAATATGTGACCGATTTGCTCAAGATGAGGAACTGACCGTGTGGATTTTATATGTGGTTGTAGCTTTTGTTTTATTGCAAAGTGGTGTTTATGACTTCATGTAGTCTATCTTCTTTATGTCATTTTGAACATGGTTGTAGCTCTTTTTTTTTTGTGCAAAGTGGTGTTTTTGTCTATGTAGATTTTTGACTTTGTGGAATTCTGAATGTGTGGAGTTCAAGTTATTTCATATGAATTTATTATATTTGTTCATCCATGTTATATGATTTTGCAATAATTTTAGGAAATAATTAAAAAAATACAAAGGTTTTATTGTTTGTCTTCTTTCCTTTCCTTAAATCAACGAAACATATTAAAAGATAACGAAGAAAGCAATGATTCCCCTATTAAATTAACCAAACAAAATTGGAGTTTAACCATTTTCCTTTCTTGTCCTTTCTCTTGAAATGTTTACTTTCCTTTCCTTTCCCTTCCTCCAAACAAGCAGACCCTTAGTTCTACGTAGCTCTAACGTGACATCTTGATGCCTTACCTAATTTTATCTTGGTTTATAAGTAGATTCATATTTTTGCGATGGTGTACTCCCTTCATTTAAAGTAAATCTTGAACCCGGCCATGGTTATATATAACCCTAAAGTGACATTTTGATGCCTTATATTTCATACTGGTTTATTAAATAGGGTCAAGTTTTCATGATGGTGTATTGTCTCCAATTAAATTAGGTTCAAAATTTTTAAATATTGAAACTATTAGCCGGAATAATGTGATTTTAAAAATATAAGCTTGGCACTGTGGTAGGTTCATGATTTTATAAATATAGGTTTGGCACCAAAACCTTTTTCCCATTAGCTGGAATAAAGTGATTATTAATGCTAACTCTGAAGTTCTATTGATAATTGTTGAACACTAAATATTACAATAGTCACCCGAAATTGTAAAATGCAAAGAACAACCTCTCCATAGCACAGCCTGAGAAGGAACACTAACTTATTGAAGTTACATGAAGTTACGTGACCTGCTCGGACGCCGAAGGCAATAGACATGCACTGAGCAGGCCAGGCACCGCCTAGCACGCCACCTAGAGCCGACGATCCCAAACTGAGCGCCGATGGTGACAAGGGAGAACGGAGATGGAGCTAGGGGGTGGAAGCGGGGGGTGTTGTGAGTCTATTTCGTCATGTTTTACACTTACTTTTGTATCGATTTCTGCATGCATTTCATGCATTTGGGTTAGAATAATACATAATTTGTGTAGTTTATGTTTATTTGCAATATATAGAGGTCTACACGGGTTTTTTGTTATATTTCGTAGCAATCGGACGCACTTTGGAGCTTAAAGAAAAGTCATGAAAAAGCTAACGATGGTGCAGCTGGAAGAAAGCCCACTTTTAGCCATTCATCATTCCAAATCAAGCTTTGATTTCTTCATGAGAGCTGTAGCCCTCGAAAAGAGCTTTCCAACTCATACTCATATGCGTCAATCCGGTGAACGAGGACTCGGGAAAGTGCGTTTCAAGAACAGAGCAGCATGTTGGAAACTACTGCTGAGGTCGATATCGACCACCTTTGGTCGATATCGAGTGGATATACCTGCCAGAAAGCCCAGAAATCAACCAGAGAATGCTGAGAACTGAAGAGGTGGTCGATATCGACCAGACTTGGTCGATATCGACCTGACATTGGTCGATTTTCACCCTGGAGGCCAATATCGAGTGTTTGGAGTGAAGGTGAGAAGACGAGGTCGATATCGACCAATGTTGGTCGATATCGACCTGAACCCAGTGGCCGATTTCGAGCATATCCGAGCTCTACTCAAAGTTCTATCCAAAGTCCAATGGAGATATCCACAAGAGGAGGTTTTATCAAGTTCTATCAAGATGGGAGAGATAGTTCCCTTTTAGATTTATTTCTTTTATTTCCATTATTTAATCTTTAAGTATTAGATAGATAGATTTAGATATAGATATAGTTTTCTTTCCTAATTATATAGGGAACGAACACTATAAATAAGGCATTAGGGGCTGGATTTTGATTCATTTCAATCAATCCAATCCAAGTCACAAGAGATCAGAGAGAGAGAGAGAGAGAGAGAGAGAGAGAGAGAGAGAAGTCTTGGAGCCAAGAGGAGTTTGTGAAGCGATAGCGGAGTTGGCTTTATTCGGTTGTAAGTCTTATTTAGTTTATTTAATGCAATTTATTTTCTTGAAATCCTTGATGAGTTTATTCTTGATGAAGAGGGAGTAGTCACCCAACTTCTAGGGTCGGGGTGAGCCCGACGATGGCCATGTGAGGTGATGCGGTAAAGGTGCAATCTTTTTATGTAATTTCGTCTTCTATCCCTAAAAGCATGATTCTTTTGCGAAAGTTGAAGGTGATCCTTGTTTGTATTATTGAAGCGAAAGTGATCTTAATGAAACTTAGATTAATTATGTGAAAAAGGGTTAGTAACAATTAGGGTTTATGCGAAAGCCTCTGTCTTCCTATTTGTTAATAACGAAAGTTATTTGATGAAAATCATGATCTTTTATGTCTTATGTGTTATTTTACATGGTTATCGTTGTGCTGTTGAAACTCTGATCTTGGAAGTCTTTTATTTATTGATTTATTTCACAAATTTCGAGTTTTAAAGTTTCTGTTAAGTCGAAATCGCGTTTCTGTTAGTCGATATTTTCACTCGATATCGACCAAAGCTTCTGCTTTATGTTATTTTTATGCTTTTCTCTGTGTTTTCCGTTTGTCTGTTTGATTTTCTGCTAAGATCTGAACTGAAAAGGCGGGCGCTAACACACTTCCTCGTGGATCGATCCTGACTGCCTTCTACTACAATGGGAGGAAGTCTTGTATTTATTTGCTGAGACAGGGAGTCAGTATGCTTTTATATTTATTTATATTTTCATACTTGACCATCCTCCTGCAACAACAGGGGGCAACCGGCGTCATTCTGCTTCCAGTCGAGATTTCAGCTAAATTTCGACAAAAAAAAAAACTTTGATTTCGTGCTAGAATTAGGGGTTAGTATTGCTGATTTTTCAGAATTGATGATGGAAGATAGATTTGGGGTGAAAAGCGCTCAGACGCTTTTCATAATATAGCCTGGATATGGTGAATATGGGGTCCGGGTATCAGAGTGGTGTGATAATAGGTTTAGAGCCCGAACCCCTTTCACACACCCGGATTATTAGACCTCGTTTTTTTTCCAAAATTTTTAAGAAGAATTTAGAGCCCGGATATAGGTAATATCCGGGTTATTTTAATTTGTAATAATATAAACCGGGTATATATTATCCAGGCTATTTTATCCATCAAAATACCCATATAAAAAAACTTTATAGCCTAGATATAGATAATATACGGGCTATTTGGTCAACATTATCCGGGCTATTTGGTCTGCCCTTGGATATAAATCAATTATATATCTCGTTTCTCAAGGTCCGGGCTGTTATGTTTTTCTTTTTGAATTGTTAAATACCCGATTTATTTTCTTATGAATCCACCTATTGTCCCGTATATGAAGGTTCGAGATTTTTTCTTCTGTTTGAATTGAAATATCCAATTTATTTTTCTTATGAATCCACCTATTTAATTTGCACCACATTCAACCAACACACACATTTCCAGAATCACATTCAAACAACACACACGATTCCATCAGAAGCATTTTGCCGACAATAGACTACCAACAACTACGATTCCATCATAACAAAAAGGTCACACCAATCATCCATAATACAGTAAATTAACTAACTACTATGTTTTTACCTATAATCCCAAAGCAAGTGCAAAAGTTTTGTTCTAAAAGTGAGTACTTCCACAAAATGGACAGCAACTAGCTAGAATGTCGTACCTAATCTAAAAGCAAAATGTTCTTACAGATGGGGATCGGAAGTACATAGTGAGCTGATATGTGCATTACAAAATGGCCAGCAACCTTTGCACTTAGGCCCTGAATTTCCTTCCCACACATCTGAAGACTTCACCGACTAACTGGTGCAATCTGATTGCCCGTGTTGATACCTTGTACAAAAATTAAAGCATAGTTTGATCCAAAACAAACAAAAAAAATATGAATGATTGTTGGGATAAAAATTTGAACAGATTGCTACTAAGATTATTGAGGAACAAAGGAGGATATGTAATATGAAAGAGAAGGAGTTGTAAGACAACAAGGGAAAGGGTAATATGATAGCAAACCAATATAGGAGTATGACAGCAAAAAAGGACTAATTTGAATGAAAAAATATTATACACTTGTACAATTTAAGACTAACATCATTTTTTTCATAATATACTCCATTCAATTTAAGCACCAACTTTTATGTATTGAACCAAATATTTCAATTATATTAATGAATAATGCACCAATCTATTTGTCCTCGTAACTAAGATATGTGAAATGAAAAAAATAAAAGGAGGAGATATTATACATACATTATGATTGATAACATAATTAGCTAGATAGTAACGATAACCAAAAACATTGTAATGAATTTGTACTTACATTATTAGATTGAACACATTATCCAACCACTCTCTTTGGATTTCTTCAATATCCGTGTTTTCGTAAGTCGATTCGTCATTGAACCACTAAAACATAAAACAAAATTATTTTATATGAAACTAAATGAGCTAATAAAGTGAAAATCCATGTAAGAAAGTGAAAAGCTATACCCTGTGCGGAATAATACAAGATCCTCGAGCTATTATATTCCGAAAAAACTTCAAAATGTAGTATCCACGATCAATTTGGTTAGTCGGTCGGGAACACTGAATATCATAGCACGTGTATAAGAATATGAAATACACAATAACTTCCATGGTCATAATTTGACAAAAAAAAAATATAAACGAATATAAAATATATAAATTTATAGCTCTTGGAAAGTTCCTTTTCTATGAGATTTCTTGCCCAACTTGAAATATATCAGTTTATAGCTCTTGGGAAAAAAATATAAATTTAAAAATAACATACAATTTATAGCTCCTGAAATATATATGATTGTTTATAATGAATACATTGCAAATTTATCGGTGCTTCCGGGTACCCCAAATCCTTTCCTCTCCCAAGCCCGTCATATTTCGAGCGTTATTTGGATCCTTCTATCCTAGCTTGACCAGTTTATCCCATCGTCGCCGGTGTACGTTTAGCTCCCTTGCTTGCCGTCCTAGGCCAGACTTCCTCTGTTGCTTTCCTATCCTTGGCGTTCAAAGCTTTCCTTCGGCCTTGCACTATATATATATATATATATATATATGGAAGCTTTAAAATGTAAAAAGTCCTTAACGTGTAAAATTGGCTTAACGTGTAAAATTTGGGTTTGAGGGAAAACCGACACGCGGGTCTGATTTAAAAAAAAATGAACCGGGTTTAGCCTACTGGTGTTTCTTCCGCTCTTATTCCCTCTCCCGCAATTCTCCAGATCTGAGAACGAACCTCCGCCAGTCCTCCGCCTCCTTCCTCCTCCTCCTTCCTCCTGCTCCGCCAGTACTCCGCCCTCGAGGCCAGGCTTGACTCCATCTCCTACCGGATCTCCGCCCTCTACTCCCTCCTCTCCCTCATCCTCGCCTTCACCCCTCGCCTTTTCATCGCCGACCTAGGGTTATCTGCCTCCCAGCCTTATGGATCCTCCAAACCGGCCTCTCCCTCCACGTCGACGCCTCCACGACGGTTCTGTGACGACGCCTTTGCTCAAGGGCTCGAGCAAGGAAATCAGGCCGGGGAGGACGGCGCACAACATGCCGTCGTCGTCGCTGATGAAGAAATTGGAGCTAGGGCTGGTTTCGAAGGTGCGATGTGGCGCATTGAGGCTGACACTACAGAATTTCCAAGAGGTAATTCTCGGGACGAAGCTGTTCGTTCTCTTTCCGACGATTCCTTTGGCTTTCATTGCTCAGTGCCTCGATTTTGGACGGGTAAGTTTTTAATTTCCTGATTCAATTAGGGCTTCTGAACGATTGCAATTGATTGTTTGAAGTTAGGCATTGTTGATTTAGTGATCGATTGCAGTTGAGTGTGTAGTTCACATAGTGTTGTTTTGTGACATTTGGTGATATCGATTGCAATTCTCAAGCTTGCTCTCTGGCTAATGCAGCTTCTGAATCAATCTACACATTTCAATGTATTCTGAAAGTTTAGATCCTGGATCTCTAATCAATCTGCATATGAATGCCTCAATTTTGAAATTATAAGCTTGTTAATATGCTTTTTCCTTGTTTTTGACATTTTAGTTCAACCATTGATTGAGAATTTGTTCTTTATTCGGTTCTTTTGGAGCTGTCAAGCATTCAAATACATAGAATTTGTTCTGGTTGCCACCTGACATTAAGATTCAGTTCAAGTCTAATCCAGTTTTAATTTTGTTTTAGTAAATTCAAAGTCAATGTTACTTAATTTTATAGGTGCTCTTTGTGAATTTGATTTCTATCCTTTAAGAGGTTGGTTGGGAAAACCAAACTTGATGCTTCTGTAATCTGTATTGTTCTAGAAGGATAAATTGGTGTGACCATGCCCTTCATCAAATTGAAGGAAAACACTGAATGCCCTTCATCAAATTGACTTGATTCCAATTGATTAGTGTTTGCTTCTGTTTTCAAGAGGTTTGACTGTCCATGTTTATTCTTGTTAGCAGTTTTGGTGACCAGTTAATGTGTATGTATACTAAACATTTAATACCTTTTAATTATGTGCTTTTGCACTTCTTTGGCTTTGGCTTTTTTTATTGCCTATTTTCAGATTCTACCTAATTTCATAAGGGATGAAATTTTCATGATGTTCATTTTGATTTTGTTATCATATTTGCTCCATGTTTCTTCCTGCAATTTAATCTGTTTTTATGCAATTATAATGTTAACGATTGATCGAAATGAATAGATAGATAATACTTAAGTTTTATGAACTTATTATCATAAGCATTTCAGATTGAGGTAAGTGACCATGAGCTCGCAGCAAGCTGTGATCAAGTGCGTGGAGGAGCACTAGATATTTTTTCTTCATTTAGAAGTTCATTGGACAAGGGACTGCTTTTAGGAGTAATCTTTATCTTAACACTCTAGAGAATTAGGTAATAGAAAGCAGTTTAGCAGTAAGCACATCTTCATGCTACAATGATTCACACATGATCCAGATGGCCGTCTCCTCGACTCTGAGCTTTGCCTCCGAGCTGTAGAAGCCATCATGAGTCATGCTTCAGCCTCTCAAGTAAACTATTCACATTATCACCTATAGTATATGTAAAGAAGCAAAAAATTTAGTTTTTGATCAAGAATCATATATGCTTTCAGGTGCCTAGACAAGAGCCACATTGCTTCGAGTTATGCAGCATTGAAGTAGATGGATCAGAAGAGCCACTGGGACACACCATATACAGTCTCTCGCGCGAGTCCTTTAATTTCTTGACTTCAAATGTAAGGAATGGAAGACATATATAGTTCTCAACTGATGCTGATCAGTATATCGAATGCTAGATACTCCGTCTGTGTAGTGTACAACAAGATACGTGCACGAAGCCATTGGTCTTGTTTGACTCATTGCGCAAATACGGATGGGATGCAAAATTGGCACTAGTGCTTTCATCATTTGTCATGATCTACGACCAATTTTGGATCATCAATTAGTCACAAGATAGCAACAAACTGGCTTCATTAATTTCTCTACTCGAGGAACTGCCTATAGGCCTCCAAAAATTCAAACTCATCTTCATGTGCTTTATCTCAATGGCCTTAAACCCTCAATTTACCCTTAAAATTTTTTGACCTATTAGCTCAATTGGTAGAGCGATGTGCGTATGCACAAAGATGTGGGTTCGAATCCCACATAGGTTATATTATAAAGAAGAACACACCAATCCCAAATTGTTAATCATGCACATTATAATTTTAGTTATGCACTTTTTAACCTTAATTATGCACTTTTTAACCTTAAGTATGCACTTTAATTTGAAATTGTTATACGTAAAAAAATCGATTTCAAACTCACATATATCAACCTAAATTATATATGCGAGAGGTAAACCCAAACTCTCAAAAGTAAAAATAAAAATAAAAAAATAAATTAAAACATCGATTTCAAAATCACATCTTTTGTCTTATTCATGCACATTATGATCTTACTTTTGCACAATTGTATTCTAAATCTGCACAATTGTATCTTACTTTTGCACACTTGTATTTTAAATGTGCACAATTGTATTCTAAATCTGCACAATTGTATCTTACTTTTGCACAATTGTAGTTTAAATTTGCACAATTGTATCCTACTTTTGCACAATTGTATTCTAAATGTGCACATTACAATTTTATTTTTACACTTTATGTTCTTATATTTGCACTTTACATTTGCACAAAAGCACTTCACAATTGCACAAATGCACTTCACAGTTGCACAACTGCACTTTACAGTTGCACAACTGTATTTCACAGTTGCACAAATGCACTTCACAGTTGCACAAATGCACTTCACGGTTTCACAAGTGTATCTTACTTTTGCACACTTGTATTCTAAATGTGCACATTTCAATTTTATTTTTGCACTTAATGTTCTTATATTTGCACATTACAATTTTATTTTTGCACTTTACACTCTTATTCATGAAGAGAAACATAGTACTTCAAAGCGATAAACATAGATAGCCTATACGGGATTTGAACCCGCATCTTTGTGCGTAGGCACATTGCTCTTTCATTTTGAGCTAATAGGCTTATAATCGGACATCACGCATATTAATGCAATTTTAGAATACAATTGTGCAATCTAAACTAAATTAAATGCAAAAATAAGCTAAAAGTCATAATTGCAGGCATTTTTAAACAAAGAACAAGGAACTTGGTGACAGATTCTCTTATTTTGTGAATTTAGACATGATAAAATAATGTCATGGGCACATGGCACAAAGGTGAGCTTTTTCTAATTGCACTTTAAGTTGAAGAAAAAAAATCAGTAGCTGAAGTTTCAGCAATGTAAAGGGCTTGTAATGCAGTGAACTTTCATTAGATGAAGTTTCAGCAGTGCAGTGAGAAAAAAAATCAGCAGATGGAGATTGAGCTGAACTTTCAGCAAAGCAGTGAACCTTCAACTGAACTTTCATGTCTAATGATACAGAAATGGAACAAAAAGACAGCATGTACTTCAGTTTGATACCATCCCCAATTCCAGCTATACAGATTGGTTCTATTCAGATGCCTTTGCAACTAACTCACCAAGTTGGTTCATCACATACCCATATGCATCCACAACAGCCTACACTATTCCAATTTGGTCAAATCAGATACCCATCTCCCATTTCACATGGACTTTTGCAATTGGCACCTCAATCTATAACCTGCAGTCACCTAGATATTCAAGCCAGTTATCCTCTGAATCAAAATCCTGGAGTTTCCTTAAGTGCACAACCTTCTCAAGATGGTTTTGCTAACGACTTCATTAAAGATTACACCTTCTACACCTTCCCACTTATAGTGGAAAGCCAGCACCATGATCTGCACAAATCTAGTGCATCCCATGTTTCGTCAAAGGAGCCAAGTTTTGTGAAAGGAGGTCAAAACACAGAAAATGATGTTCATTTGTTGCATCAGAGTTCAGCACAGGAATCCAATCAGTGTATACTAGAATCGGGTAATCACCCTGAAAACAAAGGTTCTCTTCATAATGCTAGGACGAACATTACCTCCACATCTGCTGCACATGCATCAAATGGTCGGCTACAACTTGGATCTTCATCAGCTAGCTTGTTCCTGTACAACATACAACAACGCATCAAGCACAATGCAACACGAAGAGAATGACAGAAGGAAGAACTAGAGAACAAGAGATTAAAAAAATAGTTTTTGGAAATTTTTTTTAAACCAAAATCGAATTTCGCTGTCTTCGATTTGGGACAACACCCTGAAACCCTAACCATAAAAAGTCTGAAATCTAGGCTACATCAGCCATTGGAACACCAACAAGTTGATTAAATGCTTGCAAGATAGAACATAGAAGAAGGAGGGTGAAGGATTGTACCTAAAATCGCTAAATCGAAGTCAATTTGTAGAGATTCTCCTCGATGAGGCTCGATTCCCATCAATGTCGTCGATGGCACCGATGACTGTCGTATGACTCCATCATCTTCCTCCGTCGCCTTCGCCGATGATTGTCCAGCCATTAGAAATCCACCGTCGAAGGCAGGGAAACCGTCGTCGCCATTGTCGAGCGAGGGAGAGATCTCAAATGGCGAGAGACCTGAGAGAGATTGAGAGATAACAGAAAAAGATGAAACAGAGTTAAAAAAATGGACAGCCCAACGCCAAAACAGGCCCAGCAAAATTCGAGAATGCATAAACAAGCCCAATGATGTTAATTAAGGGAATTTTACACCTTAAGCATATTTTACACGTTAAGGAGTTTTTACATTTGAAGTAAACCCTATATATATATATAATCAATTATACACATGAAAAAACGGAGGTTTTATCTCGATCCCAACCTACACCAAACTCTGACAAATCTTCTAAGATCTCATCTGAATCAACCTCCAAATAAAATAAAATCTCAAAACCTTCTCATCAAACCTCCAAAAAAATAAATAAATTATTTATATATAGATAAATCATGATGTTTTAATCTTGTCACAAGATTCTTTACCAGCCAGATTCTACAGTGTTGTATGTTTTATCCGAGCAGGAGTATAATTTTGAGCTTTGTGGTCTTGTCTTTTTCTACCGTGTGAAAGGTCGTGGACGTGATTGAGATCTGACGGCTCGTTGATGACCGAGTCAAAATCTGAGGTCTCCACTTTGTTCCCAAGGGATATATTGCGTTGCCTCTACCTCCTGACAGAAGATTTGACACACAGTGTCCGGCTCCAACATCATTCGCCTCTCCTAGTAAGTTGTAGCGACCTTCGTTCTCTAGCTTTTCGCGGTGTATTTATCTTTGTTGATATGTCTTGTATTTTTTGGTTATTTTCTTAATGGTTTGTCCGTTGCCGATCTTTTCGGCCTCTCAACCCACTTGGCATGTCCGGTGCGTCAAATCTCTTTCGGTTCAAAAAAAGGAGAGGATGACCCATAAGCATTAAGTATTCTAAATTAATAGTATATATATATAGTAAATATATTAAAATTTTAAAAAAATTGTGGTTGATTTAAAGAGATAAAGAGAAGAATAAAAACAATTGTAAGCCACAAGAAAACCCAGGAAAAGGGGGGTATGCGCCTTAACGCGCCCCCTTTCGCCTTTGACAACCATGGCTCAAATCTTAGCCTCCAGCCCACCTCTCCCGCAAATCACTGCTGCTCCGGCCGCCCACCTCTCGACAATCGTCTGTTCACAACCTGATCTTCTACATTGCCCCCATTGCCTTAAGCATCCCTGATCGAGTTTCTATCTAATCGATTTCGCTGGTTTTGATTCGGTTTTGTCTCATTTTAGTCTCGATTCATCTTCCGGGGAAGCCCAATTCATTTGTCCTTGTCCATCCGTGTCGTTGTGCTTCATCGGTGTTGGCCTGGTCTACCACTTCTGTCGGTCTCGTGTCTTCGTCTCCCTTCCTCAATCCCACCATTGCCTCCTCTTTCACTAAGGGCGTGTTTGGCTGGGGGTGGGAAGGGTGGGGGAGATACCAAAATTTGCCTAGGGAAGCGAGCCGAAGTGTTTGGCGAGAGGTGGCGGGGGTGGCGGAAATGGAGGTGGAGGGGATGGGGAGGGTGGATTTTGGCCAGATTTTGGTACCTTCGTTTTTGGAGTGGCCGGGGGTGGAAGAATTTTGGTACCCTGTAACGCCCTTTTTTGCCCCTGGATCCCGACTGCTTGGCTTCTGATAGAAGAGCCATATATATCTAATTGTCTTCTCATCGCCTCTCTCACTTCTCAGAACTCCATTGCTCTCGAAGGAACTCGCCGGCGACAGGTAGCCCCTCTTCGCTCTTCCTTCCTCCCTTTTGTCCTCCATTGCAGTCCTCCATCGAAGGCAACTACTAATCTCTCCTCTTCTTCTTTTCGCAGGTTGTTGGAATCGCAGCTCTCGAAGAAGGTCGACGCTTTCATCCACCACTCAATGTAATACTAATCTCTCTTCTTCTTCTTTTGATTCAAAAAAACCTGTGAATGTTCCCTAATCTCCATCTGTGAGAAGTCCCTCTTCCCCTAAAATCCCAAAATCGGACATTAATGAGTCCCAATGCCGAATCCTTGTTCAAATGGAATAATGAAAGGTGGTCTGTTGGTTTTCTTGTTGCTATGTGAATGTCAGACCATATATGGTGTGGGTTTTGTCTTCTTCTACTCTGATATGGAATTGTTTGCAACTGTCATACTGGTTTTGTTATAGTTTTCATTGCCGATTGTGTGTGCTTTTGTGTCCAGGTTGTCCTTATATCACATGCTTTTGTTTAAAAGCTTTGTCTGTATTCAAGGGTTTCTATTCTTCTGCTTTTCTTTAATGGTTTTGTTTATGTCATTGTCTTCTTCTGCATTTGTTTGTGTTGTAAGCGGGGTTAGCTTATCAGTAGTCTCTTCTTCTGCATTACACCACAATTATGTTGTGATTTGTTATTATAGTTTGTAATTCTGTCTTGCAGCTTCCTTATCATATGCATTCATGTCTCATGGTTTTTTCATGACTGCATTGTAAAATGATTGGTAAGGATGTGAGGGTGGGAAGTGAAATCAAAAGTAAAATCTGGATAGCACATACAATGAAATTTGTGTTTGGTTTCTTCATAGTTGTAGGCACCACCTATATGTTCATGTCTCCCCACTTGTCTTTGCTTTGATGTTCTTCATTTGAAATTCATATTCTTGATAGCACATACAATGAAATTTGTGTTTGGTTTCTTCATAGTTGTAGGCACCACCTATATGTTCATGTCTCCCCACTTGTCTTTGCTTTCATGGTCTTCATTTGAAATTCATATGTTCATGTTCACCTTCTCATCCTTTTCAATTGTTATCGACTTTGTCATGTCCTTGGTCATCCTCGGATATGGTGGGAATATGTTGTTGTTTGTCTCATCCTTTTCACATTAATATTGTCTCTAACGCGTTTCTTTTCCCTCAAAGCATGTACCCTTACTCCGACACGGACGAGGACTTTGATGCCAACTATCAGTCGGGCGACCCCAACAAATATTGGTGGATAAGGGGGGATTGCCCTTATGGAGACCCGTGGGCCGACCACAAGGCGGAAGTCACTGACGAGGATGAGGTGTAGTCTCAGGCCCAAGTAGTCCCTGATCTCAACGAAGAGCTGGACGAGTACCGCGAGCTTGTCAACGATCTCGAAGTTGATATCGTGGGGCTCCGCGCACAGGTTCCCACACTCCGGGAGGGTGACATTGCCCGAGAGGCTCTTCTCCATATCCACCAGCAGGAACTCCACAGGGCTGATGAGGAGTTAGCCATCACCGAGGCATCCAAGCTCGAGCTTGTTGAGAAGCTGACCAGGGATGAGGCCGAATTGGCCATCTCTAAGACGTCCAAGAAGGACCTTGCTCGGAGGGTGTCAGAACTTGCTACCTTCTTGTGCGGGACGTGGGCTGATCATGATGCCGACACCGTTCGCATCAAGCAGCTGCTGCACGAGAGAGGCATCAATCGCTGGATCATCGTCCTCCTCATGGGTGTCATTGTCAGGCTCGCTGGAGGTAAGTAGGCATGTGTGGTTGTAACCCTTGTTCTTCTAGACTTGTTGTTTGGTTGACGAAACTGTTATCGTGCGCCCCATTTTGTATTTTTTGTGGTGTGGTGACACGACTATATATATGACTGCATTATGATCCCCAATCCCCATCGAGCACCTGGGCAGTATAGGCTGTTTTTTGGGTCGCCAGGTGCTCCGTTGAACCATGTTTATGTTATCGTTATTGGACCCTGACAATGGTGCTATCAAGCACCCCTTGTATTTAGCATCCACTACTCGGGTGCAGGTAGAAGACTCTAAGCTTGTATTGCATCTATCAATGTGCATGATGCATGTTTTTAATTATCATTTGTTTGTGTTCTAACTTCAAATTGAGTCGATGAACAAATGACAACCATGTTGTCTGGACAATGGAGGATCACGCACACACAATTCACAATGATCAACACACTCTAGGAAGGCAAACACTTTCGTCTTCTGTAATGACAGAAAACAGCCAAGCACACAGCAGAATCAACCTTGCTAACAGCCTTACTTCATTACTGAATTGAACCACACTCACGTACTCGAAATACATGAGCAACTTCTCGACACAATTGTCGTCCACTCTCCCACTGAAAACAGTCCAGCAACATGTGCTGAATACAACCAACTTAACTAACATTTAACTTAGACTTTAAACTTAAACAAAAGCTTGATCACACAATACATTTAACAAACCATAAGAGTCACATCTGCTAAGCACCCATCATGTACAAAACCAACTTGCATCCTACTAGTTTCGTGCAATCGTCGAACACATAAGACATATATGTCCCTACCTTAACGGAGATAAATTCCATGACTGCACCCATCATGTAGAAAAAAAGGTTGCATCCTAATAGTTCAGCGCAATCGTCGAACACATAAGGTCATATGGCCCTAGCTGAACCTGTCACAACATCATGCCTGCACCCGTCATGTCCAAAATGCAGTTGCATCCTACTACGTAACTGCAATCACAAACCACTTGTCATAAGTCCCTAGGACATAGAGTCACACCATCAACCACAAAAAGGAGTTGCACCCTACTACGATGCCCACCGGCATCATTTCCGAGGTCGTCGGTCATTCCATATCTGCTGAGCAATAGTGTCACGAAGAGCCTTGATTCCAATGCTGGTGGCTCCTCTTCTGGCTCGAACAGGCCGTCCACCTCCATCTCATCTGCACCTTCTAGGTGGTCGTATGCATCGTCCTCGTCTTCGTCCATTGCATCACCGACTCTTGAAACCTGGACTCGTCCTCGTCGTTCACATCGTCTCTCCAAAGACGTAGAAGGTTGTGAAGGGCGACGCAGCAGTTTATGAGCGACACTTGTCGAGCGACTGAGTACTTGGGCATCCACCGGAGGATCTTCCACTGACCCTTAAGAACACGGAACGCTCGCTCAATAGCTCCACGAAGTGACGAATGCACCTTGTTGAATGCTTCCTTGAGGTTTTTAGGTTGTGCCGCTTGGAAGGTTGGGCGGTGGTACTTTGTCCGCGAGTATGGCACCATGTACCCATCTCTGTCCGGGTAGCCCTTGTCACATAGATAGTAGCGACCAGCAGGGGGTGGGGGAAGTTAAACCCTAGTGTCCGATGGGCGTGGTCAAACACACGTGCATCGTGTGCACTCCCCTCCCATCCGTTTGAGATGAAGGTGAAGATGAGGTCGAAGTCGCAAACAACCATGACGTTGAAGGTGCAAATCCCTTTCCGGCCTCGGAATGGAATCTGCTCGTCGACAGGGATGGTGGCTTGGATATGGGTTCCATCGATGGCACCTATTGCACCCTACGTGGGAGAAGTAAGGCGTTACGACCATAAGTCATCCATACATGTAGGAAACGGTCCCATGTAAAATTGTTACCTTGAAGTACGGCCAATAACGGTTGTCGTTCACGATTTGCTCGGGTACCCGGCGGAACTCGGGGTCTCGTGGTTTGATTAGCTCCCTGGCGAGGCCAGTGAAGCCGTTGGCCGGGCCCCCGTCGATTGCATCGCAAACGTCCCGTATCGCCTCTGAGATGGTGTAAGTGGAACGTTGGAAGCGTTCACAAGCGTTTCGCTGGCTTTGGCCCCAAGCCATTGTGCTTACAAATATTGCGACCTTCTCCATCACCGAAATCTGATTGGATCCTCGAAGTCCGTATTTATGTTCTAGGACCCCATATAGCTTAAGAAACACACGCTTCTCCATTCGAAAGGCGTTAATACTACGAACATCCCCATCGTTATTGAGTATGTCATGCACCCATCGTCGGCCTGTGTACTCGGAGATATAGCAAGGGATCTTGTACACTCGGGTGAAGTAGTGATGGACCACCGGGATAGACCTCTGTATTATGTGGACCATGGCGATGACGAGTATGATACCCCGTCGACGCATCATCATCGTGTCCCCATTGGAAGTGGCCCTGTGGAGGATCCCCATGATAGGAATTAACCACAAGTACCAAGTTTATGTTATCGTGCAAATATAAGAATGCACACCCATAAGCATACTCAACCATAACAATGCACAACCATAAGCAACACAACCATTAGCGTCAACCATAACAATGCACGACCATAAGCCAGCCAACCAAACGAATGCACAAACAACGTTACCAATTACAAACATGTAGCAACAAGTATCATACACAACCAAGCATAAGTAGCATACACAACCAAGCATAAGTAGCATGCGCAAACAGTTGGAAATAGAAAGTATCCATTTGTCACATACACAACTAAGCATAAGTAGCAACAAGTATCCATTTGTCACATACAGTTGGAAATAGAAAGTAGACAACAACGCATACGCACTAATGCACTTATGAGGACGGGAAAATGAAATGCAAATGTAGGCTACGACATAGTTCGAAATCCTCCACCAGGGAGCGGAATGGACCTAAGGACGGCCGCCATTGAGATCATACAACCACTGCAACCTTCTCACTCTCCTATCGTTGTGCTTGATACCGACGAACAGGTCTCTGCACTCAGGGTCCCGCATCAGCGCGACAGTGAAGCACCAGAGAGGGTTAGCGACATCAATCAAACCTTGTTGGACGAGCTCATCAACAATGTCCAGAGCTTGGTTGGTTGTGTTCACTGGCTTGCTAGTGAAGACCTCTTCCCGGGCTAGATAAGCCTACAGCGCACCGCTTGTCTCCTTCACCGCGTCAACGTGTTCATGGAGGACCTCTTCGCTGGTGGTTGTCCCAATGCAGAAGCGGAGTTAGCCATTGTTCGCTTGTTAATGTCAACGGGAGGTGATGACAAACCTGTTGTTGCAGCCCCGTTGGTGCTGGGCACATCCCCGCAAATCCCATGGAGAACCTCCTGCATGGAAGGAGGCTGGCCAAATTGCAGTTGGCTCGCGAACAGCTCGTCTAGCTCCGTGTCGAGTGTCCCGTATTCGGTCTCTTGTGTCCGCACACCACCTCGGCCATCATCGTTGCCTCCATCGAGGTTGATATAGTCCATCTCATTATCATCATCGCCTTCAGCTACAGCCACCTGGGGAGTTGTTTCCCGTTGGCTGGGCTCCATTGAGGGGGCAACACAGTACTTCCCGGTTGCCACAGTTCCCCCATATAGTTGATCCCAAAGGTCCTCCAACTCGGGATGAATACCTTTCTTCCTATACTTCCTGAAGTCGGAGTTCTCCTAAAGATATGATCCCAAGTTATGTAAAATTCAAGACGGGAATAATTGTCAAAAACCAACAGGTAGAGGAGGGCACTAACCGCGATCTTCTTCTCCCACCACTCATCGGATGCCTTGATCGTGCCCTTCTCGGCATCCCATCCCAATCCGGTCTCAGAATTCTTTAACGATTTCCACTCGTTGTAGTATTTCTTCATGTCACGATTGCGGATCTTCAACCTGTACATGTTCGGCTTCTTCCCCGACAGCTCCTAGAATTCTGGGGTGAGCGCACCCCAGGGGAAAGGCTAGTCTCTCCCAACAACCCGCTGGTGGCGAAGGAGAACCTCAAAAAACAATTTCGTATGCTCATATGACCAGTAAAAGGGAGGGGGCGTTGGCTCATCATCGCCTCCTTGCGTCTGCTTCCCCTTCCCCTTCCCCTTCCCCTTAGCCTTCCCCCTACCCTTACCCCTTCCATTTCCGTTTGCGTTGCCGTTTCCGTTCGAAGCCATACGCACTTGTGGGCTAACAACGACGACACGAATGCATTGTCATCCCACACACCCAGGAAAAACAAATTCAGTCATGAATTAGAAGTTCGAATAGAGAGTAATTGTCAAAATGTTCAAAAATTTGGTCCCAATAGAAGCCGACGGGAGGAAGGCAAAACCCTAGCCGTGTGAACAAGAAGTTTGAGCAATAAACATACGAATGAAACACTCAATTCAGGCATCGGAGAACCGGAATTAGGAATCCGTTCAACAAACAATTGGAATAAAGTAAGCAATTTCAACCACACGAAGACCGATCACATAAAGGAGATACAAGTACGGGAACTCACATGGTGAGAAGACGATGTGGGTTTTGCAGCCTCCGGGGGGAGCTGGCTTGCTTGTGGATGATCTTCCCTTTCAAACGCCGGCGGATACCACGACCGTCTTCACCGACAATTGGAGTCCAGGTCGACGCTGTTCTTCCTCCTCTCGAAACTGGGATGGATGTTGGGGCCGCTTCTGGTTGTTAGGTCGAAGTAAAACAAAGGCCAAGGGTAATTTGAGGGGTAAAATGGTCTTTTACCATCGAAAAGTAAGGTCATTCTTGTCATTTGCAATATGCCCATTTCCCCGCCCATCCCCGACCTACCAAACACGCTGGAGCTTTTTTTCCAAAAAGTATCTCCATCTCATCCACCCCCAAAAAGTATTTCCATCCCCTCCACTCTCAAAAAGTATCTCAACCCCCTAAGTCTTCAATCTCTTCCATTTGGTTTGTCGTTGCCGAAATTGTAATCCCCTTTCTAAAATCCCATTGGATTCCATTCCGTGAACTCCCCCTTCCTTCTCTGATGGGCTCGTTCTCGGCTTTTCATCGTCGTCCTTCTCCGCCTGGCGACCGTGGCTCCGCCCTAGCGTTGCTCCTTCGCTTCACCGGTTCTTAGGTTGGGTTTCGTTTCACCGGGGCTCGGCCTATGGTTCGGTCGGTCCGGTACCCTTGGCGTGCACGTTTCCTCTCTTGTCTGGTGTCTGACATCACTTGGCGTGCAAGGTGCAAGCTTGGTCTTGCACGCCAAGCCTGATAGCATGCATTTAGATGGTCATAATAGGTTGCATTTCGCTTAGTTAAGATTTCATATCATGCATGATTTAACTAGAATTTCCATATTTGCTCTATATGTTGGTGGAGTCTGAATCTACACACTTTTATTGATTATTTCAGGTAACTGTGGATCCGATGAGGAGACATGGGTTGATGACGCATTAGATGAGGATGTCTAGTTGATCGAAGAAGCTTACATGAAGATCTAAAGAGGTCTTGAGAAGAAGAAGCGAGGCTAAACGAAGAACAAGTTTGCAGAAGTTATCGTCAGACATATTGAACTTGTTTTTCACTTTCTGGAGGTCTCGGTTGTCTGATTGACTATTATGATCATGCGTTGGAAATTAAGCTCTTTCATAGAGCTACAAATTTCTTGTTAACGTCGAGAGCTGATTCAAAGTAGATTTTTCGTATAAGACCATTGCAGCGGTCGCAGCTTCCATGCCGCGGCCGCCGCATTTGCCTAGAGCGACGCGTTTTGCGTTCAGCGACAGTTTTCTATTCCAAAATGCTATTTATTCCATCTTTGTCTTTTTGGCCGACTTGGACACGAAGGGCACAAACTTGAGGACGAAATTGAGAGAGGGCTTAGCCCTAGTTTTCATTCATTCATTAGATTAGGATTCAAGACGATTTTAGTTGGAGATTGAGAGTGATGTTCGCCATGGGCGGCTAAACTCTCTTTGTTCTATCTACAATTTGAAGCTTTGTTTGGATTGATTGTGAGTTTTTGAATCTTGTTCCTTATTTCTTTTATTGAATGCTTCAACTTCTTTGCGCTTATTGATTGATTGTTTTGTTCTATCTTGTCTGGCCAACTTGTTAGAACAATTCAATTTCTAGGGTTTTGTAAATTCCTGACTGCGAACCTTAACCCAAGTAGAAAACTTGTCCCTTTATGGCCGATTGAACTAATTGAATGAGTAGGAAGTTGGACGTGTTGTTAAATCCCTCTTTAGGGATTGCAAATACCTTGATTAATTTCTGAACTTAAAGCTATCAATTGAGTTAAATCCTTCTTTAGGGACTGTTCGATTGATAAGGGTTTCTAGCTACGACTCATTGGACTAGTAACTATATTAGGTCGGGACAAGGGCATTCATAGGAAGACTAAAAGGACAAGAGGGAGTTATAATATCAATTCAACCAAATAAAGTGGATAGTTGTAGGTAGGGCGATCTTCTCTACATTGTTTTACATCAACTTGTTTATAATTTGTTTTGCTTTCTTTCTATTTCCATCAATCAAAACCCCCCTTTCAAAAATTGATAGATACACATTGCTCAGAAATACTTGTTTCTCTGTGGGATCGACCTCTTACTTACTTGCTATACAAGTTTGTAAGTTTGAGTTTATTTTGATACGGTTTACGCGACTAAAAACCGTCCATCAAATCCACATAAAAAATCTATATATATAATATATTTATATATGTATAAAATTAAAATCACCCAAAAGTGTTTGATTTAAATCCCGCAAGGGCTTGAAATCATCTTCGAAAGAGGTTGAATTGGATCCCAATAGGGCTTGACCGGTATGTTTCGACTGGTCCTTTGGGTGCAGTTTGTTCGGGCGGAGTGCGGTTTTGCTTTGGTGCGACTAGGCGTTCTTTTTATTAGTGAGAGTTCTGGCAGTCGGAATCGGGATTGGCTGGGATCGAGGTAGTGTGTACGGGGCGACTCCATGATCGAAAAGGATCTTCCTAGAGGTTTGTCTTCACTACCCACAGGGGTTCCTGATGTATCGCTGGCTAACATTGCTGTTTTAGGATGGTGGTTCGTTTGTAGTCTACGTCTCCAATGTAATAGATTTAGTTTTGCCTTGTTTTATCTTGTAGGATGCGCTTCCGCTAGTTGTATTGCACCTTTTATGTTTTTTATTGTATATTTTTACGATTCTCCGTCTGTCGACTTGTCGGCATCGAGATTCAGCTTATCTGACCTCAAATTCTTACTTAATAAAAAAAACAATTAAACGAAATCAATAATTAAAGAATGGTGAAAAAACTTGATTGGTGGAAATGTGAGGCTTAAGAAGAGACTAGCACGTACGCAGAAAGTATTATATTTTTAAGAGTATATATAGATAGTTATATTATATTGAATTCAATATTTTCAATTAAGTCTATATAGTTACTAAATATATTAAAAATAAAAATGTGAGTAATTTAAAGGGATAAATTGATGAATTAAGGAGAGATATAATTGACCCATAGGAAGAAAGTATTATATATATATATATATATATATATATATATATATATATATATATATATATATATATATATTTCAAGAGTAGAGTATATGTATATAAAAGAAGAATATCATGTTACATGCCATGTGTACATGTATATCCATCCATATGTGACCTGTATCCACGCTATATACATTCGATCTTAAACTCTTGTAAATTACCTGTATAAGCGCTGGCAATCATTTCCTTTTTCAAGTACGTACTTAAAAATGAGAGTAATGGCGTTTGTCGAGTAGCATATAATTATAAAACCGTACGTCTGAGCCCCGACAGATCAATCTATGGACCGATGGATCGGGTGTTTCCTGGGCGCGTTGCGTCGCCACAAAACATAAAATAAAGAAAACAAAAACTCCCCACCCACTACCCAGGCAAGGCCACTAGTAGTATAAATAAATTCAATTAAAATTGTACACACAAACAGAACAGATAGAGAAAGAGAGCGAAATGGAGCGGCGGATGAGGTTGGAGGACTACAACCCGGCGTTGGGAATGGTGATGATACAGGTGATCGGAGCGGCGGTGGCTCTCCTGAACAGGGCGGCACTTGTGAAGGGGATGAGCCCCAGGGTTTTCATCCTCTACCGACAGTCCATGGCTACTCTCTCCATCTTCCCACTCGCTATCTTCGTCACCTGGTATATATGCCTTTTTAATTTGTTGTTTTACATCTGCGTTTATAATTGGTGTATATATATGAAATTAATTAATATGTAAGTTCTAATTTGAAAATGAGATACTATGTGTGCGACCTTTCTTGTCAAATCTAACTACGTACCCTCAATCGCAAATTGGAAATAAGGTTCCATCAGGATCGAAGATATATTCGGAGCAAAAAAAAAAAAGGGATCGAAAATATATATTATCCGACCCCTTCGAGAGATCTTAACAACTTGGATCTGGATCAAATTTTACAGTTAAGATTTTAAAATTTATTTCATTTTTTTTATTAAACTTTTTCAGTGGTTAAATTATTATCTCTAAAAGGTCACAATTAAATTCTACATAAATAATGACTTTTATATATTTCATATAAAAATAAATTACTTATATATATATTACTACTAAATGTTATTACTTATTTCTCATTATTCAATATTCATGCATGAATTTTTATAAACGTTTGTCGATTTTTCTATACTTAGGATTATGTTTGTCATGTTTGGCTTATTTTTGTGTCAATAACATTTAAAAAAATCACATTCATTTCTTTTATTATAACACCATTAAAACTATACATTGGACCGAAATAAATATTGACTATTATGGTAAAAATGATTTAATCCTAAACAATGATAAAATGTAGATTGGAAATTTTATTCTATAAAATAATCTATTTTGAAACGCTATTTTTGTTGACAATTATGACCTATAGGAGAAGATGTTCTAAGACATAGTAGCGGGGATACAACCAATTTAATCCATTCTTAAAGCTGCAACTTGGTCGGTTTGGGGTGTATTTAGTTTCTATGGTTTGATATGACAAATAAAATGCAGGAGAAAGGGGAAGACGTGTGCCATCGGACTAAGGAGCTTTCTCTTAATCTTTACCCTCTCTTTCATTGGGTAATCCATCCATTCATATGAATCTTCGATCAATTCAGTCCCTCGACTCGATCGATCCCTCTCAAAATTCATATTAATTTGGAACAAATGAAATGAATGATTACCAGGGTGACATTGAACCAGAACTTGTACTTTGAAGGACTATACCTGGCTTCATCATCCATAGCAAGCGCCATGTTCAACTTAGTCCCTGCAATCACTTTCCTCATTGCTGCCTTGTTCGGGTAAGTATAATTTACTTGAATTGAATTCAAATCCAGATGAATAATTATCAATGTACGTACATTTTACATGTACAGGTTGGAGAGAGTAAACATAAGGAGATGGAGCACAAGAGCCAAAATCATAGGAACAATCGCGTGCGTAGGAGGAGCTGCTTCCATGGCATTGCTCAAGGGCCCCAAGCTCCTTAATGCGCCTGATCATCTACCTAACTCCCTGACCTTACGGTTAGGATTGGTAGCTGTTCAAGACACTTGGTTGCTTGGTTGCCTATTTCTGTTTGCAAACAGCTGCACCTCCTCCATCTGGCTTATTTTGCAGGTATATATATACATATATATGATATCATACAACCAGCTCATCCGGCTTATATGTTTCTTCACTTATTGATCTCCTAACAATTTGAACTTTAAAATATAGGTCCCAGCCACTGCAGCCTGCCCAGATCACTTACTGGTCGCAGCTTGGACGTGCTTACTTTCGACTCTTCAGTCAGGGGTGGTTGCATTCCTCTCAGAGCCTGACTTGGATGCCTGGAATCTGAGCTCAACCCTTGAGCTCACTTGTATCTTCTTCTCGGTATCATCTCTCTCTCCCCTCATAAACTCATCAAATGCCCTTTGGCTTTCACTGATCTTGTGTTCACTCACATCCCCAATCACATTGGAGATTGGAGCATACTAACTAAACTTCAATATATTCTCATCGATCTTCATGATCGAACAGGGAATTGCGGGATCAGGCATACAATACATCATCCAAGCTTATTGCATACAGCGTCGAGGCCCCCTTTACTCTGCTATGTTCAGTCCTCTTGCCACTGTCTTGGTCACTATCTTGGCAGCTATATTTCTACATGAGCAAATTTTCGTTGGCAGGTAATTAAACTTGTTTAATTTATATACATTTTTGTTTAATGGTGAATCTGCTAATTAAGATTTAGATTGGGAATCTTAATTCTTGCTGTCTAAATGGTGATCATTGGTTGTTTAACGTAACCTTCAGTTTATTGGGTGCTGTGGCTGTGATTGCGGGCTTGTACGTTGTGTTGTGGGGCAAATCCAAGGAGATGGAAGACAGAAAAATGGCGGAAGCAGACGTGGTTAGCCAATTGAAGGAAGGCTCCGGCATAAATGATTTGGAGCAACCTCTGATAGGAGAAGTGAAATGAGATAAAAACATAAGTAGTTAATCTTCATTCATGTGAACAAGCACAAAACTCCAACTTCAGGTTTAGTTAATTCACTCCTCTGTCTTAGATGGAGTACGGTTCTGTTAATGATTCATTTATCGTAAAATTAAAGCCCATTAACTTTTTAATATGTTTAAATATAAGAACGGATCCACCCGAGTCAGCTTTAATCAGTTTTTAATTATAAGATCCATCGAAATTCAATACGTATCGATTATGTGATCCAACCTTCAAGTTCTTGACGAGACTAATAACGTCATAATATATATAGGGATGAAGTGGCTAAAGCAACACATATGGATAGTGTCACATCCAACACTCCAAGCCGAAAGACCACATTCAAAAGTTGTGGGACCTCTGATAGAGATTGCCGTATTGCTAATAGTAAACTAGCCGGATTAAAATATGTAATAAAGCACGACATGATTTACGATAATAACCCTTAACCTACATATATGTAGTGTACGTGGAATAAAAATCACCACCTCCCTTTGCCTTAGTAAAATTTTTGAATACATTTACTTCTTTTATTGAAATGGACGCGACAGTAAGACTTTACCAACACAATCCGAAGCAAACAAACAAAGAAACATAAAACAAAGCACACAAGGGTCGTCATCTTGGTTCCTTGTAACCATCGTTTTCTTGGTGTAAGAAGGTTCATCCTTTCCATGGAAATCATTTGTAATTGAAAACAAAAGTTTTATTTTAAAATAAAATATTTTCAAATCAGTCTATATATAATTGAACACTTTCCGGTTTCCATCCATAAAGATATATTCAAAATCCTCCAAATCACCCATTTATCTAATCTTCTAATAATACATAACCACAATATCATGTGGAGCTCACAAAAAATTTCGTCAATCTTCTTACCCCACTACTGAGCAGTAGGGTCTTTAGCAAGTACATCACTCTTCTCTGTCCTTCTTTTGTGTCTCTTTAACGTCCCTCGGAGACATTCTCAAGTGTCTTCCAATCTTCTTCGAGATCTTCCTAGACAAATACTCGGGGTCCACAAAGACAACATCACTCTTCTTCTCACGTGCCTCTTTCTCGATCTTTGCAAAATCTCTTCTTCGTAAATCTTCACTACTAGAATTCTGTTATTTAACATCAGTTCATTAACATCGATCAGAAAAATCTGTCATGTAAAACAGTTTTTTTACATCAGTTGATAAATTTGTGATGTTAAAAATAAAACAAACACCACACTATTTTTAGACCGATGTTAAAAAACGGGTTTTGAAAAACATATAAGCGCGGGATTTGTCCCGCCCATATGAAATACACCCGAAATATTTCAAGACTTGAAAATTTTTGAAGGAAAAAAAAAACACACCCCCAATTATACTTAGAAAAATAAACGAAACTCTAGAAAACCCTTTTCATTCCCTCCTTCAGATCTGAAACTTCTTCTTCCTCGACTCTTCTCTCCCTTCCCACCTCGGCACATCCCATTGAAACCTTCTCCTTCAATCCTCCGAGAAAGAGGCAGATGGAGTCGGACAGGGAGCTCCGAAGACAGATGAGGTACATTGCAGGCGACGTACTCCTTTCTGGTTCGCTCTTCGCTGTTGCTCCGCTTCTTCAAACGCCATCTTTCTTCTCCATAGGCAAGGTACTTCGCTTCTCCTCTCTTTCTCTTATTCCCCTTCTCCTCAAATCAGATCCAGAGTTTTTGTTTTGATTAAGTATTCTTCGATCTAGGGTTTTCTTGTTCGCTCTTCGCTCCGTCATATTCGCTCGTCGTCGTCGTCCTCTTCTGGCTTGCCTTCCGTCGTCGGGAAATTCGAAGCACTATTCTGAGTTTTTCTCTTACCACCCTCTGATTCCTATTCTAAATCTGTGCTATAAAAATCATGAAGTCCCACCTGGCTTAAGGTATTGAATCACTCTTCGTTCGTTCAATTTATTTTGCGACTTTTCTGTTCTGCTTTAGCTTCTATTATTTTTTTCCCCGGTGATGCAATCGGAATTTGTGGCCACTGATCTGTTCCGTTTCATTGTTGACTGATTTTTTTTCTTGATTTCTAGTGAGACTGATTGAGTTATTGAGGAAGTTTTTACCACGAATTGGTTCACCTCCTATATTTTGTTGATTCTCCCGATCCTCTTCTTTCATCAGTAAGAACTGATATCCTGGTTGATGGTGTTCTTTTTCTACTAACAAATTTTTACTATTAGCAAAATAAAGAAGATACTTTTAGATGAAATCTGTAATTAATCCCAAAATGTCACTGGAAATCTTAAAGTCCATTTCAGGGATCAAGGTTAGTGATTACTTATTCTTCTAATCTTAAAGCGCACAATCAATCAGCATTCTTTCTTTCGACAATTTTAGTCTTGTTAGACTAGAGAATATATCACCTTGTATAGCTTCAAAGTGGAGGGTTTCTGCTATTTTAGATATTTTTTTTTTATGAAAGCTCTTTTAGATATTAAGCAAATTAGAAACCATTTTTTTAATATTAAATCACATTCTGCATTGTAGTTAATTCCTTGTGAGATCTTTGAGATCATTTATAAGCTGTTTGAATGCATCCTTTCTACCATGATCCATTAAATACTTTTATAACTCAGGGTTGTTTACTTTCGGTAATTGAAGAAATAGTGGGCTTAAAAAGTTAAAATAATGAATTAATGGTTGAAATCAACATCTTAGAAAAAACAAAACAGCAATATTGGCATCTAGAATTAATGGCTGATTAACCTAAAACCTAAAAACCTGACTAAAATCATGTTTGCACTCAAGATTCATTGATCCCTCCTATAGCATTTTAATTCTTCATATCATTCTTGCATATTCTGTTTTAAGTTGTATGTATACATTTCAATCTTCCAATAGGGGAATGTTGCGAGATTCGATTAAAGGTTTCACTACTACAATTTCGAGCAGAGGAAGCGGTTTATGGCAGCGGTTCAATTAGGCAGCGGTTTGTCGCTGCGGTTTAGGAGTATTTTACGAAATTGGAATTGAATTAGTCTATGGAGGCGGTTTAGGCAGCGGTTTTTAAAACTCCACCTATAGAGGCGGTCCAAGTATCTTTTGGCAGCGGTTCATTTAAGTGATAATTGCTATGGCAGCGGTTCACCAAACCCCGTTAAAAAAAATTTACTTAAGGCAGCGGTTATCGAATTGGCGGGTTTAATATATCCGGCCCGCTTAATTTTTCCCAAAATTTTGAAGGGTCCACCAAAAAAATAAAACCTACCCGCCTCTCAGATCCCCTTCTCAGGCCCCCTCTCAAATCTCGTTCACTCCATTCTCGCTCTCCTCTCAGGTCCCCTTCTCGATCTCCTTCTCAATCACCCAGTCTCAGTCCGACGCCACCCTCTTCTTCCTCAAACCCACCCGCCTCTTCCCCGTCAAAATCGAGCTCAAGCTCTCAACCATGGCAGCCCGCTCTTGCTCCTCTCTTGTTCTCGCTGTCTCGTTGCTCAAACTCCCTCCCTCCATGGTCGCGTCTTTCTTCCTTGCGCGAGCAGCAGCAGCCGATGCCAGCCCAGTGGCAGCTCCTCACTCCTCCATTGAAGCCCTTGATGTGAGTTTCTCAAAACCCCCAATTTCTAGGGTTTTCCTAATTTGTTAAAGTTGAGAAATTTGGGAAAAATTTGGGATTGGAATAAGATTGATTGAGAAATTTGGTTTGGATTGTTGCTTTGCTTGTTATTTTGAAGGATAGGCCATTGTAGCTTTCGAACTCACGATCTGAAAGATAGGCCATTGTTATGAGGATTGTTGGTAAGAGGTCTCGAGTCAGTGGGGTTTAGGATTGGAAATTTGCTTGAGTCGAACTTTACATTGCGATTTCGCTGAAGGAATTCCTGAATTAGACTTGTAGTGAGGATCGTTCCTTATATATTCACTTTCTTTTTAATGTATGATTGATATTATGGTTATCAGTAAATCACAAGAGGATCTAAGTCATTATTTGAACAATTAAATGAGTTGCAATGATGCTCTTTTGTTGTTTGAAACATTATTTGAACAATTAAATGAGTCCCAGGTTGCTAGTGCGTGTAACCATGCCATGGCTCTTTCTCTTCTTTACCATCTCTTATACACAGTGCCTTTCGCCTTGTTCTATGTTCCTTTCCTATGCAAATGGCAATAGACAACCCTCTCAACTCTTTAACAATGTAAATTTATGAATTATTCCAATGGTCACCTCTTATATTGCCCCTTTCATAAGATTTCTAGAATCCGATCCTGGGATAAAAATTATTATTAGCATGGGAAGCAAATGATGTTTCCTTTCTGCTCTAACTTTATGCATACTTTCTTCGTTTTTTTTCCAGCTCATTAAGGACGGCATGGTGGTTGTTTTCAATGCGACAATGTGGGCATGCTACACCAACAACCTTAGAGCCCTTTCTTCATTACAAGCAACAGTGACAAATTTTGCAACCAATTTCCTCTCTTCCGGTTTAGCGGGATTCTTTCTATTCGAAGAAAGTTTATTAGTCAAGGTAAATTTTGCAGGCAATCTGGACAACTGAATTAGATTAAGCATTAGAGATTGAAACCTTTCTTATGTATCATCATATACTATCAGCTTAATAAGTGATAAGATTCACTTCTACACCTAGCAGAGTTAAAGATGTCAGCCCAAGAGAGCTCACCCTTGCCTGCTGAACAAAGAAGTATCCTCTTTACCAAACTGAGAAGACTAAGGGAAGGGTTGCATAACTTGCAAACTCACCAAATTTGGTGGGAGAGTGAGCTATCTTATCCTAAATTCTTATATGCATATTAATTTATATTTGTACTTCTGTTGCTGCTGCTTCTAGCTACTCTGTATTATTCATTTATTTTTCCTTATTTTGATGGTGCTGAGCTGCTTTAATGTGACCGGGGACTGGTTTTAATTGGAAAGTGTAAAGACTAATCCTCTGCAGCTCTGATTGCTTACTTCTGAGGATTTAATGATAATTTATCCCTAATCCTGTAAAACCAGGGGGCGAAGAAACACCTGACGGCGCCGTCAATGGTTTCTAATTTCAACTCCAGATCTTTACTCCTAATATCTCTAAGTTCCAGGTACAACCCCTCCTTTTGTCATTTAGTTCGAAGCATCTAAATTTTCGTTTAGAAATTTTAGAAATCTAGGGTTTACTGGCTTTTTATGAGGGTAGAGAAAATTCAGGAAATGAAATATCCTTTTGATAGATTTTCTAGGATCTAGTTATGCTCCTTGCACTTGGTTAAAAGAACAATGGAAAATGCTCTTCAGATGGACCTCATGCTTCACCTTATGTGTGGCTTGGCCAACTTACAAGAATAGGGATTTGGTTCTTGAGGCTTCAGCAAAGGTGTATTATTTTTTTTCGGTTGTTGTTTAAAATAAATTAGCTCTTTGTCAGTTTTGCTTGTCCATTAGGTTAGAAAAACATTGAGCTATTTGATGATTTTTTTTTTGTTTTTGTGGAAATGAGGATTTTGTTAATGAGCTCTTGGTTGTATCTTTTTTCATATGCCAAGTAGGATTTATTTATTTTTATTTTTCTCTATCTGGTGTGCAAACATGAGAATGTCTTTAGTTGAGGGGTCAAAACTCAAAAGTAATGGTATGTCATAGAAGTGTAAGGACAAGATGTTGCACGATGTCCAGTTTTATTTTCTTAGAAAATGTGTGTCCTTTTGTTGATTGAAATGTACATAGGATATTTTAATCTTCAGTTTGAAGGGTATTTTAGTGCAGTACCACATTTATATGAGTTAGCATTATAGTGAGATGAAAGGTGAATAAAAGAATTGGAAAAAGAAAAGCGTCTGCAGGCCCTGTTTAAATCATTAGTTTGCCGTTCCTAACATTCAGTTGTGCTTTGTCATGGTCTAGATAAATGCAACTTTACTTCAGTTTTTTGATAAGATATTCAATGATTGAACCTTTCATGAGTGCTATTAACAGTTTCTATAATTTTCAGGCAAAAGAGGGTGGGTTTGAGGCTTGCAATTGATTCGATCTCGAGCTTTGATTTTGAAAATTGAACTTCGCTTGCAACTGATTCAATTTTTCATCTTTGTCCATCTATTTCAGAAAATTGAACTTCGCTTCCTTTTGCCATCATGATGACGAAATTCGATCTCGCGGTGAGTTTGAGGCTTGCAACTGATTTGGAGGATTTGGCCCCGATTTTTGGATCATCTGTTTTTTTTTTAATTTGATTGACTCTTTTTGTTTTATGTGAACAGGGGCTGTCATGGGAGCAATAAGAGTTCTAGAACCCCTCAAAATTCAGGAAATCCTTAATAAGTATCTTTAAGTAATCCTTGAAACTTTTAGACCCAAATTAGCTATGCTTTATGCATAAATTAGTTCTTCTTATTGTTATTTAACATTATGCTTTTTTTGAGATGAGATGATAAGGAAAACTAGTTATTTTCAACTAACAGTAGTTTGTTGTTTCTTGCTCTATTTGATAATTTTGAGATGAAGTAAAATTTACTCAATCTGAATTTTGAGATGAGATGAGATGATAAGGCTGTTTAAGTTCCAGCATGGCTCTGGCCTTTATTCTGTACTCTGATTTGGAGGATTAAGCTTCTTGTAGTGAGTTTTTACTAGTGTCTTATGATGTTTTTCAGTTCTCACAAGCTGCTATTTTATCAGAGCTAGTAAGACCCTATTCTTTTGGAATATAAAAAAAAATATTTATATAAAAGAAAGTGAGATGAGAAATAGCACTGATATTCATTGCCATTCCGTATGATATGTTACTTTTAGGTGTCCAAGAGTATAATGTCCTGTGTCATTCTAGAAGTCAAGGATCTTTACCGTCTTTTGGAGAAAGAATATCTTCCCATGGATTTAGCTTCAAAGGTGCAGCCTCTGCTGTCCAGAATTTTGAAGCTTAGTGCTAAACTAGCCACAACTTCATCTGTTCCTGAAGTGCAACTATCAAAGTATGCCCTGCAATCGAAAAACTGGCCACCTTTAGATTACTTATTCCTCTACCTCATCTTATTATTTTCCTTTCAGATTTTTCTTACTAATTGATGAACTCTCTTTTCTATTAGCAAGTCTAGGTCGGCGAGTAGGATTAGATAGGTTGTTGCTTTAATTCAGTATTTAAAATTAGTTGTGGCCAATTTTCTTCTTGTTGTAGGTTCAAGAGGTTAATAGGCACTTTGTATTAGTCATTTGTGTTTGCCTTCAGTATAAGAAAATGCTAATAGGCACTTTGTATCAGTCATACTTTGGTGCAAATAGTTCTTCTCCTATGGCCAGCCCATATACATTCCGTAGGTGAGGTAATATTGGAATTCATTCTGTCATTTTAGTGATTACAAATTTTTTTTGAGTATATAAATGCTTTACAATACTGGTCCTTAAGCCAGTCCTCTTCATTCATTTCTCATTTGTGGTGTAAGGTTATTGGGGACCCTGTTCTTTTTAGTTTTCTCTTCTATATGTAAATGCTTGAAAATACTTTAGGCTGCTATCCCATGCTTCTTTAGGCTACTATCACGTGCATCATCAGTGCATGAGTTTTGTATTCGTTGTTCTTTGCCACAGCTGATAAGTATAGAATAGGGAATGCAGATTATCATTCCTTAGTCTTAGAATTATATGAAGAAATGTTTGGATAAAATCCTTTAGAAGTATATGAAGAATCTAGTTTCTTCATTGAATGAAGAAACCCAATTTGTAAATCTAATTATACCCAGACAAGGATTTCAGGTTTTGATGAAAATATTTTCAACCTGAAACTCTATCTGAAATAAACTGAATGACAGCCCTTTAAATTCACACGAATTCACATAATTCATCAGTTTTCCTTTTTACTAGGAATCGGTAGTTTTTTATCTGATATCTGAGTTAGACTAATTCCTTGTCACAATATTTGTACGTCTGACCAAGGGGTCGAAGACTAGTGCATAGTACTCTTGGTTATTGATTGCCCCATCCAGCGGATTTCTACGAGGAAATAATCTTACCTTACAATATTTTTTATCTGCCATGATGTGTCCTGTAGCACTGGCATGATGTGGTCGGTAGCTCTGGCTTCTCTCTTGGTCTGTATTGGTTGTTGATTGCCCTATCCAACAGGCTCTGGTATAATCTTAACGTGCTATTTGGTGTTTAAAAACTTTAGTTAAACACAGGCTTTGGAGTTATTAGCATCCTCCCTCTTAAAAATCACATCACTTAAGGAACACATGTGCTGGATTCATTTTAAAGTACCAGCAGCCTGCTGTAGTTCTAATAAATTGGATATTTGATGACTGTTTTTAAGTGCATCACAAATATAAAAGGCCATGACTAGGTTCAATCCCCACATAGCAAGCTCTTTAACTACTGTTTTTTATAAAAGCTTTTATAGTACTTTCTTTAACCAACGGATTGACCTTAAGATAAATATGCACATTAACCTTTTTTCATATTCATGTCCTCATGTATAATGCCCTATTTCGGTGTACACCCCTCGTCCCAGCCCCACCCCACCCTGGTTGCACATTTCTTTGTTCTTGTTTGTTGCCTACTGCCTTCTTATTGCCCTTGTGTGTTGGTTGGTTAGTTGCTAGTTCCTTGCCTTTGTGGTTGGTTTATCATATTTGTGTGGTCTGAAAAAAGAAATATCTCATGTCTAATGGCTACCCCAAATTTCAGTTATGAAGACATGTCTTAGATATGCCCATTTTAATTTGATGACCATTTTATTTGTAGGTCTCTTGACATTTTGCACATCGACGTACAATATCCATATTGGTACACTTTTGCTCATCGACATTTTGCACATGTTGGGTTTAGCCGTTTGTTTATATGCTGTATCTAAACCTTAGCAAACTACACTTTTGTAAATAACGCTTTGCTAATTACTATTATAGTATAATGCAATGAAAGGTCAATTTTTGGAATATATATTCTTCATTTTGTAGTTCATTTTACCTTTATGATTTAAATGTATGTAAATATATCACTTCATATTATACAGGTTTGTATATATAATATGTATTCCAAATAAACCGCGCTGGGAAATTATTTCATTTCCAAACCATATAAACCGCTGCCACATAATTTTATTTATGTTGCCACAACACAGAATAACCACTGCCACAACACACAATAACCGCTGCCACAGATATATTACCTCACTATTCACTTAGCAAACCGCTGCCAAATCATCATCCAACCGCCGCCAAGGCTCATGAATCGCCACCATAGAGAACCTAAACCGCTGTCGTATCCATCAGGCCGCTGCCATAGGGTTCATCAACCGATTCTATAATCTACTTTAAACCGCTGCCTAAAACACATTTACCCGCTTCCATTGTTCTCTCACACAAATGTCCCCATAGACTTTTTGCCAGCGGTTCTAGGTAGTGTTTGGCAGCGGTCTCATCGTCTTCCAATAGTCGCAGCCCTAGGCTTCTTAAACCGCTGCCATAGGTCTATAGCGACGGGAGCAGATGGTGCGGTTGTTAAACCGCTGCCAAAGGGTTAGGCCGCGGTTTTAGGGCTTTAGGCAGCGGTTTTTGCCCGCTGCCAAAGGTCCGAATTGTAGTAGTGTTTATGTATGCTTAGATCTTAAAGAGTAATTTCATATAATACTTAACACTTTACATTATAAACATAGCCTTATACGTGAATGCATGATAGTATTAACGATATGTAATATCTATGCATGATACATGAATTGTAAATGAAAGTCTCTGTTGCATAGATGCATTATTGGTTGATGTAAATGAAAGCCCCTGTAGGTCAGGAATTAGTTTAGTGCTCTGTACAAGTAGTTGGATATGCATTTAATTTCCCTGGTTTATGACCACCTCTTGGATTTGAAGTGGAACAAAATCTATGGATTTTTGTTTGAAAATTAATTAATTGTTGGAAGCACATTGAATGGGAGCAATGAGTAAAAAGGCAGGAGGAGTAAATGTATGAAGTGGGATGGTTGATTTGATCTTCATTCCCTTTTTTTATAGGAGCTTTACATGAATAGTTTAGAAGGCCAAATACAACAATAACTTGTTGAGCTCAAGAGCCAAATGACCCATTTGACTATATATGACAAAGAAGCACCCTTTCTATGCTTCTTTTTGTCACTATGAAGCAGAAAATTCAGTTATGTTTAAGCTGTTAGTGTTTCTTGCATTTTAACGGTACGAGCTTTGCTTTTGTTGGTTGATTATTCTCCCCTTAACCGCATCTTTTGAGGTGATCAATCCTGATTCTGGCATTTGTGCTTATTCTGTTTAGAGAGGTTCAAGCTTGTCAAGTTACAAGAGGAAGGGATTTTTAAAGGTTATATGGCTGCTGAAAAGGAGGATTTTCTAGTTTGATCAGTTGCCTTTTTCGATTTTGGATACCACTCTTGCCGTTGATTGGAGTTCTCGCAGCGTTTTATTCATGATGTAAGTTTAATCTGTCTAAGGGAAAAATGAATTGCTTATTCTGCAAGTAGGATGAATTTTCGCCTTTGACTTTCATAGGGTTCATTACTCTTCAAGCTTTCCTTGTACTTGTTCCTCTTTGATTTCATTTCTCCTTCTCCACTTTTAAATTTTGCTTGCCTAGCATACTCTATTCATTTTTCTCAAGATATTCATTCTGCAAGGGGTTGATCAACTATTTAGAGGCCCTTTTCTACGTTAGAGTCTCTCTCTTAACGTTGGAGCTCTTTGTCTAATACTACCTCCGTTCCATAATACATGGTCTTTTCCTTTTTGACACATTTTTTAAGGAGCGAAAAACTCAATGAAATATTATTTTTTTAATCAATTTTTTTATATTATTTGATACTTATTACTAATAAGTATCAAATTATATAAAAAATTTAATTAAAAAAATAATATTTCATATAGTTTTTCACTCCTTAAAAAGCGTGCCGAAAACAAAAAACCCATGTATTTTGGAACGGAGGGAGTATTAGAAAAGCTTAGGAGATGGCAGCCTAGGCTATGCTATCGTCAGGAGGTTAGATCATCAACCGTTATAGTCTCGGGCTGGGAGCCTAGGCTATGCTTTTATTTTGGTGTTGATATTTTCGTTCATAAAACGGAGTTATGAAAATGCAGGTTCTCTACATCTTTTTCATTTATGTATTAATTTCCAATTGCTTGTCTGTGAAACATATATGTGAAATGGATTGATTGGTATGAATTTTTCAAGTTAAGAAATATTTAACATGATTCAAAATTCATTTTTATAGGCCACTCTACTCTTTCCGCCTTATAAAGGATTATGAAAATATTTTTGTTTATGTATGGTTTTATTTTTGGCCTAATTCCCTCTCTTATTTGTTGTCTGTTGCATTCTCCCATTGGAGAGAAAGCTGACACTAAAGATGAACACTTTAGAGACGATGAAAGTGGAGGTTGATGATGGATCTTCTGCTGCAGGAATTGACACTGAGAAGGACACTTTTCACAATCCAAGCATATTAGTAGTTTTGTTCTACCATGTGTTTGCTATGGTTTTAAATCCTTGCATCTTATCCTGCTCTGTTTCTTTATTTGTTGAACATCTTCATTTTAGTTATGTTACAGAGGGACCTTTAATTGGTACATAATAGTTCCCATTTGTATTCATTCCTTGTAGCGTTCCCCTAATGTTCCTATTACTCATAAGGTTTAATAAATGCATTTCTTAAGTTTCATTCCTTGTGGTACTTTGATCTGGTGTATGTGTATATATAGACAAGATATTGGGTTTATGAACCAAATTGATTTGGTTCATAAGCTAACATGTCGGATATGTTCTCTTTGGTTGGTATTGCGGTCTGGTGTATGTATGTATATAGACAGGATATTGGGTATATGAACCAAATTGCTACGTTTCATAAGCTAGCACATCAGGTTTACGGGCAAAAGACATCGGTTTATTGTAACAAAAGACATCACTTTTACGAACTAAACGCATTAGTTTTACGTACTAAAAACATCAGTTTTACAAACCAAGCACATCAGCTTTACATAAAAAAAAACCACTTTTACGAACTAAGCACGTCATTTTTATGAACTAAACACATTATTTTTACGAACTAAATACACCAGTTTTACGAACTTAACACATCAGATTAATTAATAATTTAGGATGTCTTTATTATATATAACAACGACTTTAAAATCGAAAACGATTTCAATATATATATATATATAAATAACATCGGTTTTGTATTTATTCCATATAGCTAAATTTTGCGTGGAAAAATATCATTATAAATTATAGAGAGAAAATGAATATACATATGTAGGATTTCTATAAAAGTGATGTCTCTTTCATATTAAAACATCGTTTTTATAATTAGAAACGATGTTATAAATAATATAAACGTCGGGTCCAGGCCGATGTGAAAAACTTTTGACTTTTTACATCACCCACATAGACATCGATTTTTTTTTTTGAAAGACATCGGCTATTACCCGATGTTAAATAGCAAATTTCTAGTAGTGCTTCATAGGTTTTATACCACTTTAAACCTATTTAATCATCTATAAACACTACCAAAAACACAGGAAATAGCCACGGTCAAATAGCCACGAATTGACCACGAATTTCCGTGGCTAAACGGTTTTGCCACGGGCATAGCCATGAATTTGACGTTCGTCGCCATTCGAGACTATATGCCTCGACGCTAATAGCCACCACCACAATATCCGTGGCTAATAGCCACGATCTGACAAGCCCGTGGCTACTTCCGTGGCCGGTTCGGAAAGGTGCCATCCGTGGCTGCAGTAGCCACGAATACAACAACGAATAGTGTCGTGGCTAAAGCCGTGGCCACCCAGGGGACATATCTTTGGTGGGTCGTTGCTAGTGTCGTTGCTATTTTCGTGGCCACGTGTGTGTCCATGTGGCGTAAGGTCTGTGGCTATGCCCGTGGCTATGGTCGTGGCCATGTGGCACAATAGCCGTGGCTATGTCCGTGTCTACATTTGTGGCTATATATTTTTAATTGTATTGTGAGCTCGGTAATAAATATAATATAATTATTTATTATAGCTGGGCACAAACACATACAAAATTAACACATACCACTACCATCATTTGTTCATCCAAAACACATACAAAACAAATCCAGAACCATCCAACACATACAAAACAAATCAAAAACACAACCAGAAGTTCAACCATCCACAACACAACCAAATTAAAAAAAACCCGCGAGTTCGATCAACAGCACGACAAGTGCAAATACGACTAAGTCTGAAGACAGTACGCGGGAACCCAAAACAGAAACACACAACTTACTTTGATTTGCCTTTGCCCTTACAGAATTGCATCATGGTGCTGAGGAGCTTCTCCTGCCAAGCTTCATTGGCCTTCCTAGTCTCGTCCATTAGTTGCTCCCCAATAGCTACCATGTCTTGTCGGACACTTGAGCTGACTTGTTCCTGCACTCGATCTCCAAATGACGACATTTATTCCCTCGGGTTTGTGGTCACCTGGCTCTGCACCTGACCCCCTAACTCCACCATTTCATTTCAATTCTTGCTTCATGCTTGAAAGTTCAGAGATGACATATTCCTTCAAAGAGGCATCACCAGCAGATGCAACAGCTGGTGCAACAGATTCTGGATTCGGCTTTGAGTGCAACATAGTTGGCGCCTCCGATCCCATGCCCAGAACCCGACCTTTCTTCGCACCTCCTTTCGCCTTGAGCCACAAAGCATTCATGTCAACCGAGTGGGATGCATTCTCAGAGACAGCATCATAAACCTCTTCTTCTACCAAATGGTCGAACTTTTCCTAGCCAAAGAACATGACCAAGATGTTAAATGCAATATAACAAAACCAGAAGCAATGTAAACAAAGCAGCAACAAGTTCGATGGTGTTACAAGTAATTTATCAGACATTAGAAGAGCACAACAGAACCAATTTATCATACATTAGAAGAGCACAACAGGAAAACAATGTAAAGAAAGCAGCAGCAACAACATTAAAATTAGATCACATCATCATATTAAGGTGTAAAATGTTTAATGCAACCCAAGAAAACCAATTTATCAGACATTCACAACAGGAGACAATATACATGCTCAATAACGTAGACAACCCAACCCAATCACAAACTTCCTGCAAACTGACCCTTAAAAAAAACACATATATACTAACCAATTTCATAAAACATACATGCTGAATAACATAGACAACATAACCCAATCACCAAGACACAAAATATGTACCAGTATGTACCTACACATAATAATCACAACCAATTTCCTGCAAACCGACCCTTAAAAAAACAGACATATACTAACCAATTTCATAAAACATACATGCTCAATAACATATACAACACAACCCAATCACCAACACACAAAATATATACGAGTACCTACACATAATAATCACATATTGGAAGCTGATGCACTCAGAACCCATACAGCAGCATAAAAAATACCCAAGTATAGCAAGATACCAAACAAATCCATAAAGACTATTCACATAACAAGTACATAACACAAAGGGACGATTGAAGTTGTTACTTACCACCGTTTCTTGGCATTGAGCACCGGCCCAAGATCCATCTTTTTTCCTATGGCACTTTTCAAATGTTTCCTTTGGGGTTGGATCTTTTCCAAGCTCTAGCCTCTGTAAGTAAATATATACATTTAATTAGTGCACATATGCAAACCAAATAGATGGTAAATAATGATTGTAAGAGTGATTAAAACTATATGAAATGGGAAAACAACAGTAACTTATTTAATTTTAACATACTAGTCGATCCTTGATTACAGTTGTTGAAACCGATCCACCACTGAAAATTGGAGTCGCTTTCTCTATTGCAATGGCTCTGTTTTTCTTGTTAACTTCATATTTACGGCGAAATTTATCCTCTTTTGCCCATTTGTCCACCATTTGGGCCCGTATCACTTGCTTCACCCATGTAGGCTTCTTTGTTTTTCCATTGCGAGCCTTCCCAAATACGTTTCTAAGGTGGTCCTCTCCCTTTGTTTTGAAAGCCTTGTACACAAATGCTTATGAGAAAAGGTTTTCACCGCATCGTGTTCGCTTCTGGACATATGGAACAAAGAAGTGAAATTGTAAACAATTCATACTTAAGCACTGAATGTTAGCACAAGTAATGAAACTTTTTTACCTTGAACATTCCCCACCATAACTCTATTGTTGTTTCAGGAACATCGCCCCACCTTATGTAGGGTCCATCGAAATGTGAATGAATAACTTGGAGCAAGACACCATACGCAGGATTTGTGGAATCAAAGCTTCACATAAAACCCAAAAACATAAAAACAAATGTTATCAATATAGTTGGCTTGAGAAAAAATATACAGAGTTGGCTTGACCATGAAACTGGTAACAAGAATTAGCATGAAAAAATATACACAGTTGGCTTCATAATTGAACTCATACTTAACCATGGTTAACCATTAAACTGGTAACAAAAATTAGTATGCATAAATAGACAGAATTGGATTGAGAAATGAAATAAAAATTCACCATGCTTAAAGCTTGAGAAATGCAATCATGCTTACCCATGAAACTCAGCAAAGACATAAACATAATTACAGAAGCGCTCTAAGTTCCATGACCATAGATTAAATAATTTCATAATGCACCCTAAGTTCTCTAATGGAGCAAGAAATTTCAGTTCTTACTCCTTCAACACAGACAGAAGTTCAAACCAGGTATTCAAAGTTCCAGCAAGGCATACAAAATAGATGAAAGCAATTATAAATGTACTCTATGTTCTGTAATTTCATAATGTAGAACACAGATAAAAGCAGGTATTTCAATAATTTCACAAACTACTTCTAACCAACAGATGACAGAAGTACATAATCTATTTTACCAAGCAATTGCAGATGTTCAATTTATTTAAAGCATGCATTCAATGTTCCATTACAACATGTATATTATACACATAATTGCATAATCTCTCTTAGCAAGCAAACCAAATCTTAGCTAGCAAAACTAAATCAAGCATAATTAGGCAAAACAAAATATATACGAAGTTGACTTACGATCCATTGACCAGTGAAAAGGAGACTGGTCTGTTCCACCACGGGGCTTCTTCCTCGTTTTCTTGGGCTTCTTCCTCATTTTCTTGGGCTTCTTCCTCGTCTTCTTGTCCTTCGACAATCTCTGGGGCATCCTCATTTTCTCTGGTGTGGTCTTCTGTCTCAGATGACGAGCCCCCTTCACAAACTGGCGATGGAGATGGAGAAGCCGGCAAACCACGAGAGGTTCCAAGAGCTTGAGAGGCAGAGGGCTGAGAGGTAGCAAGCGCTTGGGTGGTTTCAGTACATTGGGAGGCGGAGGGTTGGGTGGTTTCAGTACAATGGGAGGCGGAGGGTTGAGTGGTTTCAGTCCCTTGGGAGGCAGAGGGTTGGGAGGCTTGGGAGGGGGGGTTGTGGGTTGTGGATGCTATGTTCGCCCATTTGGAGGGCCTGCCAGAGGGACGAGATGTTGTAGGAGCTTGGTTGGGTTCAACATCTTGAGAGGAGGTCGCTGCGCTTGCACGTTTGGAGCCCCTGGTAGGAGAGGTCACTCGAGTTGTGGCCCTTGCCTTTACCCTGGTCGGGGATCTAGCCGATGAGGGCACCGGAGATGTAGCAGGTGAAATGACGGGTTGGGAGGCATTGGCGGGAGAGGGCGCCGGAGTAGAGCTAGTGGCGGCGGCTACTGGTGGTCTTGTTCGTGCCGTGTCCGGAGCTAGTGGTGGTCGGCTTGTGTCATGGCGAGAAGATCTCCTTAAGCCTCCCCTCATCTTCGCAATTTGTGAGATTGAGAGATTGAGAGAGGGTTTCTGAAGAGATGAGAGCTGGAGATTGAGAGATTGAGAGATTCAATTAGGGTTTCATGGACATAGAGCGAGAGAGGAGGCTAGAGATGAGAGATTGAGAGATTTAGAGAGTTAGGGTTTCTGAGGAGGCTAGAGAATGAGAGAATGAGAGAGTTAGGGTTTCGGAATAGTCAAAACCTTTCATTTGCCGGGTAATTGAAAATTTTGGATTTCCCTCGCCCGCGTCCGGGAAATTGAGAGGGAGGGTTTCTGAATTAGGGTGTGGGTCGGGTTAAAAAAAGGCCCATCATATTTCGGGTAAAAAAAAGGCCCATCTCTAATCGGCTTGTGTCATGGCGAGGAGATGACTTAGGGTTCCTCAAATCGCTGGCGAAGGTAAGCACATTCGAATCTCCGGAGACAAAGAAGAATCGATGAGTTAGGGTTCCTCAAACCTTTCATCTCTGTTTCATTTGAATCGAGCTTGGGTAGCTATCTCATCTCTAAATCCAATTCTTCAAACTTGCTCTGGCGGTTGATTTCTGAGATTTGGCTATGGAAGTGTGGTTCCTTCCTTCTTCTGTTTCATTTGCATCTTTCTTTATGAAATTTATTGTGTTGCCCAACTCTGATTTACGGTGTAGATGCACTGCAATGCCAAATTTCGTGTCTAATATGTTAAGTGATTTATGAAATTGAAAATTTTGTCTCACTGATGCATGTTTGTTGAATTGTTGTTGCACTGCTAAGTGGAATTCAGTTTTAGATTAACATAGGGTTTCGGTTTAAAGCTTGGATTAGAGTGTAATTTGTACATCTTGCTTGGTTTAGGTAATTTGCTCCTATTTTGCATTCGTGGTTATTTATTTTCAATTGAGTTGTAGAGTACAGCAAATTCTTGTTGTTGAATATATAATTATGTGATAATCGGACAGTCATTGGAAAATGCTCACCTGATTGATCAACTAATTGCGTTGTGTCTAAATTCCATTTGTGTGTGTGTTGTGTGATGATCTATTATTTGATTCAATGGGAGATGGGAGAAAGAATTGTGATGTTGTTTAATCTGTAGATGCTTCAACCTAAATGTGACTTTAGGGATAACTAGTTTAGGTGTGGTTTTGGTATAGGTTGGTGGATATTGTCAACCTGTTTGATGCTTCAACCTAAGTGTTATTGAACTCGAATTTGATGTTGTGGGGTTGTAAAAGTCAGTGTTGATGTGTTGTCCATTGGCTGCTGTCAAATGTACCAGTGTTTTTCAAGTGTTGTTAAAATTTTCTATGGAATTCAGTTTAGGGAATTGTGTTAATATTCTGTCCATTAGCTGTTATTAAAGGAATATGTATAATGTATAGGTTGGTGAATATTGTCAGCCTGTTTCCTAGAGACACTAAGAATGTGAAGGCTTGGCATTTTAAAAAAGAAGATAGGTATACAAATGCATAATTGCAAATCTGCATTGTTCGGCCTGTTAGCTCAATTTGGAAGAGCGATGTGCATGGACAGTGATGTGGGTTCGATTCCCTCACAGGTCCATATACATGACAAAAAAAAATATTGATGGTGCATACATAATGGAAAATCTGCGTTGTTAGGCATGTTTGATGTCCATGTCTGTCTTCATAAGCAGTGTGTGTCTATTCGGAGTCTTCATCATCAGCAGGAATCTCATCCTCATCGGAGGCATCTCCATCAGCAGGAACCTCATCCTCATCGGAGATTGAGGCATCTCCATTAGCAGGAACCTCACCCTTATCAAAGGCATCTCCATCAGCATGAACCTCATCCTCAGAGGCATCTCCATCGTAGTCATCACAAACATCACATGCACTGGAGGGATCTCGCAAGGAATTGGGTGAGTCTTCTAATTCGATGTCAATGGAGTATTGAGCGTGGTTCGTCTGACTGGTATGCAGTAGCTGCATCTATTGGGGTCGTGGATACCCATCTCTCTTCTATCTTGTGTCGAGCCCTTGTCTTGCAAACATGATACCAATCCATTCGCTCACGTGGGGCTCCTGGATATTGAAGGTAGTAAACCTGCACAGCTTGTTGTGCGAGTACAAAAGGCTCGTACCGCTGATAAAAAAAAATCTGATTGACTTCAACAAATTGATAGACCGGATGAACTTGTGTTCCAACCCGATGATTTCTTCAAGGAGACCAAAGAAATCTGACTCCGCATTCGCATAGTTGGAGCCTCGAACACATACCCCACTATTCATTGTCATCTTTCCAACACCTTGTTGTAGAGTCTCGAACTTGTAGCCGTTGATAATGTATCGACCCCAACTTTTTGCTTCCACATTTGGACGCCATGCCAAACTACACAAGAGAGTATTTGGAACAATTCCATTTTTTCTATCCATGGCCTTCAAAACAAATACAATTAATATGGTAAGAAACGATCGAGTTATATATAATATATGTTTATATGCAAATTATATTTATCCTCACATATTGTTTAAACCAATCCGCAAATAGTTGTTCAATGGTGTCATCTCCGCATGCATCTCCCCCCATTGTAGCCCGAATAGCCTACATGCTTGAATTTCCATATATACGTATATAAGATGCATGATGACATATATAAAATAAAAAATATATAACTAATTGATAAGAAATGTTACTCACTCGAGGTATGGTTGTACTTCCGGACAATTGACCAACACGTACGTGTGTGCGACCTTCCACTCATTATCTTCATTCAACCACCTTGTTCTCTCCTTGCCACGACCCGCACCAGGGTGATTGAAAATGTTGAAGGCATAATCCTTACCTTCGGAGACATCATTTCTCGTGACTCTCCTCAATTTCGAAGGAACATGCGAAGGAAAGTAGTGAACCGAGAAATATGCTATTTCCTCCCTTAAATATGCCATCACGATTGACGCTTCAACATTACTCTTTTGGACGATCTTCCGTTTTAGATGATATAAAAACCGCTCGAAAGGGTACATCCATCGATACTGCACTGGGCCGCCTATTTGTGCCTCATACGGTAAATGAACAATGAGGTGCTCCATGGAGTCAAAAAAAGGATGAAGGAAAGATACGCTCTAACTTACATGCCAATATAGGAATCATACGCTTCAACTGTTCCATCCCAGTAACGGACAAGCTCGATGAACAAATAGTCTGGAAGAAGATGCTCAACTCAGTTAAAGGACCCCAAATGGTTGGTGGCAATAACTCTTTGAAAGCAATCGGCAAGAGTCTCTCCATAAACACGTGATAGTCATGGCTCTTCATCCCAATGAGAGTGCAATCATCACTCATAAAACATCTTCCCATATTAGAAGCATAGCCATCCGCAAACTTCACAGATCTCAACCATTGACCCACCTTTTTCTTCGCCTCTCGTGATAAGGTATAAATTGCTTTAGGTTTTGCGCCTCTGTGGTCATCAGCTACCTCCAGCTCAGATCGATGACAATATTGGCGAAGATCCTTCCGTGCATTCAAGTTGTCCTTCGTCTTACCAGGGATATCCATCACGGTGTTATAGACATTGTCAAACACATTTTTCTCAATGTGCATAACATCGAGATTGTGACGGATGAGAAGGTCCTTCCAATACAGAAGTCTCCAGAAAATGCTCTGCTTAGTCCCCTTATGCGAAATCCCATAGTCTGGTGACGTGTGAAAAGGATCATCAATGATCGTTGGCAGCTGACATACCCGCTCCCACATCTGTTCCCCCGTTAGCATTGGCGGTGGCAACACTATCTCTGCATGCCCTCGATAGAAGTCCTTCTTATTTCTACGAAAGGGATGGTCAATGTCTAAACATTTTCTATGGCAATCAAACCAGGTAGCCTTCCTTCCATTTTTTAGTTGAAAACAATCAGATCCTGATTCCATACAAATCGGACAAGCCATCAAACCAGCAGTGCTCCATCCCAACAAAATAGCATATGCAGGGAAATCACTTATTGTCCAAAGTAGAGCTGCACGCATAATGAAGTTCTCTCTCCTCGAGACATCATAAGTAGGTACACCGACCTCTCACAAGTGCATCAACTCATCAATGAGAGGTTGGAGGCAAATATCAATCAACTTCTTCGGGTTTTTCGGTCCTGGCACTATCAATGACATAAACATATGCTCCGTTTTCATGCACATATGAGGTGGAAGATTGTAAGGAGTAACAATAACCGGCCAAGAAGAATAAATATGTCCACTTTTGTTGAAGGTAGCAAAGCCATCAGTGCATAAACCCAAACGAATATTACGAGCTTCTAAAGCAAAATCAGGATGCTTTGTGTCTAACCTTTTCCAAGCATCTCCATCTGACGGATGAGACATCATTCCCTCTTCTGTTACATGTTCTGCATGCCAAGTCATGTGGCTAGCTGTCACCTCATAAGCATATAATCTCTGAAGTCTCGGAGTTAGAGGTAAGTAGAATAACACTTGGTGTGAAGTGTGTCTTCCGTTACTCGCAACTTTATATCTTGCATGCCCACAAAACCTACACGATTCTTCATTGGCATCATTCTTCCAATACAACATACAACCGTTAGGGCACATGGCTATTCTTTCCACTGGCAGACCTAAACTTCGAACCACCTTCTCAGTTTCATAGTAACTAGTGGGAATCTTATGGTTAGAAGGCAACACTTCATCAAACAATTGCATGAATCCATTGAAGAGTGGTTGGGAGACATTATATTCACACTTCAAGCTCATAAGTCGACTCACAAAGGATAATTGCGTATGTGAAGTACAACCTTCAAACACCGGGGCATCTGCGGCTTTGAGCACTTCTGCAAATTGTGTTGCTAAGAGATCAGCCTCGCCTCTCATCATGTCTTCACCATGATTAGCTTCTTTGAATTCACCATCATTTCCGTCAACATTAAACCAACGAGGAGGCGGAACAAAGCTCGGACCTGCAATTTCGAAAACCCCATGATTTAAATTCTTGAATTGGATATTCAACATCATTTCCATCGAACATTAAAACAGATATATGATATATACAACAAAATTCGGACCTGCAATGTCAAACACCATCCTTTGTTCTCCCGTTAACTGATCATACATAGACAATTGCGGGTTTGAAGGCGCGATAGTTTCACCATGTGTTGTTCAGCGATGATAATCACTCATAAACCCACGATGATATAAATGACTCTTAACCTCATTTGCTCTGTACCATTTGCAATTAATGCATCGCCAACAGGGACATTTAATCTTGCCTTCATCGACATAAAGTGGATGCTACAATGCAAACTTAATAAACTCATCCACTCCTTTGAAGTATTCATCGTTTAATCCTTCATACATCCACGCTCGATCATCCATATTGCACTTCCCCAATTCAATTTCTGTACATATGTAAAATATATAAACTAAGTACTATAAATAAAATTATATTCAACTTTATACAAATTATTCTACATTATATATAATAATAAGTAGATCTATACACAACTACTTAGATCTATATAACTATATAAGCTAGTAATTATGTGGATCTATAGTAACAAAGTGTTAATTACATTACTCTTAAAAGTCTATATTATTTAAAAATCAAATATATATACACAAATTCCATAAACACAAACACTTTTACACTCTCCAAATTTTCAAATTATTAAGATATATACAACTAAGTAATGATGTAGATCTATACAACTAATTAACCATTTAAGTGTTAAATTATATACTGTTAAAAGTCTAATTACAAATTTCAAAAATCAAAATACAACTAAGTAATGATGTAGATCTATACACTCTTCAAATTCCATTTAAATACCTATGTATAATTAGTTAAATATATCTCACATAGCACACATAATATATAAATATCTATGTATATACATTCATAATATATTAAATACATAATATAATTTATATACATGTGACACGTACCTCTCTTCAAAAATGGCTCTTCAAACCCGCCAGTCCTCCATTGCACTGTGGAGAGAAGACGACAACTTGCTCTGTGCGAACAGTGTGCTTTCACCCTCCAGTAAAAGTGACCGAATTGAAGTAGAAAGTACGATTTGCATTGAATGACCTCAACTGAAAATAGCCACGGCATTAGCCACGGTCGTATCCGTGGCTACTAAGAATGGGCTCCTTTATACGTCGAGGGCTATTAATTGGGGCTTCCATATTCCTTGGGCTTTGACTAAAACTAATGGGCTTGACCCTTTTTGGGCTTTGACTCTCTAAAATTAGGCTTAACCATATCTTTTGGCCCTACCTTTTTTTTGTGAGATTTTGGGCTTACAAATTGATATTTAATTTGGGCTTGACCATATTCAGATTGAGTGAATATCTTTTGACCCTTTTTGTGAATTTCCTCAATTCAGATACACCAAAAAAGATAATGGGCGTCTTTGTTAGCGTCGAATACAGCCACGGATAATCCAACAGTGGCTAAATTCTTGGTTGTTCACCTCCAACTCTAGTCATATATTGCTAATTGCCTCACATTCTTAGCCATGAGTACAACAACAGATATGATTCGTGGCTACATTGACACGTCAGGTAAGACTCGCCAAAAATGGCATTGAATTCGGCCACGGAACATGTGACTGTGGCCAAAGTCGTGGCTAACAGCCATGACACCAGCCAAGACACTTATATTCGTGGCTAAAAACCACGACATTTTGGACACGAAATTATTCCTCCATCTCTAGCCACGGGGTTTGCCACGAATATTTTCATTCGACGCTATTATAGCTACGGCTTGTCAGGCCGTAGCTATAGTCGTGGCTATCAGCTACAGATTTAGCAAAGACTGTACGACGTGGCTAAAAACCCGTGGCTATTTCCTGTGTTTTTGGTAGTGAAAGCATCCAGACAAACACATCAGATATTAGAGTTTGTTATCACCAAAACACTAAAGTCCATAATAACCCTCAGGTTACCCTAACAATTTCCCTACATGTATCTCCTCTCCCAAGGACAAGGGAAACATGCCTCTATTGGATTCTAACTCCATCATTAACCTGAATTTCACTTGATACTAACTCATTTGTTAACCTAAGTTAAGCTTTCGAGTTAAGCAACCCATCTCCTCCAAGGATCTTGGGCAACACACTTTCGTTTTTGCAATCATGTCATCCCTCAACTTAGTTTGTCTTTTGTGGACAATCTTCCTCTAAGGACCTTGTTGGACAAAAATGTGCAAATAATGGTACAACACATTTTATTTGATTTTGAATATTTGAGTTCGAACCCTTTTGGTTATCCTCTTGATTCAAAGTCGTATCGATACAAAGGTTTGACTGGTTTTAGTGATTTGGGATGCACATGAATTTTAACAGGTTGCCTACGTGTCTCTTTGAAGAGAATCAAGCATTACGTAGTTTAGAGCGTTTTGGATTTTTTGTGATTGAACTCGTTTGTGAGTTTCCTACGTACCCTTTTGGAAGGGATCAAATCGCACGTAATTGTTGAAAATGACAAATTTGAATTTGGTATTTGGGTTTTTGAAGTTTTGGTCGTGAGGTTGAGATGACGCTCTTAATGATTCTGTAGCCCGAGCATTGGGTGGTCCTTTGAGACGGACTTGATAGATCACCGATCGACGGAAGAGAGGTTAAGCCTTAGAGCTTTTAATGACTTCATAACCCATTATGGGGGTATTCTGTATTGAGACATATATGTTGAAGTCACCTATGTGAGTGTGAGAGATTGGCAACCCTCCAAGGTGAGACATAAGGCAGTATTCACTAGAACACTCATAAGCACCCAAGGTGTGCCAAAAACTAATCGAAATGCATACATTTGTCTCATACAATATGGGGATGGTGAGAACATATTATGGAAGTAAATATTCTCGCTTTTATTTTCTTATGTGATAAGACCTAGCGGAACGTTACAAGAACTCATGGAAGGCGTGTGTTGCTTGTTTACCCCTAAGTGGAGAAATTCAAGGTCTCTGGCCATTCACTCTATCGAAGGGATCACCAGTTTCACTATGTGTTGATTCAAGTCGCTAGACATCGGCATTTAAGCACTAACCTTGACACACTCAGAACTTGTTTTCAAAACCTCAGTTTTCAAACCCTTATATCTACATTTGTGGGGGATTGTTGGAGTTAATGCATATAGAAGGTGGTTTTAAGGTGCCCTTTGGACTTCCTACATCCCACAAGGAAAGTTCAAGGGTATCCTAAAGGGATTTTAAGGAGACTCTTCCACTACCTATATTGAGAGGTAGAGGAGGAGATGGGTCACCCACACGCGCGCCCGTCGCCACCGTCCGTCCGGCTCGTGCTCTTGCTCCGAGATTGGAGTTGAATTTTTGCGGAAAATCTTAACTTGAGGCCAAAGATATTACAGATAGAATTGTTAGTGTTTATCCGCGAATATCTGATTTTTCACTGGATTTATTTTCGAGAAACTATCCTTTCAAACCGTTTTGGATGAGCCACAATCTTTTGACGATAGACTCAAATCTTCCCTTTGCTTACGACTTAAGGAAGATTTCGCAGCCTGTATAAGGAGATCGAGAGCTTTGCTTTTCAACACATATCGACCAATCGCCTCTTCTCCCTTTCCTGTTTTCTCCTACCCTTTTCCCGTTCCGAGCGCCTGATCCAGTTCCAACTTCTCTCCCTTGAGTGTACCTGTGAAAGAAGCCGATGAAATCCTTAGGGGATGTTGCCTCGCATACGATCTGCACCAGTGTCGGGGGCAAATACGTTTCTCATTCAGTGGCTCTCATACCACGCTTCACCGCAGCCCTAGCTCCTTCACAGAAACTATAGTTCAGCCTACATCCACTAACGCCCTACCGGAGTTGTTGCTTTTCGCAGGTTCCATCAGGGTATTTGTCCAACACCTCTTTCTCGATCTTTGCAAGATCTCTTCTTCATAAATCTTCATAGGTTTTAGCCCACTTTAAACCTATTTAATCATCTACAAAGCATCTAGACAAACACATCATATATTAGACTTTGTTATCACTAACAACAATTAGGTCCATAACAATCCTCAAGGTACACTAAAAATTTCCTTATTTGGTGATAGCAAACCCTTCAACAATAATGAACACAAATCTTTAGCCATAGACTATATAATATGGACATTCCTTTTCCATGAGGACTTACTCCACTTATCATCTTGTCTGTCAAGGCCTTTTGGACTATATTAACTTCAACTACATGTATCTCCTCTCGCACGGACAAGGGAAACATGCCTCTATTGGATTCTAACTCCATCTTTAGCCTGAATCTCACTTGATACTACCTCATTTGTCAACCTAAATTAACCTTTCGAGTTATGCATCACATCTCTTCCAAGGATCTAGGGCAACACACTTTCGTTTCTGCAATCATGTCATCCATTAACTTAGTTTTTCCTTCATGGACAATCTTCCTCTAAGGTCCTCGTGACCTTTCTCCCTTGACAACTCATCTTAACCGTGGACTTAACCTACAAACATGCTCAAGAATAATGTCCACCAACAATTTCTCCCTTTTGTCAAGGACAAGGAAATGAAGGTCACAAAGTCCACCAACAATTTCTCCCTTTTGTCAAGGACAAACAAAACACAACAAGAGTATAGATAAAAAATTTAAGCATAATCATGTGATCCTAGTTGCCAATGAGCCCGACCCTATTTCCCTACAAAGCCTTGTTGCTGGAGCCAAACACAAACTCTCGTTTAAGAAAACCACTTGGCGACACCTCAGTAATGTGGCTCCTCCAGGCTGTATACAATTTCGATTGAAGCTCATGAGTACTTTTTGGAATCCTATTTTAAGTGGATACAACTTTGGTGACAAACACTTTTCCCATATCAGCCATAAAGATGGTCCAAAATCTCGTTCTTTACAGCAGTCCAAAGCTGGACAGATTTTCCATGCATTTTTGTCCTACATCAATTATATTAGTATAGCGACAAAAATAAACTCCTATATATATGTGTAAGTTATTTTCTTTTTTAATCAACTTGAGTTGAGTTGAAGTTTGAGCCACTCATAGCTTCTTTAATTTGATTTCCGGTTAGTATCGAGGAATTTATTACTCGGTTAACCCAAAATCAACATGAGGATTATGAAATTAGAGGTCAATTAACCTGTAAATTGTGTAGAATACGATCATTGGATCGATTTGGAACCTAAACACGATTAAAGGGGAGAGCACAGTTTGTGGGAGACAAAGATAAAACAAGATCTTGGTGTGGGAAACAAAGATAAAACATGATCTTGGTGATCCTGCAGGGTTTGGGGTGAATCAACTCCCGTAGCAAACGAGAGAGGGGGAGAGAAGAGGATTGAGATGAATTGCCTCCCATGGTAGGTAGAAGAGGGAAGAGCTCGTTTCTCCGTTTCTCAAAGGGAGAAGGAATGAGGGGTTAAAGGGCCTAATTTTTTTGTAAGGGACTAAGGGGTTTAGATAATTAATTATGTTTTTTTAAAAGGGTCATACGAAAAATTTCCTCTTTTTTTTTCAGGGGAAACTGCTTAAAATTAATTTTCACTAAAAATAATTTAGACCAAAATCTACTCCATTCTTTTAAAAAAAACTAGCCTATAGCATGTGCGCTACGCACGGGATTTTTAACATAGTAATGATGTATAAAACATAGTACTCGACCGAACCTTACCTTCGACTAATATGATACAAGAAGGAGCGACACATAAATTACTTTAACATGGTTTCATAAAGTAAAATAAGTCAACCACAATGCATGCAAATAATAATCAACTGAATCATAACATCTGCATGCATATGTCCTCAACACAAGTTTCTACAAACTATACGTTGTGAAACACCTCTTTATATACTACATTAGTAGTAGAGGTTAAAAGGTTAGAATCTTGATCACATATTACAATCTTCAAACCTCTCATATACGTCACCCAAGAGACCGCAACATATAACTGGCCATGACTGAACATCGGCCGAGGCAAATATAAACCAACCTGTGACAGAGATTGCCCTCTAACTATACATGTACAATTTTAAATGTTGGTGTAGAATTTAAAACATACCCCTAGTGTATCTGTATCACTCTTTAGGTAGGGGCCTCGTTTTTTTTATTTTAACATATTTGTCCTTAGTGTATCATTGAATTAGGCCCCTAGTCCCTCAACTGTAGTAGTAAATATTTTAATAATAAATAAAATCATTCATATCCTTCCATTAAGGACAAACCATTCATAGAAAAAAAGAAAAAAACTTTTGACATTGAAATTACACAACTCCAAAGAGTACATTGGACATAAGATAAAACTCGACAAAACACCACATCTTAAAGAGATGAAAGTTTGCTAAATTCCAACAAAAGAAACAGTTAATAGGATACATAACCCACATGAAAACATTTAGTTTATGCTAAAAGGATGTGAAATGTTACTAATCACACTGTTGTGTCGCCTTCGGTAACAACCTTCTTGGTTGATGACGATTGACCTTCACCACTCGTAGTGCAAGTGTACTCATCTTCAGATTCATGGGATCGCTTTGATGGAGTGAGGACAATACTTGAAGAAGTATTGGAAGGAGCTTCGGGTTGATGAGACAAATGATCTGAATCATAATCCTATAACACCAGACACGCATGAACGATATATGCATGCACTTAATATTCTTTAAACCATAGAATAAAAGAAAAGGAACAACCACATGTAATAGGTGAAAAAAACACCTTGGCAAAAATCAGGTGATTTTCAAACTTCTCAATCAAGGACTCGTCCTCACCAACTCTCTTGACAGAATACGCATCACGTGGATGCTCAATATTGTATTGTCCAATATCAACAATGAACACATACTTACGAGAGAGAAGGTTGTTGAATTCGGGGGGAAATGTAAGCTTGGAATCTCCCTATAAAAAAACAATAACAAAACAACACAATTGATATAATGCCAAGTAGACTAAAAACACAATAATTACATACAAATATGCGTTAGAGGCAGTGACCTTAACCATCTGAGCACGTAAAGTAGAAGCATCCTTTTTAAGTAGCTGGATGGCTGCTTGATTGAACAATGTCATCTTGGCAGTCCCTGTAGCATCCTCCACAATAATCTGAAGCAGAAATCTAAACGATAAATGAATTAACATCAGTCACCACAACAAGGAATAAAAAATAGTAAAAGAGTGTGGGTAATTGAGATGCTTTGGAAAATATTTAGGTCATTGTTCCTATTAAAACAAACATATCTAAACCTATGCAAACATATCTAAACTGACATGAAATACATCATCATACATACCTTTGTTCAGGGAACTTCACATGTATAGAACAACTATTACACCAAAACATAGAGTCCTTATATATAGCCTTCTTGTTGCAAACTTTGCATCCATTATACGCCCAATCCACATCTTTACATATTTGGACGATGCGTCCAACAATAACAACAGTACATGGCTGTTAACCAATTGGAAAATGTAAGCAAAAAAATCATTTAGGGAACTTCAATTTCATACACTAACTAATAGTATTTGAAAATGAAGACGAAATAAACATGGGAGATTTTATGTAAGAATTGGATGCATTGCTTACAATCAATTGGAAAGGGATCATGCACAGGTGTTTGAGACAATTCTACAATGGTTGATCTAACGAGAACATTTGAATTTGCATCACACCACCTACATTGCACAACATGTGAAAATAGGTAAAGAAAGTTCATATTCGACAAGAGTCCGATATCAACTTGACATATAAAATGATAACCTTTCTTTGAAGCTTGCAATCTCCGGTATTGTTTCATCAAAAAAGAGCTTAGTTCGGTTGGAAGCATTATTCAAGATAAATCCACCTGAAGTTATTAGTTCAGAGAAGACAGAATGATTATTTATAGTGATGAACGATAAAGGCAAGTGAATGACCAATAAAGTAAAGAGGGATCGGTGATATGAACCTCCAAACTTCTTGACCTTTGCAAATTTGATGATTACAAACACCTTTTCGTCCCCAGCGCTCGTCAAGTGATTATTCAATTCACGCGCATACTTATTCCACAGAGGGCAGTTCAGAGTTTCATTGCTGAAAATGAAAATGATAAATTATAAGCATTAACCATGTAGTTCTTAATACTTGTACAGAGTGCAGTTCAGAGTTGGTAATGTAAGCGGTACATAACAAATTTAAATGGAAACTAACACTTCATTTTCCAGGGTGAAATCAAGTTTCGCAGGTGAAGACGAATCGTTCACGTTAGCTGGAAGGGGAGAGAACTTGGTAATGTAACCAAGCACATCTACATTAGAGAAAACACAAGCTGAAACTCATATCATCAAACCAAGAACAACAACATAACCAATAAAATATTTGATCTAGTGAATATACACAATTACCAATAGCAGAATCATGGTCAAAGACATTGCGGTTGATGTCTCTGAAATAAACAAAGGTAAAACTATGCAGAGGAATGTTCAGCCCTTCAATACGAGAAACAACGGTCTTGAAAGTGAAGATCCATTTGTACTTGTGAGGAGCAAATCTGACGGAATCCTTGTTCTCAGAGAGAAGAAAATTATCGAAGGAATATAATCCGCCCTCCTTGATCAAAGGTGAAAATTTGCCAACATTCTTTTTTGTTATCATTCCCTGAATGGTATCCCCCTGTGCAGAAGATCATATATTGTATAAATGTATAATAAATATATATAAGATGAAAACAAAAAAAAAATCAACTTATAACCAGTTCATCCATGATAATAAGTTGAATTCTGTCGACGTCATTAGAGTCTCGATAAGACGTTGTCCAAAGAACGGTAATCCTTCCCCTAATTGTCCAAATTTTATTTGTGGATCCATCTAAGGTGTTGATGGTATCTACAGGTGGTGCCATTTGAAACCTGTAGCATGTAACCAAATAACGAAGTCAAATTAACAACACAAACATCGAAATGTTTTCACTCGAAACACATCATGTTTGCTGAAAAAACTAAGTAAATGTACATGTGCACTCTGGGATGGATGTTTGGAAATCGATTGAGTATCAACTGAAAAATATAAGTTCAAGAATTCACACAATTGAACAATGATTCCAAAAAAAAAAGGTAGAAGGATACCTTCAACAGATGTAGAAATGACTAGGAAAAATAGAATACCTTGTTTGTGGTTTTTGTTCCTCGGATTGGAAGCCTCGTTATGAGCTTAGTAGGCGAGTGGGGGGAGTGGGATAACTAAGTAACTTTCATACTAATAAAGAAAAATGAAGGTAACTTCCAGGTTTTATGTGTGCATAAGAAAAAGTGGGGGAGTGGTATAACTAAGTAACTTCCATACTAATAAAAAAAAACTAAGATAACTTCCATGGCTATACTAAAAAAGAACGTGGGTATTGGGAAATAACTACCAAATTAGTGGGAAGTACATGAACGTGGGTAAATCCTCTAGTAGGATAAATAACTTCCATACTAATAAATCCTCTAGCAGGATAAATAACTACCAATTTCAATTAGTGGGAAGTACATGAAGTTAGTGGGAAAAATTCTATTTACGGTTAAATTGCTAATATTGCTAATGAAAAGGTTAAAAAGAAAGAAAAAAAACCATATGAACGTGGGTAGATACTTGTTTTTGAGAGGTAAACGTGAGTAGATACTACATATGCTTTACTAACAAATTAAGTCCCTATATCTTTCAAATTAATTTTAAATTCCAACTTAAAATTATTTTGAAACGTGGGTTGATGTTTTTATTTTTATTTCACACCTGTAGAATTTTCCACCACCCGTAATGTGTGGGGTTAAAAACACAACCATGAATATGGTACCAAGTTCACAAATCAGCGTTCTCCCATTAATATCTCCTTTCAAAAGAAAGAGGCTCGCCTCATTGTCGAATCTAGAGAAGAGATAAACAGAAATTCGGAAATCGAATAGCAATTAAGAAGGAAATTGAAATAGATAAGCAATTCAAAAACTAATAAACAACAAATTGAACATGAAATCGAACAGAAATTCCGCTCCATCTCAAGTTCTTCCAAAGGAAAATCACTTGAAATCACACATTCCTAACCAGTATTCACGAAAATCCCAATTTCAAATAAAACCCCCAAATTGATTTCTAGGGTTTGGGTTTTCACCAAACAATCATAGAGGAGGGGGAAAGGGAGCCATGGTGCATCAAGAGTTATCTCTCCCTCACTCGGTATCTGGTGGCCACAATGGATGACGACGGCAAGAGGGAGCGGTGCTGTGAAGCCGGAGGCGGCCTGATGCCCAGGAGAGATGATGGAGAGAAAGGAGAGAAAGAGGAGGGGAAAAGGGAGTCATGGTGCATCAAGAGCTATCTCTCCTTCACTTGGTATCTGGTGGCCACCATGGATGACGACGGTAAGAGGAGCGGTGTTGTGAAGCCGGAGGCGGCCTGATGCCCAGGAGAGACGATGGAGAGAAAGGAGCGAAATAAGTTTATATGGTGCGAGAGAGAACGGGAGAAAGAAAGAGGAAGAGAAGGGCAAAAACGGAAAGAAGGAAAAAAATTGGAGAATGCTCCACGTGGATAGCCTCTCTGCTCTCCAAAGTACTCAACTTTAAGATATATGAGGATAATTTAAACTGAAAATATTGCCTCCGTTCGGAAATAAATGATATTTGACTTTTTGACACATTTTTTAAGGAACTAAAAACTATATAAAATATCAACTTTTTAATTAATTTTTTTTTATATAATTTTATACGTATTAGTTATTGTATATGTTTTAAATTATTTAAAAATAATAATAAAACGGTTAATATTTTATATAGTTTTTAGCTCTTTAAAAAACAGGTCGAAACGTTAAACGACACTTATTGATGAACGGGTGAGTAATTTAGAGAAATGGTACAATAAATTCAATAGGTCAGTCACTTATATAAAATGAAGGAAAAGTTAGGGATCGGCCAAAAAAAATATAAAAGGTTAGGAACTAACGTAATTTACCCGTACATATTAACGGATAAAGAAATTGGCCACGTGAATAGGGTGGTATAGGTGATATATAGAAGCACATGCTTTTAGAAGGGGATGCATGTAAATGATTTAGAAGCCTAACACATCATACTACCTCATGTTACAAATGGTTAAATATGTATATTTTAATACAAATTATATTCCAATAATTAGTTTTAAGTTTGCAAAATATATATACATATTTAACCATTCTTATTACTTTTCAATAAAGTAAAAGTCTTTCTTATTGATTGTATTAGTCCAGCAGTGGTGGTTCATCTTAAACTAATAGACAATAGAAGTAAATCACCTGTTTATATATTTAGTTTGTACTTTTCACACTTTTGATACAAGACTGTTTTAATTGATTCCCTATGCCATCTATTTCACATGTTTAATGTTTTAGGACGTACATTTGTATCCTTCTGAGTTTGAACCCCTCGAAGCATATCATCTCCCACCTCCAAAATCCTGGGAACAACCGGTGCATAGGAGGAGCTGTTTCCATGGCATATATTGCTCAAAGGCCCAAACCTCCTTAAACAAGCTCATTCGATCCCTAACCTCCGGTTTGGGTCAGTAGCTGCTCAAGACACCCGGTTGCTTGGCTGTCTCTTCCTTTTTTCTGGCATTACATATTTACATGGATATCAATTTAAATTTTAATATCTTGTTTTTCATATATCATGATATAGAAATCGATTTAATTTGCTAGTTTATATAACCGTTGCTAGCTAGACGTACAGTAACATTGTATCACAGAACAGACTTAGTGATAAACTCGGCGCCTTAGTCTAAAATACCCAACCAGTCACAACTTTAGATACTTTATTTTGTTTGCGGATTACTTTAATGGAAGCTAACATTTTGAACTCAGAGACATCTCTAGGGTGCTAAGCAGGTCCCAGCCAATGAAGCCTGCCCATATCACGTACCTATCTATATATCAGCGCTCTTAAATCAGGTGTCGCTGCGTTCCTTCCTAGATCCTAACTCGGAAGCTTGGAGTCTGAGCTCAACCCTTGAGCTTTCTTCTCGGTACATTCTTCGTTCTCTTGTGAATTCATCAATTTGGCATTATCTTTTTTTCTGAAAGAGACGTACATGTATTCTCTTATGTATAAATCTCCATGATGAGGGAATCGCTGTATCTGGGCTAAAATACGTCATCCAAGCTTGGTGCATATCGCAGAAATCCCCCGTCTACTCTGCTATGTTCAGTCCTCTTAGCACTGTCATAGTCTACGTCTGGGCATCCATATTCCTACACGAACAGATTTTCATTGGCAAGTAGCAGATGTGAACTTGTAATGCTGTTTTTACACATTTTGGACCGTTGTCATATGTTAAGATTCTGATGTTTCTTCATTTCTAATGGTGGTTTCTCACCCTTCAGTTTAATGGGTTCTGCTGCTGTGATCACTGGCTTGTACGTTGTGCCGAGGGAGAAATCCAAGAAGGCGGAACCCAACACAACTAGCCACTGCAAGGAAGCCGAGGATCCCTGCAAGAACGATTTGGAGCAACCCCTTGTAGCAGAAATGAAATCCATGATCAGTTAATCCCATATATTGTAAGACAAAACACATTCAAAACCTCCCATCTTGGATGGTTCAGTTAATGCTAGGTTTTGTTAGGCATTAAGTATCAAGTACTTATTCTAGCTCCTTATCAATGATCAACTTATTGCACCAAACAAACACAGTCTTTTTCCATATTGAGTCAAGAGGGTAATGTGAATGATTCTTTTCATATATCACATAATCTACCTAAATGTATAATTTGCTCTGCTGCATTTGCAGTTTGATCAATTTTTTTCTTGAATATGGTAAAATCAAACAGATCTAAGAGAAATGCACTCGGAATAATCATAATCATAATCACAAAGCCTGATCTGATACTGTCGACAATGCCAGATGGGGAATATACAGCACCCACTAGCTCATTGTTATGTTTTGACTCGGAACGAAATGAAAATTAAAGCATTCAATTCAAACCAGTATCAACAAACTAGGATAATCTGATCGCGATACTGTAGCATACAGTACTAGCGAAGCAAAGGGTAAGGGCTGGTTGCTTCAGTAAAACTTTTAAGGGCGGTATCACCGGTATGGCTTCCAGTTCCACTGGTTGTTGTAGTCCTCTCGGTTGTTTCTGAACGCATAGCATCCAAGGGAGTAGACGACGATGAGGATGACAAGGAAAATGATGTTGACGATGGCAATTTTCTTCCAATGATTCTTGATGTTCTGAAGCACACCTGCCTTGCACGAGTTGCAGTTGTAGCACAGGACACTCACATCGTTGCTCCATGAGTTGCAATCTTCGTTGCTGTTTGTAGTTGACGATTTTGTCCAGTCAGTGGGGGTGACGTAGGTGAATCCACATTCATCCAATGGCTTGCAGCAACCAGACTGACATCATCGAATTACAGCGGATTAGAAACTTCAACTGGTATCAAGTTCAAAGTTAAAACTTAAAAGCCCTAGGTTATGGAAACAAGTAGAGCAAGGTCCACCACAAAGCTCATCAATGGAAACTGGAATTCTTTTCCATCTTTCCAGTTTCTCGAATACACGAGCAAACAAAGCAAACTGAGGACCAGCTCTAGACACAAAACAAGGCCCCATCCAATCCACGACAACACTGCAACAGAACACAAATTCACAATTTACTTCTCAGTGAAGACAAGAGACTAGGCAATGACAAAATCCATACTCTTATCTGTCAAGTTATCCTCTCAAGCAATTTCCAAACCCCAAATCACAGTTCAAGAAGAGGCAGCCAATATCTTACTGATATAAATTTTCATTATTGTATAATGGTGATAGAGAAAGGGATCAGAAAGCTAAAATTCTGTGTTAAACAAAAGATATCAAAAGTATTAAGGCTCATTTGGCATCCACAGCAAGATATTAGGTATGGATATGAGAAACACTCGTAAGTCATAACCTATGTTTGGAATGGCGTGAGGCATTGACTCGGTGCCCACCCTCCCAATCTTATATGAGAATATCAAAATTCCATATCTCGAATTTCACAGAAAGAGAATCTTGAACCTGATTATATATACTGTGCTGATTCCAAAACCATGATGAAAAAAAAGGAGATGTAGGTATTCATGCGATCATCAATACTGTAAAAGTTAACCGCACCTGCCCATAAAGATCTTGATTTAAGAATTAGAAACCAGAAAAGAAAAAGGAAGGTTTGAATCTAACCTAATAATACTAGAAAATCCATTTTCTGAACATTCACAAGTCAGATTCATCAAAAAAAAAACAAGGGGAAAAAAGAAAAAGAAAAAAGTTGATATCTTTGTAGAATCACCTGAACAGGAGACAGCTTCTCAGCATTGAACACCGCCTCAGAGGTGGTGTTCTGATCAATCAAGCTCTGACAGACCTTGCCGTCGACCAAGCAGCTCTTGATACGGTTCCAGTTCTTAGTGTTGTTAACCCTCTTCTGGAGCCAGTGGGAGTAATCCCCAAGCCTATACTCCTTGTAGCCCTTCCCCGCGAGGTAATTTCCGGCGCCTTTGTTGGTGACGACGAAGGCGAAGATGGTGAAGCAGAAGAGGAGGACGATGAGGAGGAACATGACAAGAAGGTAAACCCATAGGAGCCAGTTAACCCTGCAGCAGGCGCCGACGATGCCTGCGATGGAGACGAGCAAAAGGAAGACGCCGAGGACAACTATGGGCTTGGCGAGGAAGTGCTCGCAGTCGGTGGTGTTGGCCTTGTGGTTTAGCCATATCCCTCCCGCAAGAATCGGGATTGAGAGGACCAGGATCAGGAAATTCAGGAACCCAGTTAGCCCGTTTGATGCCCTCATTTTTGTTTACTGTTGGATCTGTGGGTGGAGGAAGAAGATATTATTGGAGGGTGGGGTCTATACTCTTCGTATTGATGAAGATGATTGAGAATTGGAAATTGAGTGATGAGGATTGACGAAGATAAGATGGAGGTTACTTGGAAGATTTTGGGACGAGTTTTACACCAAGAGAAATAGAGAATACATTTTTTTTGGCAAAGCAAAATTGCATAAAACTACCCTTTAAATAGAATATTTTGCGTAAAACCACCCTTTAAAATAAAAAGAAAAAATTTGCAAAACCGGCACTATTTTGGACGATTTTGCAAAATGACCACGTTTTTGGACAATTTAGCAAAATGCCCACTATATATACTAATTCTCAAATTTTTTTTTCTTGATCGTTGCCCTCAATCCCATCGTCTCTCCAATCTCAGGCAATGGAGCTCTCGAGCGAGCGGCGGAGCGAGCTCCGGAGGCCGGTGCGAGGTCGATCGAGCGAGCGCCGGATCCGAGATCTCCTCGAGCGAGCGAGCGAGGCTGAGCGAGGAAGCGAGGGTGCGGGAGCATCGCCAGATCTCCTCCGCCAGATCTCGGATCTTCCCGTCTCCTCGGAGCGAGGGAGGCCGAGCGAGGGAGCGATGGCCGAATCTGAGAATTCGGAGCGGCCGGCTCAGCTTCTTTCCTCTCCACTTCGCAGCGTGGCGATCCAGGGCCGAGCTCATCGCTCCTCACTCCATCGTCTCCTCGTGCTCGGGAAGAGTCCTCGCCATTAGATGCGCAATTGGACGACGACGACGACGATGTTGCTCGAATCTCAGATCGGAGGCGCAATTGGACGGCGCAATTCCGACGACGATGTTGCTCTTGGAATCCGAGATCTCAGATCTGTTTCTCCGCCTCCTCTTCCCTTTCAAATCTCCGCCTCTAGGTATAAATCAGAGCGTTTTTTTTGCTTTCGAAATTGATCAGAGCGTTCTTTTACTCTATACCAAATCCTTTTTCAGCTATTGAGGGTGTTGCTGCAATATGATGCAACATTTGATTGCTGGCTGAACTTGTTCATAGTCCACTACTCTACTGTTTCTTTGATTTATGCAGTTTATGCTTTTTTAGGCTTTTTGGCTTGTGATTTTGGTTTTTGGTGAAAAAGATTGAAATCAAGTCTTTTTTTCTTATTGAATGAATCAGATTTTTTCCTTCTTAGATCTTAAAAATGACTTTGGTTGCTCGAATTGTTGTTCTGAAATGCTCTGTGTTAACCTAAATATCATATGTTTAATCTTCTCTATTGGTGCTTTGCTGAAAATTTTGCTTGCTGTGTATGTTAATTTTCTTTGACAATTTTTTATTGCTTGCTGAAATTGAACGTTAAGCTGTTTAGGGCTTTGTATTTTCTCATTGACGTGTGATCGTGATTGTGATTGATTGCTTGCTCTGTGTTTGCTTGCAGTTTAATTGCTTTGTGTTTCGATTTCTTTTGTTCGTCGCATTCTATATCTGCTGATTTGCGTGTTGTTTCTTGTAACTACTTGTGCTGATTTCTTTTGTTGCTTGCGTGTGATTGTGATTTTGCTTGCGGAGTACTACTTGCTGCTGCTACCTTTGTGTCTAGAATCCAGGTAATTCAGATTGCTTTGCTCTTACTTAGAACCATTTTCTGTTGCCGCTGATGGTTCTAGCAAGTCCGATTGCTTTCAATCGTTGTGTGTTGCCGCTGATGGTTCAAGAAATCTTATGGAATCGTGCATAGTACAAAATGTCAAGATGTTGATTGAAACTACATGGTTCTACATATGGTTCATAATATGAATAATTAGCCATTTGGTTCAATTACTAACTGTATCATCTTTCCTAAGAAATTCCAAATATGCCTTGTATATTTTTCTTTCAGTTGAGTGAAGGATAAAAACATTGTTCTCCCACCCCTCCAGTTTCCTTAAAAACTTACAAACATCTAAAGTGACAACATCTTGGCTTTCCATTTGCAAGGTTAATCTATAAGTACTTTTTTTTTTTTGCCGCTAACTGCTTTTCATCTCTTCACAACTGCATTTGCCTTGTTAAGCCAAAATGAAGGCCTTTTTTTGTGTCTTTTTTTTTGTTATCGAAAAGGTTAGAAAGTAGAATGACTCACAGCTGAACATTAAATCTTGTTAGATATATAAGCTCTATGTTCTTCATTATCAATTTGACAATTTATCATATATATGGCAATTAATCCATTAATTTTTATAAAATTTAAACTTCTAACAGTTGAATACATCATACATGAGTGCTGACTTTTCTGTTACTGTAGGTTCATGATCTACTTTATATTTCTGGAAATTTCTTCCTCATATGATAGATTATGTTACAGGTTCATGATCTACTCTATATATGTCAATCATGATCAATGACTGAATGGAAATGAATTGAAAATGCAGAAACTGCAACACCGGTGTTGTGTTGGCCAACTAGATTGATTATAGCTTTGGGTGCTGCTAAAGGAATTGCTTATTTACATGAGTGTAGGTTCCCTTTTCCATATATATATTTGGTCAATACAATGATCCCTACCATTTAATTTGACAATTTATCATATATGTGGGTGATGCTGAAGTATGACAGTCCATAGGCTTTGATGATGTCGAGACTACCTTTCATTCCATAGGTTAGTTCTGGTGTTATGGCTGGGAAGCCTTCTGGAATTGGAGGTTTTGCACCAAAGCCTATTAGTTCAAAATGGTAGAGCAATGTGCTTACGCACAATGATGCGGATTCAAATCCCGCATAGGCTATCTATGTAGTATCTCTTATTATGTTTCTCTTCGTGAATAAGAGTATAAGGTGCAAAAATAAAATTGTAAAGTGCAGTTGTGCATCTTTAAACTACAGTTGTGCAACTTTAAAAAAAGTGCTGACACAAAGCTTCTAACTCTCTAAAACAGAAATTACAATTCTAGAACTTACATCCGGCTTACAAATTACAATTCTAAAACAGAAATTCGGTCATTCAGCTGGTGTGGTTGTGTTTGGGGTTTTGGATTGGTGTCCGAGGCCAGATATGAAGCCTGACTTTCTATTAAGTTGTGATGTGATTGCATTGTGCTCTTTTATTTCCTATTTTTTTAGTTTTCTTTAGTGTTTATATACTTATATTGCATTAGATCTTGCTTGTCAAGCTTGTTCAATAGTTACAGATTTATAAAGAACCAAATTAGATTAAAAAGTGCAAGAATAATATTATAATGTGCCCAAATTAGATTTTTAGTCTAAGAAGAATCAAATTAGATTTTAGTTTGTATGAATAAAACTATAAATTTCATGAATAACACTTTGAAATTTTAGAGTTGCATGACGCTATTGTAAGAGTTGCACGACTTTGTTGTAAGAGTTGCACGACTCTGTTTTAAGAGTTGCACGACTCTGTTGTAAGAGTTGCACGACTCTTGTTTTAAGAGTTGCACGACTCTCTTGTAAGAGTTGCACGACTCTGTTTTAAGAGTTGTACGACTCTGTAGTAAGAGTTGCACGACTCTTGTTTTAAGAGTTGCACGACTCTCTTGTAAGAGTTGCACGACTCTGTTTTAAGAGTTGCACGACTCTCTTGTAAGAGTTGAGGGACTCTTGTTTTAAGAGTTGCACGACTCTCTTGTAAGAGGTGCACGACTCTGTTTTAAGAGTTGCACGACTTTGTTGTAAGAGTTGCACGACTCTTTTTTTAAGAGTTGCACGACTCTGTTTTAAGAGTTGCACTACTCTGTATTAAGAGTTGCACGACTCTGTATTAAGAGTTGCACAACTCTGTTTTAAGAGTTCATGTGTCTCTCTACCTTTATAGGTTAATTTGCATGAACCAAAGTGAATAGAGGATACAATTCATGAACGAAAGTGAATAGAGCATCTTTTTAGAAATTAAAGGTTGTGTCAGCGGTGTTTGTAATTTTAGTGCTGACAGGGTTATAAAGAAATAAAATTGATTAATACATTTTCATCACTAAAATTGCAAACACCGTTGACACTGGTTGTTTTCTTTGATTAACAAAATAGAAAAAGATGCTGACACTACATTTGTGCAACTCTAAACTACGGTTGTGCAACTTTAAAATACAGTTTAAGAACCAAATTAGATTAAAAAGTGCAAGAATAATATTATAATGTGACCAAATTACATTTTTAGTTTAAGAAGGATCAAATTAGATATTAGTTTGTATGAATAAAACTATAAATTCATGAATAACACTATGAAATTTTAGAGTTGCATGACACTGTTGTAAGAGTTGCACGACTCCGTTGTAAGAGTTGCACGACTCTGTTTTAAGAGTTGCACGACTCTTGTTTTAATAGTTGTACGACTCTCTTGTAAGAGTTGCACGACTCTTGTTTTAAGAGTTGCACAACTCTGTTGTAAGAGTTGCACGACTCTCTTGTAAGAGTTGCACGACTCTGTTTTAAGAGTTGCACGACTTTGTATTAAGAGTTGCACGACTGTGTTGTAAGAGTTGCACGACTCTCAACGTGATTTTTTTTCTCTCAATATGTTTTCATACTTTCTCAACAGATTATTGCACAACATGCTATTATTTTTGTTCAACAATTCTTTATTTTTGCACAACAATCGAGACTTGTGAAATTGTGACTCCACGTAATCTTATTTTTTGTAAATATAATTTTATACTTTTTTAATAGATTATTGCACAACACGGTCTTATTTTTGCTCATCAATAGAGTAAAATTGCTCAACTATATGTTATTTTTTAATCAATTCTATTTTTCTTATTTATCCTAACTTTTATTAATATTTTATAATATTAATTGGTAATATTATTAATATTTTATTTTTAAAAAATTGTCCAATGACACAATAATTGTACTGGTAGTATTTTTTTTTTTAAAAACATCAAATGTTATTTCGATGCATACATATACATCAAATAACAGTAGCTAGGTTAGGTGGAGTCATCTTTTGTTTTGCTTTTAAAAATTAGTCACATTTTTTTTAAATACAAAGCAACCACTTTCCTTTTCTCAGCTTCATTGAGGCTGTATAAAAGCACAAGGAAATGAAACACCATAACTAAATATATATACACATTCTATAAACTATAAAGTATACAACCTAGCATCCAAAGAAGCACAATTATAACAACAGTGTCAAAATGGGGTTTTGGAGTTGTGTTGACATTGTTCCCGGTGTTGAAGGGCCTCTTAGTCACCCTCTTAGTATATATTCAACGGTTTGGGCAAGCGTTCGCAAAGTGTGTTGGATCACCGCATCTGAAACACACTCTTCCAGAGACAGGGTCTCCAGCTGCCGAGACAAATGCTATGCCTATTGCACTCGCATGTCCCCTTCCCCTTCCTCGACCACCACCACCCTGGTCCTGACCACGTTCCCTCCCACAACCACCTCTTCTACTAGAACTAGATGCTGGTCGGCCAGCCCCTGAATTGCCAGCACTGAATCCTCCAGCACCACTGTTAACAACATCCTTCATTCATTAGCCACATAAATCAAAATGATGAAAAACATATATTGTTAATAAAATTTAGATTTCACAGTGACCCATGTAGATGATCAAATAAAGCAGAGACAAGAAAAACAAAACAAAAATCTTCACATTTTTTTTAAAAAATCAGTAAACTCCTGAACAAAAGAAAAATCAGTAAACTTGCCTTTTCAATGTTTTCCATCATCACACCTTTAACTTCTGAAATTTGGGCCTGCACTTTAGCAAGCTTGTTCATCTCCTCTGGATGATCAACACAATACTGCATATGCTCTTTCAGTTTTGGCCTAAAAGGAAAAATCTCTCAACCCCACTTTGATGAATCGATGTTATAAAGGAAATAGAAATCCTACAGAGGGTCTAAATCACGGGTGGATTAAAAAGACAAAAGACGATTACCCAAACTCTCTATTCAAACTTTTAAGAGGTGCAGTGGCGGCTTTTCCACCACCATATCTCTTGCTGAAATCCTCCTTGACCTTTTCCAGGAATGTCATTGGAAGTTGTTTGCCAACAGAATCAACTGCAACTACACAATAGGCTGCAGCATCGAATACGCAAAAGAGCCATAAGCAAATATTTAGTTTGGTTGAGCAATTAGAGCTAGCCTCACTATGTGATGAGCAGGAAGGTGGCAGTAATTTATGACAGTTTATTGTTTCCATAAGCCAAGATACATCCTTTTTACAATATACTTATTCCAATTATAAATTAGTTTTCTTTATGTAAACAGGAGTAAGTAACAATAACAATAATAACAAAAAAGTACCTTTCATGAGGCCAAAAGGAAATGACGTTTACCCATCCATTCCCTCTTGGATTCATAAAAACCATCATTTACTGAACCAAGCCCTCCTTTAAGTTTCTCATCAAGCATAGTAGAAGCAAACTGCAAAAGATCAATTAATGATAAACACTAAAAATCCAAATTTCATACGATTTTAACGCAAAATGAAAAGAAATTGCACCTGTGCAACTCTAGGCTCGAGTTGTGCAGCCCTAGGCTCGAGTTGTGCATCCCTAGGCTCGAGTTGTGCAACCCTAGGCTCGAGTTGTGCAACCCTAGGCTCTGATGCACTGTGTTTGCTTGCAATCCAAACAGATCAAGCTCGTCTTTCGGCTTCCCATCAAACTCAAACAAACCCCAGTGCCTCTCAAAGTTCCCAGGAGCAATGCTTTTTGCATTCTCATCAATCAAGCAGTATATGAAAGGTGTATCCACAACCCCCACAAATTATGTTTGACAGAATTTAGGGGTAAGATTATGTCAAGGATCCATATGATTTGAGGTAAGAAAGAAATTACTTCCCTACACCTTAACCAGCATTCGCAGTGCCATATATTTCCACAAGTTCAACTAAAGCATTGGGTTTAGATCTTTTTACATTCCCCAAAAACTATGCAAGTAATTTGATGATGTTAAATGTCACACACTAGCACATCCTTAAGTTATTCTATGTCATAATTTCCACAGTAAAGTATTAACCTAAAGCAGCAAATGGAACACCGATGAATTCTTCATAAGATGCAATATGAAACTGAAAACTAAATTTTCAGATTTATTCAAAAGGGAACAACATGAACAAGCAACAGATAAATTGAGGAAATTTTCCATATTACCTTTTCTCATCCCCCAAACCAATGCATATAGCAGCAACTAGCTTTTCACCTGTATTGCTGCAGCATAGCATTGCAGATGCACAAAACTTTGCCGAGACTTCCATGGATACACAATCTCACCATTTTTGACATTTTCGAATTCAACAAGGCAGATTAAACAAAACAAAAATGCAGCATATTCAAAGAATAAAAATAGGGAATGGTTACAGGATTACCTTCTCATGTTCATCATGAGACCTACTAATGGTTGGGAAGAACGTGCAAGAACCGCACCAGCTCGAAACCTTTCGCTCCTAACAACAACAATAAAAAAAATCCTCAAACTCTTCAATAAACCCCAACGAATACAACCATCCACATTGATCAAATCAATAAGCTTAGCCTACAAGCTTAAACTCTGATTATTTTCATCGTATTCAGGATTAAAAAAGGAAGGTTTATCACATAGATAACGAATGCATTCCTCAATAATCAGATCAATGAGAACATATTCAGCAGATTAACAAAATTTGCACAATAATTAGGTCGTTTTTAAGCTCAATGGAGGCAACGCCATTAATACAAAATTGAAGAAGACGAATCTTGAGAGTTCTAAGACGGGAACCTGCGAGCTTGTACATGAGGGAAGCAATCTAAGGCCAGGAGGGAAGCAATCTATCAATCGATCTTCGATCGATTGAAGAAAATTTGCGCCGAAGGCGCAAATTTAAGAATTTTCTCAAAAACGTCAATGATTAATAGAATTCGACAAAGTCCGGTATATTCAGAAGCAAAGATGGAACAAGTAATAAAACATAATCGACAATTACCTACAATACAATCGAAAAAAACGAGCATAAACCGTCACAGATTCGAATGTATCCGATACATCAAAAATCAAAGAAAATTTGCGCCTTCGGCGCAAATTTTCTGAAATATATGCACTGATTATTAGATTCAATTGTCTAAAATCGAAGAATCGCTTGATAAGGGAGCCAGGAAGCTGAATAATCTACGCAAATCAACTAAAGAACAAACCCTAGCTCCAATTGGGAGAAGAAAAGCAGTAATTGAAGATATATGCAAAGAAAGAAGAAGGAACCTTGTTCTTGATGGAAGGAAGCACATCAACATTCAGCACAGTGGAGGAGAAAGAGTACCAGCGGAAGGTTGCAGGACATGAAGCCGCCGCCGGAGATCTGATGCCGAGGCCGTTGTCTTGTTGGCGCTCGATTAGGGCTTCGGATTGCCTAGTGTTGTCTTGTTGGCGCTCGTTGTCGCGAGAGAGGGAGAAGAGGGAGGCGGCAGTGTCGGAGCTGTCATCGGAGTTCCACAGTCGGGATTGAGTCGCTGTGATCGGCGACGAACAGCTGAGCAGCAGAGAGAGCGTGCGGAGGGAGAGCCGGAGGAGAGAGAAAGCGCGTGGAAAAGGTTTTTATTTAGGACATTTTACAAAAATGTCCCAAAACGTAGATATTTTGTAAAATAAGCCCATTTTCGTGGCTATTTTACAAAATCTCCCAAATAAAAATTGCATAAAACCACTTATTAAACCGTTTTTTTTTTAAAGTCAAATCTATCACTAAATTTTCGTTAATTGAATATTAAAGTGCGTGAAAAATCAATTACACCGCTTATTTTTATTATTATTTTACTTTATCAAATCGGTAATAATTAATTTTTACCTTTTATAACATGTTTTTCAAAAGTAATTTTTTTTTATAAAATATCATTTTTATATATAATTTCACACTTATTAGTAAAAACACTCTATAAAAAGTAGATATAATTGATGTTTTATATATTTGAAAAAGTGTATATTACTAAATGGATACTTGAAGATAATAAATTTTGAAAATTTGAGGGGATATACTTTTTTCAGTTTTTTGTTGGGGTAATTATACCCTTTAATTTATTTATTTTAGTAATTGTACTTTTTTAGGGTGGGGTTTACCTATATACCCTTTAGAATTTTTATCTTTTTAATTTTTTTTTAAAAAAAACAAATGGATAAAATTATTTACAATATAGATAAGATTTGTTTAAAGGCCGATTTGCACAAATACACCAAATCGGTGTTCGATTTGCAAAAGTATACCCATTTTCTGTGAATAGAATAGGTGAGTTATTTGTGCTAAAAAATAGGTCATTTGTGCTAAAAAATAATGATTGATTTTACTTTTAAATTTAAATGTAAAAATCATTTAAAGAAGAATTATGAATTAAAAGAAAAGTAAAAAAATGAAAATATATATTAAAATAATTTTTTTAATATATTTTTCTCGGAAATTTAAGAATAATAAAACTAACCGGATAAAAATCATTGTCTTAGTAAGAGAATCAAAAATTGACAAGAATATATTTGTTTTTGACAAGATATATGTTTTTATGTGAAACCAAATAACTAATAATGGCAGGATGGAATCTATAATACGGAAGAAAATAAAGATACCATTTTATCTATACCATAACTAGAAATTAAAGGCATATCTAAGATGACAAAGTTATTTATTTACACTGACAGGATTATAGTTTATAGTGACAAGACTACAGATTTATGTTGACAGGATTGAAGCTATAATCGGGGAAAGATTGTAACGGCCCGGGATTATGATTCCCGAGTTACGTTTCGAGGGATGAAACCCCTCGTTGGGATCTTGCGCCCCGAGTACAGGTTGAAGGTTTGAAATCGAAGATGCGTAGTTAAAGTGGGATTTCGCACCCAAACTCGGAATGTCCGTTGAAGACCTAGGGGTAGACCCCTATACCTGTCCTAAGTCTACAATGCGGAAAATCCTTTAACATGCAAAGGGCCTAAGTTATGAAAATGATACAACCAGTGACACGGCAGAGCCGGGTCAAAACGGAGTATAAGTAGGGAGAAACCCTAAAAGCGTGAATCTGGTGAAGTTAGGTTTCAAACACTCACTCTCCGCCAGATGAATAGACCCCGTCATAACAGCACAAAATCAAGCAGTGTATCGGGTACCTGAAACTATACCACCAAGTCAGGCCAAGAGTCCGCCCGCGGGTCCTCTAACCGCGCTGAGGACATATAATACGCCTATACCTAGAATAAAGGATGTCTTCATGCAGTACTGGAATATTAACCACACTATCATGTTCCTAATTCATATGTACAAAATATTAAGTAAAGCCTTAACAAAGAATATCAAGTGGTATATCCCTCTTCTACCACCACCCCCCCTTCCAGGACGAACCCGATGCAGCTGGGCTGTCCTATGACCCTATCAAGGATTCTAGGACTCACAGATAACGACTGTTCTGTATTCAAACGCATACAGAATAAGAATGCTCATTCGTAAGTGCAATTCCTAAGCATGATACTACATGACATGCTTTTATGCATATGCAACACCTCAATCATAAGAACAAGTAACATATTATGAAAGTCATTTCATCGCACCTTCCGCTCCTCAAGACCACATCGTTCTCCATAAATCATTCAACCAATTCCGCATGTTCATATACATCATTTCCGCATATACCTCAACAGTTCATCAAAATCATAAGACATAATTTGTGTGATATAAAATCCTACTAGATCGTCATAATTATCCAACATTTAATCTCATATAATAATTCACCACAAGTCATGCTATTAGTCATACATATAATACTGTTAGTCAAACGATCATATTATCATGCTAGTTAGTCATCGAATAAGTCTTATTCCCAAGTTAGTTTCAGAACCGTTTCAAATCCCAGTTTAAATAGTTAAGTATTCCGACCCTTGAAAATACTCGCCAAATTCCCTTTTTAATTTATTTATTAAATCACTTTTTCAACCTTTCATAAAATATCCAAAAATATTATTTTTATACCTTAATCCCCAAATAATATTAATTATTTAAACAAATAATTCAAATGACTAAACTAGCCCGCCAAAACGCAACTAACCCACCCGGACAAACACTGCCACGCCCGCAGCAACTGCGGCGCCCGCAGCACCCGTCTTCTTCCTCTAGCATCGGACTGGTTCGATCCTTCATGGAGGATCTTGGCTCTCCTTCCATTTCTGACCCCTCTCATCCTCTCAGACACCCCAATCCCAACCACCAAAACACACGCTCACGGAATGAAGCTAAAGGAAAGAATTGAACGAGGCTCACCGAGGTGTTCGCGGACGTCGGAGCTTCGTCGGAGCTCGCCGGAGGCTCAATTCGCTGCGTCGGAGAGGGAGGAACCTCGGATTTGACCTAGGAGAGTAAAGGAAGGTCCTTCCATGGGATTTCGGATCGAACGAGAGGTCGAAGTTTACCGAACGGAGTTTGCGCTCGAGCGAGGTGGTGGAGCTTCAAAGGCGGTTCCAACGCTTCATGGGCGGTGTCGGGGTGGCGTGGACGTCAGAGGAGGTGGCTCGAGTTGCTGCTCGGAGGAAGAGGCAAGGGTGGAGCTGATGATGTCGATTGGAGCTCGGGAGGGACCGGCTCGGCTCGACGGTCTTCGAACAGAGGAAGCTTGGGCTTCCGGCAACCAGGGGCGAACGGTGGTGGTGGCAGCGACAGAATGGGGCGGTGATGGCGAAGGGGAGATGGTGGTGGTGACGTGAAATGGTGGTGGTGGCGAGGAGGTGTGGTGATCACAGCGATGGTGAAGACGTGTGAATGTGATGGTGAAAACCCGAGGAGCAGGTGAGGGTGATCAGTGATGACGATGATTGAAGGACGGGGTGAGGGGTGGGTTGAATTTGAAGGGTAAGGTAAGTGATGGGAGTGGGTGAGAGGTTGAGTGTTGAATTAGGTAATCAATACCCGGAAATAAATTCCGAATACGCGAATTTTGAATCCCGTAATTAGTGTCCGAATGTTAGTTACCCGACTCTCGCTTTCTCGATCAATTAGATTTTTAAGACAGAAGGGGATATCACCATTCAATAATTATTTTGAATTTTCGAGGTAAAACGAAGGAAATTATTCGCCAAATTTTATATTTTGGTGGGAATCCCCTAAATGAGTTTTAAATTCAGTTTAAGTTCATTTTTAATTTCCTTTTTCCGAAAAATTAGGATTTGAAAATCCGATCCGTTACATCATCTACCTCTAAAAATAAGTCTCGTCCCCGAGACTAAAATCATTTTAAAACAGGGGAGGAAGTTTGAAATCGGTGAGTCCAAGAATCATGTCATTGATCCCGTGAATACCTCATAAGTGCCCCTATGAGATCCTCACAGTACCGTTGCCGTGATCATAATATCCCAAATAGACCATAGTAAGAATGTAATATGGGCCCCTACCACATCCTTACTCCGACTCTTTGGCTATATTATAACTCAAATACTTGTATCCACTTCGTGGGGCCTTATAATGAAAACTAGAGTCATATTAGTTTCTTAAAATCCAAGTCAGTCTCTTCTGAAACACCATTCAAAATTTCAAGTTCGACGTTAGCCAAAATAATTTTCAACTTCTCAATTCATTCTACCATCCATCTCTAATGGCTTATCCCATATTCTCTTCCTAGGTTCCAAGTCAGAATCAAATTCCAATACTTCAGCTTCCATCATTTCTATCATCAAGAATCGTATATATAATAACAATCATAGCTCACATTTAATAGAATGACATAAACACGTCAAGTACAGTTATATACCATAATATATCTAGCATCGTATCATCCACAGTAGGATTTATCACATCATCTCACAGAAGTGACACACCTTATCAATCAGATAAGCCCGTCACATCAAATAGATAAGCACATCATATCAATCAGATAAGCACGTCATATCAAATAGATAAGCATATCATATCAATCAGGTAAGCACATCATACTCATGCTACTGCCAAGCGTCATTACATTAGAGACAAACAAGTACTTCCGTACACTAGCATTCCATCGAGTTCAGGGGATAACTATGTTAGTACTAATAGTTCACTATTGTCAACGACAATACATCATAGAATCAACATCGTCTATAACATAGAATTCGCACCACATTCGGCCCCAAGTAAAATGTACGCTAGATCACATCCTCAAGAGAACCTGCCCATAACTATCAAACATGAGAAAACACGACCACTACCCATCAGCTCTTGCATTAAGATCAAATTCACCAAGGTTTACCAACCAAAACCACTACTAGTTCTAGACACCATTGCATCCTGCTCACATACAACCTTTCTAGCCTCATAACTATTTACAATCACGACCGAATACCCCAAACCAACTACTAGGTATCCCAACTCCTATGCCATCAAGCCATCTAAGGGCCAATCCATTTCGACATCCCGATCTCAACTCTTACCTTCCACTCGACCATCTAAACTATTTCTCGGAGTTTCCAATCACACGGTTTCCTGATCCGACAAGCTTAACAACTTGACCAACTACGTACCAACACTCCTTATCAAATGCACCCTCGTCATAGGGGTCCTCTACCGGTCCCATCTTTACCCTCTAATAGAAAATTCCGAGTCCTCAACTGAACCGCTCTCACGATTGATCTAGAGACTTCTTAACAATCTCGCTGACCCTTTCTAGACTCTCAAGACTCCACCTGAACATTGTCCCCCAAAGAGATCTCTCGAATCACCTTGCTAACCTGATCATATTTCACGCACCACTGACCACTCTCACTAACTATCCACCTTTAAGAGTCCAACACGTACTAATCATCTCACATCTGTAACTCTCGACCAACTTTAATGCAGAAATCCATCTCGTGCTACTCCCAACCACGAATTACCAAGACCCTCATCACCAACGCCTATCCTCAAAGACTTACCACTGATTTTTACCTACTCATCCCATTCTAGAACTCACGAAACCTAAATCACTCATGACTCCTCAAGCTGACCTACCCTAGATCCTCTTCCCAACATTAACCGAATTTACCTCATGTTACCACTCCTTAACCACGACCATTATCCCCAACGAAACCTTATGTCACCATAACTCGAATTACCCATAACATCACAACTTGACCAATTCTCCCACGATTTTCCAACCAATAGGATTCCCACTGAACTCCTATGACATCCTCGTCCGAATTTCCTAAGCACCGAAACTTCCCCATCCTCCTAAAATCTCTTATCCTCTAGCGTCCTCAATACTTTCTGCTTTGCCTAGTTCCCAAATTCATGCTCATAATCTCCCTATCTCAACCTTAAGCCCACATTCTTACTAGAAATCTCAACTACGTCCTGGCCTAGCTACCAGCCTTTCCTCGAAGATTCATCTCACATCCTCAAATACCTCAATAGCCACAATGACCTCCATTCATAAATCCTGTTTCATTCCCTATGCCAAAATCCTCCAACAACGCATCTAGAAATCCTTCACTCATAAATTCCCCAAGCATTACCAATGCTATCTAAACAACCCCAAATACTCATCACACGAACAATCCTGGTTTGAACAACCTAATATCTCCAATCAATAATTTCCCAAGCAACCTCATACTACTCTTCCTTGGCAATTCCTCAACCTCATCATTTACCAAAAACCGCTCTCAATCACCGCACAAAGAACCTAGTATAGACCACAACCGCTACCCTCCTATCCTAAACGCTCACACCGCGCACCCATTACCTACCAACACTTCTAGCTAGGACATCTCCCTCAAAATCTTCCCAACTATCCCCACTCCTCACCTAAGACCTACCTGGAGCTCAACTATACTCACCGACCACTATCTCCGACCAGTCCCAACTCACTCGGCTCTACCCAAGCTAACGCATCCATCCTGCACACCCTCTCGCTCATCTCATTACTAAGAACAAATACTTAAATCCCTCTGCCACTTTCCGACCTAGCTTACCGAAGAATCTCTCGACCCATGCACAAGAAGAAGCACCACCAGATATATAACCCATAACTTACTCACCAGCAAGTCAGTATACCAAGCGCCAAGGCACATCATCATAGAAACAAGTTAGTCGGGCAATCATTGCTATGAGTTCAGCACATCCGTCATCACACTTTCAATTATTTCAGTTCTAGGCATATCACACAACATCAATTTCGATTAGTATAGAAGAATCCACGATTTGAATTAAGAATGCTCTTCCTCGTGTCAGCTGGGAGGAACATGTTCGCGATTGTCATCTTTGAAGCATATTCGTCCTTTTTTGCCATCGGTGACGTTGTTCCTAGGGCCTAGGGGTCATGGACCCATCACACTTCCGTTGCGTCGCTCCGGTGCCACTTGGTCATCGGTCCTTTCTTGGATATCGGTGCTCATCGAAGGATCATAAGGGTTAGAAGTTACGGAGATAGGGGAGAGATAAGGGCGGACGACACAACTTCCTTAAGAGTTCAGACATGGACCAGGACAAGGGACGATGAGACCAAGGAGAAGATCCTAACCCGAGAGTTACAACGATGCCCTTATAATTGTGCCACGCAAGCACATAAAAATCAAGAGATATCATCACATTATTTCACACTAGTATGCACCTATCTCAAGGAATATCGATTTATGCATTCATAACATGTTCATATAATCATCTTTATATGTGCGTAGAACAAGCTAGCAACTTATCGTTTCATTCACCAATCATGCTTGACAGACTAAGAACATGTATGCACAGACTGACATGGGACATATATGGCATAAGTTATGCAAGACCTACCAACCATCACAGGATGTCGTATGCATGACTTATCACTCAATTTAGATGCACGCATAACCAAGTCATAATATTGCGGGATTCAGGCAAGCATGCTAAGATGTAACCTAAAAATCATCCTAAGGGTGTGATCAGTTCATGCAGGGTTGATATAGCAACTATCTCATCACATACATCCATATTGACATAGTAAGACTAGGACGTCACACAATCATATAAGGGCCTTTAACTGGGAGGTATATATCCTACATGATACTAGCAATACTCATTAAACATGTAATACTCATTAAACATGTGCACAGTCATGAGGTCCAATGAGGTTCATCTGGCATGCTAAGTCATCCAATTCACGTTTTAACATACAACAAGAGTTGAGCACATTATCATGGACCTAGTTCATAGCGAGACAGTAATCATGGGAATTCAATAGATACGCCACATACATCCACTCATAAGTGCAACCATGCAAGGTACCATGCAAGTCATGCTGAATTATACCAATATAGCATGTCATTAAATCACAAGGAGGCTATCATTATAACTTGACAGAATTCTCTAAGGGCAATCACCGACTCACCACCCCATTTCCCCTTAGAACGCTAGTATGACTTGCTCGGTAGGACACAAGGACATTCACGTTGTTTTCGAGAGGGGTGGGTAGAACTCGTGTTTAGACTCTTGTGGCAAGAAGACATGGTTGGCCATTACGAGGATAGAAAGAGATGAATCCATAAGAAAACTCACTTCTATCTCGAAACAATCTAAATCCTCACCCCCACTAACATACTCAGGTAACCCTCACATCCGACACGATTTCCGAAGGTATTTAGTTGACCGACCCAAATTTCCCGTGAAAGACCACAATCACAAGTACGAGACTCGATAGAAGCATCGATGGTGGGATATGAAACAAGACTCTAAACATGGGGAGAGGATGCTTCTCGACCCTTGATAACATGCCTAGATGTTTTGGTGGGGCGGATGACAGAGTCAGAACCATTAGGGGGTTTGAATTATGAAAGGGCTATTTCGACAAAACAGAAATTCCGATTACATAAGAACAAGGTTTTCTCCCACTATCCCGTTTGCACAGTTATTCAACACATGATTCAAGTCAAGGCATACTGATTAGTTCGCTATCCTAAGCACAATAGAGCACTCATCACAGAAGCAATCAACAAGATTAATATGATCCTCTTCGAGGAGGATCGCCCTCGGGCCCAACCGCATATATGTACATATATAAATGTAAGCATAGAGACAATCTATGCCGTCCTTCGAGGGACGGCTGACCGGAGGGGCAAAACCTCACGGGCTCCTAACTCAACACTCCAACCTCCGTGGTGTTCTTTGGAGTCTTCTAGGCCCATCTGTAAATAAAAGCTAGTATTTTGCCTACCGTTCCCCGAATTCTACATCCATAAGGGATGTCTACCGCTTGGGTCTATACCCAAGAGATTATTTCCCCTTTATTCATTTTAGGTTTTAAGTCCAATTAAATTCATTTTGCCCTTTATAAAATATTGTCCAAAACCATTTGAAAACATTGGGCGATTTTCAAAACCTCTTCAACCTATTGTACTCGGATTGCAAAACCTCAGCTCTGATACCACCTTTGTAACGGCCCGGGATTATAATTTCCGAGTTATGTTTCGAGGGATGAAACTCCTCGTTGGGATCTTGCGCCCCGAGTACAGGTTGAAGGTTTGAAATCGAAGATGCATAGTTAAAGTGGGATTTCGCACCCAAACCCGGAAGGTCCGTTGGAGACCTCGGGGTAGACCCCTGTACCTGTCCTAAGTCTACAACGCGGAAAATCCTTTAACATGCAAAGGGCCTAAGTTATGAAAATGATACAACCAGTGTCACGGCAGAGCCGGGTCAAAACGGAGTATAAGTAGGGAGAAACCCCAAAAGCATGAATCTGGTGAAGTCAGGTTTCAAACACTCACTCTCCGCCAGATGAATAGACCCCGTCATAACAGCACAAAATCAAGCAGTGTATCGGGTACCTGAAACTATACCACCAAGTCAGGCCAAGAGTCCGCCCACGGGTCCTCTGACCGCGCTGAGGACATATAATACGCCTATACCTAGAATAAAGGATGCCTTCATGCAATACTGGAATATTAACCACACTATCATGTTCCTAATTCATATGTACAGAATATTAAGTAAAGCCTTAACAAAGAATACCAAGTGGTATATCTCTCTTCTACCACCACCCCTCCTTCCAAATAGGGTGGAGACTGGCCAGTTCGATTCGATAACATCTCAAATCTCATCATCATATCGTATCTCATCATCATATCGTGGATCTTGCGAAAAGAAAATAATAATGCTGATAATAGTAAAGGTGTTCCAACGACCCGAATGACTCAGGACGAACCCGATGGAGCTGGGTTGTCCTATGACCCTATCAAGGATTCTAGGACTCACAGATAACGACCGTTCTGTATTCAAATGCATACATAATAAGAATGCTCATTCGTAAGTGCAATTCCTAAGCATGATACTACATGACATGCTTTTATGCATATGCAACACCTACATACCTTACGAAACATCAGGCAGGAGGTATTGGTTACTGAGTAAGCCCCGGAGGTACTTACCTGGCTAGCAGATCGGCAACAGGATAATCCAGCACACAATATTCACAATCAGAGAGTATCACCTAGTACATAATGGAATATACATAAGTCTACATCTAACTATTAAACACTCAAGCACACCTCAATCATAAGAACAAGTAACATATTATGAAAGTCATTTCATCGCACCTTCTGCTCCTCAAGACCACATCGTTCTCCATAAATCATTCAACCAATTCCGCATGTTCATATACATCATTTCCGCATATACCTCAACAGTTCATCAAAATCATAAGACATAATTTGTGTGATATAAAATCCTACTAGATCGTCATAATTATCCAACATTTAATCTCATATAATAATTCACCACAAGTCATGCTATTAGTCATACATATCATACTGTTAGTCAAACGATCATATTATCATGCTAGTTAGTCATCGAATAAGTCTTATTCCCAAGTTAGTTTCAGAACCGTTTCAAATCCCAGTTTAAATAGTTAAGTATTCCGACCCTTGAAAATACTCGCCAAATTCCCTTTTTAATTTATTTATTAAATCACTTTTTCAACCTTTCATAAAATATCCAAAAATAATATTTTTATACCTTAATCCCCAAATAATATTAATTATTTAAACAAATAATTCAAATGACTAAACTGGCCCGCCAAAACGCAACTAACCCACCCGGACAAACATTGCCGCACCCGCGGCAATTGCGGTGCCCGCAACACCCGTCTTCTTCCTCTAGCATCGGACTGGTTCGATCCTTCATGGAGGAGCTTGGCTCTCCTTCCATTTCCGACCCCTCTCATCCTCTCAGACACCCCAATCCCAACCACCAAAACACACGCTCACGGAATGAAGCTAAAGGAAAGAATTGAACGAGGCTCACCAAGGTGTTCGCGGACGTCGGAGCTTCGTCGGAGCTCGCCGGAGGCTCGATTCGTTGCGTCGGAGAGGGAGGAACCTCAGATTTGACCTAGGAGAGTAAAAGAAGGTTAAAGGAAGGTCCTTCCATGGGATTTCGGATCGAACGAGAGGTCGAAGCTTACCGAATGGAGTTTGCGCTCGAGCGAGGGGGTGGAGCTTCAAAGGCGGTTCCAACGCTTCATGGGCGGTGTCGGGGTGGTGTGGACGTCAAAGGAGGTGGCTCGGGTTGCTGCTCGGAGGAAAAGGCAAGGGTGGAGCTGATGATGTCGCTTGGAGCTCGGGAGGGACCGGCTCGGCTCGACGGTCTTCGAATAGAGGAAGCTTGGGCTTCCGGCAACCAGGGGCGAACGGTGGTGGTGGCAGCGACAGAATGAGGCGGTGATGGCGAGGGGGAGATGGTGGTGGTGACGTGAAATGGTGGTGGTGGCGAGGAGGTGTAGCGATCACAGCGATGGTGAAGACGGGTGAATGTGATGGTGAAGACCCGAGGAGCAGGTGAGGGTGATCAGTGATGACGATGATTGAAGGACGTGGTGAGGGGTGGGTTGAATTTGAAGGGTAAGGTGAGTGATGGGAGTGGGTGAGAGGTTGAGTGTTGAATTAGGTAATCAATACCCGCAAATAAATTCCGAATACGCGAATTTTGAATCCCGTAATTAGTGTCCGAATGTTAGTTACCCGACTCTCGCTTTCTCGATCAATTAGATTTTTAAGACAGAAGGGGATATCACCATTCAATAATTATTTTGAATTTTCGAGGTAAAACGACGGAAATTATTCGCCAAATTTTATATTCCGGTCGGAATCCGCTAAATGAGTTTTAAATTCAGTTTAAGTTCATTTTTAATTTCCTTTTTCTGAAAAATTAGGATTTGAAAATCCGAGACTTTACAAAGATTGACTAAAGATATGGTAAATCATATCTACTGGATTATTGGCCATATTTACAAAAGTATTGTCATTATATGTCTTGAAACCATAATAGTATCAAATTGACAGAATGAATATCAACGTTGACAATGCCAATAATGAACATTGACAGGATGTGTGCTATCGATTGATTGTTATTGCAGTCATGGATATGAACAACTACAGTTTATGGGATCATCTGGCTAGTTAACAATCTAGTTTTGGCACATTGTTTTCTCTGAGTATTGCATTTGGTGTCTTAATCTCTAGAACATGATGAATATGCAAGTTTGTCAAAGTAAGAAATCAGGCAATTTTAGATACAACACAACACTTTCTTCAATCACAAAATAAAATTTTCAGATATCATATTGTATCAAAACTTATGTCCATTCATGTCCACAAAGACCAATTTCATAGCATTACCCTCATCTTCTCCTTACATAACTTGCAAAATTTCATGAGACTTAAACTTCTACATGAAACAAAAAATAATTCTAAAAAGAACCTAATCAACCCGGAGATCTCATTGATATTCAGCTTGCTAATTGCACACAAGAACACCATATCATCCACCTTAGTTGCAGAGATAGTGTAGGCACAGTTCAAGGGCTGAAAACCCGTCATAGGCAGCCATGAGCAGTATTGCGGCCTCCTTAGCAAGGCCATGTTTCGCCTTACCAAACTTCTTGTCCCCTGCAAAATCGACAGCCAACAAAGTCTAATATTCTCATGCTTTCCTAACACTAGCCATGTTAACACGAGCTTTCTTCGATGGTGAGATTAGGCTTATACCGAACAGATCGAAGAACTTTGTCACTAGGGTATTTTTGTACTTGCAAACATGTTGGTAGTAGCTCGAAAGCATTCGTATAAGAACCTAGTATGATGAATAACCGGCATCATATTTAGCAAAGATTCGAATTAAATTCCATAGAAATGGACTATACTAAATCAAGAATTTCTATCTAACCTTAACTTCAGACTTCCTGGCCGTCTTTATCAAATCGATCAACTTGCGTTAGATAAAATGAGCTTCCACTCTTCTCGGGCGAATAGAACTCCCTTAGAGCATCACTCTCACAAATCGCTAGCATGTATTCAGCTGGATCGATTCCAAACAACAACCTCAAGTATCTGCACAAATTCAAACAACAATGAAGATGAATTCCACATGCAATAATTTCCAAAAACCAGGTAATGAAATTCCAATGTAAATCACCTGAGCACCATAGGACAGTAATCCTTCCACTTGAAGTACATTGATTGATGTGGAGACGTCGATTTCGATCCTTGAGGTGGAAACCTTGTCCAATACTTCTCTCTGGGCTCGAAATCGAATGGCTTTAGCTCTCTAGCTTTAGATGCATGCTTCTTGGCCAACTGAATGCCAGCCACATTTATACAAATCAAATCGGGTTTTCCAATACCTTGCATCAAAACTAACATCTGACATATTGTTACCTGATACCCAATTGCAAATTAAGCATCAACATAAAGTTCTTATGGCATCTGGAGATTATCTGTCCAGGTTTCTAACCTGATCATCTCTACCAACATACAAGTAAGGCTTAGGGCTTAAGCTACTGCAATGCAGTACTGTGAATCGATCACCTTCGCCATTGCAAGATGGAGTCTTTGCATCTCTACATATCTTACAAACCTCCAGATTATCGACTATGTCACAAGTAATATCCCCACCCTCTTCCTCGTCCTCCTCCCATATACAGATCCTCAGGAAATTGACTCTTTCATCCAGAGAAACCCTAAATTTGGCCTCCGACGAAACCTGATCTTCTTCCAACTCATTTCCTCAGTTGCCTGCATATGTGCTTCCATCGGAATCCCTAGTGAAAACATCGGCCCCCTTTTCCATAAATTACGTCATTCCTCCTTTCATTGTGGTACACATTCCTATTTTTTCACACGAAAGACTCGACTATGGTTGATATACGAAGTAAGAGGGCCCCAATTGCTCAATTGCAGGTAATACAAAACAAGGTTAGAAATTACCTGGGGTGAAGAAATCATTAGGTAAAGAGAAGACAAACCACAAGACGAACGAACATTCACGGAGAAGACCCAGTCCCTCCACCGGATGAACCGAGAGCGCCTACCAAAAGCATAGACCCATCGCCTAGGCACCCCCAAATCGACAAGGTGGATTATAAATCCACTACCAAAGGATATTTTATCATTAATTAGGGGTAGATCGGTCGAGTGGCAACCCGACTGCACGACGAAAACCGCCCCGCCACCAGAACTTTGCAAGGAGCAAGAGCGAGTAGAACAAGATGGATATTGGACACAGACCCATGAAGAGGGAGCTACCTCCCATGGATGCCAAAGGAGCACTCGATTGGGGTAGGGGTGGTTCACCAACCGGTGGATCTGAAAGGAAGCGGAAGAGGCGGCTGTCGGCGAGGACAGAAAGGAGGCGGATCGAAGAGCGCGTGAAGCGTGTTGTATTTCAAGCTTTTAGAGTTTTTTGAGGGCGTCGTTTTTTTTCCACTGGGTCTAGTAGAGATTGAGATTGAGAATTTTTTTTTAATTTCATATTTTTTTATTATTTAATATAATTTAAAAATATAAGAAAAATAAAAAAAATATTTAAACTTTTTTTCCTTATTTTTTGGGGTGGTGGGTAGTTTTGATAAATAAATAATTTATTTTTGCAAATTTTCAAATGTGGATGCAATTATTTTCAAAACAAGGTATTTTTGCAAAGCAATTATCAAAGTGGGTATTTACTAATAATTCCCCTTGTTTAAAAGAGAAGTTATGCACACGCCCTTTTCTAATTGATTTGGCCTTGAAATTGTTTCTGTTAGCTATTCCTCCTCAATAATCTAAAATTTGTTAGCTATTCCTCAATAATCTAAGATATTTTCCCTACATTTTAGGCTGATATAGTTTAATCACCGCCATTTTCTATTGAATTAGGTTGATTCCTACTTTGCTAATTGTAACCCTAAATTAGTGTAAACTAGATTAATTAATGTAATATATTGAAACCTTAATTTTATTTAAACCTATTGTAACTTATTGTAATCCTACATTCGTGTAACCTAGATTAATGTAATTGAAACGACATATATATGTTGAAAACTATTGTAATTTAGTGTATTCAATCTATTGAAACCTTAATTACCATATGTGAAAACCTTAATTACAATTTTTAAATATAACCCTAGATTAGTGTAACATTAACTTGTATTGCAGTTAATTTCTTGTATCCTATAAAAAAAAAGTTAACTTCTTGTAATCATCCTTAATTATTGTAACTATAATTGTAATCAATACTATCACATTATTGTTATAGGTGATTTGATTCTTGTAACTAACTCGTTGTAGATGATTTAATTCTTGTATCTAAATTGTAATTAATTTGTTGAATGTGATTTGATTCTTGTAACTAACGAGCGAATATATTCTAGTAACCACAATTGACTATTGAACTTTTACTTACAGTTTTGTCTTTTATGGATAGATTTATCTTATAATTGGAGTCCAATGATATGACTCATATATATTGTATTGGTGAATATTCCACAAGCAATCAATTGAATACAATCACACATTCTCTCTCTTTATTATTACCCTAATTTATAATACGTTATCAGCACGATCTTTACTCTATAGAAATAAAATTAGGGTTTTTCTTTGGCACCACCACATTTCAATGGATTGCAATCGGCGCGGCCTTCTTGAATCAAATCGGTAATATTGCTTCAAATTTCTTTCTTCTTATGATAGCCCCGCCGCATAATGTTGATCGTTCAGATTTGATTTCTTAATCTCACTACTTTTTATTTGTTTCTAATTGTATGACTTAGCTTTGATATAATCTTCTAATGTATAATCTTTATTCCACATTATTTTGATTTCTTTTGACCCGGTATGCCAACATCCAATGTTTCGGAGTGCACTACCGCTACAACATCTAACTAATGTTGATCACCTTGGTAATAGTATGTATCCCCGACTTCTTTGTTTGAAATTGAATCGGAACAGGTACGTATATACTTAGTTATAGACCTATAGCTATAACATCTATATATATATATATATATATTTATGTTATGACCATTGTTAACGGAATCGAATATTGACATATTGTACGTGCATCTATATAAAGAACTTGACTTTACTAATCAACTTGATTACATATAGTTACGTAATTATTTTGGAATTCCCATTCGATTAGTTCTCCAATGCCATGATCGATTAAATATATATATATGATATTTTTAATTGCTTGTTTAGTGGCACTGTGCCAAATTCAAGGTTCTAAATATCGGGTATCGGAGTCGTATCGGTTAAGAGTAAAAATGATATATCGGGATATATCGGAGATATATCGAGATATATCGGATTTATCGATTTCGCTAATTTTTAATTATAAATATTATATTTATACTTCAAAATGTAAAAATACACATGAAAAATTAATATTTAAAATACAAATTAACAAATAAACTTCACAAAATAAAAACAACTTCATTCATAAAGGCTAAAGTTACCTTATCAAAGTTGGCAATTCTAAATATCCCCGATATATCGCCGATATTGACCCGATATATCGAGTAATAAAAGCTAAAGTTGTCTTATAAAAGTTGGCAATTCTAAATATCCCCGATATATCACCGATATTGACCCGATATATCGGCGTTGACAAGATATATCGCCGTTATTGACCCGATATATCACGTTGACCGATATTTTCACCCGATATGCCGATATCATATCGGATTCTAAATATCTCCGATATATCGCCGATATATCGGCCGATATATCCGATATTTAGAACACTGCCCAAATTACATTTCAGGCGACGAACCCATTTCATCGCCTGAGAGGGGATTTTCGTCGCCTGACCACTCAGGCGACGGCGACGAACATCGGTCGCCTGAACCGTTGTCGGTTCAATATCGTCCCTAGAGTATTCAGGCGACGAATGTCATGTTGCTCGTCGCCTGAGTAACCTTAGGTGTCATGTTGCTCGTCGCCTGAGTAACCTTAGGCAACCGAAAAAATGTTCGTCTCTTGAATATATTGTCAGGCCTAAAAGGGCATTCTAAGCCGAGCCGAGCCGACTCACTTCAAGCGACGGATTTATACTTAAAAGTTCGTCGCCCGAATTTGGTTAGAGAATTCTATAAAATACAAAAGGTGACTCAAGCGACCATCTTTTTAGCTAAGTTCGTCGCCTGAATATGAGTGGGTTTTTAAAAAAATAAATTTAGGCAACGAGTTATGTCAATGTTCGTCGCCTGAGTATGATTTGTTTTTAAAAAAAAATTGAAATATGGCTGATGCCCCCTGTTTACAATTGCACCGAAATTGTGCACATTTTTATTTTTAGCACAAAAATGTGCACAAACCTGTTTCATCTTGCACAGCAAACACACAACACACATGGCCAAGTTCACAACCACATACAAATCCACGTACAAATCCGCATACAAATTCACGAATCCATGTTTGCAACCACATACAAATTCACAAATACAAACCTATTCACAAATCAAACTTCATTACTTAGAGGAAGTAGGAGAGGAGTGCGAGAGATACCTCCTAGTGATGCGCGGACAAGGGCCGAATAGTCGAAGCATTTGCGTATCCGGAGGCTCCTGAGAAGACTGCATATCCATAGCCGAAGCTGGTTGCGGATCCGACGAGTGCTGAAAAGGCTGCTGCGTATTCAAAGTCGAAGGCGCCAATATTTACAAAGTCATTATCTAAAGCCATTGATGATCTAGAAGCTTGAATGTTGTGCAAAAAAAAAAGATGAAATGCTGAATCATTTTTCTGCAAACAAAGAAAAAGATGGTGTAAGTAAAACCAATTACATAAATTGTAACTTGAACTTTTATTACTAACTATTGCTATTCACGTGCTTCGGACGCGAATTGTTAATTTTCTTGCTCATCAATATGCGTTAGCAACAGTTGATCTTCATGTTCTAAAAAAATATACTATACTATCGTTAACCATTGTAATTGATAAATCTTTTCTACTTGTTGAGTCAAGAGAAAGAGAGATGCCATGATCAGAATCATTCCTCTCTTGTCTTGCTGCAACCTATCAATCTTTGTACTCTTCACGGGAAAATACCGTTTTCCATATTTTCCTTAGTAATGCATTTCAGAACATAGGAGGACTGCTTATTTTCCTTAGTAATGCATTTCAGAATAGTATCATATACTTTTTTATACCAATGGAAATAGAGAAATGGATGGTCTATGCAGTGCACATTCTTCTCAAATCTAAGGAAGTCGGTTTTTTTTATCCAAAAGGAAGTCAGAATCTGCCACCTAGCAACATAAGATCATTAACGCTATTGACACATTTCCTATTTGAGATAAATCAAATCTCGAATTTCCAGCAGGAGGAAACCAAAACAGATTAATATTTGATATAAGAAAATTGTTAACAACTGTATAAGTGTACTAGCTCTTTAAGATTGAACAAGATACATGAAACAGACAAGAAGCATAAACACACCACATATAGATTAAAAAATGAGTATATCATATAAAATAAATCAGTGGAAGGCATGAAGCTTCAACTCATAACCATATTAAACATATGAATCTCAAGATTTGAGTTATATTACTTCTTTTAATGATGTCTTGCACATTCTTTTAATGTTACAGTTACCTTCGGTTCAAAATGTCGGACTGAGGATGCTCATAATGATCACTGTACATGCTTATTTATTCTGCATTCCTCCGGCTCCAATTGCACTTGATGAGTTGCATCTACACAGAACAATTGCACTTGATGAGTGTATCGTCTTCGTCCTCCTCCCGTAGTCATGGTTGAATCAGGATAGGACCAACAGTTACCATTTTCCTCACACACATAACAACAGAGAGTAATAAATATGATATCCCCAATTTCCGGCGTGCAAACTTATCAGCTTAGACTAATACAAACTGTGCACATGGGACTAGGAATATATATGACATCAGATATCATCTTATGGATGCAAATGTAAATCAAACATGTCAATAACAAAGCAACTAATGCCAAGAATATGAAGTTCTGTTTTGTAATCACAGGAATGACTGGATTAAAAAATGATAGGAAACAAAATCTAGAATATTGAAGTATCAAGGGGACAAAAATCAAGTTAAACTAACCACAAAACTCACACTTTTATTACTTGAAACAACACAACAGCATTCCACAATCAGAAAACCGAGAATCAGCAAATATCGCAAACAGATGCATACATTCATTTCACAAGGCTCAAAATCTAGGAATTTGCTTGAATATGCCACAATTCTAGGGGGAGAGAGAGAGAGAGAGCGCGCAAAGTACCTCAGGTATCAAGACAAATTAGGACTCTTGACAGCTTGTGGCTTGACCTAATCGAAGAAATTGACACAACAACTATTAAAAATCAGATGAGACCAACAAAGAACAATAAAGCTTGAGAAAAAGTTACAACCTTTGTAGGCAACCATTGTTTGGCAATCAATTTAACTCGAACGGACCTTTCTCTTGAACCGTGGGGCGAAAACCAAATCGATAGGATGGTGGGAGGCAGTGTTCTTCCTCTCTGGTCTATTTTCGAAGCGGAGAGATGGGAGAGCAAGCTCCGACGAGGCAAGCTAGACGGTGTCTGGGTCGCGTGAATCCGGTGCCTCCGGGTTTGAATGGGTCAGTCCTCATCCTCGTTCACGAAGGTGGATGCAAGAGGGAAAGGAGGGCCGCCTTCCTTGGAGAGATGGCGCCGGCGTGGGCGTCATTCGTGGCAAGGGTCTGCTGCGGCGAGAGACAGAGGGTGGGGAATGAGGACGGAGGAAGCCATTGAAGGGCGAGTTTGAGAGCTCGGCGTGAGAAGAAGAGGAAGGAGAAGGTGGCGACTGTGTCGAAGGGACGGAGGTGGCAGGAATCGAAGGAGGAGCAGGTGAGGAGGAAGTGGTAAGCAGTAGGGACGGTGAATCGAAGGAGAAGGCGGCAACTGGAGGTGCTAGGGTTTCGGGGTTGAAGAGGGAAGGAGAAGAGGGAAGTCGGGTTGGTCTGGGTACACATTTTAGGTTTTATACTTTTTATTCGGGCGACGGACATTGTATAGACTTGTTCCTCTCTTGAACGAGTTTTGAAATTTCACCAAAATTTATGCGGGAAAATTAAGCGCCATATACTCAAGCGACCAACATAAATACAAAGCTCGTCGCCTGAATGAGATTTCAATAATAATGTAGTTTTAATAAATTCCAAATTTTAAATAAATATGATAAATAGTTTTAATTTAATTTTTCTTATCAATTTCTCCATTATTCACCTAAGGTTTGTTTAATTCAATAAGATAATTCTAATTGTAGAATTTTTAAACTATAGTACAACGAAATAAGGTTTTTAATTAATTAATATAGTTTTAATAAATTCCAAATTTAATTAATTAATATAATTTAAGTAATTAAGAATATATGAGGTTTTTAATTTTACTTAAATTATATTAATTAATTAAATTTATATGTATAACCACAAATATAACTATATAACATTATAAATTATGATTTATGACATTATAAGATATGGTTTTATAACATTATAATTATAACATTACAAATTATTGATTCAAACATTATATATTTGTATGTTACTAACTTATGAGTTATTTCTAATAACTCATATTATATTCATAACATATATGAACATAATATTAACAAATACGTGAACCCATATAAAAAGATTATAAATATATAGCTCTAGTTATAAGTACCTCTAGATAAGTAGTTTAGTAGTGTTTTATAAAAATATTATGAATATTACCTAATGAATATTAGACATTATTGAGATAATAAGATTATAAATTACATTACTTAATTAATTAATATGATACGTAGTTAGTATGGTTGTATAAAATATTACCCAATTAATGTAAATTTATGGTTTTAACATTATAAAAACATTACATAATTAATTTAAAATTTATAACATTGTAAAGTATGGTTTTAAAATATTATAAATATAACTTAAAAGATTTAAATTACACAATTAAATAATTTTAAAATTATTGTGTTAAAATTTTAAATAAACATTGTAAATTATGGTTTTAAAATTTATAAATATAAACTATAAGCAAATTAAAATTACATAATTATTTAAAAAAATATAAAATACATTTATAAGATTTATAAAAAAAACAGTTTTTTTTATAAAAAAATGTCTAATAGGGTCACTTATTCAAGCGACCAACATTAAAAAATATTTCGTCACCTAAATAATTTCTATTATTTTGTTACTCAGTCAGGCGACCAACATAGACTCTACACATGTTATCTCCGTCGCCTGAATTTAACTCAAGCGACGAACATTCAGAAATATGTCGTCACCTGAATGATTGGACCACTTTTGTCACTAATTCAAGCGACCAACATTGGCTTCACATGTAATCTCGTCGCCTGAAGTCAACTCAAGCGACGAAGTGGTTTGAGTTCGTCGCCTGAATGATAGATCTGACAGAATTGGTTTGAGTTCTTTGTTCGAGCGACCATATTTTTTCCTTTGTTCGTCGCCTAAATATGTCCGTCGCCTAAATATGTCTGTCGCCTAAAGTTGATTCAAGCGACGAACATTGTATAGAATCGGTCACCCAAGTATGATTCGAAACAAAGCAAGACTTGTTGCTAAAGTATAAAATCAAAAAGAAGGTATAGACTACGATGAGACATTTGCTCCCGTAGCAAGGTTAGAAGCTATACGAATATTACTTGCTTTTGCATCTTTCATGGGTATCAAGCTTTTTCAAATGGATGTCAAATGTGCATTCCTAAATGGGTTCTTAGAAGAAGAGGTTTATGTTGCTCAACCACCAGGTTTTGAAAGTGAAGAATTTCCTAATCATGTGTATAAATTGGACAAAGCTCTCTATGGTCTCAAACAAGTCCCAAGAGCTTGGTATGAAAGATGGTCCAAATACCTTCTTGAAAATGGTTTTCAAAGATGATTGATTGATAAAACTCTCTTCATCAAGACTCGTGGAAATGATCTTTTGATTGTTCAAATATATGTAGATGATATATTATTTGGTGCTACTAATAATTCCCTCTGCAAAGGAGTTTTTTGAAATTATGTGCAGAGAATTTGAAATGAGTCTTATGGGAGAATTGAACTTCTTCTTTTGTTTACAAGTTCTTCAAACAAGTAAGGGTATCTTTCTGAACCAAGGGAAATACACCAGGGATCTACTAAAGAAATACAAAATGGAACAATCAAAGGTAGCAAAGACCCCTATGAGCTCCACTCTCTCCATTGATCAAGATAAGAATGGTAAGAATGTGAACCAAAAAGAGTACAGAGGTATGATTGGTTCACTCCTATACCTTACTGCTAATAGACCTGATATAATGTCCAGTGTCTGTATCTGTGCTCGATTCCAAAGTGACCCCATAGAGTCTCACCTTATTGTTGTGAAAAGAATCTTCAGATACCTAAATGGATCTCAAGACCTTGGGCTCTGGTATCCCAAACAGAGTAATTAACTTTCATTTAACAGACTACTCAGATGCAGATTTTGTAGGGCTACAAGGTCAATAGAAAAAGCACTTCTGGCTGCTGTCAACTCCTACGATCTTCCTTGATAAGTTGGCACTCTAAGAAACAAAATTCAGTGGCCTTATCAACTGCAGAAGCCGGGTACATTGCTGCTGATGCATTTTGCTCTCAGATTCTTTGGATAGCACAACAACTCAGAGACCTTGGAATTGATCTTAAAGGTATTCCTATATTGTGTGATAATACTAGTGCTATTTCCATCACTAAAAATCCAGTGCAGCACTCAAGAACCAAGCACATTGATGTGAGACATCATTTTATAAGAGATTATGTAGAGAAAGGTGATGTATCAATATCCTTCATATCCATTGATTTTCAGTTAGCTGATATTTTTACTAAACCACTCTCTGAAGATCGTTTCAATTTTATTAGACTGGAGTTGGGTATGCTTAATAAGGAAGCACTTTCTTAGGGGGAGTAATTACTCCCTATATGAAAGTTCAGAATTCAAATGACATCTCAAGGTCTTGACTTCATAAGGATCCGAGATGATCATCCGAATAAAATTATATTGGATCAAACTCTGTTAGTATCTTATGGATATTCAACAAGAGTGTCTTTTGATTTTATTTACCCCTTTCAAATATCGGTTTTCACATATTTTGGTTCCCATTTTAAAATTATTCCAAATCTCTTTAATTTTTTGCAAGTGGATGTGACACTTTGGGTTTAGAAAAATCAAATCATCATTACTTACTATTCATGTGAGTTAATGAATCTGTACTTGCCCATTTGAAAATATTGAGAAACGATTCAGTTTCCAGTGTTGTTGCTTTTTAATCCCTCCCTTCTCTCGGTCTAATCCACTCCACCCTCACTCTCTCTGTGTTCATTCTCTCTCTCTCTCTCTCTCTCTCTCTCTCTCTCTCTCTCTCTCTCTCTCTCTCTCTCTCTCTCTCTCTCTCCGAGTTCCAAAAACCCTCCCTGTTTCTGAAACCAAAAATGGTGGGATCAAAGCGCTCTTCAACCTCTCCGTCTCCAGCTCCTTCTGCTAAGAGGTACAAGATGCCGGCCAACAAGGGGAAGCAAATCATGGAGGAATCTGAAGAACATTCTGAGGATTCCAGCGAGAACTCACCATCACCACCACCTCTAATCAGGAAATCCAAAGGCAAAGCTTCAGCCACTTCTGCTCCTGCTCGGCCTCCCTAGGTATCTTCTGGCATTTCCCCCAATTGGTTTTGCTCTAAAGAGGTTGAGGAGTCCTGGAAACAAGACTTTTGCAACCGTAGATTATGCTTCTGTGATGCTGTCGGTTTCAACCTCCTCCAATCCATGCCCTTGCCTTGCATTTCCCTCCTCAAATCTACCTGTTTCTGGACCTTGCTCAACCCTGGCAATTTTGCCTATCCCCAACTTACCCGACTCTTTTATGCTAATCTCACTGTTCATCGGGTAAATGGAACCATAACCCTAGTATCCAAGGTCAAGAACACCCGAATCCGCCTCTCTTCTGAGAGCCTTGCTCTTATCCTTGATCTTCCAACTGAAATTCCCACAAAAGAATTCCCAAGCCGATTCGAGTGTCTCTTACGAGCAAGAGATGAATTCTTCCTAAAATCTCAAGGCCCTGGATCTTCATCGTCCCTCAAACCCACTCATACTACCCTAAACTTTCAAGCCAAGCTCATCTTCACTATCCTGGCTCGTTGTATCTTCTCACGCATCCATTCCAGGGAATTGGTGACCGAGAATATTCTCGAGATCCTCTTCCTAATCATGAACGGATACGAGCCTGACTTGCCCAAACTCATTATCGACTACATGACCCATGTCTCTACCTCCTCTCGGCCTATGCCTTTACCCTATGCAAAACTCTTGCCCAAAATCTTTGAAGCCTTTACATCGACACATCAGGAGAAGAAAAGCAAACCTATAGTGGGATCATTGATGAAGGCTATCTAGAAAGATTAGGTATTGTCAAAAACCTGAGGGGGCAATGGTTTATGAAGAAAGATTCGAAGGGAAAACAGGTTACTGAACCTAATATGAATGAGGATAGATTGGCTGCTGTGGAGACTGAGATTCAAGACCTTAGGTTTGATCTGAGCAGAATGTGGTCGGATGTGGTGATTCGCCAGGACCAGACTCATGAGCTACTCTCCATGGTCAACTGCAAGCTTGATCAGATGATGCTTCTCAATGCTCTCACCTACACTGCTACAGGCTCTATCATGCCAATGGAGCAAGAAACCTTCGATCATGTGCATGAGAAGACATGGAATGTCATCCTCAACTGTGAAAATCAAGTGAAGAAACGTCCCATTCTGCGCCCAACTCATCATGAACCCACCATCCTAACACTCAAGCAGTATGGTGTGATTAAGAAGTACAGGGATGTGGAGCGTCAGAGACAACTTGCAGAAATGGAGAGAGACAAGGTCACCAAAGACGCCCTGGATAGGTGGAGGAAGAGGTGCAGAGATGAGGTCAGAAGGAAGTACCTTCCACCCAACAAGCAATACCCCACCTTCGGCGAATGGGTTGAGGAAGGCGCTGGCATTGCCCCTCCTGAAGATCCTAATGCTCCTGGTGCCCCAGGTACATCCTCTGCTGCTGGGCCATCCTCTGCTAAGAAAGGCAAGAAGGCTCTAAGGAGCAAGAACAAGAAGGCTGCAGATGGGGATTCTGACTCAAGGCCTTGATCTCCCACCCTCTTTGCTCTACTTTCTAAAAACTCTTATTTTGCTGCTCGTCTTTTAAAACTCCAGGTTTTTTGGTTGATGTTTCCAGACATTTTCACCTCTCTACCCTTTTGTTGGAAGACAAAAAGGGGGAGAATGTTTCGGTTGCTGCGTTTTGGCACTGGTTGTTTAAATGCTTTGATGTTTTAAAACTTAGATGATCCAAACATTTTATGCTCATATTATATAATATGATTATATCCTTATAATGATTGCTGGAAATATGTTATGAATATTGAAACGGGTTTTGTCTTCCATCAAGGGGGAGATTGAAGACTCCACCTTGATTGTAAGATCTTGAGACCTAACGTGCAGGTGATCTAAAGGATGATGAAAGACAAAAGGCTGGGTTTCAAGGTCTTGAAACCTAGACTAAAATGTTTTGGAATATCACGTATACATTTCTCTATTTGAACTGTTCTCTCACAAGAAAGAATTTGAGGCCAACCTTGTTGGGCCTAAATTATCATGGGCTTTTTATTGGGCTATGAGATGTGATTTGGTCTTAATCGATTTATATATGTGTTTCTCATCTAACCCATTCTTGTGCTAGATACATTATGTATGTTCTTTTAGGATTTCTTTTTTTTTCATACAAGGAAAGAACCGATCATACTTGATCATGAAGAAAGTTGAAAGAACAATCTTGGAAGGCACACAAAGGATCATTTTCGGAAAGAATTCAAATATCTTGGAAAGGATTTGAATTTCAAACGATCTCCCTCCAAGAAGCTCTACAAGTCTTCCGACTATAAAAAGACGAAGGCTAAGAAGGATGAAAGCTAACTAAGCAAGCACTGAAGAAATCATAAGCATCCTAAAGCATTCGTCAAGTTTCTCTTACATTCTCCAAAAGCCTAGTTGTTGATCATTGTTTAAGAGTTGAGAGAAACACTAGCACTTATTGTACAAGTCATTCTTTTTACACTTAGAGTATTTTATACTCGATCAAAGCACACTTGGTGTGTGGTGTGAGCTTTTATTTCACTTGTAAGGTTGAGAGCTAGAATAGAAGCGGTGAGGCTTTGTATAGAGAAATGGTAGTTTCTCTAGAAATTTCTAGGCTCAAGAGAAGTGAAATAAGAAGTGTTTGAATCCTACGGGTTGGATAACCCTAGGCGGGGACGTAGGCCAGTTGGTGCCGAACCTCGTTAACAATTTGTGTGTTCATCTTTTATATTCCGCATTTACATTATCATATTCGATTTTACTTTGTCAACTTCTGATAGCCTATATCAAGGTCTTGACAAGTTGCACTAAATTTATATTGTTGCGAAAATCGTCCATACTCTATTCATCCCCCCCTTCTAGAGTATTATTCATCGCCTTATAGACTCTTCAAGATTGAACTCTACTTGGTAGTGAGTCTATCTGTGTTAAGCTCGGCTTTAAGGCTCGTGAAGGAGTTGGGCCAATTTCTTAATATCGGTATATGCGATCAAGCTTGCAGTTAGGTAAGCCTAAACATCGTATATTTGAGTTATGATTTTTGTGCCTCTTGTTAATTGCAAAATGACGTTATTGACTGCACATATATGTTTTTATATCCTAAATCATGTCATAGTGCTAATATACTTTGATGTATAAGAATTTAGAGAGTTGATAAATCATGTATGATTAGGGGTTGACGATGCATATAGATATGGCTATTGGGTAAAATTGATCGTATATTGGATGGATACATGATAAATGATATCTAAGTGAATTAATACATTGATAAGTTGATGAATAAATAACGTCATTATGCATCGATGAAAATGTTAGCCTCGTGTTTGTAGTGATAAGCTAAGATGATATTGTTGATTCCATCTTGTACTTGTAACTATTTGTTTCATATATGATTTGTTTCATAGAAGGTGAAATATAAACTCATGTGTCATGAAGTTGACATTATTTATGTTGTTTCATAGAAGGTGAAATATAAACTCATCTTGTACTTGTAACTACTTGTAACTCCTTGTCACCAGAAGTTGACATTATTTATGTGTCATGAAGTTGATTTGTATATAACTTAAATTGCATGAAATTGAAATTTGAGATAACTATTGAACCTATACTATTTATGAATGATATTGTTTATTGAAACAAGTGATAAATATCTTAATTGATATCCACCTGAAGTGGCCGAATAAATTTTAATTATGTTTAATATATTTATTTTTATTGAGATTACTTTTTTTATTTACTTGTGAGGTGTATATATATCTCAATTTACTTTTTGCAATATAAATTCAAAACTCAAACTGTTTCCAAAAGAAACAACTTGTTAAGAGTTTTTATGCCATAAACATATGTTGTTTTATATTGGCAAGGATTATTTGTGTCATTAGTGTTAATAAAAGTTATCTATTGAATGAGGAGCATAAATGATCCAACACCTTTGATTCTGTAAACTCTGTCATTTTTTGTTCGTTATTAGTTCAAATTGGCTATTTTAAGGTACATGGAATCTTTATTTTATTTATCTATTTGATTTGATTTGAATTTTATGTACATGAATATGCATTTGAAATGTTTCTTGAAGAAACAATTATGGATAGATAATGCCAATTTTATTCAACAAATGATGGTTTGGGAGAAAAGTTTGTAGTACATCCTTATTAAATTGTGTGAAATTGATAAAATTAGTTCACGAGAGCCCGAAGACTCTTTATTTTGGAATCTTGTTCTTAATCTACTTGGGTATGGTAGAAATCAAATAAATAACTAGCTAAATGACCTATGGTTCATAACAACCTCTTTTATTGCTAGATGTAATATATATTATTACCTCTAGCAGATGACATAAAGAGGATACGGTGCGCACGACCGTTGTTAGGATACCGGTTATAATTTTGAAAATGATTATAGATAATCATGTATGAGTCGACTCCCACATCAAGGAGAATGTGGAAGAACAAGTCAAAGAGGATGGTTTACCTATTGGATTTGTAATCTCCCAAACTGTTAATGAATCATCGTATAAAATTTTTAGAATGGTTTAGAGCTTGGTATTTGATGCTATGGAAAACCTGAAGTTTTCAGGATGAAATAACTAATGTGTATTTGTATAAAGTCTATACTTGGCATAATTAAACCTTATACATATCTCCAAAAGAACTTCAAATTAGTCCTCGAAGGAATGTTGATATAATTAAACAATAAATTCATATAAGAAGATGGCTCTAGAAGAGCATCAAAACACTATAAAGGGAAGGAGTAATGACAGATACGTTGGGATCATGAAAGTCAATAAATGTGAGAAGCAGTGGTTTTCTCTCTAGTCGAGGATGTCAAAAGAATATCCGACATGTAATAAATAGATTATCCATGTTGGCAATATGGAAATGCTATCAGTGAAACTGATATGTTGGATAAATGAGCATTGAGAAGTTGGCGATTAAATTGATCAAGTGAAGTCGTTACTTATTAGATTATCTTTTAGGATAATGCTAACACATGGAATGACCCAGTAGAGCCGTCAATAGTAGCTAACAAGCAGGTATGAATATCAAGAGATTGATTCGATTTTGGTCAACAATATAAAAAAATTTCTTCTTGTAATTTATCTCCAGTAGAGATCTTGGTATTTACATGTTCAGTATAGGCACCGAAATCTCCCCTGATTACACTAAGTTGTTGTAAATCAAGAAAGTTTATGTATATGGAGGATTGAGTCCCCATAGATGATCAAATACCTAGAGTTTATCACGGATGATAAAATACTCGTTATTTAGGGAGAGAGGAAAAGAAGATCAAGAAGTAATATATTGCATGGAAGAGAAGTGAACCGAAAGTTATTTGATTTGGAATGAACATCCTTACAAAATGCTAAGAGTGTAATGCTACTGGTTTATTGAACAATTCATAAGATATCCAATAAGCAAAGGATTAGTTGCAAATTAGTTGAAAGCTCTGAAAATATCTCGACCTGTAGTTTGAATGTACAAAGAGAGAGATATTACAATATGAAGACAAATGATCTTTTCATCTTTGATTAGATTGTGAAATGATATTAAATCCAGAAGTACCATATCTCTTTAAAATTGATGATTATATGCTAAATTGAGGGGGAGAAAATTGTACTCTTTTCCTTAACTTTGGTTTTTGTCTCATTTGGGTTTTTCCAAAGCAAGGTTTTTAACGATGCAACTCCCCTCATAAGGATACATTGTATATCCCAAATTTTAGAAAGAAATAATTCATGGAAAGATGAGTTATTTAAGCATGAAGTTTTTGGACCTGTAGCTCCAACATTGAAAAGTAGCAGAAGGCTTTTAGAGGGAATTTCGCTCCTACAAATGGAAGGGATGTTGCTTATTTGAACTGAAAATTCAAATGGCTTTCATAGAAGATGTTGCTGATTTTTTTCATCAAATAAATCTTTGTTCTGGGCTTATTTTGGACATGATTGAGAGTTGTTTTAGGATGTCTCTTGTAGGTTTTAAGGGCTTGTTGTAACTGTGTATTACTAATCTTTTGGGTTTGTTTTTGTTTTTTTTTTACTTAAATTGCAAACTGAAGGGTATTTGGTTGTGTTGTTCAGTTATTTTGAAGTATAAGGCTTCGTTTGCATAGCATAATCATGTTTTATAAATTTTGCCTTTTAGTTTATAATGGGTACTGAGTGGTAGAGGTGTTTGGATGGACAAAATTAAATCAACAAGCTATTTAATTTCAACCCTAAAATCACATACCCACCATGAGCCCAACTCATCTTCCCGATCAAAAACTCGGCATCATCTCCCTTCCTATCTTGTTGTTCACTTGTTCAGAATTCAAGATTTCAACGGCGGCGATGCTGGCGAATCTGGCCATGGAGAGATGGAGCAATTGAGAGGCAAATTAGTCGATCGGAAGTGTACTTGAAGAGAGGCAAAGAAGACTACCGATTCTGGTAGCAAGAATCTAAAGGAAGCGGGTTGACGACAAGGTTGTGCAAACTAGAGTGAGTTAGAGAAAGAAGGTCATCGACAAGCCACCAGAACTACCGCATCCACAACGGTCCTAAAGAGTCAAATCGGAGAGAATCGGAATCGCTGAGGAGTGATTCGAACTCAGGACTCAGGAGAGTCAAGAAGGGGGAGGAGGAGGCAGAGAAGACAGCGGCCGAAGTGGAGATACGGACGATGTGAGATAGTAGGTTTGGGTGGCGAAACAGTAGTCGATGCTGGGATAAATGGATTCTCGGGAGCCATTAGAGCTAATGAGTCGAAGGGAGGCAAGTTGACGGGGGAAGATGAACCGTCGTAGGGATGTTGGCAGGAGAAGATGAACAGTTGCAAGTTGAAACAGGAAAGACCATTGCATATAATAATTCATTTAAATCAATAATTATATCATAAATTGATACTTATAACTTCAATAAAGCATTTTGAAAAATAAGCTATAATGACTTTAAAAGTGGGCTTAGACGTGGCCACGGGTCCGACCCGTCGGGGGGTCGACAACCCGGGGGTACGACCCTAACCCTGACACGGGGTTTCGACGGGTCGGAGTGGCGGGTCGAACACGTGGCACTAGTGAGTGGAAAATGGATGGCCAGCCAGGTCGACCCGTCTGGTCAGGGTCGGGTCGACCCGTTGACTCGGTAGGTCACATTATTTTTTTTAAAAAAAATTAAAAACTAACTATTAAAAATAAATAAATAATATGTGAACATAAAATCTTCACAACACATTTTATCACTTTGATATGAAGTGTTAAAAATGTGGGAAGATTTTATATCTCCATACAACTTCTTTCATTCGCAATAATTTCAATGTAGGATGTAAGAGGAAAAAATACGAGTATATATTTTTTCTCAAACTTCATTTCCAACTTCTTTTCCAATGTAGGAAATGTAGGAAACAAGTGATGTGGGAGAAATAGGATAGTGGGTTACATATATATAGCTTCATGGCTTCTCATTCTAACTCCATATTTTCGATGTGGGATGTAGTGTTAGTCCCACATTGGAAATGAGGGGATGGATGGAAGACTTTCAAGTCTATAAAAGGAGAAGAATGGGGTTCATTTGTCCCATATTGCCATTGCATATTAGTTTATGTAATATTATGAATTATTCTAAGAATAAATTTTTCAAAAAAAAAAATTTGAAATGGCGGGTTGACCCGCCGGGTCGACCCTTTGGGTCATGGGTTATCTTTTCCCTGACCCTCAACCCAAGCCAACCCTCGGACCCGTGGTCACCGACCCGGCGGGTCACGGGTTGACCCGCCGACCCGTGACCAGTGGCCATGCCTAAGTGGGAAACCTTTATCCCAACAATCAGGCATCCCTTCGGTGCAAAGGATTTGTTGTTTTCCCAATTCCAAGAGTCGACTCGCAAAGATGTCGAATGAGCATTTGGAGTGCTACAAGGCTCGTTTTGCTATTATTCGTCGTCCAACACGTTCATGGGATATTGCTTTGATTGGGGAAATAATGAAGGCGTGCATCATTATCCATAACATGATTGTTGAAGATGAACGTGACGACTACCAACTACAATTCCACACAGCAGAATTTGATCAAGTCGCAGATGATGGGATCACCCAGATGGAATTACCGCGTGCGATGACCGACCTCATTAAAAACCGAGCTCATATTAGAGATAGGGATTCACACCATCGACTCAAGGAACACTACAAAAAAAAATTAAATTTGCCTCGGAAAAATACCGTGGCAACAGGGGTGTTTGTGGTGGCAAAAGGGGTGTAGCTTCGACACAGCGACGGCAAATGGGGGGGTGGCAAACCGGGCGGTGGCAAATTATCCTAGCGTCGGGTACTAGCCGTGGCAAGTTTGTTAGCCACGGCAAAAGCGACGGCAAGCGACCCTAGCTCAAAATGACGACCAATATGCGACGGTTGTATGCCGTCGCTAGTGAAATTGAAGGCGGGAAAATTTTTGGCGCCATATTCTGGTCTTGCCACGGTAGTTGGCGTGGCGAAAATTTTGGCGCCCAAATTTTGGCTAGAGAGATTTCGCACCAAAATTGGCGTGGCTACGAGTTTGCCACGGCTGTAAGCCGAAGCTACGATAGCAGTCCGTATAACAATCTTGCGACGGCTCAACCCCGTGGCTATTTTTTTTTTAAATGCACATATTTGTAATATGGTTGCCACAGCTAGGAGCCATTGCTCCAAGTCGACCTGTATATATATATATATAAATATACCTGCAAGCTACTGGCATGGTTTCCACCATTACAAATGATCCCAAATACCATATATATACAAACAACACCACCAGTTAAAGGTCCATTCCAATACATCCTACAAACACATTGTTTGAAGTCCAACAACTAATTCCAACCAATAGAAGACAGAAAGATCCATGCAGATCGATAACAAAGATTGCGAAATCCCAAAATGTACTTAGAGCTGTAAATTCACACGACCTAAACCATACAATATAGTCTTACCAACAAACAAAAAGTCCATAGAACCTGATGCTAAACTACGTCATATTCACCATGTCAGACAACACCTCCGTCATTCACACCGTGGGCAGATTGTTCGGTGTCTTCTTCTGGTTCAGTTGAGGTGTTAACATCAGCTTGCTCATTGTTGGATAACATAGCATTTCCATCTCCAATTGACTCCCTCAGAATAGTCTGATGAACACTTGCCTACAATTGAAAAGCAAAAAATTGACTTAAACCAAAGCTAACAACCTTACCTCATAATTGAAACGTAAGTCCCGATCTTTGCAAAAAAAAATGACCTTGATGGATGCCAATTTAACCTAACATGCACCCAAAAATTTATTCCAATAAGTGGGGGCAATCATTGTATGGTCTAAACTTTCTAAGTCGTCTAAAAAATGGAAGTCATTCCCCTAAATGCATTACTTAAGAGAAAGACATAATAAATATCATTCAACCATCCAAAAGAGCTAAGTTTGAAAAGTGCAATTTCGAGTATGATAATAGAAGGAATGAAGTGAACAAAAAATCAGTAATGCATCAGCCATGCACTTTCCTTAGCACTCATTTAAAACAAGTCCTGACTTACTTGTCCGTGTGAACGTGAGCCTCTCTCGTCATGGCACCGGCAACTCGCCATCCATTCAGTTCTAAAGTCTTGAAGTCTCGTCTCTATGTGGTTTTTTAGGTTGTCTTCCAGCTGTTGGGCAATCTCCCGCATCTCTCTAACACTGATTTGACCCGTGTTTGATATAGAGTTATAGACCAAATGCGGAGGGGCACTAGCACCATATGTGCGGCAGTATCCGTGACCATCAGGTCCAATGATCTCATGGAATATCCTATCTTTCACGGAGTCAAGTCCTCGCTGATCCTCAGGTTCCATTTCTAAGAGGATGTTGTAGTCTTGCTACATTATCAAACGAGATCAACATTTGAAGATCAAAAATGGCAACCAAGCTGCGAAAATTCAGTTCATATATCATTGAGAAAAGGAAAAGGTTGAAGAATCTTACAATGGTCTCAATAACATCAGGATCATCTTCAATTCGGGATGAAATCCACAAGCTCATCTTATCAGTTGGTTGGTTGGATTTGAGCCTCTATTTAAATGAAACAAATCCAAGTCAGATTAAATACAAACCTCATGGATTTGATCAATGCAATTACTCAAAAGTTCAGTCATTAAAAACATAAGAAATGCATAGAATCATGCAACGTAGACCATACGAACCTCATGTCTTACTTCAGCGAATGACTTTCGCCCAGTGATATGCGCCGGTCCATGCTTATCTCGATTGTTTGAGTTCTGCTCATCTTGATTCTGTACAAAAAAGACTTTACAAAGAGGCTGCACATTTTTGTTGCGTATGGACCATTAAACAGGAGAAGGAAATAAAGAATACCTGAGCATATTCACTTCTCCAGTATGCAAAGAGCATAACCCAATCAGCCGGCAGGACATTCGGAGGAGGGAACTTCTCTAGATTAGGCTTATTCATGACCGCAGTAAAATATTTGGCCTTTGTTTTTTACTTATAGTCTTTCCACATGAGGTTGCACATGTGCAAGCAAACCTCTTATTATGTGTTAGGTCTCTTTTTCTAGTTAATCATTTTCTACCTCTAAAATAGGGTTGTGTCTCCTTTGAGAGTTTTTTGAGTAATTGAAGATCTCTTCCTGGATTCAAGTTGAATTCCAGGAGAACTTGTTGGTTTTGTGTTAGTTTTAATCTTCATTCTCTCTCTTAATTACTTATTTTAGTAGCATTGCCAATTCAAATGAAAGCTCAAAGCAGAGTTTCTAACAATCCAGTTATAGACCAAAGAAGAAAAGCAACCAACCCACAAAAGTGGCAAACCATTGAGCTCAAATATATTCACAAGATCGTAAAAATACAACACCGAGAATCAAATAAAACAAAGATTGTAATCAAAAGGCTAACTCACGAGCCACCTGGGTTGAAATAATATAACTCTCTTCACGTTACGCCCAAGAACTGAAGTGGACTCTCCTTGATGACAAAAACAAAGATGAGCATGAGAAATGTGCTCAGATGACACTATAAGACATTAATACATTCAGATAATTATATTTTATGTATAAATAACTACATTTAGTAACAGTCGACACTATAAGACATCAATAATAGCAACCTTATAACAGAGAGCTACCAACTTTGAAGACAAAATCTTAACTTACTCAACTTAACAAGTCATTCATAAGGATATATCAAACAAACATTCACTTACAATTGACATCAAAATAAATGAATCCGCATTTCAGTTAGCTATATACCATATAAAATCTCTTTCTTGTTTTACTGTAATCTCTTAATAAATTATTCATCTACGACAAAAAATGAAGGCAACACAACTGCAATGTATGGAGGATCCATGGTTGCAGTATATTGAGCAGGAGAAGACAGAGAGAATCAAATTGTTTCAGGATCCGAAAGTCAGATCTTACCGTCTACAGCTCTGCAGCTCTTACTTAAATGGAGAATCAAAGCGCCCTACATCAAAATCAAAATCAAAATCCAATTAAGCTTAGAAAAAGCTTTGTACACTCAAACACTAAGTCATTCACCACCTCCATTGTCAAATCTACATCAAAACACACATCGGAGAATTATAAATATATTGAGCAACAATACTCTGACAAATCAAGGAGAGTGAAATCACACAAATTCTAAATACTTTGGCACAAATTCGGAATCAATTCCAGTGTACTCTTTTCAGAAGATAGAAAACCCTAAATTTTCTAGCAAACCCAACCACTTTCCCCAAATTAAACCCAAACCCTAAACGGGTATCAAGCACTAACTCATTCAATACCTCCATTCTCAAATCTAAATCAAAATCGAACAAATTCAACAGCTCTAGATCTGAGAAATAAGGGAGAGAGATTTTACCCAAACTCCCCTGTACGTGGGTCTCCGACGACCTGGATCTACGATTTTTGGCACCGGCGACCTTCTCTCTTCAGTTCTTGGGTCGGTCAGCTTCTTGGAGGGAAAAGATGGGGGAGAATGCGTCTAATCGACTTGGTTAGGGATTGAAGGTTAAGGTTCCATTATTGGTGAGAACTAGCAATGAAAAGCTTACCTTGGCTGGCGACGATGGACAGACAGAGTTGAGGCTCCGGTAGGCTGCCGTCACCGTCTGCCCTTCACAGTAGCTCACTGGCTAGGGGCCGCCGGAGCAAGGTCTCCTAAGGATTCGGGGGTTAGGGTTTGGGTTACTGATTTGGGGGTTAGGGTTTGAGAGCGATGAAATGTTGTCCCGACTTTGAATTTGGGTCCGACTTTCGGTTTTATTCCCCTTTGAAGTTAATTTCATTTTTTTTTTGCTACGGAGGTTTGCTACGGCGTGCCCTTGCCACCGCTACGCCATATCTAAAAGTGTACCCATTTGCGACGGAAGACTCTTGCCGTTGCTACGATGCGTGGCAAATTCCTATTTTTGTGTGTGTTAGCCACGACTACTACATCCCGAAGCTACAGATTTGGTTTTTTTGGCGATACAACGCCTCCCGTGGCTACTCCCGTGGCAAAAGGGTATCAATTGCCACGCAAAACTCCGGCCGAAGCTATAAAGCGTTGCAAATTTAATTTTTTTTGTAGTGGAATACTTGGTTGAACATATTTGGCATAGATTTGGACCACAAGGAGATGGGAATTAGGTGTAAGTGTTCAAGTTATCCTTTCAACAATTGCATTTTCGTTTCATTTGCATCTATCGTTGTATTGTAATATTTGTTTTATTGCATTTTCGGTTTTATTTTTATTATCGTTGTATCGTGTAACCCTTGTTTCAAAATCAATGTTGTACTTTGCTTATTTTTTCTCCATTTCACATTGTAATAATAATAATTATTATTATTATTGGTGTTGGTGTTGTCGACGGTCTTGGCGGACCCCTTAGGCCCCCTGACATTCTTCTTTACTCTTGGGATCGGGGCCGAGATATGTGTGTGGATATCACTGGTTCCTCCCCCCTCACTCAGACTTGTTCGGCTTCCTTCGCTCCCGGACGGTGTGTACTTGACGTTGTGCGGCATAAGTTTACCAAGTATCGGGATGTGTGCTCTACTGCTGGCTATGGGTTTTTGCCTTTTTCTTTCTCTTCTTTCGGTGAGCTGGATGTGGATGTTGTTGCGCTGCTGGGACGGATCCGCTCGTTTTCTTTAGCCTTAGATTCTAGTTCTCGTCTAGCTGCTCATATTTTTACCAGAGTTTGTTTCTCCATTGGTAAAGGGGTTGGTGCGCAGCTTGTTTCTCGGCTGTCGGCTAACTTCTTTTAAACATTTGATTGTTTGTTTTCAATATACTATTTGGAGTTCTATAAAAAAAAATTAATAATAATAATAATAATAATAATAATAATAATAAAGAATAATAATAATAATATAATAATAATAATAATAATAATAATAATAATACCAATAATAATAATAAATAATAAGGATAAAGAACTAAATAATAATAATAATGATGATTAAATAATTGAAAAGGGTAAATAGTAAATAGTAAAAGAAGAAATTTGGCTAAATGTCCATTTTGCCAACCCCTTTTTGCAAAATGTCCACTTAAAATCAGTTTTTGCTAAATGTCCTAAATTTTTTTGAAAACCCCATATTACCCCCGTTTTAATTTATACCCTACCCTCCCCGTTCCTTCCTTTTCTACCTCCCCTTTCTTTATGTCTGGAGATTTTCGAGGTCGTCTTGAGAGGAAAGGAGCGCCGCTCGGAGAAAGAAGGGAGGAGGAAAGAAGCGCCGGCGGGAGGAGGGAGAGATCTGATGGATTTCACAGAGAGAGAAGGATGTTGACAGCAATCGCGAATTGAGGTTGAAGATGAGTGCGGCTCACCGGAAGTCATCCACTGCCGCTCGAACTGCGTGTCGTTCGATCTGCGAGCGTCACCGTCTACAACCCCGTCTGCCTATGTATTTCTGGTCGACGAGGACGAGTACACTAGCGGAGGAACCTTCGTAGATCCGAATCGGGAGAAGAAGCAGATCTAGATCTTCAGGGCGTTTCATCTTTGTCTGTTTAGATCTAGATCTTCGTCCACGCCTCCAGATCGAATAGTGGCGGTGTCGGCCTTTACAAATCTGAGAAGGCGGAGAGAGGACGAGAGGAGCCATGGGAGAGATCGAAGCTCTCAGGGCGCGAGATAGAGCTCGCCATGCCCGAATCTCTTCTTCGTTTTGCAAATCTGTATGGTTATTAGCTGGGGCTTTTAGAAATTCTGCCGTTAGCTTTGCAGTGCAGAAGGAGTTCTTCTGTTGGTGCTTGTTTGGTGATTGAGTTTTTTTTTTTTTTGAATTGGAATTTTGGATTGATACGGATTAATAGCTTTGAAATTTCTGGATCTTTGATTGGTAATTTGTTGGCTACCTTTGCAATTTGTGTGGTGCGTAACCACTGTTGATTAAGTTAGTAACTTTGATCTATTAGACCTTATCTTGTGTTCTCTAGCATTTTCAATTTCTTCTGTTAGGGATCCATTTGAGTGATGTCTTGTGGGTTGCTTGCAACTCGTGTACTGACTGGTCTGATAAGAGTGGTTTTATTAATTATAGAATATAGTGTCACTATTAATAAGAGTGGTGACACTGTTCGTAGAGATTGTGTTTGATTACACTATATTTTTCATGAAATTATATGTTCTTTTTTATTTATTTTGGTCATATTGTATTTGATTACACTTTTTTTTAATTTTTCATGAAATTACACGTGTCACCAAGAGTGTCACCTCTAATAAGGGTGGTGACAGCGATAGGGTTGGTGGTGACAGTGATAGGGGTGGTGGTGACAGCGATAGAAGTGGTGACAGCGATAGGGTGGTGACAGTGATAGGAGTGGTGGTGACAACTATAGAAGTGGTTGTGACAGCGATAGGAGTGATGTTGACAGCGATAGGAGTGATGACAACGATAGGACGGTGACAACGACAAAGGTGGTGACAACAATATGGGTGCTGGTGACAGTGATAGGGGTGGTGGTGACAGCGATAGCGATAGGGGTGGTGGTGACAGCGATAGGAGTGGTGACAGCGATAGTGCGGTGATAGCGATAGTGTGGTGACATCGATAGAGGTGGTGACACCACTTTGAACATCATGGTGACACTATTTTTCTTTGATGACACGACTAATAACATACACTTGTGGTGACATCACTTTGAACATTTATGGTGACACTATTTTTCTTTGATGACACGACTAATAACACTTTGAACATTTGTGGTGACACTATTTTTCTTTGATGACACGACTAATAACACTTGACCATTATTTCCCTTGATATTGATACACTTGTGGTGACACCACTTTGAACATTTGTGGTGACACTATTTTTCTTTGATGACACGACTAATAACACTTTGTCCATTCTTTCCCTTGATACACTTGTGGTGACATCACTTTGAACATTTGTGGTGACACTATTTTTCTTTGATGACACGACTAATAACACTTTGACCATTCTTTCCCTTGATACACTTGTGGTGACACCACTTTGAACATTTGTGGTGACACTATTTTTCTTTGATGACACGACTAATAACATACACTTGTGGTGACACCACTTTGAACATTTATGGTGACACTATTTTTCTTTGATGACACGACTAATAACACTTTGAACATTTGTGGTGACACTATTTTTCTTTGATGACACGACTAATAACACTTGACCATTCTTTCCCTTGATACACTTGCGGTGACACAACTTTGAACATTTGTGGTGACACTATTTTTCTTTGATGACACGACTAATAACACTTTGAACATTTGTGGCGACACTATTTTTCTTTGATGATAAGACTAATAATACTTTACCATTCTTTCCCTTGATACACTTGTGGTGACACCACTTTGAACATTTGTGGTGACACTATTTTTCTTTGATGACACGACTAATAACACTTGACCATTCTTTCCATTGATACACTCGTGGTGACAACACTTTGAACATTTGTGGTGACACTATTTTTCTTTGATGACACGACTATTAACACTTTGAACATTTGTGGTGACACTATTTTTCTTTGATGACACGACTAATAACACTTGACCATTATTTCCCTTGATACACTTGTGTCAGCAACAAATTTTAAACATTCACTAATACACCATAAGATTAAAAAAGAATATATATAATATCGTTTTAATCAAACAAAATAGTTAGTTTTAGTTATTGCCTATGCAAATTGCAAGTTGCCCACACCATTGTTCTCCATTAACCAATTAATAAACTCTTTGAGCAAAATAAAGTTAGCAAGTCAAGTTTCAATTTAAATAGCACACATTAAATCCAAAATCAATTAATGAACATTTTGAGCAAAATCAAGGTATAGGCAGCCTCTCTATCTAGTTGTTACATTGATCAACACCACTCTTATCAGCAGTTGGCCTCCAATTAATAATCTCATTGCAGCAACCAATTCCAGCAATAGGCCACATTCCATACCGAAAACCACTCGTTTTCCTCTCTTCGTAGAAATTGTGCACTGAATTGGATCAACCGACAAAGAATCTGAAAGCAAGAGGCTAAATCGTTGTTGAACTCTAGAAAACGGTATCCGCTGTCTTTGCATCCAATCCACTGCAACCCCTTCCCATCCCTCCCAACTCTCAACTGCCAACCCCAACAATGGCGATGAGCTGATTCAGTCAGATCTCCCGTTTCCCTCCCATGAATCAGAGCGCTTGATGACGCCGAAAGGGAGGAGCTCGACGGATCAACAACAATGTGTAGTACCCCACTGGGGAGAAAAGCCCAAGAGGAGACTCTATTCTCGGTATTCAGCCAATCACTTAGACTGGCTTGAGCTAAGTGGTATGTTAAGGCCTTTGAAGCAGTGCCATATGTTGAATATTCTATTGATTCAATCCAGTTTAGGCAAGTCCCCACAGTTGATTCGTGCTAACTCCTAGCAGCGCTTATGTAGGATCTGTGTGACAAGCAACCTTACTAATAAGGAGGCCTTTTCTTTGGTTATGCTTTTTTGAAGTGAGGAGAGGCAGTGATGTTAGATACGGTGTTGGATGCAGCAGAGAGGCAGAGTCGGAGGTCGGCTGACGGAGAGAAGGTGAGGCGATGGGGATCGATGACGCAGTTCCAGGAGAGCCTGAGTCAAATCGAATCGGTTGGGTTCGAAGGGGATTGTGTTCGAGATGCCCAGAGGGCATTTGCTGCTGTCATTGTTTCGATTTAAAGAGGAGGAAGAACAAGCGTGAAAAAGAGAATAAAAAGAGATAGGGGTAAAAATGTCAATTTAGGACATTTTGCAAAAGCCATTATGAAAATGGACATTTTGCAAAACAGCCCCCTTATTTTGAACGGTTACCAAAAAAATCCATAGTAAAAAGTAAGTTAAGGGCTCGGGTCCGGACTCACGAATGGATGTGCAAATAATTAAAAGTTGGAATGATGCCCTTAAGCTGATATGGCAGAGGAAAAGTAAGTTAAGGGTTCGGGTGTTAAGGGCCTCAAGGTCCACGAGTGTTCATGCTCTTAAGCCTTGGGTTATAACAATGTCTTACGCTGCGCGCTACTCGTGCATCATATACCTAGTCTATTAATATTACTAATTCTGCTAGCATTTTGCTGACGTGTCACGCCCACAATTAAAGTTGAATTTTTTATTCAAATGAGATTTTCTTATTGGTCAATATTATTATGGAAACTTTAAAATATTTGTTTCCTATTTTAAATATGAATTGAATCCAGTCCCCTTTTTTTTCCGGTTATATTGCCGTAAATATTGAGACATGTTTCCATTTTTTTTCCCGATTGCAATATATCTATTAATATTACTAATTCAACTTTAATTGTGGGCGTGACACGTCAGCAAAATGATAGCAGAATTAGTAATATTAACTAGTGTAATACCCGTGCCTTGAAGGCACGGGAGCTTGATCCATTTTAATTTGAACATCATTTTATATATCTATATAATACTATATATATATATATATATATATATATATATATATATATATATATATATATATATATATATATATATATATATATATATATATACGTGTTTACAACAAAAATATGTATAAAATATTTTTTTATAATTTATAAATTAGTTGGAAAGAGATACGATACAAATTTTGAAAATGATTTAATAAGGTAAAGTAGTAATAATACTCAAACACACCATCTAATATAATTTGAAATAAATATATAATTATTATCATTAGCATAGATCTAAAAAAGTAAAATATAAGCTCCCGTACAAATATTAAAAAATCATAAGCACATGATTGTGTGAATAATTTTGAAGTTAAATATGTAGATGTACATAACTTATTGATTATTTTCATGAGAAAGATGGTTAGAAAGATAAAGAAATTAACAGTGAAAATAAAGGTAAGATGGTAAAAAAAAGATCCTTAAAGGTAGAAAAGTGATCTAAGAAGCCTCATCAAGATGTAAAATAAGTACTAGTAATGCTTGTGAGTCTTAAAATATTATTTATTTTTCGATAGTCATTTAAGATGTCTAAAATAATTAAATTATAAAATAACACTTATTTGGCTCTAATTGATTTTTATAATTAATTTTTGAAATCGAATATTTACAAATTGATTATTACATGTTCGTTGTATGTAGACATTGTGGGGAATATTGCAATTGGTTAAAAATGATAAATCAACAATTTCAATATCCAAGAATAAAATCAGCCAAAAATTGACGAATGTTCAATGTACGTAGACGATTAAAATAGATCACAAATTGATATACAACATATTAAATTAAATAATATTTTAGTATAAAAATAGGAAACAAATATGTTTAAAATAGGAAACAGATATTTTAAAATTTCAGCAATAATATTGACCAATAAGAAAATACCATTTGAATAAAAAATTTCAGCAATAACTGATGTGTCATGCTCACAATTAAACTTGAATTTTTTATTCAAATGGTATTTTCTTATTGGTCAATATTATTGCTGAAATTTTGTCTACGGTTTCCACCATTGATTGATGAAGCTCATTTGAGCTCTGTTCTTGCTTCGACCGATGCCTCGCATGGTGACGGAACATCCGGGGCTCGATCATGCGATCCTTTCACTAAACTTGCGTCCCAAACACATTTGTTGACGTTCGAGCGGTAAGAATGACTCTCGGAGCAGAGTAAAAGCAAGGATTCGTAGACAGATCTTGCTTGAAAATCGCGACTACTTTCCACGGATGATTTAAAGCAGAGGTCTGTGATTATTCGCGGATGAAGAAGCTGTTCGATTACAGGGAGGCTTAGCACCTCCTCAATTTATACCACAATGGAAACAGGCTGACCCAATACTGATGAGCCCAAACCCAAAATCAAAATGCATTTATTTGGTCAACCCGGACCATCTCCCTGGTCTAGATCTCCGCGTCGGTTTCGAGCGACAGTTGAAACAACATACTGATGTGCTTGCGAGGGGGATGTGGATCTTTCACCCGTCCCGATCTGACGCACGCGAGTGATTAGCTTCAACTAAATCGAAAAGCCGCGACGAATTCGGCCTAACTAACCCAACGCTGACCTTTTGATCGACAGCTCGAGGCCTCGCGAGATTCTGTTTTCGCAATAGCGAAACTGATCGTTAGCGGCCAAAGAAGAACATCGAGTCACCTTCACTTATCGTTTGGGCCATCGGATGATCTGGTCAAGGCTGCTCTTAGTCGACCGTACGCGGATGAAGGGTGTCGGGCTGCCTTCACTTGTTGTTTGAGCCATCCGAGCAATTGGGCGCTCTAACCAAAGCTGATGCCAGTCGCCTTCACAAAGGATTGAATATTTTTCTCCTCTCAGGCCAAAATTCACTCAGTTAAAATCCCGATGCTAATGAAATTCGAAAACAGAGGTTTCGGACGCGTTCGCGAGCAAAAAGGATGTCAATATTGTGGGGCGCGAACAAAATCACAACTATTTTTATGGCATGGTTAGTGGAACATGTATACATTCTTCCAAGGGGCTATATAGTATTGAGGATGCTCAAGGAGCACGGCATGGCTCGGCTTCTTCGGTGATGTCCTGGCCGGCGTCACTTCTCATCTTTTGAAAAGAGAGGGCAAGTCCTATGCATAGAAAATGGAGGTATAGGCACGCCCCTTTTATTTTTCAAACCTCTCGAATGCACATCGAAAAGGTATTGTTTGGACTGCACCCTATAATTTGATGCACTTTAGTTCATTTCCATGACTAAAGCATGAGCGGTTGGAGTCAACACCTTAGAATATGAATCATGCATTCAAATAGCCGAATTCGATACTTGGAGTTTGGGATGTGTATTTGAACAGTCTGATAATAAAATGAGCCCCTCGATGCTAGGAGCGAGCTCAGGGCATCCGTTAAGGTAAAACAGTCGCCTATTTTTACCTTAAATTGGGATAAATTATAATAAAAGAAGAGATACGGTGGTGGATACACAAAGGGATATGTGATTGTTCTTATGAAAGAGTTGTAGAATTTTGTAATACAGCCGCTGATGGTATTCGCTTGAGGTTCAAGTTACATGTGAATTCATTGCTAATTTGAATAAGGTGTGGTGTGATGTTTGAAGGCAAATTGATACTTGATGATTCATTTGCTGTCATGAATCTTGCAATGTTTGTTCATCAAAGTGCCGCCATAAATCTTGCCCAATTAAACTGTCTATTTGAAGTCAGGTTTAGTTGGAAAAATGGTTTATTCAGTTCAAAGGCTTAGTCACAACACTCGAAGTGCTACCGAAGCCTACCATCTACAAGCCTCCATTGAAGATTTTATTGAGTCTCAGGACACTGGAGCTTGCTCCGCGTAGGTCCCCCGCTTGTAGCTTGATGAGCTCGCGGAGATAACTCTTAAGTGAGTATAAACTAAGTCCCTCTCGAGTGACGGAGGGCCTCCTCTTGTAGCTTGATGAGCTCGCGGAGATAACTCTAAGTCTCTCCTGAACGAGGGGTATGAATGAAAAACAGGTGCATACGATGCATCATTATCGAACCCCAGTTTAGTCACGACTTAACTGAAATTCGAGGAGCTGTAATGATGCCCGAAATATAAATAATAATATTCTCAAATATCATAAATAAATAAGGTTCCCCGCTATATAAATAGAACCTTATAAACATTAAAATGGGCGAGTATGAGTCAATATAGAGACTCAAGACGTCCAAGGACGATAAACCGTCCGCGACTCCCACATGCATGCCAGGACACATGTCGTTCATGCCCCCCTCCCACATGTCATGAGGCATGTGACATTTGGCCATGTTTGGCCACCATGTTAAAACACACACTTACACTATAAATACATGAGAAGGGGTACGGAGGAAAGGGTTGGTTCCCATTATATCCCTAGGGGCATAGGCCGAGAATAAGGAGATGTACAAGCCTATCTGAGCGGGTTCGTCTCGACTCGGTAAGGAGCCGACACTTGGTGAGATCATCGCCCAAAAAGTGGAACGAGCCAAGCACTAGGTCCGACGGCACAGGTGGAGGCCCCCATTTAGGGTAGACAATTGCAGGAGGGGGGCTTCGGGTAAGACCGTCGACCAACTGAAAATCGACACGCGGTTCTCCTCCCCCACGGGAACGTGGAAGGAGGTTCACTTTTTAAATGTGGTTTCGTCAAAATTATTTTCAAAATTTGTATCGTATCTCTTTCCAACTAATTTATAAATTATAAAAAATACTTTATACATATTTTTTTTTTGTAAACACACACACACACACACATTTATAAATTATAAAAAATACTTTATACATATTTTTTTTTTGTAAAAACATACACACACACACAAATATAGTATTATATAGATATATAAAATGATGTTCAAATTAAAATAAATCAAGCTCCCGTGCCTTCAAGGCACGGGTATTACACTAGTATAAAAACTAAATTACATTTTTACACACTTTGTGAATGTTAATTATTTGCACATGTAAAGTTAGTTTTAAAGATATTTATTTATCAACGGATGATATGATCTTCTAATCCTCATTCCCCAATGTCAATTTGTGTAGAGCTGGCAATACCAAGGATGAAATTTTACTATGGATATGCGATCGACTCAATTATTAAAAGAATAATTTTATAAAATGAATAATAAAAGTTTTTTTTTTTGCTAAGTGTCCATTTTCTACAAGGCTTTTTGCAAAATATCCACTTTTATTTCTCATTTTGCAAAATGTCCTAATATTACATTGACTTTGACCGGTCAATGGCTTTGGTGACACATGTCACCACCACTCATATTGCTGTCACCACCCTTATTGTTGTCACCACCTCTATCGCTGTCACCGCCCTAGCGCTGTCACCACTCTTGTCGCTGTCACCACCACTCCTATCGATGTCACCACCACCCTTATCACTGTGGTGACACCTTTATTTTTTTATTAGATGATTGCAGTGACACTGTCGGTGGTGACACATACAATAGCAACTTTCTTTGGTGACAGATTTGTTGTTCGAATTTTTTTTACAGAATCATTGTCACCACCCTTATTAGAGATGACACTCTTGGTGACATATGTAATTTCATGGAAAAAAATAGTGTAATCGCATGCAATATCACTGTCATCATTGATGTCACCACTTTTGTTTTTAAAGTTTTTTTTAAACGGGATCACCGTCACCACCATTATCGATCAAACACAATATGACCAAAATAAATAAATAAACATAGAATTTTACAAAAAAATAGTGTAATCACACGCAATATCGCCGAAAAATATTGTAATCATACTAAGAATGAATTAAACATCGAAAAAGAAATTAACCTGAAATTAAGAAATCGAAGATGAAATCACATGGAAAAATTGATTGGAACTTTCAAAGGAAATAATAAAAGAATATTTATATAAGGTCTTGGAAACATAGGTATAAGATGAGATAGGTAGATGGAAGAAATAGGATGGAAATTCACTGGTGTCCTCATGTGAAAGAGTGAACCTGTCATCTGTACGTTAAAGCCTTGACAAACAACTTATGAAGTCATTCCATTTGCAAGCCATATAGCAAATGCTATAGCAACTTAGCAAATGCAGTAGCCCTTTTCCACACAAATAAGATCCATGATATGCTCGATGATTGTGCTGCCACTGTTCAGAATATATGAAAAACATTAAGAGTTTCAGAAACAATGATGAATGCAACAACAATGTGATTAAATGGTCTACTGATATGCATAGTATTCAATAATATAAACTCATTAAGTTGTAAAATATACATGCTCCAAGACCATGGTCAATGGATGGTCAACAATATGAACTCGTCTTTGCCGACTAAAGCTTCGTCCTCATCAGGCGTCTGAGCCTCCGAAACAACGTTGTCAGCCACCGCTTTCGCAGAGGGCGAGGGTTTGTCGAGCAATTCGAGCTCTTCAGTGCCCAATTCCCGAGCGCTGCCATTGGAGAGCTCCTCGGCAAGCTCGAGAGCCTTCGAAACGGCGTCGTTGGAGGAGCGGCTACGAACAACAAATTGAAGCCAATGAATACACAAAAAGATTTAATTTAGATTAAGAAACTGGGAACAACAATTTGAAGATCTGACCAGATCGATCGCTGTCAGCTCTCATCCTCTTCACTCTCGCCGTTCAGATCCATTTCGCTGATGTCGATCCTGGAGCCTACGAAGACGAGGACGAGGTCGGATGTTGTGATTGTCAGCCTTGCGAAGAAGAGGAGGATGAGGATGGGGTGTTCTGGTATTATAGAGGACAGCGGCAGGGCTGATGTTGCGGAGCCTTGTAGATCTCCGCAATTAGGATCTGAATCGAAGCCGAGAAGACTGAATCGAAGCCGAGAGGAGCTTCATTTATTCATCAACCTCTAGAAGACTGAATCGAAGCCGAGAGGAGATCAGTTGCGGATGACAGCGCCAGGGCGAAGAGGAGGAGGCGGATCTCAACCTAGCTCTCTTCGTCCTCGCCGCCATATCCGAATATCTGTCAATCTGCGATTTGAACCTGCGATCTGAGAATTCAGACAAATCTCTGTGAATCTGCTATCAGAATCTCCGTTTCAACCGTGAAAATCGACAAAATCGCAGATATGAATCTCTGATTTGAATCTCCATTTCGATCCGGCCGCAACTCCGATCCAAAGGTCTCCATGCCTCGATTCCGAACGGAGGCAGCGATGATGGCCGCGACTCCGATCAAGAGGTCTCCATGGCTCCCCTTCCGATGTGTAATCAGACGATCGTTTTCTCGCCTCCCTCTCTCAGATCTGTGGGAACTCTATGGAGAAGGTGAGGCGGCTATGTATCTAAACAAGGTTAAGTAATAACAAGGGTAAAATGGGGTTTTCAAAAAATTTGAGGACATTTTACAAAAACTAATTAAGTGGACATTTTGCAAAAAAGGGTTTGTTAAAATGGAATTTTAGAAAAACATATTGGTTATTTCATGTATGCCGACAAAATATAAACATTTTGTTTATTATTAATGTACACTTCTTTATTATAGTCAAAATTACACTCCCTCCGTTAATTAAAACTTGACGTTTTACTATTAATGTACGCTTTTTTAGGTGTTAAAACTATACAAAATATTAACTTTTTTAATAATTTTTTTTAATAGTTTCATACTTGTTACAATTAAGTATGAATGTATAAAAACAAATGTACAAATTATGTTAATATTTTATATAGTTTTTATCATTTTAAAAAAGCGTGCATGAATAGTAAACGACAAGTTTTAATTCACAGATGGAGTATAAAATATCAAGTTTTTAAAATAATTTTTTTAAATCATTTCATACATTTTACTAAAAAGTATTTCATTTGTCTCAAAATATAGGTCATTTGACTTTTAGACATGTTTTTTAAGAAGTTAAAAACTCCATAAAATATTAAATTTTATATTAATTTTTTCAAATAATGAAATAATTATTAATAATTTCAAATTTTAAGAAAAGATAATATGTTATAAAGGCTTTAGTTTTTTTTTAAAAAGCGTGTTGAATAGTCAAACGACTTATATTTTGTGACGAGTGAATTATTGAATTATTTTTAAAAATTAATTAACAACTAATAATATTCAATTATTTTTAAAAATAACTAGTTGTTTTCTCGTGTGCAGAAACGTTGTATGAATCATTTTATATGATGTTGAAAGTTGATACTGCATAGAAGCTTATATTCCCTTCTTTCTTAGCATGCACTTCCAGTTGCAGATGAGGAATTGTGATATGCTACTTATATTGGCTACTTGACAGTACGAAACTTGCTCTCTCTGCAAAGCTTTCCCCTGCTTAAAGAGGGCAAGTTTGGAGCATAAATTATTGTATAATCGTTAGGCTCACATGTTAGTCCTAGTTCAAGTGCAAAGCATTAGATTTCACAGGATATGAAGCAACTTGTTTTTTTGTTCCAATCTGTGTTCATGACTGGAAATCTTGCTGCTCAAGTACTAAACCATTATCCCTATATGCACTGCCATGCACTTCTGCATCGAGCTATCAAGGGTCCAGTTGTGTGATTGATGCTTCATTCATTGAGTGAAACAACTTGCTCTTTGACTGATCAGATCTAACTGACTCTCCTGGCACACTTTTCGGCATTCGAGGCACAAAAAAAATTCGGCGGTTGGGGGTCTGGCAAAGTGTGGAAAAAGGAGCTGTTGAGCATATGGACTATTGCTGCCATAGTAGGCCTTTTATCAACATCCTTTTGGATGCATAACAATCCTATATGAATGCACCATCTCGCTTCATTGGAAGAAAGTGTTGATATATCCTTCAGCGTCGAATCCATTATCAACAAAGGTGTAACCTCTGCCCAATTATTCCAAGCCTACAGATCCAGTATCAATGGGTACATCAGTTTCATTAGAACCGTACATCACAATATATTCTCAAGTATGTAAAACCTGAAAAATAAGCATGTTTTTTTACTCCCATAGCTTGGAAGGTCTTCGGCTAATCCACAGGATTAGCTGGAAAGAGCTGTTTTTCTGGACATGACAGTTTGTTACTAATTAATACTTTGTATCATTGTTAGCTTCTTCATAAACTCCCATGTTACTTTGAAAGTGTTTAACATCCAAAAGATGTCCTTATAATGAGGGGAGGATGAATTCCCTAATACAAAGCATTTGTCTCGTTCCCTACCTTAATTCAGTTGTATCAGGGGATTTTCATAAGCTCTTTATCTTTTTCATTGACACCTTCAAGTTCTCTACCTTATCCTAGAGTCCTGATTCTCTATATAGATTCAACCGGTGAACAAAAGGCATTACTTTTAACCGATTCCATCTTAGACAGATTTTAGTTTGCCAATTTGTCAAGCTCAAGGTTGCGATGAGCGGAACAAGGACCTCGCTCTTTTCCTCCCCTTTCTGCTACAGCTCCACAGATTAAGTTCGGGTCAAAGCTTCGACCCCAAAAGCATTGTCTTCATAAACCCGTTCACACAGGGGGGTGATAGAAGGATATCGGGTGTTTGCCGACCTTGAAACCCTGTCCCTATGGTATTGTAAATGTAATTTGATTAAAAAAGGTAAAGTGCATTAAGATAATTAATTAAGGAATAACACACAAACATTCCAAAAAGCTTATAATTATGCTGCAAATGACAACTATAAGAAATGCTTGCAAAACCAAATAAATATATCCCACTATGAATAAATTCCTTATTGATATCACCTAGTTTATAGCTTAAGTTCTGACCTCACTCTTTTCTGACCATATTTTGGTGTTGAGCAGTAGCAATGGTAAGAAATAAGTCTTTCTTCACATATTTGTACACAATACCAATACTATTACCATTTTGCTGGCAAGAAATACTGTCACATATTGTTTTATAAGAAATTACCGTAGTCATTAAAAGCTACAGTTGAAAACAATACCCCCATTCCTAGATATCATTTCTTTATAATATCTGCAACAACATATCATAGTCAAAGACTCAAAGGAAGCACATAAACTTTGTAATAAAATAAAGTCATTAACCAAAGTAGACCAGCAACAAGTATCACAAATAAACCTAGTGAATGACAGATGATGTATTATCAAACGTCCTCATCTTTATTTCTATAGCTAGAATCAATGCATACTTGAGACCGTTCAAAGTGAAGGTAATGCATATTCACTACCATAATAGCACCTTTGAAATTTATTCAAATTCAAACCCACATGAATCAATTACATGACTTATAAGTTACACGTTACAACACACCTAATTTCAACTATCTAACCTCAATTTGTTCAAATTAGCACCATCTCTAATTCGAAAGAACAAGAAAATGCAATTCAATCTTAAATATGAGCGTTGCCAAAGCATCCAATTATAACTGATTCTCAATAGATCAATATATGAACAGACCACTATATGATCAAGAAAACATGAATCAAACAATCAATTTAAAAATAAAAACTAAATAAGTAATACTTAAAAGGAGGAAAACGAGCAAAAACCAGCAACTTCCAGAAAGCATAAAATCGACCAGAGAAAGATAGAAGTTCAAAACTCAATCGGTAAAAAGCCAAAACCCTAAATTCCATTCCTATATTTTGAAATTTAATTGCCCATTACTTAAAACAAACTAACCCTAAATTTGAAATTTCCATCCAATCAAATCCCCAAATTCAAACACCTAAACCCTAAATTACTGAAATTGTAAAAGAAAATTCGAAGAGATACCTTCTGTTGGGCGAAAAAACATCAGTCAGCGCCGCCCTCCTCACACCTCACTGGCTCACCAGTCACCACCGACTTCGTTAACTGAATAATAGGTGATTGTATTTGGTTTGTATTTGGTCTTCGTTGAAAGAGAATAAGGGTCGAACAGTTTAATTTAAGGGGATTCTCCCGTTGAGAGTTGAATAGAGAGGCATCCATCATCGAAAAAATCGAGAGCCTGGAGGAGAAGGTTGTGACGGAAGCAGAAAGGACCAAGCGAAAGGACAGAGATGGCTTGGGTGGGAAAACCAGAGAGGCGAGAGAGAGAAGGGAGTTGAGAACTTGAGAGAGATTGCGAGAACCGAGACGTCGAGATTGCACCAGAAGAAACACTGGTAGTGGCAATTTAGCAATTATAAAAACTCATTGCCTAAGATGGAGGGTAATATGGTAACTCAACTTTGTGGCTCATTGCCGCTTTTATATATAGATAGATGTAGTATTTTAAACGGAGTATAGTTTTACTGTTGTTAAAAAAGCATGCTTGACTACAACATATTTTACGGAAAGGTGTAGCGTCCTTGTGAATGGATCTGTGGGCCAAATCAGCTCAAGGAGTAGGCCATTTTTCAACTAAAAAACAAACCATAGTTCTCAATTTCATATAGCACAAAAGAAGCCCAGTAAACTACAAATACATCAACCATCCGTTGTTGTTTAACTTGTTACAAACTCGAGTGAATCCGAGGGAAAAATGCACAAAAGACAAGACGGCGACTCAATCAAATAGCATGCCATTTCATTACAAGTGGCATGCCAATTCCATACAAGTGGCTGTGAACGGCTTGCCACCAACACCAACAACAAGACACCACCAAACAGATACACTTTCAAAGATTTCATCATTGTCTACTTTGTTCAATTACAAATTATTGGAGTTTTCACTTTGTGGCAAAGCAAAATATCTTGAATTGGAGGGGGGAAATAACAGTGTGGATTCACCAAATATTGAAAATTTTCAATTTGCAATATCTAGAATTATTGATAAAAAAAAAAAAAACAGGATTTGGGAAAGAGGTGCAATGCTTGTGACTAGCAACAAACAACCAAATGTTTCTGAGATGAAGGCAGTGGTGGTGTCCATGGAGAGATACTGAGATGAGATCACAGAGGCCCTGGGAATGTTCCATTGTCCCTCTGCTCATTCCATCGCTCAACCTGTCATGATCAGCCAAACGAAAAGATCGGTTATAGTGTAGCAGTTCAAATGGCTTAATCAAACAAAAAAATTCCCTTCTATGCAGGTTGTGTTTGGGTCTCTCAGAGACACCCTCCCTCAACTAGGTCAGGGGAGAGAGTGCACATATCTCAACCCCCAAAACCCTGTTTCATTGTAGGACATAACAGGATGAGGTTGGTTGTTGTTGATTCAGAATTTTTATGAACCGAAATCGTAGACTTAAATGCATATTACCAACACTCATAACTCTAGGGGTTGGGTGGGCTCAGGTCCTTCGTTCTTGGGTCAGGTGACTCAGGTCATTTTGGATTACAATTGAGTCTGGTCAGATCAAGTCCTTGGGCAAAACATAGTTTGGCAGCTCTATATGTACAGTTTTGTTCAGTAGATTATTGACACGGGAAGGGAAAGGAAGGGGTGGGAATTGCTCTAATTTTGGTACCTAAGCCTAAGAGTTTGGCTAGATTTGACCACAGTTCAAATATTTACACCCCCTTGCAATATACTGTACAATACAGGCAAAAGAAAACCCATGCAAACCTCAATTCTGGTTTCCAGTATATACTGACATGATGAATAAATGCGAAGGCATCAAATCTAGAGAACATTTAAAAAATAATGGACATATCTATGCTTGCGATTGCTAATTTTATTTTCCATCAATAAGCCAACAAACTAGATAGAATGCTTTATATCAATTTTCTTAAAAATATAAATGCTCGAAGAAGGATCCATGACCTTATGTAAGCCCAGTGCACATTCAGGTAAACCAATAAGTGCAATGGAATGTCGGTTGGCAAAGATATAGGACATATATTCAACAATTATTTCTGGTGTCAAAAACTCAATGGTTAAAGAACTCACCCATTCACCAGGACACAGAGCACGATAGTAATGGGCAAACTTTGCACACTCATTTGTCTCTTCGCCCTTTGCAGCAACACACCTGTATTCACATGATATATTTAGCGAACTCGAAGTATGCTCACTTCATATCAATATACAAACCCCATAGATATGTCTCAAAATATAACCACAAACTCAAATCCTCAAATGCATACCTGTGGAATTCTACGTAGCGAGTGAAACAGTGCCTTGTTTGATTAGTAGTGGGAAATCGAAAATCCGCTGGTGCAGTTTTCAGCTCAATCTGAAAGACACGCCACATGAGGGAAAATGTGGATTTAAATTAAACTAATAAGCAAAGCAGCTTATCTCTGCAGTGATTTTTTTTTATCATCCATTCTTCTTATCTACAGAAATGAGAAATGTTTCTCATTCATTGAAAGATAATTATGTCTTTCACAACTTGAATGACAGAGCTTAAGCAATTAGGAGACATGGGAAGTTGGTTTCACACAGCTGTTGCATTTATGAAAAATCTGGGGGAAAGAACATTGACAAAACTAAGGAATCAGGGGAAAAGAAAATTGGAAAAACCAAGGCAGGCACCATTCATTGTTTAGAAGAGGCAATCGGTCCCTAAAACTAAGACCAGGCTTTTCAGGGCACTTGCTAACAAAGCTAATGCTTGCGACAAGGGTTTCATACTAAGGCACCCAGTTACTACTCACTCCACAAGTGTTGCACAGTGTAAGAGCAACAACATTGAAATCTTAGACAATATTCCTCTTTGCTGATCTAGGGAAGCAAAGTATGTTTGGAAATAATCCTAAATGCTTCATCAACAAAATGGAAGAACTATTTTTTTTTTTTAAAAAAAAAGTCAAGTCACTCACCAGCAATTAGTGAGCTCAACACTGAAAATCATATTGTACGGTACATGATGAATTTGCCCCAAGTATAAAGTTCATCTTCACATCTGTGCAAGTTGAAGATTTCTATTGGGTAAATTTGAAACCCAGTTCCTAAACTTTCCCTTTTCCTACGATGGTCCCTAACCTTTAGGATTTCCTATTTAAGTCCTCGAGTTTAAACGGTTTTGGTCAAAAGCATTCCTACCATCAATTAGGGGCTCAATTAGATATTCCATTGTTGAGGTGGATAACACATATTTATCACACCATCTATTTTTATATGAGTTGGAACAAGGGAGCATCATAGGGGAAAGCAGTGTTTGAAATAGCTAGAGGCAAAGAAAGTCGATGGGATTAGCCTAGCGCTATAGCGCGCCTTAGAGGTAAAGGTGGTCACCTTTCCATAAATCATGTAAAAACACTTAAAACTTTTGTTACTTTCAAATTTAATAGTATAAAATATGTTCATGATGAAATAAAACCAAATTGAAAACCTAATAATATAATAAAACGAAGTCCAAAGCATCATATTCACTAAATGCAAGTCAAAACCATAAGAGATTAAAGAAAAGTAAGACTTGAAGTGGAATGGGGTGGAATGTGGATGGTTAGGAAATGGGTCAAATGAAATCATCAAGGTCATTTGCATCTTCTTCCGCAATATCGAGACAAGGAACGAAGTCCCAATCACCTTCATCGACAGACTTGTATTGGGTTTGTGAGCAACTCCAGGAAGAGGAGAAGGATAGAGAATGGAGAGAAGTAGAATGTGAGGTGTGGGTGAAGAAGGTAGGAATCAGACGTGTATAGGAATTAAGGAGGGTTCATTAGATTTATTGAAAAAGGGAAAGGATAAATAATGAAATATAGAAAATAAAATCTTCAAATTTTGTTCAAATATATTTTCCAAAAACAAAAAGATATGAAAAGATTTTATAATTAAAACAAATGGAAGGTCATTGAGCTAGATAAATAAATGAAATCAGAATCTGCAAAAAAAAATAGAAAAACAATAAAAAGCACGCTAGAGCGCGCCTCGAGGGCCTCTAGGCTGCCTTTCCCCTCCATAGGCGCCTTGGTCAAGGCAGACGCTAGGATCTTCAGAAGTTGCAATAGCGCGTTATATTAAAACGGGGGGGGGGGGGGGGGGGGGGGGGGGGGGAGTTAGGGATGGGGTAAGCAGTACCCTACAATATAGCTCGTGTCATTGAGGTAAAACCCAGCTGTGGTAGAATGTTTCAACCACATAGTATGCCAGTCCATCAACTACAAAAATGTAAAACCGATCGCACTAAATGCTCTTTCATTTCATCGTGTGCAGTGGCGGAGCCTCAAGCTCAGCAATGAGGAGTCGAACATTACTACAAGAAAATTAATAATTTTGTTTTAAGTTTTAGAACCCAAGCAACCCAGGAGGGTCACCCGCATGCCTAAACAACCAACTAATCGGATTAATTGAATAAACCATTTAGGAATTTACATTAACTTTATTTGAATCGCCCTACCTAATCACTAATTAAATCAATTTAATTCTACCTATTGGGGAAAAACTTTCACAACCTTTACTTTAATTGAGATTTAACGGGATTATGAGTGGAGAGTACAAAGTGAGTGAAAGGGCTATCTCATTAATTCTTGAAAATTGTCTTCCCATAATTTTTTTTGTGGGGGACAGGGCCATGCGACATCACATCAAGAGGCCTCTTAGAATATCCAGTGTTGATGGTCATGGAAGGATATGGTTTTGTTAGATATTAAGAAATTAATATCTTACTTTTTCCATCCACCCAAAATATAATATGCATTAAGTTATTATCTCCTAGATTTTCTCTAAATCTATATCTATATATCTATCCCTATATCTATCTATATATCTATACTAGTTCAGTACCCGCATTGTGTGCGGGTTTTTTACTTTAAATAAATTTGATATTAAAACCCGTTTATTCAATTAATTAATTTCTTCCAATACTTTCTTCATTCGTAATTAACATAGAATTAAATGAAATTCTTGTAATATATACCTATATATTCTTTCTTTCTTTTAATTTAAATAAATTTTATATTAATGCACATTCTAAAATATATTAATATATTAAAACGAAATAACTTCTTGATTAAAAAAAAATGTGTTGTATGAATAATACTATAATTTAAAAAAAAAATTATACCTCTAAACAATTTGATCTTTTTTTATATAAATATAATATAAACTTTAGACAACTGATTTTTAAATTGTCTAAAAAGAAAATTGATAGAATATATGGGTAGATAAAAAAAATTTAATTGGGACCATATACATAGATTGGATAGAGATTGAGTTTAGTAAATAATATTATATAAAAAAGATATAAAATAAATGGACGTATAATATATCTATATTTAACAAAATTGGATAAACTCGTGTAAAATATACTCATATCTAATGAAAATGGATAAAGTTATTTAATTAGTACGTATGACCATGGAATATATTGATAAAGTTATTATTTTCTTAAAATATGTTCACATATAGCGAAAAATGAAAATAGGTAAAATCTTATTTTATATAATAGTCATTAAAATTAGTTAATATCTTCTAAAAATATATCTCTGTCTAATCAAATTTTGTCTTATGCACATATAGATATATTGATTAAATAGAGTTAGAATAAAAATCTATCCATATCTAATCAAATTGGGTCAAATTTTATCTTGTGCATATATAGATATATTGATTAAATAGAGATTGAATAAATTTTTATCTTATGCATACATTGATTATATATAGATATATTGATTAAATAGAGTTAGAATAAATTTTTATCTTATTCATATATTGATTATTTCAAAAATTTGTGATTGGTTCATACGACTACGATTAAAGAAAAGCCGTCATGTGTCTTATACGACTTCTCCTTTATTATATATAATTGATTGATATCTATATCTATATAAACTATTAAAACAGAAGAGCATAATGTTAATGTGTCTTTCTTATCTTCACTTTAGGCATTTCGACCAATTACATTTGTTTTTTTGTTTTTTTGTTTTAAATCTTTTTTCTTTCATTTTTAAATTATTTTTTTCTCTCCTCTCATATCACATTACAACCAATTGATCTAAGTGCACTTTTTTATTTAGCTCAATTTTTCTAATTCCATTATGTTTGTTTTATTTCGTTTGATCTAATTTTATTTTTTCTCGACGATAGGGATGTCGAATATTTTGGTATCTTATGTCTGGGTTTCTTTCGCAGCACCACTATTGAAGAACACATACGGTTAAGGCAATAATTTCATTTATTTTGTTTCAATTCAAATTTACCAACAATCTAAATGATTGTAGTTAATTTCAATAAACATTTTATATTGTAATTTTTACCCACAATTATTGCCATTTGTTAATTCGTACAATTATTATGTATCTATTGAAGATAAGTTTTTTTTATTTAAACGCGTCATGGCGTGGGGATAGCACTAGTAACATATTAAGGGAAAAGAATGACTAACTCACTATTTATGAGGATCAGGTCTTTTCTTTTTGATATTCATAAAAACCACTACAGAGAATCACAATTATCTACCTAGAGAATTCGCTAATGGATAGTGCGTTGATACCTTTAATGTTCCACTTGGTGATCGTTATCCCAAAGGCAAAGGATCCAATATTTATGCTACATTAATTCTCGGGGAATCATGTGGTATAACTTAATAATCTGAGAATTAGTGTAGTGGAAGTCTTTTCTAGAAAATATCCACCAAGTGGAAGACTAGTGTTAGGAATTGAGATATAGGGATATTAAGTGTAATTGTTAGAAAGTTGGGCTTGGGAACATAAATACCTATCTTAGGGTATTGTACGGGTATCTTGAATCAATGAATGAAATCCAGTTTCTATCGTCTCCTACCTCTCGCTCTCTCTCTCCCTAATCTCTCTTCCATCTCTTACCTTTCTCTCCAAATCAATGGCTTCCATGGCAAGGTCCTAACAACTAGATGTGTCAACGAGTAATCAACACAATAGCCTACACGCTATGAAAGAGTTCTCTCTGTGGAGAATTGTGGTTTGTTGCAAGGACATCGAAAAGAGAATAGCTAAAGGGTCAGTCTCATCCTTTCTCTTAGGCCTCATTTGGTTGGCAACCCAAAACCCATGGAGTATAAAATCACAAGAAGTGAGAGAAATGTATGTGTTTGGTTGAGATTTTTGAAATAGGTTAAATTTCTCTAATTTAGAGGAAGTTCACTTACCTGGTTCCTAGCTAAGTCTAACTTCCAACCTTTGGAAATTTCCAATTCCCCAATTAAATTCTCTAAAATAAAAAATCAACCAAATAAAATTTCACAATTCCCATGAAATAAGACTTTAGGGAAATTCAATTCTCATGTAATAATTTCCTAGAAATTTCAATTCCCACCTTGAACCAAACGAGCCCTTGATATGCCATCATCATTCATCCCTAATCTAAATGGAAGATCTATAAGATAATAACTAAATGCATAAAAAAAATTGGGTGGAAATAAATAAGATATCCAACAGTTGAAACAGCTTCCCTGAAGTTCATAACCATTTCAGTTTAACAATCAGAAAGAAGTTTTTTTATAACAAGACGATTATCTTACAAAATAATTTTACATACACGAACACAAGAGGTAAAAGGCGCCACTTACATTTGCAGTACAACACTTAATCGACATTTACCCGCAGCAGAACTTAATTCACGGTCCCATCATTTATTAATCTACGCTGAATTGGACAACCAACAAATGTCTAGTCCATCTAAGAGAATTGAAGACGAAAATGGTGTACCGGGAATCTAAAAAAAAAAAAAAACAGGAAGCATGGCATGCAAAACTATTCGATTCGCGCAATTTAAGACGAAAAGAAAATTATGAACAATTTTGCAAACACGATTTTGAGAGATCGATTCAAATCTTAAACGGTGAATCAATATAAGTCAATATAAATGAAAAGGCATCCGTATTTGAAAAGATTACACGAAGAACGAGAGAGAGAGAGATGTACCTCTTCCATTGTAGATTCAATCGATTAACAAAGAGACGAAACGAAAACGAAGAAGAATCAGAAGAACAATAGGGAAATCGATGAGTTTGGCGATCTCTCTCTCTCTCTCTCTCACGCCAGGGGCCTTATATTTGACCTACTATGGGAGGTCACGCGAACGTCACGTGACTTGCTAATGTGCGCTCGGTGGAGAGTTTATTAATTCGGGGAGAGAGCTTTGGGGGGTATATTTCGTCTGGTATCCTGAATTATAGCGTAACATCAAAGTTTGGCATATTTCATCTAGTACCCTTGAGTTTTTGCGCTTTTTTTTTTTTTTTAATAAGATAATAATTCAGTTCTCTAGACAAGTCTAGAGAAACTGAGTGACCGAACAAGCCGGTAGATGGACTAACCACAATCAAATCAAATGACAGAAAGAAAATAACAAAAGCAAGTGACAGAAATGAAAATGTGAAAAAAAATAAACGGGCTAGCTATCCTACACCGAAAGACAAAACCAACACGGCAAACGAATCAATCAGCCAACGGAGGACGCACTCAGAGAACTCTGAGGATACAAGCGGACATTTTAGATTATGGACTTAGAAAGCCTTCAGATATCAATCGTAAATCCACTTCGGATACAGCAAATCAAACACCGTTCACCCGACTCAAACCCTCAAGGACGGAATTGAAAGAAAACCCTAAAAAGGCGCTGTTACAACGCAAGAAAAGCGGCGAAAAAAATCACAAGGGGAGCGGTGAGATGGGCCAGCAGCCATGGGAGCAAACCAAAGCCGGCGCCGGTGGCAACAGGTCGTTGTGAGGCGGTGGGGAGCCGGTAGCGGAGGTGTTGTTGACGACGGCGCGCAACCGAGCACCGAGAGACGACGAGCAACAAGTCCAACATGTAGGTCATGGTGAGACGTAAGAGAGCCGGTAGCGGAAGTGAGCCATGACTGTGGAGGTACCGGTTAAAGAAACCGAGGTCGGTCGGTATGGGGCGGTGTTGAGCCGAGGTCGAAAGGCGGGTCACCGCGTATCCCTCTCTTAAATATTTTAACTTTTCTGTTAAAGAAATTAAAAGAAAATAAACAAAGAACCACCCTTGTTCCTCGTTCGATCTTGCAAAAGATTCAGCGACCTTGAGAGAGTAGGTCGACACCAATGAGAGCAGGACGAAGCCAACAAGAGTAGGCTGGTGAGAGTGGAGCCGACCATACTGATGACGTTGGAGGTAAGTGTTCTTCCTATTACATTGGTTTTGGAGTTTAGGGTTTGGGGATTTAGGGATTTTTACGAATTAGGAGTTTTTGAGTTGGATTACCATTAGAGGATTTTGATTTGGGATTCAGATATTAGATTTAGGATTCAATTTTATGTTAGTTTCATTCCATTTAGGGGTTTATGTCACATGTTTGGATAATTTTCACAAAAATATTATTACCCCCAACAAAATGAGAAAGTAGTATGATCAACTGAAATCGTACAAATATATTTCTTTTCTGTATGGTCATGACAAACTTTAGTACGAGTTAAAGAGTGATGTGTTGTATCATTGTGTGGGTTGATTTGAATGTTCCTTACAAAATCATTCGAATTTGATGGTTATGGTTAATTTTTGTTATGCAGTTGATCCTCTTTTTTGGGCAAGTCCCTGCTACGATGCTTATTAACTGTTTGATTTGCAAAATAATTATCATCTATGTAAATCAATCTTGACAACATCTGTATTTGTATTATGAACTTCTATTTCTGATAGGAATTGAAGAATTTGCCAATTCAGACAAATTAATGCACCAATTATCCCAAATGATTCTCACATGAATTTGTGGCTTTCCTCTTGGTGGTTTTACAATATAGCTTTTGATATCTAGTTGCATAAATAGGGTGTTTGTTTGATAGTTGCACTTGAATTTGCGATGCACGTAAAATGCTACTACACCGTTTGATAGAGGAGGTGTTGCTGCTAACTCAAACCAGGGGGTGCAAAAAGTGGAAGGAGCTAAATGCAATAGTTAAAAGCACTACCAGCGGGTGCTGGGCCTTGAATGGATTTTTACCATGGAAACATCAAGTCCCTGTTTTGTTATTAACTTATAATTTGGTGGTTACTTTTCAACACATGCGAACTTCTCTGAACAAAAAAAACCTTGTAGTGAAACTCTGATAGGAAAAAAAAGACCTAAGGGTGTGTATGGATGCAACCAAAATAAACAGTTTATTTTATGGGTGTTTATTTTTTAAACAGTTTTTTTTTTTTTTGAATGACCAAAATAAACAAAAACGTGTTAAAAAAAAAGCTAGAAAAGGGTGGTGTGTATGGCTGCCATATAAACAAGTTAAAAAGTGTGAAATTATTAGCTGTTAAAAAAATAAACGGGTTTAAACGGTGTATGGAAACAACAAATAAGCTTTAGTCAGTTAAAAAAAGGGTTTATAAATAAGCTGAAGATTGAAGCTTATTTTGAGGTTTATATTCCATCCATAATTATTATTCTACCCCTTCTCTTTTATCTTATTTGGTTTGAAAGTACCACAATACTCCTAATAAAAACCAAATAAACTCCACTTTTTATAAATAAACTGTTTTTCGCCCCATACGGAGTTTATATTTTTTCATAAATTTTTAACTACTTTTACCAACAGTTTATAAATTTTTACTCTATTTATAATTTTAATCTGTTTATTAACCCTGTCCATACAAACCCTTAAATGGAACCAAATATGACATCAAAACAGGAGTGCTTTTGATCAACTTTCAACCCTGAAAGCAATAAAAAAAAACCTTGCGGTGGAGCTTTGGTAGGAAGCATAAAAGGACAAATATAGCGTCACCCATTTATGAAGAAGTTAAAACCCCACAAAAGAAAACAAAGAAAAACACCCAATTAAATTGAACAAAGATTACACAAAATGGTATTTGGTTGACCTTGACATTATTAGCCGAGTCTACTAATTCACCTCGGCATCATTAGTTGAGGCTACTGATTCACCTTGGTATTATTAGCCGAGGCTACTTATTTACCTTGGCATTATCAAGCGAGCATATTGGTTTTAGCTCGATCTATTATGCCAAGATTATTAATTTATCTCAACGCAAATAATCAACCTTAGTTTCGACAAATCTTGCAATCGAAAACCATAATCAGAGTTGTCGAAAATCATGAAAAGATATCGAAATAATAGAATAACCATATCAATTCGTTCCTTGATGCATTTCAATAAGTTTAGCTTGTTTTCGGGATTCAAAGATTTCTATAGTAATTGGTTGAACTAGTTGAATATTTGAATGAATACGTTTAGGTTTTTCCTTTTACTCTCGGTTCGATTCGCAAATATTTTATCAAATTGAAAAGGACTTGTCGTGTAATTTCACGGATTTCATCTTGTCAATAGTCGTTCTATTTTCTTGCCAACAACATCATTCATTTATTAATACCCCGCATTACAATGAAAAATAAGCATTCGTGGTGGTCAACAAAGTGTCAAAGTACTCTTGTAGTCATGTACTATGCCATGTAGAATTGTAATATCTCCTCAAATTCAAAGTTAGATGTTTGCACGACAAAGACTTAAAAAAAAAAGTGGGGTCCATATTCCAATTTACTTTTTTCTATTTTTTCCATCTTCTAAGTAGGCTTACACATGAGCTTCACTAGGTGAGATCGATTGTCAGGTCCTCCTTCATGGCCACGAGTCATGGATGATTAGAGACATCCATTGAAATTTTCTTATTTATGTTCAAAGATTGGGGTCATGATTGATCAAAGCCAATCAAAAGAATTTCAGAGGTGGATGTTCTCAGGTCTTCTTTCTAATTTCCTTTTTTTTTTTGAGCAATTCTTTCTAATTTCCAAATCAGAGAGGAATGCAAGAGTCAAGATCAATGGAGTCATAAGACTTTTATGTCCAAAGGCAAGAACAAAAAATGTGCATGTCCTATGAGATTCAAGCAATTTTAAGGGGAGTCTCAATTTTAGATTTGTTGGGGGTGACCCTGCTCATGTCAGGTCAAAAATTTCACATTGAATTAAAATCAATTCGGAGGGAACTTCATTGACATAAATGACAACACAGAACAACAAATAATGAGTCTCAAACAAAGAAACTACCCACACACTAAGCTTGGATTATCGTTGCGTCGCAGCGGCAGTCCAAGAACAACCAAAGCTTAGATCTCCCTTTTGAAAGTTCATTTGAGATCTCGGAATTCGGCCTAGAGAAAGGGGTCAAAATTTTCATTGTGGGGTGTTCGAAGCCATTAGACGAGGGTTTCCCAAAGGAGAAAAAGGGCTAGATCTCTAGATGAAAATCAAAGATGGGTAATAATTTGAAGATGTTAGGTTTAGATCTATTGGTATTTTGTTGATTAGGCATTGATGGTAGATTCTAGTTGTTTAGGGTTTCAAAAGTTCAGTTCTCATCAATTTTTTTTTTTTGAAAGAGCCATAATTTGGAAGACGTCAGCTTCGACTGGTACGCCAACTAATACCGTCGTATAAAACGAGAGTTTAGAATTCTAGATGGTGAGACCGAAGTGTTCGAGTGGCGAATTCGATCAACGCAATCTGCAACTAAATTGATTTCTCGAAAAATATGCCACCGATTGAAAGGATTGGGACAGTAGGATGGTGTATGAGGCCACCATCTCAATCTCCCAGGGACACCGTCAAACCCCATTGATTGCAACGATGAGCGTCAGACTGTTCCCCTCCATCATCACATTTTGAAGACCGATCTCTTTTGCACACAGAACACCAGCATGAAGAGTCAGTACTTCGACTTCCATCGCAGACTCTGTCTTGCAACAAAAAACATCCACTTCAATAAGAGACCCTTTGTGATCCCTTATGAGTTATGACAAAACTTGCACTTGCTTTATTTGAGGTTACCCAAGAGCCGTCAAAGTTGATTTTGAAAGTACCTGGCGGGCGGAAGTGGTTCCCGCTTTATGTTCCTTTTCTTTCTTGGTTGTGATGTTTGTGCAATACTTATTTGTGGTTTTGTGTTATCATTTTTAAATTTTGTGTTTTCCCAACTGGTATCGAATGTATTCTTCCTCCGTTTTTTTTAATCACATTGGGTCATTGAATACAATTTTATTTCGGAATGTCCGGACGCTCCATCCCCTGAAAAGATAAATATATAGATGTGTTTAATAAAATTGCAAAAGAGGATTGGATGGCCCGATCAAAGGCTCTAGCCACCCAAAACAAACTTGCAGCGAGTCAATACCCAAGTTCACCCAACTCCCAAACGTTATTTAATGCCCCTACCCTACTATACTCCTCCACAAAGTCAAAAGCACAACAACTAACAAAAGGAAAGCTAACCACACAACGCTATCACAAATAAATTCAAATTGACAATCCCTATTATATTCAACCTAGTAAGTCTTACTCATGCAACATGTTCAAATTTTCATTTACTTGTTCATTTTTCCTTCGACTCCCATGCTTTTTTATCACCTTATTGATCAAATACTCCAACGAAGATTCCCCCAGGGTCCCATTTTATTCGCTTTCGCCACACCCACCTTCAGGAAAACCACACATGAATTCATCCTCGTCGGCTTCCTACATAGCAATGATAGCAACATGTGCCTCCCTAGCAACCTTTTTATTCATCTTATTGTTCTTCTTAGAGATACAAGTTGCATCTTTCTATCATTTGTACACTCGGGAGATGAGGTGGGAACATCCTTAGTTCCTTACATGCAGCAACAGAAGCACAAGAGCTACCAAGGATTTCAACCCCCTCCAGCTGATTTGAGTCCACTTGCAAGCTTGCTAATTTCAAACATTTTTCTTTTAATTCCCCCATTTTATGTCCTTTCACGGCCTTTCTAGCACACACCTTCATCCATATTCCGCTACTAGTAGCACTAACATCATCTCCTTTGCAATATATATTTAGCCTTACTAATTGCCAAATTTTTATCACTCTATTTGCAAACAACCTCCTTACTTCCTGTCCTCACATTTAACTTCGTATTACTTGATTTTTCATATTCATTAGCATTCCTATAAGTGCTTAATTATATTCTCTCTTTGTCTTGTTGTTCCATTGCCTCTCCCTTCATTTGTAGCTATCTCTTCACCATTCTCGCCTTATGAGTAAGTGCACACACTAACAAAGCAATGAATATCCCTAGCAGTGGCCTCCATACGATCTAGTTGCACCTCAACAGTCGCATCAACTTCACCCTTTTCCTCTTGTTGTACGTTGCACTCCTTCTAAACCTTCAATTCCTTGTTCTTACTAAGATTTTTAGACCCAATATTTTTTTGATGATGTTTCCTTGTGCAGTTTTAGCCTTAGTACACCTTTTCTCCGCAGCTCCAAACTTCTTGCACAATTTGCAAATCATTGGCAACCATTCAAAATTAACCTTCTATTGATGCAAATTGCCTTTTGTGTCCTCTATCTCAATCCCATTTATCATGGCTTCTTATGCCAAAATCTCCACTAACGTCCTCGCATATGAGATTCTATCACTTGTGGCTGTTCGATCACCAATACAGATTGGAGTCCTAATTGTACACCCTAACTGGTTGAGTACTAAATTCGTGTAATAAACCGGGTCCAAATCCGGGAGGCAAAAACCGGGAGACGTTTCACCATGTAAATGTCCAAATGTTCCTTTTGGTTTAATGTGTATCTTTTTTTAATGTGGTTTAACTATTGGTTATTTTATCGTCAATTTTATTAATGAGATTGATGATGCATGGGCATTCCATAAACAAGTGCTCTACATCTTCCATTTTCTAGTTACACATGACACATGTTTGGGGCACAACGACGCCGCTACATCCAAGTTTCTAGATTTTAAGAAACCCCGAAACTCCACGGAAACTCCGCCGAAACGTTTCCGAGAGTTCAGAAACGGTCAACGTTTCGTTGACCAAAAAAGCCAGAAACGGTCAACGTTTCTATGGGTTCAAAAACGTTTCTTTGGGCACATGTGGCGTTTCCCAGATTTTTTAATTGAAAAAAAATTAAAGTCATAAACGCTACATCCAAGTCTTTTTCTTTGTTGGCAAGCCATTAGCTAGGAGTTTTCATAGGAAGTTTTTTTACTTTCGATAGTATGTCAAGTTTCCATATCCTTGAAACGATAAATATATAGATAGTGGCATAAACCAAGGAGTAACAAAAGGTAAGACCATACCAAGGTGATACTACCCTCAAAGCCTACTACAAGAAACTACCCACATAAATCCGACCACATAGATGCGAGGGGAGTTGCAAGCCGAATACACAATGTACCCACATCCCGGTCCACACCAGGACAAGCGTAGCATTTAGCACAAAATCCTAATTTGCTTGCCGATGTGGGGATGTAGCAACATTATGTAGACGACAACAACCGAACCCTCTCATCTACAAATTTCAACCCAAAAATTACCATCACCACAAATTTCATCTCTCACCACTACATGCCACTCGACATATTACACCCACAAAGAGACAAGTTCCACAACTTTACACCCATAATACGCCAAATAAGTCAAACTCCCACCCAAAACAAATTAAAAAGAGACAAAGTCATCAGCTTTTTAAAAAGCAAGGGTGAGGAACTCCACTCACACACGCCAACAGCTAGCTGCAGTGACAGCCCACATGCTGAACCTCACGCGCCTTCAATCCTTAAGATTTGCACCCGCACGCTCCACACACCGGAATTCCACCAAGCCCAAGCACACAGTCAGCCCATCTTCAAACTTAGAAATGGTAGGCCAAGGTGAAACGAAAATGAATAGCCCCCGAGCGCCGGATCACGAGTCGCCACTGAACCAACCAACGCATCTGACGGGCCACCACCAGAAGGGCCCATCAAACCGGCCACACCGCCGCCCAACCACCAAAGCCACCAATCGTTTAGCCCAATCCTAAAAATAAGCGCCTTTAGCAAGAGGACGACAGGAGAGCCACCCGCGAAACCCACCAGGAGGCCAGCAGAACACAAACTTGCCACAACTCCACCCCGAACCAAAAACCAGTGGAAAAAGACGTTGGGGAGCCGCCGATCAGACCCGGAGGAGCATAATGCTTCCGCTCCCACCCCACATGCCCCCCACACCCAGACAACACCCCAAAACCTCCACACCGGCAAGAGACGAGGAAGAGGAACCACTATCTCCCAGATCTGACCAAGGAGAGGCCAAACGAACCTCCCGTGCCAACCTGGACGACTCTCGACTGTAGTGACTTGCCGAACCAGATGGGGCCAATGTGTCTAGCCCCAACACTCCTGGTTCCCGTCCCTAAAACACCCTCCATCAGCGAAGAAACAACCCAGACACAAGAAGCAGATCAGCCTCTCAGCCGCCCAAATTTGAGAAAACAACGACTTGGGAGCGAGGAGGAAGACCGGATCCGGCCATGAACCACCGGATCTGACCCAGAACCCACCAACGAACCTATCGAGCGCCAGAAGAGAGCCGGGAAAACCATGTCTCCCTCGACCCACCTTCACACCGTCGAAAGGAACCCCTCAGCAGCTTACCCACCGACCGGAGCAGAGCACCCATTGGACACTATAATCTACCCCCCAAACTCCTAAATGGATAGATCTAGAGAAAACCCACCGAATTTGTTACATTAAACCCAATAATCAACACACAAATCCAAAGAGGGGAGGAAGGATGGTGCAAGAGAGAGGAAAACCAAAAAGGAAGGGGGAGAACCCCCTTGGGAGTTTCTCTCTCTATAAATCACTCTCCATCCAAACCTTCAAGTTTTCATATCCACCCAAAGTCATATAGCGTCTGGTTTTGTATCCTCGTGATAAGTTTCATGGCACTAGTTAGTGTAGTTGTAGAGAACAAACCCTTTTTTGCTTGTTTTTCAGTAGAGTCTATCATTAAAGTTATTAACTGTGATCTTACATATTGTATTAGTTCTATTGATTCTATCAAAAGCTTTTGCATTACCTCTTGCAAGTTCCATTTTCGATTGGTAGCAAAAAAAAAAAAATCCACCCGCTCAAGAGTGTCAATTTGACATCCCAAAAAAAGACGATCTTTGAGAGGGCAATTACCAACCCAAAAATCATCCCAAAATCTAACTGTTTTCCCATTTTCGATTTGCAATGGAGTCCTTTGTGGAATTCCGCCCTAATCTTCATGAGCTTGTTCTACTGCCATGAGACATCTAATTTCTTCTTGTAATCCCATAGTTTTCTTAAATGTTTGAGGAAGAGAAGCTCGGGAAGGAAAAAGGAATAATTCTAAAAAATAAAAGTGCAGCCACTTGGCAAATTCTTTAACAAAGAATTTGATGTGGCTTTAATTAATACTAGTATTATTGAAGATATACGAATCGAACTTTTCTAACTTAAGTTTTTTTCAATAAATCTGTATTAAAAAAAGAAGATTATTTTACAAATTGAAATCCAAAAAGGGCTAGTTTTGCAATTTGTTAAGGCAAAATTGACTCTTTTTTTTTTTGTCGGAAGGAGAGTAGGTGCTCCTGCGCATCCATACATGCTTTTATTAAATAAAAATAGGCTAAGTAGTCATACGTCATCATACGAGAATAGCTCGACCCCTAACATTATCGTGCAGAAAATCTAAAACACCATCGGGAGGGTCAAGCATTATAGTCAACCCAGAGTTGTAAGAAAAAACTAGACTAGTAAAGTGATCCGCGATGTGATTAGCTTCGTGGAACACATGACGAAACCGAAAGACCCAGGGTGTGTATGGTGAAAAATATAAACAGCTAAAAATTAGTCATTTATGGGTGTTTATTTTTTAAACAACTTTTTTGGTTGTTTGGATGACCAAAATAAACAAAAACATGTTAAAAATTGTGTTAAAAAAAGAAGCTAGAAAAGGGTGCTTATTTGAGTGTTTAATTTACACAAGTATTGTTTTACTCCTTCTCTTTTATCTTATTTGGTTTGAAAGTATCACAATTAGACCTGTCAAATGGGTCATTCAGGTCGGGTTCGGGTCGAGTCACTTCGGGTTTCGGGTAAAACGGGTCTCGGGTAAAACGGGTTCCGGGTTTTTCGGGTTGACTCGAACTCGGGTTTGATCGGGTTTCGGGTCGGGTTCGGGTCGATTTCGAGTTTGTCAATTTTTTCTTTTTTAAATTAAAAAAATCATTATTTGATAATTTTGTGATAAATTTTAATTATATATATAAAAAATTTAATTATATATAATTATAAATCAACCGGGACAATCGGGTCACCGGGTCAATCGGGTCAAAATTACCGGGTTAATCGGGTCACCGGGTCGAAACCCAAATTACCCGGAAAATTTCGGGTTTTTCGGGTTCGGGTCGAAAAAAAAATTCGGGTCAAAATTTTCGGGTTCGGGTCGGGAATTTTTCGGGTCGGTCGGGTCGAGTCACCGGGTTGGGTTGTGTTTTGACAGGTCTAATCACAATACCCATAATAAAGACCAAATAAACTCCACTTTTTACAAATAAACTGTTTTTCGCCCCATATGAAGATTATCTTATTGTTTAAATTTGTAAACTGATATATAAATTTTATCCTGTTTATAATTTTACCACGTCCCATACAAACCCCCAGTCTCTACTTAAGAAGCCTTGACACTTATAGGTCAGGCTTGCCAACGGATGGCATTGCGAAAGTTCTTTCTCTAGGATAGTCCCGCGAATTTTTTTTGAGCTGAATCCAAACGCGGTAATTTTTCGGGTCAACCGGGTGCGGGCCCACCCATCGTGTCAACTTAAAAAAGAAAAAAGAAAAAAGAAAAAAGAAAAAAAGAAGCGTTGCTTGCTTTTTGCTTGACTTTGGGGGAAATCCAAATTCACCTTCTAGTAGACATGTCAAACGGGTCATTCGGGTCGGGTTCGGGTCGGGTCACTTCGGGTCTTGGGTAAAACGGATCCCGGATATTTTCGGGTTGACTAAAACCCGGGTTTGACCGGGTTTTGGGTCATTTCGGATCGATTTCGGGTTTGTCAATATTTTCTTTTTTAAATTAAAAAAATCATGATTTGATAATTTTACAATAAATTTTAATTATATATAAAAAAAATTAATTATATTTAATTAAAAATCAACCGGGTCACCGGGTCAATCGGGTAAAATCGGGTCAAAACTCAGATGATCCGGAAAATTTCCGTTTTTCGGGTTCGGGTCGAAAAAAAATTCCGGGTCAAAATTTCAGGGTTTGAGTCGAAAATTTTCCGGCGGTCGGGTCGAGCGGGTCGGGTTGTGTTTTGACAGGTCTACCTGCTAGCCTTAGGTTCGTTCTTCCCGATTCGCGAGTAGACTCGCTGTGCAGCGCCGTGCCCAAATCCTCTCTCTTCATCGTCCCCAAATCTCCTCGCCGCGCTAGTCGTCGTTTCGAGTGCTTAAGGTAATCATTATGATCTTTTCTTCCCCTCTCTCGTTCCTAAAGTTTCGCAGTTCCACGACACTGTTATTGAATCTCTCTCTTGTGTATTTGTCGTCGGCTTCAAATTCGAGGTCAGATGCATCAACTTGGATGCTTTGATCTCCTTTTAGCTTAGTTGTGTGGTTTCATTTTGAATATCGACACTGTTGTTTTGAGCAAATGTTTTGTGCAATTTACTGAAAATTGGTACTGCTAAGCTGTGTAATGGATTACTGAGCTGATTTCTTCCTTTGGAGGGTTTGGTTTCTGTTGAAGTTTAGTTACATTTGATCTTTGCTGATAGGGATACGTTGGCAATAAATTGGCAGTTTTTCCTTTACAATTGCTCGGATGTGATGTGAATCCTGTCAATTCAGTCCACTTTTTGAATCATACAGGTTAGCTGCTTTGCATTTTGATGTTTACACTACTATTAGCAAAAGTCATGACAGTCTCTGGAGGCCAGGGCTTCAAGTTCATGTACAATCTTTTTGTTTAGTTTGATTCAGTGTGGAGATCTTGTAGGGTATCCCACATTCAAAAGATAAATTCTGAATGGGAAACAACTTTGGGACTTAGTGGAAGGCCTTGAAGCCAACAATTTTATTGTACTATACTCATTTATTGACAGGTAGGAAAGATGTGGAAATATATACATATTTTTCTATTTAAGAATGAATATATACTACTTGAATGAAAAAAGTTGGCATTTTGTAACCAAAATTTGTTATGACAATTTCTTTTTTAACGTTATTAATATGTGCTTAAGACTAAGCTGAAGTAGATTCCATGTCAGATGATTGAAATCAAGTTTTATTTGCATTATCTGGTCTTATTAACTTCATTGCAAATTTGGATCGAATATATCATTTAAGAGATGAAACAAAAAGTGCGTATAGTAGAACTACAGTGATGCAATATTGTTCTAAGTAGTTGCTAAATCTTTCAGAATGACTAGCTTAAATATGTGCATATTACCTACTTAAATGAAAAATTCTTAATGTATTGATATAAAGATGGAGAGGTTGCAAAGTTCAAAACATGAGAAATTTGATATCTTGTGGACAATCTTCAATTAAAATTTTCGAAGTGAGTTTGCGGATTTTTAATTTTTAATTTGCACATATCTGAGCTAGTTTAATTGAGGTGTAGCAATCGCCATTGAGAACCTAAAGGAACATCAAATTGCGGTGCAACAATCACCATTGATATGGCAGCGAAGCTGAACAACGTTCAGGAGATAGCCAGCAGCAACAATGGTGTGGTGCCAGATACTTTCCTCCACAAAGTTGGGTACCCACAGTCAGATGTTGCTTCTGTTCCTTACATGGACAGATCGGTGGTTGATCTATCTCTTCTCTCCCCAACTTCATCTACATCACCTGAAGCCACTAAGCAAGAACTGGTCAAGCTTCAAGAAGCACTCAGCAAATGGGGTTGCTTTCAGGTCTTCTTCTTCTCCATTTTTGCCCTATCTGTCAAACCCTTAAATCAATCTACTTGGCTGATATCCCTATTTAATAATTCTATTATCATGTTTTTTAATGCTAAAAATTGGATGGTTAGGAAATCTGTAACAAGATTTTTGAATCTTTGGAGCCATGTTGTCCTAACGATGTGCTTTATGTAATCTAGGAATTTCTGATTGAATCTTTATAGTTCATTTAATCTTTTTTTTTTAATACCCCAGTTAGGTCCATGATATCAGTGCCTGTTTGGCACAATATATTAATTGTTGTTGATGATTTCATTTGTGCTGATAAGAACCTGATTAGGAACTTATTGCTGATCAAAATATTGATATCCTTTAAAAAGGTAGAAATTTTTACTTCATGGCATTTTGGGCATGAGTATAATTTAGCTGACTTTTAGCACTGGATCTAATTTGGGGATTTAGGTTAAACTTTGCTTGTTATTCAACTACCAGAAAATGGCTTGGTGAGTTGTTGCTTGCTTATTCATTGATTGGTAGCCACCAGTCCACCAATTAGTCCCAGTACTGTTATTTATCTAAATTCTCTAGTCTAATTGAATTACTTATGGATGAAAACTTTACATTTCATTCCAAAAGGAATCTAGAAGATTCTATTTGTGATGGATATGAAAACAATGATGAATTGAAAAGCAGTGCTTTGTTTTTTGGTATTTAGGACACTAATGGTTGAGATATCTGTAATATTTTTTTTAAAGTGATTAAAAGAAACAAGTGTATTCAGAACTCTAAAGTTTGTTTGGAAATCAGGCTATAAATCATGGAATGACTAGCTCATTCCTTGACGAGGTTCGTGAAGTTACAAAGACTTTTTTTGCGCTGCCTCTGGAAGAGAAGCTAAAATCTGCCAGAACGGTTGAGGACTGGGAAGGTTATGGGAATGATACTATTGTTTCTGAGAATCAAATTATTGATTGGAATGATCGGCTTTATCTGACGGTTCATCCAGAAGATCAGCTTAAGCCTGAATTCTGGCCAGAAAATCTACCTGCATTCAAGTAATCCCTAACTTTTATGTTCATAGTCATATGTCACTCGTGTGTTTTCATCTGCCTTCATGTTAGATGACACTGCTTGGAGACATACTTAATTTGTGTCGAGAACCTTCAAATTGAGTGCTTGGAGTGGTAACAGGGAAATTGTACAAGAATATAGCACAAAGCTGAGGATGCTATTTGAGCCTCTTTTACAAGCCATGGCACGTTCCCTGAACTTGGACGAAAACTGCTTCTTGATCCAACATGGGGAGCTCGTAAATATGGCAGGGAGATTCAATTTTTACCCTCGCTGTACAAAGCCTCAAAGTGTCCTTGGTACCAAACCACATGCAGATGGAACCACAATTACAATGCTCCTACAGGACAAAGAAGTTGAAGGCCTTCAGGTGCTGAAAGACGATTTATGGTTCAGAGTTCCCACCATCCCCGATGCTCTTTTCGTCAATGCTGGTGATCTGTTAGAGGTAATGATAATCCTTCAGCAATTCTGTTTGGGGTAAAAAACTTCTTTGCTGCATTACATCGATACTGAAATCAGTCGATCAAACACTTTTGGAAGTGGGTAGCCTTTTTTGTAAACAATTAAGACAAGGAAAAGCCACAAGTCCTTTATTGTGAATGCTATGAAAAGATGAACTTGATCTGTGAAGCAGGCTTGGGATTTCTAACTGATTTTAATGTGTCATTTTCAGATAATGAGTAACGGAATACTCAAAAGCCCAGTGCACAGGGTGGTGGCAAATTCAGAAAGAGAAAGGATTTCCTTGGCAATGTTTTGTTTCCCTGATCCAGACAGAGAGGTTGGACCCATAGATGAAATGGTTACAGCAGATCGACCACAGTTGTACAAGAGGGTAAAACATTACGAGCAAATATTCTTCGAGTACTACCAACTGGGTCAGAGACCGTTGAGTGGTGTGAAGCTCTAGTACCCCAACTTCACTATCCCCTTATCTCCTCCGGATTTTTGTTTGTCATGTGTGTCCCCTCAGACTGGTCCTTGATACCATAGCATTTGGTATAGGTGTATTGGATGGAATTTGGAAGCGAAGGAATGAGACTAATTTTCACATATTTACTCGAATAAAAAGGAGAGCGGAAGTTGTTTGTATTGTGTCAATTGCAATTGGTTCTCCATATTTACTACAAATCAGCTCAATTTTCTGGGTGATCTTAGCTAGTACGAAATTTCACACAAGAAGGATCAATGGAGCTGTTTTTTAATGAGACATGAGCGGAAGCTGAATGTTATCATATGTGTCTTCTGGGAGTCGAACCTGGGTGTATTGCTTGGAGCTGAATAACCCTAACAGTTGGCCTGACAAACCAGTTACTGTAGATGTCAATTCATTCTTCTCATATACTCCCTCCGTCCTAAAATACATGGCCTTTTAGGCCTTGAAAATTTGTCAAAAATACATGGGTTTTTAGGGTTATAGGATAATTATTACCCCTAAAAAGTACAATAGTAATTCAAATTAAAAGATTCTCATCTCTATAAAAGTAATGAGATTTAAATATAAATAGGTTTCCTTAATCAACGTGCAAAGGTCTAAAAGACCATGTATTTTTGGACGGAGGGAGTACAATACTAGCTCCGTGATTTAATATCGGCCGAGATCAGTTCCCTGTTTTGGCCTCCCCTCACCCCAAAACCACACAAAAAAAAAAGTAAAGGAAATGATTAAAATTTGTAAAAAAGAAAGGAAAAATAATAAAGAATGAAATTTTGTGAGAAGAGATAAGGGGATAGGGTGTTTTGTGACAGTGTGGATACACTGTTTTAATATAAGTCATTTTAAATTTTACATGTCTTTTAAGAACCTTTTTTTAATACAAGACGAGAATTTTGGGGATGGTCAACCGAGGTTGACCCACTACCCAAGAGCGTCTAGACGGAGGACGTCAGCAATCTCAGTAGGAACTCACTCAACGACAAACGACGAAGAGAGACCGATCTGTGCCAGCCTATCAGCAGCCTGGTTCCCCTTGCGGTAGGTGTGCGAAAAAGTGCCCCTCTCAAAAGCGTGACTGAAACAGAGTGCATCCGAGACCATCAACTCAATCTCCCAGGGACACCGCCAGATCCCCTTCATAACGTTGATCAACATCAAGCAGCCGCCCTCCACCTCCAGCCAGGAGAAAGCCCTCTTCGTAGCTTCCTGGAGACCGAACAAAAGACCGAGACACTCTGCTTGCTTCGCGGACACCCTACCGTGACCCTGAGCACCACAAGAGAGAACTGACCGATAGCTATCACGATTAACAAATCCCAATGCCGCCATGCCCGAACCAACCATAGCACCGTCAAAATTGAGTTTTACAAAGTCGTCAGCGGGCTTTTTCCATTTTACAATTCTCTGTTTTTTTGTTCTGTTTTGGTGGGTATTCACTCTTGTAGTGGGCGTTCTGTCTTCTTGTTCCCCCGTTTGTGCTTTTCTCCAACTTATCCTGTATTGTTTTATATCTTTTATCCATTCTTCCGGATTCCTAATGTCATTATTGTCGAATAGAATTCTGTTCCTCATTGACCAAATACCCCAAAGGGAAAAGACAATGATCAATTTCTGTTCTGCAGAGATGTTTGCAAAAATGTCCGTAATTATATTCTTGCAAGGTTTGTCTCTTTTGTCCGCGTTTCGGATTATTTGCTCGATTTGTCTATCCATTCTTCCAATAACGGATAACGAAGTTTGGCATTTGGTAAAGAGGTGGGTAGCATCTTCACCATTGTAGTTGCAAAGTGGGCACTCAAGTGGGACATAAACACCTTTACTTTGTAGTCTGACTTTCGTCGGTGTCCCATTTAGTAGTTTTTTCCATAATTTTTTTTTATTTTTGGCGGGCATGAACACCTTTACTTTGCATGTCTTTGAAGAACCTAAAAAATGTGGTAAAATCTATCTATTATATATATATATATATATATATATATATATATATATATATATAATAAAGGAGAAGTCGCTTGATACACATGACGACTTCTCCTTAATCGTAGTCATATGAACCAATCACAAATTTTTGAAATAATCAATATGTGCATAAGATAAAATTTTATTCTAACTCTATTTAATCAATATATCTATATATATATGCATAAGATAAAATTTGACCCAGTTTGATTAGATATGAATATATTTTTAGAAGATATTAACTAATTTTAAAAGATATGCATAAGATAACTTTTTATTCTAACTCTATTTAATCAATATATCTATATGTGCATAAGATAAAAATTTACCAAATTTGATTAAATATGAATGTATTTTTAGAAGATATTAACTAATTTTAAAGACTATTATATAAGATAATATTTTACCTATTTTCGTTATATATGAACATATTTTTAGAAGATAATAACTTTATCAATATATTACATGGTCATACTAATTAATAAATTTATTAGTAACTATCCAATTTCATTAGATATGAATATATTTTACAAGATTTTACCCAATTTCGTTAAATATAGACTGTTGACTCCACCTTGATGATAATATGTGATATATTTTTGTAGGGATGATGGAAAACAAATAAGGTAGTATTTTATGCAAATATCAATTATATTTTGTGGTTGTTTTATTTGATTTATTATTCCCGGAATATATTTATTTTGTAGCATTTATACAATATCAATTAGATAGATTTTTGCGGTTATACATATACCTACTTAAATTTGATTTGAATAAAGATATATGTGGTTTCTGATTTGAATAAATATTTGCTAATTGTTTTTAAATTGGTTTTCAAAATCAGATTTAATTTATCCAAATCTATTTTAATTTAAATTCATTTTTTATATTGGATTTGCTTAAACCGAAAGATTTGGTTTTAGTTGGTGGATAAGCTTTGATTTGAATATATTCTTTTATTGGTACTAACCTTGGTGTAAGATCACGAGATTGATTGTAATGTCCTCCTTGAGGGTATCCATTCATTGATAAACATATATATATGTTACAAAGGTATTGAGCCTTAACGGGCTTTTAGCCCACTATACATGAGGAGACCTATGTAATCTATCAAACCCCCGCAGTCGAAACGGGAGGGGTCCGTACAGTGAGACTGGAACGAAAATCAATGAACAATTGTCTAGGTAAACCATTGGTGAATATATTAGCATACTAATAAGAGGACGGGACATGTAGAACGCGGACATGTCTAATGGCAACCTTGTCCCTGACGAAGTGGAGATCAAGCTCAATGTGCTTCGTGCGTTGATGTTGGATTGGGTTGCTAGCCAGATAGACGGCGGAGACGTTGTCAGTGTAGACGAGAGTGGCCTTCTAAAGAGGGTATCGAAGCTCAAGCAGGAGATTGCAGAGCTAAAAGCACTCGGAGACAACGTTGGCAACACCCCTGTATTCTACCTCAGCGCTGGATCGAGACACGATTGACTGATGCTTGGCTGACCACGACACAAGGGTGTCGTTGAGGAAGACACAGTAACCAGACGTGGAGCGACGTGTGTCAGGGCAACCACCCCAATCCGCATCAGTGTAAGCAACAAGATCAAGCTTAGAGGAAAGAGTGATCGTGGTGCCGAGCTTGAGGGTGTCGCTGATGTACCGAATGATCCGCTTCAGAGCCTGAAAGTGAGGTTCCCTGGGTGCATGCATGAACAAGCAGACCTGCTGAACGGCGTAACTGATATCAGACCTTGTGAAAGTGAGATACTGAAGAGCACCAGCGAGGCTCCTGTAAAGTGTCGGATCATCAACTAGAGGACCAGAATGAGCACTGAGCTTGTTGGATGTATCGACAGGGGTGGTGACTGGATTACAGTTGACCATCTTAGCCCGAGCAACAATCTCAGCAACATACTTACTTTGTGAGAGAAACAGACCAGACGCATGACGCTGAACAACAACTCCCAAGAAGTAGGACAACTGACCCAGATCAGACATGGCGAATTCCGCACTCAACTGCGAAATAATGGACGTTCGAAGAGCATCAGAAGAGGCGGTGAGAATGATGTCGTCGACATACAGTAGGAGGAATGCCAAGTCTGAGCCTCTGCGATAGATAAACAGAGACGTATCCGAACGACTGCCAATGAAACCCAAACGTAGCAGATGAGAGGCGAAACACTGGAAACATGCCCGCGGAGCCTGTTTCGGACCATACAGAGAGCGCTTGAGGAGACAGACATGCTTTGGACGATCAGCATCAGCAAACCCCGGCGGCTGAAACATGTAGACTGTCTCATTCAGATGGCCATGCAGAAAAGCGTTCTTGACATCTAACTCATTGATGGCCCAGTTGCGCGACAAAGATAGACTCAAGACCACTCGGATAGTGGCAGGCTTGACCACAGGGCTGAACGTCTCATCACAATCAATACCTGCCTGCTGAGATCTACCGTTGACCACGAGACGGGCTTTGTAGCGCTCCAACGTCCCATCAGAGCAGAACTTGTGATGGAAGAGCCACATACAACGAATAACGTTCGCCTTAGGAGGGCGAGGGACAAGAACCCAAGTACCATTTTTCGTAAGGGCCCTGTATTCGTCGAGCATAGACGCCTGCCAATTCGGGTCGAGGAGGGCTATTTTGTGGGAGGTGGGAATGGGGGAAAGGGAGGCCGGGATGGAGGCAGGGGTGGATTGGGATTCGGGGGTGACGAATGTAAGGGAATGAGAAACGGCGGGGAATGCGGCGGGCGCAACATGATGCTGCGGCCGCCGCCAGTAGGTGAGACGAGGGATGGGGGTGGGGTTTTGATTGGCTGCGGCTGCATCATTGTGCTGCAGCCGCGGCATGGCTGCTTGATAGGTGTTATGTGTGGCGAAGGCCTAGGTTTGGATGGAGGGGAGATGGTCGGTGGTCATGGAGATGATCTGACGGGGTCGGAAGACATCGGAGACGCTGCGGGTGTGTGGTCTGGTGGTAGGGGTGGTGGGGGAGGGGGAGAGGCAGGAGCACCGAGAGAGCTCTGGGGAAAAAAGAAGTGCGGGAAAGATGACTCTGACTCTGACGTAGACACAGGGGGTGTGGGAGACGCAAAGGGGAATCGCGACTCATCAAAGGTGACATGACGAGATAGAATGAGCTTGTGGGTTTTGATATCGAGGCAGAGGTAACCGCGATGATCAGATGGGTAGCCAAGAAAGACACAAGGGGTGGAGCATGGGTGAAGCTTGTGAGGAGCGGTGGAGGACTGATTGGGGAAGCACAAGGATCCAAAAGTACGAAGGTGATCATACCTAGAAAAAGTGCAATACAGTGCCTGAAATGGTGAGTGATGGTGGAGGGTGGTGGAAGGGAGAATGTTTAGGAGGTAGCACGTGGTGGCTAAGGCGTAAGGCCAATATAGAAGGGGAATGGATGCGTGGAAGAGGAGAGAGTGCATCATATTGGTAATGGTTCGGATGATTCGTTCGGCCTTGCCATTTTGTTGGGAGGTATAGGGACAAGACAAGCAATAGGAGATCCCATTGGTGTTGAAGAAAGTGTGAAATTCTTTGTTGTCAAATTCGCGACCATTGTCACATTGGAAACACTTGATAGAGGTGTGAAATTGTGTTTTGATGTAAGCATGGAATTTGGCAAAGATAGGAAACACTTGAGATTTAAAGTGCAAAGGGAAAACCCATAAGAAATGTGTATAATTATCCAGAAACAAAAGGTAATACTTATGACCCTCCTTGCTAGGCAAATGACATGTCCAAATATCACTATGAATAATATCAAAAGGTGCAAAAGTAGTGTTTAAAGACCACTGAAATGGAAGTCTGGCATGCTTGCCTAACTGAGAAGAAGAACATAAACTCTTAGAATGAAGTAAATCTAAAACTGCAGGACTGGGATTACCAAGGCGCGCATGCCAAAGACTGGATGATGATGCCGAGAGGGCGACAGGACGTGACGGGCCGGATGGTGAGGGTGAAGACACAGGATAGAGCTCCCCGGTGCTATTACATCTCAGACGAGGAACCCCAGTAGTAAGATCCTTCACAGAGAAACCAAATCGATCAAACACAAGAGAAACATTATTTTCAGTGGTGAACCGACGGACAGAGATGAGGTTTTTGACAAGTTTGGGGGCAATAAGGACGTTGTTGAGGTGTAATGGGTTGGTAGTGTGACGTGACCAATGCCCGAAGTAGCAAGGCGACCACCGTTGCCGACGATAATAGAATGAGCAGGACCCTTAAAAGAAAGAGAAGAGAGAGTACCTGAGGAGTTCGTCATATGAGAGGTAGCGCCAGTGTCCATGTACCAAGTGGCGTTAGGAGATGCCAGCTGCATTGAAGAGAAGGCGTGATGCACATCAGTCGGAGGAGGGTATGCCTGATTCAGATGACGACGGGTAAGCCTGATGACCGACGGGGCGAGGAACAGGACCCAGCAAGCCCTGTTGACAGTTGGGATACGGTGCTGGTCCGCGATACGACGAACCGGGGTAGCCAAAGGGCATCCAAGGCGGATAGCCGAGGTTGGGGTACCAGGAGGGGTGGGGGGTATCGAACTGCTGCGGCCGCCGCTGGGTGCTGCGGTCGCGGCCGCCGCCTCTCGATCCCTGCTGCTAGTTGTTGTTGCGGCTGGGCTGCGAGGCAAAGGTTTCGTCGATGTCGCTTGATGATACCAATGCCGTTTTGTCCTTGGCGGCTTCGGTGGTCTGACGTTGAAGGCGAGTCTCCTCCAGGTTCAATTGAGACCGGGTCTTTACGAATGTAGGGAGAAGTTATGTCTGCTGGATATGAGTAGCAGCAACGTTGTATTCAGAAGGGAGACCCGAGAGTACCTGGAGGACAAGGCGGGTGGCGCTGGGTTTGGAGTCGACGACGTCTAGTTGATTAGACAGAGTCTTGATGTGCTGACAATAGGCGGATATCGACGGAAAGGAGGAAAGCTTGCAACTTGAAAACTCGTGCTCGAGATAGACAGCACCGGTGGACTTCTTGTCTTGAAAGAGATTATGAAGTTTCTTCCAAGCATCAAAGGCAGTGTCTTTGGGGTTGAAGATGGTGGTCAATAGATCTTTTGAGATGATGTTGAAGATCCATTGAAGGAAAATGGTGTCGAGTTGAGCGAAGAGATCGTCGTCTTCAGAGGCGGGACGATCGATGGAAGAATCAATATGGTGGAGTGTAAAGACTCGGATTTTCAAATCCTAATTTTTCGAAAAAAAAAGATAAGATAATTAAAAATGAAATTTAATCGGTTTAAAACTCGTTTAGCGGATTCCGATCGGAATATAAAATTTGACGAATAATTTTCATCCTTTTATCTCGAAAATTCAAAATAATTATCGGATGGCGATATCCTTGTCGATTTTAAAAATCTAATTGATCGAGAAAGTGGGATTCAGGGAAACTAACATTCGAGAACTAATTTTGAGGTTTGAGATTCGCATATTCGGAATTTATTTTCGGGTATTGATTTAACCAATTTAACACTCCACCCTTACCCACTCTGCCCTCACTTCACCATACCCTTCAAATTGGAACCCCACTCCCCGTCATTTCTTCATTCCCATCATTCACCAACTCCCTCCATCACCATACTCATCACTATCATCTTCTGCTCTCTTCATTCACCATACCCACGCCACCACCATCCCGTCTTCACCATCACCACTCCATCACCTCCGCCATTTCAGCAGCCATCACCGTCTCAGTCACCTCTATCGCCGCCGATCACCACCACCGCAGCCCTGCTCATTCCTTCCCCTGTTTTGCCGCAAGAAGCAAACCAAGCCCACCTCTTCCTCCTTCGTTCTACTTCCACCCAAGGACCATCGGCAGCCCTCGACCCATCCTCAGAGTCACCAACAGTATCCTGAGCCGCCCAATTCCACCCAAGAGCCGCCCAGGGACCATCGGAGCCACCGGCGAGCCACCGAAGCACCACCTGCCTTGTTGAGTGCGAGTAACATTCCGGTAAGCCGTTATCCTTCATTTCCGATCCAAACCATTCTCGAGCCCTACCATCACACTCACCCATATCCGACGCAGGTCCGAGAAGCCATCGAGAGCCTCCGACGATGCCCAGGAATCCGATCGAGAGCTCCAAAGTCACGAACTTCGTCGGTGAGTTCCACCTTTTCCCTTTCTCTGTTTCTAATCGATTTCTAATTGGGATCGGGCTATGGTTGAGTGTGAGCGTGTGTGAGCTGAGTGCGGGAAGTCGGGTGGAGCTCGAGAGCTCCGGCGAGCTCGAGAGCGGCGATGAGCGAGCTTCGACAGGCAAGAGGGCGAGCTGAGCGAGGGGTGAGCGAGCGTCGAGAGCAAGGTCGGGAGCAGCAGGTGCGTGTGAGGAGACGGGGGAGCCCAGAAGCTGGGCGAGGCTGAAGGACGTAGCCAGCTCCGTCGAACAGTGCAGCGGCGCCGGTAGGAGCGAAGTCGAGCTGGGCAATGGCGCGGGCGGCGACTTCATTTGAATCTGGAGGAGGAAGACGCTGATGTGGACTTGTGGGCCCCTTTTGCTAACATTATATATATTGTGTTATTTGTTAACCGGTTGGGATTTAAGCGGGTTCGGTTCGGTTCGGTACGGTTCGGGTTATCCGTTTATTATTTAACTAATTAATGGTAATTAAAATATATTAAAATAGTAAGTGATGATTTAAAAGATAAATTATTATATTTTGGGAGAATTATAAGGGTTGATTTATTAAATAAAAATGGTCGAGATTTTAGAGAATTTGGAAATAATTTATAAAGGTGTCAAATAAATGGTATTTAAAATATCATGTAATACTATTGAGATTTAAAATATATTATTGGGACTTCAAGATTTATAAAGAATTTGGAAAAGAATTTCAAGGTTGGAAAGTAATCTAATAAATAAATTTAAAAGGGAATTTGGCGAGTATTTTCAAGGGTCGGAATTCTAACGCGGATTTGACACAGATTTGAATCTAAACTTGGAAATAAGACTTATTCGATGATTTACTAGCAAGATAATATGAGTGTTTGACTAACGACATGATATGTGTGACTAATAGCATGACTTGCGGTGATTTACTATATGAGATTAAATGTTAGATATTATGATGTTGATATATATCGGTATGCCAAGTGTGAGTATGAAACGGTAATATGTGAAATTGGCTAAGTATGATATGGAGGTTGTCATGAGCTGATGAGGATGATGTTATGATCGAATTGAGAAAGATGTTAATTTATGAGATATGATGAGACAATATGAGAATTGAAGATGAGATGATAATGTTAATAATGACAAGATGGTTGAGTTATCATATGTGTGTATCTTACATGTTTCATATGTGCCTTGTGTGCTTTGTGTAAATTAGACTTAGACTTATTATGTTATTTATGGGATTACTAGGTGATCTCTGATATGTTGGATTGCTTGTCATTGCTGATCATTGTTTGGATTCTGCGCTTCTCCAGGTAAGTTCTTTCAACTTACTCATGATGGGCGCTCTATGCACTGGGTGTTATATAGTAGGCTAGTGTCCATGCACCATACGACATAGAATCACGCTTAGGAGCTAAAATGAAAATCATATGATTGTTATATGTCCTTGCAAGAGAACGACCGTTATCTGTTATAGTCCTAGAGTCTTTGCTAGGGTCATAGGGTAGCCCAGCCTCATCGGGTACCCTGAGTCAATCGAGTCTATATGAGCATGATATGATAGCCCAGCACCATCGAGCAAGCGATGAGATGATATGATATGATGATGTCGTGGTTTGTGCACCACCACGAGGAAATTGCTATGCTATAGCACCGAACTGGCCAGTCTCCGCCCTATCGGAAGGGGGGTGGAGGTAAAAGAGGGACATGCCACTTGGCATTCGGTGTGGATCCATTTATCGCTTCCTGCATTATATTAAACTGTCAGTATATATATATGTGTGTGTGTGTGTGTGTGTGTGTGTGTGTGTGTGTGTGTGTGTGTGTGTGTGTGTGTGTGTGTGTGTGTGTGTGTGTGTGTGTGTGTGTGTGTGTGTGTGTGTGTGTGTGTGTGTGTGTGTGTGTGTGTGTGTGTGTGTGTGTGTGTGTGTGTGTGTGTGTGTGTGTGTGTGTGTGTGTGTGTGTGTGATTTAATTTCCGCATTGCATTACACATTTCATCTTAGGGATATGATGCTTATTATATGCCTCTTAGAGTGTGTTTACACACGCGCATGAGTGACCTGATGATTGACCCAAATCCCCCTCTTTTTTTTTAGATTCAGGTACCCGTTTTACTCCTTGATTTCGTGCTGTTATGACGGGGTCCATTCATATGGCGGAGAGTGAGTGTTGAACCCTGACTTCACCAAATTTATACTTTTGGGATTTCTCCCTACTTATACTCTGTTTTGACCTGTCTCTGCTGTGGCACCCCCTTGTATTATGTTTTACCTCCGTTATTTGTGTGACCATTGGTTTTCCAAGTTTAGACCTACGATAGGTACATGGGACTTCCTCGGGGATTCCAACGATCCCTTCGAACTTGGGTATGAAATCCTACTTTGAAAACATTAGTTTAGAATTTCAAACCTTCAACCTGTACTCGGGGCGCAAGATCCTAACGAGGGGTTTCATCCCTCGAAACGTAACCCGAGAATCATAATCCCGAGCCGTTACATGGAGGACCTTATGAGCTTTGACATGGGTCTTGAAGAGATGAGACCACATGGTGTAGGAACTGGATTCGTGATCAAGGATAATGGGGATGCAATTTTTGATATTGGTGATCGTGAGAGCGGAGTGGAAGGGCGGTTTGGTGGTGGGTGGATCGGTGGCCATTGGGACAAGCGGGAGAGAGAGAGGTGCGAGAGGGGGGGGGAGGGGGGAGGGGCGGCGTAAGGGAGGCCAAGAGGGAGGAGGGGTGGTGGCGCAAGGGAGGCTGAGGGGGAGTAGGGGTGGCGGCGACAAGGTGGTGGTGGCGGTGGCGGGGAGAGGTGGCGGCTAGGAGTTAGGAGAAAAGAAAAGAATTATGGTTTAGGGATCTTTAGGCTGTGATACCATGAAAGATCACGAGATTGATTGTAATATCCTCCTTGAGGGTATTCATTCATTGATAAACATATATATAGGTTACAAAAGTATTGAGCCTTAACGGGCTTTTAGCCCACTATACATGAGGAGACCTATGTAATCTATCACTTGGCACAAGTTCAAATCAAATATTTGCAGGGAGTGTACAAGTGCTGATTTTGTGGAAAAGAAAGTAGGAAATTCAAATTCAAATGCACATATTTTATGGGAAGTAGTTCAACGGGATAAGGAAATCAAATTGGCTTCCAACGTTTGAATTTGAAGGGCTGGTTTTTTGCAACCAAAAATCAAATTTGGTGGGATTTAAATGGCTTCAAAAAACAGCCCATGCGCCTATAAAAGACGAGAGCAAGTGGTGAAGGAAAGAAAAACACAAGCACATCATTCAAGCAAGCACTTCAAAGCCAAAGCGATCGTCTTCTTGCTTATTTATTTTCTTTCTCTCCCTCGTTGTAATTGCTTTTATTTCTAGTTGAGAGAGAAGAAAAAATCTGAGCGTTATAGGATAAATCATTCTCTTTATACTAAGAGTATCCCTATACTCAAACGTATACACACGTTGGTGTGGTTAGGGCTATTATTTCACGAGCGTTTTGGGTTGACTAGATAGTAAAGCGGGTGAGGCTACGAGAAGGGTAGTTCTTCTAAATTGTATCTAGGACTCTAAGGGATCTGAGTTGACTAGATAGGAGCGGGTGAGGCTTCGAGAGTTTAGAAGAAGGAAAGATCTTCTCGGTTGTATCTAGGATCCATAAGAAGTGAAATAATAGTTGTTTGAATTCTAAGAGTTGGATAACCCTAGGCGGAGACGTAGGTTGGTTTAGAGCTGAACTTCGTTAACAATTCACGTGTCCTTTATATTTTATTTCCGCACTTATAATTGACATTGTTTTTCGTAGCTTAACAGGTCTGCAGAAATAACAACTCACTGGAACGATTTCAAGACCTTGGAAGTCCAGTTCAGGACCTTGACATCCAGTTTAGAGGCCTTGAAGTTGCCACTGCAGCAAGTCTTGCGAAAATCTTCCATACTCTATTCAACCCCCCATTCTAGAGTATTTGTCTCATTTTTATTTACCTTAAGTACTCGATTATTCATAAATGTATAATTATATCAATTCTCTCCTTAATTTTTATCAGTCCATTTATTTTATATCTTTTTTATATAATATTATTTACTAAACTCAATCTCTATCAATCTAACCCTAAATTTTTATCAGTCCATTTATTTTTATCAGTCCATTTATTTGGTATGATTTCTAACCCTAAACTTGTTTATTACAATTATTTAGATTGTTTGAATGATTTAGGTTGAGATTGAAAACCTAGGGTTTGATTTAGGAGCGGAATTCGGGTCTTTTTGCCAAAAGCCAAATTGATTGAAATTGATGATATGGTTGTGTTGTTGGGTTGATTTTGAGATAATTTCATGTTCATATCATTGTCAAATTATTTATGGATCATGAGCTAATTGAATTTTAGAATTTTATATTGCGATATGCTTTATAATTTGGGTTTTTTTTTTACAAAAGCCAAATTGACTGAAATTGATGATATGGTTGTGTTGTTGGGTTGATTTGGAGCTAATTTCATGTTCATAACATTGCCAAATTGTTTATGGATCATGATCTAATTGGATTTTAGAATTTTATTGCGATATATTTTAGAATTTGGGTTTTTTTTCCAACATCTAAATTGATTGAAATTGATGATATGTGTTGTGAGCTGAATCTGCCATGTTTTACAGTAACTTTTATATCGATTTCTGCATACATTGCATTCATTTGGGCTTAGATAGTACATAACCTATGTAGTTTATGTTTATTTGCCAAATTATGGAATCTACACCAGTTTCTGTTTAATTCGCAGAAATCGAGGCATTTTACAGCAATTCTACAGAAGGTCAGAAAAGCTCGGAAAACCACTACAGAAGTCCAAGGTCAAAGAAGCAGCGGAACCAGTCGAATCGAACCGAGAACCCAGGCTACTCGATCTCGAGTAGCTCTTACTCGACCTAGACGAGCATGTCCGAGCAGCCTTGGTCGACAGAGCCTGATCGAGAAAGCCAGACCAACCCGACTTCCGGAGTCTACTCGATCTCGACAAGCCCTAGTCGAGATCGACGAAGCCCAGCGCCACGCCCGGAGTTGACGAGAAGAAGAGCTAGTCGACAAGCCGAGGCCGACATGGAGGCACTCGCTGCCAGCGACTCCACTCGCTGCAGCGGACGTCTCGCTGCCGCGGAAAATCCCGCTGCCAGCGGGATGCACCAAGCCGACGGAAAAGCTTACTCGCTCCAGCGGAAGGGGCAACTCGCGGAAGCGGAAGGGAAGACCCAACTCGATGTCGACAAGCCCTTGTCGAGGTCGACGAGACCCGTGAGCCAAGTCCGAGCCACATCGAGCACCAGCTGGCCGAGACGACGAAGTCGGCCCAGTCGATGACTTTCCTAGTCGAGATCGACCACGCCTTGTCGAGATCGACGAAGATTTCCCGAAGTCGCGTGACGCGTTGATTGCAGTTCTACTCGATGTAGAGTCCTTGGAGCCGAGGAGAAGCAAAGTCTATCCGATTTATCCACATCTATCATGAAGAAGAGAGTTTTATCCACTTGAAACAATTTAGATATATTTAGATTTAATTCCTTTATCGCTTTTATTTATCCTTAAGCATTTTAGATATAGTTTTAGATATAGATATAGATATTCTATCTTTGATTAGCAAGGATTAGAAGGCTATAAATAAAACCCAGGGGGCTCAGTTTTAGATATTCAATTTTCGGAGAAAGGCAAGTAGTTCCACAGAGAAGTTTAGGAGTTCTAAGGTTTTTAGGGTTTTGGCTTTCTGCGAAAGTCGATTGCCAGGATTGTAAAGGCTTTTGAATTTAGTTTTAATGCAATTTAGTTCTTTTCATCAATCAATGTCTGTTATTGCAATGAGGCGTGAGTAGTCCACCCACTTCTGGGGCTGGGGTGAGCCCGACGGTGGCCATGTGAGGCGATGCGATAAAGGTCAGATCTTTTTTGTGCGATTCATCTTCTATCCCTATGAGCATGATTCTTTTGCGAGAGTTGAAGGTGATCCTTGTTTGTGTTATTGAAGCGAAAGTGATCTTAATACAACTTGGATTAATTATGTGAAAAAGGGTTAGTAACAATTAGGGTTTATGCGAAAGCCTCTATATGCCTATTTGTTAATGACGAAAGTTATTTGATGGAAAGCATGATCTTTTATGCCTTTGTGTGTTACTTTGCATAGTTATCGTTGTGGTGTTGAAACCCTAGTCTTGGAAGTCTTTTATTATATTGATTTATTTCTGTCAAAAATCTGAGTTTTAGTTTCGAATTTGCAATTTATATTTTTCTGTCAATTCTTTTCGATACAGAAGGAGATCTTGCCGATCTCGAGTTGGTTGTACTCGATCTCGAGTACGCTTCGTCTAGGTCGAGTTGAGTTCTGTTCTGTTGTCGATTTCTGAAGTTTCTGTCTTGACTTGCCCTTGTCGATCTCGAGTTGACTTGGTCGAGATCGAGTTGCCCTTGCCGGGTTTGCCTGACTGCTGTGGTCGATCTCGAGTAGCTGTTTGTCGAGATCGACGAGCCCTTTGCTTTGCTTTTAGTTTCTGCTTTGCTTTGTCTTTCCTGTTTTGCTTTGTTCTTTGCTTCTGCTTTTATTTCTGTTTCTTTCGTTGTTTCTGTGTTTCTGTCTTTTCTGCTGCCCTGTCTGTGAGAATTTACAGCTACCTGAGAACTGCTGACGTGCTTCCTCGTGGATTCGATCCTGACTATTCTCTTACTACAACGGGAGGAAGTCTTGTATTTATTTGCTGAGACAGGGAAGTCAGTCTGAACTTTATTTCATATTTATCTCATACTTGACCATCCTCCTGCAACAACAATATGGTTGTGATGTTGGGTTGATTTGGAGCTAATTTCATGTTCATAGCATTGTCAAATTGTTTGTGAATCATGAGCTAATTGGATTTTAGAATTTTATTGCGATATGCTTTAGGTCGATTATGTTCTTCTATTTTAGCATGAAAATCATAGGTTACATAATAGACAAGAGCGCAACAATCGCAAATTGTTAATCATGCACATCATAATCTTAGTTATGCACTTTTTAACCTTAATTATGCACATTTTAATCCTATTTATGCACTTTAATTTTAAAAGCTTATTATGCATGCACACCATAATGTTATATTTGCACAACATAACATGGGTTACATAATAGACAAGAGCGCAACAATCACAAATTGATAATCATGCACATCTTAATCTTAGTTATGCACTTTTTAACCTTAATTATGCACATTTTAATCTTATTTATGCACTTTAATTTTCAAAGCTTATTATGTATGCACACCATAATGTTATATTTGCACAACATAACATTATGTTTGCACATTTTAATCTTATTTATGCACTTTAATTTAAAAGCCTATTATATATGCACACCATAATGTTATATTTGCACAACATAGCATTATATTTGCACATTTTAATCTTATTTATGCACTTTAATTTAAAAGCCTATTATATATGCATACCATAATGTTATATTTGCACATTTTAATCTTATTTATGCACTTTAATTTAAAAGCTTATTATATATGCACACCATAATTTTATATTTGCAAAACATAACATTATATTTGCACAACATAACATTATATTTGCACATTTTAATCTTATTTATGCACTTTAATTTAAAAGCCTATTATATATGCACACCATAATGTTATATTTGCACAACATAATATTATATTTTCACATTTTAATCTTATTTATGCACTTTAATTTGAAATTGTTAAATGCTTGAAAACAACTAGACAATAAGTCCGCCCCCCGGACCCCCCGATGCGACGCCGGTGAAAAATGATTCAAGACACATTAACAATAACCTTAATAGTGCACTTCATATTATTACTCATACACATCGTCATTTTATTCTTGCACTTTATCATTTTATTTATACACTTTATATTTGCACAACAAAAAGTGTCGAAAACGGGAAAAAATGCATTTACCCATAAAATTAGACATATTTTTAAAAAAATATAATTGAAATAGGCACATTTACCTATTTACCCCATAATAAATTATTATGTCTGCATAACATAAAGTTATATTTGCACAACATGATGTTATATGTGCACAAAATCAAGTTATACTTGCACAACAGAAAGTGTTATACTTGCAACGCTAGAACCGAGAGAGAGAGATAGAGAGAGAGAGAGAGAGAGAGAGAGAGAGAGAGGCTGTTGCGACGCCGACACCGAGAGAGAGAGGGGGGAAACCACCATTGAAGGGAGGGACGACCCGACATTGGAGATATATAACACCCCTGGTGCTCAGTCTGCCATTGAAGTGAGGTAATCCCCCATTCTCTATCTCAAAGATTTCTCCTTTAATGGAAGTTCGGGGGTTTCAATGCATGTAAATTCGATTTGGGGCCGGTTGGAAGAATTGGGTGAATGGGGTTGGAAATTTGGGAAGGGCAAACCTTAACTGTATGTGTGGTGGGCGGTTTGGGGATAGGGGTGGAGATTTGCCATTGAATATAAGTTGGGGATGAAATTGAAGGTCCAAATATGGTAGAAACGGTTAGACAACCCCATGAAAGAATGAAATTGGGAATGTGATAACTCGTCAATGGCGAGCGGAGTCGTTCTTCTGGATAGGGGAAACGATTGAATGACTAGGTATAGGAAAATCTGGGTTGGCTTCGATTTGGGGAAGTAGGGGAAAGTAATAGGATTGGTAAATGGGTGAAGAATCAATAAGTGGGATGAAAAAGGCATGATAGAGATAGTAGAATAACCAACAGAATAGAGCTTGCCTTCGACAACTTGGTTTATTGACTGATAATCCATAAAAGTTCTTGATGCTTTGTTTGGAGAAGCTTGCATTAGAATAATGGTATGCATGTAGGCATGCGAAAGAGGGAATGGGGGATTTAGTCAGCAACTTTATAAAGAAACAAACGCAACATTCAACCCATAACAAAATCCATATATATAACAATCAATAAGTCCGGATATCAACTTAGACAACCTTGAAAACATTTATATTAGAAACATTCAACATTTAGCATTTTGTAGCATAAAATGAGATCAATGGTGAGGTATGTAACCATTGAACCTTAAAAACAACATATGATTCTTATGATATGAAGTTCTTTGAGTTTTGTTACTCTTGTATATTGAATAACAAAAACGAAGATCCCGAAACCCATTTGTGTGGTGTTGTCATTTGTTGATGGTTTTTTCGTTACTCTTGTATATTGAATAACAAAAACAGCATATGATTCTTAAAGCAATCATATTCAGTTGTTGATGGTTTTTCCAAGCATTTGTGTGGTGTTGTCATTTCGATAATGTTAAAATTTCTGGTAGAATCATTATTTTGAATCGCTAGGCATTCGTATGTACTGGCAAGGATTATTGCTGAAATGAGTGTTATCTGAATGACAGATTAAGGACACAATGACAAAAGAGAAAGGAAAAAAGGTCGCGACGTCGTCGAGCAAGAAGGTATTAGCTGTTATCACTTCTGAGACAGATTAGAGGGGTTATTTTTTTGTGTTAGTGATGTCAACTTCGTTACTCTCTTGTGATATTTGTGCAGGAGACTCTAGCCCTTCCTCCGGAAAAATATTTTAGAGGGAGGTCGAACCAGTTCTCCAAGATGGGCGTGCTTAAATGAATGGATGATGGCCTATCTGCGGCTGATTGGTAAATGCTCAAGGACAACAGGCTAAGGGGCATTGTAAAGATCGGATCCAATGTGCAGTATTGCTCAGCCCTGATCCATTACTTCATCGAGAGGCAGCTGAAGACATTGAAGAAGTGTGAGACATGGTATGAGATCCAGGGGCGAATCCTCCGGTTCTCCATCAGGGAATTTTGCCTCGTCACCGACCTCAAATGTGCTGGAAGGAATAGGGCATTTGAGGTAGAGGATCACAAAGACGCTATTCGGAGCTTCTTTGGAAGGTGGACACTTGATGGCTGTTGTCATCAACTGATGTTATTTTGTAGTGAACAATTTGTGGACTTATGGTGGTTAAGAAATGTTGTTGTTCGTTGTATTTGGTTGACTTGAAAAACTTGTAATCATTTCTACCTTTTGGAACCTTGTGGTTTGGACTACATATGTATGGTTGTGGAGACTTGGTTATATTTTTTGTAGATGGTTGTGGCTAATGTTGCCTTATTAGGCATTACGTTTGGGTGTATTTGTCATATTTCTTACGGTTGACAATTTCTGAGATTTATAAAATGTCGTAAGGGATTCCTAGTTATCGGCTAGGGAAAATATTATAGTGGCTAGTAAGTACAAAACCCCGTGCATATGTGAAACCGAACTCCCATTTATGCACAAAAGAAAATCCTAAAACCCCAAAGTTTCCCAGATTGACATGCATACAACGAAAATACTACCTTCTTCAACATACCCAACATATGCGGCACCCCACTACACAACCACCCTCTTCCACCACGACTGTTGTGATGTCTCCGTTTGATGATTTGGTGCGTTGTCCCATGTTCACAACCATCGAGCGACTTCCATGTTGGCTTCCACTTTCGTTCACCGAAGCGTACAAAAGATGGGGCCAAGCCCCCATCGCCACCCCTTGAGTTGCAGTACTTGAAAGCATCCCAATCACTTTCATCATCCACTTGAATCGGATAGCATCCCTCCTTCTTCGTATCGAGTAGATATTTCAACTCCAACTCGTAGCACCTTGGGTCAACCGCGATTTTCTCCATTATCTTGCTCCTAACGGATCCAAATGACATGGTCTCCACATTGCCTTGTGGGAATTATGACCTTCATACACCCATCCCCCTCCGCCATGCTCCCATTGACCATTGCAAACGAGAGTAAGTAAGACCACCCCTTTCTCCCCTGCAACATAAAGAGGTTAAAATGGTCCTCTCAATATCAGTTGGAGCTAAGAGAAGGATGGGGAGAATCCATTAATGTAATTACAAAACAAAAACCATACTTACCCATTTTTGTTGATGTATATTGTACGCAATTGCCATGTGTATCCCTGTGTATGTCTACATATATTCCGTTGCTGATTAGGATTTCCCTTTGCCTGGCTAGTAACTGAATTTCTGGGTTTTATTCTTCCAACTTGACGTTAATGGCAGCCATGGAGAAGAATCAGTTGTTTTCACATTTTGGTCCCGCTGTCGAGCTCCCCCATCTCCTTTTATATTCCCTCTGAAAACCGTTGAACTCCCCATGTGGTTTCCCTCCAATTTGCCTTGGCGAGAACTTTTCTTTGTGAAAAGTGGATCCCCTCTCTCCTACTGCATTAAATGCTAGTCATTCCAAACCCTCTCACCCTCTCTCCCAGTCTACACTGTCACCCTCTACACTCCTTCATTTTTTAATTTTTTTTTACCCAAATGAGAACATTCCCTCCTCTATAAGTTCGACACGTGTCCCACCCACTCCCACATTTTCCCAGTTTGTGCAAAGAAGCAACCTACAACCGGTTGAGTACAATTTGTAAGAATGACCTTTTGTCATACATTTGCAAATTTTTAGCCCCATGGTTATTTTTGCAAAGTTTGGTTTGATTTGGTATATTGGTGCAAATCATCTTTTACCAAATTCATTTTTTTTTCAAATATTGCTTTATATCCATCATCATTGCTACTTTTTCTATGTATTGCTTTCGTCATTGCTTTCTCTACTTCTACTTCTTTTTCTCATTTTTGGCACGAACATCAATAAAGTCGCACACACTCCTTGTGAGATCACCCCCGCCTTCTCTTGAGTTTGAGATTATTTTTGGGAGATGAATGACCAGTTTTTCGCTCACCAACAAGCAATGGTTAAATGTGGGGGATTTGATAACACGTACTTGGTATAGGCATTCTAGGTCATCTTAGATTAGATTAGATGTAAGTATCATAAGTTTTAGTGTTAATTCCAGATTATACCATCCAGTGTCCGAGTCAAAATCTACGCGTTTTTAGTGCTTATTTACATACCATCGATCTAAACTCGAATGGTGGAGGAATCATGGAGAAAATGGAGGTAAGAAGAGTTAGGACGAAGCCAAGAGAAGCTCAAGACAAGTCAAAGACCGAGTCGAAGACGAGAGAAGCAAAGCCCAACAAGAAGCAAGGTTCGGCCACAACACAGGTGCGGACATGTAGCCCATGACACACGGGCGTGCAACTCTACAAGGACGAACCACGTGGGGGTGCAGCCGTAGCGCGCAGGTAAGCGGGTCATCGGGTGTTGCTAGGGTTTCACATGGATCTTTTTCTCGATAAAATTCTATACTTTCTAGATTCTAGATTCAATTCTATCCTTTTAGGCTGATCTAGGGTTTTTATGGCCACCTGTTAAGCCTATTTAAAGACTCATTCAAGAGATTGGTTTGGTGTATCGTGAGGGCTGAATTCCAAGGTTAATCTATTTAGTATTATTTTATCTCCTTTGTTTTGTATATTATGTTGTTACTCTTTTCTTGATTAGCTACTGTAGGCAACACAGGGTGTTTGCATATGCCAAGAAGTGAAATAACCACAAATAGAAAAGGCCCGATGATAGATAAACCAACCATGTTGCAATGAGCGGATGAAACCACCCATATATATATATATATATATATATATATATATATATATATATATATATATATATATATATATATATATATATATATATATATATATATATATATATATATATATAGAGAGAGAGAGAGAGAGAGAGAGAGAGAGAGAGAGAGAGAGAGAGGGTGGATTAATTGTGCATACCCCTTAGGGTGGATCTTGTGCACAATTGATGGCCTTTGATCTAAATGAAATGGATGGAGGAGATGGTAACACGTGTTCCAACTATTAAAAAAAATGACAAAACCATTTTAAAACCGAGCGCGTGGGAAAGTGGGTATAAAACCCTAAATCACAATTAGTCTCATCTTCATCCTTGTGTATCGAAAAGAACAGAGTGGAGCCGGAGAGACGGGCGGCCTGAGCAGACGCCATTGACAAGCCGATTCCTCCATCGGCGGCGATGCGAGTGTCTATTTCCGGGCTAATCGATCTGTTGCCAAGGCGACTTCACTCCAGGCGGCTGCGATTGAGGTCCTTTGTCTTCGGTTGGTGCCAGCCGCCAATGTCGTTGATCTCCCAAAGGGAGAATAGGATGGATCTATGCCGACGATAAATGGAGGAAGGAGATGAGTCGGCGAAGGAGGTACGATGGTGGCAGATCTGGGCGGTGGTTATGGAGGATGATGGAGGCGAGGCTGGCTCCGACTCCCCTGTTCATTCTCCCGCTCCTTCAATTCGATTCCCCTGTTCATTCTATCACTCCTGTTTGATATCAGCGGTGAAGGGTCGTTGAGGCGGCGACGCGGAAGCATGGCGAGGCGGTGCTAAGTGCTGTTTTCCAGGCGAGTCGTGCCTGGAGTTGCGGTGTCGGTGGTGGCGGAGGGCGGTGGAGATGGCGGCGAAGAGGGAGGGATGTTGTGGAACTGGAAGAGCTTTACAAAGAAGCAGTGTTGCAGTGGTGGGCACCAATCGGAGTTTGATTCTTTGCAACGAAGTGCTGGACTAGAAGGATTGAGTTAGGTTGCCTGATTATTTTTTTTGATTGGAGTTAGGTTGCCTGATTGTTGCTGTCTTCCACAAACGAGCCCAAATCTGAACATCAGTCTGCTCGACACCCTCACAGATCTAGGCTCCAAGAGGCCACCGATACCCACATGGTTATTCGTCAATTATTCAAGAATTCGTATTGATTTTTTCGTCAATTATTCATACATATGTATCGAATTTTTGTTATTTGTGACAATGAGTTATGAGTTGATCAATTATTCGGTGAAATCTGATTCATTATTTGTCAGTATATTGAGTTTTTGGTTGACATAAATATTATTCGGTGAAATGTAAAACATTATTCAGTGAAATATGAAGCATTATTCGTATAAATTGTAAGTATTGTTTAGAGATACGAGGTTTATTTTATCTAGAATTGATGGGAAAAAAACATTATTCGGTAGAATATGACAAATTATTCAGTAGAATTGGTAACTTTTGATATGAACTAAATAGAAAAAAGATAACATAATATTATTCGGTAGCATGTGAAATATTATTCAGTAGAATCACCAAATTTTTAGAAATGAGCGAAATCGGGTGGATCCAAACAAAAAATCACCCATAATTATTTATTTTTCACAAATATTTTATATATATTTTTTTTAAAAAACAGACTAAAAAATAAAGATAAAAACCTGTCAAGATGAAAGGAAAAAAAAAGCAACAAGAATAAATGAAAGAAGGTGGCAAGAGAAAAGGGAAGAAAAAAATGTGAATTATGGTTTTTATTTTCCACTGGGCCCACCAAGGAAAAAATAAAGCAACAAGAATAAAGAAAAAAATCACGTACACGCGCCTACCTATTGGGAAGTTGGTGATGTTGATTGCGGGCCCCACCGATTTTAATTAAAAAATAAAGGAAAATTCTCTTTTAATCCTAGCCATCTATTCTATCTATATCAAGGGCCTAGATTTGTGCATAAGATACACCCTAAGGAGTGTGCACAAGGGAATCACTCCCTATATATATATATATATATATATATATATATATATACACACCATTGTTTTCCATTACTTGTTACTTTGATTACTTCTACTCTCTCCCTCTAAAAGATCTGTCTTGGCTTACTCTTCTCTCTCATTAATCTCTATTTTTATTGTTAGCAAGAGAACACACAAATCTCATGCTCTCTGTTGGATTGATACCCCTGCTTGTTTGCTATACTAGTATTTGAGTTGTGTGTTTATTTATTTGACGAGATTCAACGACTGATTTATCGCTCGTTAAGGTGCGTTTTCTTTCTTCTTGTGTTTTCGTTCCTTCTATGTCACCTTCTTTTTTTTTTTTTTGTCATTTTCTAGTTTTTTAATTGCTACACAATCAGCCTCTCCCAAGCGTCTTGGTTTCTCTCATTTATGTTTTTAAAGAATTTTTTTATTTCTGATTGTCCAACGTCTCCACCAACACATCATCAAGATTGTTTTTTGATCATTCAGTAGCATACCAAGAAGCTCAACCATAATTTTGATAATTTGTTCCGCCACCTCCTCTACGGGCGCTAGATGGAGGGCCTCCACTGATGTGCGACTAATTTACCATGTTTATACTATCTTTTATATCGATTTCTGTCTGTATTTCATATTTATGGGTTTGATTTATACAGACTATGTGTAGTTTATGTTTATTTGCCAATTATGGAGTTCTACACAAGTTTTTGTTATATTTCGCAGAAATCGGACGCACTTTGGAGCTTAAAGAAAAGTCATGAAAACATTGGAGAAGCTAAGGAAGAGCTCGGGATGGTGCAGCTGGAGGAAACACCACTTTTTACCAATCATCATTTTAAATCAAGTTCTGATGTCTTTATAAGAGTTGTAGCCCTCTAAAATAGCTTTCCAACGCATACTCATATGCGTCAATCGAACGAACGAGGACTCGGGAAAGTGCGTTTCAAGACGGATGCAAAATGCTGGAAACTGCAGAAGAGGTCGATATCGACCACTTTTGGTCAATATTGAGTAAAGAAAATCGACCAGAAATGCCAGAAATTGACCAGAACACTGGGAGCAACATTGATTAGCTCGATATCGACCACCTTTGGTCAATATCGAGTCAACACAGGTCGAAATCTACTCCAGAGGCCGAGATCGAGTGAAGTTGAGAGGACAGGTTGATATCGACCTAACTTGGTCGATATCGAGTTACCCCCAGAAGCCGACTCCGAGTAGTCCGAGTCCAAAATCCGAGTGGGCTTTCTTCCAAATGAAGCAAGAGATATTCTATCCCAATGGAAGATCTATCAAGAGAAGGAGATTTATCCACTGTAGATATATTTACTTTAGGGAATTTTATTAGATTTATTTCCTTTATTTATCAAGTTTTATCTTAAGCTTTAGATAGATAAATTTAGATATAGATAGATAGTTCCTTCCTAGAATAGCTTGGATTGGAGCCTATAAATAAAGCCCTAAGGGACTGATTTTCATTCATTCAAGCAAAGCTGTCTTCGGGCGCAAGGAGAGAGGATGCGAGAGAGGGGAGAGAGAGAGAGGGGAGGAGGAGGAGGAGGCGAGAGAGAAGGAGAAGGAAGGAGACGAACGGTTGTAAGTTTTAGTTAATTTTATGTTAAAGTTAATTTCTTTCATTATGGTTTGTTTCTAATTTCCTTCTTCTAAGGTTGGGGTGATCCCAACATAGATATGTGTGTTTGATTTATAAATCCATGAATTTATATGTCTTTATCATCATCTACCTATGTGCTTAATCCTTTGCGAGAGTTGAGAAAATTCCTTATTCATGATATTGAAGCGAAAGTGATCTTATTATGAATTTGGATAGTAATTAGGGTTTATTTGCGAGAGCTAACTAATCCTAATTAAGAAAAGGTAGAAACAAATTAGGTTTTTATGCGAGAGCCTCTATCATCTAAATTGTTGGAATTTGCGAAAGTCGATTCTTTGATATAAAGCATGCATCTTTATGTGATTTATGATCTACACATATGTTTATTGTTGTGGTGATCCCTAACCTTGGAAGTTCACATCTTTATTTTCTACATTTTATTATTTTTATTCGACACAAGTTCTACTCGACACCAACCACCATTCCCTCTCCATCCATCAACATCGACCCCTCTATTTTTTGTCGACAGCCACCCTCATCACCTCTTCCTGCTATCCCTGAACCTGACTCCCTTATACTATAGCGGGGGTCTTGACTACAAATTTATTTGGTCGAGAAACCCTCTCGTCAAATTGGCACCGTTTCCGGGGAGATATTAATTGCGCCTAGTTTAATTGTCTTGAAGCTTAGGTACAAAGATGAAAGACTTTGTCGAAGGGAATCCCGCATGGGAAGAATGTTTCCAAGAATTGAGACGGAAAAATAGGCTTGCAGTGAAGGAGTCACGATTAAGGGAAATAGGTCGGCTGGAAGATGAAATCCGAAGGCTTGAGGCTTCCATTCAGTCTAAAGGACCATGCCCTCCTCCCGATGAGCCAATTGACCCACTCGACGTCGACAACCTGGAATGTCCTTCCTCGAATTTCATTCTTACTTTTCTACCTATTGTTGATGAATCTTTTGAAGGATCCCAAGCGCTAGAAGAGAAGAAAGCGGACATTGTTGCCCAAGATGTTTCAAGGTCGCTTTTACCTTATAAGGTGAAGGCCATCTCCGACAATTTTGAGCAACCGATGTTCATATTTAAGTATGGGGTCCTAGCAAAGTGGAATGAAGCTCCGCAGGATAAGGAGGAAATATCTCTTCCTACTCCACCGTTCCGTTGTGGTGGAGCTACACAACCAAGTCAACCTATGAAACAGAAGAGGTATGATGATGAGGTATATATACTTCCTTTATGTCTTCCTGTATGCAGGCTAGTTGGGCCCCAAGAAGACGAATGGGTGAATCCATGGAGCGTTCACTCGGGGAGGTTTAAACTTCTCCACACGATGCCCCCAGTTGACATCCCACGCTTCCAACCACCGGAGGAACCACCGGATCCACCTGTACCTCCGAACAAGGATGAGTCAAGCTAAGACTTAAAGGGAAGTAGGTCAAGCTAAAGACTTAAAATTTAGCGCTTACGGGAGACAACCCGTTATTTCTTATTTCTTAGATTTTAGATACTATTGGTTTTTGTTTTAAATATTATTTTTGGAATTTTCTATTGTGGATATTGTCTTCTAACGAGTCTTCCAGGTAAATAGAAGCGACAGAAGTACTCAACGTCGACTACTTCACTCGAGATCGACCACTTCTGCACAAACTTCAGCACTTGATTCTGAAGTTCGGCACACCTGTCCAGTGAGTTTCTTTCTTTACCCCTTGTTTTTTATACAGTGAGGACACTGTAATGTTTAAGTATGGGGTGGGGGAAGGGCTTACTTTAGGCATATTTAACTTTATTTGACATTATGTGTGCATACTTTTAAGTTTAGTTCTTGAATTGCCTATGCATGGCTACTTTGAATTTCATATTTTATTTATGTTCTTATATGCATGTTGTTTTCCAAAGTTTATAAAAATCACCCCATTAAAAATTTTGATTAGTGTCATGGAAGTTATAATTGAACTCGACGATGCAAAATTGGATTCATTAGAGATATAGCATGAAATTGCTTAGTAAAGATAAGTCACAATGAAGTGCATTATTTTATGAAAACCATGAAAGGAGGTAAAATTTGATGTTGCTTTTGACATGTTGCATGATAAGAGGATGGAGGACTTTATATTTTCATATAATGCTCATATTGTTATATCCTAGCCTTTACCCATGCTTATGCATCACAAAACCCATAATGAGCCTTATTTCATATTATTGCTCCGCATGATCTAAATATTGCTCATTCTTTATCTTATTTCCTACCCGGGGATTATGTTGAGAATGAAAGCTACATTATGGAGATTATTATATGGTGCTTGTGTTTTTGTTATTATCATATTTGGAGTTTGGCAAGAAATTGAAAAATTATGGGAAATTTAATGAGTGAAAGAAACCCCGGTCACCTCAGGAGATAAAGGTAGACCGACCCTGCCTGCGTCGAGATAATAGTTACGCAGGATGGGACACCAAGTGGAGGAGTCCGAAGCACTAAGTATCCGGGGCCATTCATGAAACCCATGTTTGCGACTCGCGAGAAGGCAGTGCTGAGGTTAGAGAGGTAAAAACATATAACTGGAAAAAAAAGCAAAGAGTGATTTATGAGAGGATGAGTGATGTGGAATATCATATGAAGGGAGAAAGTGCATTAAAGCAAGAAACCAAAGTTTGAAGAATTCCCCCCGGATTTAGCACCACATTGCCCAAATATAGCCCACCACTTTACCTTTTACCTTTTCTTCATCATGAGCTTAATTAAAGTCCTCTTGATTATTAATGCTTTGTCATGAATGAATGTTTTTGCATAACCCTCCTTTTATGTGAGAAGTTGCTTTTATTCACATGCATGGATTTGATGACATTAGTACCTTTGCGAGGATGATAATTAATTGCAGGGACATATGACAATGAATCTAATATGCTGAGAGTTTTGAATTCTTCCCCTTTATGACCATTAAAAGTATTGCTTGAGGACAAGCAAGCTTAAGTATGGGGTGTTGATGTGCGCCTAATTTACAATGTTTTATACTATCTTTTATATCGATTTCTGTCTGCATTTCATATTTATGGGTTTGATTTATATAGAATATGTGTAGTTTATGTTTATTTGCAAATTATGGAGGTCTACACAAGTTTTTTTTATATTTCACAGAAATCGGACGCACTTTGGAGCTTAAAGGAAAGTCATGAAAACATCGGAGAAGCTAAGGAAGAGCTCGGAATGGTGCAGCTGGAGGAAACGCAACTTTTAACCAATCATCATTTTAAATGAAGTTCTGATGTCTTCATGAGAGTTGTAGCCCTCGAAAAGAGCTTTCCAACCCATACTCATATGCATCAATCGGACGAACGAGGACTCGGGAAAGTGCATTTGAAGACGGATCCAGAATACTGGAAACTGTAGAAGAGGTCGATATCGAGTAGAGCAAATCGACTAGAAATGCTAGAAATCGACCAGAACACTGGGAGCAACATTGAAGAGGTCGATATCGACCACCTTTGGTTGATATCGACCACCTTTGGTCGATATTGAGTCAACACATGTCGAAATCTACTCCAGAGGCCGAGATCGAGTGGAGCTGAGAGGACAGGTCGATATCGACCTAACTTGGTCAATATCGAGTTACCCCCAGAAGCCGATTTCGAGCAGTCCAAGTCCAGAATCCGAGTGGGCTTTCTTCCACATGAAGCAAGAGATATTCTATCCCAAGTGAAGATATATCAAGAGAATGAAGATTTATCCACTTTAGATATATTTACTTTAGGGAATTTTATTAGATTTATTTCCTTTATTTATCAAGTTTTATCTTAAGCTTTAGATAGATAAATTTAGATGTAGATAGATAGTTCCTTCCTAGAATAGTTTGGATTGGAGCCTATAAATAAAGCCCTAGGGGGCTGATTTTCATTCATTCAAGCAAAGCCGTCTTCGGGCGCAAGGAGAGAGGAGAGAGAGAGGAGAGAGAGAGAGAGAGAGAGAGAGAGGAGGAGGAGGAGGAGAAGGCGAGAGAGAAGGAGGAGGAAGGAGACGAATGGTTGTAAGTTTTAGTTTATTTTATGTTAAAGTTAATTTCTTTCATTATGGTTTGTTTCTAATTTCCTTTTTTAGGGTTGGGGTGATCCCAACATAGATATGCGTGTTTGATTTATAAATCCATGAATTTAAATGTCTTTATCATCACCTACCTATGTGCTTAATCATTTGCGAGAGTTGAGGAAATTCCTTATTCATGATATTGAAGCGAAAGTGATCTTATTATGAATTTGGATAGTAATTAGGGTTTATTTGCGAGAGCCGACTAATCCTAATTAAGAAAAGGTAGAAACAAAGTAGGTTTTTATGCGAGAGCCTCTATCACCTAAATTGTTGGAATTTGCAAAAGTCGATTCTTTGATATAAACCATGCATCTTTATGTGATTTATGATCTACACATATGTTTATTGTTTTGGTGATCCCTGACCTTGGAAGTTCGCATCTTTATTTGCTACATTTTATTATTTTTATTCGACACAGGTTCTACTCGACATCAACCACCATTCCCTCTTCATCCATCAACATCGACCCCTCTATTCTTTGTCGACAGCCACCCTCATCACCTTTTCCTGCTATCCCTGAACCCCAAAACACACTAAATCTAGAACTGCTGACTTCTCTCCTGATGACGAACCTGACTCCCCTATACTATAGCGGGGGTCTTGACTACAAATTTATTTGGTCGAGAAACCCTCTCGTCATCCACATTCCACAATTTGTCTTCATTTAGGTATATTTTAATTTTTTTCTGATACATTGATTATGTGGTTTATATTTTCCATCCCTTTTAATGGTTTCTTTTAAACCCACATATCCCCCAAAACTTGATGGTTCTCCCATTAGCAATTTGCTAGATGAGTCCATTGCAGAATTTCTTTTTAAACTCCATAAGCTTTGTCCATTGCAATGATGCATTTTTTCCCTTCTTATAGTCCCACAAAGTCTCTTCTTTCATGTATTTTTATCTTATGGTCGTAACCCATATATTATATGGTTCAACTAAGATTTCCTATAGTAACTTCATTTGTAATGCTCGGTTCGTATTCTTAGTATTATTAAGTCCGAGTCCTCTTAATCTCTTTGATTTGCATATTTTATCTTACCCAATGAGTGGTATGTGGTTCCTATCATTATTCCAAAAGAAACCTCAATTGAATTGGTCAAGTTCTTTTATGCATATGGGCTGAGAGCATGAAGCTTTGCATAACATAGTTTGGTTTTGTAGCTAGTTTTGGCTTTATCAAAATTGCACTTCCTTATTGGGATAGGGAATTCGCTTTCTATCTTGATAGTTGGGCTTTTGTCCGACCAATCATTTCTTCAAAGGTATTCGTATTTACTCTTCCATTAATAATTGGACATCCTAAATATTTGTCAAGTGCAATGTAGTTTGTAATGTTAAGTATGGTCTTTTGGTGTGCTAATCCTTTAGTAACTTGGAAGGTGAACTTGTGAAGTACACCTTTTGGCCCGAAATAGAGCAATAGTCATCAATTATTTTTTTCACTAATGCACCGTGATTGGCTTTTGAGAAAATCGTAATGCCGTTTGCAAATGATATAAAAGGGATGCAGTTTCCTAGCTAAAGCATTTACTCCAAGAATAAATAGGTATGGTAAAAATGGGTCTCCTTGTCTTAGTCCTTATCACCATACTAGAGATGGCAAAATATGACTGACCAGAAAACTCGACCCGACCCACCCGAACCCAAACCCGACCAAAACCTAAAAATCTAGTGCGATGCACAACCCGACCTCGAACCCGAGCCCAACCCATTTTGACCTGATGCAAGAATGGACAAGAGTATGGAAAAACCCGACCCGACACATACCCGACCCGTGTTTGACCCGACTCGAACAAGACCCAGTTCATCCTTATAATTACTTTAATTTTTCGTTTATTTTTAAACACTCAAATAATGTTAATTAAATCTAATAATAAAATTTAATAGTCAATAATTAAGATAAAAAAATAATCATCATTTTATAATAAAACTAAATGTGACCCAACTTAACCCAACCATAAACTGACCCAACCCGAAATTCATTTGACCCTAACTCATACAACCCAAAAACTTACTTGATCCGATTCAAACCCGACCAAACATACAATATACCTGACATATGACCCGACTCGACATATAACCGAACTTAAATGGATATACCCGAACAATGGAGAAGACAAGGGGGTGTAGGGGGTCATGTGCCCTCCTTCTCATTTGATTAACTACCTAGGTGTATTGCCTTCGTCAATAGCTTTGTTTTGATATATAATATGTCCTTATTCGACATCTGAGTAAAAAGTTATGAATGTTTAAAAATTGAAGGTATATTAATTACATTGATTTTGTTTCAATAGACTATACTAGCTCCATTCACAAATAGACAAGGTGATCAGAGAAGAGACTTAGACAAGGCGATCCAATTTCCCCGCTCTTTTTTGTTATTGGAGCTGAAATACTTGCAAGGAAACTACAAATGACAAGTGATGAGTCAAGAAAGACGATAGGATTTGAGATGACTAAATCAGGAACTAGAGTAAAATTTCTTTCTTTTGCAGACGATATCATGATATTCGCTAAAGCAAGCCCAGAATCATGCACCAAAGTGAAAAAAATCATAGATGAATATTGTAGCATATTTAATTTTCAGAAATAAGCTTTTCAAGTAACTTCAGGGGTAACGAACCACCAGAACAAAATATTCAAAGTATACTCCACATCACCAACCATACTACACTTGAAAAATACTTAGGGTGCCCTATTATAAACGGGAAAGTAAACAAGAAGACGTTTGAAGATACTGTGGAAAGGACAAAATCTCAACTGACAAAATGGAAGGCAAACTCCCTTTCGCAACAGGGTAGAGCTGTTCTGATTAAATCAAATCTTGCAACCAAACCTTACTATGTGATGCAATGTTTGGGACTACCAACGGACACGCACAAAGAATTAGACAAAATCAACAGATCCTTCTTTTGGAACAAGGACATGAACTATAAGCCATTGATAGGATGGGATAAAATATGCAAACCAACGAAATATGGTGGGTTAGGACTAAATAAATCCAAAGACATGAATAAAGCACTTCAAATGGAGTTATTATGGAAAATCTTGTCTGGACCGAATAATATTTGGGTCAGAATAATTAAAGAAAAATACATGAAAAATGCAACATTATGGGAATATGAAAAAAGAAAAAAGACATCTTGGCAATGGAAGAAACTAATGGAAATTAAAAATGAATTTTGTGAAGGGTTGATTTGTCAAGTAGGGAATGGGAAACGTAGGGGTAATGTACGAGCCATCGAGCTCGAGTATCTAGTGCTCAAGATCGGCTCGTTTGTAAACGAGTCGGGCTCGAGCTCAAGCTCCATATGAAAACAATCTTGAATAGCTACTCGAGCTCGGCTCGCGAGCTCAAAAGGGTGCTCGAGCTTGAGCTCGTGAGCTCGCTTATACTCGAGCCGAGCCCGGACTGGAGCTCGTGAGCTCTTTTGCTCGGTCACTAACCTACGCACTATGCACTGTAATCTACCATGGAGCACCTGTACTACATGGAATTCAATGTAATTTATGCATAAATTAATCAAATTTGGATCACAAAGTATCCATTTATTCCACTGTGCACAAGAAGCACAACATTCAACCTTAATCTATCCACAAATTTAACCAAATCTATGGACAAATACAAATGAATCTACGCACAAGCAGCACTGTCGAGCAGCGAGAGAGAGTAGGGGGAATGGGCGTATACTGACTGTTGGAGGGTAAAATTTCATGAATTTTATTATTCATGGCATGAATAAATTTATCACATTCATTTCATAAAAAAAATTGTGGTAAATTTCTCTCAAATTAAACACAAGTTTACAAATTCAAAATTGAGCCCTAAAAAAAAAAGAATCTGTTACAAGGCCAAACTCAGCTAGGTCCAAGTGAAAGATAACTTCCAGCTGTCTTTTGATGTTGATTTCAGTTAAAAGAAATACATCAAAAAGAAGTTGAGGAAAAGTAAATACATAAACAAAAAAGAAGAAGCAAAGCTAAAAATAAATTTAGCAACTGCCTTGTAACCCCTGCAGTTAAAAGAAACTGCTGAACGTGGGGCAGTTTTCTGTAGCTGGTAACTGCTCCTATTGCTCTCTATAAAATGGAAAGGAAATAAAGCTGCTGGTTTTTTGCCCCGGCTTCCCACCATTACCAAAAGTAGTAAACCTGTCACCTTCCTTTCTCCCGACTGGCTTTCTTCTTTCTTCTCCCTGGCTTCCTCCTCCCAAAGTTCACCTGCAAATCACACATAAACCAAACAAAAAAAGATCAGCATCAACAAAGGAGAAGGACTCCATCAGTGCTGTTGTCTAAACACTAAAACAGAGGGTATATATCCTCACTTCTTTTCTTTGTTTGCAGGTACAAATAGAGAAGACCCAGGCTTGGGTTCACATGCTCTCACCAAGTGTTTGGGCTCGTCATAGGCTTAAAAGTATTTTCTTTTGCCTAGAGACCATCACGTCATAGGTTGAGAGCATCCACTCTCGTAGTTGGCTTGAAAGTATATTCTTTCGCCGCTACGTTCGGTCCCGGCGTGGATCGGTTCATAGGGACGAAGTGCTGCCAGATTTTACACAGGGTTCACAAGCAATAAAATGCAGAACTCTATAGACTGTCAAATGAAAGTCAATATGGGATAACAACACAAAATCCAAACCAGGCAATTGAAAGGAACATAATTTTGGAACAAATGTCGTCTGCACAAACAAGCAAACTGGCATCCGAAAGATTACAAAATTGTTGCAAGGAACACTAAAAAGAGGGTCTCTTAATAGACAAAACCTGAACCAATCTCCTAATGGAAAAACGTGGACACTGGTTCCTGTGAGGGGTTCTGTTATATGAGCACCTGCCATCCAAGTTAATAACAAAAACGGTAGATGAATCCTCTGAGTGTTCAACTGCACACAAGTTGATACAATTTCTAAACATGGGGCAATCAAATTCCCTGTGTCAAAATCAGTCGGTTCGGAATTGAAGCCCAAAATCAAGAGGTTCAACAAAATCGATCTCAAGATTATACTGGGCAAACAAGCCTAAATCAAAAGGGCTAAATAAATTCAGAAGAAGAAAAATGATGAGCCCATATACCTATCTTGAGACGCCGAGGAGGTGGCCGCTTCAGAGTTGCAGCAACGTGTCTGCAGATTCAGATTGCTCAAAGCTGGAGGTCCTTGTGGTGCTGTTCAAGTCGCACAGGCCCTAGCTTCTGTTGATTTTCTCGGCTGACCCAAACCAAAAATCCCCAAATAACAAATCAAATTCAGCCCTAGTTTTCTCAAAACCCAAATCCACCCAAATTGGATCAAATTAAAGGGCAAATTAAAGGAGAAAGGATGAGATCAAACCTGTCGCAGCCTTTCTTTAGACAAACTCTTGACATTTTGATCAGCAGAGGCTCGTTTTGGGTTGTCGAAACTCGACCCACTCCGCCCTTGTTTCACACTAGCTCGACCCGCTCCACCATCGCTCAAGCCTCCTCCGTGGCAATGGCGCAAACCCAGCGCTTGAAGTTTTCACGGTGGTGTACTGGCATGTCAATGGAGCGCCGCCGCAGCTCTCGAAGAACACCGTAACGTTCTTTTGTCGTCAGGAGAGAGAAGGGTACGAGTTGCTATTGGAAGGAGGAGGTTGACTTCACACTTTCACCGACCCTGGCCAATATCAAAATGAAATGGGTTGGGCTCGGCTTTCCTAAAACCAGAATGGAATTGAGTTGGGCTCGGCTTGCTAGCTTGTTTTTTTTTAACAAGCCATGTTCTTTAAAAAACAACAAACCACAACAGCTATACACACTATACACGTATAGGCTTGGTTGGTTTAAAAGAGATTTTTGTTTAATTACAAAATTTACCCATTAAAATACAAGAATTATTTTTGGCATAAATTAAGAATTCGAGTTTAATTAAAAACATAAAATTAAACTCGTCTAATATTCTTTGCCAATTAATTCTAGTGGGTCAATCTCAAATCGACTTCTAAACAAAAACGGAGTCAAAACCTCAAATCGAGTTTCACCAAATATAAACTTGGTCCTCGTACATAACTACGCCTGATTTGATCCCGTTCAAACGGGTACGTAGGAAGCTCGACATAAAGCTAAAGGATCGTCGAGTTCAATCGCCAAACCAAAATAAAATATCAAATCGGTTCGTTTAGAACTACGCAAGATTTGATCCCGTCCAAACAGGTACGTAGGTAGCCGGACATAAAGCTTAAGCTCATCTGGTTCAATCGTCAAACCAAGAAATCAAATTTGTTCTTCGTTTAGAACTACGTAAAGACTTGATACTCGTTTATGAGTTACGTAGGAAATCCGGTATCAAATTCACTATATATCGGATTCAGTCGCCCGTCTCAAATTAAATAAAATTTGTTCTCCAAAGAACTACATAAGATTTGATTCCGCTTTGCCGGATATGTAGGAAACCCGATATCAAACTATAGCTCGTCGGGTTCAATCACATGATCCTCAAACGATCAACTTTTTTAAAACCAAATCAAACGATATCAAAAGAAAAGAACTACGTAAAGACTTGACGCCGTAAAAACGGCTACGTAGGTAACCCGATATTAAATCTCAAAAATATATCGGGCACAGTCGTATGCCTCTAAATTCACTTCTAAATGAATATGAGGTCAAAACAAATCAAATCAGTTCATTCAGAACTACGTATAGACTTGATACTCTTTTACGAGTTACGTAGGAAATTCCGTATAAAATTTTAAATACGCCGAATTCAGTCACCGGTTACAAATTAAATCAAATCGGTTCGTTTAGAACTACGTAAAGACTTGAGGCCTTCTATCGACTACGTAGGTAACCCGATATTAAATTCTAAAAATATATCGGGTACAGTCGTCGACCTCTAAATTCCCTGTAAATGAATATGAGGTCAAAATCAAACAAATTCAAACGGTCCATTCTGACTCGATATAAAGCTTCTGCTCGACGAGTTCGATCACCACTCTTAAATGATCTCATGATCAAATCCAAGTACAAAATTTCTTTTTGTCCCGAACTACGGTGACTTGATTCCTCTAAACAAGTGGATACGTAGGAAACCCGGTATAAATCAAATTCTCACCGAGTCCAGTCACATCCAAACTTTGAAATCAAATCTCCTTAAATTCACTTTTCGACTCTAAATCGTCTCAAATACCAAAGTTTCATCAAATCCAAAGTGTGTCCTTCGACTCGATACAAAGCTTCCGCTCGTCGAGTTCGGTCACGACCAAAGCTTCAAAAACCCAAATATCAAATTCAAATTTGTCCTTTTCAAGAACTACGTGTGGTTTGATCCTTTCTAAAAGGGTACGTAGGAAACTCACAAACGAGTTCAATCACAACCCCCAAATTGACTTTTAAGTCAAATCTCAAATCAAAACAAATTAAAACTCCACCATCAAAACCTAAAATTATTTTCTATGCAAATGATAGGCGGGTTACTTGAGTTACCCTTCCGAGAAGGTGGGCTCGGGTTACTCGGGTAGAGTGTTGTTCGAGCTACCCTTCGTAGAAGGTGGGTTTGAACTTCATCCTCTGATGCATACAAGAAAACGAAACCAAACCCAAATCAAACCCAAAATCAAAATTCAAAACACTCTGAACTACGTAAGGCTTGATTCTCTTCCAAGAGATACGTAGGAAACCCGCTAAATTCGGGTGCAGCCCAAATCACCAAAACCATCAAAATCTTGGTATCAATATGACTTCGAATCAAGAGGATAACCAAAAGCGGTCGAACTCAAATATTAAAAAATCAAATAAAATGTGTTGTACGATTATTTGCGCATTTTTGTCCAACATATTTTTGGCACGCCCAGTGGGACCATTTTTGCCTTTTCATCTCTTAGTTTTATTCGATAATAATGTTTGCCTATTTATTTTGGTTGCAAGGAAAATGGCACCAAAAGTGATTGTCAATTTCAACGAGCTTCCAGCTACCTTGATCATCAAAGGCGGTCGTTGGATCAAGAAACGATCATTTGAAGCTCACCTTGACATCCCTCGAGACTCGTTTTTTGCAAAGGTCTCGATCAACAATGTCTTTGGGGCTCTTCAAGCTCCGGAGAATCAGACCGTTGCCAAGTGGGTGTACAGTTCTCTCGCAACGCTTTCAGGGAAAAGGGGCATGAAGCCTACAACCCTTCCAAGACATGGGGGCAGGAAGCTTCAAATCACCCGACTCGGCGATAGCAAGCTCAACGACCATCCTAACTGCCAAAAGATCAAAATGCAGAAGGGTGGTTACAACAGAACAAAGCCAACTAATGAGGTCGCTCAAAGGCCCATCATTCGTGTCATCAAGAAGAATGAGGGGTCAATCACAACTTTCACACAAGCCATCTCCATTGCCAAGAAGGCAAACACATCAATGAAGATAATGAGATGCAAGTGTGGATCTCAATGTGACAAGACAAGACCTCTTCTTGTGTTAGCTCGTTCATCAGCTTTAGAGCGAGCGAGTACAACCCTTACAAAAGATCTTCTTAGATCGCAGGGGGAAGAAGAAATTCATCAAGTGGCTTCTCCAAGACAGATCCTCGTTGGGTCTATGCCTATCTTTCCAAAAGAGGTTGCACAAGTCAATATGACCTCATACTCGGAAGAGACGGAAATCAGAGCCGCAAAGGGTAAACCTTCAAGATCCAAGAAGAGCAAGAAGGTTAAAAAAACATGTCCAGTCCCTAAAGGTGATGCAAGAGATGAAGACCGATTGGAGCTAACGAGTTCATATGCTTCAATGGTTAAATCTCAAGCAAACATCTCACAAGAGGGACCAGATATGATGCCGGTATTGACTACCAGCACATCAAGTGTCAAAGAGCAACTTCAAGAGTTGCAAAGGAAACTTGATGAGAAAGGTGCTCAAATAGCAGCACTTCTCGCACAATCAAATGTGCAAGCTCAAGGAAATAGACAAGAGCAATCAAGGCCAAATGGTGAAGGGTCAAGCGGTAGCACATCCATCATTCAACAAGAAATCAAGGAGATGATCGCTCAAGGGATAAAAGAAGCATGTGCACCACAAAATCCAGCAGTGCTTGGGTATAGAAGACCTTATCCGACACATTATGATTTGATGCCATTTCCCCAGGCTACCAAGGACCGAGCTTTGAAAAGTTCGATGGCCTTCACAGTTCACCTCACGAGCACCTTGCTCATTTTTATTCTGCTTGTGGTGAAACTGCCTTAAATGATGCCTTATTAATTAGGCAATTCGTCCAATCTTTGAAGGGATCGGCATTCACTTGGTACACTCAACTTCAACCAGGGTCGATTCAAACATGGAACGATTTACAAAAAGAGTTCCTAGCTCAATTTGTGAGCTCAAAGGCAAGAGTTTCTATTCTGGACCTCGCAAACAACTATCAAAGGTCTAACGACCTCGCCAACGACTTCATCGCCAGGTGGAGGAGCATGAGACTCCAATGCCATGAAAAATTAAGTGAACAAGCATGTGTTCAAATGTGCACCAACAACCTCGTACCAGAATCAGCGGTACATGTTGGAAGTGCCGAGCCTCGTTCATTTGATGAGTTGGTGTCTAAAGCATGCAATGTTGAAAAGCAACTCGCACGAGGATCCAACCAGCCTCGAGATAGTGAGGCTAACAAAAACAATGGTGATAAGCTACAAGACGAAGAAGAGTCTATGGCGACTTTTGCCAAACATGATCGAGAGTCTGATAACAAGAATGGTTCCCAAGCTCAAAGAAAAGAGAAAGCCAAGGAGCCAGCCAACAGACTCACCCTTCATGAAAGAAGGCAGAAGAAATATCCTTTTGACGATGATGATGTGCAAGGGATATTCGATGAATTGGTGAGTGCTAAAAGGTTAACACTCCCGGAGCCAAAAAGGCCAAAAGAAGTTGGCAGGACGAGTGATCCAAAATATTGCTTGTACCACCAGCTTATTAGTCATCCAATCAAGGATTGCTATGTCTTTAAAGACATCGTAGAGGAGATGATTAACAAAGAAGAAATTGAAATCGAGGGGGCAACATCCTCAACTCAAGCAGCTTCATCAAATACCATTTCAGTGGTAGACGTTGCAGAGTCCACTCCCTCATTCTAAGTGTCTTCTCAAACAGAAAAAACATCTGCTATGGCTATCGAAGCTGGGGGCAGCCCCATGGTTTCATTGCCTCTTAAAGCATTGGTGAAAGATGACACTTCAAAAGAAGAGTCCTTGAATGAGAACGACATCTTTCAATGTTGTGTGGTCTCATGGACCAATTACATGGACGAAAATGAAGCAGGAGTTAAAAAGATTACTCTTCACTCCAAGAAGCAAATTCTTTCCTCAAAATCAGGACAAAAGTCAAAGGGAAAGAAATCAAGCTTCGCAAAAACTTCAAAAATGCACAAGAACCAAAAAATTCCAGTGCAAAAGCTAAAACCCTCTTTCAAGGGTAAAGCTCCACAAAAACTCGTCGAGGAGGCTTGTGTCAAAAATTTCCAAATCTCATACGAAGAGGGTGTCTAACCGCAAGTGTGATAGAGCCTAGAGTGTCCGCATTTGAAAGGCTCGAGATGGCTTCGAGTGGAACTCCTAACTCTTCGGTGTTTAAAAGGCTTGATCTAGCCCCTACATGTGAGACACCGAAATCTTCCGTATTTGAAAGACTCAAGCTAACCTCAACAAATGAAGCATCCGAATCTTCAATGTTTCAAAGGCTTGGTATGGCCTCGACAAGTGAAGAATCTAAACAGTCGGTGTTTCAAAGGCTTAATTCAGCCTCGACTAGTGGAGAATCTAAAGCTCCGATGTTTGAAAGGCTCGGAAAAGTTGATGAGTCTAAAATCCGGAAGGTCCAAATGAAAAGTACCAAAAGCAAGAGCTCGGGAAGAGACAGTCAAAAGTTCTCGTCCATAAGCTCAGCCAAATCATGGACACCTAAAGCCAAGTAAGAGTGTCAAAATGATCAAGTAGTCTCCAAGGCAAAAAAACAAATAGTTCTGCCTAGAACTACGTTAAGACTTGATCCCCAACCAGGGGTACGTAGGAAATTTGGCATCAAAAACAAATATGTGTCAAATTCAGTTGCAAAAAAAAAAAAAAAGATCTTCCGGGTTCGCATATGATAGTCAGGTTATTTGGGAAACCCTTCCTAGAAGGTGAGCCCGAATGATTTGAATGATGCGGTAAAAAAAAAATCCCGGTTTGCAAATGATAGTCGAAATATTTGGGAAACCCTTCTTAGAAGGTGTGCTCAAATAGTTCGAGTGATGCATATGGAAAAAAATGACCTGAAATTAGTCCGAAAAATCAAATGACCCGGAAGCATAAGAAAAATGGGTTCACAAAGAACTACGAGCGGCTTGATCCCTCATAAAGGGGGTACGTAGGCAGTCTAGCTAGTCAAAATGCTAGGTGCAGCCACAAAAACCAACAAAACATCTTTCCTCAAACAAAGAAGAAAAAGAAGTCAACTCCTCTGTTTTTGTAGTTAAATGAGCATTGTCTCAACTACAAGGAGAAAAATTAAATATGGTCCAAAGACTTGCACATTTTGTGCCTATAATGAAAACGAGGCAAAAGAAAAGAGAAAAGAAGAAAGAAATTGTCTTTCAAAGACGTTCTCACAAAGAGAAACAAACAAAAGGCTCCTGCCTAAATTTTCTGACTTTGATCATCACGTCAAAATGTGGTAGTCAACTCAAGTCTCTCAAATCAAATCTTCCTTCTAAGGAACCCTAAACCAAGTCACTTCAAAACTTGACTAATCAAATGGTCAATGTTTTCTTCTCTCTCAAAGCCAAAAAGGCACAAGCCTCTCAAAGCCCTCCCAAACAAAAATTGACCTACATCATCTATAAATGTATGGTCATTCAAAGCCCCCAAAGCTCAAAGAAAAAAGCGCCAAATACCTTGGCTTCAAATGGTATGGGTATAAATTTCAAAATCATCTCATATGAGATTTTGATAACAAAGCTTCAACCACAAAGGTTACAAAAGCTAAGCTCACGACACCAAGTCGTCAAGACCAAAGTTAGTCTTAGACCGAAAATCAAAATGAAATCGGTCAAAAGGCAAAAGTTCAAACCTATGACTTCAAGTCTTCAAAACCAAGTTCTTGTCCCTCACAAGAAAACTCTCAAATCCAAATTCAAGCTTACAGTCGAAAATCTCCGACCAAAAGCCAAAAAAAATCAAAATCGGCAAAAAAAGTCAAAACAAAATTGGCTCAAAGCCGAAAATCCAATCAATTTGAAAGCTCGAAAGCAAACTGGTTGAAAAGCCAAAAAGGCAGAAATAAAATTTAGAGACAGAAAATGTTTCCAATTCTCTCTTACTCATACCAGATTGTATCGTATTTGTCATAAGCAAGTTCTAAGTAGAATTGCTTTTCTTATTTGATCAGCTTTAATCGGTACAATGCAAGTTTCAATTCTCTTTGGACTACAAACCAAACAAAAATGTTTTCTTAAGCAAGTTCCGCTTGAAAAATAAATAGTGCACAAAAGCACATTAATCGAACTTTGAACGTGTTTATAACCTCACACGCACAAAGTTCGGGGGGCAACTGTTGGAGGGTAAAATTTCATGAATTTTATTATTCATGGAATGAATAAATTTATCACATTCATTTCATAAAAAAATTGTGGTAAATTTCTCTCAAATTAAACACAAGTTTACAAATTCAAAATTGAGCCCAAAAAAAAAAATCTGTTAGGCCAAACTCAGCTAGGCCCAAGTGAAAGATAACTTCCAACTGTCTTTTGATGTTGATTGCAGTTAAAAGAAATACATCAAAAAGAAGTTGAGGAAAAGTAAATACATAAATAAAAAAGAAGAAGCAAAGCTAAAAATAAATTTAGCAACTGCCTTGTAACTAGGGGTGTTATCTGAGCCGAACAGCTCGGGCTCGGCTGAGCTGTTGTTCGGCTCGGGCTCGGCTCGAGAAAGCTCGGCTCGGGCTCGTTCGTAGAGAGAAAACGAGCCGAGCTTGAACATGTTTTTAGGCTCGAGCCGAGCCCGAGCCGAGCTCGAGATGAGCCCGAGCCGAGCTCGGAAGCTCGGTATACAATATTACTAAAATGCCCCTAGGTTAAGGGAGAGGAGGGATTTAAGGGTTTTGGGGTTTCTCTTTCTCCTCGCGGCTCGCATCTCTCTTACTGGTTTCTCCTCTTCAGCGGCTCACGTCTCCTCTTCCTGGGTTTCTCCTCAAGGGTTGTAGTCGCCCATCCTTCCGAGCTCGGCTAAAGCGGTGCCGGTGAACGGTAGCAGCGTCGGCTTAGATTTGTGCGGTTCTACTCGGATGCATCTCCTCTTGGTTCAGATCTGTGCGATTCTACTCGGATCCATCTCCTCTTGGTTCAGATCTGTGCGGTTCTAATCGGATTCATCTTCTTGTTGGAGAGTTCGGGTTTAATTAGTTCATCAGTCTTGTTGAGGGTTCATCGGGGTTCCCCTCGGATCTGGCCTGGGCGCCGCCGGCCTAGTTCGAGCGCTGGCAGGGGCTGTTTTCCTGGCAGGATCAGGATTGGCGTGGATCTGGCCTAGTCAGACGGTGCTGTGGCTGGATCTTGTCGGATCTGTTGCTCTCCCGCTGGTGCTGCTTCACCAGCGTCAGATCTGTCCGCTTACTCCATCTTCCCTCAATTGATGATTTGAAGAAATTATAGAGTGAACAGATAACGTCCCTGTACTGCTAGATGATTTGTTCTCTTATTTGACTATTTGATTTTGTTTTCAATTTAGTATTTGTTCAGTTGTTGGATGATTTAGTATTTGATTATTTTTTATTTGATTTGCTCAGTTGTAGGTTAATTTAGTATTTGTTGTGTTTTAGTCCATTGTTATCTAAAAGTTGTAATTTCAATTTAGGTTAGGAACCGAGCTTGAACGACCCGAACGAGCCCAAAAGGCGAGCTCGAACGAGCCTGAGCTCGTTTGTTCGGCTTGTTCGAGCCTTAACAAGCCGAGCTCGAGTTTGATCTTGGGCTCGCGAGCCGAGCTTGAGCACAAAAAAAATCTCGAATAGATTTTAGGCTCGAGCTCGGCTCGGCTCGTTTACCTTTCGAGCCAAGCTTGAACATGTCAAGCTCGGCTCTTCGGCTCGTATATCACCCCTACTTGTAACCCCTACAGTTAAAAGAAACTGCTGAACGTGGGGTAGTTTTCTGAAGCTGGTAACTGCTCCTATTGCTCTCTATAAAATGGAAAGGAAATAAAGCTGCTGGTTTTTGGCCCCGGCTTCCCACCATTACCAAAAGCAGTAAACCTGTCACCTTCCTTTCTCCCGACTGGCTTTCTTCTTTCTTCTCCCTGGCTTCCTCCTCCCAAAGTTCACCTACAAATCACACATAAACCAAACAAAAAAAGATCAGCATCAACAAAGGAGAAGGACTCCATCAGTGCTGCTGTCTAAACACTAAAACAGAGGGTGTATATCCTCACTTCTTTTCTTTGTTTGCAGGTACAAATAGAGAAGACCCAAGCTTGGGTTCACATGCTCTCACCTAGTGTTTGGGCTCGTCATAGGCTTGAAAGTATTTTCTTTTGCCTAGAGACCATCACGTCATAGGTTGAGAGCATCCACTCTCGTAGTTGGCTTGAAAGTATATTCTTTCGCGCTACATTCGGTCCCGGCGTGGATCGGTTCATAGGGACGAAGTGCTGCCAGATTTTGCCCAGGGTTCACAAGCAATAAAATGCAGAACTCTATAGACTGTCAAATGAAAGTCAATATGGGATAACAACACAAAATCAAAACCAGGCAATTGAAAGGAACATAATTTTGGAACAAATGTCGTCTGCACAAACAAGCAAATTGGCATTCGAAAGATTACAAAATTGTTGCAAGGAACACTAAAAAGAGGGTCTTTTAATAAACAAAACCTGAACCAATCTCCTAATGGAAATACGTGGACACTGGCTCCTGTGAGGGGTTCTGTTATATGAGCACCTGCCATCCAAGTTAATAACAAAAACGGTAGATGAATCCTCTGAGTGTTCAACTGCACACAAGTTGATACAATTTCTAAACATGGGGCAATCAAATTCCCTGTGTCAAAATCAGTCGGTTCGGAATTAAAGCCCAAAATCAAGAGGTTCAACAAAATCGATCTCAAGATTATACTGGGCAAACAAGCCTAAATCAAGAGGGCTAAATAAATTCAGAAGAAGAAAAATGATGAGCCCATATACCTATCTTGAGACGCCGAGGAGGTGGCCGCTTCAGAGTTACAGCAATGTGTCTGCAGATTCAGATTGCTCAAAGCTGGAGGTCCTTGTGGTGCTGTTCAAGTCGCACAGGCCCTAGCTTCTGTTGATTTTCTCGGCTGACCCAAACCAAAAATCCCCAAATAACAAATCAAATTCAGCCCTAGTTTTCTCAAAACCCAAATCCACCCAAATTGGATCAAATTAAAGGGCAAATTAAAGGAGAAAGGATGAGATCAAACCTGTCGCAGCCTTTCTTTAGACAAACTCTTGACATTTTGATCAGCAGAGGCTCGTTTTGGGTTGTCGGAACTCGACCCACTCCGCCCTTGTTTCACACTAGCTCGACTCGCTCCGCCATCGCTCCAGCCTCCTCCGTGGCAATGGCGCAAACCCAGCGCTTGAAATTTTCACGGTGGTGTACTGGCGTGTCAATGGAGCGCCGCCGCAGCTCTCGAAGAACACCGTAACGTTCTTTTGTCGCCAGGAGAGAGAAGGGTACGAGTTGCTATTGGAAGGAGGAGGTTGACTTCACACTTTCACCGACCCTGGCCAATATCAAAATGAAATGGGTTGGGCTCGGCTTTCCTAAAACCAGAATGGAATTGAGTTGGGCTCGGCTTGTTAGCTGGATACAAGAATTATTTTTGGCATAAATTAAGAATTCGAGTTTAATAAAAAACATAAAATTAAACTCGTCTAATATTGTTTGCCAATTAATTCTAGTGGGTCAATCTCAAATCGGCTTCTAAACAAAAACGGAGTCAAAACCTCAAATCGAGTTTCACCAAATATAAACTCGGTCCTCGTACATAACTACGCCTGATTTGATCCCGTTCAAACGGGTACGTAGGAAGCTCGACATAAAGCTAAAGGCTCGTCGAGTTCAATCGCCAAACCAAAATAAAATATCAAATCGGTTCGTTTAGAACTACGCAAGATTTGATCCCGTCCAAACAGGTACGTAGGTAGCCGGACATAAAGCTAAAGCTCGTCTGGTTCAATCGTCAAACCAAGAAATCAAATTTGTTCTTCGTTTAGAACTACGTAAAGACTTGATACTCGTTTATGAGTTACATAGGAAATCCGGTATCAAATTCACTATATATCAGATTCAGTCGCCCGTCTCAAATTAAATAAAATTTGTTCTCCAAAGAACTACATAAGATTTGATTCCGCTTTGCCGGATATGTAGGAAACCCGATACCAAACTATAGCTCGTCGGGTTCAATCACATGATCCTCAAACGATCAAATTTTTTAAAGCCAAATCAAACGATATCAAAAGAAAAGAACTACGTAAAGACTTGACGTCGTAAAAACGGCTACGTAGGTAACCCGATATTAAATCTCAAAAATATATCGGGCACAGTCGTATGCCTCTAAATTCACTTCTAAATGAATATGAGGTCAAAACAAATCAAATCAGTTCATTCAGAACTACGTATAGACTTGATACTCTTTTACGAGTTACGTAGGAAATTCGGTATAAAATTTTAAATACGCCGAATTCAGTCACCGGTTACAAATTAAATCAAATCGGTTCGTTTAGAACTACGGACTTGAGGCCTTCTATCGGCTACGTAGGTAACCCGATATTAAATTCTAAAAATATATCGGGTACAGTCGTCGACCTCTAAATTCCCTTTAAATGAATATGAGGTCAAAATCAAACAAATTCAAATGGTCCATTCTGACTCGATATAAAGCTTCTGCTCGTCGAGTTCGATCACCACTCTTAAATGATCTCATGATCAAATCCAAGTACAAAATTTCTTTTTGTCCCGAACTACGGTGACTTGATTCCGCTAAACAAGTGGATACGTAGGAAACCCGGTGTAAATCAAATTCTCACCGAGTCCAGTCACATCCAAACTTTGAAATCAAATCTCCTTAAATTCACTTTTCGACTCTAAATCGTCTCAAATACCAAAGTTTCATCAAATCCAAAGTGTCTCCTCCGACTCGATACAAAGCTTCTGCTCGTCGAGTTCGATCACGACCAAAGCTTCAAAAACCCAAATATCAAATTCAAATTTGTCCTTTTCAAGAACTACGTGTGGTTTGATCCCTTCTAAAAGGGTACGTAGGAAACTCACAAACGAGTTCAATCACAACCCCCAAATTGACTTTTAAGTCAAATCTCAAATCAAAACAAATTAAAACTCCACCATCAAAACCTAAAATTGTTTTCTATGCAAATGATAGGCGGGTTACTTGAGTTACCCTTCCGAGAAGGTGGGCTTAGGTTACTCGGGTGGAGTGTTGTTCGAGCTACCCTTCGTAGAAGGTGGGTTTGAACTTCATCCTCTGATGCATACAAGAAAACGAAACCAAACACAAATCAAACCCAAAATAAAAATTCAAAACACTCTTAACTACGTAAGGCTTGATTCTCTTCCAAGAGATACGTAGGAAACCCGCTAAATTCGGGTGCAGCCCAAATCACCAAAACCATCAAAATCTTGGTATCAATATGACTTCGAATCAAGAGGATAACCAAAAGGGGTCGAACTCAAATATTAAAAAAATCAAATAAAATGTGTTGTACGATTATTCGCGCATTTTTGTCCAACATACTAACAGGAGCAGATTTGATCGTTGAGCAGCGAGATAGCACGGGGGGCGATGACGGGAAAATGAGAGTTGAGAGAAGGGCTGAATAGGGCACGACTGAAGACGACAGAGCAGCGAGATGACGACGGCGAAGCAGGGCACCTGCGATGAGAGCAGCGAGATAGAGAGAGAGAGAGAGAGAGAGAGAGAGAGAGAGAGATAAGAGCGGAGAGAGAGGCACATTCGAGAGATGATGCCAGATCAACAACCAGAGCGATGGGAGATTGAGAGTCGGAGGCGGCGATGGAATTGGAGATAAGAGCTAGAGAGTGGATCGAGAGAATGGGAGATGGAATGGGTTGGGAGGCAACGATGGTGGGGAGGGGTTAAATTAGACCTAGTGGTAAAACCGTAAATACATATATATAAACGAGCAAACTAAGCCTACTCGAGCTTGGCTCGAGATCGTGACGAGGTCGACTACAAGCTCGAACTCGGCTCATTTTTAAATTCGAACGAGCTCGAGCCGAGTTTTTTCCGAGCCGAGCCCGAGCTACTCGGCTGGAATAACACCCCTAGGGAAAACAATCAAATTCTGGAAAGACGAGTGGATTGAAGGAGAGAAACTATTGGGAAAAAGTATTTCGACCGACTCAATTAATGAATAAGAGAAGGTGGAATAATACATAGGACCCGATAAAAAATGGAAAGTTGAAGAATTATAAGGAAGATACTTCCGTAGAACATCATAAGCAAAATTCTAAACATACAAATTCCGATAAATGAAATTGAAGATAGACTGTACTGGAAATCTAGCCACAACGGCTGGTTCTCCACATCAAATGCCTTAGAATTTGTAACAGGACATGACAACCTCCAAGAAAGCGAAATTGCATGGATTTAGAAAATGGATTGCTTTTCGAAAGTAAATTTTTTTATCTGGAAACTAGTGATGAATGGCATTCCAACGAAGAAACGACTTGCTGAAAAGGGTATGGCAGTGCCTCTCCCTTGTTTTTTTTTTCAATCATTTGGTTGAAGACGGAGAACACTTGTTTACAAAATGCTCCCATTCTCTTCAGCTTATTGGAAAGTTTGATAGAAACATTGAAACAAAAATTCGAAGGGTGGATACGACCAACAAAAATATGAAACAAACTATAACGGAAATATTCTCCAGTCTCACTAAATCTCAAACAACGTTGTTATCTTTGATTTGGTGGAGTTTATGGAAAATAAGAAATAAAGTTGTATTCGACGATCAAAATTACATGAACGATCAACGACACGAAGGATATATAAGACTCCAACTACAAAATTGGAACCAATCAAAGACACTTCATTGGGAAGAAATGGAAAAAACTAAACGTGTAAGTGTACCCCAGGTCCCCAACTAAGGAAAGAAAAAAGAATCTTAGTTGGAAGAAACCCATAGAGGGATATTTCAAGATCAATTTTGATGGGTCGAAACTTTCCACTGGAGATGCTGAGGCGGGTTTTGTTATTCGAGACCATCATGGTAGTGTCCAGGCTTGCAACGCCTTGTTGTGTGGTTTTGTTTCTGCTTTGATGGCGGAAGCTTTGGCCCTTCGGATGGGGTTGTCTGCTGCGTTAGAGATGGGTATCTCGAAGATCGAAGTGGAAGGGGATAGTCTTTCGGTTATCAACTCAATCAAAGGGAGTTGGAAGTGTCCTTGGGAGATTGATTTGGTGATCGTCGATGCTCTTCTTTTGCTCCAATCCTTTGAGTCATTTTCTGTCTCCCACGTTTTCCGGGAAGTCAACCAAGTGGCGGACAAAGCAGTACATCTTCGCCTGCGACATGTTCATGGGCCGATTGTTTCTCATCCAGAGCTCGAGATGTGTTTTTTTTCCATGTATTATGCAATTTCACTTGCTCATGACATAGTAACTTCAATAAAATTTTATAAATTTCACAAAATTTGAGCTTAACTCGACCTGAGTCGATCTTTGAATCAAACTTGAAAATGTGCACATGCTTAAGTAAATAAAGTTGGAGGCGAGCTTTTAATGAGCAGAACTCGAGTCTAGCTAGAGCTACTCGGCTCATATAAGTGATATAACAACCCTAATATTGACTTAATGTTTATTATATTGCGTTTTCTATCATTAGTTAAAAAAAATTCCAGATATTTCATTTATTTTTTTTAAAGGGGAAAAATAATAACGTTTTATTATAAACTGATGACATTTTATATAAAATAATATCATTTATTATCGTATTATATAAAATTCTTTATACTGATTTAATTCAAAACGATATCATATATGTATAATTGGACCCCACTTTCTAAAATTTTCTGACTCGGTCGTTTAAACGAATCTGACTTGAACAACCCAATTGTCACCTCTAAACCATATTGGCATATTGTACTGTATTTGTTTTGAGATGAAAAGGAAACAAAATAAATTAAACACATGGTATGATGGTAAGTAAAAAAAAATTATTGCGTAAAACACGAAGAGCGATAATTTTGGGCTTAGTGATACTGTCAAAGGAAAGAGACGGTGGGCACGGGCAGTAGTGTAGTGTAGTGGCCACTGTCAATAGCAACTACTCCAGAATTCAGCATTCATCAGCTAATTTAATCATTTACATCGACAACCCCAACTGCAATTAGTCAAATTAAACCTGCACTTTACCCGCCTCCCCCTACATTTACCGCGCCCCCACCCCCTGAATTATCCACATTTCTTCGAACCGGTTTAGTCCTCTTAAGATTAAAAATCCTAAATAAATTAATCAAATTATGGATAACACCCAATATTTTCCATTTTTCACATACTAGGCCCCAACTTTATATATTGTCGAACAAGGGTCTCAAAGTATAGTCGTGCAGATATATTGTTATTTTATATTTTCATTCGATGCCTATTGGGAATAAACTTAGAGAAACTCCAATACTACAATGTCATAATAAAAAACGGTTTTTCTATCATGTATCTCATATACAAGGACAAAGCCAGAAACTTATCGAGGTGGGGGGTGGAGGGGTGTAATTTTGTACAAATTGTTCAGTTCATCTTCGATAGATTTTTTCTAAGTTTAACGTATCAAAACTATGATATTTTTGTTTAAACGGTGATGTTTTAGTTCAAAACAATAAATTTTTTAGTTCAAAACATAACATTTTTGCTCAAAACTATAGTGTTTTAGTTCAAAAAGATAATATTTTTGTTCAACATTGTGTCACTAAAAAGAGACATTATTTTTGTTCAACATTGTGTCACTAAAAAGAGAACAACAAACGAACAAAACAATAAAATGATGTCGTTTTAGTCTATAATGACATTATTTTTCTCTAAAAAGAGACTGTTTGAAACCTTACGACGATTCAGTATGTAATCTGTTATTCTCTTATCATACAATAGCGTGTAACAAGATATCAAAATTTGAAACTTGCATAATTTCTTATCTGATGGTTGAATTTAGTTATATAACCTCTTGTTTCGAAGCTCTTGAGCTGAATTATATTGTTCAAATATCAAGCTAAGTAAAATATATATATAAGTATTCTGGTTTATTAAAAGACATTTCAAATAATTTATATGTGCTGAATTTTCAAACGTTTATAACCTTTTACTCGATTATCGGATTAAGGCTTATAATATATCAAAACGAAGCTATCGACGAATAGAACAAGTATATGTGACTCGTTGGATCAAAGGAGGGGCATATGCTCCCCCTTGCCCCTCCCTAGATCCGCCTATGCTCATATGCCCTTAAGGCACAAGATATGATTTCCGTTTTGGAAAAAAATCCTTAGTTAATACTCCCTCCGTATCGCAATACTTATAGTTTTATAGTAGTAAAGTTGTATAAAAAAAACTTGTTGTTTTAGCTATAATTATTATCTTTATAGGTAATGATTGCTATTTTTATAGGCAATAATTGCTACTTTTAAGTACTTTAACCTATAAAAGTAAAGTAAATATAGATTTTGTTAATAAGCGTGCATAGAGCTAAAACAACAAGTATTGCGATACGGAGGGAGTATTCATTAGTCAAATTTTAAATTAAAATTTTAAATTTGTTTATTTTTTATAGGCTATCTTTCTCAATTAGGATAAAAAAAAACCGAATGAAAAAACCTTATCTATAAGGCATAATTTTACAAATAGTTAGTGCTATCACACGGAATAAAATTGAAGGCATAAACGCGTTCACGCGCAAAAGTACCTTGTGGTGGCCCACTACACTTTATATATAAGCCTCCTCCCTTTCCTTTTCTCTTAGCAGATGCAAGGGAACCCCTTTTTAACCCTAACCATTCCTCTGCATCTGCGCTTTTTTTTTTTAATCCATTCGATTCAATCCCATCCAAACAAAAATAACTCGAATTTCTCCCAAATTGGCCTCCGCGATCCCTAAATTCATCCGAATCCCTAAAAATTGATCTCCGATCGGATTGAATTCGCATTCAATTTCACCCTCTCCAGGGAGCCCATTGTTACAGGATGCCGTCAATGGAGGAAGAACTGTTCCCGCCGTCGACGCCGGGGAAGTTCAAGGGCTCGCACGGTGGCTCCCCCTACAACCGCCACCTCCACCGCTGCTTCGCCTCCACCTCCACCATGTTCCTGTGGGCCCTCTTCCTGATCGCCCTCACCGCCTCCTACCTATCCTTCCAATCCTTCGTATCCACCGGCAGCCGCCTCCTCCACCGCCGCGACCACCTCCCCGTCCCTTTCGACCACCGCCTCCTCCTCTCCTCCTCCCGCCCCCGCCGCCCCGCAGGCCTCACCGTCCTCGTCACCGGCGCCGCTGGCTTCGTCGGCTCCCACGTGTCCCTCGCCCTCAAGAAGCGCGGCGACGGCGTCGTCGGCCTCGACAACTTCAACTCCTACTACGATCCCTCCCTGAAGCGCGCCCGCCACCAACTCCTGGCCTCCAACGGCGTCTACGTGGTCGACGCCGACCTGAACGACGCGGCCACCCTCTCCGCCCTCTTCTCGGCGGTCCCCTTCACCCACGTCCTCCACCTAGCGGCCCAGGCCGGCGTCCGCTACGCCATGGAGAACCCCCACTCGTACGTGCACAGCAACATCGCGGGCCTCGTCAACCTCCTGGAGGTCTGCAAATCGGCGAAGCCCCAGCCCGCCGTGGTCTGGGCGTCTTCCAGCTCGGTGTACGGGCTGAACGAGCACGCGCCGTTCTCGGAGTCGGACCGCACGGATCGGCCGGCGAGCCTGTACGCGGCGACGAAGAAGGCAGGGGAGGAGATAACACACACGTACAACCACATATACGGGCTGTCGATAACGGGGCTGCGGTTCTTCACGGTGTACGGGCCGTGGGGGAGGCCGGACATGGCGTACTTCTCGTTCACGAGGAACATACTGCAGGGGAAGGCGATAACGGTGTACAGGGGGAAGAACAGGGCGGATCTGGCAAGGGACTTCACCTACATAGACGACATAGTGAAGGGGTGCGTGGGGGCTTTGGAGACGGCGGGTCGGAGCACAGGGACAGGGGGGAAGAAGACGGGGAAGGCGCCGTACAGGATATACAATCTGGGGAACACACAGCCGGTGACGGTGCCGGTGCTGGTGAGCATCCTGGAGAAGCAGCTGAGGGTGAAGGCGAAGAAGAATTGGGTGGAGATGCCTGGGAACGGGGACGTGGCGTACACGCACGCAAACATAAGCAGGGCCCGAAGGGATTTCGGGTATAAACCAACCACTGATTTGGAAACCGGGTTGAAGAAGTTCGTCAAGTGGTACCTCTCCTATTACGGATACAATCGCAAACACAATGTGAATTGAGTAAAACATTTGTTGCTTCCTTTGTGTATTTACACTACTACTTTCTTCTTTTGTTTTTGTTCCACAGTAAGTACGTACGGAGTATTAATCTACCCTACTTTTATGGGTTAATCCAATCCAATTTGATGTGAATCATCATCATGTCTCTCCCATCTCTATGTCTGAATTCTCTACTCCGAATAGGGAGTACAACTTAATGGAACTTACCGGGGGAGGGAGGGGGTAGATTTAATTCACTGATTATTATTACAGTAAATACTCCGTAAGTGGTCGAATCCAGGAGGAAATCAAGTGGATACATTACGGAGTACGTCTAATTAAATTTAAATGAGGAAACCGTGTGGTGTGGATGTGGGAGAGAAGGTTCGAGAGAGTAAAACAGCTGGCAAGGCAATGCATTCAACTCGAGAGGTTCGTAATTCCCTGCACATATTCATATAGTAAGTCGCAACTCACCAGATCATCCTCCAGTTTTGTACCAGATGATACTACTACTGTATTTTGCAGTAACTTGTTCAATTTTGGTTTGCTGCTGCCACTCACTCGCCGTAACGCAATAACAGTGTTTCCTTTCTTATCCTTTACAGTATTTTCATAAAATATACTACAAAAATGTCATTTTAAATATATTTTCTATAAAGTAAAAATTAATGTAATAAATGACTTAAAATAGTATATTTATTGATTTTTTTTTTTAAATTGCAATAATTTGCATGGTTGAATTGTGTATTGAGGAATCTGAATATTTTTTTTAACTGATGAAAATGTGTTTACTTTCAATATTCTAAAAATTCCTTATACATTTATTTATTTATTTATTTAAGAATTGCAATAATTTTGCAGACATTTTCTTGCAGAGTTTGATGTTTAGGTTGAAAATAACAAGTTTCACTATTAGAGGTTTACACGTTTTGGCATTTAGTAATAGCAGTAATATAGAAATGGAAATATTTGCCTCTGTTGGCATTACATAACATGTGATGTAGAAGATGGGGATGGTGATGGTGATGTTGATAATTGATAGGGATGGAAGTTGGGGGATAAGCTAGCTATAAGGTCATTGTGGGACCCAACACACATCATGCAATCAGTGAATATGGCATGACTCATGATATTTACTACCCACTCGCATGGCAACACCTTACACCCAACACAGATGGGCCACCTCACTGTCCTTTTCCATCATCTTCATAATCATCATTTTCACTCCGTATTACAGTAGTGTATTACTAGTATAAGAATGAAATTACTCCCCTAATTTATAGGGTCGTTTTCTTTGATTTTCTCACAGAAAAGCAAAAGGTTAAAAAGGAAGAATACATGTATTCATTTCCAGAGCATTTGTTTATACCAATCATTCACAAGCAAAGCAACCATATCCGAAGGTGGGACAACCAAATTCCAAAGAGAGATCTCTAAAGTGAAACCCACTTCAAGCATCTCTTCTTTCACACTCATCTACTAGTTTTCAACAGTTGAAAGCCATTTATAAAATTAAATAAACTAGTTTGATTGACTCACCGAAAGAAGCCATATAATGAAAGCACTAGATCATGTCTCATCCGCACAAATTGGTTGCTCCTCCTCCAGCTTCTTACTTTGGCTTCCCTGTGGAGTTTGTATTCGCCACGTACATTCATAGTATATATACATGCTTCGCTTCCCTACAGCGAATATGTTTGCTCTTCAATTCCTACACATGATTCTTGTTTCTCTCTATTTCAGCTGATGAATCTTGTAACATAAAATCTCATGGAATATTAAAACATAAAAGAAAAGGCACCCACATGCCACTGGTGTTGCTGTTTCAACTAATGTCATTCAGATGGTTGAAGACAGCAAGTTGAACTCGCGCTCCAAGCTCCAACAAGACTCGTTCTGGTTGACGTGCAAACTGTGCTCTCGGAAGTATCCCGTGTGGGTGATGATGGATATTGTGGCCCTGAAAACATTTCCAAATTAGCCAGGATTTTCACAAGTCAAATGGAGAAAATCATGATGCATAATCTTTTGCTATAACATAAGCAAGGTGTTTCATTTTGTTAGGCGTTACTCGTATTGCTTATAGTGAGAAATTTGAGTGATGTAGAATAGAATGCTTCTACTCTTCACCTGAAAGAAATAACATCTGATGCAGAGGGGTCAACAGCTTTATCCACTTTGCGTATTACTGCACAGCTAGAGGAAAAAAGACCAATTTACATACAAAGGAGTACGATTCTTGAAGAGGTAAATACATAGATGTGTAATGAAATTACAAAAGGATTGGATGGCACAACCCAAGAGAGTTGGCCACCCGAAAGTAGAGTTAGTGCTACACCTCAGTAAGTCATCCACCCTCCTAGCTACTCTCTAGATGCCCTATAACCCACTACTGCCATTTACACTAAAGTCATCTCAAAAACTAAATATAGTTAGGTGAGCCACGCAGGGCCATTACTTCTTTCTTCCCACAAAACCAAAGATTAAATTAAACACAACTCGCATTAGCATCACATTCGCAACCCCAGCCCATCCTAGCCTAGACCATCACTTCTTCCTTCTGCTTCCACGCTTGTTAAGGGCCTCATTAAGCAGGAAAACCAGCGGGGATTCCACAAAGGATTACAATTCAATTCTTTTAAAATTAAAGAACATCTGTAAAAAACTCATCTCAAAATGAGGAAAATCTATTTGTATGGACAAGTAGCATAGAATTTCGACAAGTTTTTGCATTACTGCATTTCTGTGCAGAATGCCTCCTGCACCTTCAAATCAACTTTACAGTATACGGAAATTAAGTTAGATAGTCAGCTGATTAGGAGGATAATGCAGGAAAGATGCCAGGATTAGACCACTTCCAGCTAAGAGGAAAGGTGATGCTTAGTGATTATTTAACTAGCAAAAATCAAGTAAAACGGAAGATTCTTCTCACCTCTTCACCCCTTCCGGAACTGCATTGTGAAGGATGTGATGGTGTGCTGGATCCAGGGCATCAATTATGGAGCTGGGAGTTATGGACCGAAGAAAGCTACCAGGTTTTCTTGTTTTCAAAGTTCCAAACATGGGAAATACATGGAACAATAACGTCTGTCAATGTACTGATCCAAAGAAGAGAATATGGTGTAAGAAAATCAGAAGAGCCAAGGTCTTGAATGTGTAAGAAAACCTTTCATTTGCAGCAGGTCCAAGCATGAAGACATGAAGAGAACCAGAAGAGCTTGTGGCAACAACAGCTTCAGGTAATTCAGCAGAGGAACCAAATGACAAGGAGAAAATAGTGGAAGGATATGTCCCTCTTCTGAAATTATAACACTGCCAAAAGAGAGAGAGTCACTAGAAGCGTTTAGTAGACATCAAGATCAAAAGCAGCCTTCTGCACCTCCAACGACTTATGTTTTCTTCGTAGTATTTTCTATTCACATTAAAACAGATAGTAGCAACAGAAAGAATATTTTGCCTTATGTACGCTAATAAGGACATTACTTTAGTCCCATCAGAAACTAGATAAACTCTGATGATGGTCCCATGCTCTGATGCTGTTGCCAAGTATGCACCATCAGGGGAAAGAACCATTGCCGCCAATGGCTTTTGGTGAGCATCTATCTGTGATTTGAAAAAAAAAAAAAACTGGAGATATTGAAACAAATTAAATAGTCACAGAAATCAATTCAGCAACCTTGAAATGAGAGTAGAGGGGAGTAAGATGTTTTTTGCCCATGTAGAAAAGAAGCTGTTGAGTAAAAATAAGGGACATATAAACTTAGTAACCTCGCAATGAGAATGAAGCTCCATAACATTGTACACCAACACTGATCCTCTTGTAGTACTTGCAGGGAGGGCCAGAAAACAACCATCCAAGTTATGGGAAAATGAACATAGCCCTGGGAACAAAAAAGAGAAAATCTGAAATATCAAGTAGAACTCTACCATCAGAAAAAGGGGAATTTGGATTATTATTGGGGAATGATGGCATAGTCACGTGAATCATGTTGAGGAAGTAAGTGAAAGACCACAAGGGTTTGTTTGGGAAAAATACTTGCAATGAAGAGGGAACTCATAAGGTAGCTGTCTAACTGACCAAGTGATAATGTGCTAATATAGATGCCTTATATGACAATTGAGTGTTTCTTAAGCAGACACTTGAACTCCACAAGTGATGTAAACAAAAATTTATGAACGGTAGAAAACTAACTGGAATTTCATAGTCACCTCTTGGGTTTGGCACGGTATCAATGGTGCTTAAGATGGCAAGACTGTCTATGTCATATATAAATGTCTTCTCTTCCAATACCACTATCAGTCTGCAACATTAAACAGAATAATACGTCCGTGAAATGAGCTTAAAAAACAGTCTTCGATTGTTGAAACAAGTTTTTCATCAACAACTTAGAGTAGAGAACATAAAGCAAAGTGTCTAACTCAATCTCGACCTTGTTATTTAGATAATGCTTTTCATAAAACACACTTATCCTTGCATATTTAAGACGCGTCTAGATTTTGATATTATTATAATGTCAACTAGATTACAAGATTAACTTTCATCAAAAAATTCTTGCATCATATTTATAAGCACATATGAGCTGAATAAAAAGATCCAAACTCCCACAAAGCTATGAAAAACATTCATTTTAAGATGCAAAATGACATGTTTAATAAAGATGCAGTAAATACTGAACAGGCCATATAAAAGAGTCAGCTGTTCCAAAATTTCATTCATTTAAAATCACTACTAGCTCACCTTTAAAGATCAGGCATCAATTATGATAAGTACAAAACCAAACATCACATGCTCTGAACTCTGAAACACAATTTCAGTATTTACTAAACAGCGGAACCAAATATATATTACGAATTCTTCACCTGAGCTTATTCAAACGAAGAGCAAGGATGGAAGTCAAGAAGTTGAGTTCTTGGTAGGCAGTTCCAGTTGTAGTGTTGAACAAACAAAGGCGCCGGGGAGATAGAGCTGGCTAAGGAATATAGGAAAGTTTAAAAAATTTCAGAAAACCAAAAGAAATGTCACCAATTTGAAGAGAAATCAATAAGCTGATCCTACTCTAGTGTTAAAAAATAAAGAAAAAGGGTTTTTTGTAAGAACCTGTTCACCAGCTCCAACAATGGCAAGAAGACTTGAACTAAACCGCATCTCAACAATACTAAAAGCACCAATATCTGATCAACCCACAGCATGAAGACCAGAAGATCAATACTATCAGCCAGAATCTCAAATAAAGTACAAAAAAAAAAAAACCCAAAGATTTGTCATTGCATAAAAGATGACACCAAAGCAAGCAATTAAGCATCAAGCACTCCCATCAGGTTTGATTTCATATAAGCTTGTTTATGAGCTATTAAAGGCCAAGTGCACTACTGTCGGGTGGGGTAGTTTTTTTCTGGAAGCATGCTCAATGCGGAAGATGGTCGTTTATTACATGGCTGGCCAAGAAAGACAGATTGCAAACAACGAAGAGGCTGCATGAATGGAGGGAAATGTAGCTCTCATTTGTCCATTTTGCGGAGAAGGAAGAGGGGAAAACTTCACACCTTTGGTTGTTCCACTGTCCCGTTGTCAAGTAGTGTGGAACTGGATCAGGGTGGAGCACAGAGAAGACAACACGGAGCCTGGCTTGATGGGTTTGCCAGAGAATCCCCAACAAGAAGAAACTTATTGATCTTCCAAAGCAAGTTTATGTCATTATGTGCAGTTGTATAGTTTGCTTGGATTACTAGATCAGAGTCAGTTTTTGTGGAATCAAATGGTAACCTGATGCATGTGCTAAGTCCACTATTGACTGTCTCGTTTGCCTGTCAAGTGTAAATTTGAGCTTTAAATGCCTAGGTGGTTCAGGTACATTGAGTGGGCGGGGTGCAAGTTTCATGTTTGTGGGTTAGACGGGTATAACCATTCCGGAATGGCTCAACCGGAAAGGACTTGTGGGTAGTACCAATAGGTCCCGGTTCGACAAAATTCAAGGTTAGACGGGTATACTTTTTGTCAACGGAAAGTAGGTCGATTTCCTCCTTTATTGGTACCTCTTACACTTGGCCCTTAGTAAGGTGCAATTTTTTTTTTGTAACTCAGCTTGGATCAAATATATCCACCAATTCAAAGCATAACGGTCTCTCCTCGGAATTTCAAATCACCAGGCAACACGCAAAATTCATGTGTTGACATCAGTTTCTTTTTCCCCAAATTCTTGCTGATGTATTTCATCAAAAACACATTTATACCCAATAATTCATCATACTGTAACTGTAATTAATTTAATTCCGAAAGCAAAAGATCTGAGCACTCATGATTGGTCATTAATTGCAAAGCTGCAAGAATAATTAAGGAACCAGCAGAAGAGAAACCCTAAAGGACACGGTGTGAAAATGGAGTTTCAAAACAAGGAGATTACCTTTCTGGTAGCAAAGTCTACCAGAGTCTACCTCAAATATCATGAACCCAAGTCTCGTTCCGATTGCTAAGTAGCTGCAAAATTTTGAAGAACATAGAAAAATCAAATACCAATAATTCGTCCGAAAATGGAAAGGGTAAGCGTATGAGTAGGAAATTGAGTATGAAAATGAACCTGGCATCTTGATTGAAAGAAGCGCAGATAATCGGATTCGAATTTTGATCGTCTGCCATGTGAGGAATTGAACTGGGGAATCTTTCCGTCTGTTTAAGATATGGAGGGAGAGAGTGGAGCTACCCAGGTGCTATTGCAGGCTTGCAGCACAACTTCTGCAGTGAGATTCAACAAGCAGCCTTGAGTTGAACAGAAACCATTGCACAGCTATTTTTTTTTTATTTTTTTTTTAGATAAATTACACAAAAGCATCTCCCCTCCCTTTTTTTTTTGAAACATGATAAGAATCGGAAAAGACGTCGGCGACCCGGCTTCTGTCCTAGCGCGTCCGAGCGGATGAGAACCCGAAGTTCTGGATCAGTGCTAATCTATCATCGGCAGGGGAGCTATAAGCCAGAAGTGCAATCCTGCCAGCCACAACGTTCGAACCCCTAAAAATATGACGAATGACAATATTAGAGAATGGGTGGAGAAAAGTCGTAGTATCCGCCATCAGCAACTCAATAATCCACGGCGGGTGCCAATTCCCGAGTAGAGATTTAATAACGACTAAGCAATCGCCTTCGATAAGTAAATTCTCGAGACCCATTTGGAGGGCCCTAACCACACCCATATGCAGACCCAGAGCCTCGCAAAACACCGCTGGCTTGTTAAAGCAAATGTCAGAGCTAGTGGATATTACCGTGCCATTGTGGTCTCCTATAACGAAACCGTAAGTGCCTGATTGTGTAGGTAGGCACGGACCGTCGAAGTTTAGTTTGTAGTGGCCATATGGTGGCTTAGTCACCCCTATAGACCGAGCTGCAGTTGAAGGTGGGTAGACATTTCGGTTTCTGTTGCTGCCTTTTGAAGGTGGCGGCGAAAACAATTGATTGTCCTCTAGAGAGGCTGATCTAGTCTTCCAAGTAGTATAATTGGTTTGGTAAAAAACCACAATAGATTGAGCAGATATAGTGTTTATGTGTTGGAACGTCAGCTGATTGTGAAAATACCAGCCTCCCATATTGAACAAATTAACACCAAACTCCTAATTCAATAAATTTGTCTTTATGTTATGCCTAAAATCCCTAATTATCCTGTAGCAAATAACATGCACTATACATGTGTGTGTGTGTGTTGTGTGTGTGTGTGTGTCTGTGTGTGTGTGTGTGTGATGGAGTAGCAAACATATATTTGTCCTTTTTTTTTACTTGATAAAGTTGATACTTCGAAAGGTCGGGAAAATTTGATTGTTGGACAAATCATCATGAGATAAGACACAACAACAACAACTAAACTTGAGAAATTGAAGACGATAGAAACAAGACTAGAAGAAAGAGTCATTGAAGAAACCGCTCGTGATCAAATGCCCACACTGTAGATAAAAAAGCTAGAGGAAGTCAAGTCAAGCACTACCAAAGTAGCATTGTCGGAAAGAAGGTACAACAGGACACGATTTTCTTGTGGTGGGAAGACAAATCTCTAGGCTTCGATCGTAGCTTCGAATATAAGCCCTTTGGCGTATGAGTTGTTCGCATCGAGCCTTCGATCATAGCTTCTAACTTTCGAAACTTCAGAATAAAAATAAACTAATTGCAAAAACAAATTCAAAGCAAGATAGGGGGGAGGGGGCGTCCTAGGGAGCGTTTCCCTAACATTTAAGTCAAATACACATGTCCGAGACCGATCGTAACCGACATAAAGTTAGTAGTTATCCACCAATCAAAAGGAAAACAAAAACCTTCAAGTATATATGTTCACTTCCCAATACAAAAACTACAATAGGGGCTACTCATCCACAATATTAAGATCAGCATCTCCCGGGATTTTTCGTCACTGTCAGATTATTTGGGATTACCAACCTCCATCTCCTCCGCGGTTAGACCCCAATCACAGGATTTCATGCTGGGATGAAACTTTACAAGAGGGGCCCCTAGATTCGTGGCGGCACGCTAAACGCTTTGGTTGATGCCCACAACCATGCCCTTCCTGAAGTAACTGAAGCACTTGTCTTTAGGGATCCCATCGTCCATGGGCGTCTGGAGACACTCCTTGGCAACAAAAGATAAGAAGCTTTAGCCTGCCTCCGTTTTAACCTAGTGAATTGTCAAATAGTCCAGACCCTCCGCAGACGTTAGCCAGTGAAGGGCCAAGTCCTGATTTGAATGAGCAAGAGCAGTCTCTATATCTTGCTTAAGTTTGGACTGCTCCGCCCGCAGTTCTTCCCTCGAAGGCTCTGGATTGTGTTCTCACCCACAAGTAGTTGAGATTTCAAGGAGTCCACTACAACCTGCAACTCGATTGTCTAGTCACGGAAAGAATCTCGCTCTTGCAGGGCCTTTTGGCGTTGTTTTTAAACCGCGAGCAGCTCCTCAAGCTTTTCCTTCAACACCCCATCTAGCTCTATCCACCTCTTCTTAAACTTCTCCATGGATTCGGGGTCGCCTTTCGAATTACCCAAAGTCCGAAGTTGGTGCTTCAGTTTTTTTAATCTCGTTTGCTACGCCTTCCAACTCGTGTTCCTGACCTACAACGTCAAATGTAGGAAATTAGTAAAGAAAGTCAGACCAAGAACACAGTGCGAAGAATCAAACAGGACTAAAGCAAAACCATACCCATTGGGAGAGGTGGTCCATCTCAGATAACAATTCCTCCTCGGGTAATTCACACACGTACTTTTGCTCAACCCGACCAACCTTCTCTGTGAATCGAAGCTTGTAGAGCTCGTGTGTGCCAAATCCTATCATCTTAAATCTGGGAAGGGTCGCATCTCCTTCCAAGAATAAACTTTTTCCCGACTTTGAGCCCCAAGTTGGGTTCTGGAGTCAAGGACGACCACAAACTTTCTCTTCTTCCCCATGGTAGATGGAGGATCGGCGGAGGCATGGCGCTTCCCCTTGGAATCCTCCAGTGCTTGTGAGGATACCTCGACGACTGTAATGGGAGCTCCCACCACTTCCACGGATGGACGCATGCTGGGAGGGTTGGCACTATCCGGTATTGCAATCTTCCTCTTCTTTTTCTTAGCAGTGGTTGCACTCTTGCACTCATAACGATGAAGCAAGAAAGTTAGATCCATCCTATCTATACCAGTAAAAAGAGAAATGGTTAGATTGTTAGTAGAAAGTTGTAAGTGCGAACAACCAATTGTCAGAGCAAAACTATGCCACCTAGACGCAGATGGAATAAACTAAAGCCCACCATCTCTAGACGAAGCGCTGAAACCATAGAATGCTAGTGAGCTTTTGGCTCACGGACAAAGGGTTGTTTAATTCTATCAAAGCCAACCAGAGTTTGTTTCCTAACACTGCGGAAAAAGTCGAGCACTATCTTAAAGTTCAGAAGACCCCCAAATTTTTCGTGCAACAAGAACCACTTGTACTTCTAGTGGGGCCTGTTGGTAAGGCGATCAACGAAACTGCATCTTTCCTGACACTAGTAGAAGTTCTTGTCTCCAGTACCCCGTTTCAAAGAAAGTGAATAAAACATAAGCTTCTTCGTAGGGGTCTCCTTTATCTCTAAGCACCACATTATAAATCTAGTAAGAAAAATCTAGCAATTGGGGACCACTTGGGTTGGGCATAACTCGTACCCAACTAAGAAGTATTTAAACAAGGGGTGGAGAGGGGTACAAAACCCTTGGGAAAGACTTTCCACATACATGACCATACAGTCACAGTGCACGTCTAGCGAACTTCCATTGTCAGCAGGGAGGTAGAGCTCCACCGACGGAGGGAAAACCTGTCGTTGATCCGTTAAAGAAAACTCAATCCTATAACTAGTATAGCAATAAGTAAGAGGTCGATACACAGGGAAATTTGTGATTCAAGTATGATTTAGGTGTCAATTAAGTAACCAAAGAGGGGATTTTTGAGTGTGTAAAGTTCCAAATTTTATCAAAGTGGATTGATGAAAGCGAAGTAAATGAATTTGGATCAAACAATTAGGAGAAGCAGTTCTACCTACAATTTTTCACTTTATTTGGTTTGAAACGATCCTTGTAACTTCTTCTCGTACTATTAAGTTTCCTGTGAATGTCCTTGTCCCGACCTAATATAGTTACTAGTCCAATCAGTCCTAGAAATCCTTATCAATCAAACAGTCCCTAAAGAAGGATTTAACCCAATTGATAGCTTTAAGTCCAGAGATTAGCCAAAGTATTTGCAGTCCCTAAAGAAGGATTTAACAACACATCCAACTTCCTACTTATCCAATTAATTCAATCATCCCTAAAGGGACAAGTTTGCTACTTAGGTTAAGGTTCATAATCAGGAATCTACAAAACCTTAGCAATTGAATTGATCTAACGAGTTGGCCAGACAAGATAGAACAAAACAATAAACAATCAAGCACAAAGAAGTTGAAGCATTCAAATATAGGAAACAAGGAACGAGAATTAGAAACTCACAATCAATCCAAATAAAGCGTCAAATGGTAGGCAGAACAGATGAGTTTAGTTCCTCATGGAAGACATCGCTCAATCTCTAAAATGTCCGATGAACGTAGAATAGAATAGAAGTGAAAGAGAAATAATAACATTCGGCCTTTTAATCAATCCAAGTCGGCCATGAAACAAACTATTCAAAACTAGGGTTTTAATTAAATGAAACGACGCGTTGACGGCCAATGCTGCGGCCGCGGCACATGCTGCACTTCCAACCCGCGTCGTCTCCCCATTGCAGCGGCCGCGGCACGCATGCTGCGGCCGCGGCATGTCTCGCTGCGTATTCTCTTGTTCAACTTCGCGAGCAGCTCCAAGTACTCCTTGCTTCTTTCCAATGTCTTTTTGTATTTCCCTTCCAGATGTTGCATCTCCCAAATGTGTTCAGATTCAATCTGCAAAGTAACAACAAATTTGCGCAGAATTCGACTTCTTCCAGAATAATCACAAGATGCAAATTAACTACAGATTATGAACGAAGTGCAACCTAACTTGACTAAAAATGCTTATAATGCCTATCTAAGACATGCATTATCAAATCCCCCTCACACTTAACCTTTGCTTGTCCTCAAGCAATGATAGAATGAACATTAATCAACGCATCCCATAGGAAACCCCTTCAAGTTCCAGCCTCATCAAAAAGCAACACCATAGCAAGTGCAAACATAAACCAAGCAAACAAACGTCATAGCATGTATTCCAGTGATCAAAGCTTAGAAGTAGACATCATCCAACCTCACCAGAAATATGTGTTTCACTCATGCTCTCATGTGTTTAGGCTTTAAGGTACAACTCTCAACTCAAACCAACATGCACTAAACTCATAGGCATTGACCACCATATCTTCAAATATCTACCAAAATGTCATTACTTGCGGGACACAATAAAGAAAACTAAATAAAATGTGACTCTTTTTATTTTCTTTTGTTTCTTTTCTTTTCTTTTTATTTTCTTTTATTTATTTTCTTGTCTTGGTGCTTTCCTTACGCGAGGCGCAAACATGGGTGTCATGAATGTCCCTAGTCTATCAACACCTCAACCTACTGATATGAAGTCCACTTGAACATCTTTTGATGCAAGTTGCAAACATGAGTGTCTTGAATGAACATGGTTACTCAATGATCAAGCTTTCTTTCCTAGTGGATAGTTTTCAACACCGTTTTGTGCGAATCATACCCATGGGTGTCATGCGTAGACCCGGTTACTAAGTGCATCAACCATTACCACCTTATTTCACTAAGTATGCACAAATTCAAACAAAAGACTCAAAATATAAACATAAACTCCGCAAGCAACAATCATGTGAGTCGGTCTTGAAAAATAGATATTGCAGTCAATGCCAAGAAGTAGCAACACCAGGAGAGTAGTTCACACAATTGAATAAAAGATTTCAAATAAGGCTAAACATTCTCACAATGTCATGTTTTTAGGACTTCAATCCACTACTAGAATACTGCAATTAGACATCATATGATTTAAGTCTGTCAATAAAGCAACCGATGTTAAATTCATCTATTACATCAATAATTTTTTTTTGTGATGTTTTAAAAAGTTTACACAACGGTTAAATATTTTGATAGATATAAAACTATTGGTTCTGAAAAAAATTAAAATGAGCGGGGGTTTAAATTTTCCAAGTTGAAATGAGTGGGATTAAAATGCATAACGGGGTTTCAAATTTTGGGGAAAACATTAACCCTTATCAAAATTCGCTCTCTCTCCACATTCATCAGATCTGGGTACAAAACCCACTCTCTTCTCTCCCGACTATCCTTCAAGTTCCTCTCTTCTCTCACCATCTCTCCCGGATGTCCTCGCCACCGCATCTGCCCCCGTCGCCGCCGCCACCACCGCTGTTGCCACCACCGCTGTCGCCACCTCTCTTCTCTTCCCCTAGCTTAGTCCTCCACTTCTCCTCCTCCTCCCACAGATATGAGATCTCCTCAACCCTCATTTGCGACTTCTCTCTCACATATTTGCGAAAGTAAGTTCGGATTGTCATTCTCTTCAACCCTCGGCCAACCCCACCTGGTGAATTTCTGGCTCGTCCACACAGCTCTGTCTCGAGTCCTAGTAAGTTTCCATATTCTCTCTCATCTCCTCTTTCGTCACCCCAACCCCACTTGGCTTTTACTTTCACTACCTACCCACCTCGATTGATGACGAAGACAGGCAACCTTCTATTGGTAAGATTTCTCCTCCTTCATCTATCGATCTTGGAGAGGTGGTGTTGTTCTTAAAGTTTTCTTCCCCTCCTCTACCATTCCACCACCTCCTCTTCGCGGCTGTCACCCGCAATTGCTACTCCTTCAATTTCCTGGTTGGAGAAGGCATTGGTTGCCGAAAAGACGAGTGGCGCTAGGACATCAATGTGACAGAGTCAGTTCAAGACTGCGTAGATGCCTTTGTTGGCTCGAAGAAGATATATCTGGCATCCAGCGTCAGCTTACCAGATCAATTTGGTTATTTCATTTGGTTTATTGCCTTTATTTTGCCCAAAATTATAAACCCTAATCTGTTAACAAATTAATGGTTTATTTGTTGTGTTTTCCCCTTTTTGGGGGGTTCATTTAGCTGGCCAGGTCTTTTGTTTTTTGAATCAAAACACAAAATTGGCTTCTTATTTTGCATCATACCACTATATTGATATGCCTTTTCGGAATTAAATCTAATTCATGCAATCAAACCCTTGGATTGCAACCTTTTGTGTTTTCCCCTCTATATTGCTACAATATGTGACATTGACTTTCCGCCTTTGACCAATGGACCATAGAAATGAATCATCAAGAGCTGACACAATGTTGAATGATGATGAAATTGTTAGAAAATGGAAACCATGGGTTTGGTGCATCATTAATTTGCCTATTTTAGTCCAAGTTGGAGCCTGGGGATTACTTTCCCTCCTGATGACTTGATGAAAGTTTGAAGCTCGATTTTGTTTAGTGTTACATAAACTAATCATATCATAGAGTCTTATTTATAAATTGTTATCCTTAGCTTGTTTAATCACTTGTTGTGCTACTCAAACTGAGTCTAATTTTCCTAAGGTTATATACATGCCTTTCTCAATGTGATATGGATCAGCAGCCAAGCTAATGATCTGATCTATATGCCTATTCCTTGTACTTTGAATTATGATTTGCTTTCTAATTTATCATTGCCTTTGCGTGCTTACCTCTCTCTCCTCTCTATGTGCACTAGTAAGAAAAGAGGAGCAATAAACACTAGCAACCACTTTCAATGATGAGATTGGGATTACTGGTGCTATCATGACAAAGTTAGGTGGAGATTCTAGATATGGAGCAGCTCTTACGGTTAAAGAGGTATTACTCGCATGTCACTTGAGGACATAATTCTTAAATCACGAGTACATTATATGATTTTGTGGCCATGCTCATAAGTGTCAGGTATAGTATTATCCCTTAGAGTATGTTCAGTTTTATCCTTAATTCCATGTTCAGTTTTATCCTTCATAACTGTATTATCACTGATATTATGATCATAGATTCCTTTGAGACTCCCAAGTGTCTCCCAATTTTGTATCTTTCTTGTTTATGTTAAATGTCTCTAGTTTTTTTTGTATCTTTCTCGATTATGTTCCGTTTTGTATATTATCACCTAACTAAATAAGCCTTTTATTTCTCGATCTTTTTATTAAGGTTTCTAGGATCCTACTTGTGTGTACTAAATCAGTTTGGTTGGCAATTAAGATAAAAGACAATGACCTAACTTGTGTTCTGAGTATATAGACACTCCAAGAAGAGGCTGAAGATGTACAATAGAAGATAATGAGTGCAAAATTTTACTTCAATGACGTCCTTAAGCAGACACGCACTGTTCCACACATGAGCTTTATATCTTGTATTCTTGGTATGATTCCAGACATGGGTAAGGTATTAAAACTGTATTCTTTATCTAGCTGCGAGTTTAAATTAGTACTCCGTATCTTTCAGCTAGGTGGTAACATTCCTATTCTCAATTTAGTTTTCCACAACACAAGATTTGAGGTTTACTCTAATGTCCCCCTTTGATTCCATTACTAATAAGATTGAGAAAAATGCATAATACAAAAAGGAAAGTCTGATTAACTAAAAATACTTGAAGCTAATGGAATCAGTGATAGAATCCATGACTCCAGGTATTTTTTTTCTTAAGATTTATGTATCTCATTAATAGCCTTGAATGCAGTCATCTACTACTTTGTTTGCTCCTCTTAATTCTTTCTTTCTAATTTCTTCCCTTTACCAAATATCTGTTGGTTTGCTTCTTTTGCAGATTTGTGTTGTATTCTATTGCTGAAGCCATCAAAGATTGAAGCCTCAATGGACCGGTCCTAAATTCCCGATTGCTGAAGCGCATTTGACAACTTCAAGTTGATTACCTGCTCAATGGATCGGTCTTGAATTTCTGACTGCTGAATTCCAAATCGGTCTTGAATTCCCGGTAGACAAGGCAAGATATTCTTCTACTTATGAAGCAATCATCTATGCTCATTTATTTTGTTATATTATTACCATTTGGTATTCGTGGGTTGACATTGTTGTGGTAATTCGTCTGTTTTAAGCTTTAGCATAAGGTGTCATTTTCTTAAATCTACATGATTATATGAATTTTCTAGTTGACATATGTGTTATGAAAGGAAGAGTTCCAACTGCTGGTCCATTTATGTGCTCATTACTTATAAGTAATAAGTTTAGAGTTTATTAAAAAAAAATTCATTATATAATATAGTTCAGCTTGTTAGTTAGTCAAGTAATTAATTCCTCTGATAATGGTACTTGATCTGATATTGCCGCTGGTGAGTTATCCCCTTGGATTTCATTTATAGATAATTTTATCCGGGCAGATGCAGTGACATGTATCGGATTATAGTTCTTATCTAGTACATGAGTTCATTGATATTGTGTTTATGTTTGTTAAAGATGAAGTACATTTGCTCGTCTTTGGACATATCATTTGTTATTAGTTATTTAGGATACATGAATCTAAGTTGTGTAGAGATTGTTGCATTGCACCTTTCCCAGGTTTCATCAGCTTGTGGAATTTGACCATGGGAAACGGAGTTGCTGTAGACGTCTTGCATGCTACAATGAGCGGAGAAGGAAACCATCCCCAGGATCTTAACGACCTACTCGATTGGGCCGGTCGTCACCATCTGTTCACCGATGTTTTGTTCCATTAGATTTTCTCATTTGCCTTGCTGAGATTAGGTATATACACTGGTTGGTTGCTTCAGAATAAAATGCTTTCTCCGCCTCTTGATTTAAAAGTACCCCATCATTTGTAAAAGTGTATCTTTTAAGTAACGATCCTTTGTAAATGCTGATTTCACGTTTATCTTAATGTAGATGTTCATTAGAGTACCCATCATTTGCAAAATCTTATTTTATGAGCAAAGTGTGTTGTGTATCAAACGTAAAAACATCAGATTATTGGTGAAAAGTGTTGTGCCTTAATAGCTATGAAATCGAACCATTATATAAAAATGGACGTTAGTATCATTATAGATATCGTCTAAAAAATCTAATTCAATGTGTAACATATATTTTTACATCACAATGTTAATATAAATTGATATATATTGATAACAACAACATCTTTATAGAAATCTAAAGTGATGTCCATATCATATTAACATATCAGTTGTGTACATATTTCATGTGATAGATTGTTTTAAAACAATAAAAATCATAAATTATATATATTAGATTAATATACACAATCAATATAATTAAAAAGATGTCTATTTTGTTTTAATACATTGATTATTTTAAAAATAGTGATGTATATGTAAAATTTAGGGTTGGTGTGGACATTTTCAAAAGCTTATCAATGAAAAATAACGAGGCTTTAACAACAAGTAAACATGTCAAAAATAAATTTGAAGGGTTGATTTATATCTATATTCAAAATAAAATAGATTTCTTAACCAAGAAAAGACATCAGCTTAAAAACGATGTGAAAAAGTTGATTTTTTACTACACGCACAAAGAGATCGGAATTTATTTTGAAAGACATCGGTTAACAACAGATGTCTAATTGTGTTTTTCTAGTAGTGATCATACTTTAGCTCAATCATACATGCTCAATTATATTTGCTAGCTCATGTTCCACAAAAATAAAATATAGACAAGGCCAAAACATCCAAAATTCCATGGGATTTATATGATCATGCTTGAAATTTAAATTAGAGGATAAACTAAGCCAGATAAGTATTTGAATAACACATATGGATGCAATGCATTCTTGTTTTTGGATTTTTTTATTTTTTTTAATTATGAAAATGGCGAAAATTAAAATTAAATACACTAACAACAATTAAATAAACTTAAACATGGTGCAGAAAATGAAATATGATCTACTAAATGACAGTATATACAACATTTCTCTCCCCCACACTTAAAGTTTTCATTGTCCTCAATAAAACAGTACAGACAACAAAAATAAATCAGACATTTTAGTGATGTTCGCTTACCTTCACCTTTTGCTTACCTTTAAGCTTATGGTTCCACTTGATAGTGCAAAGTTCCTTCAAGAATTTAGCATATCTAGGAATGCTTTTAATCAAGTTAAGCAAATGAATGTTTACCTCGCACTTACTGAACGTCTCAAAGATCTCCTTATCGTTCTCATACCTTCGTGTATCCTTCAGGGCTTCCGGAAATGGTGGAACCGGCTTTGGAGTCTCCATGGGTAAGGAAGAAGAAGAAGTAGGAAGAGGGGAAGAAGAAGAAGAGGAAGGGGAAGAAGACGAAAAAAGCGTACCTGACACCGAAGGTTCGGCGGGGGCATTGCCACTGCTAAGCGTTACAGCACCGACGTTCTCCTTATTCGGATTCTCGATGGTTTGCGATGGAAGCTTTCATGAATTGTTTGCCTCCTTAGCACTTAAGATTTGAATGAGCTGACTCATTTGATTTTCAGAATTTGTCATCCGATCCGATTGCTGCTTCTCTAGATTTGCTATCCGATCTGATTATTGTTTCTCATTCTTCAAGACCAACCGTGACAGTTTTTGTAGTGGATCTTCAGTATTCTCATTCGATTACTGATGACCTCCCTATCAAGGTTCAAGTTTTTGTTGGGGCCTTGCATGTTTCCCCCCTTGCTGATTGAAAGAGGCTTGGTAGTTCCCATAGCTGATAGCCTTTGTTATAGTTGTTGTTGTTGAAATACCCATGATTTCCAAAATTGCCTTGCCTAGGCCTTTGTTGAGCGAAATTCCCAATGGCATTCAACTCTACGTTAGGGTCTTGCAGAAGCGGGCACATGTCCATAGGATGAGTGAATTGATTGCAAAGTCCACATGCTTTCAACTGTTGAAGAGTTCTATCAATTACCAACTATTTGATCATTTCCTTCACCTCTGCCATGTCGGTCTGAAGTGCAGCCATAGGGGCATCAATAGAAAGTACACCCCTAGCACGAGTGCTCTTGTTGAACTGTCTAAAGCCCTCAGAGAGCTCCTTAAACACATCCCAAGATGCGGCATGCGTCTTATTCAGCATGTTTCCTCCACAAGCAGAATTCACTGTTTTGCGCTCTACATCAGTAAGCCCATTGAATGAAAAGAGAACCAGATCCTTTTGAGAGTACCCATGGCATAGGTAGCTAGCGTAAAGTTTCTTGAAACGCTCAAAGTACTCATGAATAGACTCCGTCGCGTACTGCTTAATGCTGCCGATTGACCTTTTCAAGGCATTAAACTTTGTTGCAGGGAAGTACATCTCCAAAAAGACTCTCTTCATCTCAGCCCAAGTAGTAATAGATCCAGGTGGTAGATAGAAGAACCACTCATTCACATCATCTTTCAAAGAGAAGGGAAAAGCTCTCAGGTTGATTTGATCCTCAGTAACGTTCTCAGGTTTCATCCCAACTACCACAGTATGGAACTCAGACAGATGCTTGTGGGGGTCCTCCCCACTCAACCAATGGAACTTGGGTAAAAGATGAACTACCCCAGATTTCACCTCAAAGTTGACTCCTTCCCCTAGCGTAGGGAATTGGATTGCCAAGGGTTGCTGTGCCAAGTCAGGAGCAGAAAGCTCCTTAAGTGTGCGGTTTGCTTCGTTAGCCATCTCTGCAGTGCTTTCTCCTTGATCAAAAGGGAGCTCGCGGAAGCGATTACGAGTGTTGAATAAAATAGAATAGAAGTGAAAGAGAAATAATAACATTCGGCCTTTTAATCAATCCAAGTCGGCCATGAAACAAACTACTCAAAACTAGGGTTTTAATTAAATGAAACGACACGCTGACAACCAATGCTGCAGCCGCGACATATGTTGCGGCCGCGACACATGCTGCACTTCCAACCTGCGGCGTCTCCCTATTGCAGCGGCCGCGGCACGCATGCTGCGGCCGCGACATGTCCCCTGCTGCGGCCGCGTCATGTCCCGCTGCGTATCCTCTTGTTCAACTTCGCGAGCAGCTCCAAGTACTCCTTGCTTCTTTCCAATGTCTTTTTGTATTTCCCTTCCAGATGTTGCATCTCCCAAATGTTTTCAGATTCAATCTGCAAAGTAACCACAATTTTGCATAGAATCCGACTACTTCCAAAATAATCACAAGATGCAAATTAACTATAGATTATGAACGAAGTGCAACCTAACAAGCCTTAAAATACCTATCTAAGACATGCATTATCATCCACCCCGACAGGCCATGGGCAAACCTAGAAAATGATCTCAAGGTCGGAAAGGTTCATGAAGCGCAAGTCGCCATTGACGATGCCCTAGAAAATAGCCAATTAATTAACAAGGATATGACCTCATAAATAGACCCCCCAACGCAAAAGACATCCTACACGCTATAGTGCGCATCGCGAGTCATACTCCTAGCAAGATCTTGATCAAACTCGCTGACTAGGACAACATGTGAACATCGCAATCAGTATCCAAATGTTAGTAAGCATACCCTCACGACAGGCGGGGCCCACGGGCCTCTGGTCCCTTAGGGCAAAGGCAAGCAGCTCTCTGGCTAAGCACCTCTCCGTTAACACTGCCATGTGTAAGTACCCAACACTCTGGCAAGAGGACATGCATTACACGTGTCCCCAGTTAGTCCAAGTGGTCAACAACCAACTGCTCGCTTAGCCTCCCTCTAAATACCCCCTTGAGCCTTCAAGGAAAGGGATCCGATTCAAGAGAGAAGAAGAAGAGCTCTGCAGTTTCTCCCTGACTTAAAACCCTTTGAGGCGAGTTCTTAAGGTCTTTGATCGGAAAAGAACGCATCCGGAGTAAACATCATCTGAAACACTTCCTCTAAAGACGACGATTGAACAATAATTATCTGATCACGGCCAAAGGCATCGCGAGGATCACTTGGATAAGTAGCATGCTCATTAATGACCACCCACCCTGAATCAAACTTGCAGGTAATTAAGGACATCCGTCATTCCGTCGTCACCTTAAAGTAATAAATATAGGTGAAATTTCAAAATCGCGTCATTGGTGGCGTCTGTGGGAACCTTTCACGACGAGAGGTTCCGTGTATCAATACGCTTCTTTACATTCCATTTTTTCTACCTCTTATTTATTATTATTATTATTATTATTATTATTTTATTCTATCCTTTCTTCTATAAACTCTTATTACTCACGATGAACATTACTTTTACCCTCGACACTAACAATTGTGTACGAATCATGAAGTTTACACTATTTTGTGAAGAATTGAGGAACCAGCACCACGACACCGAAGAAACCAACGGCCTCAACCTCAACAATCCCTCTAATGAAGAAGCTCAACCACATTGCGACGAGAATATCCCTCAGCAACCTCCATGGAATGCAGCTCAACCTCCCCCTTTTGGCCAATATGGGATGTGGGGTGGCTACCCCCCATATCAATACTTCACAGGTGCCAACCCGCAAAACCCATATTGTGAACAACAAGCGAAAGGGGTACCATACTAGCGCGACCCCCATGTTTACTATCAATAGCAGGGCCCATACCTACAACCGTCAACCATTTCCCTAACCCTACCGACCGCCTGACCAATCCTAGTGTAAAGCACGACAACGACGAAATCGACAAAAAGTACCACGACTATAACATCAGGGACGTATCATCGCGCTCGAATTCTCCGAGAGCACTAGGCTCGGTTCGCAGAGGTGAGCCCACTTTCCCATCTGCCTTTTGCAGAGAGATACGTGAAGCACCTGTTCCCAAAAGATGGAGGGATGTGTCCATCCCCAAATACAAAGAAGACACTGACCCCAATGATCACCTAAACCAATTCACGACATCAATGGGGATGAACGAAGACAACGATGCTATGTTCTGCCAATCTTTTCCATCTATATTATGTGGAGTGGCATTGAAATGGTTCACCAATTTGGCCCGATCATCCATCAACAATTTTGCACAGCTATCAAGCAGATTTGTCGCCCATTTTGGTAGTGCTCGCACGAGGAAGCGGACCATTCTGGACCTCAATTCCATCAAGAAGGGATCATCTGAATCTTTAGGGAATTTCTTCAACAGATTCACCAATATGGTGGTACAAATCACAAAGTTTAACCAAGAACCTGCAAACACTATATTAGTGGGCAACCTGGCCGAAGGTGACTTCAAGATCTATTTGTTCCGAAAAAAACCGAAAAACCATTACGATATGCGAGAACTCGTCACGATACAAATCCACACTATGGAGTCTACCAGTTCCAGCTCGTGGCCCAATGAAGCCAAGCCCTTTTTTTTACCATAAGAACGCCAAAAAGTATCGGAGGAATGGAGGTTTCGATAACCAGCAACGCAACCACCCTCACTGGCAGTATCCTGTCGCCCCACTACAGCCTCCATAATAGGAGGTACAATACAACCAACGAACCGAGCTGAGCCTGCATGACGCCCCAAAAAATGTAATGATGACACGCCCTTATGAGATATGCCCTTGCAAATCTACGCCCCCCTGGTGAAACCCAATTAAACTGTCGCACCACCCCGACAGTACAACCCTCCTATCGCTCCGGCCCGATAATACAATCCCTCATATGCAGCCAGTGGAAGAGCAAGAGGATCATACCTGTGAGGTCGAGGAGGGCGGAATGGGAACAGAGGAGGAGGATACCGACCCCCACCAAGAGACACGTGAAACACCCCCGAAGCAAGGTCCTCATCAAACCGACTCGAACGTTCCAACAAGGACAACCAGAATCCCTCCCCCCCCCCCCCCCCCCCGACGGGTGCATTAACACCATCGCAGGAGGAACCCCCTCCTCTGGCACCAGCAATCAAGAAAGGAAAAACTACGAAAGAGAGGCCAGACAACCCCCATTCGAAGCTAGCGTCAAACAAGCATCCAATGAACACGCGGTATTAATTTTTTCTATTTCTGATGCTTGTGACCTTAGGATGCCACATCCGGATCCCATGGTCATTCATGTGCAGGTACAAAAAAAGTCAAGCGAGTAATGATATACACCAGATCTTTGGTGGACGTTCTCTATTGAAGCACGTTTGAACAACTAGGGATCGCGGAAAGTGCTTTGCATCACTACTCGGGGAAACTTGTCTCTTTTTTAGGAGACAAAGTGGATGTAGCTCGAACCATAGAGCTGGCCTTGACACTGGGGATGGACCCCAATAGACGAAGTCACGTGATAGAATTCATTGTAGTCCGATTACCGTCTATTTACGATGCCATCATGGGCCGAATCGGTTTATTCAAATTCCAGGTTGCGTGCTCCATTTATCATTTTAGCATCAAGTTCCCGTGCGTTGATGGAAAGGTAGGCCAGGTCCGGGGAGAGCAAGTAGAAAGCAGAGTTTGCTACCTAGCATCGCTTAAAAAGAGTCACGGACGAGTGTTCACGATTGGCAAACCAGGTCAAGGGTCACTAAAGGCAAAAGCAATCGATGATAGCGACCAGGAGGCCACATCAAAGAAACAACAAGCAGAATTGAAAGTAAGACCTGAACAAACGGCAGATAAGATCATTGACGAAAGGGTCGCCTTCTTTCCATTTTTGGACAAAGCTGAAGCCCTCTACCACGACCACAGCTTGGTAGGTCCTACCTTAGACCGCATTAAGGAAATACTGAAAGATTCGCGAGATGTCTTTGCCTGGTCACCCCAGGATTTGAAAGGTCTCCCTCGAGAAATCGCGAAGCACTCTTTGAGGCTCAGCCACAATACGAAGCCTGTGTGCCAAAGGTTCAGGAAATACTCGACATGGCCCCTCCTAGGAAACTCAATGACATCTAGAAGTTAAATGGATCCATCAACTACCTAAGCAGATTTTTGTCACGATTAGCCGACCACTCCCTACCCTTCTTCGAATAGCTGAAAAAGAAAGGGCCAGTTGAATGGAATTCAATTTTGGACAAAGATTTCAAGAGTATGAAGGAATATCTCGTGACACTCCACATTCTTCATTACCCGCGTGAGCATGAAACTCTTCAACTATACCTCGTGGTCGGATCATCTACCATTAGTACCATGCTCACTAAGGAGTCCAAGTTTCCTATCTATTTTGCCGACAGGGTTTTGTAACCCGTTGAATCCAGCTACAATCCCATAGAAAAAATGACCCTATCTGTTGTCTTCGCGACGTGAAGATTAAGGCCTTACTTTCAGGCCCACACCATCGAGGTACTCTCCGATCTACCCCTACATCATATCTTCCATTCACCGTCCCTTTCAGGAAGAATGGTTCAATAGGCAGTGGAACTTTCTGAGTTTGACATAAACTTCAAACCCAGAAAACCTCGTCCGACCCAAGCATTAGCCGATTTTGTTGTCGAAGTGTTGTAGGAGGAAATCGAGACTTGCAATTCAAAATATAAATAAAGTAAAGCAAACCAGATTCCGTCCTTTGCAAATGATTACAAGACCTCCTCTTGATGTAGCAGCGGGAAGTCAGGATCGATCCTCGAGGAAGCGAGTCAGCGGATCTCAGGTAGCGGAAAGATCTCAGCGAAGTCGACCAGGAGATTCCTCGATGTCGAGTAAAGTACTCGATATCGACTAACCTGTCGAGTAAAAACATAAAGCAAAACGAAACAGAAAACGAAGACTAACAGAAAGTACTCAAAATCGACAAAACTACCTCGACATCGACCAAATTAACTCGATGTCGACAAAACACGACTTTTGATGAAAATAAATCAATAAACTAAAGACTTCCAAAGTCAGGGTTTCAACACCACAACTATAACCATGCAAAATAACACATAAAGGCATAAAAGATCATGCTTTTCATCAAATAACTTTCGTTATTAACAAATAGGAATATAGAGGCTTTCGCATAAACCCTAATTGTTACTAACCCTTTTCACATAATTAATCCAAGTTGCATTAAGATCACTTTCGCTTCAATAACACAAACAAGGATCACCTTCAACTTTCGCAAAAGAATCATGCTCGCATGGGTAGAAGATGAATTGCATAAAAAGATCAAACCTTTACCGCATCACCTCACATGGCCACCATCGGGCTCACCCCGATCCTAGAAGTGGGTGGACTACTCGCTCTTCATCATTAAGAAAGACATCAATAATAAAAGGAAATAACTTTGCATTAAATAAACTAAAGAAAGCTTACAACCAATCAAAGCCAAATCCGCTTTCGCCTTTCCAACTTCTCTCGCCACAAGCTCTCTCCTTTACTCTCTCTATGTAACTAATTGTGTGTGAAATTGAATGCTTAGAAATCAGCCCCTAAGACCTTATTTATAGGCTTCCAATCCTTGCTAATCAAGGTAAGAAAGTCTATCTATATCTATATCTAATTCTATCTATCTTATTAAGATAAAAACATGGAAATAAATAAATAAATCAACTAGGACTATTTCTAATATGTGGATAAAATATCTTCTCTCTTGACTTGATGGAACATGATAGATCTTGATAGAATTTCATCTCGAAATATCACCATTGGCTTCGGGATAGAAACTTTACAAGAATCCCGCATAACTCGGAATCCGCCACTGAGATGTCCTCGATATCGAGTAGGAGTCCTCGATATCGACTAGCGCTTTCTTCGTCTTCCGCTCAGCAACTCGATGTTGGTCTTCAGGACACATGTCGACTGGATGTTTCCTCGATATCGAGGAATTTCCTTGACATCGACTAACTTCTGCTCGGTTTCAGCTCAGCTTCGTCGATCTCTTCTCCAAGATATGAAAATCGACTAAGTGTTTTACTCGATATCGAGTTGATTCGTCGATATCGAGGAAGCTGTTCTCGTTCTTGCCTAGCCTTGCTCGATTCTGGTCACTCCTTGCTGGAAATTGACTTAGATGTACTCGATATCGACAAGATGTAGTCGATATCGACCAAAGTGTTATCGAGCAGATTTCCTTGTTTCCAGCTCGATTTGCCCTGGTTCCGCAGCTCCTTGACCTTGGACTTCTGTAGTTGACTTTCGAGCTTTTCTTCTTTTCTCAGAGCTGCTTTAAATTGCTCCGATTTCTGCGAATTTAAACAAAAACCGGTGTAGATTCCATAATTTCGCAAATAAGCATAAACTACATAGATTCTGTACTATTCTAGCCCAAATGCATGAAATGCATGCAGAAAACGATATAAAAGTAACTATAAAACATGGCAGATTCGGCTCACAACACGAAGCTATTTTTACAGATTCCCAAGATCGTGATGGAGAAGATTGGGTCATCAACGTGGATGGTTCAGTATCAGCAAGAGGATGTGGGGCATGAGTAACAATCACAAGACTCAGAAGTGGTCGCTCAATAAGTCAAAGGAGAATATGAGGCAAAGATAGGAATGCTACCAGAATATCTAGCTCACGTACAAACACTAACGGTGGCTTTCGGACGCTGTTCCATTTCATCCGTCCCCCGCAAGCAAAATGAGCGCGCCGATATTTTTGGCCAGAATAGGAGCCACACTTCCACTTGGATTGGGCGATCGTGTGGTAATTGAGCAAAAACATGCCAGAGGAATCCATAAAGGGGTCTTCAAAATAACAAATATCAGAGATTGGCGTAGGCCCCTCTTACAATACATCACCGAAGGCATATTAGTAAACACTAAGCTAGGTGACCAAAACATTAGAAAATGAGCGGCTTGCTTTCGATTGAGGGACGACCGACTATAGAAAAGAGGTTTTAATCTCCCTGATCTCCTCTGCGTTTCAAACCAAGAAGGTCTAGATCTCATCCGCGAACTGCATGCACGCGTATGCGGAAATCACCAATGATGAAGAGCTGTGGCGGCCAAGATTACTCGATTGTGATACTACTGGCGTACTCTCAGAGTCGGCACCGAGATGATCATCCACATATGTGATCCCTGCCAACGACATGCTTCGCTCAATCATCGACCTCCTCATCCATTGAAGTGCATATCAACACCCTGTTCTTTCGCGATGTGGGGAATGTATATCTTGGCCCCTTTTCCAACAACACCAGGCCAACTCCGTTTCATCATTGTTATAGTCGATTACTTCACAAAATGGGTAGAGGCCAAAGCTATGACCACCATTATAGCGGAGAAAGTACGCAAGTTCCTCTGGAAGAATATGATCTGCCGATTTGGGGTCCCGTAGGCCATCATCACCGACCACGGCCCATAATTCGAATGTGAAAGGGATCTGCGATTTCTGTGTCGGGCTCCACATTGATTTTTGATTCTCATCAGTAGCTTATCCGCAGTCCAACGGACAAGCCAAAACCACGAATCCCCAGATTTTGAACGCCTTAAAGAAAAGTTTGGGGACAACAAAAGGGGAGTGGGCCAAAACCTTGCCGCTAGTACTATTATCTTACAGAACTTCTGCCAAGAGTCCGACTGGAGAAACACCATTCGCAATGACTTTTGGGGTTGAAGTGAACATTCCAGTCGAATTATTAGTCCCATCGGCCAGAGTAATTGATTTCAACAAAGATACCAATGATGAGGCCCTCGAATTAGAGCTCCACTTGCAAGAAGAAAGGAGAGATATGACTTGTCTCAAAGCAAACGAGTATCAACGTCGACTGACTGAAGGATACAACAAACGCGTCTTCTTGCGCCCAATACAGAAAATTGACCTGGTCCTTCGACAAGCAACAATAGGAAGAAAACTTGAACCAAAATGGGAAGGCCCCTATGTCATTCACAAAGAAGTACTCAGAGGTTCTTTCAAACTTCGAAACTCGTAAGGAGCCATCCTCGCAAAGTCATGGAACACAAGAAATCTCAAAGCTTATTTTGCATAAATTTAGCCATGTATTTTGGAGACCCGATGACTTAGATTTTCTATGTATAGGAGTCACTGGGAACCCCGATTGGGTACACCTCTTCATATATATAAATGAAAGTTTCAAACCCAAAAATGGTCGTCATTATGAGTAAATTTAGCAATCACGTGTCTTTCGAACACGTATGTGCAAACAAGCCTCTAAGGAGAATAAATTTAGCAATCACGTGTCTTTCGAACACGGATGTGCAAGCAAGCCTCTAAGGAGAATAAATTTAGCAATCGCGTGTCTTTCAAACACGGATGTGAAAACAAGCCTCTAAGGAGAATAAATTTAGCAATCGCGTATCTTTCGAACACGGATGTGCAAGCAAGCCTCTAAGGAGAATAAATTTAGCAATCGCGTGTCTTTCGAACATGGATGTGCAAACAAGCTTCTAAGGAGAATAAAATTTAGCAATTGGGTATCTTTCGAACACGGATGTGCAAACAAGCCTCTACGGAGAATAAATTTAGCAATCACATGTCCTTCAAACACGAATGTTCAAAAGAGCCACTTAAAGATAAACGCGACTTATTCATTATGTAGTAGATTCAAACAAAGTACAAAACACTCAAAATATTCAAACAACAAACAGACGAATAAGATACAAACAACGGAAAATAAAACCGCGGTGAAAGACCAGACATGAAAAACAACACTGGCGCTGTTAAACAAACACTGTCATTGTTAAACAAATAAAAAACTCATTCACTCACTTCCAGGACGATGATGGTAAAACAATGACCTCCTCCATACAGAAAAACAACCAGGGACGCGCCGACGTGTAGCTCACTGTCTTCTACAAACGCACGCCAACCTTTAGTCAGTAAATAGCTGCAGTACAAGTGGCGAAAAGATCAGGGCAACACCCTGCCATCTTGACCAGCCACGTCAAGTCAGGGAACAGCCGTTTCCAACTCACGGACGATCAGTAGAAGAGACATCCATATCACACGCGAAATCCATTAGTTTACTTCGAAATAATGATATTACAAGAAAATCATAGCAAAATACCCAGCGATTGATTTAACAAAACAACAACTAAGAGAGCTAGATTAACAAACATAAAATAAACAAGGCATCTGCTTTATTACAAACCCACAACTGTCGTCTAGCAATCTTAATACATTACTCCTCATCTTCCAAAGTGAGAACCTTAAAGTTGTGCCCTCCTACATTCTTGAAAAACACCATTGTAGGACATTATTATTGATCGGAAAATTATTCCAACCTTTAGTTAACCACCACCGGTTAAAGCTATCCTTGGAAACTCGAACGTAGAATTCTCACCCACCCGAAGATACTAGACAAAGCAAGGGAGAGGCTGGGACAAAAACATCATCAGATAAGAAATATCAAAAGAAGCAAAATTACTATAAAATGCCAACATCTTACCAAACGATGAAGCCTCTCTTCCACGTCAACGAAGCGATAAAACTCTCGCATCCCGGAATCTAACGAAGCCATCTTCTTTTTTACCAAGGAAAAAAACAAAACAAAACTAGGGATTGATTGAATTACAACACCAATACCACACCTTTATATATTGCAAACATAGCAAGACAAACCATGTACTCTTCACCAACATTTACTAGGTTACGAGAAAGGAGACCTGAATCGGGAGTTCCCAAGGCATCCTGCATGGCCTATACATGGAAAGAATCTACTCAGAATCCTGCCAATCCATCTGCATATTTCAAATCAATGAACAAGCTCGCCACTCACTGGAAAGTTCAACCATTCCTAACAAGAACATTATGAATAGCCATAACTGACCCCTCCTACACCCCTTTCACCTTCGAAATCTACTTAGATGGGGAGGAGCAATATTTACGCATGATGCTACCCTATAATTTCGGCAAAAAAAATCAAAACTCAGGTACCAGAGCAAATCCTTTTATCAACTTGCACATTACAAGATTTCCTTGTCCACATTGCAGACGGTCACTACCATTCGCTATGGGGGACTCAAGGTTGGATAGATTTCATTGAATCTCACGAAATCGACCTGGGCACAACCATATCATTCACCCATCAAGGAGAAACAAGGTTCGAGGTTCGCTTCCTAGACAAGGAGGGATACGACATCGAAGAAGAGGAAGAAGCTGCTCAGTACGACGACCCGTTACGCAATGGTTTCTAAACTCTTTTAGTATGCTAGGTACCATTATTGTTGAAAACGCTACCATGTAATAATCCCCTCAATCAAAAACTCTCTTATGCTAAATTACCTCATTGCATTTGATTTTTTTATAAATCTCCGTCGCGTATGAGACGCTGGCGATTACTCTTTGTAATTATAAATCAATCTCTCTCGCGCTTCCAAGCGATGGAGATTGGATTTGATTTTGAGAAAAATCTCCATCGTGTAAGAAGTGCTGGAGATTACTCTTTGTAATTATAAATCAATCTCTCTCGCGCTTCTAAGCGCTGGCGATTGAATTTGATTTTGAGAAAACTCTCCGTCGTGTATGAGGTGATGGAGATTACTCTTTGTATTTATAAATCAATCTCTCTCATGCTTCCAAGCACTGGAGATTGAAATTGATTTTGAGAAAAATCTCTATTGCGTAAGAAACGTTGGAGATTACTCTTTGTAATTATAAATCAATCTCTCTCGCATTTCCAAGCGCTGAAGATTGAATTTGATTTTGGGAAAAATCTCCGTCGCATAAGAAACGCTGGAGATCACTATGAACAACATCAAAACAAGAATGCCCTTCGTATTCAAAAATCAACCGAGTACCAATCCGAAGCTCATTAGCAACCACAAAATCAGACCATCCCGATGTGAACCAGTAGTAGTTAGGGCCTAACAGCTCCACCCTCACTATGAATTCCTCATCAACTCACGTCCACAAATGAACATACCCAAGGGCTTCGTAACCATAGTCACAATATACATAGGGCAGAGGGTGCAACAACAAGAAACAAAGCTCAGAGAAAAGCAACATAAAAATTAAAATCATAAACTATTACAAGAACTTACAAGCCTGTATAAGTGTCCTTCCACCTCTATATGTCGAGTAAAACCTCTGACACGAGGGATAAGTACACCCGGAATATCAACCGGTATTGTAGACGTCATTGCTAAAACAAACTACACTGGGAAACGCGGGTAATTTTACCTTTTATAAGAGGCAATAAAACGCAATCAACAAAATGCGCCACAAGCTACTAATTTACGCCACGAGGTCAACAAAAATCAGCAATCACAACAAAAACCGCTGAATAAGCACAACCTTCTTCCAAGCTGCAACAACCTTACAAACAACATCAAGACATCTAGTGACCCAGAAAACTTGCATCTGACACGCACCTACTAGCTCGGAAATAATCCAACTTGATCCGAAGAGGCAACGCTTATCACCATAAGCAAAAAACCTGGTATAAATAGATGCACGATTGATTCCCAAACCTAACAATCTACCGAACACAAAATGCCTAGTTTCGACATGGCATCAGGGGAAATCTCCCCACCCACCTTTATCACAAATACCATGACTTTCCAAAACCCCAGGTTCATCAGATTGATCCTTAGCGAAGATAATCTATTCATGCTTCCTTTACCTTACATCTTTGTAGAATTTGGAGACGAAGTTCTCAACCAAATTTTCTTATGCTCACCTTTAAACCAAGAATTTCTAGTTTTAGTCGAAAGGGACGAAGGAGATTGGTTTTCACTATAAAAAAGGTGGAGGGAATTCGCGAGGGCAAATAACCTAAGCATAGAATGTTGCCTCACTTTTGAGTAGTAAGTAGACTCACACTTCAATGTAGCAATAGAACAGCCAGGACCAGAAGAGAACGGAGACGTTTTCAATGACCTCCTTTGCTACGAAGAAATATAGAAATCACATAAGCTTATGCTAGACATAAGTTTTCTAAAAATACCTTTCCATACTCGCGGGGAATAACAAAAGTCAGTCCTAAGCCGAAAATAACATGTTAAAATATCATAAATCCAAGAACCCTTATTTATGTCATATCGCGATTTACTTCATAAAACGCTCAATGACAGGAGATTGGTAAGGGTATCGCAAGACGAATAAAATAACAAAAGCAAACAAATTCCAAAGGGATAAAAACGATAAGATATAACCAACAAAATACGAGATATAAAACCAAGATATTCACACGACTGAAACGTTAACCATGACAAAGCATACCACTATGTCATGGGCCAGAATATCCACCACCAAAATACGAAACACGACGAAGGATACGCTTACGCCGCGAGTAAAAATGTTTCATACACATTTCCCGTCAACTCAAAAAGGGAGAGACTTAACACTTGATAAAGAAAGTGGAGGGGCAACTTTTTATGCATCGGTAGGAGGATCATTGGTCTCTTCACAAGGAGGCTCGGTGGCAGGAATCTCAGCTAAGGAGGAGGTAGGCGAAAGAACGGGTAGACCGCACTGAGGATCTTCAAGTTTCATATCCTTGAGAGCATAATTGGGGAAGAACATCTTCACAGAGTCACCAAGATAGGCAAAGTGGTTAACACTTTGAAAAACACCGCCATCCACTCCTTGTACAACATCGTCAGCTAGATGGTCGTAAAGAATATCCTCGTCATCCGTCTCGAGGAAGTTTCTCAACCATGCTTGACCATCCTTCTCAATAAATTTGGCCAGCCACCCCTAACCCTCGTCACTCAGCATATAATCATGGAGCATGTTCTTTGTCAGAACAACATCCTTACAAAAAGTAAAACGCTCCAACTGCTCTTTTACATCGCAAAGCTCTTTGAGAACCTTTGTCAACTCAGCCTCGAGTCCTTGAAGTTGACCACCCAGACGCCCCATCTCCAACTCACGCTCAGCGTTCATCTCCTCAAGTTTAGAAACCTCAGCCTGCGATACATCAAGCTTGCCCCTAACAACCTTTAAATCTTTTTTGGATTTGTCTAAAGCCACTTGTAGGTTGTTGATGGTCCCCTCCTAAAGCTGCACGTCTTTGAGTTTTTCCACCCGGGTTTTTATGTTTTTGTTCTCCTTCCTCAAGACATTCACGCGATTGTCATACTTCTTCAAGCGCTCAACCACTTATGACCATTGTTGAATGCCCTGTGGAAGCACACCAAGAATGATGAACATACAAACAAGATAAAACAACCAAAGAGAGAAATCGCAAGGATGATAACCCAACCCCCATTTTTTTGTCCCTTCTCCAGTAATTCTTCATCCGTAAGATGATGAAGGAAATCCCTTTCAACCGGACAACCCTTCCCTGTAATGACCAGCTTCTTGAAATCAAGTGGGGAGAATCCGGGTTGCTTGTACGCAGCTAGGGAAATCCCTAATTTAGTAATCAGCTCATCACTCAGAATCTTGCAGGCCCCGGCCTCCTCCCTCTTTCTTTTCTGCCCGCGTTGATTGAGAGGCACGTGAGCTTTTGACGAACTATGCCTATCTTCGGCAAGCTCCTTCTCATTTGCGGCCTCCCCTACCAGTGAAGAGGTGCGAGGAATTATGTACTGTTGACAACACTGCTCTTCATGGCCTTAGTAAAGAGCTTCCCAGGGTCTATCAACATATATGCGAAAATTTAAGACAAAAGTTAAGGAAAATCATAATCAAAATTATGGAAAAACTCAAACACCCACCCCAATGATGTGGGAGACTAAGACCGGCCATTTCCAAACGAACTGGGGTCACCACCTCCCTATAACTCATTTTTCCCAAAGGCCCCCCACGACTGAACGTAGACTGCCATCTATCGATCACGATATTCTTGTTTTTTGGGGGTGGCATGTAAAGGCCAGGAGTGATCATAAAATTTAAAGAAGTCTTGGAGGGGTCGCGAACCAAATTTGTTTTTTCCTCCATCCAGACTTGCTAGACAACCTCTCGACTATGTTCCCAGCCAAGGAAGCATACACCAACCCGTCCTGACTATATCGCAAGGTTAGAATAAAAAAGAGATGCTCTTACGGAGTTTCTTTCTTAATAGCGGCACAACACATGATATAGGCAGCCAAATACATTTAAACATTGAAGGAAAGCTGGGTAGGGCAAGAATTTATCCTCGCGAGAAGATCAATGTAAAGCTTGGGCAAGGGATGGCGGAATCCCTGAGCAAACTCTTCAGATGAACGACAACATGATCCCGGTACGTGTTCAAACAACCCCCATGCGCAGAAGCCAAGCCTATCTCTACTCTAGTAGGCCAAGGATAAATATGAGCTATCATCTCAAGATGAAAAGGTTTTAGAATCGATCTCTCCCCTAGTGTTAGCTATAGTAGGGGCCATGCGCTCCTCAAAAACGGTAGAGGCATGCGGGGGAGTAGAAGGAATATAACCCTCACAAAAACTGCAGTTGTCAGCCTCCTCCTTTTTGTAGGCAAGTACGGCAAAACCACCAGGAACCACACGAATATGTTTCTTTTTTCCTTTCGACGTGCGAGACAACCCTGCTTTGCCTAGATCATTGATAGATTTCAGAGGTATGACAGTACTCCGGATTATCTTTCGAAAGAGGACGCTTTATGGTCCTAGTCATGTTTTTCCTTTTCACCTTCCTCGGAGTTACGAGTTTAGCTTTTTTCCTTTTTCTACGCAGAAATTCGTTTCAGGTTGCGAAGGATGAGCTGGAGACATCGTTGCCTCCGAATCATGTTGCGCCACGGAATTTCTGGTTCGCGAGGAGCTAACCTCCTCATTCTCATAGCCCACACTTTTGTTTTGACTATCACTTTCATTGGACATTGCTAAGTACATAAACCCCTAAGAAGAAAAGCCCCTGAAAAGACACAAAAGAGGAAAATCAACAAGGAGAAATGACATTTTCAGCATCGCGATCAAATAAATTTGGCGCCAAAAAACCCTCTAGGGTTATGTTGGTGCCCCACGCGCCCCCCTGGGGCATTGAAAAGACATTTCCCCGAAGAAATGACGGTTAAAAGACCCCTTTTTCCGTCTCCTCCATAAAGTTTCTCTCTTTTCGAGAGAAAAGACGAAGAGTCTAAAAAGGGAGACAAAGAGTTTTTGTATATAACCGTCGGAAAATCCCCCGAAATCCCCCCAAAAATACCACCCCCAGTATCCCTACGCCACTACTTAAAACCTAGCAACCTTATTTCAGGCCATCCACTACACAAAAAGAAAGAAGAGAAAGGGGAATGAGACACTAGGTAAAACCCATCTCTCAGCCCCATCGGCCCATCACTACCATACCCCTCACTAGAGAAAGGCGTTTCAACTACCAAGGAATTCTCCTTTACCCTAGAATCTAGTACGAGTGAAAATCAAGGAAAATAGATAAAATATAAGGACATCCAGGGAACACTTACTCAAGAAAGTGAAAGAAAAGTACCGGCAAGCGAGAACAACTGAAAGTAGGGCCACCAACGAGCTCCGATGACGTCCTTCTGAAACAAAAACCTCTGAGTTCTCTCTCTCCCCCCCCCCCCCCTCACCCCGTTTCTATCAGTCTTAACAGTGTGAAATGAAAGACCCGAAGAGAGACTCTCCACTTATAGGTCTCCGTGGGGTCATCCCCCAAATGGGCCAAAGCATATTGGGCCTATTTCGAGCCCATCCAAAAATAAGCTTTTTAACGAGAGTCACCGCTTTTATCGAAACCAGATCGCGGGCGATATATCACTCACGATGTGGTTACGAGGAGATATAGCGATGCCCTAGAAAATAGCCCCATTAATTAACAAGGATATGACGTCATAAATAGACCACTCAACGCAAAAGACATCCTACACGCTATAGTGAGCATCGCGAGTCACACTCCTAGGAAGATCTTGACCAAACTCGCTGAATAGGATAACATGTGAACATCCCAATCAATATCCCAACGTTAGTAAGCACACCCACACGATAAGCAGGGCCCGCGGGTCTCTCGTCCCTTAGGGCAAAGACAAGCAGCTCGCTGGCCAAGCACCTCTCCGTTAACACTGTCACGTGTAAGTACCTAACCCTCTCGCATGAGGGCATGCATTACACGTGTCTCCAGTTAATTCATGAGTTCAGCAGTCAGCTACTCGCTTAGCCTCCCTATAAATACTCCCCTTGAGCCTTCAAGGAAATGGATCCGATTCAAGAGAGAAGAAGAAGAGCTCTGCAATTCTCCTTGACTTAAAACCCTTGGAGTCGAGTTCTTAAGGTCTTTGATCGGAGAAGAACACATCCGGAGTAAGAACATCATCTGAAACACTTCCTCTAAAGATGACAATTGAACAATAATTATCTTATCGCAAGCGAAAGGCATCGCGAGGATCACTTGAATAATTAGCACGCTCATTAATTACCACCCATCCTGAATCAAACTTGTAGGTAATTAAGGACATCCGTCGTCACCTTGAGGTAATAAATATAGGTGAAATTCCAGGATCGCGTCAGCCACGAGCATGATCATTGGGAGGCCGCCTCGGGGAAATACTTTCTTAAACTATCACCGGGGGAGGTTGTGGGTCGCTAAGTGTGAAATCCCCAAAAAAAAGTACAGTTGATCGAGTCACAGAGGTTGTATAAGAGCATACAGAAATCAGTCAAAGTCCTTTAAGAACGGCGCCTCGTAGGCTTGTCGACCTCTCCTTCAGGAGATGCAAAATATGGCTTTCAAGATTCCACGGACCCTATACCCCTTTCTGGCAAATTGGCAGCTCCAGGTTGACTCTCTACCCAGGGGAAGAAGGCTTTGCATGGTCCACTTCTCCCTCTTCCCTTGATAAAGGGGCCAACGAACTGCATTCATTAAAACAAGAAGAAAAAGCGTGTGAGGGGATGAATAATAATCGGGGTTCGAACACTTCCGAAGTCTCCTCAACTTAATTGGTTTCCCTAAAGGCCCTTCTCGGATCGGCTCATCGTCCGCAAATGACTCGGAGTGCTCCAAGGAAGAGTTTGTGTGTTGGAGAAGGTCCTCGAGCCTTCCAAGGGGCTTTGCGGATGAAAGGATGAAGGAGGAGGTTGACGCCATCCCTCGTCTCTTTCAAAGTCGCTCAAGTGGTTAGTCTCTTCACTAGAGCTAGACATCTCTGACAAAACCAAACTACACTAAGAATATGCGGATAAACTTATATGCGCAGATCAAAGTTATCAAAAAACACAGCAAGCCTAAGATCTACGGACCAAATTCGATCAAAGACGCCCAAATCAACATAAGATGGAGATAGAAAATATCAAGAACATCAAGAACAACATGAAGAACACCAAGAACAATTAAAAAAAAAAGGGAAACCCACCTGAAATTGTTAGAGGGGCCGCCATAACTAATATCTAACCGGTTGTGGTGGCAGAAATGTAGGGAGCAGGCGGATCACCACAAAACTCAAGGAAAACGGAACAGAGTGAAAAAAGTGAAAAGTAAAAATGAAGAAGAATGAAAACAGACGATCTTATTATAATTTTTATTAGCGCTTCGAATCCTCCCCCCCTGCAATGGGCCTAATTTGGGCCTACGAAGCCTCGATCCCACTAGAATCCCGGCCAATTGCCTGACTTGGAAACCACATAATTGCCAAATCTTCGCTAAACATGTTCAATCATACTTGTCTCCCAAACCAGGCATGACCTGAGGAGCTATATGTAACTCAAAGAAATATTTGCAGACGTTACGCGTCAATCACGAAACCAGGCTCGATGGGAGTCTTTAAAGACAGTTATAAGGATCAAGGAAGTGATCAGCGGACAAAAATGACCTAGCCCGAAGTCACCCGCGGAAGAGGAGGGCCCTTTCCATGAAGGCCATGTGTTACACTTACACATGCCTACCTCCCACGGGTCTAGATAAACCTTCAACATAGTGCTATCCTCTAGACGTATGTCTACCCCGTGTTTGTACAACTAGGATAGTATATAAACCAAGCTCAAATTACGAAGAAGGGGCTTTTAGAAAGTCTATAATCCAAGATAAAGAGATAGAGAAAGATAACAAATAGAGCGATTTGGCTACAATCTAATGGTTTGCTCAGTAATTGATACCGCCGTATATTTCCTTTGCATGTGAGTGCATGATCAAGAACCACGCCGTATATTTTCTCGATCTTGCAATGCTCTTCCAATATCTCCTGATTGACAAATTAATGAAACTAATTAAGAAACTAATTATTGCGACGGAAAGAACTTAGATAATTCAAACTAAACAAAGGCGACGAAATAGAGGAAGCGGGAGAGAGCAGGGGTTGAACGCGACACTGGTCTCGGACACGCAGGAGCGAACTTCTCAGGGTGTGCGAGATTCCGGGTGAGCGCGAGGGAACTGCAGAGCAACGCTCGCTGGTAGCGAGGATGGTTGCGAGCGCAGACGCGATCGAGAGCAAGAGAGAGGAAGTGAAGCCGCGGGAGCGAGGCACTGGGTGCCGAGCACGAGCGCTGGCCCGCGCGGAGCCTATCCGCGAGGACGCCGAGCCGGTTAAAGCGGCGACTCTTCTTCTCCTTCTTTCGACAAAAGCCGATTATGGTTTGTGTTTAGGTTGATGGTTTGATCGAAGGGTTTAGGTGTGTTTGTGTGAGTATGCCGATGGAACCAAGAACATCAAGAGCACTTTGAAGCTTTTGAGATTGAAATCGAAGAACCCTTTAATCCTTAAAGGGGTTCCTCAATTCTATTCAATCTAATTAATTCAATAGAAACTACATTGTTTAAATAGAAAAACTATGAAAGCCTTAACCAATTCTTCCTTGCAAAGGAAAGAGTTTTGGATAGGTTAAATTAAACATCTAAAGATAAGTGAAAACCTAATAAGATAGAAGTTCAATAACTTAGTGGACAAGAATCTATCTAGAGGAGATATAATTCTTCCACTTTATTAAATCTAAATACATGAAATAATAGACTTAATTAATTAAATGTGTAACTCGGCCCAACACAAGGATGGTACTCGACATGTGACAAGTGGAAGCTAGTCATGGCGGATGTAGACGAGTCTTCATGAGCTCCGTGTGTGGATGCATGCTCAAGTCTTGTGTTGGTGGTGCAGTCCTGAGCAAAGTGATCCAGGTTGGCCTGAACCCTTGCTCCATTGTTCCTTGGTAACGGACATGAAGGGCTTTAGTTGCATCTTGAATTCTCTTGGCCCTTGCACGAGTGACATGACCATCGAATGGAACCTTCATATTGTCCTCAATGTCACCAGGAGTCATCGACAATTGCACTACATTATTCTCCTCCACTTGATTTCGAATTGTCCTCAAATCGTCGCCAGAGTCATCGTCAGGCACGAATAAGGAGAGGTATGTGACTTTGAAGGTAGAATGAACATTGTACTTGTCGGCAGGGAGATCTAGCTTGTAAGCATTAGGACCCATCTTCTGAACCACTCGAAATAGTCCATCTCCCCTGGTGTCCAGCTTAGATTTCCGTTGTTGCGGAAACCTTTCCTTCCTGAGATGCAGCCACACAAGATCAACAATGTTGAACTGCACATCCTTGCGATGTTTGTCCTTCGCTGCCTTGTATTGCGCAATTTTCCTTTCCAGCTGCGCCTTGGTACGCTCATGCAAGCGCTTGATGAAGTCCACTTGCTTAGCTGCATTAATGCTCTCTTTCTCCTTGAGGGGCCGTGGCATCATATCCACATGTGTAAGAGGATTTCGGCCATAGACCACCTCAAAGGGAGTCTGCTTGGTTGTTGAGTACCTAGACCTGTTATAAGCAAACTCAACAAGTGGTAGGCATTCTTATCACCTCCGAAGGTTAGTTCGCAGCATGACTCTTAGGAGAGCCCCAAGAGTTCTATATGTAACATCAGTTTGGCCATTAGTTTGAGGGTGACAAGAAGTAGAAAAAATAGCTTTTTACCCAACTTAGACCATAAAGTTTTCCAAAAACAGCTTAAAATTTTAGAATCACGATCAGACATAATAGACAATGGCAATCCATGTAAGCGAACAAAATTTTTAAAGAATAAATGAGCAATAGGAATAGCATCATCATTTTGTGACATGGTATGAAATGAGCCATTTTGGAGAACCTATTCAATACCACAAAAATAGAATCATGACCATTAGAAGTTTTAGGCAAGCTATCACTACTAGAATTCTGTTATTTAACATCGGCTCATTAACATTAGTAAAAAAACCTGCCAGGTTATACAGTTTTTTAACATCGTTTTCTAAATTTATGACGTAAATAAATGTATAGACATCGTCACGTTTATTTGACCGATGTTAAATATGTATTTTCAAAAAAATTTAGAAGGCACGGAACTGCCTAAATTTATTTGAACACCCGCTCAATCAAACATGTGTACGATATCCAATACTTCATCTAAAAAAAAAGCCCCCTTTTCAATTTCCCTTCTTCCGCCCATCTGTGACCTCCCTTCCCAAATCCCAAATCCCAGATCTGAAAATATCATCCGGCTCTCCTTCTCGATGCTCCCTCGCTCTCTATCGCCCTATCATCCCTCTTCGTCTGCCATGGGAGCCCAACCCTAAGCCTCACCGAAGCCAACTCTCTCTCTTTCTTCTCTTATGCTCTCTCTTCTCATTCTCTCCCATCCCTCTCACACTTCTCTCAATCCAAGAAGGAGGGCACCACCTTTGTTGAATTTGTCGAAGTCACCAACACCGAACCATCCCCGCCCGATTGATTTTCAAAAAGAGCTTCAAGCATCTCCTGCAAGTCGAGGCCGTTTACTTCGTCCTTTAGCCTGTCCGACGCCTGCATTCTTACTCTACAGGTTCTCTTTTATGTTTTCCGTTTTCTATTTTGTTCTGAAGAATTAATTTTGATTGTTGCTGAAAATGGAACTGATTTGGGGCCTCCATGGTCAGTCCTCGGGTGCTCCTGGATGTTGAATTCGGCTGTAGAGTTAATTAGGGTTCCCTTTGCTGGACAGGAATACTTTTCATGCTCTTGGTTCATATCTTCTGTAGCTTTATTAGTTTGATTTTCAGGTGCTTGAACTCTTGAATTCATAGCGATTTTTATTTTTTTCTTAGCTCAATGTGACACTCCATGATACTGTATAGGGTCTTTTGGTAGTCGAAGGCATTTCGACTTAGGAATCTTACCCATTTCAGCCTATGAATCTTACCAGTTTTTTCACTATATTGAAGGTGGGAGGTGGGAATTAGTGGTGATAAACTGGAACTTCTGAGATTAACTAGTCATGAAGAGTGAAGTATAGTAAACTAGAACTTCTATTTGTGTTGTTGTCATTGGTGATCTGGATTGGGGTTCTGCAGTGATCATTCATTAATGAAAAAATTGATAACCCATTTTAATTTGCAAGTTTTGATCTACTTTAAAACACTTATGTAAGCAAGCAAGTAGCTAGCTAGGTAAATGTTATTCATCTCTTTTTGACTAATAGAACAAGCAATTAGCTCATTTAATCCTCCAATGATTGCACCAAAATAGTAGTACTGTATGTGATGACTTGTTAACTTAACCATTTATCCCCCATTAAACACTTTTCCCCACCCTTAATCAGATATAACAACGGTTTTGACCAAAAAATGAAAAATTCTTTCATTGCAGATATTGAAACTATGTGTTATGAGGACTTGACTGATCGATTTAATTCAACTCTTGCTTGTTTTTGACAGAGATGGCATTAGAGACTCATACATGTTTTTACCTTTATGCTAGATAAATTTATATTTTTGATAAAGGAAAGTGATTAGGTCCAACTATATACGCTCTATTTGTAGTTCTGCCCATGTGGTATTCTAACTATATACGCTCTATTTTAACTTGCTTGTTCCCATAGTGGTATTCTAGTTGTTTTTTGCTTCTATTTTCCCCCATCTTTTGTCTTTTGAGCAATGAGGGATCAAGATACTTGGCCATGATTGAATCTTTTTCTCTCTATTTGCTTTTGATGTTAAGTTGCTTCCTTGTAAATTATTGGTTTGGATGACTTGGTTGTTTGAGATCTTGAATTAAGTTTTTCTATGTGTAAAATGGTTGTGGTGGAAAAATGTGTTTAGTTAGAAAGTGTTTAGACCATGTAAGGTCCTAAATAAATTAATTGGAAAATGTTATATATCTTAGGTAAGGTGGCTGCAAGTTGTATTTAACCAGGGCTTAGTTTAGACTCCGTTTCACAGCTTTGTTGGGTGTATTTGTGAGGCATTGGCTAGTTATCTGTTTTTCTTTTCTTTTCATTCTTTAATGGGTTTTTATATGTGCTTCTGACATTACAACTAGATGAAATTTTGGCCTATTGCTGAGATTTGGTTATAGAACACATATATATCAGCAGTTGTTGATTGTTTAGCATTGTGGCACCTTAACTAATTATGTATGCTAGGTAGATGGGTGTTCATTTTGTAGTTCAAATGTAAGGTAAGTTTATATGTTTGATTTTGATGTGTGTGATTGTAGTTCAAATGTAAGGTAAGTTAATCCCCGTCCAAAACCCTACTGAGTGAAATTTAAGCTGAAATTGATGGGTACTTTTTCTGTTTGATTTATACAAGTTGAATAGCTTATTGGGTATGTCGCACGGAATTTGGACAGATGACCTCTAGTTGTATGCACTTGCAATAGAAGCAATATTTTCTGATGGTAGAGTAAGTGTGCATTTAGTACGTTAAACTCTTCATTCCATTTAGGATTTTATATGTGGATTTTTTCTACTAGTGCTCTCTCTTCAGTTTCCCTATGTAGTGCATGATCCCTGTTTTTCGTGCAGGAACTGACTCTGAGGTTCTATGGAATGATGCTAGGGTTATGCTGCATGATCTTGTTTACAAAAAGCCATGTATGGGTTCTCTCTTCCGAACACTTCCTATAACTTTGTTTCAACACAGATTTAATTTGTAGGCACTTGCTGTGCAGAATCACATTCTCGAGTATACTCTTAGATGCTGATTCTCTTTAACTTGCTCTTGCTCTTGTATTTTTTTTGTTTGTGAGTAGTTCTGGACAGAGAGTTATGTCCAGTGGTCATCTCTAGAGACGTATTTGGCCATTGTTCACTGACAGGGTGCTTCTGTATGGGGAGGTGCCTCTGCATTTAACCGCATAATGTGGTATGCCCATCCTCAGGTTCGTGTATATACCACTGTTTTTTATATTGTTAAGTTTCATTGCTTTAATAATTTATGTGTTGAGAAAATGGATTTTGTTTTAATGTCTTGTAGGTTAAAATGATTGATTTCTCTCCTGGAGAAAAATATTTGGTTACCTACAACAGCCATGAACCCAGCAACCCCAGGGATACCCATGTAAGTATTATATTCATGTTAATTCGATTAAAGAAGAGAATCCGTAGAGGCCTAGCCTTTTAATATTTGATTGATAAGCATCTTTGATATGATTTTTGTTTGTTAGAGGGTTGTGCTGAATATCTTTGACGTGAGGACTGGAAAAGTAATGAGGGATTTCAAAGTAAGTGCTGATGATTTTGCAGTTGGTGGCACTAGTGGTGTTACTGGAGGTTCTTAATTGGCCCGTGCTCAAGTAATCTTTCTATCTTCTTATATAACCTTTTCAGATTTTTCTATCTGTTATTCAGTTATTTTGTAGCCTTGTTGTGATCAATATAATTCTCTTTGCAAATGGGCTGGTGGAAGGGGTGACAAATATTTTGCTAGAATTGGCAAGAATGTCATTTCTGTTTATGAGTCAGAGACTTTCTCTCTTATTGATAAAAAGTCTATTAAAGTTGAAAATGTTATAGATTTCAGCTGGTCTCCAATAGATCCCATACTAGCCCTTTTTGTTCCAGAACATGGTAACCAACCTGCCAAGGTTAGTTTGTTTCCCACTTTTGTCATGTGCATGTTGGCTTGTGTTGATTGCATATGAGATTAAATGATTGTAGCTCAGCTTACTTGTAAAGTTTTGTCATGGTACACCACTAGTAGCTAAGAGAAGTGTTTGACATGAACAAGATGTACAAGAATTATTGCTATTAGTTTATTTTCCTTGTTTCGTTGATTCTTAAGTGTCACATGCTCTTTTTGCTATTATGTAAGAACATTCTATCTAATTTAAAGCCTATGATATTATGTAAGAACATTCTATCTAATTCGAAGCCGATTAGCTCAAATGGTAGAGCATTGCATTCAAACACAAAGATGCGGGTTCAAATCCCGCATAGGCTACGATAATAATAAAAAAACTGCAAATATGTCATTTCACATCGGGTAATAGCCGATGTCTTTCAAAATAAAAATCGATGTCTATGTGGGGATGTAAAAAGTCAAAACATTTTAACATCGGGTAATAGCCGATGTCTTTGTATGTTATAACATCGGTTATATTTTATAATCGATGTTATAAGATAACAAAGACATCGGATTTAAAAATATAAACGATGTTATAACATACAAGGACATCGGGTTATGACCGATGTGAAATCTTTTGACTTTTTACATCCCCACATAGACATCGATTTTTTTTTGAAAGACATCGGCTGTTACCCGATGTTAAATATCAAATTTCTAGTAGTGATGCATCAATGAAATTCATAGAGACATCTTCCAAGGGTGCATTCGAAATAGGTAATAGTTGGTATAGGCCATTCGAATTAGCCTTTGATTTAGCCTTAGCACATGTGACACAACTTTTGACAAATCTTAGGACATAATTAGACATTTTAGGCCAAAAGTAGTGTTCCTTTAATCCAGTTAAGGTTTTTTTGAAACCTTCATGTCCCCTAGATTCGTGTATTTCTTGAGTTAACAGTCGTCTAATCAAAGAACATGGGATACAAAGCTTGCCCATCTTAAATAAGTAACCATTATCAAGAAAATAGGAATCAACTTCACCTTTGGACACACATTGAGCATAAATAGTTTTAAAGAACCCATCAGAAGCATACAGTTCCTTTATCAAAGCAAAACCCAAAACATGTGCATCCATATGGTTTCACTACTAGAAAAATCCAATTAGACATCTGTTCACAACAGATGTCTTTAAAAAAAAATTCCGATCTCTTTGTGCGTGTAGTAAAAGATCAATTTTTTTACATCGGTTTTAAACTAATGTCTTTTCTTTGTTAAGACATCTATTTTATTTTAAATATAGATATAAATCGGCCCTCAAATTTATTTTTGACATGTTCACTTGTTGTTAAAGCCTCGTTAATTTTCATTTATAAGCTTTTGAAAATGTCCACACCAACCCTAAATTTTACATTTACATCACATGCGTGACAACGCATCATCTACCACATTATCCTTTCCCTTCTTGTGGTGAACCACATAGGAAAAGGTCTCTAGAAACTCTACCCATCGAGCCAGTCGCCTGCTAAGGACTGACTGACCTTTGAGGTACTTTAGAGCTTCATGATCCGAATGAATCACAAACTCCTTAGACCAAAGGTAGTGGTGCCATGTATGTAAGCATCGAACCAGCGCGAACAATTCCTTGTCATAGGTAGAATAGTTGAGCTCAGCGGGGCCTAACTTCTCGCTAAAATAGGCAATAGGGCGCCAATTATGTAGTAGAACCCCGCCAATGCCAGTGCTAGAAGAATCACACTCGAGCTCGAACGGTTGTGCGAAGTCAGGTAGTTGCAGCATAGGGGCATGGGTGAGTCGGTCTTTGAGAGCATCGAAAGCCCTCTGATGTGCGTCTGTCCAACGAAAAGTCACATCCTTCTTGGTCAGCTCATGTAGAGGGGCAGCAATGGTGCTGAAGTCTTTGACGAAGCGTCGATAGAAGCCAGCAAGGCATAAGAATGAGCGGACATGAGTGGGGGTATGTGGCTGAGCCCACTCTTGTATAACATGAACCTTCTCCTCATCTACTTTTAAACCAGAAGCCGAAACAACAAAGCCTAGAAAAATAGTAGATTCGGAAGCAAAGGAACTTTTTTTTAAACTGGCGTACAAATTTTCTTTTCTAAGACAATCACATACCAATTTTAAGTGACTAAGATGATCATGCATGTTCTTGCTATAAATTAAGATATCGTCAAAGTAAACAAAGACAAATTTACCTAACTTTCGGCTAAGCACATGGTTCATAAGCCTCATAAAAATAGAAGGAGCATTCCTTAAACCAAAAGGCATGACTAACCATTCATATAAACCATACTTGGTTTTAAACGTTGTTTTCAATTTATCTCCCTGTTTCATCCTAATTTGATGATAGCCACTTCTAAGATCAATTTTAGAGAAAATGCATACACCATGAAGTTCATCAAGCATATTATCTAAATGAGGAATAGGGTGACGATACTTAACTGTAATTTGGTTGATTGCCCGACAATCAATACAAATGCGTCAAGAGCCATCCTTCTTTGGAACCAAGATGACAGGCACGACACAAGGGGACATGCTTTCTTGAACAAAGCCTTTGTCCATCAGCTCCGTGATTTGGCATTGCGGCTTCTTTGTTTCCTCGGGGCTAGCTCTATAGGAGGCACGATTAGGCAAGGCTGCACCAAGGATGAAGTCAATCTGATGTTCAATCTTTCAAATAGGCGGCAATCCTTGTGGTAGATCAGTTGGAAGGACATCTAAATAATCCTTGGACACAGAAGTTTGCAATATCGAAGATAGCAAGAAGAGATTATATTGTAAAAGAATCAGCCACAAGTCGGATAACAAGGATAGCAAGTATAAACAAGCGGCTAATGTGTAGAGAATAAAAATACAATGTGATGCTCAAAATTTCAGTAATATGTAGCAAAAGACACGATGCAATCACAAGGGTAAGCAAGGGCACACACTCCGTGAACTATTTATTATCTGACGGTTGCAACACGGTTCAGAAAAAGAGGGGTGTGACCAAGGCTCCTATGTCAGCACAGCACAAAATCACACAAAGGGGGTTCTTTTGTAATGCTTAAAACCAATCAGATCATCTAACAAGTAGCAAAAAGAAATAACAAAGGAAGAGTTACTAGCTCAACAAGGAAAGGTATGCTATTCTATTCTTATTTGTTTTGTTTTTTTTTTTTTTGAATTTTGCTCTCGTTTTTTTTTAATAATATGTCACTGTAATGCTACTGTAAATGGCAATAGAACAGCAAAAATAAAAATAAACTAAGCTACGATGATCTAAAAGTAAGCGAAAATAAAGAAAATAAGGGAAATTGGCTAGGAATCTGGAAAAGTAGGGTTCTTTAGTGGTGCAAGTTCATATAATGCTTTAATCCAAGAAGGCATGATATGTAGCAAAACGGAGCAAAAATCAAAACTTGTAATCAAGAACTCAATATCTTCCAAATTATAGATCCAAATAAGAAAATAAACCTAAATAAAGTGCCAAATTTGAAGGCTGAAAAATAAAAATTAAAAATTTATGCAGCGGGAATGGGGAAAAACATAGCACGAAATAAATCACTCATAAAAGAATCAATAGAGTAAAGAACTTGCATAAACCTAAGAATCCGATACCACTTGATACGTTTGGGGTACCCGATCCTTTGCCTATGGGTGCAGGATCAAGAGTCACGCCATATATTTGCCCGATCTTGCAATGCTCTTCCAATATCTCCTAATTGACAAATTAATGAAACTAATTAAGAAACTAATTATTGCGACAGAAAGAACTTAGAACAATTCAAACAAAACAAAGGTGACGAAATAGAGGAAGCGGGAGAGAGCAGGGGTTGCTCGTGGCACTGGTCTCGGACACGCAGGAGTGGACTCCTCAGGGCATGCGAGATTCCGGGTGAGCGCGAGGGAGCCGCGGAGCAACGCTCATTGGTAGCAAGGATGGTTGCGAGCGCAGACGCGAGCGAGAGAAAGAGTGAGGAAGCGAAGCCGCGGGAGCGAGGCCCTTGGTCCCGAGCACCAGCGCTGGCGCGCGCGGAGCCTGTCTGCGAGGATGCCGAGCCGATTGAAGCGACGGCTCTTCTTCTCCTTCTTGCGACAGAAGCCGATTAGGGTTTGTGTTTAGGTTGATTCTTTGATCTGAGGGTTTAGGTGTGTTTGTGTGAGTATGCCGATGGAACCAAGAACATCAAGAGCACTTTGAAGCTTTTGGGATTGAAATAGAAGAACCCTTTAATCCTTAAAGGGGTTCCTCAATGCTATTCAATCTAATTAATTCAATGGAAACTACATTGTTTAAATAGAAAAACTATGAAAGCCTTTGGATAGGTTAAAACATCTAAAGATAAGTGAAAACCTAATAAGATAGAAGTTCAATAACTTAGTGGACAAGAATCTATCTAGAGGAGATATAATTCTTCCACTTTATTCAATCTAAATACATGAAATAATAGACATAATTAATTAAATGTGTAACTCGGCCCAACACAAGTGTGGTACTCGACATGTGAGGAGGATCCTCTCGACATGGGCTTGTGGCCCACTCGACATGTGTCTTGTGTGCACTCGGAATGTGTAGATACCGAGTGGTCCATGTGTTGTGTCGAGTGGAAGCTAGTCATGGCGGATGTAGACGAGTCTTCATGAGCTCCGCGTGTGGACGCAAGCTCAAGTCTTGTGTTAGTGGTCTAGTCTTGAGCAAAGTGATCCAGGGTGGCCTGAACCCTTGCTCCATTGTTCCTTGGTAACGGACAAGAAGGGCTTTAGTTGCATCTTGAATTCTCTTGGCCCTTGCACGAGTGATGGGACCATCGAATGGAACCTTCATGTTGTCCTCAATGTCACCAGGAGTTATCAACAATTGCACTGCATCAGTAATCAGGAAACCAACTGATAGAGCATATTTAGTGTTGCATAATAGATTGCATTTAGCATAGTTTAGGTGTGAATATTGCATATATTTAGTCACATTTACATTATCACTTGTTGAGTTAGAAGAGGCGGAATCTACATGATTTTATGGTTTATTTCAGGTAAAGTAGATTGGAGGTGAAATGAATTTGAAAAGAGCGAAAACAAGCTAAAGAAAATACTTAGGAGCTGCTGAAGTAATGAAAGAAGGAGTTCAGAAGAATCGCAGGCCGCCCCGCAGTATCGCTGGCCGCCCCGCCGCTCGAAGGGAAACAGAGGACTTCGCTGAATCGCCGGCCGCCCCGCGGCCCGTGCAGAAACTGAACATTAGTTCCGGATTTTTATTTAGAGTTTTGATCTAGTTATTTGGCCGACTTTCTAAACACTATTTAAGGCTTTTCTAGTTTATTATTTCAGGAACCTTATGCACTTTATTCCATTGTTGAGAGCGTTGTTGAACATGAGCGACTAAACTCTCGAGGTTTCACCTACAGTTTGGATCTTTGATTGTTGAATTGTGAGTTTCTTAATCTAGTTCTTATTCCCATTCCAATGTTTTTACTTCTTTGTGCTTAGTTGCTTGAATGTGTTTTATTCTCTCTGACCTGGCCGACTAGTTAGAGTAGATTCATTCAATTGCTATGGTTTTGTAGATTCTTCGTAGCGAACCTTAACCCAAGTGGCAATCATATTCCTTTAGGACTCGTACGACTAATTGGATGGGTAGGAAGTTGAATACATGTTGAATATCGACTCGTAGCTTGATATTATGTGTACCTTGGTTAATTCATAATCTTAATGCTATCTCTAGGTTTAATCTTAACCGTGTTAGGGTTATTTAGAGATAAGGGTTGCTGGGAATCGTAGGACTAGTAATTTACATAAGATCTGGACAAGGACATTGATAGGAGAAGACAAGAAATAGAGACTGAAACAAGGATCGAATTCATCAATCGAAGTGATAAATTGTAGGTGAACCTATTTCTCCCCACTGCATTTTACAATCTATTTACTTTGTTTGCTTGCTTCCGCTTTGATAAAAGGCGGATCTTTTAACACCAAAACCCCCCCATATTCTTACTAGCGATTAGAATTGATACTTGAATTGAATAGATTTCCCTGTGGATCGACCTCTTGCTTACACACTATACTAGTTGTGAGTTTGAGTATTCTTTGGCAAGAACAACGACAGGTTTTCCTCTTGTCAAATTTGGCGCCGTTGCCGGGGACTTCTTATTGAATTCTTGTGTTGTTTTAATTGCTAATCTTGGTGTGGACCACCTATATGGTCCACACTCGTGCTACTAACTCATCTTTATTGTCTTTAGATTCAGAGATTGAGAGGACTCTCTCTCGATTGAGGCGAGAAGCTCGTGATCACTTTTGCGAGTTACCTTTCGATCAAGGAGAAGAAGAGAGTATAGAGATGGCTGCTAATGATGATAATCGAACGTTGAAGGAGCTCACAACACCAAACTTAGCCCAACAACCATTGGCTATCGTGTTCCCTGAACTTGATGAAGGTGTCAATTTGAGGTAAAGTCTGGGGTGGTTCTTCTCTTACCCAAATTCCATGGGTTGAGTGGTGAGGACCCCCAAAAGCACTTATCTGAGTTCCATACTGTCGTGGTGGGAATGAAACCAGGCAATGTCACGGAGGAGCAAATCAAGTTTAGGGCATTCCCTTTTTCGCTTAAGGACACTACCAATGAGTGGTTCTACTACTTGCCACCAGGTAGTGCAACAACATGGATACACTTGAAGCGTCTCTTTCTAGAGAAGTACTTTCCTGCGACCAAGTTAATCAGTTTGAAAAAGGAAATCAGCAGCATTCACCAGCAGGCTACAGAGACACTCTATGAGTACTTTGAGCGCTTCAAGAAACTTTGCTCTAGTTGCCCTCACCATGGCTTCTCAAAGAAGGATTTTGTGCTATTTCTATTCAATGGATTGCTTGACGAAGTGCGCAAGACGGTGAACGCTGCATGTGGAGGCAACATCTTGAACAAAACACCCAATGCTGCTTGGGAGGTGTTTTTAGAGCTTGTTGATGGCTCTAGACAATTCAGCAAGGGACTTCATGCTAGAGGGGTACTCGCCGTTGACTCCTCAACTTCTGCATTACATAGCGACGTGGCTGAATTGAAGGATATGATGAAAAGGTTCATGCTACAAGGAACCCCACAACAACTTAAGGCGTGTGGCATTTGCGCTGATCTTCATCACCCGACAGACACTTGTTCTATGCTGCAGGAGCCAAATGTAGAGTTGAATGCCATGGGGAACTTTGTTCCGCAGCGACCCAGGTATGGTAACTATGCTAACCCAAATAATTACAATAATAACTATAATGCAGGTTACCAGGGGTATGGCTATGGTAATAACCAAGCCCCTTTCAATCCACAAGGAGGATCTCATCTCAGACCTTAGCAACAATTTGATGCCAGACAGAGAGGACCTCCACCAACTGATGATCAATCCAATGAGGATCCTATCAAACCTCTCACAAAGATCGTCATGAGTCAAGCTGAGCACTAAAAGAGTCAAGCTGAGCACCAAAAGAATTTGCAGAAGAAAATTAGCAAATTGGCTCAAATGATGAGCGAAATGCAGGCTAAGGACTCAGGAAAGCTACCATCTCAAACGGTGGTGAACCCCATGGAGAACGTCAGCACTGTGACGCTAAGAAGTGGTAAGGAACTGATTACCACTCCCCATAATGATGCTAAAATTGAAAATTTTGAACCAGGTACGAACGAGGAGGAAGAAGAGGCTCGCAATCGCCGGCCGCCCCGCGACACCCCTGAGCCGCCCCGCGGCCAAGGCGATTCTGACGATGCAGAAATCGCCGGGCCGCCCCGCGGCCCCTCCAGTGACTCCTCTGATAGGTACGTAAGACCTAATTTTCCTCTTAATTCTTTCAAACTTGTTCCTCCCTTTCCTAAAGCACTCAGAGACACAAAAAGCCCAGACAATGACAGAGAGATCTTTGAGACGTTCAGTAAGTGTGAGGTAAACATCCCCTTACTCAATCTGATTAAAAGTATTCCTCGTTATGCCAAATTTCTCAAGGAACTTTGCACAATAAAGAGGAATCAAAAGTTGAAGGGGAAGCAGAAAATTAAGGTAAGTGAACATGTGTCTGCTGTGTTTCAAAAGCGTATGCCTAAGAAATATAGCGACCATGTTCACAATCCCATGTGTGATAGGTGAAACTAAGTTTGATAAAGCTTTGTTAGACTTGGGTGCATCTATTAATGTTTTACCTTATTCTCTGTATGAATCATTGGGTCTAGGACCTTTGCATGAGACTAGAGTGGTGATCTAACTAGCGGACCGATCCAATGCCTTTCCTAGAGGCATAGTTGATGATGTTTTAGTCATGGTTGACAATTTGATCTTTCCTGCGGATTTCTTTGTCTTAGACATGGAGCATGGTAATCAAGAGGCCCCTATTCTCCTAGGAAGGCCCATTTTAAAGACTGCTAGGACAAAAATTGATGTGTATTCTGGTTCTTTGACTATGGAATTCGATGGTGAGAAGGTTGAATACAATATATATGATGCAATGAAATTCCCTTCTGATGATCATTCCTTATGCTTTGTGGATGCCATTGATACTTGTATGCAGGATACCTTTTTATATGAGTTGTGTAGATGACTTGCATGTAGCTTTAGAAGCTCCTATTGAGGAGTTTTCATTGAACTATGTTTTGACTACTAACCTGCAGGATACCATAAGAGACTTGTCTTCCCTCCCTTCGAAATCACAAGAAGAAACCTTTATGGCACTAACCATTCCAAATGAGAAACTCTTACCTTTCATCATACAGGCACATGAAATTGAACTCAAGCCTCTTCCTGAGCATCTGAAGTATGCATTTGTGGGGGAAGGTGACACCTTGCCTGTCATCATCTCTAACAAGCTTACCAAAGAACAATAAGATAGGTTGGTAGGAGTGCTCAAAGAGCATAAGACAGCTATAGGATGGACCATAGCGGATATCAAGGGAATCAACCTAGCTACTTGCATGCACAGAATCTTATTAGATGAGGGAGCCAAACCTTCAAGGAAACCTCAACGGAGACTCAACCCACCTATGATGGATGTAGTGAAGAAGAAGGTGCTCAAACTCCTTCAGGCAGGTATGATCTATCCCATCTCTAATAGTCAATGGGTTAGTCCAACGCAGGTAGTACCAAAGAAGGGAGGCATAACAGTGGTTGAGAATCAAGAAGGTGAGTTAGTCCCTACCAGAGTCCAATCAGGCTGGAGAGTTTGCATCGATTATCGAAAGCTGAATGCGGTAACTCGAAAAGATCACTTTCCCTTACCATTCATTGATCAAATGCTTGAAAGACTTGCTAGTAGTCCATATTATTGCTTTCTAGATGGATATTCAGGGTACTTTCAGATAGCTATCGCACCAGAGGATCAAGAAAAGACAACATTCACTTGTCCGTTTGACACTTTTGCATATCGCAGAATGTCTTTTGGCTTGTGCAACGCTCCTGGGACATTCCAACGGTGTATGTTAAGTATTTTTTCTGAATATATAGAGCAATTCATTGAAGTTTTTATGGATGACTTTACAGTCCATGGTGATAGTTTTGATACTTGCCTCAACCATTTGGCGCTTGTGCTTAGAAGATGTGTTGACACTAACTTAGTGCTCAATTCAGAAAAGTGTCACTTTATGGTTGAGGAAGGCATTGTTTTGGGTCACATTGTCTCCCATAAAGGGATTGAGGTTGATAAGGCAAAGATTGACATCATTCAATCATTGCCTTATCCTACTAATGTGCGTGAAGGGCGTTCCTTTTTAGGCCATGCAGGATTCTATCGAAGGTTCATTAAGGACTTCTCAAAGATCACCTCACCCTTGTGCGAGCTGCTGAAGAAGGAGGTCACATTTTCTTTTGATGAGAAGTGCAGGACGGCGTTTGATGAGTTAAAGACTTGTCTTACTAGTGCACCAATTATACAAGCACCAAATTGGTCTCAGCCATTCGAATTGATGTGTGACGCCAGTGACTACGCCGTGGGAGCCGTGCTTGGACAAAAAGAAGAGAGAAGCTCTCATGTCATATACTATGCATATATGACCCTGAATGGAGCTCAAAGGAATTACTCAACCACAGAGAAAGAACCTCTTCCTATAGCTTTTGCACTTGAGAAATTTAGATCCTATTTGCTTGGCACAAAAGTTATTGTTTATACTGATCATGCAACACTTCGTTACCTTTTGACGAAGAAAGAGGCCAAGCCAAGACTGATTAGATGGATCTTGCTTTTAAGCGAGTTTGACATCGAAATCAGGGACAAAACGGCTGCTGAGAACCTAGTTGCTGACCATCTAAGTCTTATTGTGCAGGGGGAGAATGGACAAGAAGGCATATTGGGGAGTTTTCTTGACGAAGAACTCTTTCAAGTCTTCGCAATCGCAAGCCGCCCCGCGGCCGAGTCTTCGGAGGACGATTTCTTCGCAATCGCCGGCCACCCCGCAGCTAGCCCTGGCCGCCCCGCAGCCTCTGCAGAATCTAAATTCGAATCTCTCCTCAAGGTGAGTTCTCTTCCACGCCCTTGGTTTGCTAACTTGGTAAACTTTTTAGTGTCGCAAGAATTTCCACCCAACTTTTCAAAGGCTCAGAAGGACAAGATATGCCACGATGCTCGCTTCTACGTTTGGGATGATCCTTACCTATGGAAGCATTGCGCAGATCAAGTGATATGTCGGTGTCTTCCCGACGATGAGGTACAATTTGTCCTTAATTTTTGTCATTCCCATGAATGTGGTGGACACTTTGGCCCACAAAAGACAGCTAGAAAGGTACTTGATGCAGGATTCTCTTGGCCACACATATTTCGTGATTCATATGCTTTCTGCAAATCATGTGATTTCCGTCAGAGAGTTGGGAATCTTTGTTAGAGGAATGAGATGCCACAAACTCGCATGATATTTTGTGAGATTTTTTATGTTTAGGGCAATGACTTCATGGGATCATTCCCTAACTCCTTTGGAAACTTATATATTTTGCTTGCGGTGGACTACGTCTCCAAATGGGTGGAGGCGAAGGCTACCAGAACTAATGATTCAAAAGTAGTTGCAGGTTTCCTCAAGGAGTTATTCTCTAGATTTGGAGTTCCAAAAGCACTAATCAGTGATAAGGTGACCCATTTCTGCAACAAGACTGTGAGTGCGCTCTTAAAGAAATATCATGTGACTCAGAGGGTGTCTACTGCATACCACCCCCAGAACAATGGGCAAGCTGAGGTGTCTAATCGCGAGATAAAGACTATCTTGGAGAAGACGGTTGCCCCAAACATGAAAGATTGGAGTGTTAGACTTGATGATGCTCTATGGGCTTATCGAACGGCTTACAAGACTCCCATTGGGATGTGTCCGTTTAGATTAGTCTATGGAAAGGCTTTCCATCTTCCTGTCGAGCTCGAACATAAAGCATATTGGGCGGTAAAGCAGTGCACCATGCAGATTGATGAAGTTGGGGAGTTCAGGAAACTACATCTACAGGAGTTGGAAGAATTGAGACTGGATGCCTATGATAACTCCATCACCTATAAGGAGAAGACAAAGGCATGGCACGATAAACATATCTTGCGAAAGGACCTCAAAGTTGGGGAAAAGGTCCTTCTATTTCAATCGCACCTACAACTCTTCCCAAGTAAGCTTCGTTCTCGATGGACAGGGCCATATGTGATCACTAATGTCTTTTCTCATGGTGCAATGGAGCTACTCAATGAGAGAAATGGAGACATCTTCAAGGTAAATGGTCATAGAGTTAAACCCTATTATGAGAGCTTTGTCACCAACCATTCAAGCTCCGCGAGCAAGATCTATTTGTAGGTCCACGTCCCAATCATCGTGAGAGTCTTCTACGGGCCTTCACACGAGTTAGGTAACTTCCGTCCGCGACGTATGTAAGTCATTTGAGACTCTAGGCAAGTAGGGCGAGCTCTTTTGGGTGGATTGGAGGTTGTGTTCTGTTATTGCAGGAGGATGGTCAAGTATGAAAATAAATATAAAATATGAATATCAAACTGACTCCCTGTCTCAGCAAATAAATACAAGACTTCCCCCCGTTGTAGTAGAAGGCAGTTAGGATCGATCCACGAGGAAGCGTGTAAGCGCCCGCCTTTTCAGTTCCAGATCTCAGTAGAAAATCAAACAGACATACAGAAATAACAGAAAAAAGCAGAAAATAAAGCAAAGCACAGAAAACTGGTCGATATCGACTACAGTTACTCGATATCGACTAAGAAAATCGACTAACAATGCTCAATATCGACTGGACAGAAACAGAAACTCACAGCTTTGTCGATCTCGACCAACTAACTCGACATCGACCAAATATTCCTTGATGTCGACCAAGCTTGTCGATTCCGAGTAACAACAGCAACTTAATTTCGAAGCTTTTCGCAACACATAACACGAATTTGATGAGATAAAATCAATAAACTAAAGACTTCTAAGATCAGGCTTTCAATGCCACAACGATAACCATGTAAAATAACACATAAAGGCATAAAAGATCATGATTTTCATCAAATAACTTCCGTTATTAACAAATAGGAATATAGAGGCTTTCGCATAAACCCTAATTGTTACTAACCCTTTTTCACATAATTAATCCAAGTTGCATTAAGATCACTTTCGCTTCAATAATACAAACAAGGATCACCTTCAACTTTCGCAAAAGAATCATGCTTGTAGGGATAGAAGATGAATTGCATAAAAAGCTTGTACCTTTACCGCATCACCTCACATGGCTACCTTCGGGCTCACCCCGATCCTAGAAGTTGGGTGACTACTCGCTCTTCATCATCAATAGACCCATCAATAATAAAAGGAAATAACTTTGCATTAAATAAACTAAAAGAAATCTTACACCCAATCGAAGGCAAATCCCGCTCTCGCCTTCTTCAACTTCTCTCGCCACAAGCTCTCTCTCTCTCTCTCTCTCTCTCTCTCTCTCTCTCTCTCTCTCTCTCTCTCTCTCTCTCTCTCTCTCTCTCTATGTAACTAATTGTGTATGAAATTGAATGACTAGAAATCAGGCTGTAAGGCTCTATTTATAGGCTTCATTCCCTAGATAATTAGGAAAGAAACTCTATCTATCTACTTTATTAAGATAAAAACTTGGAAATAAACGAATTAAATCAACTAGGACTATATCTAATGTAGGTAAATATCTTCTCGTTACTTGATAGATCTTGATAGAATTTGCTCTTGCGGATATCATCATTGGATTCGGGATAGAAACTTATCAAGACCCGGACTAGCTCGATTTCGACTTCTAGTGATAACTCGATATCGACCAATATTTCCCAGCTTCTTCAGCAGCAACTCGATCTCGGCCTCAAGAAGTGAAAATCGACTTGGTTGTTACTCGATATTGAGTTGGCTTCCTCGATATCGACTTGCATGTTCCAGCTCCAGCTTCCTCGTCGATTCTGGGGTCGAGTACAGTAACTCGATATTGACCAACTTTCTCAGCTCTCCTCGATTCTTGTCAACTTTTGGTGGAAATCGACTAATATACTCGAAATCGACTAGGCTTGGTCGAAATCGACCAAATAGTGTCGACTCGATTTTCTCGTTTCCAGCTCGATTTGTCCTTGTTTCACTACTCCTTGACTTCGTACTTTCTGTAGTTGACTTCGAGCTTTTCCTCCTTTCTCAGAATTGCTGTAAATTGCCTCCATTTCTGCGAAATTAAACAAAAACTGGTGTACATTCCATAATTTGGCAAATAAGCATAAACTACATAGATTTTGTACCATTCTAGCCCAAATGCATGAAATGCATGCAGAAATCAATATAAAAGATAGTATAAAACGTGGCGAATTAGGCTCACAACAAACACCCTATACTTAAGCTTGCTTGTCCTCAAGCAATACTTTTAATTGTCATACAGGGGAAGAAATCAAAACTCTCAACATATTAGATTCATTCTTATATAACCTTACAATCAATTACCATCCTCGAAAAGGTACTAATGTCACAAATCCATTCATGTGCAATAGAAAAGAAACATCTACTCACAAAAGGAGGGTTATGCAAAACGATCCATAAGTGACAAATCATTAATAATCAAGAGGACTTTAATTTAAGCTCAAATAAGGAGTAGATTGGTAAAAGGCTAAAGGTGAGCAGTTTTTTGCCATGTGGTGCTAATAATCCGGGGAAATGGAGTATTTCCAAACTTTCATACCACATTTCTTCTTCATAAGAATCATCACATTTCGCTTATTCGCTCATTACTTTTTTCAATATCATGCTTTTACCTCTCTAACCTCAGTACTACCTTCTTGCGAGTCGCAAACATGGGTGTCATGAATGACCTCGGATACATAGTGCTTTGGACTCCTCACATTGTGTCCCATCTCGCCAAACTATTATCTCAGCGAGCAGGGTCGATCTACCTTTATCTCCTGAGATGATCGGATTTTTTCTCACTCATTAAATTTTCCATATATTTCAAACATTCCTACAAACTCCAATAATGATAACAACAAAACAACTACCATAATAATCTCCATAATGTGACATCATTCTCAACATAGTCCCCGGATAGGAAATAAGGTAAAGAATGGGCAATATTTAGATCATGTGGAGCAAAGTATGAAATAAGGCTCAATATGGCTTTTGTGATGCATAAGCATAGGTAAGGCTAGGATATAACAATATGTGCATAATATAGAAATATAAAGTCCTCCATCCTTTTATCATGCAACATGTCAAAAGCAACTTCAAATTTTACCTCCTTTCATGGTTTTCAATAAAAATATGCACTTCATTGTGACTTTCCTTTACTAGGCAATTTCATGCTATATCTCTAATGAATCCAATTTTGTATCGTCGAGTTCAATAAAGCTTCCATGACACTTATCAAAATTTTCAATGAGGGTCATTTTTATAAAATTTGGAAAACATGCATGTAAGTACATAAATCAATAATGAATTCCAAAATAGCCATGCATAAGCAATTCATGAAATAATGCACAAATAATGTCAAATAAATCAAATATGCACAAAGTAAGCCCTTCCCCCACCCCATACTTAAATATTACAATGTCCTCACTGTATAAAAACAAGGGTACAGAAAGAAACTCACTAGACAGATGTGCAGAGCTTCAAAATCGAGTGATTTGCTGTAGGGCCTTGGTCAATTTCGAATGCTTCTATCCTCCATGGACCTGAAAATTTTAGAAGAGAAATACCCACAATAGAAAATAATGTCCAAAATCAAAAACCAAAAAAACAACAATGTCCAAAAAGTCCCAAAAATAAATGTCTATTTACAAGCTCTAGACTTTATAGTCGCTAGGCCGACTTTCTCCATTAAGCTCAAGGTGGCATTTGCAGGGCTCATGTAGCTTGGGCCTCAAATAGGACTCTATTCTTTTCCATCAGCTGCAATCCTCCGGAATGGATCTTGTTCACAGTGAAATGGCACATCTTCTTCTGTTTGAACTTTTTAGGAAACCATTGATCATTTAATTTGGCAACATAGACTTTGTCACCAATTTCATACTCCTTAGGCTCATCATTGGAAATCCTACATAAGCGCACATACCAAGGCAAACCTCTCCCATGTATAGATAAATCATTTATTGAAATAAGAGAAGAAAGTTCCATACCTTGGCTTACCTTTGCAGAATCGGATGTCAGAAGTTTCTGAGGGTCTGTTCGATATCGAGTTAGGTTACTCGACATCGAGTTGTGCTGCTCTTCAGGTGGGATCTCAGTCGAATTCGAGGGAGACTTGTCGATTTGGGTTGGTCGATATAGAGTAAGATCACTCGATATCGAGTTGCCTCGCTCGACTTCTGGTGGCTTCTGCTCAACAGGTGGAGTCAACTCAGTGAAGGTAGGTCGATATCGAGTAGGGTCACTCGATATCGAGTGGTTCTGGTCGATTTTGCCTGGCTCGACTTCTGGTGGGGTCAGCTCGACATGGGTATGTCGATATTGACTTGTGGTGGTCGATATCGAGTTGTTTTCTAGGTCCGTCTATTTCTCCTGGTCGATATTGACCCCATACTTAAGACCTGGCAAGGCATCCGAAAAATAGTTAGTCTAAATCGACGTACCTTGGTCTATGTCGAGTGGATTCTCAGTTTCTTCGTCCAGGATGGCCATGATCTCTTCCACCTGGGCTTCCATATCCTTATTTTCTAGCTCTTCGGGAGTCATATTTCTTACCTTAGGCTCCCCGCAAGTAATGTAACAAGCCGATATAGACTTTACCTCTTCCATGGGACCTATATGCCTTTTAGTTTTATTAAAGGAATACTCAATTACCTCATCACTGATGTTGAAAGTGAACACTCCCTTCCTTACGCTTATGTTGGCATCCACCGTCGCCAAGAAGGCCCTTCCTAGAATGATTGGACAAGCAGGGTCCTCCGTCATATCAATAACTAGGAAATCAGTAGGGATGAAGAACTTACCTACTTGTACTGGCACATTGTCCACCATGCCTGTTGGGATGACCACCGTGTTGTTCGCCATATAAAGCTTAGCATCCACAGGCTCTAGGGCACCTATCTTAATCTTGGACCATATTGATAGAGGCATTATACTTACACTGGCTCCAAGATCACATAATGCATTAAATATATATTGACCAAATCCAATGGTTATAGCAAACTTACCTGGATCTGGCCTTTTCTCAAGAACGTCCATCTGGCTGCATTCCTCTGCGATCTTCGCCATTGACCGCTTTTTGCTCAAGATCTTCTTAAGGAACTTTACATAGGATGGCATCTCATTAAGAGCTTCTGTGAAGGGTATGGTAACATTGAGCCTTTGAAGCATCTTGATGAAGCGTTGGAACTTCTTTTCTACTGGATCCTTCGGAGATTTTGTCGGGAAAGGCAACTTTTTTTCGTCGGAGGTGCACAAGGGTGGTCGGGAGGGGCAGAAGGGTGGTCGACGTCGACTACTGTTTGGTCGACATCGAGTTGATGTTGGTCGACATCGAGTACAGTAGTCGACTTTGGGTTGGGCACAGCATTCTGGTCGATATCGAGGAGAGTGTGGTCGACGTCGAGTAAGTTTTGGTCGATGTCGACTGGCTTGCTCGATGTCGAGTTGTCTGCTGCGTTCTTCTCCTCTGTATTCTGATCGGCTGTTTGCATCTGTCGCCCACTCCTTAGATTCATTGCAGCTACTTGCCCTGCAGATTTGCCCTTAGGGTTGGGCTCAGAAGATCCAGGGAGCATTCCTGACTGTCTGGGGACGCCTGCTGCTAGCTGACCAATCTGAGTCTCCATTGATTTCCGCCATATATCGATTTCCCCAAGCCTAGAGTTGACACCATGCAGCTGAGTGTGGATGGAATTGATAGAGTGCTTGCTGTCTGAATGGTTCCTTAGCATCTTCTCAAGGATGGTCTGCGGGTCATCCTTCTTTCCTTGTCTGTCAGGGTGACCAGGTGCTCTGTAGGGAGGTGGATTCTGATGCCGGGGCTGGCGATAGTAGCTCCAGTTCTGGTTCTGATGCGGCCCTGAGTAGTGTCCCCCCGCATACCTTACCTCCTCGTGAGTCTCTCCTTGATGTACTTGATCGACGTGTGGGTACACAATAGTGTTGTGCGTCAAAGACCCAACATTCCAAGCAAGGTTATCCTTAGACATAAACTTAACTTGCATGGTGAGATGGCGTACCTGATCGTTGTGGAATTGTTCCCTGACGCCTGGATCAACCTCCTTAGGTGGCACATACAACAGCATAGATGGGGCAGGCCTTTCATATCTGTCGTCAGAGGCGGCCGCAGAAGTCCCATAGGTGTTGTCGTAGTTGGCCAACGTCTCAAATAACTCCCATGCTCAGCGTGGAGTGTATCCAAGATACTCATAGTTGGTGTAGTTGTTTATCCTATCTTTAGTAGGCGCATCCAGGCAATTAAAGATGATCTCTTGGATGATGTAGGGTGACTGGCCATGAGTAGGACAGAATTTCAGAAGCCTCTTGTTGCGCTCCCAGACTGGTGCTAGTGGTTCCCCTGGCTTTTGTCTGAAAGCCGTGATTTCTTGTCTTAGGGAAGCTGTCTTTGCAGGAGGAAAGAACTTGTGAGGAACAGGTCATGTAGCTCGTTCCAAGTGCGAATTGATCGTGCAGGCAATCCTCCCCGCAATTGTTGGGCTATTCCGGCAAGGAACCAACGAAAAGCCTTTAGTTTTAAGCGCGCAATCAAGATTAGCACCATCAGCTATAGCTTCGCATAAGTCTATGAAAGTGGTGACATGCTCTAAAGGACATTCATTTATTCTTCCCCTAAATTGACTTCTTCTAATTTCAGTAATAAAAGAAGGACGAATTTCAAAGTTAATAGCGGGAAAAATGATCGCTGATTTTGGAACTTCTAGAGTAGGATGCAGATATTCCTTTGCGTTTGGTGGGATGTGCCCAACCCCCTCCTCAAGCTCCCTTCTCGCGTTGATCTCACGATCTACCCTTGCATCCCACCGCTGCTGGTTTTGTGTATATTCCGCCTCTCATCGGGCGTGTTCAGCTTCTCTGGTGGTGAATGCCTCAACTTGTTGACGGAGTTGCTCAATCTCCTGTGCAGGTGTGACCGGGCCCGCATTCTCATTGTCGGATGTTGACATGAGTCTCCTTCTAAGCCTTTGCTGAAGGTGGAAAAATCTCCCATGCTCGAGAATAGGGTCTATAGGCGTGCGACCAGTTCTTCGCATGCACCTGAAAAGAAAACAGAAAAAGCAAGTAAAAAGGAACTAAAAATAAAAGCGAATATAAAGAAAAGGAAATAGAACTAAAAAAGACGCGATTGATTGCTTCCCCGGCAACGGCGCCAATTTTGTTGTTGCAAGAGGATGGTCAAGTATGAAAATAAATATAAAATATGAATATCAGACCGACTCCCTGTCTCAGCAAATAAATACAAGAATTCCCCCCGTTGTAGTAGAAGGCAGTCAGGATCGATCCACGAGGAAGCGTGTCAGCGCCCGCCTTTTCAGTTCCAGATCTCAGTAGAAAATCAAACAGACAGACAAAAATAACAGAAAAAAGCAGAAAATAAAGCAAAGCACAGAAAACTGGTCGATATCGACTACAGTTACTCGATATCGACTAAGAAAATCGACTAACAGTGCTCAATATCGACTGGATAGAAACAGAAACTCACAGCTTTGTCGATCTCGACCAACTAACTCGACATCGACCAAATATTCCTTGATGTCGACCAAGCTTGTCGATTCCGAGTAACAACAGAAACTTAATTTTGAAGCTTTTCGCAACACAGAACACGAATTTGATGAGATAAAATCAATAAACTAAAGACTTCTAAGATCAGGGTTTCAATGCCACAACGATAACCATGTAAAATAACATATAAAGTCATAAAAGATCATGCTTTTCATCAAATAACTTTCGTTATTAAAAAATAGGAATATAGAGGCTTTCGCATAAACCCTAATTGTTACTAACCCTTTTTCACATAATTAATCCAAGTTGCATTAAGATCACTTTCGCTTCAATAACACAAACAAGGATCACCTTCAACTTTCGCAAAAGAATCATGCTTGTAGGGATAGAAGATTAATTGCATAAAAAGCTTGTACCTTTACCGTATCACCTCACATGCCTACCGTCGGGCTCACCCCGACCCTAGAAGTTGGGTGACTACTCGCTCTTCATCATCAATAGACTCATCAATAATAAAAGGAAATAACTTTGCATTAAATAAACTAAAAGAAAGCTTACACCCAATCGAAGCCAAATCCCGCTCTCGCCTTCTCAAACTTCTTTCTCCACAAGCTCTCTCTCTCTCTCTTTCTCTATGTAACTAATTGTGTATGAAATTGAATGACTAGAAATCAGCCCGTAAAGCTCTATTAATAGGCTTTATTCCCTAGATAATTAGGAAAGAAACTCTATCTATATCTATATCTATCTATCTACTTTATTAAGATAAAAACTTGGAAATAAAAGAAATAAATCAACTAGGACTATATCTAATGTAGGTAAATATCTTCTCTTGACTTGATAGATCTTGATAGAATTTGCTCTTGTGGATATCACCATTGGATTCGGGATAGAAACTTAACAAGACTCGGACTATCTCGATTTCGCCTTCTGGTGTTAACTCGATATCGACCAACATTTCCCAGCTTCTTCAGCAGCAACTTGATCTCGGCCTCAGGAAGTGAAAATCGACTTGGTTATTACTCGATATCGACTTGCATGTTCCAGCTCCAGCTTCCTCGTCGATTCCGGGGTCTTCAGCTCGATATGGGTTACTCGATATCGAGTACAATAACTCGATATCGACCAACTTTCTCAGCTCTGCTCGATTCTTGTCAACTTTTGTGGAAATCGACTAATATACTCGAAATCGACTAGGCTTGGTTGAAATCGACCAAATAGTGTCGAGTCGATTTTCTCGTTTCCCGCTCGATTTGTCCTTGTTCCGCTACTCCTTGACCTCGGACTTTTTGTAGTTGTCTTCGAGCTTTTCCTCCTTTCTCAGAATTGCTATAAATTGCCTCGATTTCTACGAAATTAAACAGAAACTGGTGTAGATTCCATAATTTGGCAAATAAGCATAAACTACATAGATTCTATACTATTCTAGCCCAAATGCATGAAATGCATGCAGAAATCGATATAAAAGATAGTATAAAACGTGGCGAATTAGGCTCACAACATGTTCCTCCCCGTAGCAACGACTGAGATTATGACACGCATCATTACGTCATGTGTCTCAGGAAAGCCCGTTGAGTCGAAGGTGGTGTCCTCCACTCCCACTAGGGGTCCCATTAAAACAAGATTTTTTCGGGATGGCTTCGTCGAATGGAGCAGTATCTCCAGAGGGGATGAGTTATTCGAGATTAGAGCGGTAACCCAATCATTCTTAGAAACAAAATATATGGTAAACAAACTCTTGTCGTGATGGAGGCCCTAGTTTTAAGAAAGACTACTGCAAACAAGACAACTAAATATCAATAACATAGTCATTGAAGATGACTCCCTTATAATTATCCAAAACTTAAAATAGTAAGGTAACTACCCTTGAGAAATAGAGCTTATAATGGAAGACATTAAGGGCGTGTTTGCGAGGGGAATTTTTAAAGGAGGTGGAGATACTTTTTGGAATTTAGGGAATTGAGATACTTTTTGGGATTGAGGTGATGGAGATACTTTTTGGGTAGAGAAGATGGAGATTATTTAGAGAAAATAATCCCCTGCGTGTTTAGTTGAGCGGGAATGGGTAGTGTAAGGCTCTTTAGGTAAATGTCTGAAATGCCCCTCCTTTTCAACTAAAAAGGACAAACCCTGAGACTAAAATGCTCCTTAACTCAACCACTACGCAATTGAAGCAGGCCAAGCCGGTCGACGTTCTTCTTCTAGCCCGAGATTTGGAATTCGGGAAACCAAATTACTGGCAAATTTTACCAGATTGAGAGGAAAAAGAGGAGGTTTTCAAGCTACCCATAAGCAATTTGATACCAATCACTACAAAATCCGATATTTATGTGATTCCTCTCTTTTTCGTGTTCCTTCATACCCATTTCAATGGCGGAAGACATGGACGCCAACAGATCCTCATCTGGGTCGCGCGCACTGCTTCCTCCCCAACCGTGGACGGCGCACTGGACTCCGACGCCTCGTTCCACCACTATTCGTCCCGAAGCCATCGCCTCCACCTCCACCGGCGATTGGAAGTGCTAATCGCCAGCACCAATTGCATTTGAAAATTGATTACTCAGAGGAAAAGAAGTCCACACCGCGATTCGTCCCGAAGCCATCGCCTCTGCCGCACGGGGAAAGTAGGCACAACAACTTTCATTGTCTCTGCCGGCGCCGGAGATCAAGGTTGATCGGAGGCGCATGATTGGGGCGATTGAGGAAAGAAAACAACAATTGTTGCTTCGGGCAAGAGGAGCTCGAGAATGGAGAACGGTTTATGTGAGAGAGATAAGAAAAGGGTCGCGAGGGCAAAAAAACGTCCACACAAGGTGGAAAAATCTCCCCACCTCCTCCCACCCCTAATTTGAAGATGGAAGATTTTGGGATTCTCCCATCCCCGCCACCCCGTCCACCCCCATCGCCGCCACCCCATCCACCCCCTCCCAAACACGTCGGTACAAATCTCGAAAAAAAAATCAACCACCCTGCCCACCCTGTCCCAAACACACCCTGAATGGATAATTAAATCTTTCTTGATAACGAAAATTTCACGTGTCATGGAAAGGGACAGAGCTGCAGATAAGGTTGCACACCTTAGCCAGTTTTCATTGGAAAAGATGCTATCGGCTAGATCCAACCAATCGGATTTTTACTCTGTAAAAAAAATATTTCTCGACAAGTCTGCAATGTTTCAATCTTCTTTTTTAACAAAAAAAATTGTCTATCAGACCATAGACCTCACAAATAATTTATTTTGGATGCCCAAATCAATTTTTATTGGTGTGAATTGCAGCCCCCTTATAAAATCATAAACCCTAAAGACTGAAACTTTGAAGGGGCCATTTGTTGAAACTTTGAAGCATTAACGGTAATATTTGAAGTTGAACCCCAAATGGCTTTTAGTCTTTTAGCATCAAAAGTGAAGAAAAAGAAACTTGTGTGGAATTTCTTTCTGGTAAAAGGCGAATTTACCCAGAAAGGGTGAAAAAGCATAACCTCACATGCTCAGCACGGTAAGTGGGTAAGTGGATACCACTGTCAAACTGTCAAGACAGCCAAAGCTCCAAAAAAGTACACTAATTCCCTTCCATCTTTCGCTCTCGCTTGCTACCAATGATACCACGCGCACTGCTGCAACTCCATCAGCATCACTCGCAGCTTCTTTTGACCACATTGCTTCCTCACCACCCACCACGCATCATTGCTCTCGTCGCTGTCGTCGAGCCCCTCCGCCATCGACTCGACACTCGTAAAATCATGGAGGAAGCCAACCATATTAACTTATGTACATCACAAGGTGTAAAATTGGAAGTAAAAGAGATTGAACACATTTAACTGCCTAGAGTCCGATTCTCTCCTATTAACAAAGAATCGCCGTTTCTACCTAGGACCTGAAAGCTCCATTGCGTACGAGTCCATTGAGTTGTCGTCATCCTCGTCTTCTTGGGTAGCGTTGACATCCAAGGAGGTCTCTTTAGTGTTAACCTTGTGAGCCTTGTTGTGCTTGTTCGCGTTGTCGCCCATGGTTGAAGGTTGGGATTCTTTGTTCGTTGAGTGGCTGGTGATGCTGATGTGGATGTCCTTGTGACCATGGGCTGCTGCCCATTGCTCGGCCAGCCCATCGCCCTCGAGCATGAGGACTACCTCGGACATCTTGGGTCTGTTCACTGGCATGTATTGGGTACAAAGGAGCGCCACTTGGAGCATCTCTAAGACCTCTATCCGGTCGTAGTTGGTTCCGAGCTGCCTGTCCACCAACACTTCCACCTTCTTCTCTTCTTGCACTTTCTTGACCTGCCAAGAGACAAAGACCATTTAGGCAAGGATTGCATATATAGCATCGGGAATTTAGATCATATGGAGATCGTTTAAATACCCAATCCAGCATTGCTCCTTTCTGGCTCACGGTCTTGCCAAACTCGAGCGCCCTCATTCCAGTAATGAGCTCCAACAAGAGGATGCCGAAGCCAAACACATCTGTCTTATCGGATGACTGGCCAGTGGAGAGGTACTCGGGTGCAATGTGGCCTACAGTCCCACGAACTGCAGTGGTGACATGGGAATCGGAGTGATCAAGGAGCTTTGCTAGTCCAAAGTCACCGACCACAGCCTCACAATACTCGTCGAGCAACACGTTAGCTGCCTTTACATCTCGGTGAATTATCTTAGGATCACATTGCTCATGTAGATAGAAAAGACCTCTAGATGCACCGATTGCTATCCTTTTCCTCGTGCTCCAGTCCAGTGGTGGTTTACCTGAAAAAAATCACCAACCTTACAAGTAAGAACCCCCCAAAAAGAGTGTAGGGATACACCAACAGCCTGGTGAGGGTGATGCTAACCTCGAAGTCTAGAAGCCACACTGCCATTAGACATGTAGGGATACACCAACAGCCTCTCACCCGAGGTAGCACAGTAGCCAATCAACCTGAGCAAATTACGGTGGACAGCCAAGCTTATCAATTCGAGCTCCATCTGAAATTGGTATTCGCCAGAAGTCCCGGTCATGTCCTTGAGACGCTTAACAGCCACTATCGTCCCATCCACCAACTTACCCTTGTAAACATTCCCGAAACCTCCACTCCCGAGTATGTACTTGTTGCTAAAATTGTTAGTTGCTGACTGAAGTTCTTTGAAAGTAAAGCTCCTGAGATTACCCAAGCTTAAATGACCCTCTTCTTGCTTTTCCACTGCAAAAATTACATGTAAAACTCAGGTTTCGAAATGAATTCAAAACGCAATAATCATGCATCAAAATGCTAATGCACTGACCTGTGATCTTATGCATCAAAGGGTTATGTCTCTTCCTCCTATAATGAAGGATCCCTAAGGCAATGACGAGCAAAGAAAGTAGACCGACTGTGAACCCAAGAGCAACCGCGAATCGTTTAGGCCACGCAGTTCCTGAGATGGCCCACCAAACAAGTGTTAGAATAAAATCATGGTTCATTGTAAATAAAAGAGAGAACTGTGCGCTACTTAAAAATTTCACCTGGAGATGACATAACTGATGAAGATAGAGGATCGTTGTTAGTCGAACCAGAGCAGCCATCGACATAATTCCTTCCACATATGAGAGGGTTCCCTTCGATACTACGAGTACACAACAAACAAGGATCAAGCTTTCGTTGCAACTATCCTTGAATCGGATTGGACTTTCCACGAGTTTATAGCTTAAACTAGTTTAGTTTAGTAACAAACTATTGGACAAATGCACAAATTATGTAAAAAATTAAACAAGAAAATCATCCTACAAGGCAATTAAGGAGAGAGGAAACATACTTGAAATTCCTACTGGAAAATTTGGGGACAGGAGAGCTGAGATTATTAAAAGACAAATCCCTGCAATGAGCAACAAAACAAAAACACAAGCAAACAAAAGGAAATTTAAATCAACCAGTATCAAGATTCATTGAGGTATCAAGACAAGAACAGATAGAAGGAAGAAAACAAAAAACATCCATTCAATAGAGACAATTGAGAAGGAGAAGAGGAAGAGGACTGATGATACTCACAGGAACATGAGCTTGGAAAGCGTGGCTATGGAAGCGGGAAAAGGACCACTCAAACTGTTGTTGTTGAGCCTCCTGGAGACACGCAAAGAGCAAAGTCCAACTCGGTAAGTAAATTCAAAATGGGGGAAAACAGAGAGCAGAGAGAGATAAAGAGGTTTTACAGATACTGAAGACTAATTAACTGGCTTAAGGACTCGGGAAGGTTCCCGGAAAATCGATTGTTGGAGAGGTCCAGTGTCTCAAGCTTGGTCAATGAGCCGATCTCCGGCGGAATCGTGCCTGAGATGTTGTTGTTTTGGAGTAATCTGAGGAGATTTCAAAAGGCAAACGGTGATTATGAATTCGGCCCTAGGAAGGAAAGAAGATGAGTGACTACTGATTAGATTAGATATAGAGAACGCTTACATTTCGCGGAGGTTTTTGAGGTTAGCGATGGAGGAAGACAAGGTGCCGGAAAGAGACTGGCTAGGAGCTCCCCTGTTGGATAGGAAAAGGAATCAGAAACAGAATTAGGGTTAGGTTAAAACTTAAGGAATTACTGTAATTTAAGAGTGGGGTGGGGGAGAAAGAAGAGAGAACGGACAAGCTGATGACGGATTTTTCATGGGAGCAAGTGATCATGGTCCAGCTACAGGGGTCGACGGAGAATTCATCCCAGTTGCTCAATACACCGTGGGGGTCGTTGAAGCTCTGCTTGATGTCAAACAGAGCTTGGACTGAAATAAAAGAGAGCAACAGCCATACATCGATATCAATATCAATATCATCAATTAGAGAGGATCGAGCAGTTAAAAAAGATAAGCGAGATTAAAAATGGGGGTAGGATAGGACATAGGAGAGTGCGTGAGTTAACACTTAAAGAGGAGGTACCTTCATGGCTGCGAGGCTCGTAGGAGATCGAACACAAAGCAAACGAACAGATGATACATAATGTGAGAAGGAGCTCCATGGCTGAAAATGAAAGGATGATTGATGAAAGTAGAGGAAGAGGGAGCAGATGCAGAGGGAGAGGGAGAGGTAGAGGTAGAGGAGTTGAGCCTGAGGAGGAGGAGGAGGAGAGAGGAGCATCTGGGCAGAGTGGCAACTTACAAAAGTGATGGATGATATGAATTGAAACCAAATCTCTCTTCCTTCTCTCTGAAATGTCACCTTTCTTTTCACATGTCTTTTCTCTCTTTTATCCTTCTTTATTTTATTCTTTCCTTTTTTCTTCTAATCTTTGTAGCTACCTCCCTCCGTTACACCACCATTTTCTACTCTTTTCTTACCACAACTTTCTTTTTTACTCGAGGAGTTTTGTCTGTGTTACTCTCGAATTATTACCTTATAAAAAAATATTTATTTAATTCACTTATTTTGATTGGTTAAATTATTTTTACAAATATATGTTGATAAATTTTAAGCAAAATTGTACCCCATTGTTTCAATTTAAAAGTGGTTTTAGACACAAAACTTGTTTCAATTTAAAAGTGGTTTTAGACACAAGACTTGTTTCAATTTGAAAGTGGTTTTAGACACAAGACTTTGTTTCAAATTTATTGATGCTCTTACAAATTACGGCGTACACACCTACTCAATTTTATTTTCATTCTCTCTCTCTGATCTCAGTGTTTGCAGTTTCTCTTCCCTAGTCTAATTTTTTTTTTTAAAAAAAAATAACATTCCCCACCCTAACAGAGAGAGGGGAAGAGGGAAAAAACCGCTCCAAACAAGTATCGATTCGCGTGTGAGATGAGGGTTCCTAGCTCTCTGTTCACGATTTTTCCGTCGTCGAAAGTTTCTAAGATCCCTATAGTGGTTTGCATAGCCGTTATTGAAGATTAGTCGACTCGATTTGTAGCCATTTCTTTTGAGACCTTCAATTTTCAGCTTTGAATCTGTCTTCTGGTTGGCCTCTTGGACACCACTTCTTTTTTTTATTTGACCCTTTCGGTGACGAATTCATCATATAGGGTTACACTTGCATCTAATTTCTCCATGTTTTTCTTGTTTGCTTTTGGATTTCGATGTGCGATGAACAACAATTTCAGATAAATAAAGGCATCCAACCAACTAAAAGTCGTTTTCGCCCAATGTGTACCTGATTTCAAGAGATGTTAAAAGGAGTCAAGAAGTGATCTTGTACTCCATATATTGACTTTGTGTAGCAGATATTGCCCACTCTGTACTCCATATATTGTTTCAATGATGTTATAACAGTAATAGATATTGTTTTTGTAGTGTAAATGAATGGCAATTGTATTCAATTGTTTTGTCTATCATTTGGAGTAATTATTTTGTGCATTGTAAATTTCCCCATCTACCATTTGCTTCTCTTGCCTTTCCTAATATAAATTTGGTTTTGTAATTGACTACTCCATATTTTATAATGGACTTTCATTCAGTTTGTATGACAGTAAAAGGGCAGGAGGAAGGTAATGAGTGTGTTCTTGCAAATGATTCTGAAAAAGCATATCATAAGAAGAGGGAGGAACTTGCAAATGAGTGTGGTATTGCAAATGACTCTCCTCTACCCTGTTCTGTATCTCATTTTTTGTTGCATTACTTTCAGAATTTTCTAAGTTAGTACATCTATATGTTGTCATACTTTTCTATGAATTCAGCTTCTCATGTGCCACATTTACCAACTTTGCCTTAGTTTCCATTTCATGTTCGACTCTAGCTGACGATGAAACAAACTTACAAACAAAGGTAGGAATCTTGTTTCTCGATCTAAAAACTTTGCCTCAATCTTTATTCACATATAAGATTGGAATCAATTTCACTGGCACCAAAATGGATTTACAAAAAATTTCAGCTCACAATTATTAACTGTAATAAAAAAAAATTATAAGCAAATTTTGCTTTGGCATTCAAGCAGGGATCTTATTTCTCCATCTGCAGTCTATAACAGAACTTAAATGGAAGTGAAAATCTTGCCAAACGGAGCCTAAATGTCTATTGGTTATGAAAAATGGAAGATAGTAAATGATCTGAGTAATCAGCTTGTTGCCTTTTCTCTTATCTTCCTTTGAACTTCCCATTTACAACAAAAAAGTGCATATGCTACACCAAATTTTATGGTGTTGATGGGAACAGTGCAACACAAAAACAACTCTCAATCTAACATAATCTGCCTGGAAAAACAACTCTCAATCTCAAAAAAGATCATAGTCATTCCAAAAAAGATCCAATCTCAATTTCACAAAAAATCCAATCTCAGTTTTTCATCTCATTTTGCTGATTTTATGATATGAGTTTCAGAAGAAAAAAAATTGAATAAGAAGAAGAGAGAATTCAGCAATGGCAAGGAGTAAATCCTCTTGACATAAACACGGAGCATTCAACAACAAAAGAGAGGATTCAACAGTAGCAAGGAGTAAAAAAAGGATAGAAATCAGCAACAAAAGAGAGTATTCAGCAGCAACAACAAGGAATAAATCATCTCAACTGAAGCAGAAAAAAAAAAAAATTCAGCAGCATAAGAGAGAATTCAGCAGCAGCAAGGAGTTCAAAAAAGACAAAAATCATCTCGACTGAAACAGATCATCTACAAGCGGAAGCTTGAGTTTGGCTAGAGACAGATTACATATGTAGTGTCAACATACATCAGAGAAGTGAGTAAATCATCCATCACAAGTATCAGTTATCATGTTCTTGTTGCATATAACCGATTCCATTCTTTGGCTGCATATGTTCTGCAAAACATGGATCAAAATGTGAATAGCAGGGATTTACACTTTCTACAAGAAATAAGAAAAAGAAGTGAAGAGCCAGAAAAATATGGGTATGAAGAAGAGACAGAACAAGACATGTGACAGTAGCTTCGACTTCATTTCTCTTCCATGTGAAAGTCCAATGGGCTAGCATATTCATAACACTTTCTACTATAGAATAATCACAAGTAATTTGTTTCGGAAGACAACCATTCCTCTCCAATCTAGCTTTATTGATGTACTTGATCTTATATTGGTTGGATCCTCTGACCTTCATGATTTCCCTCATGCACAACTGTAGTGACAAGAACACGCAGTCTATCTTTCGTGTCGAATAATCATGAAAAGCCTTCTTGACTGCACTGACAAGGCCTTCTACAGTTGTTGGACACTCTTTGTGTTGTAATGCTTGGATGGCCTGGAAGAAGCCAAGATCAAGGATATTCAAATCTGGAGAGTTTAGTGGCTGACATAATATTCAAATATCAAAACCGTTTTGTGAAGCTGTCCTTTGAAATTCTTCATCATTTATATCAATATGAGTCATTGCATTGTCTTGTTGAATGAAGATGGTTCTCCTTGGCTCTTCTAAAGGCCACTTTGATTGAATCGCAGGTAAATCCTTTTCAATTAAACATGTTCTGATTGTCTCTCTTTTGACTGAAGTGAGTGGCTTCATCTCTAAAGTTTCGGCTTCTCAGTTTCTACTTCTCCTTCGAGCAGGTTGTGTTGTAACAAAAGGATATACCCCTATTTTCCCTGAAAGCACTTCACTGGAAAAGTTATGTTCTTAGTTGCTATGGGGCGTTCACTGGAAAAACTTCACGCCGTGAAGTTCACAACCTTCATTATCAAATCTTGGACGCCCCATAGCAACTAAGAACATAACTTTTACAGTGAATTTTTTGCTTCGACATGTTCGTAAAGGTTCTTTTTCGGTAGGGAGAAAATAGTAGGTTTCAGATTTTTTGGACATGTAAAACCATTTTTCATCAATATACATGCCATTGTACATATCGAAAAACTTCGGTGCATGAGGTATGCTAGTTGGTTGTATCAGTGAGAGGTTGTAGACGGGCTCGTTTGTTTCCATCAGTTAAGAGAGGCTTGATGACATTTGAATGGCGGCGTAGGTCACCTTGCTTCAATTGTCTATGTAATGTTGCAAGATTAATACCCAACGATTATGCAAGCGACCTTAAAGTTGTTCGTTGACGCAAAGGGATGTCACTGATTTGACTTATCTCCACTGCAACTCTATTCCTACCATAGTTTCCTGTTTTTTTATCTGATACATTGGCAAACTCGCCAAATGGAGTATCATTTTCTCTTTTCCATATCCGTTGGATTGTTCTCAATGAAACCGAAAATAAATCTGCTACCTCATTAGTTGTATTCCGTTTCAATTTTCCGTTGATACTTTTCTCTAATAAAGCACTGTAAATTGCCCATCGTTGCCCATTTAAAAGGTTTGTTCTTATCACTCGTGGTGTAATTTGTTGAGATATTGTAAAGGCCGAATATATTTTTTATATTATTTTAATCAGATATATTATTATTTTATTCAATTTGTATAAGTGAAATAAAAGCCCGTCCTCGAGCATAAGTTTGATTTTAAAGTCATTCCGGCGTCGTTTGAAATATTAGATTTTGACGGATTTTAATTTCGTCTTTAAGCTTCGAAATTGAGAAATTAATTTGATTTTGATCATTAGTAAATAAGTTGTAAACTGTGATTGTAATTTTACTTTATTTCGTTAAAGTCGGGATTAACGGGTTTTTATATTTGAATTTTGGGAGTCTTTACATATTATTTTGGGTTGTCTTCTCTCTCTCTCTCTCTTCTGTTGAGGTTTCCCCTACAATGCAACCCATGGTGCCAGCACACCCCACACCAATTTCATCTGGTCTGCATTTGAATTCGTCCCCCCCCCTCCTCTCCCATCGGATTCCAGCTCACCACACCTTGAAACCCTCTACAAAGGCTTCCTCTCTTCATCACCTTAAAGCTGAAACAAATCCTCATAAGAAGATCACACAACCTACACCAAATAGCCCCTTTTTTTCCATTTGATTGCAGCCGGAGCAAAACACCAATGTCACCGTCAAATTCGCCGCCATCTTCTTCTTCCGTCAAACAACCGCCTCATTTTTTCTCCTCCTCGTTCTCCCTTCCGTTTCTGAATTCGAGCCACCTCCCAACACCCTTGCTTGTCGACAACCATCAGTAGACACTCAGATCCCTTCGCCATGAGACAGGTGAGCCTCCGCTGTTTCACCGACGAAGGTAAAGCCGCACCACCGAGCACCTTCGCTTCCTTTTCTCTTCAAAGGAGACCGAATCAAGCAGCCCAGGGATCTCCTAGTCGCCAACGCCACTCCCAGAAGCCTCCTCCCTCGCCGTTAGAGCCGCTCGAGCACCACCAGCGAGCCGCTTCCCCTCTGGTTTCCGTTCAAGGTCTATTTTCATTTTCTCAACAATCTCGATTCTAACCCTTTGCAATCGCACTCGTCCTCATCTCTCGACCCTCTAGATTCAAGAAAAACACCTCCCCCGTCAAATCGTAGCCAGAGTCGCTCTCGGAGCCCCTCAGAGTCGGAATCATGTGCCTCAGTAATCTCTCTATTTCTCCCTCTCCTTCACTCGTGTTTGGATTTCTTCCCTTGAGTTGTGGTCGGGATTAGGATCTGATAAGGTTGGGTGAGATTAGGGTCGGAGAGAAGTCACCGACAGGTCAGATTCCTTTCCTTCTTCTCTTTCGTTTTCCGTTGTCGTTGTTGCCCTGACCTGAAATTTGAGGTTGAAGACGAGTCCTAGTGGGTCGGTTCTTTATTTCTTTTCTTGGACTGAATGGGTTGGGCCTAATTTCCAGTTCACTTAAAATCCTTTCACTTGGGTTCCAGATCCGGGTTAGGGCATCAGATCTGAGTTCTGTCTTTCAGCTATGTGGGATTTCAGTGTTGAGTTTCCGTAGGCTCGGGTTCTGGGCTGGTAAAGTCAGGTTCCTCTCTCAGAATTTGGGGTTAGGGCCTTCCTTGGATTATTATTTTTTTAATGTTGATTTATGAATTGTTACATGTCCTATGATCATATAAAATGTGATTGTTAATTGTTGGATTATTATTATCATTATTATATTATGTTGTGTGATAGAATATTTTCTGGAAATTATATGGTTTAACAAGTAATATTATATGTAGTACGTTATTATAAGATGAATTTTATACGATTGTGAAATTGCAAAATGAATTATTGATTTTGATTTATATGTAAGGTTGAGAAGATGGATTTGTTTTGAAAATAAACATGCTGGGATTGTGTTAATAATATGATTTTGGGAATTTGTTAAGGATTTAAATGATAAATATTGGAATTTGGCTAAGTATGATTTGAGAAATTATTTTGAATATGAGTTGACTTAATTTGGGATTTAAAATTTTAGAAAATATGGTTGGTACGATTTTATCAATGGGGTTGATTGGAAGTAAATGATTTTGGTTGATGTTGATCGTAGCGGAAAGGTTTTGGAAATGGCTCTACTATTGATCAGTTTTGAGAATGTTGGGAACTTGGGTCCTGTGTGTACGAATGTTAGTTCAGTAGCTTATGACATTGGCTTGATCATAGGTGTGTTTTGGTTTTGGATTGCTTCGGACTTGCATTTGGGTCATTGCTTGTGTTATCTTGTTGTTCTGCATCTTCAGGTAAGTATCCTACGTGACTTACTCAGTAACCTGGACTTCCTGCCTGATGTGTCATGTGATGTGTATGTGTTGCATATTAAAGCATGCCATGTAGTATCATGCTAGGATTGCATTGAACTGAGCATGTGGTTACTATGTGTGTTTGAATACAAAACGACCTTTTATATGTGATAGTCCTAGAGTCTTTGCTAGGGTCATAGGGTAGCCAGCCCAATCGGGCTTGCCCTGAGTCAATCGAGCCCAGCACCATCGGGCGAGCTTGATTTACTTTATGATGATGATTATTCCGTGGTCCGTGCACCACCACGATGAAATGGGTATTGTACTGGCCATGTCCGCTCATGAAAAAAAGGGCGGAGTAGGATCGGGATATGCCACTTGGCATTGTCTTGGGCCCTTTACAGTTTTATTCATATTATTATAACTGTCAAGCACGCGTATGTGATTTAAATCTTGTACTGCATTAGTCATCCTTTATTTAGGTATAGACATGTTATGTGGTCTTGATGTCTCTAAAGTAGCCATGTCTTTATGCATATTTTAGTTCCATATTCTATACATTTTGCATATTTCGGGTTGGGAATATGTCGAATTTATGTAGTATATGCTTATTTGTCGGAAATGGAGATCTACATAAGTTTCTGTTTAATATTGCAGAATATGGAGCCATTTCGGGAGAAAACCAAGAAGCAAGGACGGAAGCTTAAGCCAACTCGATATCGACTTTGTTTCCTAGATATCGACAAGCCATGTCTAGGCACACCAGGATCGAGGAGGACCATGTTGAGAAGCTGAAGACGAAGAACCCGACTCCACACCTTCCTCGAGATCGAGTACCCAACTCGATGTCGACAAAGTCCCGAAGCCCATGCCCGGAGTCGAGGAAAGCTTGCCCGAGGAGACCGAGGAGAAGTTACCCGACCTGGCGCCCGGATACCTTCCTCGAGATCGAGAACTTTCCTCGATGTCGACAAAGCCGAACACCATGTCCGAGCATGTCGAGAAGGGTTGCTCGACAACAACAGAAGGCCAAAGACGATGAGCCCCTTTCCTCGAGATCGAGTTGTTTCCTCGAGATCGAGGAACCCTGTGAGCCTGTGTCCGAGCAGTGTCGAGGACCAGCAACCCGAGACGCTGAGCCACTGAAGTCGACGTCCGGGTTACTCGAGATCGAGTAGAATTACTCAAGATCGAGGAAGCTTCCAGAAGCCGCTTAACGCGTTGGGCATTCCTACTCGGTTTGGGATTCCTTGGGGCCGAAGATTGCCGAGTCTATCCGATTCTATCAAGATCTATCATGGAGAAGAGGATTTATCCACTTGAAGACTTTTAGATATAATTCCCTTTTTTAGATTTAATTATTTTATGGCATTTATTTATCTTTAAAGTTTTAGATATAGTTTTAGATATAGATATAGATATTCTATCATTGAATAGAAAGGATTAGAAGGCTATAAATAAAGCCCATGGGGCTGATTTTAGATTCATTCAATCACACAGCAATTAGGAGAAGTAGTAGAGAGAGAGAGAGTGAGTGGCCAAGAGGAGTTGGTGAAGCAAGAGCGGAATTGGCTTCCTTTGGTTGTAAGCTCTGTTTGATTTAATGCAATTAGTTTCTTTTCATACATCAATGTCAGAGGTTGCAATGAAGCGCGAGTAGTCCACCCACTTCTAGGGTTGGGGCGAGCCCGACGATAGCCCTGCGTGTTTGAGGTAAAGATCCGACTTTTATCAAGTTTTGAGCATCTACTATTTGTTATGTGTTTATTACCCATCTAATGAAGGTCCATGCTAACAACTTGGATTGTAAACATAAAATCATTAGAGACAATTAGGGTTTCTTGAAAGAGTTGTCTAATTGTTGGAAAAGGCGAAAGCTTAGTCCTTTGATGCGAATTATATGATTATCTGTTTTATCTCTGCCTTATGCATGCTTGGTTATCGTTGTTGCAAACCCCAATCTTGGAAGTCTTTTACATACAGTTTAGTTCAAATCCCAAAGCAATTGTTTTTAATTTATTTCGTTCTTATTCTCTGTTTTACTCGATATCGAATTGCACTACTCGATCTCGAGTTACTGATCTTCGATCCAGCATCGCTGTAGCTTCTGTGTGCAGGTGCTCGACAACCAGACAACTCGACGTCGACAAGCTTCCTCGATCTCGAGTAGAGCTTTGTCGAGATCGACTAACCCCTGTGCTTGCTGCTGCGCTGTGTTCGACTGTCCGATCTTCTGTCGAGTAACTGTACTCGAGATCTAGGACACCTGTGGTCGACTTTCGTGAGATTTCTCCGCTACCTAGGATCCGCCGACACGCTTCCTCGTGGATCGATCCTGACTTCCCGCTGCTATATCAGGAGGAGGTCTTGTAATTATTTGCGTGGGCAGAATCTGGTTTGATTTATATTTTATATTTTAAACTCGATTTCCTCCTACAACAGGTCTCAGCGCGGTAAGAGGACCTACAAGCGATTACCGGGCCTTACTTCGTGGATAGTGTTAGGAACCACTCCTTGCTTCTGTGATGGGAAACCCTTTGGCTAATCAAAGAACCTGGCTAATTCTCTAACTTGGTATAAATGGTAATCATTCGCTTATGTTTGGTTTTGACACGGCTCTGACGTGGTGCTTTGTATTTTAATTTTGCTTCCGCCTTACTTCTGTTTGAAATGTATTTCACGAATGAGTCCCTAGGACAGGTTAAGGATACCCAACGGCCCTACGATACTTTTAGGGTTCCAAATCCCTCTTTATTACTGACCTTAAAATTGAATTTGAAACCTCAACCCGTACCTGGATTGCAAGATCCGAACAATGGGTTTCATCCCTTGAAACATAACCCATGAATCATAATTCTGGGCCGTTACAAATATGTCTACAAGGCATTATATAAAGAAAAAACCTTTGTTAATCAAATACTCCATAGTCCCTCACACAATTCTAATGAAAGCGGTACTTTAAACACGGTTTATATCGAAAAGCTTCAAATTATTTATCGACATCGTAAATTACCTAGATAAGGATCTTCAAAGTCTTCTTCTATCTCTTGATCCGGCAATTGATCACTAGGCCAAAAAAGGTGTTTTACACCGGGTATAAAAGGTCATATACACCGGTTTCTAACTGATGTACCGATTAATGTTGTAAAAAATACATTAGTGATGGAACCGGTGTATAATCTTTTATAAATCGCTTTTTAAACGGGTGTATAAAGAAACAAAATCCGATGTAAAAAATCTAGACCAGCACACGTGTGGAGGATGGTTTATACACTAGTTGACATGAACTGATGTATAAACCCATTTTTATTATATATATAAAAAAAAAGGTTTACTCCCAGTTTAATTTTACCTAGGTAACTATTTAATCCCCTGCTTTTTTTCCACTTCACTATAAAAATTTACAATGACATAATTTCACCACAACCACACAAAGAAACAAAACAAATCACCATTTATCTAACATAGTACCATTGTGGTGCTAAGGAGAAAAACTCTCTCCTCTCTCTAGAATTCTAGAGAGAGGGAGGTCTAACCCCCTATTAAGGGTATCCACCACGACTCCTCTGCTGGAATCCACCTCCTCCGAGCTACTCTAGGCTGGGGCCGCCTAGCACAGGGCTCCGGCCTCACCATCTCGGCTTAGGCCGCTTAAACCGTCTTGGCCACCATTCCGACTCCTCGCCTGAAACGTCTCTCTTCAACCCTAATTCAAAATTCTCTTTTGGGTGCTACATGTTCCCTTTCCCCTATTCTTCAATCTCTTGGGCAAACTGGTGCTTTATCACCTCGGATTTCATTCTTCGGCTTCAGTTGCTCGTGGCGTTCTCGAGCTTCTAGCCATCGTCTATTAAACCCTTCTATGGAGGTTCCAAACCCGCCTTTGGTCGCTCCTCTCCCCCTCGGCTCATCACCTCAGCCGCTGGTGGTCGGGCTCCGTCGACGGGTGCTTAGCCATGCCCACATCTACACCAGTTTTGTTTACCCCTGCAGCCCTGCTTCGATCTCATCGGCGTCCATAACCCTCCTCGACGGTCTACCTGGATCGATCCGGTCTGCTCTTGTCGGCTCCGCCCTGGGTCGCCGACACCATCTGCTCCGCCTCTGGGCTTCTGCTCTGACATCTCCTCTTTGGCGGCGATTTTTGCTTGCGAGAGAGAGAATAATCAACGATCAGAACATCCTCTTGGCCCTTGGGTTTTCCCTTGGGCCCGAAAATTTGTATCCAAAAGCCGCGAGGGTATCCAAAATCCGCTCGTTTGAACGTGTACTAAATCTCGTTATGGTTGACTAAACCCCGAAAGGGTTTCTGTAGCTCATTACTCAGGCGGTTTGCGGCTCTACGGTGGCGTGGTTGAGCGATCTTTCCTTGGATCTGGTTCTGGCTGTCGGAGTCGGGATAGATTGGGATCGTGGAAGTGTGTATCGTGGCGTCTCCACTTTTTGGGTTGACTGCTTCCCTGGAGTTTCGTCCTCACTTCCCACAAGATGATCGGATCCTGATGTATCGCTGACCTACGGTTCTACTTCTGGGTGGGGCTTGGCTTCGTCCGTCGTCGTCCACTTCCTTTTTTTGGTTTAGGTCTGCTTGATTTCGTTCTTTGTAGAGTTTGGTTCCTGAGTTTGCACCTTTATGTTTTGTTGTATGTTACGTTTGTATAAAGTTTTTCCGTCTACCGACTTAGCCGACCTTCGAGTTTAAGGCTTGTCTGAACTCGAATTTTTCCCTAATAAAAAAAAAACACAAAGAAACAAAACCACAAGAAAAATAATATATGATTTATTAATCTATATATAACCTTACTTCAGAAAACTTTGCTTACATGTCAATCTTAGAGGAGTTTTAGGAATATTGGCCAATCTATATATAACCTTAATTTTAGAAGACTTTGCTTACATGTCAATCTTAAAGGAGTTTTAGGAATATTGATCAATTATGTTTTTTTCCTTGATTTTTTTATTTTTCCTTTTCTCTTTTTTCCATTAATTTTTTTAATCCTCCATTCTCCTTCTATATACTACTTTAATTTAGAAAACTTTGTTTAGGTGTCGTATTGACGTATTCTCCTTCACTTTAGCCACTAATTCCGTTTTATCCTACTCTTTTTCCCCCTCTGATCGAGCATATTTAGTATTGCATAATAGATTGCATTTAGCATAGTTTAGTTGTGAATATTGCATTTATTTAGTTGAATTTGCATTATCACTTGTTAAGTTAGAAGAGGCGGAATCTACATGATTTTATTGTTTATTTCAGGTAAAGTAGATTGGAGGTGAAATGGATTTGAAAAGAGCAAAAATAAGCTATGGAAGATACATAGAAGTTGCTGAAGGAAACAAAGAAGAAGCAGCTCGGAAGAATCGCAGGCCGCCCCGCAGCATCGCTGGAGAAACGAAGGATATCGCTGATCGCCGGCCGCCCCGCGGCCCGTGCAGAAGCGGAATATTAATTTCGGACTTTACTTAGGGTTTTTGTCTAAGTTATTTCGACCGACTTTCTCTAGACTATTTAAGGCTTTTCTAGTTATTCTTTCATTAACCTTATGCACTTTATTCCATTGTTGAGAGTGCCGTTGAGCATGAGCAACTAAACTCTCGAGGTTTCGCCTACAGTTTGGATCTTTGATTGTTGAATTGTGAGTTTCTTAATCTAGTTCTTATTCCTATTGCAATGTTTTGACTTCTTTGTGCTTAATTGCTTGAATGTGTTTTATTCTCTCTGGCCTGATCAACTAGTTAGAGTAGATTCATAAAATTGCTAGGGTTTTGCAGATTCCTCGCAGCGAACGTTAACTCAAGTGGCAATCATATCCCTTTAGGACTCGTAGGACTAATTGGATGTGTAGGAAGTTGAATACATGTTGAATATCGACTCATAGCTTGATATTATGTGTACCTTGGTTAATTCATAATCTTAATGCTATCTCTAGGTTGAATCTTAACCGTGTTAGGGTTATTTAGAGATAAGGGTTGATAGGACTCGTAGGACTAGTAATTTACCTAAGATCTGGACAAGGACATTGATAGGAAAAGACAAGAACTAGAGGCTGAAACAAGGATCGAATTCATCAATCGAAGTGATAAATTGTAGGTGAACCTATTTCTCTCCACTGAATTCTAAAACCAATTTACTTTGTTTGCTTGCTTCCGCTTTGTTAAAAGGCGGACCTTTTTCACACCAAAAAACCCCCCATATTCTTACTAGCAATTAGAATTAGACTTGAATTTAATAGATTTCCATGTGGATCGATCTCTTGCTTACACACTATACTAGTTGTGAGTTTGAGTATTCTTTGGAAAGAACAACGACAGGTTTTCCTCTTGTCAAATTTGGCGCCGTTGCCGGGGACTTCTTATTGAATTCTTGTGTTGTTTTAATTGCTAATTTTGGTGTGGACCACTTATATGGTCCACACTCGTGCTACTAACTCATCTTTTTTGTCTTTAGATTCGTAGATTGAGAGGACTCTCTCTAGATTGAGGCGAGAAGCTCGTGATCAGTTTCGCGAGTTACCTTTCGATCAAGGAGAAGAAGAGATTATAGAGATGGCTGCTAACGATGATAATCGAACGCTGTAGGAGCTCACTACACCAAACTTAGCCTAACAACCATTGACTATCGTGTTCCCTGAACTTGATGAAGGTGTCAATTTTGAGCTAAAGTCTGGGGTGGTTCATCTCTTACCTAAATTCCATGGGTTGAGTGGTGAGGACCCCCACAAGCACTTATATGAGTTCCATACCGTTGTGGTGGGGATGAAACCAGGCAATGTCACGGAGGAGCAAATCAAGTTAAGGGCATTCCCCTTTTCGCTTAAGGACACTGCTAATGAGTGGTTCTACTACTTGCCACCAGGTAGTGCAACAACATGGATACACTTGAAGCGTCTCTTTCTGGAAAAGTACTTTCCTGCAACCAAGTTGAACAGTCTGAAGAAGGAAATCAGCAGCATTGATCAGCAGGCTACAAAGTCACTCTATGAGTACTTTGAGCGCTTCAAGAAGCTATGCTCTAGTTGCCCTCACCATGGTTTTTCAAAGAAGGATTTAGTGCTCTTTTTATTCAATGGATTTCTTGACCAGGAGCGCAAGACGGTGAACTCTGCCTGTGGAGGCAACATCTTGAACAAAACACCCAACGCTACTTGGGAGGTGTTTTCAGAGCTTGCTGATGGCTCTAGACAATTCAGCAAGGGACTTCATGCTAGAGGAGTACTCGCCGTTGACTCCTCAACTTCCGCATTACATAGCGATGTGGCTGAATTGAAGGATATGATGAAAAGGTTCATGCTACAAGGAACCCCACAACAACTTAAGGCATGTGGCATTTGCGCTGATCTTTATCACTCGACGGACACTTGTCCAATGCTGCAGGAGACCAATGTAGACCTGAATGCCATGGGGAACTTTTTTCCTCAGCGACCCATGTATGGTAACTATGTTAATCCCAATCAATACTATAATAACTATAATGCAGGTTACCAGGGGTATGGCTATGGTAGTAACCAAGCCCCTTTCAATCCACAAGGAGGACCCCATTTCAGACCTCAGCAACAATTTGATCAAAGACAGAGAGGACCTCCACCAACTGATAATCAATCCAATGAGGATCCTCTCAAAGCTCTCACAAAGATCGTCCTGGGTCAGGCTGAGCACCAAAAGAGACAAGATGAGCATCAAAAGAATTTGGAGAAGCAACTTAGCCAATTGGCTCAATCCCTGAGCGAACTGCAGGCGAAAGACTCAGGACAGCTACCATCTCAAACGGTGGTGAATCCCAAGGAAAACGTCAGCGTTGTGACGCTAAGAAGTGGTAAGAAACTGATTACCACTCCCCATAATGATACTAACATAGAGAATTTTGAAACAGGTGCGAACGAGGAAGAAGAAGAGGTTCGAAATCGCCAGCCGCCCCGCGGCACCCCTAAGCCGCCCCGCGGCCAAGGCGATTCTGAAGATGCGGAAAATCGCCGGCCGCCCCGCGGCCCCTCCAGTAACTCCTCTGACGGGTATGTACGACATGATTTCCCTCCTCTTAATTCTTTTAAGCCTGTTCCTCCCTTTCCTGAAGCACTCAGAGACATCCCTTTACTCAATCTGATTAAAAGTATTCCTCGTTATGCCAAATTTCTCAAGGAACTTTGCACAATAAAGAGGAATCAAAAGTTGAAAGGGAAGCAGCAAATTAAGGTAAGCGAACATGTGTCTGCTGTGTTTCAAAAGCGTCTGCCTAAGAAATGTAGCGACCCTGGCATGTTCATAATCCCATGTGTGATAGGTGAAACTAAGTTTGATAAAGCTTTGTGAGACTTGGGTGCATCTATTAATGTTTTACCTTATTCTCTGTATGAATCATTAGGTTTAGGACCTTTGCATGAGACTAGAGTGGTAATCCAACCAGCGGATCGATCAAATGCTTTTCCTAGAGGCATAGTTGAGGATGTTTTAGTTATGGTTGACAATTTGATCTTTCCTGCTGATTTCTTTGTCTTGGACATGAAGCATGGTAACCAAGAGGCTCCTATTCTGCTAGGAAGACCCTTTTTAAAGACTGCTAGAACAAAAATTGATGTTTATTCTGGTTCTTTGACTATGGAATTCGATGGTGAGAAGGTTGAATACAATATATATGATGCAATGAAATTCCCTTCTGATGATCATTCCTTATGTTTTATGGATGTCATTGATACCTGTATGCAGGATACCTTTGACATGAGTTGTGTAGATGACTTGCAGGTAGCTTTAGAAACTCCTATTGAGGAGTTCTCATTGAATTATGCTTTATCCACTAACCTGCAGGATACCATAAGAGACTTGTCTTCCCTCCCTTCCAAATTGCAAGAAGAAACCTTTATGGCATTAACCATTCCAAATGAAAAGCTCTTACCTTCTATCGTACAGGCACCTGAAGTTGAGCTCAAGCCTCATCCTGAGCATCTGAAACATGCATTTGTGGGGGAGGGTGACACCTTGCCTGTCATCATCTCTAACAAGCTTACCAAAGAACAGGAAGATAGGTTGGTAGGAGTGCTCAAAGAGCATAAGACAGCTCTGGGACGGACAATAGCGGATATCAAGGGAATCAGCCCAGCTACTTGCATGCAAAGGATCTTATTAGAAGAGGGAGCCAAACCTTCAAGGCAACCTCAACGGAGACTCAACCCACCTATGATGGATGTAGTGAAGAAGGAGGTGCTCAAACTCCTTCAGGCAGGTATGATCTATGTTGTGAGCTGAATTCACCATATTTTACAGTAACTTTAATATCGTTTTCTGCATACTTTACATACATTTGGGTTAGCTAGTACAGAATCTATGTAGTTTATGTTTATTTGCCAAATTATGGAATCTACACCAATTTCTGTTTAAATTCGCAGAATTCGAGACATTTTACAGCAACTCTAAGGAAGGTCAGAAAAGCTCGGAAAACCACTACAGAAGTCCAAGGTCAAATAAGCAGCGGAACCAGTCAAATCAAGCTGAGAGCCCAGGCTACTCGATCTCGAGTAGGCCTTACTCGATCTAGACGAGCATGTCCGAGCACAGGCCTTGTCGACTAGGAGCCAGACCAATCCAGCTCCGGAGCCCTACTCGATCTCGACAAGCCCTAGTCAAGATCGACGACGCCGCAGCGCCACACCCAGAGTCGACGAGGAGAGGAGGCAAGCCGAGGACGAGGACGACCAGGCAGCACTCGCTGCCAGCGACTCGACTCGCTGCAGCGGACCGCTCGCTGCCGTGGAAATCTTCGATGCCAGCGGGACGCACCAAGACGAGGGAGCTCGCCAACTCGCTCCAGCGGAAGGGGATTCTCGCACCTGCGGACGGACGGACGGACTCGCTGCAGCGGAAGAAGCGGCTCGCTACAGCGGAAGAAGCCACGTCGAGGACCTGCTAGCCGAGACGACAAGCCAGCCCAGTTGACGACTTTCCTAGTCGACATCGACGAGCCCTAGTCGACATCGACGACGAATCCAGAAGCTGTTGACGTGGCTTGACGAATCCTACTCGGAGTTGGAGTCCTTGGAGCCGAGGATAGCCTAGTCTATCCGAATTATCTACATCTATCACGAAGAAGAGAGTTTTATCCACTTGAAACAATTTAGATATATTTAGATTTAATTTCTTTAACGCTTTTATTTATCGTTAAGCATTTTAGATATAGTTTTAGATATAGATATAGATATTCTATCCTTGAGTAGCAAAGTATAGAAGGCTATAAATAAAGCCCATGGGGCTCAGTTTTAGAAATTCAATTTCAGGTAGAGAAGTAGTTCCACAGAGACGGTTTAGGGAGTTCAGAGGTTTTAGGGTTTTGGCGTTCAACGAGAGTTGGATTGCCAGGATTGTAAAGTCTTTGAATTTAGTTTAATGCAAGTTGTTATTTCCTTTCAATTAATGTCTGAGGTCGCGATGAAGCGCGAGTAGTCCACCCACTTCTAGGGTTGGGGCGAGCCCGACGATAGCCATGTGTGCTTGAGGTAAAAATCCGACCTTTATCATGTTTTGAGGATTTTCCTACTTGTTTATGTGTTTATTACCCTTCTAATGGAGATCCATGCTAACAACTTGGATTATAAACATAAAATTGGTAGAGACAATTAGGGTTTCTTGAAAGAGTTGTCTAATTGTTGGAAAAGGCGAAAGCTTAGTCCTTTGATGCGATTTACATGATAAATTGTTTGGTTCTGCCTTATGCATGCTTGGTTATCGTTGTTGCAAACCCCAATCTTGGAAGCCTTTTATATTAAGTTTAGTTCAAAATCCCAAAGCAATTGTTTTTACTTTCTTTTACTTTCGTTTTATTCTCTGTCTCCTCGATATCGAATAGCACTCGTCGATATCGATTACTGATTCTCGATCTAGCATCGCTGTAGCTTCTGTGTGCAGGTACTCGACGAGACGAAGCCGAAGTCGACGAGGACTGTACTCGACATCGACGACGACCTAGTCGATATCGACTACACTCTGTGCTTGCTGCTGCGCTGTGTTCGACTGTGCCTGACCCCTGTCGACTAACCCTTAGTCGAGGTCGAGTACCACTGTTATCGACGTTCGTGAGATTCCATAGCTGCCTAGGATCCGCTGACACGCTTCCTCGTGGATCGATCCTGACTTCCCACTGCTGCATCAGGAGGAGGTCTTGTAATTATTTGCAAGGGACGGAATCTGGTTTGCTGTGATTTATTTCTATTTTATTATTGTAAGTCCCGATTTCCTCCTAACAACAAATTGGCGCCGTTGCTGGGGAAGCTATCATTCGCGCCTTAGGTAGTTAAATCTCACATCTGCTTTGAGTTATTATACAGGTGTATGCGCCATTCTGGTCTACCACCTGAGTTTGACGCCTTAGACGAACCAGAGCATTACCTACACATCCACTCTAAACTCAAAAGGATCATGGCGGCCGCTGAAACTTAAGAGCAACTGATCGAAAGGCTTACAAGGGAACTAGCCGCTAAAGATGCTGCTATCGCACTGAGAAAGCAGCAAGGGAGCAAGTAGAAGCTGAGCTTGCCCAATATCCAAATACTGCAGAGGATTATATGCATTCAGCTCTCGTCGTGCCTGAATCGGCGATTCTAATCCCTGATAACTCTTTTGAAATTCGCACTCAATTCTTGATAGAGCTTAAAAATAATGCTTTTTATGGCAAATTTAATGAGTGCCCTCTTGAACATATTACTAACTTTCATGATATGTGTCGTACTCTTGCAGAAGGTACAACTCTGGAATATGTCAAAATGAAATCTTTTCACTGGTCGCTCGTTGGACCTGCACTGAAATGGGTTGAAGGGCTGAAGCCGAGATCTCTCACCACCTGGGCCCAAGTAGAACAAGAGTTCCTGAACAAATACTTCCCACCCACCAAAACAGCACTTCTCCGTCAGAAAATCACCGCCTTCAAACAGAAGCAAGGGGAACCGCTAGCAAAGGCATGGGAACGCTACAAAGAACTACTGCGATCTTGCCCCTACTCATGGACAGCCACCCTACGTCATCCAGGAGATCTTCTTCAACTCTCTGGATCAAATCACAAAGGATAGGATCAACCATTATACTCGCTATGAGTATTTGACGATGCCCCCAAGCGACGCATGGGGTGTGCTAGAAAATCTCACTAACTACGACAACAAATATGGGGCTCCTACAAACTATGAGGAGAATTCCTACGCCAGGCCAGCACCATCAATGCCACTCTATGAGCCAGCAAAGGAGATTGACCCAGATGTCAAGGAGCAATTCTACAGAGACCAGAATCGCAAGCTCCTCAAGCAAGTCAAATATCTATCTGTCAACCAGCCTTGCATTGAATGCGGATCACAGAGGCACACCACTACTGAGTGCCCATACACCGAGCAAGTCAGGATGGCAGAAACATATGAACAGGCAGCCTACGCTGGGGGGCTAAATCGCTACATGGGAGACCAACGATCCTACCAACCACAGTGGAACCAAGGTCCCCCCAGGAATCCCCCACCCTACAGAGCTCTAGGACATCCAGAAAGGGATCAAAAGAAGGATGATCTGCAGCTGATCCTTGAAGAGATGCGTCGTAATCAGGGCACCATCAACAACCAATTCCAGAATATCACTACAAAGTTTGGGGAATTGGACATCTGGAAAAGGGGAATAGAGACGCAGATGGGTCAAATCGCTGCACAGATCCCACGATCGTCCGGACAACTCCCTGGGCAAACTGAACCAAATCCTAAGGGGAAAACCGGACACGTCGCAGCTATCAAACTCAAGAGTGGACATCAATTACACGAGCCAGAGGTCGAAAAACAGCAAAGCAAGGCAGAGCAGAAACTCGACGTAGAGCACAACCAACTCGATCTCGAGGAAGGTGTACTCGACATCGACGAGACTCTGCTCGACAAAGACCAGAAGCTGAGCTCGGACTCCGCTGCGCAGACCAGCAACTCTAGGTCGACCACCCTACTCGATGTCGACGAGCCCGTTGTCGAGATCGACAAGCAGCGTTAAGCCGACCTCGACGACTCTGCAGCACCTCCGCTGGCTGATCAGGCTCCGAAACTGAAAAAGCCACTTCCTTTCCCTTCAAAGGCACAGAAAGATCCCACTGCAGGTAGGTTTACCAGATTTATTAATATGCTGCAAGAACTGAATGTTTCTATTCCTTTTACAGAAGCCCTGCAAGAGATGCCTGGATATGTCAAATTTCTCAAGGAAATCCTAAGCAAGAAGCGATCCATCTCAGAGATCGCAGGCGAATGCAAAGTACTCCACTTCCCTAAAAAGAGACCGGACCCTGGTAAGTTTTCTGTTGCTGTGGGTTTTGGACAATATAAATATGATTCTCTATGCGATTTAGGAGCAAGTGTGAGCATCATGCCGTTATCAATCTGGCGAAAAGTAAAGATAGGATGCATAGAACCTGTGGATGCCAAACAGTACATGGCAAACAATACAGTAGTCATCCCTACAGGTATAGTTGAGAACGTCCCTGTCCAGGTTGGTAAATTCTTTGTTCTAGCTGATTTCCTTATCATTGACTGTGCTGAAGATCCTACTAGCCCTATTATTCTTGGTAGACCATTCTTAGCTACTGCAGATGCCAAAATAAGTGTCAAGAATAGATCGCTCACCTTCACCATAGGCGATGAGGTTTTGGATTTCTCTTTTGGCCCTGCAAAAGAGGAAATTGCATGGCTGGAGGTGAAAAGCATCAGTAACCACGGGACCAAGCAAACAACGGAGGAAGGTGCTGACGCTGTACCCGAGGTCGACAAGCACTACTCGACATCGACAAGAGACCTACTCGATCTCGACAAGACTTTGTCTACCTCGACAACCACTGCAGAGCCAGAAACTTGCCAGGAGCCTAAGTATGGGGTCCCTGTACTCGAGGTCGACAAGCCTTCATCGATGTCGACTAGCCCCAAGCCCAAAAATTCCTGTTTTGGGTCCGAAAAGGCAAGTTCAGGTATGAATCCTACTCCCCCTCAGTCCATAAAGAAAATTATAAATGATTTAAGGGGAGACAAGACGACGTGGCAAGAGAATCTGCGAAAACTGAGAGCTGGAAGGAAAAGGGAGAAAGAAAAAGGAGATGATGCAAGCAACAACCAGTCTGCTGAGCTTGCATACTACCAGCAGGACCTAGATGATCCAGGAGAAGGGCCAAGCATGAGCGGGCCCCACAATAATGGTCCTTGAGCGCAAAAGGAGAAGTCGGCCTAGCGACTCTAAAATCTAGAGCATGTATATAAAACTTTATGATTTTGGGACTTTTGAACTTTTTGTTTTGTTTTTGGTTTTTGTTTTAGGGTTTTATGTCTTTTAGAATGTTTTATGTGGATAGTCTTGTTTTTGTGTGCTATCTAACACTTTTAGGTCGACGAAGCATAAAAGGATCGCGAAAAGTGGAATAAGAAGTCCCTGAAAACAGTCAGAATTGACGAAGGCCAAGTCGACGATGACAAGGAGGAGAAGCCCAGAAGTTACTCGACCTCGAGTAGACGTACTCGACATGGACCAGCCAGACACTCCTCGACTTCAGATTCCACCAGAAGCTGAGAGCCTACTCGATATCGGGTACTGTACTCGATATCGACAAAGAACATCTACTCGACATGCACTAATCAGCCTTCCTCGATGTTTTATCCTGTGAGTTCCTTCCTTTACTCTTGTTTTTATTTGACTTTTATACAGTGGGGACACTGTAAATTTTAAGTATGGGGTAGGGGAAGGGCTTACTTTGTGAATATTTACTTTATTTAACATTATATGTGCATTATTTCTTTTGCTACTTGGCTATTTTGGAATGCATTATTAATTTATGAGCTTATATGCATGTTTTCCATAAGTTTGAAAAATGACCCCCATTGAAAATTTTGAATAATGTCATGGAAGCTTTAATTGGACTCGACGATGCAAAATCGGATTCATTAGAGATATATCATGAAATTGCCTAGTAAAGGGAAGTCATAATGAAGTGCCATATTTTTATGAAAACCATAGAAGGAGGTAAAATTTGAAGTTGCTTTTGACATGTTGCATGATAAGATGATGGAGGACTTTATATTTCCATATAATGCTCATTGTTTATATTCCTAGCCTTACCTATGCTTATGCATCACAAAAGCCATAATATGCCTTATTTTAATTATTGCTCCACATGATCTAAGTACTTGCCATTCTTTACCTTATCCGGGGATTATGTTGAGAATGATGTTACATTATGGAGATGTCATATGGTGTTTGTGTTGTGATTATTATCATTATTGGAGTTTGGAAGGAAATTGTTTGAAATATATGGAAAATTTAATGAGTGAAAGAAAATCCAATCACCTCAGGAGATAAAGGTAGATTGACCCTGCTCTCTGAGATAATAGTTTGGAGAGATGTGACACATTGTGAGGAGTCCAAAGCACTAAGTATCCGGGGCCATTCATGACACCCATGTTTGCGACTCGCGAGAAGGCAGTGCTGAGGACAGAGAGGTAAAAGCATTATTGTTGATAAAAGCATTATGAAAGGTGACGAATGTTATGGAAAAAGAATGTGGAAATTCAATTTGGAAATACTCCATTTCCCCGGATCATTAGCACCACATTGCCAAAAATTGCCCACCTTTTAGCCTTTTACCAAATCTACTCCTTATTTGAGCTTAAATTGAAGTCTTCTTGATTATCAATGCTTTGTCACTTATGAATGTTTTTTGCATAACCCTCCTTTTGTGAGTAGATGTTGCTCTTTAAATTGCACATGCATGGATTTGTGACACTAGTACCTTTTCGAGGATGGTAATTGACTGTTGGGTTATATAAGAATGAATCTTATATGTTGAGAGTTTTGATTTCTTCCCCTGAATGACAGATAAAAGTATTGCTTGAGGACAAGCAAGCTTAAGTATGGGGTGTTTGTTGTGAGATGAATTTACCATATTTTACAGTAACTTTAATATCGTTTTCTACATACTTTACATACATTTGGGTTAGCTAGTACAGAATCTATGTAGTTTATGTTTATTTGCCAAATTATGGAATCTACACCAGTTTCTGTTTAAATTCGCAGAATTCGAGACATTTTACAGCAACTCTAAGGAAGGTCAGAAAAGCTCGGAAAACCACTACATAAGTCCAAGGTCAAATAAGCCGCGGAACCAATCAAATCAAGCTGAGAGCCCAGGCTACTCGATCTCGAGTAGGCCTTACTCGATCTAGACGAGCATGTCCGAGCACAGGCCTTGTCGACTAGGAGCCAGACCAATCCAGCTCCGGAGCCCTACTCGATCTTGACAAGCCCTAGTCGAGATCGACGACGCCTCAGCGCCACACCCGGAGTCGACGAGGAGAGGAGGCAAGCCGAGGACGAGGACGACCAGGCAGCACTCGCTGCCAGCGACTCGACTCGCTGCAGCGGACCGCTCGCTGCCGCGGAAATCTTCGCTGCCAGCGGGACGTTCCAAGACGAGGGAGCTCGCCAACTCGCTCCAGCGGAAGGGGATTCTCGCACCTGCGGACGGACTCGCTGCAGCGGAAGAAGCGGCTCGCTGCAGCGGAAGAAGCCACGTCGAGGACCTGCTAGCCGAGACGACAAGCCAGCCCATTCGACGACTTTCCTAGTCGACATCGACGAGCCCTAGTCGACATCGACGACGAATCCAGAAGCTTTTGACGTGGCTTGACGAATCCTACTCGGAGTTGGAGTCCTTGGAGCCAAGGATAGCCTAGTCTATCCGAATTATCTACATCTATCACGAAGAAGAGAGTTTTATCCACTTGAAACAATTTAGATATATTTAGATTTAATTTCTTTATCGCTTTTATTTATCGTTAAGCATTTTAGATATAGTTTTAGATATAGATATAGATATTCTATCCTTGAGTAGCAAGGTATAGAAGGCTATAAATAAAGCCCATGGGGCTCAGTTTTAGAAATTCAATTTCAGGTAGAGAAGTAGTTCCACAGAGACGGTTTAGGGAGTTCAGAGGTTTTAGGGTTTTGGCGTTCAACGAGAGTTGGATTGCCAGGATTGTAAAGTCTTTGAATTTAGTTTAATGTAAGTTGTTATTTCCTTTCAATCAATGTCTGAGGTCGCGATGAAGCGCGAGTAGTCCACCCACTTCTAGGGTTGGGGCGAGCCCGACGATAGCCATGCGTGCTTGAGGTAAAAATCCGACCTTTATCATGTTTTGAGGATTTTCCTACTTGTTTATGTGTTTATTACCCGTCTAATGGAGATCCATGCTAACAACTTGGATTATAAACATAAAATTGGTAGAGACAATTAGGGTTTCTTGAAAGAGTTGTCTAATTGTTGGAAAAGGCGAAAGCTTAGTCCTTTGATGCGATTTACATGATAATTTGTTTGGTTCTGCCTTATGCATGCTTGGTTATCGTTGTTGCAAACCCCAATCTTGGAAGCCTTTTATATTAAGTTTAGTTCAAAATCCCAAAGCAATTGTTTTTACTTTCTTTTACTTTCGTTTTATTCTCTGTCTCCTCGATATCGAATAGCACTCGTCGATATCGATTATTGATTCTCGATCTAGCATCGCTGTAGCTTCTGTGTGCAGGTACTCGACGAGACGAAGCCGAAGTCGACGAGGACTGTACTCGACATCGACGACGACCTAGTCGATATCGACTACACTCTGTGCTTGCTGTTGCGCTGTGTTCGACTGTGCCTGACCCCTGTCGACTAACCCTTAGTCGAGGTCGAGTACCACTGTTGTCGACGTTCGTAAGATTCCATAGCTGCCTAGGATCCGCTGACACGCTTCCTCGTGGATCGATCCTGACTTCCCACTGCTGCATCAGAAGGAGGTCTTGTAATTATTTGCAAGGGACGGAATCTGGTTTGTTGTGATTTATTTCTATTTTATTATTGCAAGTCCCGATTTCCTCCTAACAACAATCTATCCCATCTCTGATAGTCAATGGGTTAGTCCAACACAGGTAGTACCAAAGAAGGGAGGCATTACAGTGGTTGAGAATCAAGAAGGTGAGTTTGTCCCTACCAGAGTCCAATCAGGCTTGAGAGTTTGCATCGATTATCGTAAGCTGAATGCGGTAACTCGAAAACATCACTTTCCCTTACCTTTCATTAATCAAATGCTTGAAAGACTTGCTAGTCGTTCATATTACTGCTTTCTAGATGGATATTCAGGGTACTTTCAGATAGCCATCGCACTAGAGGATCAAGAGAAGACAACATTCACTTGTCCGTTTGGCACTTTTGCATATCGCAGAATGCCTTTTGGCTTGTGCAACGCTCCTGGGACATTCCAACGGTGTATGGTAAGTATCTTCTCTAAATATATAGAGCAATTTATTGAGGTCTTTATGGATGATTTTACAGTCCATGGTGATAGTTTTGATGCTTGCCTCAACCATTTGGCGCTTGTGCTTAGAAGATGTGTTGACACTAATTTACTGCTCAATTCAGAAAAGTGTCACTTTATGGTTGAGGAAGGCATTGTTTTGGGTCACATTGTGTCCCATAAAGGGATTGAGGTTGATAAGGCAAAGATTGACATCATTCAATCATTGCCTTATCCTACTAATGTGCGTGAAGTTTGTTCCTTTTTAGGCCATGCAGGATTCTACCGCAGGTTCATTAAGGACTTCTCAAAGATCACCTTACCCTTGTGCGAGCTGCTGAAGAAGGAGGTTACATTTGCCTTTGATGAGAAGTGCAGGACGGCGTTTGATGAGTTAAAGACTTGTCTTACCAGTGAACCAATCATACAAGCACCAAATTGGTCTCAACCGTTCGAATTGATGTGTGACGCTAGTGACTATGCTGTGGGAGCCGTGCTTGGACAAAAAGAAGGGAGAAGCTCTCATGTCATATACTATGCATCTATGACCCTGAATGGAGCTCAAAGGAATTACTCAACCACATAAAAAGAACTTCTTGCTATAGTTTTTGCACTTGAGAAATTTAGATCTTATTTGCTTGGTACAAAAGTTATTGTTTATACTGATCATGCAGCACTTCGTTACCTTTTGACGAAGAAAGAGGCTAAACCAAGACTGATTAGATGGATCTTTCATTATTAGCCTGACCCCATCCGGGAATTTAGGAATAGTTGGTGAATATCTATATCGTGAATGATGGTTTGTAGTGGTGGATTGTATGTTTGGAGGTACATTTATGAGATGTTTGTTTCTTGCTAGGACATTCATTACTTGGGACCTAAGGAGGATAAAATTCACTTAGGGGTAAAAGTCAAGGAAAATCATTTGATATAGCATGAATGAAAAAGAAAAGAAAAAGAAAAAAAAAAAAGAAAAAAGGAAAAAAAAAAGAAAAGAAAAAAAAGAAGAATAAAAGAATGAGTTGAGTATGGTTTTGTAAAGTTTTCTGTTTGAGATTGGTGTTGTTTGGCATTATAGAGATTTGGTATGAGAAGTTTATGAGTGGTTTTATGATTTGGTAGCTTCCTTAGTTCCCGGATTATGAGCGCCACATGACCAAAATTATTCCATACCTTATATGTTCTACCTTGGCCCCATTACAACCCAATTGAAAGACCTCATGATTTTTGTTGTGTGTAGAGTGACCAGCGGTGGAGAGTTAGAACACTGGTGCAAGGCTCTTGTAGCTAAGTTTTTGAAGATTGAGTTTTGAGCGTAAACATTTAAACCTAAACACTTGAGCGAGAGTGAAACACATATCCTTTGTGAGGTCTAGAATGAATATGGTTGCCTGATTTCATTGATTATTCCAATTATGTGCTATGTTGTTATTAATCTTTTGTGTTTGCTAGTTTTCATGCACTTAAAGAATATTGAGGTGTGGATACATGAATTGCTATTCTGTGGGGTTGCAGAGTTAAGTTTTCTATTGCTTGAGGACAAGCAAAGGTTCAAGTGTGGGGGAATTTGATAGAGCATATTTAGTATTGCATAATAGATTGCATTTAACATAGTTTAGTTGTGAATATTGCATTTATTTAGTTGAATTTGCATTATCACTTGTTGAGTTAGAAGAGGCGGAATCTACATGATTTTATGGTTTATTTCAGGTAAAGTAGATTGGAGGTGAAATGGATTTGAAAAGAGCAAAAATAAGCTAAGGAAGATACATAGAAGTTGCTGAAGGAAACAAAGAAGAAGCAGCTCGGAAGAATCGCAGGCCGCCCTGCAGCATCGCTGGCCGCCCCACGGCTCGAACGAGAAACGAAGGATATCACTGATCGTCGGCCGCCCCGCGGCCTAGCCTGGCCGCCCCGCGGCCCGTGCAGAAGCTGAATATTAATTTCGGACTTTACTTAGGGTTTTTGTCTAAGTTATTTCGGCCGACTTTCTCTAGACTATTTAAGGCTTTTCTAGTTATTCTTTCATTAACCTTATACACTTTATTCCATTGCTGAGAGCGCTGTTGAGCATGAGCAACTAAACTCTCGAGGTTTCGCCTACAGTTTGGATCTTTAATTGTTGAATTGTGAGTTTCTTAATCTAGTTCTTATTCCTATTGCAATGTTTTGACTTCTTTGTGTTTAATTGCTTGAATGTGTTTTATTCTCTCTGGCCTGATCAACTAGTTAGAGTAGATTCATTCAATTGCTAGGGTTTTGCAGATTCCTCGTAGCGAACCTTAACTCAAGTGGCAATCATATCCCTTTAGGACGCGTAGGACTAATTGGATGTGTAGGAAGTTGAATACATGTTGAATATCGACTCGTAGCTTGATATTATGTGTACCTTGGTTAATTCATAATCTTAATGCTATCTCTAGGTTGAATCTTAACCGTGTTAGGGTTATTTAGAGATAAGGGTTGCTAGGACTCGTAGGACTAGTAATTTACCTAAGATATGGACAAGGACATTGATAGGAAAAGACAAGAACTAGAGGCTGAAACAAGGATCGAATTCATCAATCGAAGTGATAAATTGTAGGTGACCCTATTTCTCTCCACTGAATTCTAAAACCAATTTACTTTGTTTGCTTGCTTCCGCTTTGTTAAAAGGCGGACCTTTTTCACACCCAAAAACCCCCCATATTCTTACTAGCAATTAGAATTAGACTTGAATTTAATAGATTTCCCTGTGGATCGATCTCTTGCTTACACACTATACTAGTTGTGAGTTTGAGTATTCTTTGGCAAGAACAACGACATGTTTTCCTCTTGTCACCCTCTCTTCCAGTAATCAAGTTTTTTTTTGCCTTTTTAATTATTGATTGACTTTAATTTTTTTTTTATTATTCTCTTTATCTCTTTAAACCTTTCACATTTTTTTCTTTTATTCTTAATATATTTAATAACAATTGAGCTTAATTCAAAATATTGAATTCAATCTAATATAACTATTGGGCTTAACTCACATTTATGTACTAACTATTTATATATCTATATATAACCTTAATTCAGAAGACTTTGCTTACGTTTCAATTTTAGAGGAGTTTTAGGAATATTGACCAATTATGTTTTTTTCCTATATTTTTTTATTTCTCCTTTTCTCTTTTTTCCATTAATTTTTTAATCCTCCGTTCTCCTTCTATATACTACTTTAATTTAGAAAACATTGTTTAGGTGTCGTATTGACGTATTCTCCTTCACTTTAGCCACTAATCCCGTTTTATCTTATTCTTTTTCCCCCATCTCCTCAACCAATCAAGTTTTTTTTTTGCCTTTTTTTAATTATTTATTGACTTTAATATTATTATTATTCTCTTTATCTCTTTAAACCTTTTACATTTTTTCTTTTATTCTTAATAAATTAATATATTTACTAACAATCTATATATAACCTTAATTCAAAAGACTTTGCTTACGTGTCAATCATAGAGGAGTTTTAGAAATATTGACCAATTATGTTTTTTTCCTTGATTTTTTTATTTCTCCTCTTCTCTTTTTTCCATTAAATTTTTTAATCCTCCATTCTCCTTTTATATACTACTTTAATTTAGAAAACTTTGTTTAGGTGTCGTATTGACGTATTCTCCTTCACTTTAGCCACTAATCCCGTTTTATCATATTCTTTTTCCCCCCTCTCTTCCACCAATCAAGTTTTTTTTTGTCTTTTTTAATTAGTTATTGACTTTAATTTTTTTTATTATTATTCTTTTTATCTCTTTAAACCTTTCACATTTTTTCTTTTATTCTTAATAAATTAATATATTTACTAACAATTGAGCTTAAGTCAAAATATTGAATTCAATCTAATATACCTATTGGGTTTAACTCACATTTATGTACTAACTATTGAGCTTAATTCAAAACATTTAATATAATTATTGGTTGTGACACATCACATTTAAATGCATGATTGAAATTTCAAATTTTCTAAAAAAGTTACAATGATATTGATATTATTATTACTGGGTGATTTAAAATATTTACATTTATGTATTATACTTTAGACGAGATTTAAAAAAAATATTTCAGAATTATAAGATACATTTATGGTAAAGTTTTTTTTATCTTAAATTTTATTAGTATTTTATAATATATTTATATATATTATTAATATTTTAGTTTTAAAAAACCGCGCCATGGCGCGGGAATCGTACTAGTATTACTAATTCTGCTAGCATTTTGCTGACGTGGCACGCCTACAATTAAAGTTGAATTTTTTTTATTCAAATGGTCTTTTTTTATTGGTCAATATTATTTTCGAATATCCTTGAATTTGTTAATAAAGAGCGGTCATATCCGGGGTTCGAACTGGGACCTTTGGGTACTACCCAAATATCCACTTGCTATTATAAATTAGCTATTTATTACAATCTCTATATGATAAGGTAATATTATACCATGTGTTCATCATGGTTTCGGACATATTAATACTTTCCCTATTTATTCCATCAATATCTTTGTACCTCTTTACTTTTTCTATAATTTTTACCGCACAATGATAGCATCTATTTAGCAATGATTATAGGGCATGTTTGCATCCGATTTAGGGGCTTTGAGTTAAGTATTATATATATTTTTGTCCCTTTTTGGTTTAGTTTGGTGGAATCGGTGTCTACCGCTCGTTTGTTGTGATTTCAGGTGCTTTTGAGCGGTTTCGGTGCCAATAAGAGAGCTAAGGGAGAATGATGAGCTTTGAGGTTTCTTGGTACACTTAGAAGGCGTCAAAGATGAACTAGGAGGAACGGAATCAAGGATGTAGAGCACGGAAATCGAGGCGCGCTTGGCAAGAGACGAGGAAGCAAGGAAAGGAAGACACTCGGTCGAGTTCCCTTTACACTCGGGCAGTTATGGTCTCGAGTGGCCTCCAGTACTTTACAGAACCAAACACTCGGTCAAGTGCCATGGACACTCGATCTGTGTTATGCCCGAGTGTCTCCCCCTGATCCGTTTTTCTTCCCTTTTTAATTTATTTTTATTGAGGGGGTATTTAAGGGACGTTTTTTAGAGACAAAGGGGGCGGAAAAAAATCTGACATTGTTGAGTGCTTTGAATAACCTTGTGAGAACCCGAAGGGGAGATTCGAATCATTTCAATTCAGAATTGGTACTTTCCCTCTTGTCTTTTATTTGTCTTTGATTTCTATGCTTAGTCTAATCGAATTGAATATGAGAATCTCCATGCTAGGCTAGTTCTCCTTGTTCTAGGGTTAGGGATAACCCCGACGATGCGGAAATAGACTTGCTCTTCATATCGCCCGAATGATCTCTCATTTGAATTGTGATTTAATCCTATTGTACTTAATCTAATCGATGTGAATGGGTTAGACCTGATTTAGGGTTTGAGATCGAAAGAAGATAACCCTAAGTTGGAATCTAGATGGTGAATTGAGACCGAAAGGTGATCTGATCCATCAGAACTTTAGGATTAAGCCTAAAGTTTAATTGTACGAAAGTGAATTAAGCTTTTTGAGGATTAATAGGTTGTCGTAGAAATCTTAGGTTATAGTGATATTGATTGAGACCGAAAGGAGATATTGATATGATTATCACCTAGATTCTAAGAGCTTAAGGGGTCTGAATTGGTTGCATGAGACCGAAAGGAGATTGTTATCCAATTCAGACACATTTGCATTGAGACCGAAAGGAGATTTGCAATTACATTAGATAACATACCTTCACATAGAATTGGAAATGATTCGGGTGAGACTACATTTTATTCTATTGAGGATGCATCGTTCGCAGAATCCCTAGCCCTGGAATGTCTCTCACATATATATTTCTCATCATTCTATTGTTATTTGTCACTTTCAATTACAATTTCTCTTAAATTGTCTGCTACTTTTGGGCTTGGTCAAACTGGTTTAAAGCTAATAATTGACACTCCACCAGTCCTTGTGATACGATACTTGAATACTACAATTGACACCGTATTCTTGTGGGGTTGGTTTTAGCAACATCACACAATCTTGTAACCTCTTTAATCTCTCATTTTTAGCAAAATCTTGCATTAATCAACAAATTCATTTGTTGCATTAATATCTTCATTTTTCATGTATCTGTACCGCACTAATCTATTTTTTTTGTTCGGACTTGGCTATCCTTATATATTGCATCTATATCTTTTGATTATATTTAATTTTTCATGGGTCTTACAGCACTAGCTATTAGAGCTGGCAACATCTGACCCAACCCGAACCCAGACCCGACCGAAACCCAAAAATATAGTGCCACACAAAACCCGAACCCGAATCCGAACCCGAGCACGATCCATTTTGACCCGATACCCGAATGGACACGGACATAGACAAATCCGACCCGACCCATACCTGATCCGTACTTGACCCGACCCAAACAAAACCCAACTCTTCCTTATTTTTAAACACTCAAATAATGTGAATTACATCTAATGAGACCTAATTTACTAAATAAATTAAGTTCAATAGTCAATAATTAAGATTAACAAAAATAATCATCATTTTATAATAAAACTTAATGTGACCCAACTTGACCCAACCCGAACCCGACCCAACTCGAAATCCATTTGACCCCAACTTACTCGACTCGAAAACTGACCTGACCCGAACCCAACGGAACATACAGTTTACCCGACTTATGACCCAACCCGACATATGACCGAACCCGAATGGTTAGACCCGAACCCGACCCGAACAACCGAATTGCCACCTCTACTAGCTATCATTCCTTTCCATGTGTTGCAATAATATCTTTTGCATTAATTAATATCATTCATATGCATATTCAATTCCATTAATACAAGGCGTCTATTATATTACATTCATCCCTTTTTCTTTATTCGGTGAATTCCGATCCACTCATATTTAGATTAATCTACATAGGAGTTACTTATCACAACATAATTACTCATCAAAAGCATGGAGCCACACAAAATGCACTAATAGTCTATATAAAGTACTTGATTCACATTTAGCCCTGTCAAATTCAGCATCAGGTAAGCTAAAAGCAACACCTCCAAAAAAAATCTAATAAAACACCCTATCTTTCCAGAAAGTAAGCATATGACAAAGTTGTTCCATTGGTCATACATTCTATAAGAATGGTCAGAAGTCTAAGTAGAAAAGCAATTGTAATAAAAGCACATTACTGAAAATTGAAGCCCGCCTTATAACAACTCAAATATGGACAAGAGGCCTCCCAAATACTAACCTACCTATGCCCAATCCCTTTTCAAACAATGAATGATCAACAACACATTCAATTGCAACAAGCAAAAAGCAACAACCAGAAACCAGGAACGAGCAACCAACCATTCAAACTATTTTAAGGAAAAAAAATGGAATTGAAAACTAGCCTACAAACATAAATTATTATTAATTACCTGCAAGAAATCATCTTACAAGAGCCTTTGGCATCCAAGGATTGTGCACTGGTCTTGGTCGGACCTACAATTGTGATACAAAGAAAGTAAAGAGTTAAAAATCATATCAAAAAAAATATATCATAGGGAAGTGAGGTTTGTAAAACATATGTAATTAATGTCAAAGTAGATTATATAGGATGAAGTGGAATCATAGATAACATATATAGCTGAGGCAATATTCATAATTTATACAAAGTAATAATGACAATATGTTTAAGCATGGAACATTTACTACATGAAAGAATCACTTGTGCTGCAGGCAATTAAGAGATTATTGCTTAATGTTTCATCAAATCCAGAATCCCTATAACATCAAAAGAAAGAGAAAACATATTTACTTTTAAAACATAAGTAAAACCTGATATCAATATTAGATATATACACAATTCACAATGAGGCCGCCTTAGGTACCACAAACAGTTAAAAAAAACAATTAGATGTATAGTCATTCAATAGGTGTAACGGCCTAGAATTATGATTTTCGGGTTACGTTTCAAAGGATGAAACCACTTGTTCGGATCTTGCAATCCAGGTACGAGTCGAGGTTTCAAACTCATTTTAAAATTAGTAGAAAGAGGGATTTCAAACCCTAAAACCTAGAAGGGCCGTTGGGTATCCTTAACCTGTTTTAAGACTATGTCGCGAAATTCAATTCAAACGAAAGTAAAGCGGAAGCAAAGTTAAGATATAAGTGCCACGGCAGAGCCGGGTCAAAACCAAAACATAGTGGGTGATTACCATTTGCCAAGTTAGAATATTATCCAGATTCTTGGGTTCGTCAGTAGATTCCCCGTTACAGAAGAAGAGAGCAAACAAGAGCGGTACCTAACACTATCCACGAAGTCAGGTCCGGTAATCGCCTGCGGGTCCTCTGACCGCGCTGAGGCCATATATCATGCCTATACCTAAATAAAGGATGACTAATGCAGTACAAGATTTAAATCACATAAGCATGCTTGACAGTTATAATATATGCATCAAATTGTAAAGGGTCACACTACTACATATATGGTTATTAAGGGCATTTAAAACACGACGTTTTCTATTAAATGCCATTAAAGATCTATTTTATGGCGTTTATATACAAAAAAGCCATAAATTTAGATAATGCAATTTATTTATGGCGTTTTACAAACGCCGTAAATTTTATGGCGTTTTGGCGTTTGTAAAACGTTGTAGTATTAAATGCAAATAGTATAAAGCATATTTTATGGTGTTTCTAAAATGACATAAAATATAGGGCGTTTGTTAAGCGCCGTAGATTTTTATAAATTTATAAATGTTAGGTTGTTTTGGTAATTTTGCCTAACTATAACCCTAAATCTACCCGATCCCTCTCGCATTTGCTATTTCATCTCTTTCACTTGGAGAGCGTCTCTCTCTAGTTTGTGCCTCAAGTTACAGTGAAACCCTCTCCTTTCCATGGAGGTCCAAAGCCAGAAGCTCTCAACGACTCACTCTCTCCTCCACTCCTCATCCTCTTCTCTTTTCTTTTTCCTCTCTCTAGGTTCACTTTTCCTCTCTCGTCATCGCTCATTTGTCGCCTCACTGAACCAAAGCCCTCCCCACGCCATTGCTGCGATGCCTCTAGGATCTAGGGCTTCATCTTCATTTCACTGGACGAGATCTCGACAATCTTCGTCTCCCCTACTGGCACCGGTAAGCACTAAACCTATCATCACTTTTAATTTAGGTTTTTTTTTTGCGATAAACCCTAATCCCTAAGTAACCATTTGAATTCGTTTGAAATTTTGGTTCATAGGTTGTTTCTTTTCTGAAATTGGGTGTTTTATACTTGATGTCTCTTCATTTGACAATGTAAACAACTCCCATCTATACCCAATTGAGTTTGGGTGTTTTATACTTGATGTATCTGGTGTTTCCTCTTGAGGAAAAGGTAATTGAGATATCTTATCACTTCCTTGCTTCTCAAATCCGGGTTTGCATGCTTCTTCTTGGATTTTGATTAGGTTCTAAATGATTCTCTTCCTCGCCATTGATCCCGCAAGAGTAAAATTCTTTAATTTGCATTTGACAACAACTTATCCTTAAAATTTTCTGTATATTTAGTTATATATTATTCCCTCCTAACTTTTACTCTATTTATTTATGAATATGGTTATTTTGCTTGTATATGCAAAACTGAATATTTATAAGTTATGAATAATTGGGGTAGGTTTCACTTTCAAAGTATGGAAGGATTGACTTATGTAAAAATTGTATAGGATGGTAAGATACTTTGCCCTATAACTTCTGAGTTGCAACATTGTGCTCACTTGATATAGGAGTTGCATTGAACTTAATGGTTTTATCTCAACTCATTCTAGTAAGGCTTTGAACATTTGGTGTAATTTGTAGACATGTTTGAATTTCCATACCCATATTAATACCAATACCAATATTATGTTTACTATGAAAGTTGATAGAAAGAGTAAGTAACATTTGGTAGAATTTATATGCTTAGTGATGGATGCACTGTAATTTATACTTTCTTGGCCATCAACTTTCTAAGTTTTGTGTGCAATATACTTGCTTTTATCCTATGAAAATATTATAGCATGTTCTTTGATTGGAAAATGTATCAATGAACCCGCCAACATGTTTTTCGTTTGAAACTAGAATGATGTTTTTGTGCACTTTTCCCCTTTTCTTTACGGGTAGTTTTAGATTGAGCTTATGATTGGTAATGATGATTCTACTTCAAGTGATGATAGCTAGGTAATCTATAGAACTCCATTTCGTGGCTAAAATGATATCAAATTGCTTATTTATTATGAAGATATATTTTGATAGCTAACTTTATATATTGATGTTTTAGTTTTCCTTAATTTGGTTTTCTTGAAAATTAATAGTTCAATTTTAAGTTCTTTCTTTGATGTCTTTTGATTTGATGAAAGAGTTTATTCAAGATAAGGCTAAGGTCATCCATTATACATACCTATTATACATATGTGAAGCGGTTTCTTTCAGATCAAAAACTGAACCACGGCCCGAGTTTCTAGACATTTTATGGTGAGTTTTTCCTATTTGGAATTGATTTGGTACAAGAGGCTGATATTTGACAAGAGAACTCTTTTGATTTTGTCTACCCCTCCAATCTGGTTTGTCATAATAATGGTCTAACAACAAGGTACACGATTGTTTCGATCTCATAGAACTTGTATGATTCTATCTTATTTGTGTTATTTTTAATCTCTAGTATTGTAATGAAAAGATTTTTTTTGCCTTTGCAACATTCTATTTCTATTACATGGTTGGATTAATTGAGATATTTCGTATGTATTGAAGTAAGCTATAATTGAAATTCAATAAGCTATTTGGATTAATTGATCAGATAAAATTATATTCTAGTGTGATGGATGAGCATCTTTGGCTATGGTACCTTAACCCAAAAACATAGTTTTTTCATTCTTCTCTTCATGCATTCCTTGTTTACTTGGGTGACTATAGAAATTTAAATGTTATTTGTAATGAAATTCAATATGTGTGTTAAGGAAAGTCTTAATAATTTCCATCGATTGCAGATTTGTGGTCGAGTTGATAGTGTTTTATCCATCATCGGGAGGATAACAATCACTTTCTTGGTCGAGCTGCTAGTGTTTTGTCCCATCTTCTAGAGGATAATTGCATGCTCAGTTATTTGTAATGAATATAGAGATCAAACCTGAAGTGAGAAAATAGAGTTCTGTTGAACGTTGTACGGTGGTTTGAAGTTTATAATGTAGTTCTTTTAGATATCCGACAGAGCAATGCTTGTATATTGATTGCATTTAATTTTTTTTTAAATAGATAAAATTCCATGGCATTTGTAAAACGCCATGGATTGTGCGATAATATTTTTTTTAATTTTTTGAAAAGTTATCAATGGCGTTTAAGAAACGCCGTAGAATACATTTTCTATGGCGTTTGCCAAACGCCATAAAAAGTTTGACAAAAAGACGGCGTCGGCTTCGACGGTGTTTGAGCATGGCATTGAAAAACGCCATATTTATTCTTTTATGGCGTTTTTTAAACGCCGTAAAAGGGTCTATATGTACTAGTGCCAAGACAATGCCAAGTGGCATATCCCACTCCTACTCCGCCTCCTTTTTCATAAGCGGACCTGGCCAGTACGGTACCCATTTCATCGTGGTGGTGCACCGACCACAACATCATAGCATGCTCAACATCACAACTTGTCACATCATCATAACATCTCTTGCCCGATGGTGTCGGGCTATCAATCATACTCATATCGACTCGATTGACTCAGGGCACCCGATGAGGCTTGGTTACCCTATGACCCTAGCAAAGACTCTAGGACTATCACAGATAACGGTCATTATGTTTCAAACACACATAGTAACCACATGCTCAGTTCAATGCAATCCTAACATGATACTACATGGCAAGCTTTAATATGCAACAAAACTACACATCATATGACACATCAAGCAGGAGGTCCAGGTTACTAAGTAAGTCCCGTAGTATACTTACCTGAGAATGCAGAACAACAAAATAACGCAATCAAGGGCTCAAATAAAAGTCCAAAGCAATCCAAATACAATACACACTTATCATCAAGTCATTTCCATAAGCCACCGGACCGATATTCGTAGATACGAAACCCAAATTCTCAACATACTCAAACCAACCGATAGTAAAACCGTTTTCCAAAACCTCCACGATATTCTCAACATCAATCATAACCATTTACTTCCAATCAAACCCATTGATAAAATCGTACCAACAATATTGCCAAACTCTTAAATCTCAAGTCACGCCAACTCATATCCAAAACAATTCTTTTGAAATCGTACTTAGTCAAATCCGACATTAAACATTTAATCCTTAAAAACCAACCTCTAACAATAATGTTAAAGAAATAATTCCGGCATTTTGGTTTTCAAGACAACAAATCCTTTAAGATATAATTCCGGGAAACTTGAAAACTCCTTTTAAATAATTTATCATCAATATATATAACTAAAATATCACAAGCCGTATTTCTAAATTAATAACAACAAATCATTTTAACATTCCTAAAATAACATATTTAAATCATCACAATACATATTAAAATAATATCACTTTCCAAAATAACTTTATAAGACATAAAACTTCAAAAAAAATATTTTCTAGAAAATCTGAAATGACATGATAACAATTACAACACATCTAACATTTACTTAAATATACGCAATATAATCATATATAATATAACACATACATAACCCTCCTATCACATTTTATAACAATGGTATAAGCAAGGAAAGCATACCCAGCAGGCCCAAACACTCTAACTCGGACCAAACACCAAACCCGAGCCCAAACAAAGCAAGAGGAAAGGGAATGGGATCCGGTTAAAAATCTGTTCCCAACTGAAACAATTTCCAAATGTGATATACCCGGATTCGAAGGCAAAATAGGCCCAAGCCCAATTCCTCAATATGAAACCCGGCCCCGACATGAAAGAAAAGAAGACCCGGGTCTACTCACAATGAAATCTAAAGATAAAAGAACCCGAATGAAGGAGTTTGGATCCGAAAAATTAGGCCCACAGTCCAAACCCGACTGCATCTGTCGCTCCCAGTAGAACAGCCTCCGTTTCTGCCGAAGAGAAGAAAAAGCGAAGGAAAGGGAAGAGAGAAAAAAAAGGTTCCCAGGCAGCTCTCGTCAAATCCACACACACACATCTCTCTCCGACATCCTTCACACGAAAACACCTCAATCCCACAGAAAAGGGGAAAGAGAAGGGGGGTTACTGCTGCTTTGAAGATCTTGCCAGGGAAGCAGCCTGCCAGGAACGATTCGGCATTGGCGGCGATGGAAGGGACCCCGAGGTGTCTAGGAGGGATGAATAGAGGTCAAAGGAAGTTTTATACGCAGCTTATGAGTTGGAAATCAGAAGGTCAAGGGCTCACCATGCACAACGCCGGACAAACAAGAACGAGGTCACTGGCGGCGGTCTTGTTCCGAAGAGGATGGAATCGGCCCTCTCCTAGCCTAAGAAGGTGTAAGGATGATTAAAGGTGGCGGCAGCGGTGGAGGCTCCTCGGCGGCTCGACTCGCCCGGGAATATCAGAGCCCTGCTTCTGGCTTCGTCGACGTCGAGGGGAGGGTGGTGCACTCCCACGATGATGCTCGTCATGATAGGAGAAGAAATGGGGGTGAGGTGCTTGACTCATGGAGCTCTCTGACATGGGGGCTGCGATACGGCTTGGCGTCTCATTCTCGAAAGCCAGAGGATCAAGACGGAGTGCGGCGTTGGTGTTGAGTCAGAAAAGAGCGTGGCTCGAGAATACAGGGCCAAAGAAGAGCAAGGGTTGCTTCCTTGTGTTTTCAAAGAGAATGAAGAGTGCTGGGGCTGGTTTAAAATCGGAAATGAAGGCTCTTTGTTTGTGGGTTTTGGTGAAAGCACAACACAACAAAATGCAAGCCGTAGGATGCAAGGATAGAGAGAAGGGTGAGGACCACAATAACTTAGAAATGCAGGCAGGAAAGTGGGAAAGAGGTGAGGAATTCAGCCTCCCTCAAGCCTCACCATCTTTTGCAGACGAGAGAGTGAGAGAGAGAGAGAGAAGAAGAAGAGAAGAAGAAAAAGGAAAAGAAACTAAGGGAGAGATTGGGCCCACAACGACAAATTTAAATCCCGAATTTATAAAATGGAAACCCGCTAATCCCGACACTATAAAATTTATATCTAATTTGTAATCATAATTGGAACTCGAAAGCGGAATCAAATTCCGTCAAAATCCAATTCTTAAACCTATGTCGGAATGACTTTTAAATCGAATCTTGTCACTCGAGGACGATTTTTCTCCAACTTTTATAAATAATATATATTTAATTAAATCATAATAAAATAATATGTAAAATATATTCGACCTTTACATTTATCCACCTCTAAAAACAAGTCTCGGTGGGTCCGAGGATCTTGCCATTGATCCCGTAAGCACCTCATAAGGGCCCGTATCAGATTCTCACATTATCCTCGACGTGATCATGATATCCCCAATTGGTCGTAGCAAGTATGTGATATGGGCCCTTATCACATCCTTACCTAGACTTCTCGGTTACATCATAACTCAAAAGCATCATAACGTCCCAACTAGGTCTTAGCAAGCAATCTATAAGTGCCCTTATAAAATACTTGTATCCACTTCGTGTGGCGTCATAATGTAAATCCAGTTCTGAAAAGTTCAAAAGAGTTTTGTAAATGGAAAGATGGACCTCGAAATCATTGAAATTCTCGATAGCGTTTATTCTTCCAAATCCTAGTTATTTCTTTTCAAAATATTCAAATCCAGCGTTTAAGCAAGCAATTTCAAATCACGAGAGGTGGAATCATCCACCTCTAAAGGCTAATCCAATATTCTCTTCCTAGTTTCCAAAATCATTCAATCATCATTCTCAACTCCACATGAACAAAAGTATCTCAACTCATCAACTCATAACATCATTAGCCACCTCTCATATGGCAAATTCAACATCAATCATGATAACTCAACAAATCGACATCTCAACCGCATAACATGTTTTTTCTCATAATCATACCATCCTCTCGAAACACGTAAAAACCAATAACGAAATCATATCACGAGTCATTGAGTATATCGATATCATACTGAAAGCATCACAAGTACATAATCGAATTCTCAAAACTTATAACGTAAGCACACATGTCGAGAGATCAATAGGTTAGGCGTCATGGAGTTAGTACGCCAGTACACATCAAATCTCACGATCGCATATCAAAATCACAATACAAGTAGAACCGGTCATAATAGAGGTTTTTCACTTAATGAACACATAACTCACCTAATCATCTTATCAATCTATCCGAATTCTATTCCGCATTGCCATAACAGATTTAGCATGTCAATTCAAACATTAGCATGGTAAATGTAGTCATAGCAGAATCTCCTCATAAGGTCAAAAGAATAATACTAATTGTCAACACATTAACATACAAGGTCATGCCATTTAAGCTTCAGCAAGAGGAAAGATCTAACCATATACCAAGCATCAAAATGCTAACATACTCACAAAACATCATGCTTTCACATAATAGCACATCCTTATCTCACATATCATATCACAACACATCCTAACATGCTTCTAAAACAACATAGCAGAGCATCAATATATCATAATAACCCTTGTCATTGCCAACTAGATTTCAATATTGCATAACAACATGTAATATCATTATGTATCAGATTCATCATGGTTGCTATCTAACATCGTGCCAGTACATATTAATAAATCACATGATCAAGAAAATCCTCATATCATCACTAGTCAAAATAAAACACAATTCTCACTCGCCCGATTCCAATTCCCAAGCTAAGACCAACCTTCTTCTAGACTCACCAACATCAACTCAGACGAAATTCCCTAAAGAAATCCCAATTTATTTCGATACTCCAATCCCGCCCCTCATTCCACCAACGCTCTCACTAGCAATCCACCTCTAAGAATCCAACTCTTATCTCTAACTTCACACCCAAGTACCCTCTAATACCATGTCCTCAATATTCACGAGCCCTTCCTTACACTCTTCGTACTACCCGAAGCATCACAAGCATCACCCAGAAGCTCATCAGAACCACCAACATTGCCTCCCATAGATCCTAAAGCTCACTCAGTCTTACCTAAGCCAACATCCCTCTCTCACGACTCACCTTCTAATACCATCGATCATCGCAACCGCCCAAAATCCGTTCACCACTCTCCAATCACGCTACCAATGACCTCACCCACAGGTTTAAGGAAGAATCAATCATGAAAATCATCAAACATAAGATCTACATCATATCAACTAGCATTTATAAACATAGCATCATGGGTTCAACAAGTCTCAATTTACCATCATGCTCAATAATCATTGCAAACATCATATATGAACATAATCAAGTCAAGTTAGCATGTTGCGTTATAACCTTATCGGATACAATTCAGGCTTCTTAGCATATGTAGTTCACATTTTACAGGCGAAGGAATTCAAATCATGCTTAGCAACTTAGAGTAGCAACACGTCAAGACATCATGGTATATGAGATCTATAAGTCATCAAATCATATCATCATAGACAACAGGCAATCAGGCAACAATCATCATCAAGTTAGCACATCAACAAGTAAATCTCATCGCTAGGTCAGTGCAATATCATCGTTGACAAATTCAAAAGGGTTAGCAATTCGAACGGAGAACACTCCCGCTTGCAAGTCATATCGTACTCAGTAACCGTAATTCTCGATGTGTGCCCGTTCCACCGACATCATTGATCTTGAGGCCCATGGGTTATGGGGCCACGCTTCCGCTGCACTGCTCTATCGATATCTAACTTTTCGTTCCCTCTTCCATACGGTCGCTCGTCTAATGTATCGCATAGGGTCCAAGTTAGTGGAGATAGGGGAGGGACAAGAGCGGACAACCCAATGTTCCTTTCGGGGACAAACACGGAGCACAAATAAAGACGACTATACTAGAGACAAGACTTTGACATGAGAATAGCAACAACGCCCTTATGAAGGTCTATTAGGTTGCAATTGTGACAAGCAGACACAATTCATCATGGGACATATCAATCATTCTAATCCACACTAACATGTACCTATCTCGAGGAGAACAACATACATATTCATTCTAAAAAGACATATTCGAGTGCCATACGGATGCATGCGAGACAAGATAGTAGTCTATTATCCCATGGAAGCAGATATGCTCAGCAACTTTAAACAGGATATGCAGAATTTATTGAGCATAGCAATTATCGCATATGTGAGCAATGCACGAGCGTGGTGTATGCATCAACAAGTGAGGTCAAATATAGCATGACGAGGTATATCATAACAAGCAAATTAAGCGTCATACGAGAACATATAAGAGCAGCATAGGAACTATCACATCTGACAACAATGATCACGGAATAGGTCAAGAATGGCATGTAATCATACGATGAGGTACATTTAGAAAGCACATGTTCTACATGATACTAGCAATACATGAGGTGATACAAGCACAGTCAAGAGTCATTAAAAGGAGTTCAACATAATGTTCACGAAACATGAGGCATGATCAAAAGTAATAAGAAGGACATCATGGGCGACAGATTATAATCATGCTAGGAACGAACCATCATGGCGCACATATAATGGTACGATAGTTATCACATCATAGAACAGGTACAACACGTAAACATTTAGCGAGTCATATTGAAAATCATAAACCCTACAAGATACTACTAACACTTATCGAATCATGGCCACAATCAAGATAACCCGACTAAATGCATTCTAACATTCATGTGTTATGCGTATGTGCAATCATGGTATAGCATGGTGTGTGATCATGCGAGGTGACAAGTCTCACGTTCGTGCAAGCGCGAGATGATAACACAGGATAATAGGGAAACACTACCGAGCGGTAACATGTAACATGCTAGGATAAATCATAACGAAAAGCAAGTCGATCATCGAATTCAACGTCAGTCTAATCATGACTAAAACATTTTAAGATAATAGAAAGAGGGAAGGACCACACTATCAGGAACCTAGCTCAAGAGGAAATCAGCGATAATGTAGGCAAGGTATAAATACGCGCAAGTCACAACTAAGGATCCTACATGATGTCAAAGGCTCAACATGACGTACGATACATGCATGCAACTAAGAGCATGAACATTGGTGGGACTCGAAGCCTTTAACACTCGGGCCCTTAACTTACTTTTTTTCTGCCACGTCAGTTTATGGGCCTCATTTCAGTTTTTAATTATTTGCACCCCCATTCGTGAGCCTGAACCCGGGCCCTTAAGTTACTTTGTTACTATTTACCTTTTCCACTACTCAATTATTATTATTATTATTATTATTATTATTATTATTAAATTATAAAACATGTTAAAAAATATTTGTTTATTTGTTAACTATTATTTGAATGATTTTAAAAATAAAAACATTTTATAGCATTGTTTATTATAGGGTAAATACGTACCCATTAATTATTTTTTCTATACAATAATTAGAAAATGATCATTTTTCTAATTTTTTGAAAATTAATTAAGTTTCTTTTCGATTGGGTAAATACGTACCCATTTATTCAAGTTTATAGGGTATATACCCAATTTTTCCTTTTTAAATAATCAATAAAAAAGGGTATTATTATATAGTATTATTTTGAAAATATTTTATAGCATTGTATATTATAGGGTATATACTACGTATTAAAATTATACATAAACTGGTTTACTCAATTACTCTTCAGTATTTTATTTCAATCAAACTGGGTGAGAGTCCGTCCGGACGACGTTGTTTTGGTAAGTGTTGGCTGGCACAACGGAAGTGGGTCCTCCTCTTCCTTGAAACAGGCGCTATGAGCTCGGCAAAAGTAAGGCTCCTATATACGGGACTCAGAACAGGGCCCTTAGCCCTTTACCTTTTTTGTTTTTTTAATCCTACGTGGAATCTTCTAAGGGCCTAGAAGACCACCAATGTTGATGCTCTAATCATGACGATGCATAAGAAATCACTCAATCACATTCCGACGATATAGAAGCATGAGCAAGTTTAACGATGTATAACACAAGTCTAAATAATGGGCAATATGGCTAGGATGCAAGGGCATGAGCTCAAATCGGCACATGCTAGAATAAAACATGCATTCATCAAGACTCAATTATACCACATATTCTTCATTCAACGCAAGTAATGCACAACAATATTACCTTGCAACATTATCAACAATAGCCGATTGGTGAATACAAAACAGATGGGAATGCTATAGGTTCTTGTCACAAAAGGAATAATAAGCATCGACATGTTATCATCTATCATGCTAAGGAGATCATCTACAAGCATTCATACAGAGAGGAGTTGATCACACTATCATGAACCTAATCCAGGAGGAAATAACGATCATGTAGGTTCATATCATATGGTTCATGCTTCCAATCAATCATACGATCAATAGGCCTACTAAACATGCTATGACAACATATAATCATGATAGGAAGCAAGGTACAACACGAGACTTAAGCAATGTAACTAATCACAGATGTAATAACACAACAACTTGGTAATGATGGTTATTCATAAGGCACATGTCAGAGACTACAAAATCATGTCATGCAATTCAGAGAGAGTCACCATTTCAACTAGAAAAAGATCCCTAAGGGCATCCATTGACTTTTCCAAACCGACTCATCACCTCTCTTTCCCGTGGGACTCTGGTACGACTCTTTATGGCAAGAAGACATTGTTGATCGTCATAAGAATCAAGAGAGACAGCCCAGAAACACCTTACTTTTGACTCAAGGGACATCAAGAACCGCCTTCCAATACTCACTCAGACAACCTTCACATCCATACATGTTTCCCAACACAATGTGTTTACCAACCCAATTCCCCGGGAGAAAGCTCGATAGAACCGTCAAGGGGTTAACATAGTGGAAGGGGTTGTTCCACACAAGCTGGGCTTGACCATATACAAATAAGGGTACTCCGGCAATCCCGTTTGCACAGATCAATTAGTACACATTTCATAGTCAGGGCATGCCAATTATATCCACAATAGGCAGCTAGCATAGAATAAGTCAATGTCACTTATAATGATCTCCTTGGAAACTTCCAGACCCATCTGTAAAGAACAAGCTGATATTTTGCCTACCCAATCCCGACTACATCCTTAACCTGTCCTAAGACTATGTCGCGAAATTCAATTCAAACGAAAGTAAAGCGGAAGCAAAGTTAAGATACAAGTGACACGGCAGAGCCGGGTCAAAACCAAAACATAGTGGGTGATTACCATTTGCAAAGTTAGAATATTAGCCAGATTCTTCGGTTCGTCAGGAGATTCCTCGTCACAGAAGCAGGGAGAAAACAAGAGTGGTACCTAACACTATCCACGAAGTCAGGCCTGGTAATCGTCTGCGAGCCCACTGACCGCGCTGAGGCCATATAACATGCCTATACCTAAATAAAGGATGACTAATGCATTACAAGATTTAAATCACATAAGCATGCTTGACAGTTATAATATATGCATAAAACTGTAAAGAGTCCAAGACAATTCCAAGTGGCATATCCCTCTCCTACTCCGCCCCCTTTTTCATGAGCGGACCTGGCCAGTACGGTACCCATTTCATCGTGGTGGTGCACGGACCACGGAATCATAACATGCTCAACATCACAACTCATCACATCATCATAACATCTCTTGCCCGATGGTGCCGGGCTATCAATCATACTCATATTGACTCGATTTACTCAGGGCACCCGATGAGGCTTGGTTACCCTATGACCCTAGTAAAGACTCTAGGACTATCACACATAACGGTCGTTCTGTTTCAAACACACATAGTAACCACATGCCCAGTTCAATGCAATCCTAGCATGATACCACATGGCATGCTTTAATATGCAACAAAACTACACATCACATGACACATCAGGCAAGAGGTCCAGGTTACTGAGAAAGTCCCTTAGGATACTTACATGAGAATGCAGAACAGCAAAATAACGCAATCAAGGGCCCAAATGCAAGTCCAAAGCAATCAAAAAGCAATACACACTTATTATCAAACCATTGCCATAAGCTATCGGACTGATATTCATACATACGAAACCAAAGTTCTCAACATACTCAAACCAACCGATAGTAAAACCGTTTTCCAAAACCTCTCCGATATTCTCAACATCAATCAAAACCATTTACTTCCAATCAAACCCATTGATAAAATCGTACCAACAATATTTCCAAACTCTTAAATCTCAAGTCACACCAACTCATATCCAAAATAATTCTTTTGAAATCGTACTTAGTCAAATCTGACATTAAACATTTAATCCTTAAAAACCAACCTCTCACAATCATGTTATAGAAATAATTCCGGCATTTTGGTTTTCAAGCCAACAAATCCTTTAAGAGATAATTCCGGGAAACTTGAAAACTGCTTATAAATAATTTATCATCAATATATATATATATATATATATATATATATATATATATATATATATATATATATATATATATATATATATATATATATATAACTAAAATAACACAAGCCATATTTCTAATTTAATAACAACAAATCATTTTAACATTCCTACAATAACATATTTAAATCATCACAATACATATTAAAATAATATCACTTTCTAAAATAACTTTAAAAGACACAAAACTCCAAAAAAATATTTTCCAGAAAATCTGAAATGACATGATAACAATTACAATACATCTAACATTTACTTAAATATACGAAAATATAATCATATATAATATAACACATACATAACCCTCCTATCACATTTTATAATAATGGTAAAAGCAAGGAAAGATAACCCAGCAAGCCCAAACACTCTAACCCGAGCCCAAACAAAGCAAGAGGAAAGGGAATGGGATCCGGTTAAAAATCTGTCCCTAACTTAAACCATTTCCAAATGTGAAACCCGGATCCGGAAGTAAAATAGGCACAAGCCCGATTCCTCAATCTGAAACCCGGCCCCGACATGAAAGAAAAGATGACCCGGGTCCACTCACAATGAAATCTAAAGATAAAATAACCCGAATGAAGGAGTTTGGATCCGAAAAATTAGGCCCACATTCTAAACCCAACTGCATCTATTGCTCCCAGTAGAACAGGCTCCGTCTCTGCCGAAGAAAAGAAAAGGCGAAGGAAGGGGAAGAGAAAAAAAAGGGTTCCCAGGCAGCTCTCGTCCAATCCACACACAGATCTCTCCCCGACATCAATCACACGAAAACACCTCAATGCCACAAAAAAGGGGAAAGAGAAGGGGGGTTACCGCTACTTTGAAGATCTCGCCAGGGAAGTAGCCCGCCAGGAACGATTCGGCGTCGGCGGCGACGGAAAGGACCCTGAGGTGTCTGGGAGGGATGAATGGAGGTCAAAGGAAGTTTTATACGCAGCTTATGAGTCGGAAATTAGAAGGTCGAGGGCTCACCTTGCACAACGCCGGACAAACGAGAACGAGGTCACCGGCGGCGGTCTTGTCCTGGCCTAAGAAGGTGTAAGGATGATTAAAGGTGGTGCTTTGCTAGACATTACAATGAAAGGATGAGAATACAATCTCACCAATCGAAACCAAAGAAATCAGGGGAGGAGAAACTTGGCGGCCGCGGTGGAGGCTCCTCTGCGGCTCGGCTCTCCCAGGAATGTCGGAGCCCTGCTTCTGGCCTCGTCGACGTCGAGGGGAGGGTGGTGCACTCCCACGATGTTGCTCGTCTTGATAGGAGAAGAAATGGGGGTTGAGGTGCTCGACTCCTGGAGCCCTTGGACATGGGGGCTGCGATACGGCTTGGGGTCTCATTCTTGAAAGCCAGAGGATCAGGACGAAGTGCGGCGTTGGTATTGAGTCAGAACAGAGCGTGGCTCGGCAATACAGGGCCAAAGAAGAGCAAGGGTTGTTTCCTTGTATTTTCAAAGAGAATGAAGAGTGTTGGGGATGGTTTGAAATCGGAAATGAAGGCTCTCTGTTTGTGGGTTTTGGTGAAAGCACAAAACAAAAAAATATAAGTTGTAGGATGCAAGGATAGAGAGAAGGGTGAGGACCACAATAGCTTAGAAATGCAGGCAAGAAAGTGGGAAAGAGATGAGGAATTCAGCCTCCCTCAAGCCTTAACGACTTCTGCAGATGAGTGAGAGAGAGAGAGAGAGAGAGAGAGAGAGGGAAAGAGAAGAAAAAGGAAAAGAAAATAAGGGAGAGATTGGGCCCACAACGACAAATTTAAATCCCGAATTTCTAAAATCGAAACCTGCTAATCCCGACACTATAAAATTTATATCAAGTTTGTAATCATCATTGGAATTAAATAAGTTTATCAAGACTCGGAACTCGAAAGCAGAATCAAATTCCGTCTAAATCCAATTCTTAAAACGATGTCGGAATGGCTTTTAAATCGAATCTTGGCACTCGAGGACGATTTTTCTCCAACTTTTATAAATAATATATATTTAATTAAATCATAATAAAATAATATGTAAAATATATTCGACCTTTACAATAGGAGTCACTCAATATATATAAAAAAAATCAGTAGAAGGTTTATAAATGAATAAAAATGTCTTAAAGAAGTTGGCAGAAATGAACAAAACTCCATTCTTTAAAGGTTTATCAATGAATAAAATGAGAAATTAAAGAAGTGAGTTCACAAAATTCTATAGAAGAGTAAGCACTTAAAGACGTTTTATCATCCATCGGGTTGTAGTTTAAAGTTTTAGATTGCAGTGAAATTAAAGAAATGAGTCTCTCATTTCTTGAATAGGTAAATATATAGATTTGACGAGTTACTAAATTACAAAAAGATAAGACCATACTAAGGGTCTCGTGTAAGATAAAGGAATCAATCAACAAAAGGATTCATCTATACCCTCTATACCCTCCAATCCTTCCAAGATTAGCCCCCTATACCATTCATAACACTCGCTACTAACATCCACAAACCACCAAACAGAAGTTCAAAGTATCCCTGCTAATTCTCCCAATCAAGCTTACCATCCAACTTTTTAACAAGTGACTAGAACTTCCACTTTGCTAAAAAGTGGGATCAACAACTATTGAGAATATGTGTTGCACAATCTTTGGGGTTGAATGACTCCCCATTAAACACTACTTTGTTCCTATGCCACCATGTGAAGTAAATAATAGCCTCGAACACTAGAAGTTTAGTTTGAAATAGGGGATTTTTTTGAACTGTCCGTGGCTCATTAGCGAACCACGAGAGCCATTCATCTATATTCCCATGCCGTCTTGATATTCCAATCCACCTGAGAACCAAGTTATGCACTTCTTGAATTCCGAGACATCAAAACCATAGGTGGTCTTCATCTTCTTCTGCAGCTTTACAGATTACGCATTCAGCTGTCTGTATTCCCTTCCAATACTTTACCTTTCGTCCAGTGTTGAGCCTCTCGTGTGATGCGAGCCAAACAATGAAGGCCCGTTTGAGGCATTGGAGCCTTCCCCCTATCATTCCCCCCAGCTGATCTCCTAATCTCTTTCTCTAATAAGATGGTACATCTTGGCGTTGGAGACCCCACCATTAGTACCCAGTATCAAGTCAAGAGAAGGTGTCGACTGAATTTCAGATTGCAGCACATCAATCACAGTATCCCTGGTTTCCAACAAGCTTTTCCAGCCCCAGCAAGCATTAACCCTCTTCAAATAATCCTAAGTTGTATTTGTATTTGAAAATGAATAAAACACTCTTCAAAGAGTTGAGAGGAATGAAAGCGTGATTACATCACTATTAAGGTTGTCCCTCAACTCTTCAAATTCCAAAAGATATACAACTTCTTCAATCCCATGTTATGAAACATTAGTATATAAACTAGGAAATGATATTTTATAACATTTGTATTCACAACAATCTGAACATTGACTATAAATCAGATAATGTAACTTAACGAGTAACTAACCAACCTTTAGGACACAATCTAACCCCCAAGTTGCTTCTTATTGTCTTCCTCTCTTGTCAACTTAAAATGACAAGACAACAAATAATGAAATCAGTTCCTTAAATCAGTGAAGGCCCGAATTCGAAACAACACCTTGATTTCAATTTTTTTTTCTATATTAGTGATGCAGATTGAATGTAGGCTTTGATAAGATTAAAATCACGAGGCTAAATTTACATATCAAGCGAAACCCTAGGCTGAAAATTCTTTACCAAATCGAAAACCCTAGATCTGAACCAAAGAAACCTAACCGTAGATCTGAAGGACTAATATATGAAGGAATCGAAACCCTAGATTGAAAATTCCTAATCGTTTTGAAGCTACTTCAAATTAGTAATTAAAGGCTTTGAATAAACAAAGGTTTTAATTAACCGAGCTAGACCCATAATCTAACAATGGATGCACTTGAATCAATTGAAGGCGGCGCCTGAGCTTTAATACAGTAGAACTTCGGCACTGAGAAGCAGTAGACGAAGGGTGTTCCAACAGTCTCGGGGTCGGGAGGAGTTGTCATCTATCCTATCTTCGATTTGGGGTCGGGAGTCAAACGCGAAAAGGCAGTTGTGTGTGTGTGTGTGTGTGTGTGTGTGTGTGTGTGTGTGTGTGTGTGTGTGTGTGTGTGGTGGAGAGAGAGAGAGAGAAGGGTAAAGAAGAGGACCGATGGACGTATCAGCATGAGATTTGGTGAGGTATTGATGAGGGATTGAGCCATGGGAAGGGTTGAATATCTCAGATCTGAGGGTGAAAGAGCGCAAGAAGAGAGGAAGAGAGAGGTCCGGTCTAAATTTCTCCCCCAAATTCATTTGCCTTTGTTTTATTTTAGCTAAACCAGTCTCTAAGTTAATTTTATTTATATACACAGAAACTTTGTACACTACTCATTTTACATCGGTTTATTTAATATCCAATGTATATATATTTTACACATCAGTTTTTTTAGCCCGGTTCACTTGCTTTATAGTTCGGTTATGAATAGAACCGATCTATAAAGTCACAAATTTTAGTCCGGTTCTGAATAAAACCAAGCTATAAATTCACTATGTAATTTTAAAACATGAGTTTTTTAGCACGATTTTTAGACTTGACCGAACTATAAAGTCATGTGTTATTTTAAAACTGGAGTTTTTAGCACGATATTTAGGTTGAGACGAGTTGTAAAGTCATCGTGTGATTGAGGTTTTTGGCACAGGTTTCAAATAAACCAAGCTATAAAGTAGTCCTCACATTTTTTTACCACAATTTGAGGTTTTTCACCGAAGTCAACCCATATATATATATATATATATATATATATATATATATATATATATATATATATATATATATGGAGAGAGAGAGAGAGAGAGAGAGAGAGAGAGAGAGAGAGTAGTATTGTATATATTTATATGCTATTGAATATGTTCAATTATTTTCTTTATATATATTTTATTAGGAAAATTTTCGGGGGAGAAAACTCTACCCGAAGGCATCCTTTCGGATGAGGTCAAGAAGACCACCATTATTCTGAATATTAGTACCCTAGGCAGAGTGGCAAAGGTGTACAACCTTATTGTCCACTCTATTGCCTATTCGGGGTACATGGAGGAAAGAAACCCTTTTCAGATTTGCTAACACAGTTGTAATATCCGACATAATGAGTTCAATTTCCCATGGACATTTTGTTTTTCCGTTGAGATGGTCAATAATTATTATAGAGTCCCCTTCCATTTGAAGTTTGGTAATTCGTAAATTTAAGGCGTTCTGTACCCCGAGTTTTAAAGCAAGAGCTTCATCTTTTAATGGACTTTGATTACCGAGTTGTTTATATCCTATGTTGACTGGCCTACCTTCCCAGTCACGGATAATAGTCCCAGTTGTGCTGGCCTTGTCTAAGAGGGAAGAGCCATCAAAGTTTAATTTGAGAGTTCCTCTGGGCGGCTTACGCCATCTGATGTTTGTGCGTTTCGTTTTCTGTCGTCTATCAGTTTTGGGTTTTGGCTGAAAGTTGGGGTCATCACCAGAACCGTCCACAAATCTAGAAGATTTGCTCCAATTTAACTGGTGTGTTTTAATAATTTGGAGCGTGGTATCTCTACTAGGTATTGGAATCGACCTGAAGATATTTTGATTTCAAGAATACCAAACGGTCCACCAACAAAAGGCTAGCTTAGCTTTAGATTTATTGTTGATGTTGTTCCCAATGTAGGCCATAACCGGTTTAATGTCTCTCGATTGCTGAAGCATCACTGCTATAGTTGTATTGGTGTCGGTTGGGAATATGAGGAGAGAGGTTGTGTATTGACATTCCAACAGAAGATGGACATCATCTTCTGCCGCACAACTGCACAAACAACAAGTGGGGGCACCGAGAAGCTTCGCTAAGCTATTCTAACAGCCATGGGAAGACCGTCTTGGCTTATTTTCTATAATAATTTTTTGACCTTTGGTGGGATGTCTAGGATCCAAATCCAGAAATTAGGATCAGGACACTGAGACGACTGACCTGAAATCAGTTTATATGCACTCGATGTGGTGAACCAACCCTCCGTTTCCGGCCACCAGTATAGTCGATCCTCAAATGGAGCAGACGACGAAGGAATATCCAAGATTTCGTTGACAATGTTTAAAGGAAGCACCTGGCAGAGCTTCTTAGACCACCATCTGCCGACCATGATATAATCACTAATGGTCTTCTCAAGATTAACAGAAGGAGGGCATACACCCCTAGCATTCAATAAGAGAATCTATTCAATTATGCTTTAGGCTACGCGATAATATATTTAGGTAGTAAACCTGATTTCTATCAAAAGATAAATTACCCTTTTATTGAATTATTTTGAAATTTTTTTTACGAGGAACAAGTTCTATTCCGATCCCGTCCCGTAAAAAATACACAGGACGAGATACAAAATTACCCCAATACCATCTAATCTCCACCCCTAGAAATTACATCAAAACGACAAATGTAAAAGAAGGGAGGGAGTAATGCACGCATGGTTGCCATTTTAAACCATTTTCCTTCAAGTTTGGGTTTTAAACTCATGTCATGTCATTTTATCCAAATTTAAAATGGAGTAATGATTCGATACCCCAAGAAGCGTTGCAAATCCTTGCTTGATTCTTTACCCTAGGGGTGGGCACAAATCTCGCAAATTCCGTCCCGTCCCGATCCCGTCCCGATCCCGGTGGGATTTAGGAAAAAAAATTTCAATCCCGTCCCGTAAAAATTACGCGGGACGGAACGCGGGACGAAGAGTTCGTATCACGCAAATCCCGTCCCGTCCCGCATATATATATATATATTTATATTTAACTAAAATTAATAAAAACATATAAGAATATATTTAAATTATACCTTAACATTTATTTAAACCTAAAACATATAATAAAACATTAAAAATATATAAGAAATAAAGAATTTTAGTTTTAAAAAAAAGTACTTTGCATTACTGAGTAGTGAGTACTAACATTAAAAATTATACCAATAAAACAGTACTGTAAGTACTAACTCACTTACTATTTTTTTAAATAAAACTACTCACTTACTGTTTTTTTTTTGTGTTGTGCACTTCTTCCTTCTTTGTAATGGAATTAATACTTACTGCTTTTTTTTATAAAACTACTCACTTACTGTTTTTTTTTTTTGTGTTGTGCACTTCTTCCTTCTTTGTAATGGAATTAATTATACAAGACTAGTGTTTTCATATTTGTTATTTTTTATTGTGTTTTAATTTATTTTTACGAGGGACAAATCCCGTCCCGTCCCGATCCCGTCCCGTCCCGAGAGGGATAAGACCCGGCGGGATTTGAAAAAAAAAAAATCAATTCCGTCCCGCAAAAAATACGCGGGACGAGACGCTGAATTACCCCAATCCCGTCCCGTTCCGTCCCATGTCCAACCCTACTTTACCCATTTGCTGCCGTTGCTACTTTTCATCCTGTCCTTTTATATATTTTCCATTAAACCATTACTCCCGAAGTGAAAGAGAATTTATAAAGCGGCAAAAAAAAAGGTGAAAATAATTAAACCAAAAAGAAGAAGAGCATGGGATGGATAAAAATCTAAAGTGGGCAACTCGTGCCCACTCACTCTCACTTCTCATTTCCACACTTTTCCACTCCTATTCCTATATTCTACAAACTCTCGGAATTAGAATTTCTTTACAAACTCAAGTTACTCTAACCATAAATTAGATTTTACGGAGTATTACTTCCTTCCATCCGTAATTTGTCTTTTAATTTTTTAATATGTACTTTAAAGATTTGAAAATTATATAAAGTATTAATTTTTTAATTAAATTTCTTTTATAATTTAATGCTTAATAAATATTAAATTATTTAAAAATTAAGAAAATGTGATACTTTATATAATTTTTAACTATTTAAAATATCTGTTGAAAAATTAAAACGATATATATTTCGGATGAGATGGATTATTATCATAACCATTTTTTAAGCTTTGAAAATCTTTGAAATACTAAGGGAGGTTACTATATCCATGTTCAATTTCTTCTCACACGCATGGTCATGACGTCGACTTCTAGGGTCGACATGTGTTTTTACTTGAAAACAGCTTGTCAACATCGACTTCTCTAATTGGCGACATTTTACCGAGAACAGAAAGTCGTGTCGATAAACTGTTTTTAGACAAAAATACTTATGGATACCAAAAACTAGTGTCAGAACTGTGCATTTGACGAGATTGACAATGCAATAAGCTAGATACTAAAATATCACTACTTGTTAAATATTTTATGTTACCTAAGTTATGAGGGTGGCTTTACTTATTAAGTAATAATGTAATAGTCCTCGTACATTTTTATGGAGTTTGAGTTCATATGATTTTACATTAAAAAAAACTCTACCCGAAGTGAATTTAAGAAAAATACAGTTTTCTTTTTGCCCCTTTGTTTTGAATTCATCATGTGGAACCTAATTTTAATTCATCATATGGAACCTAATTACTGGAACAAATGCTAAGCTGAGGATATTATTTAATTAAATACAGAGATGCGGAGTACTAAACTTTTTGAATAGTTGAATGCGGTAGTATAATGCGGAGTAGATTAAATTAGTAACATTGTAGCAGTGAATGATGGATGCATGCATGGTTATAATGACAGATTCCGTTGACCGTATCTTTTTTTGTTTTTTTTTTATTAGATAAAAATTCTGACCAACCGATAAAATCGACATAAGGTGAACCGTCAAACAAAGAAAATACAAAACGGAGCACAACACAATCAAGAGAGCTCTACATAAACGAAGCAAAGCCAATAAAACCAAACATGATGAGGACGAAAATGGCGGACAAAGCCAAACACCACCAGAAGCAATACCGCATGCCAGTGACACATCAGGACCCGAACATCCTGTGAGGAGTGAGGACGAAACCAGGGAAGCAGTCAACCCGGAAAGAGGAGTCGCCACGATACACACTACCACGGCCCTTGCCTGTCCTGACTCCCACAACCAAAACTCCATCCGCGAAAGAGAAAGCTCGACCCCACCAAACGCAAAACACACACAATGCTTGATTATAAAGCACCCAAGCCCTAACGAGATTTTGATCAAACCTTTCGGAATTTTTAATAATTATATATATTACAAAGTAGTATTTTTTGTGTGTTTATTTTTGTATTCTTTTTCTTTTCGGGCTGACTTTGGGATTAAGGAATTGCCTTGGGCCCAAAAAACAAAATTTGACCCAACTAACAAGCCAATCGGGCCCATGGAAAGGCAGCAACACCAACCCTGCACCAAGGCAAGGGTGAGCCAAAGCACACGCCACCACCGACGGGAGATGCGATAGAAGTTGGCTACGGAGCCAAAGCCACTGACCAGGAGCAGCCGAAAGCTAGCAAGGTTCGGGAGCCCAAAGAAGAGGGCTGGAAACTCATAACCCGGGAAGGAGGATGACGGGGACGACCAAGGCGTGGGAGACCAAATAGAACCGCCACCAGGGCGACGTCGTCGAGCCCAGCCGAGGGAGGCGCACTACAGGGAAACACATCCAACCCCAACAAAGCCGAATGGGACGAGGAGGAAGAGAACAAGCTCTTCAACATCATCGAGATGACACTTTAAACCCCGACAAACCTCCGCGAGAATAACCATGGGAGAGACGAGGGGAGAAAGAGCGCGAGCGAATTAGACTAAGCTATTTCATATTTGGGAGGAAGAAATTCCAATTGAAGAAAACCTCAAATTGATTTTGGAAGAACAAGAGCGAAAACCAAAATCAACAAATGGACTATGGTTACTTCGACCACAAATCACAACCGGGACTCGCCGGAGCAAGGACGTGGCGGCGCCCCAGAGATTTGATGACGGTCGAAGCCGGGTTTTGGCTGCCAGAGCAAAGGTGGTACGACTGGAGCTGGGTGGTACGGCCGGAGCCGATGTAAAGATGGCATAAGCCGTCACTAGTACAAAATAGCCGGTTAAAACCAGTTTTTTTATGAAGTGGATACCGGTTATTGGGGCGGTATTAACGGCGGCGGTATTAACTCGGTAAAACCTCTATTTTGGTAACCGGTATTAAAATTTCTCGGTTACCGGTTATTTCATAAAACTGGTATTAATATGTGGAAAATATATTAATACCGGTTATTTTAAAAAACCGGTAATAACTTCGAGTGTTTTTATTTGTAACCGGTTACATAAAAAAACCGATATTAACTTCGTTTTTTTTTTTTAATATTCTGTATATTTTCTTTCATATGCACCTGTAATCCTACGAGCCATCAACAAAAATAGACTAGTTCCCTTCATATTTGCACCCAACTAGTTCTCCTTTCACAGTTTCACTCATAACAACATCGATCAAAATTCATATCCAATTATCCATAATTTACCCATTACTAATAAAAAAATATCCACCCAAAATAAAGTTAACACTATCATTATATTCAACCTACATTGAAGACGTTAACCAACTAAATTACAAAATACCTTTCAAAACCATCCAAAAAATATTCTTCAGCCTAGCTAGGCTCTTCTAAGATATATGGCAACATCTCACTTTCATTTCCACCAAAAGGACTTTAAAATGATTGTCGACCGCCAAATAATCCATATCCACCTAAACATTGACACAAAAATTAATTATGAGCAAAATAACACATATAACCAATTAATATTATTTATTCCATTAGGTTTACATACCTATATTTTAACTCCAAATCAAGAAGAGGTTGAAGGTATACCACACATTACTTCACATATATCACTCTCTTTGAAAGATGATGGAGAAGGCGAAAAATACTATATAATAGCAAAAAAAATTAAAATGTTCATGAAAACAATTAAAACTCTATAAAAATAGAATGAGTATATATATTGAAAAGGTTAGATATACCTTAAGTGGAATGTCTTTAACTCCTCCTCGCATTATGTCACGCATAAATCGACAAATATAGAACCCACATGAGACGCTATCCTCTTGCTTTGGACACTTCCATAATAGGGAAAACATTTAATATAATGTTGAATTTATTTATTTTAAATGTTTTTGCATAAAAATAGTTACCTCGATTACTCTCCATTGTATTTGAGGGCATTGGGCTTTCATTGTCTTAACATAATAAGAATTCAGCACACTACATACAAACAAATAAATCAAAATGCATCATATTAATTATATTTATTCAGATTTATGGGAGTTGGCATTTGAAATGGAGTTACTAGGGAAAAAAAACTTCTTTGCATCTTGCACCTCCGGTGGAATGAGAAAGGAAGCCTACAAAATCGATATTATGAGCCAAAATAAGAGATAAAAGTCAGAATAGATATCATCACCCTCAGCAACTCCATCTTCATCCATATCATCTCGTGTTGGGTCCATTCAACTACAAGAATGCAAAGCTAAGTTATTGTTAGGATTTGAGAGCATCATGATAATCAATAAATGATAATACAAAAATGTACGAGGCAAGCTAAATTACATGTTTAGAGAAATTACAATTCCTTTAGAAGATTTTTCAATAACAATTCCTTCTCCATGATCCATACGCATGTATGCATTATCATCATTACCATCTATATTAACCGACGACATTATAATAGAGGTTGGAATTGTTTCACATTGAAGAAAAATATTATGATAATAATTATTATCATAATATTTTTCTGTAAAGTCTTTACTTATTAGTTTACATGTTTTTTATAAGGTCTTTATAAAATTTTTATTATAACAAATTGAAAGACATATCAAACTAAGCCTTGCTCCTAAGCCGAATTTCATATCAAAATCACATAATGGAGAGATAAATTGAAAGACAAATTGAAGATATCAAGATCACATATCAAGATCAACTTATAAAACTAAGTCGTGCTCCTAAGCTGAATTTCATACGAAGCCGAATCGCCTTCAATTTCACAAAATATATAACCATTATGAGAGGTAAATTGAAAGACAAATTGAAGACAAACTTATAACCATAAAGGCAAGAAATTGAGGATAATTTCTAACCTTTCCGGAGAACAGTAAAGTAAATGAACTAGATGAAGAGGATATTAAAAAATAGAGCTAGAGCACAAACACGAAGCTTTAACGGAACCAATTGCAATCAAGAGCACAACACCTGCAACTTAACAACATTAGCTTATCCTCATCAAGCTAACAACATTTAAGACAAGTCACTACATTCACGCATAAAGATTAGACAAGCATTAAGTTGATAAACCTCACGAATAACTAATGTTAGGGAGAAATGTGTTCTTACAAAAGGCCTTAATTAACCAATAATATCCACTCCATGCTCCAACAAGGTGCCACCACATAAGTGCAATGTACAACCAAATATGGGAAAAATAAACAGTCCAACACTTCTCCTTTCATTCTTGTAATCGTAGTAGTATAAGAGTATTTACTTATAAAAAAATGCTCATCTTTTCACAACAACCAAATAACATTTCTATTTTTATTTATAAATTTAAAACTGGAATATGAATTTGATCTACCTAGTTTCAAGTTTCACATCAATTCCACTGATATTCAAACATCAGAGTGGGATAAGAAGAAACATGAAACTCTCGGGAAACTATATATGTTTAAATTCATCCAATTCACACCCTTATGTTTCAGAGATCATCAACTTAATTATGTAGCAGTTGAACTACCAAGGCAAATTTCAGAGAAGTTGATATTTTAGACTTCAAAATTTTACAGTAACACACACAAAAGGTAGAAAAAAATAAAGAGTATGAATGAATGTATCATACTAATCCTCCAATATTCCTTGTCCTGAATCCTCCAATATTCCTTGTTCTGGATAAATTAGGGTTTTCTGTCACAACACAACAGAGATAACAAAAAGGGAATTCAAAAGGGGAATTTTTACTTGGAATAAATTAGGGTTTAAGAATCGAAAGAGGAAATCACATACCGGAATAGAAGCGCATAGGGAGTTCAATCGAACACCAGGCGCACACCAGGTGAGGAGAAGGTGGAGAGGAGGAGCGAGTCGAGGAGGAGGTGGAGAGGCGAGGAGGTTGGCCGATGCAGTATCGACAGAGACGAGGCGAGGAGGAGGTGGAGAGGAGGAGCGAGTCGCTGGAGAAGAGGGAGCTCGATCGAACACCAGGCGCACAAAACAATCGAGCGAGGGAGGCGATGCAGTGACGGAGACGAGGCGAGGAGGAGGTGGAGGGGAGGAGCGAGTCGCCGGCGAAGGGGAGCTGGAGCGAGTCGTCGGCGGCTTCGAGGGTTCGAGATGCGCTAGGGTTCGGCCGATCTGTCTGAGAGGAATGCTTGGTTTGTTCGATCGGTCTGTCTAAGTTTACTGTTTATGCCTCAAACTATTACCGGTTTATTTCTTAAAACGGTTACCTTATTTTTTTTTAAATTGTTAATACCGGTTCATTAAATAATCGCTCTTAACTTTAGGCGGGTATTATTTAACACCACCAATCTTATAAAAAACCGGTTTTAATATGTTGGATACTGAATTAACACCGGTTATATAAAATAACCGGTAACCGAGAACATATTATTACCGGTTTTAAATAACCGGTGTTAAATTATCGGTATTAACCAACACTTTTGTACTAGTGCGTGGGTGAAGCTCTCTTCCAAGAAGAGAGAGTTTTTGGTTCGAAAGGTTAAAGGAGTCACCTTCTATTTCGATAGGGGTTATGCCCATTGGCCATTTCCTTTGCCTTTTTTGGTTGATCGTATCTGAATAATCTGTCATTGGATTACCCATAATACTAAGGTCATTGATTATTATTTTTTAATACAAGGCAAGGGTTGGAGAGTTGTCAGACCCTCCTAATTTACCTTCTAATGGTGTCATTTTGGACGAGGGACATAAACTCAGAACGGGATGACGACCATGTGGTGTATGTAGTGTCTGAGATGAGCCACTTTATCTGTAACTCGATTGATTTCGCGGAAGACATGAGAACAAGACAACCACTATAATTGCTGGAGGAGATATTAGATGTCCGTGATGATCATCTCGATCTCCTAAGGGCAGTGCCAAATGCCAGAGATTGTGTTAGCTACCACTAGACCCGAGTGATATGCCAAGACTTCGACCATAAATGGGGAAATGGAACTGCACTACAAGGAGCCAGACGACAAAACAAAATCGGTATGGTCACGAATAACAAAACCAGTTGAAGCCAAGCCTGAAGGAAGTCTCAACACATCAAAATTGATCTTGAAGTGAGTTTCCGCTGGTTTTGTCCACTTGATATTTTTCTTGCGACTAGAAGTTGGCTGTTGTCGAGTAATCATAGTTTCCATGTCTTCCCAGAATAGTGTCTTAGAGTCTTGTAGTTGTTGTAGTTATTGTCGTAGATAAGCTTGCTTCCTGACATCTGAGTAGTTTTCATCATTAAAGACAATTTTGTTCTTAATGGTTCATATCCCCCAACACACAGTTGCTAAGGAGGTTTTTTTTTGCTGTTTGTTAAGCTTGGTTAATACGTCATTTGTGATTTTTCTTATTGTTCGACCTATTTTGGTTATTGTTTGTACTATTTGTCTGACTTTGTTGTCAATTTTTCTGATCATTTGAAGTGAGTGGCTATAGTAAGTGAACAAAGGTTTAGAGTCTTCATTTGAGTGGTTGTAAAAGATACACGACAAGGGAACAACAACTTCTTTTTAACTTTATCTTTTTTTTTTGTGGGGTACCATTCATTATAAGTTTTCATAAAAGGTTTTTGACTTCGGGGAGGTATTCCAAACCCTATATCCAAGCAATATCACTTTCTTGGGCTCTTTTTGATGACTTGTAATTTTGTCTAGTTCAGCTAAGGTCATGAACCACCCATTACGACTTGTTTTCCAATAAATTTGATTTTTGATCTCAAATATTGGGATTTTGATTTTTTTTCTCACAATGTTATAGAGAAGTACATGTTGCAATTGATCGATTTTCCAACACTTGTCTTCATCGAAGTAGATTTTTACTTTGTCTTCCTAATTGATTGTGTAGTTTGGTACTTTGCGGTTAATGAGTTTTCCGTCTTCTATCCGCTCGTCTTTCCAAAACTTTATCATCTTCCCATTTTCTACTTGTCAAATTAGGTCGTACGTCAAGGAATTCAACTTTTATTTCCACTCGTTTATGTCGACTGCCATGATGTTTGTGTCTTTTTCTAGTATTTTCCTAAAGGTTTAAATCCTTCATATATTTTTCTTTGATAATTTTTACCCACAGATTATCCGGTTCTGCCAATATTTTCTAATGTAGCTTCATTCTGATCCCATTTTCAACTTGCATGACTTGGAGACCTAAGATGAACGTGAGTTTTCTTATAAGATTTATTTTGAATTCGCTGCTCATGAGTTCCTAAAATTTCTTTAAAATTGCAAGGTTAGTGGAACCAAAAATTATATCATCTACATATATTTGAGGCACTAGAATGTGCTGCTTCTCTTTATATAAGAATAAGGTCTTCTGAATATTTCCTTGTATGCATTTGTTTGACAACAAGAATCCTATCCTACCAATTCAAGCCCAAGGGGCTTGCTGCTTTATCAAGTAGGTACAAGTGGTCCAGATAACTAAAACCTTCAAATCCCGATGTCTGCTCTACATAAACCTCTTCATTCAAGGCTGCATTGAGGAAGGCTGTTTTCACATCAATTTGAAACAACTTAAACCCTTTTGTGAGATGCATAGCTTTCAGGAGTCGTATCACCTCTAGCTTGCCAATTAGGGCAAATATTTCATCATAGTTGATTCACTCTTGTTGGTTGTAGCATTTGACAACCAATCTTGTCTTTTTTATTTTATTTTTAAGTTTCCATATTTATCGAGCTTATTTCGGAAGACCCATTTAGTTCTTATCTCTGTCTTGTCTTTAGGTCGTTTTATAAGGTACCAAACTTTGTTCCTTTCAAATTGATGAAGCTCTTCTTGCACGACGTCGATCTAGTCCGCATTTCTAATGCTTCTCCAACGTTCTTCAGTTCCTACAAGCAAATAAAAGCATTGAAGGCAAAGAAGTTTCTAGAAGCGGACCTGGTTTAGATTCCATTGTTGTAATCTGATATGATGTTGGAGAGTGGATGCGTTTCTCTCTCTATTGGTAATTCCTAACCTTTATCTAAGAGATATCAAACTCCTCATCTGTAACCTCCTATGCCGCTTTGCTAGCCGAAACATGACCTTTAAGATGACCATGTTATTAAGAATTATCAATTTTTCAGTGGTTTTGTTCTTCCAATTGTTTTCCATGGTCATTATTTTCAGATTTCTTCTTCTTTATTATGGGTGGCATATCATCCTCTTCACCTCTAGTTTCTCCTAGAGTACATGCACCATTGTGGGCATTATTTTGTTTATGAATACCCAGAATGTGTTAATAAAACAACACATGAGCATTCTCTTCTATCATAGGAAGATTCCTTGCATGCTTCGTGGATCGATTTCCCCTATTTTCTCTTTCCCATTGTTATGAATGAAGTACTTGCAACCAAACACCTTTAGATGAGCAATGTTTGGTTTTATCCCCCTGAGCAACTCATAACAGTTCTTTTCTATCCCTGGACGTATCATGCCCCTGTTTATGATGTATCCAATAGTGCTTAGAGCACTGAGTGGTGTGATAATAGGTATAGAGCCCATACCCTATAAAGCACTTGATAGGGGAAATCGATCCACGATTTGAGAAAGACCACTTGATATGAGTATGGTCTTAGTCATCTCCTCGGAGTCCTATCCCCCCCCCCCCCCCCCCCAATTTTTTGTAGACCTTAGAGATGATAAATTTTGATTCACTCAATTCTAATTGTAGTATTCACTAGTACAAAAAACACATTTTAGCCTGGGCGTTTTATTGAATATAGATCGGATATAAGCAAAATAGGGTTCGGGCATTAGAGTGGTGTGATAATAGGTATAGAGCCCATACCCTATAAAGCATGCCCATGTTATTAGAGTGTGCAAGATTTTTCCTTCAAAATTTTAAAAGACTTTAGAGCCCGGATTTGATACCATATCCGGGTTATTTGGTATATAATATAGCCCGAAGTTTATGATATCTGGGCAATTGATCCATCATTACTACAAAAAAATAGACTTAATTTATAGCCCGGAGAATAAGGGCCTGTTTTCCGTCAGAATATTTTTAAGGGGTGGAGATTATTTTTAAGGGGTGGAAGAGGTGGAGATATATTTTACGAGGTGGAAATGATGAGGATGAAATTCACAAAGTATCTCGTATGGTGTTTGGTTGATTGAGGTTTATTGAAGGTGGAAATCATGTAAAATACCATTATTGCCCTCAAAATTGAACATGTCTGCACTTTACCCTTCTCCTTGCAAATCCCGAGCAACACACGACCTGAAGGAGGGAGGAAGAAGCAGTGGAGGTCCTTCGAGTCCTCCGAGCAGATCCGGCTCCTCTGCTTCACCGCAGCCGACGACAACGCAAGGGAGGCTTCCGCTTGAGCCCTCAACGGCTTTGTAATGTGAGTTTCTTCTTCTCTCCCTCCAACCCTTTTGAAGAGATCTTCTGTGTTGACAGCGTTTTCCATGGGGTTTCCACTCCTGAAATTGAATACCGTGGCTGCAATTTCCCTTTATCCTTGGTAGTTTTCATATCCAATAGTTCAAAATACATTGATATTTGTTACTACGAGCCCCATTTTCACTTGGCTATGTCGAAAATCTCGAGTATGGATAACATATAAGCTTCTGAAATTTACCTTATATCCTGTTCCACCATAGCCCGAATTCCACTCATGAACTTGAATCTTAGCAAATTTCGTCGATTTCTCCCACATACTGATAGGTGATGTGCTTGATTTCAATTATCTGATTGAATTGTTTGGATAGGATGTTGTTCCACTGTCAAACTTACCTTTAGTGGCAGTCTTATTTTTAGGCTATATTTGTCATTTTTTTATCTCCATAAATACATTCCAACTCGTATGTCATTATATTGTATACATGTTCGAGGATGTGGATGCATATTCTTTCCCTTTCCATGATTAATTTGAATGCCCTGCTCCATTGCGTATGCCGAATTTGGGACATTCACATTAAGGGAGTATCAAATGCGGAAACTTCGTTCTATTGCCTATAAATTTCCGATGAATTTGTACTAAGTTTGCTTAGCTTGATTGTTTTTGTTTGTTGATGTCTGGTATGTTAATGTATACATGTCTTATCTCTGTTGCGTTCATATAGTACATCGAAGGGTTTATGTGTGTTGGTTTCGCTATTTTCCCGATTGCGTTCAAGTTACGTGTTATCCGTTGTTGCTTAAGAGTCATACGTACTCTAAAATAATACTTTGTCGTTGTTAGTTTCGTTGGTGGAGGATTTGTGAGAATGTCACCCAAAAAACTAAATAACCTCAGCGAGACATCGACCCCAAAACAAACTTCGTTCTACTGGAAGTATGAACTATTTAAGACTCTTGTCAAACTCCTACTCTCTTACCAGCAGTCTGTTGGGAGAGAGCAACCGATGGCATGGAAGAAGTTAAAGGATGAATTTGAGGTGTCGACCGGAAAGAAGTGCAATTCCTACAAATTAAAAAACCATAATCGGGACATGAAGGCCGAATGGTCAAAGTGGAAAGGCCTCAAGCACGGGGAGATGAGCCTCGGATGGGATGCTGCAAAGGGGACCATCGCCCCGAGCTACAGGAGTTATGGACCCAACTGTATGACGGAGCAGTCGCCACGGGGGAGTACTGCATCGCCCCCTCCATGGCCGCCTCGGAGGGGCGGGATGGAGAAGAGACTTCTACAGGCTATACCAGCTATGTCGATGAATATGAGAAGAGCTGCGATGAAGAGCATGGGGACGAACGGGACAGTGGGTCTCAATTCGACCCACTGATGAGGGGAGGGGACTACATAGAGGAACTGGATGACCTTTTCCCGCGCCCGTCGGTGCACGTCACTCCCACACCTCTGGAAGCTGGGGTTGGTGACATCACCGGTAAAAGGCCTCCCAATAGGATGGGGCCCACTCCCACCGTTCCCCCCGTACGTGCATCAGGGTCCACTCCCGGACAACTGAATAGGGGTAAGCGCCCTGTAAGAGCCGATTCCACAAGCACTCAGGTCCCGGGAAAGCGGAGCCAGTGGAGGTCATCGGGCTCAAGGTTGTATAAGCAACATGTGGAGAACGAGAAGGAGACAAACAGCTTGATACGTTCCCTGTTGATTCCTGACGAGGCTTCTTCTCCAAAGCATATTACCCATGTCACAGCCAACGCCCTGCACATCGTCAATGAAATGGTTAGGGAAGGCCTCCTGACTATGAAGAAGCCCCTTTAGTGCTTCATTGTATCCCTCATGCGCGATCTGGAGCAGGGAGACCTCTTTATGAATCTCAACCAGAACGACGCCAAGCTTAAGTGGTTGGAATGGGTTTACAACATGGAAGATGGCAGCTTTACCATTCCTAAGAAGTAGAGTGTCTCATGCAGTTGTGGTGGGTCGACGCTGGAGACCTTGTTTTTCCATTCAAGACAATGTTATGTCATGTCGGCACTAGTCTTTCTCTGTTAAGTTCCATTTGATTCAGGGACATCTGTTTCGAGAGGACCACGTTTAGCCGTAGATTCTATGAACTTGTGTGTTTTTTACTGTCACGTTTGTAGCATGTGAATCTCTGGAACATAATTAGAGCGTCAGCGGTCTCGATGCTTGGTTGTGGACATTTGTTGCTTGTTGTATTCATATTCATGCTTGTGTCTATGACAACATTTTTTGCTTGTAGAAATTACTCTACATACCCACTGTTCTTCATACATGACAGTGTGGATACATTGTGGATACCTTGGCCGTGAAATGGCCTATATGTCTACTGATATTGGGTGAACATGCGCAGGACGATCGCTGAAAGAAATACACAGAACCGGCGATTGGTGGCGGTTTTGCTGATTAGGAAGAAACGAGCCCAACGATCGAGTACTACACGAAATACATTCACAAGATCCCCTGTTATACGTCGACCTACATGGCGGTGAAATGGGTCGACGATATTTTTACGCACCCGTCGGAGGTCAGGTTTGTCAACTCCTTCCGCATGGAGAATGACGGAGGTAAAACCTATCGTTCAATACCGCCAAAGAAAACTCAAACCTATAACAAGTGTAGCGATAAGCAAGAGGTCGATCCACAGGGAAAATTATAACTAAAGTATGACTTAAGTGTCAATCAAAGTAACCAAAGAGGGGGGTTTGAGTGTGAAAGTTTCGCCTTTTATCAAAGCAAAGTAAAGAAAGCAAAACAAATGAATTTGGTTCTTAGACAATTAGGAGAAGCAATTCTACCTACAATTTTCCACTTTACTGGATTGAAGCGATCCTTGTAACTTCTTCTCTTCCTATTAAGTTCCCTATGAATGTCCTTGTCCCGACCTAATATAGTTACTAGTCCAACCAGTCCTAGCAACCCTTATCAATCGAACAGTCCCTAAAGAAGGATTTAACCCAATTGATAGCTTTAAGCTCAGAGATTAGCCAAGGTATTTGCAGTCCCTAAAGAGGGATTTAACAACACATTCAACTTCCTACTCATTCAATTAGTTCAACCAGCCCTAATGGAACAAGTTTGCCACTTAGGTTAAGGTTCACAACCAGGAATCTACAAAACCTTAGCGATTGAATTGATCTAACAAGTTGGCCAGACAAGATAGAACAAAACAATAAACAATCAAGCACAAAGAAGTTGAAACATTCAAATATAGGAAACAAGGAACGAGAATTAGAACTCACAATCAATCCGAATAAAGGTTCAAATTACAGGCAGAATAGATGAGTTTAGTTCCTCATGGAAGACATCGCTCAAAATCTCTAAATTGTCTGATGAATAGAATAGAATAGAAGTAGTGAAAATAACATAAAACTTGGCCTTATTAAACATCCAAAGTCGGCCCCAAAATAAACAAATAGATCTAGGGTTTTTTAATTCCTCAAAACGCCGCGTATAAACGCTGACGGCCAATGCTGCGGGCGCAGCATATGTGCTGCGCCCGCCGCACACTGAAGCTTCTCGTTCCCCGCTGCAGCGGGCTATGCTACGCCCGCCGCAAGCTTGCGGCGCCCGCGGCATGCTGTTTTGCCGTAGCTTCTTGCCTTCAATTGCGGGTTTCTCCTCTTGTCTTGCATCTTTCCTTCCTTGTTTCTTCCCATGTTTCTTGTGTTCCTCTTTGAGATATTGCATCTCCCAAATGTGTTCCGATTCAATATGCGAGATAAACACAAATTTGCGCAGAATCCGAACTCTTCTAAAATAATCACAAGATGCAATTTAGCAACAAAGTATGAAAGAAATGCAACCTAACTAAACTAAAAATGCCTATAACGCCTATCTAAAATATGCATTATCAAACTCCCCCACACTTAACCTTTGCTTGTCCTCAAGCAATGATAGAATGAACATGAATCAATGTATCCCACAGGAAATCCCTTCAAGCTTCAACTTTATCAAAAAGCAACATCATAACAGGTGAAAACATAAATCAAGCAAACCAACGTCATAGCATGTATTATAGTGATCAAAAGCTTAGAAGTAGACATTATCCAACCTCACCAGAAGTATGTGTTTCACTCATGTGTTTAGGCTTTAAGATACAACTCTCAACTCAAACCAATTATGCACTAAGCTCATAGACATTGACCACCATATCACCAATTCTTTACCGAAATGTCATTACTTGCGGGACACAATAAGTAAAATAAAATGCAACACTTTTTTTTTTCTTTTGTTTTCTTTTCTCTTTTTTTTTTCTTTTTCTTGTCTTGGTGCTTTACTTACGCGAAGCGCAAACATGGGTGTCATGAATGGCCCCGGTCTATCAACACCTTAACCTACTAAAATGAAGTCCACTTGAACATCTTTTGACGCAAGTTGCAAACATGGGTGTCATGAATGAACATGGTTACTCAATGATCAAGCTTTCTTTCCCAGTGGATAGTTTTCAACACCTTTTTGCGCGAATCATACCCATGGGTGTCATGCATAGATCCGGTTACTAAGTGCATCAACCATTGCCACCTTATTCACTAACTATGTACAAATTCAAACAAAAGACTCAATATATAACATAAACTCCGCAAGCAATCAAACATGTGCATTGGTCTTTAAAAATAGATACTGCAGTCAATGCCAAGAGGTAGCAACACTAGGAGAGTAATTCACACAATTGAGCAAAAGAATTCAAATAAGGCCAAACATTCTCACAGGGTCATATTTTTAGGACTTCAATCATACTTTAGCTTAATCATACATGCTCAGTTATATTTGCTAGCTCAAGTTCCACAAAAATCAAATAAAGACAATAATCAAAACATCCAGAACTCCATGGGATTTTTATGAATCATGCTTGAAATTTAAAATAGAGGACAAACTAAGCCAGATGGGTATTTGAATAACACATATGTATGCAATGCATGCTCTATTTTTGGATTTTCGAATTTTTTTTTTAATTTCCGAAAATGCAGAAAAATTAAATAAATAAAAGACAAAAATTAAACTTAACAGAAATGAAATAAACTAATTATTACAGAACTTAACATGTTGTGCAGAAATTAAACATGGTCCTAGAAATGACAGAAATGACATAATTGACATAATGTACATATAAATCCCCTCCCCCACACTTAAAATTTTCAGTGTCCTCACTGAAACAGTACAGACAACCAAAATAAACATAAAAAAACAGGGTGAAGGAGGTAGAACTAACCACTCACCGAGGTGGCGGCTGGTATGGCGGCGACTGGTACGGCGGGATGTGAGGGTATTGCTGGCGAAAGTAGTAAGTCTGCTCTCTCCGCATCTCCTCCAAATGGTAGCTCGTCTCACTCCGCATTGCTTCCACATTATAGTCCGTCTCCCGCACAGTGCGACCGATGTCGTTGAGGGTGAACTCAAAGGCATCCTGGCGTAAGGACATACGGTGGAACTCAGTGCTCAAATAGTCCCGCAAGGGGTCGTCCCCAGCAGAAGAGAAGCGAGGCCCTGAAGAAGGGCCAGCAGCGTGCTGCGCATCCCCCATATGATAGTCCGTCTGTGCAGGGGCAATCTCCTCAGCATCGTCCTCATCATCCTCATCATTATCCTCTGTCTGCGCCTGGTCAGCTGCGATGTATAGGGTGTTGTTGGAAGGCCCATAAGGTAAGGGCCTAGGAAGGCGTAGTTGGTTCTCCCCACGCTTCCCCGATTTCCAACACCAGCCTGCCACATCAGAGCCCTTAAGCACGAAAGCCCTCCTCAGCTGCTCTGTTGTATAGGTGTACCCACCAGACATGGGTGCACCGCACTGTTCAGGCTGTAGAAACTGGTAGGCGATGAGGCTAATCATGCCTCCCAAACCAATCTTCCCTGCTTTCTTCTCTTGAATCTTCACGCAGCTCTCTACAAAGATCTCAACCCAGTCCGGCGTACCACGGGACTGGGGAGCAAAGCTCCACAACCAAGCTAGATCACCGGCAGGCACTTTGTTCACGTCGCCTTGGCCGCTGAAAGACATGGCCAAGACTTTGTGAACTAGACGGAGGCAAGGGTGGACGAAATTGTAGTTATACTCTCCCTTGTGGCCGTCAAATTCAGTTCCAGTTGCTTTGAACCATACATCATGGCGTTGCTGCTGGTGCGAGGAGCGCAGGGGGGGGGGTCGTATCCGGGTTGGTGAAGAAGGTGTGGC